>OY288269.1:32077226-33327226 GCA_958450335.1 Hibiscus tridactylites
TTTATTCAAAACCCCAGCAAGCAATTCCACCACATTGCCTTGCTAAAATTACCAAAACGGCTATCCGAAACAACCGAAAACAACATCAATTAGCCTCCAAACCTTACCCAGCCAAAATATAACACTTTAAATCATCTATTAACATTTATTAACATCAAAAATCATGTGATTATCAACCTGATACCTACAACATTCACAAAACTACCCCAACACCACAAAACCCAATTTTAGCAACCTAAACAACTACAGACCCACATAGTTTCGGGATTACCATGCTTAAACCCTTATAATAACATTAATAGACTTTCAAATCATGATTAAAAACAACCTTAAACTCATCAAAACAGATCCATTACAAAAATTACACAAACTCACCAATTAAAGCTTTATTTGACTATTTTCTTCTAATCAATCATGAAACCTCATTAAGAAACATAATTAAAGAGCCAAACACATGGGAATTTCAATAAAGAACCTTGATTATAGGAGAAGAACTGATATTACCTCTAATCCCTTGCTTTCCCCTTAATTTACAAGATTTGATTGAAAATCTTCAAGAAATCATTAAAGCTAGTTGAGGAAAATCCATTGAAATCATTTGGAGACCAAAGTAAAATGAAAAGGAATAAATCTCGGGAAGTTTTGGAAGAAAATATGTAATTTTGCTGATGAGAAAATAGCGAGAAGTCTTGAGAAATGGAAGTTACGTCAAAATGTGTTTTAAAGATTAACCACCTCTTTAATCAAATCTTTTTTAATTCTTCTAATTAAAACACATTTAAAAGAAGTCAAACTAGGGGAATTAGCTTATTAAAATTACAATAAGCTCCCTGAAGATTCTAACCTTTGACTCTTTGCAAAATAGTCATTAAAAATAGTTTTCAAATTTTACAATTTAGTCACTAAGTTGAAATGTCCACATTAAAAATACCATTTTCTAAAATTGACTTCACCAAACTCTTATATATATATATTTAAAAAGGAATTTAGATAATTTTTCCATATTTTTATCACCATCCAAACTAGGTTTTCCCTTAACTCATCATGACACTAACCCGAGTCTCCAGTCTCGGTCCAACAGACCCTAAACACAACCTAAAAACCTCTAGGCACAAAACCGGGGTGTTACATTTATACACTAGCCATTGATATGTGCTTTGAGCTATATGTAACTTGAACTAACACGGTCAAACTCAGACCGATGTTACCCATGTCCAAAAGTGTTTCAAGGCAAATCTTCTAAAAGATGTGAAATCAGGTTCTAAGCTTTGAATGGGAATTATGATAACCAATGTTATGAACACATATAAGCTATGTTATGATCTTTGAAAGCTTGATAAAACTTTTATAAGCCTTAATAAGACTTCAACTTTGTAAGCAATAAACTCTAATAAGTTCATTATGAAATTGATAGAATTTAGTTTAATTTTGAATGTAACACCCTGATTTTGGGCATAGATGTTTTAGAGTTTGAATCGGACCGGTCGAGAATGGTTCGAACCTTTGAGGGAGATTTAGAGAACACCTAGTTCGGGATGCTTTAAAAATATGGAAAAATATCTAAAAATCCTCATTTATTATATGAATGATTATGGTGAAAACAATTTTACAAAATAAGGTTTGGAAATACTACATTTCGGTGTAGTAACCAAATCGCAGTTTTTGCAAAAGTTGAATAGTGACTGTTTTGTAAAGGATTGAAACTTTGAATCTTTAAGGAGGTAATTTTACCAAAATGTTTTTAATTAGATTTCTCTTTGTTTTGGGTGTTTTTATTAATGTTTTAATTAAGGGAAATAAGGATTATTAAAAAGAAAATCTATCTTTGACTTTTCATAACTACTTTACGTTAGTTTTCTCTCATTTCATTTTCTCTCAATTTCTTTTCAGCCAATCATAATTCCTCCATCAATTAGCCTCTGATTTTCATTCCTTTTGATGAGATTTCAATCACCTTTTGATTCCTAATCTTTTCCTCATCAAATCCTCTTGTTTTCACTTTGGATTTTCAAGAAAACTTGCCCCAATCAAGGAGAAATCAGCCATTAGAGGTAAGCTTCGTCCTTCTCCTCTAATAATCAGTTCTTTAATGAAATTCCCAAGTTATCAATCCTTTGTTAAAGATTTTTGAGTTGCTTTAATGTTAGAAACATGAAATTGTGTCAAAACTCAAGATTCTTGGAGAGATCTTGATGATTTTCGTAACTTTTGGTTAGGCTCTAATTTGAGGTTGATTTCTAATGTATTTTGGATAGTAATTGATGTTATAAATGAGATTTTCTTAAACAAATCCCGAATAGGTTTGGATTCCTAAGTTTTGCATGCTAGAATGGTGGTTTTTGGGGTGGTTTTGGAGTGCTGTTATAGTTGGAGGTATAGGGACGAGTTTATGGTGGTTTTTGGTGTTGATTGAGGTTGAGAAATGTTTAGAAGTGATAGATCTTGGCTGGGCTTTGTTTTGGAAGAGTTTGGTGATGATTTCGGTTGTTTTTGGTGGCCGAAATGAGGCTTTTGAGTAGAGCAGCGGGTTTGGGCCTGTGGCTGATGATTTCAATGCATGATGATGCATTAATCCTCTACTCTTAAGTGTTATGAACATGGGAAACATCTTTGGATGCTTTTTGTGTTGATCTAGAAGTGCCGGGAACTTAGATAGCGTTTCGGCGAGCAAGTGAAACGTAATCGGTGAGTGTGAATGGTTTTAGAAGTCCTTGAGGGACAAAGAAACAAGGTTTGGGGATTTAGGAAAGGTTTGAAATACCTTCCCTTAAAATGCTTTTACATGCTCTTGTTTTGAGATAGACAAATTCCTACTAATTTATGCATGATTTGTAGCAGAAGATGATGCTTTGAAGAGATTTCATGTGATAGCATGTGCATTGAAGAGTATCAAGATTTTGATTTAATGCAAGCATGTATTATGATTTTGAAATGAGATGAGGAAGATTTGAGAAATGTTGCATGAAAAATAGTAGGTGAGATGATGTTTTGACATAATATATTGGCATAGAAGATGAGATACTTACCGGATATAATTGATCGATCAATAGGATGAGAGAGTGCATTAGAAACTAAAATTCGTACGTGCTCTTTAGAGTTGGGGAATGGGGGTAGTGCCATCCCAATTCAAAGTGAGAATTTGATGATGAGAGATACCATCGGGGTAGGACTTGGTGAAATACCCAAGCTTTGTGGCGATGAGAGATACCGCCATGAGAATCCGATGATGAGAGATTCCACCGGGGTAGGGCTTGACCTTGAGTCAAACTAATCCGCATATCCGAGTAATGATATGTGAAATGCCAATATAATATATGAAAATGTATTTGATTCACATGTTTCAAATGTTGAGATGATTTATGCTATGAGAAATGCATATGAGATTTGTTTATGAAATGCTTTAGTTTCCACAAGCATGTGTATGACCTTGCCATGAGTTTTGCATTGGTTTAAATGCATGAGATAGAATAGAGGTACATGTGTTTTCAAATGGAGACTTGCTTTGAAATGGTTTTCAAGCATGAGATAGAATGATCTTGTTGTTGAAAATGGCTTTTGAGAAAGTGTTTTGAATAATGCATTATTGTGTTGGTTTTCTTTAGAGCATGCCTCACTAAGCAAACATGCTTACGCTCTCTTTTACCAATAATGTAGATAATTGAAGTGTTTTGGGCAAGAAGAAGGTTAAGAACATCAAAGGAAGTGAAAAGCTCATGTATGGTGATGTTTTTACACCTATGTTTTTAGTAAGTTTGTTATGGCTTTTATTGTTGTAAATGGTTCTAAATGGTTTGGTTTGAGGAATGAGTTCTATATTTGGTTTTGTGGTTAAGAAGCATGCATATAGTTTGAATGATCATGTGTTTGATGCTATGCTTTAGCTTAAGCTTCTCAATTATGTTCTCTAATGTCTAAACAAGTTGCTAGTATGTTATGGAATGTTTTGGAGCATGTTTGATAGTGTTAAGATGTGAAAGACCAGAATTTTCTGCCGTTGCCGGGAAGGGTGTATCGAAACACCCTTATCTATTTCGAAACAGGGGTCCGAAATGGACATAGTGTTTCGGAACGAATGAAGGTGTTTCAGAACACTTTGGCCACTGGAGAGCGTTGTTCCAATACTGGTCTCGGAATGCACCCGAGTACCGAAACGGCCAACACCATTTCGATACGGGCGTTTCGGTATGAAGGTCAGTGTTTCGGAATGGTTGACTGTTAGACTGTGCTTTTGAATTGTTTCAAGTTCTCATGTTTTTCATTTTAGTCTTGTATGTCGTGGATGCAATTGCTTGAGCTTGGAATGTCCCTGTAAGTTGATTTTTGGTAGAGATGTATAAAAATTGACTAATTACATATTGGTAAACTTAAAATCTGCAAAGTCTTTATATTTTCCAAAATTTACATTTTGGTCCCTAAAAGTGTAATTCTTGCAATTAAGTCCCTAATTTATTTCAGATCGTTGTGCCTTTCTCTCATATGACTCTTGTGTAACACGTAGGCTTAATGTGCATCTAGAAAAGATAAAAAGGAAAAAAAGGGTCGTTAATCAAGGTTAACTTTCGGGTTGACTTTAGTTCTTCCCGTGTAATCTTTGTGGTTCGGGTCAAGCGTCTAGGCCGGGCTAAGGGGTTACATTTGCTGGTATCAGAGCCAGGTTAGCAAATGTCTGGGGCTTGGTAAGTGGTTAATATGTGTGATAATGAATGATTGTGACTTTTTAGTGAAAGTGTGATGTATGATTGTTGATGTGTGGTTCTAGTGAGATAAAATTGTGATGTTATGATGTATTTGGCGTATAGTTGGGGATCCCATTGCCATATCATTGCTAATAAGAAGAATTGTTTTCAAAAATGATCTTGAGTACTTGGATTACTTACCTTATTATGCCTAATTGCATTTATTGTATTTTGTCAGTTGTATTGTTTTATTATGGGACCACGTAGAGAGCTTAGAATCAATACTTCTTCTACGACTGAGAACGAGAATGTGGAGAATGTTGAGGATCTACCTCCTCCTCCCCCTGGTGGACCACCTGGTTGTGGTAGAGCTGGGGTTGGTGCTGCTGCAGTTGGTGCTGGGGTTGCTGGACCAGAGGGAGTTCAGGGGCAAGCTGCTCATGATACAAGCTATTGTTGGGGCTTTCCAAGCAGTAGTAGCTAGAGATCATGGAGCTGCACCTCAGGATGGTGCTAATGTATGGTTGTCGTTGGAGCGACTCCGCAGTCTGGGAGGGACTGAGTTAAGAGGGTTAACCCTGAAGGGTTCCAAGTCTTGGTTGGAGAGTACCAAGAGGATACTTGGACAACTGAACTGCAATAATGTTTAGAAGTTGACTGCATTGTGTCTCTGTTGCATGGTGATGCATATATGTGGTGGACAACCATGATATCTGGGATGGATGATGATGATGTTACTTGGACATTCTTTTTTAGTGCGTTCAATCGAATGTATTTGGGAGTTTGCTACCTTGATGAGAAAAAGAGGGAATTCATGTCCCTTGTGCAAGGGAGCATGACAGTTGCAGAATATGAGGTGTCGTTTGTACGCCTTAGCTAATATGCACCTGAGATGATTCCTAACGAGCGAGAAAGATGTGAGCGATTATGTTACAGCCTAGTGGCGGATGTGAAGACTTATATGCTCACAGCTGATTATATTGATTTCGATGTCTGGGTCACTAGAGTCAACGACATTGAGCTGAATCTGGGTTTGGCGAGTCGAGCACGAGTATCTAGCTTGGGGAAGTCAGCTGCAGAGCGTGATCTTGGTAGAGATTGCTATAAGAGGCATAAGGATAGAAGGCCACATGGTGATGTTAGACGTGGGGGTGGTAACCCTGGAAGAGGTCAGGAAGGACCAAGTGCTTCCTTAAGGACTCCTAAGTGTAACCGGTGTGGTAGGAGACATGCTGGTGAGTGTTGGGGTAATTTGGGTACATGTTGGAACTGTGGTAATCGATGCATATGAAGAAAGATTGTCCTTAGCCGATGAGAGAGGGTCAGGCTCAGGTGAGAGTAGTAGAGCCATAGAGGGGTCGTGCGCGCGGTCGTGGTAATTTCCAGCGTAGAGATGAGGGTTGACGGAATATGGAACATGTGGTGGCTGTTCAACCTGAGGGTGGTGGTCAGGCTCGAGTGTATGCCCATCGTGAGTGAAGGAATGACACAGACGTGATCGCAGGTACCTTTACTTTGCAATCCTTGTACATATTGCGTGAACATGCTCAAATTCTTGGTTTGCATGTTGAGTCTTTGGATGTTGGTATGCGTGTGGCTAGTTGTTTTGGTGAGATAGTTGTAACAAGAAGATTGTATAGGAGATGTCCCTTAATGGTGTAAGATCATGTGTTTCTTGATCTTATGGAATTGCCATTCTATGGTTTTGACATAATTCTTGGCATGGATTGGCTTGTTGAGCATAGAGCCGTTGTGGATTTTGAAAGCAAGCGAGTTTCACTAAAACTTGCGGATGATTATGAAGTTGTGATGGTGGGAGAAAATGTGGAGTTTCTATCTAATGTGGTGTCGACGCTTGAAGCAAGCTGGATGTTGCGTCAAGGATGTGAGGCTTACCTGGCCTTTGTTATGAATCCTAGATCAAAAGAGGTCCGTGTACAAGATATAAGGACGGTGTGTGAATTCCCTAGAGTGTTTTCGGAGGAATTATCGGGTTTTCTGCCTAGTCGAGACGTTGAATTTGGAATTGAGTTGTACGAGAACACAACTCAGTTATCCATTGCTCCCTATCACATGGCACCCAAAGAGTTGAAGGAGCTGAAGACACAACTTCAAGAGTTGCTTGACTGAGGCTTTATTCGGCCTAGTGTGTCACCTTGGGGTGCACCGGTCTTGTTTGATAAAAAGAAAGATGGCACGATGAGGATGTACATTGATTATCGTCAGCTGAATAAGTTGACCATCAAAAAACAAGTATTTTTTGACGAGGATTGATGATCTTTTTGATCAGTTTCAAGGAGCGACTGTGTTTTCAAAGATAGATTTGAGGTCAGGATACTATCAGTTAAAGGTGAAGGATGTGGATGTGCCAAAAACAACGTTTAGAACGAGGTATGGGCATTATGAGTTTCTAGTGATACCGTTTGGATTGACGAATGCTCCTGCTGCTTTCATGGATATGATGAATAGGGTGTTCCATGAATTCTTGGAAAAGTTTGTCATGGTGTTCATCGATGATATCCTTGTGTACTCTCTCGTACTGAGGAGGAGCATGAAGGTCATTTGAGGATCGTTCTGCAAGCGTTGTTAGAAAATCAGCTTTATGATAAGCTGAGCAAATGTGAGTTCTGGCTAAAGGAGGTTGTTTTTCTTGGCCATGTGGTTTCGGTTGAAGGGATTTGAGTTGATCCTCAGAAGATTGAGGCGGTGATGAATTGAAAGCCTCCTAGGTCTGTTCATGAAGTTCGTAGTTTCTTTGGGTTGGCAGGTTACTACCGGAGGTTTGTGGATGGATTTTCTAAGATTGTTGCCCCTTTGACGAAGTTGTTGCAAAAAGATGTCAAGTATGAGTGGACGAAAGCGAGACAGCAAGCTTTTGAGAAGCTAAAAGCTGCTTTGACGCAAGCTCCTATTTTGGTTCAACTTGAATCAGGGAAAGAATTTGTGGTGTACAGTGACGCATTCTATGTTGGTTTGGGATGTGTGTTAATGCAAGAGGGTAAGGTAGTGGCTTATGCATCGCGGCAGTTGAAAGTGCATGAGCACAACTACCCTACGCATGACATTGAGTTGGCTGCAGTGGTTTTTGCCCTAAAGATCTAGAGACATTATCTCAGAAAGAGTTGAATCTTAGGAAACGAAGTTGGGTGAAGTATCATCCGAGGAAGGCCAATGTTGTGGCCGTTGCCTTGAGCAGGAAAGTGACGGTGGAGTTAAGGGCAATGTTTGCTAGCTTGAGCATATCACGAGATGGTGGTCTTGTTGTTGAATTGAAAGTGAAACCATCTCTAGTTTAGTTGATAAAGGATAAACAACTGTTGGATGATTCCTTGGTGCCACATGTTCAGGATATTGCCGAAGGTAGGCCATCAGATTTCTGTTTCAATGTTGATGGTTTTTATGTTTTAGGAGTCGAATAATGGTGAGTTGAGGCGCACTATTTTGACTGAAGCTCATAGTAGCCCTTTTGCTATGCACTCTAGTAGTACAAAGATGTATCATGATCTGAAGGATGAGTATTATTGGGTGGCATTGAAGAAAGATGTCGCTGAGCATGTTAGCAAATGCATGGTTTGTCAGTGGGTTAAGGCTGAACATCAGTTTCCTTCGGGGTTGTTGCAGCCGTTAAGGATTCCTGAATGGAAGTGGGAGAGGATAACCGTGGACTTTGTGTCTGGTTTGCCTTTATCGCCATCAAAGAAGAATTATGTCTGGGTGATTGTGGATCGTCTTTCGAAGTGTGCACATTTCTTTCCTGTGCATACTACGTACAACTTAGATAAGCTTGCGGAGTTATACATTGCTGAAATTGTATGATTGCATGGGGTGCCAAAATATATAGTGTCGGATAGAGATCTGAGCTTCACCGTAAGGTTTTGGGAGTGTTTGCATCAAGCATTGGGTACGCGGCTGAATTTATGTACTTCTTATCATCCGCAGATGGATGGGCAACCTGAACGTGTTATCCAAGTTCTTGAGGATATGTTGAGGTGCTGTGTTACCGAATTTCAAGGCTCTTGGGAGAAGCACTTGCCTTTGGTGGAGTTTGCTTATAATAACAGTTACCAGGCAAGTATTCAAAAGGCACCTTATGAAGCTTTGTACGAGAGGAAGTGCAGAACTCCTCTTTGTTGGGCTGAAATGGGACAAAAGTTAGTCTCGATGCCGACCTTGTTGAAAGGATCCACTGGGAAGGCGAAGCTCACTTGTGAGCGGTTGAAGGCAGCATCGGATCGACAAAAGTCTTACGCGGATTTGAAGCGTAAGGAGATAGAATTTGTTGTGGGTGATTGTGTGTTTTTGAAAGTTTCACCTTGGAAGAAGGTGATGAGCTTTGGCTGGAAGGGCAAGTTGAGCCCAAGGTTCATTGGACCATACGAGGTGATAGAACGTTTGGGTCATGTTGCCTACAAGCTGAGACTACCTCAACAGTTAGCAAAGATGCATAATGTGTTTCATGTGTCCATGCTTCGGAGTTATAGATCAGATATGTCGCATGTTATGCTTGTGGAAGAGGTTGAGTTGAATCCAAATTTGACGTGTCGCGAGGAACCCGTTGAGATTCTGGATTCAGATAGTAAGGTTCTCCAAGGTAAGACCATCGAGCTGGTCAAAGTCTTATGGAGGCATCGTGGTGTTGAGGAAGCCACGTGGGAAATGAAGGAAGACATGAAGAAGGAATTTAACTAACTTTTTCCTCTAGGTAAATTTTGAGGACGAAATTTCTCAAGAGGGGGAGAATTGTAACGCCCTAATTTTGGGCCTAGATGATTTAGAGTTTGAATCGGACTTGTCGAGAATGGTTAGAACCTTTGAGGGAGATTTAGGGAACACCTAGTTCAGGATGCTTTAAAATATGGAAAAATATCTAAAAATCCTCATTTATTATATGAATGATTATGGTGAAAACAATTTTACAAAATAAGGTTTGGAAATACTTCATTTCGGTGTAGTTACCAAATCGCAGTTTTTGCAAAAGTTGAGTAGTGAGTGTTTTGTAAAGGATTGAAACTTTAAATCTTTAAGGAGATAATTTTACCAAAATGTTTTTAATCAGGTTTCTCTTTATTTTGGGTGTTTTTATTAATGTTTTAATTAAGGGAAATAAGGATTATTAAAAAGAAAATCTATCTTTGACTTTTCATAACTACCTTACGTTAGTTTTCTCTCATTTCATTTTCTCTCAATTTCTTTTAAGCCAAACACAATTCCTTCATCAATTAGCCTATGATTTTCATTCCTTTTGATGAGATTTCAATCTCCTTTTGATTCCTAATCTTTTCCTCATCAAATCCTCTTGTTTTAACTTTGGATTTTCAAGAAAACTTGCCCAAATAAAGGATAAATCAGCCATTAGATGTAAGCTTCGTCCTTTTCCTCTAATGATCAGTTCTTTACTAAAATTCCCAAGTTATCAATCCTTTGTTAATGATTTTTTAGTTGCTTTAATGTTAGAAACATGAAATTGTGTCAAAACTCAAGATTCTTGGAGAGATCTTGATGATTTTCGTATCTTTTAGTTAGGCTCTGATTTGAAGTTTATTTCTAATGTATTTTGGATGGTAATTGATGTTATAAATGAGGTTTTATTAAACAAATCCCGAATAGATTTGGATTCCTAAGTTTTGCATGCTAGAATGGTGGTTTTTGGGGTGGTTTTGGTGTTCTGTTATAGCTGGAAGTATAGGGACGAGTTTATGGTGATTTTTGGTGTTGATTGAGGTTGAGAAATGTTTAGAAGTGATAGATCTTGGTTGGGCTTTGTTTTGGAAGAGTTTGGAGATGATTTTAGTTGTTTTTGGTGGCCGAAATGAGGCTTTTGAGTAGAGCAGCGGGTTTAGGTATGTGGCTGATGATTTCAATGCATGATGATGCATTAATCCTATGCTCTTATGTGTTAGGAACAAGGGAGACATCTTCAGACGCTTTTTCTATTGATCTAGAAGTGTCGGGAGCTTAGATAGCGTTTCGGCGAGCGAGTTAAACTTAATCGGTGAGTGCGAATGGTTTTAGAAGTCCTTGAGGGACAAAGAAACAAGGTTTGGGGATTTAGGAAAGGTTTGAAACAACTTGCTAAGTCCAGAAGTAAGTATGGCTAGATTTGCTCTCAATTATGTAGTGGTTGCCCTTAAAATGCTTTTACATGCTCTTGTTTTGAGATAGACAAATTCCTACTGTTTTTATTCTTGATTTGTAGCATGAGATGATGCTTTGAGGAGATTTCATGTGATAGCATGTGCATTGGAGAGTTTCAAGATTTTGATTTAATGCAAGCATGTATTATGATTTTGAAATGAGATGCGGAGGATTTGAGAAATGTTGCATGAAAACAGTAGGTGAGATGATGTTTTGACATAATATATTGGCATAGAAGATGAGATACTTACCAGATATAATTGATTGATCAATAGGATGAGAGAGTGCACTATAAACTAAAATTCGTACGTGCTCTTTAGAGTTGGGCAATGGGGGTAGTTCCATCCCAATCCAAAGTGAGAATCTGATGATGAGACATACCATCGGGGTAGGACTTGGTGAAATACCCAAGCTTTGTGGCGATGAGAGATACCGCCATGAGAATCCGGTGATGAGAGATTCCACCGGGGTAGGACTTGACCTTGAGTCAAGCTAATCCACATATCCGAGTAATGATGAAATGTGAAATGACAATATAATATATGAAAATGTATTTGATTCACATGCACCTAATGTTGAGATGATTTATGCTATAAGAAATGCATATGAGATTTGTTTATGAATTGCTTTAGTTTCCACAAGCATATGTATGGCCTTGCCATGAGTTTTGCATTGGTTTAAATGCATGAGATAGAATAGAGGTACATGTGTTTTCAAATGGAGATTTGCTTTGAAATGGTTTTCAAGCATGAGATAGAGTGAGCATGTTGTTGAAAATGGCTTTTGAGAAAGTGTTATGCATAAAGCATTATTGTGTTGGTTTTCTTTAGAGCATGCCTCACTAAGAAAACATGCTTACACTCTCTTTTACCAATAATGCAAATAATTGAAGTGTTTTGTGCAGCAAGAAAGTTAAGAACATCCAAGGAAGTGTAAAGCTCATGTATGGTGATGTTTTTACACACTTTAGTATTGGTATTTGGCAATGGGGTTCTAAGGTTGTATTTGGGAGAAGTGTTTTTTAATCCCTATGTTTGTAGTAAGTTTGTTATGGCTTTTATAGTTTGTAAATGGTCCTGAATGGTTTGGTTGGAGGTTTGAGTTCTATATTTGGTTTTGTGGTTAGGAAGCATGCATATAGTTTGAATGTCCATGTGTTTGATGCCATGCTTTAGCTTAAGCTTCTCAATTATGTTGTCTAATGTCTAAACAAGTTGTTGGTATGTTATGGAATGTTTTGGAGCATGTTTGATAGTGTTAAGATGTGAAAAACCAGAATTTTCTTCCATTGCAAGGCAGGGTGTATCAAAACACACTTATATGTTTCGAAACAGGGGCCTGAAATGTCCATAGTGTTTCGGAACGGGTGAAGGTGTTTCCGAACACTTTCGCTACTAGAGAGGCCTGTTCCGATACTGGTCTCGAAACGCACCCGAGTCCCAAAACGGTCAACACCGATTCGATACGAGCATTTCGGTAGGAAGGTCAGCGTTCCGGAATGTTTGACTGTTAGACTGTGCTTTTGAATTGTTTCAAGTTCTCATGTTTTACATTTTAGTCCTGTATGGCGTGGATGAATTGCTTGAGCTTGGAATGTCCTTTTAAGTTGATTGTTGGCAGAGATGTATAAAACATGACTAATTACATATTGGTAAACTTAAAATCTGCTAAGTCCTTATATTTTCCTAAATTTACATTTTGGTCCCTAAAAGTGTAATTTTTGCAATTGAGTCCCTAATTGATTTCCGATCATTGTGCCTTTCTATCATATGACTCTTGCGTAACATGTAGGCTTAATGTGCATCTAGAAAAGATAAAAAGGAAAAGAAATGGATCGTTAATCAAGGTTGACTTTCGAGTTGACTTTGGTTTTTCCCGTGTAATCTCCGTGGTTCGGGTCAATCGTCTAGGTCGGGCTAAGGGGGTTACATTGAAAGATTTCCAAATAAGAATTTTAAAATTATAAACCCTGATAAAGCTTTATAAGTTAAGCCCAATGCATTTCTCATTCATGCATGTGCAGGACGATTAAAGTGTGTGTTTTCGATCGTGATCAAGTGTTGCAAGTCACTGCCCAAAATCTTTAATAGAGTTTTGATTTGCTTTTCCCTTAGCTGAAACTCCATAGATGGTGGAATAGGAAACACATAAAAGCACATCAACAATTTTTTTAGCATTGCATTAATTTTATGAAGTTGTAAATTAGCTATATAAACATTCGGTTAAACCTAAGTCACAGTTGATTGGTTTGTATGTTGTTCGATTATGGATTTGGTCATAGACATTACCTAATAGTTTCATGAATGATATTGAAAGTATATATATATATATAGTCCTTGAGAAGTGGTAGGTTGGACTTGATTATTTAATATGTTGATTAGTTAAAATCTATGCTTGTAATGTTAATCATGTTTGAATATTTTTGTCAAGTCTGAATAGATGATATTCTATGAATAGGATTTCTTATATGTATAAGTGTGATATTTGAATATGCCAAATGAAATGGTTGTAATTTCATGGGAACTTGTTTGATTTAGCATTGTCATTTGAATGGTGTAATTATTAAATCTTGTTAAGCATAAATTGAATGATTCGGAGAAATGGTTAAGGTATGATATGAATCAAGTTATACTAGTATAGTTATGTTTAAGTAGTATCCAAATGGAAACAAGTTAAATGAATTTATTTAATTCATAATTTACAACGTTAGTTAAGTTCGAATATGGGAACAATAGTTGGAATTAGATTTAACTTGTTACAAGTCGTATATGTGTAACGATGATATTAAGCTGAATCATTCTTTCGGATTTCCATAATCTAGTGTCGTAATCGGTCTAAAACAATCATAATCGAATTTGAATACTTAAAAGAAAACCTAGCATTGTTCGTTATTTGAATGGTCCTTAATGTTCAAAGACTATTGTTCGTTGAATGCTCATTTGAGATTTTTCTTATGTACTCCAATGTTAATTAGACTTGTTTGGTCATTTATATTTTATGCATGTTGGTAATTGATATGAATAGCTTGGGTGACAATTGAAAAAAAATCCAAGATATAATAAGAAATTTGTTAGGCTAGTTTAGTTATTTTCTAATGGGTTCCACTTGATAATACAATCTATTGGAATAATTTGTAACCTAATTTATCTAATTTGTTAGTGTGTTAATCATATATAAAGAGTTTAGCTCAAACATTCTTTTAAATTATACTTAATTTGTGTTTTAATCTATCAAAGCAACCTTGGTTTTGTTCGATTGCTTTAAGTATCTCTTCCATGTTAGATTGTTCAAATGTCTTGTTTAGTAGTTAATGCTCCTTAACTCGGTTTTACTTCTAAATTGGGTTAGTGGTATTCCAATTTTTACATCAGATCTAGTGTTTAGTCATTTCTGGACTAAATTGAAGCTTATTGTGTGTCCGCATATTGTATATACCACCTAAGAGTTCAGATTTCTCTCCATTATTTGTGACTTGCAACTAACTCAATTTGTTTCTTTTTTGTGTTAATAGCAATTATGTATAAGAACAAAAGACTTAGCTTCATTGTTCAAGAGAAATTCGAGGATGAATTTCTTTTAAAGAAGGGAAAATTTTAATACTCTGAAATTGGGCTTAGAATTATAATCCTAATTTGAATGTTACTAAAAGTGTTGGATATTACTTTGATAGATCTATTAAGTGATCTAGGACAAAAAAATAAAATAGATAGCCAATTATTAAAGGACTAAATTGAATCTTATGTAAAAGTAAAGGATTTCATGCTAAATGAAAGCCTCTTGAGGGACTTATACACATGTCCATCTTGATGAAGCACATGTGTGCTAGGGGTCACGACATAGTGGTAGAGAGAGATTGGAGAGCTTGCATGGAGTTTGTTCTTGGAAACTCCATCTTGATTCAAATTTTAGGATATCCATTCGAATTGTTGAGGGAAATGGGTAAGAAATTCTCTTCCTTTCTTTGGAATTAAGATTTAATAAGTAGTTGTGATCATGATTTCATTGGATGAAATGTGTTATTACATTTGCTAGAAAATCAAACTTATGCCATGAACTTTCTTAAATCATTTGAGTTGTATATAGGATAAATTGCTATGTTTTAATGTGAATTTGTAGCATAGTTTAAAATGCTAATTTGCTTGTGAGTGAGCTATATGATTTTTGAGAAAGATTGAGTCTTCGAATAAGCCTTTGATGGTTATGTAACTTGCGCACAAACTGGATTTTTGTCATATTGCTTGATAGAAATGAATTGAAAACAATTATAATCTAGAATGAATTTGGATAGGGACTGCTTTGTAATCCAGAATCTAAGGACTGTTTTGTAGCTTAAAGGGGGCTATTTTGATAATTAAAACATGGGATTGTTTTGCCAATGTATAGGGGCTATTTCATAGATAAGTTGAGGACTGTTTTGCAATAATATAGATAATAATGGATTGTTATGCAATGATACAAGTGTTAAGGGTTGTTTTAATAAATGAACGTGTATACAAACGTATGAATCTGTTTTAGATGTTAAAGGATACATCAGGGATTTTTCGAGTTATTCAATATGTATACAAGTGAGGGGAAATTGTTCTAAAAATATAGGGTCATATTAAGGGCTGATTTTGAGATTTAAAAACAGGGAAAATCTGTTGGTTAACTAAGTGGATTGTTTGTATATACATATATGTATAGTGGTTTGTTTTTAAGTATATGAAGCATGCTTAAGTATGACATGAGGACCATGATTTATATATAAATATAATTTAGAGTAAAATTGAAGTAATCCAATGTCTTAAATGTATGCCCTGTTTTATAAGGTTTTAGGCAGCCTCAATTGTTAAGTGGAATGCATCAAATGTGGTAACGTATTTTAGTTTAGAATCATACTCGTTGCTAATCGTTAAATCTAAAGATATGGAATCAAATAAGGATTGACAACAACACATTGGATTGTTTAAAAGTTTTGAAATCATGAATGCAAATGTGGAGGACTAATCTGGAAGCATATGATCATAAACTGGACTGTTTTACATGCCTAATAATACATACATGTATAACTACCCTATTTTGGTGCATACATGATCAAATATGGACTGTTTTGATAATTTATAGAGGTACATTGGTAAAATGGATTGTTTTTGAGTAAGAACAAATGTAAATATGAAAATAGGACAGAAAATGCATTTATATGAACTGTAGGAACTGTTTTGAATAGGATTAAATGTATAAGGGTTGTTGTGATAGATATTGTAGATTGACATGGGTGTATAAGGAAGAATGTAGACTCTTTGTATGTACAAAGACATGTTAGGAGTTGTTTTGATGTAAATGAGCATGTATGTTAATGCAGTAACTAGCTTACAAAATATATATGGTAATGGACTGTTTTGTGCATTATATAAGTATTCATGGCCTATTTAGAGTATGTACATGTATGCATATGTAATTATGGGCTGTTTTGAATACATATGAATAGAGTAAACTTTAAGTGAATTATAAGAAAGTGTTCCATGTTTGTTAACAAGCATATTTGATCTAAGAAATTTGAAAGAGACTCTAATGCTTAAATAGGTTAGTATGTAATTTGAGGTACATACCATGATTAAGAAGTGGATAATGGCATGAAGACTAAGATAAGGGAATTGTTGGGAGTATGTGAAAGTGTGGATTTAGTTATCCTATAACTTTGGGATATCATGTGAGTGTAGTTGCATGTGTTTCAGATGACAAAAAGTGTAAACCCCCTAGACCTGCCTATGTGTTACAATGGATCCTAGGAAGTCACATTAGGGTCACAAGAGCGACCCACAAAAAAAAAGAAAACACATAAAACACATTTTTTGCTCAACACTTATCAAACCGTAAAATCAACTCATGTTTAAATTACCATTTCATGAAGTCATTTAAACACATAACAAAAATTCAGAAAGTGTTTTACAGTCACTATCATAAAACAATACATGACATACTTGCCCACTAACTATACAGTACCGTACTCCAGAGGCAACGCCGAGAGAACTCTTAACACCGGTGTCAAACATAATGCCATGATATATTCTTTTAACCCACGATTGTAAAAATAGCGTGACCTTGGAAAAGCTCAGTAATACAGAACTACCAAAAGATGTTATAAGCTCATGCAGATATATGGTAGGCATAAAATTTTCATGATGTTCCAAGCAGTAATAGTCCTCATTTTCTATCTGCTATTTCAAGGTAACGTTATACTTGAGAATAACGGTACTTGTTCTTTATTCATTCATCGAGTAACAAATGGGAATTATACAAGCTGATAGATTATGAAGATGAAACAAAGAGTTTAGTGTCTAGTGTGTTCCAATAAGTTCAGATCAAACAAGCGTAAATACATACCAATCATACCATAAGGAAACATAACAATTCAATGCAAATGTTCAAGTACGTACAAGGGTATACTAGTAACTACCCTCCAACCTTACACCAATATGTAGTCCCCAAGAACTGCATCCATAAGGACTTACCCTAGGCCCGATGGGCATAGGTGCCACCTAAGGGGCTTCCTTAGGTCCATAAGGATTTACCCTTGCTAAAGCACCGAAACCTACTCAAGGGGAGACCTTGAGTCCATAAGGATTTGCCAGCTGGATCACGGCTGTACAAATAGAGACTTCATAACATAACCCAACAGTATACCCCAGATAACAATTGGTATTCAGATTTCAAACATGAGTAACAGAATACATATGACATACATATTCCATTCGAGGAATCAGAAACAAAAGTTCATGCTCTTTAGACACATATATGGGCATACCATTGGGCAGACGATATCATCATTCGTCATGCAAACAGAGTAGGCAGAAAATGTTATCATAAGTTACATCAGGCAGACATACAAATAACATCACAGATCAAATAACCACATAGCACAATCATATACCATGTATACAGATCAAGCAGACTTATAACGAGTAGGCAGAAAATGTTATGATAAGTACATTTCATCATTTCATCAAGCATATCATCGTTCATAATTAAGTCATTAGATTGTTTACTAACATGTAATAATCATATAACACATTCAACTGAATGTAGCACACATGGAACACACTAGATAGAACAATTTATTTCTTGAAGATACTCGGTATTTCCAGGGGGGACACATTGAACTTTTGACAATTTGGACAAATTTCAAAAACAAGATCCCTATTAAAAAGGGTTCGTAATAATGATTCAAACTAGATATTCAGGAATTTCCACATCAAGATATTAGAGAGTTCAGAAATATCATGAGTGATTCAGTCATTTAAGCCTACAAGGGTATTATGGTCATTTTATCATACATGGGCGTTTTGCTAATTTATACCAACGAGGCATAAACAGTCGCTTAGGGAATTCTATTTGCTCATCCGATTTCCAACCAGGCATTCAGAGATTTCTACGTCAAGATCTTTCACGATATCAGATACATTCAGGGCTATTTTGATTACTTTGGCCAACAAGGGCATTTTGGACTTTTAACTTTTAGGGGTAACTTTGTAATTTAGCCCAATAATGATAAAATGACGATTTACAATATTTAATATTTTCAGATGTTTTCGAGCCTCCTAACCATTCGAACTAACATGTCCCAACCTTGTAGTACTAACCAACCCTTCTAATGTATCCGGATGTTTCGTATATCAAAAAGGTTGCTTTCATATCTCACCACAAGACTTGCCACGGAGTAGCTGAACTTATATTTTGTGCAAAAAAACTTCCAACCTCATATTGATATCATGAGTGATTGACGTACATGAGTCATGCTTTAACCCTAAGAGGCATTTTAGTCATTTTTAGCTTTATTGGAATTTTCCAAATTTTATCAGAGGCAATATACTTATTACAGTTAATGGGGGTATTTCAGTCATTTTGAAGCTCGGGATATCCATCATTCCTGTCAATTGAACCATATAGTATTCCAATCGTTTAAGTACTCGAGGGTGCTTCGGCCATTCGCGTAATTTTGGTACCTCTAACCACTTCATTCAATTTCAAAACTCAAAGGTTTATCCATCATTCTAGTTAATTTGCAACCCTCGGTGTCTGAGAATACTTTGGCCTTTTTGGTCAATACCATCATTCCGATTAATTTAACCATAACAGCATATCTAATACTTTTAGTCATTTTAGTCAATTCAGTATTTTGAGCCACTTGATTAATTCAGAGGTATGGATAGTTTCCTGTAAATCTATATTTGGAGATTCATTCCAAAATTCAAGGAGACCTAGCACCTTACAATCTCGAAGGTTAAAATCTTGTTACCATGACTTTCCAAGTAGTTCGAGGTTTTCAGATGAATCAGGTTGTTTTACCATATCTAGTGTAGATTTCTATATCCCTTCCAATTCCAAGGGTATTTTAGTCATTCTCTTACCTTAAGGGCATTTTCGTAATTTCATACCCAAATAATTTTAACATTTAATCATTTGATACTAATAATCGGATTTAGAGATTTGATGCCTTATTAAATTCTTATTATACTCTAGATCCATCTGATTTATTAATCTTCTCACTTGAGCAATGCATTCTTATCTAGGTTATCATACTCATTTTCATATCCGGTTTGACTTGAGCAGAATTAATAGTACTCATCATCATTATTATGTATGCATTAACAAATACCAACATGTTCATAAAGCATACAAGAGGTAGTAATGTATTACCTTAACTCCGAGCTATATCGGTCGATTCATGAAACACCATTTGATTGCACTCGAACTCGAATTTGACGTCCATCAACAATTCGTATTCAAGGAGCTATGAGTACATTCAATTACAAAAATTCACATTTCGGTCCTTACTCACAGTACTTATAATCGCATAATTAATACATATAGAGGTTCGGGTTCAAGGTCAGATTTAGAGGCTTTCGAGTCAGAATTTTGCGAAACGAGCTTCAAAAACGAACTCAGGACGTCGAAAAACATAACATAGGAGTTTTCGAAAAAATTGACTTTTTGGTCAACGGTCAAAGTCAGTGCTGACATTAGTAGGTCAACGGTCAACGAGGTCAGAGTCAACACTAAAGTCAGCAGGTAAACATTGAAGTCGGCAGTCAACGGGCAGAGGTCAACTGAGTTGACTCGACTAACTCAGTGAGCTGACTCGGTTGAGTTGATTCGGTGACTGACTCGGGCTGAGTTGACTTAGTGAGATAGTTCGGGTCAGACTCGTGTTTGGGCTGGATAGGTCAAACTCGGGTTTTTGGGTCAGACGGGCCAGACTCGAATATAACGAGTTTGGACTTGGGCTCAAACCGAAGTGGGTTTGGACTGGTTTAGGATGGCCGAGTCGGGCTTGCATACCGGTGGGCTTGGACCGAGTTAACCAGTTCAGGCCTTTGGGGCAACTAAACCGGCCCACTTACCCTGGGGAGCTGGGAGCTGGGATCTAGAGTTCGATTCTCGAACGGACGTCGAGGATGGTTGAAAATGGAAGAGAATAGGGGGTGACGCTTAGGCTTCCCGAAGAACATTCAAACGCGCTCCCACAGAAAACGACAACGAAACACCACGAGTGGCTGACGGCCCTGGGTTCACTGCATGATGACGAGCACACCGGTGGCAGCGGTGGCGCTTACGACGATGCGGTGACGGAGATATGTGCCGGTGCCAGAGTGGGGAAGGTGAGAGCTTTCTGAAATTTTCTCAAAAATTCCACATTCGAACCAAATTCCCATGGTAGATAAACAGTTGGGTTAATAAGTTTGATTTACAAGCCTTCATGCTTAACTCTAATAGCCAAACGAGGTAACTCTCGACAGAAATGAGCCATTGGCTCAACGATTTAAGCAAGAGGTCACAAGAGACGGGTGAGGTCGTGGGTTTAAACCCCACCAGCCTCACTTGTTTAGCATTTTTTTACTATTATTATTTCGTTGGGGGTGTTACACAGAGTCACCTCGATACTTACTTTTATAGAATTGTTTTCTTAAATGTTTGAGTATGGATCGTGTATGCTCATTTTGCATAAGACTCACGTAGAGCATATGGGAATGAGCCACATTCATAACATTGAAGTTTCAGGGTATGGTATGCATTGCATATGCTTTATGAATGCATTGTATGCCATAATATGATGTATGATGTCTTTTGAAATGAAGTGTAATTGTGCATATGCTTTCTTTGATTTGATCAACCCTCAATCCCTTGAAAGCATAAAATACAAGAAACTATATTTGAGCTTTAAAGTTATAAGAACTTACCCTATAAGGAGCTAAAGCTCATCTTACGCTATCAAACACTAAGAAAAGATACAAGTAAAATACTTGTAACATAAGATACTCCTCCCTTTCAATAAAGCATAAAAATTTTAAGTTGTCTAAACAATGGAAGACCTTGAACACTTTGGCATGGTGCAAAGGTATAATTTGGGACTATGGTCCATGCGATACGGCGCAAGGGTGGCAACCCTATATATCTGATATATTGGCAACATTAGAAGGTAACGGGGGAGATGATAAGGAGATTGGTGATAGTTAGTTGGATAGATAGGAAGTTAGGATTGATATATTATGTCACTAGCCATTGCTATGTGCTTTGAGTTATGTGTAACTTGGACCAACATGGTCAAACTTGGACCAATGCTACCAACGTCCAAATGTGTTTCAACGCAAATGTTCTAAAAGATAAGAAATCAGGTTCTAATCTTCGAATGAGAATTATGATAAGCAATGTTATGCACACAGATAAGCTTTTTTATGACCTTTGAAAGTTTGATTAAATTTTAATAAGCCTTAATAAGACTTCGGCCTTGTAAGCAATAAACTCTAATAAGTTCAATATGAAATTGATAGAATTTAGTTTAATTTTGAAAGATTTTCGAATAAGAATTTGAAAATTATAAACCCTGATACAACTTCATAATTTAAGCCCAAAATTTTATTAATATAAAATTTTGAGAAATTCTTTACCTCGAATAAATATTCAGAATATACTACATTTCCTTTATATGTTGATATCATTGATTGTTATGATTTCATGTTCCACTACATCACTTAGGCTATATCAACCTAATGCATTCCTCATTCATGCATACACATGACGATTAAAGCACACACTCATTCATTCCATCGACAATTATATTACATTCATTATATCTAGAATAGTTCAATTTTCACTATAAGTGCCAATACTCCATTTTCAATAGGGATTCAATATCATCTTGTTTATGTCCAATAGTACCATGTCAATATTTCATAATCAATAGTCATTCTTTCGACAACAATGTGTACAATGATCAATTTATTAGGATAACACACCCTAAATCATAGTTGTTTTAAACTATATTCCATTTCAATCAATAAACAATTAGTGATCACTTATTACTCAATAGCAAGGTTTTCATCATGACAATTTGGTATACAATTTAACTTACTTTCACACAATTCAAACTTATGAAATTCCAAGAATTACTTACCTCAATTCCATGCTCTTTAACTATGGATTTAAGCACACATACATTCATTCCATCGACAATTATTTAAAGTAACATCAACATTTAAGGATCAGAAGGGCAACACCCATTTTCGATTCCCTAAACTACACTCACAAGATGTATCCAAGCCAAAGATGATCTTGAATCACAACCCATTTCAGTCTAGCAGCTTTATGATCTACGTTAGCTCCTTTTTCTTTAGAATTGTCTTGATCTAGTATACCATTATATAATTAGGTATAAGAACAGTCAAATTTTCATGACATTTGACACTCATAGAACCATTCTAAGGAAAAATGACACATAAGATTTCGCACATAAAAACCAAAGTATTGATCAATCAAGTGCAATTTTTGAACACAATCAATTTCACATTTATATATTTACTCCTTTAAAACAACAACTTGATTTCTATTGATACCAAATATGTCCAAGAGCTAGTTGGCATCTTAATTTTCCTTGAGAGCAGTGCAGCCTTAAAAATTGTTCATTATCTAATTGAAAGCAGTGCAGCCTTAAAAATTGTTCATTATCTAATTGAAACATCCGTATTTCGATACAAAAAAGTCCTCTAATCAATTAAAATAATTTCAGTATATATGTTCATGTACAGGGCAATCTCCAATTTACAATTTTACATCAACACACATAATAAAACAGCCATATGTAACACCCCAAATTTGGGCCTAGATGTTTTAGAGTCCGAATCGGACCGGTCAGAAAATTGTTCGAATTTTAAAGGGAACTTTAGGGAACACCTAGTTCGGGATGCTTTAAAAATATAGAAAAATATCTAAAAATCGTCATTTAATATGTGAAAGGTTATGGTGGAATCAATTTCACAAAATAAGGTTTGGAAATACTACATTTCGGTGTAGTGACCAAATCGCAGTTTTTGCAAAAGTTAAATAGTGACTGTTTTGTAAAAGATTGAAACTTTGAATCTTTAAGGAGCTAATTTTACCAAAGTTTTTTCATCCGATTTTTTCTTTAATTTGGGTGATTTTATTAATGTTTTAATTAAAGGAAATGAAGGTTAATTAATTTAGAAACTACCTTTGACTATTCATAACTACTTTTCACAAATTTTTTCTCATTTTATTTTCTCTCAAATTCTTTTCAATCAAACACATTCTCTCCAGCAATTATACATTGATTTTCACTTCATTTGATGAGATTCCAGTCTTCCTTTGATTCTTAATCAATTACTCATCAAATCCTCTTGATTTCTACATTGGATTTTTCAAGAAAACTTGCCCAAATCAAGGAGAAATCATCCATTAGAGGTAAGCTTCATCCTTCTCCTCTAATGATCAGTTCTTTACTGAAATTCCCAAGTTATCAATCCTTTGTTAATGATTTTTTAGTGGTTTTAATGTTAGAAACAAGAAATTGTCTTAAAACTCAAGATTTTGGAAGAGATCTTGAAGATTTTCGTGGTGAATGATTGGGCTTTGTTTTGAGGTGGTTTTCTAATGTATTTTGGATGTTAATTGATGTTACAAATGAGGTTTTATCAATCAAATCCCGAATAGGTTGGGTTTCCTAAGTTTTGCTTGCTAGAATGATGGTTTTTGGGGTGATTTTGGTGTTCTGTCATAGCTGGAGATATAAGGACAAGTTTGTAGTGGTTTTTGATGTTAATTGATGTTTAGAAATGATTAGAAGTGATAGATCTTGGTTGGGTTTTGTTTTGGAAGAGTTTGGAGGTGATTTTGGTTGTGTTTGGTAGCCGAAATGTGGTTTTTAAGTAGAGCAGCGAGTTTAGGTGTGTGGCTGATGATTTCAATGCATGATGATGCATTAATCCTCTACTCTTATGTGTTTAAAACAGGGGAGACATCTTCGGGTACTTTTGGTGTTGATCCGGAAGCCTAGATAGCATTTCAGCATTTAAGCGAAACGTAATCAGTGAGTGCGTATGGTTTAAGAAGTCCTTGAGGGACAAATAATCAAGGTTTGGGGATTTAGAAAAGGTTTGAAACACCTTCCTAAGTCCGGAAGTAAGTATTGGCTAGATTGCTCTCATAAATGTGGTGATTGCCCCTAAAATTCTTTTACATGCTCATAGTTTGAGATATATAAATTCCTACTGTTTTTATGCATGTTTTATAGAATGAGATGATTATTGAAATGATTTCATGAAGTAACATGTTGCATGGTTGAGATTTGAGCTTTTGTTTAAAGCATGGCAAATGTTATGGTTTTGAAATGTGTTGAGAATGTTTTAAGAATTGTTGCATGAAAAACAGTGGGTGAGATAATGATTTGACATAATATATTGGCATAGATGTTGAGATACTTATCGGATATAATTGATTGATCAATAGGATCAGAGTGCACTATAAACTAAAAATTTGTACGTGCTCTTTTGTTAAGCCAAAGGGAGAGAACCGATGATGGGCATTCTATCGGGTAGGACATGGTGAAATACCCAAGCTTTGTGGCGATGAGAGATTCCGCCATGTGAGTACGGTGATGTGAGATTCCACCGGAAATTACGCTGCTAGACGAGTGAGTACGGTGATGGTAGATGCCACCGGGAGTGTCTAGTGAGATGTTCGTATATCCGAGTAATAATGAGATGTAAAATGCCAATATAAGATATGAAATTGTTTTTGATTCACATGTACCTTTGATGAAATGATTTATGCTATGAGAAATGCATATGAGATTTGTACATGAAATGCTTTGGTGTTACAAGCATGAGTATGGCTTTTTCATGAGTTTTGCATTGGTTTAAATGCATGAGATAGAATGAAGGTACATGTGTTTTTAATGAGAAGTTGCTTTGAATGGTTTTCAAGCATGAGATAGACTGAGCATGTTGTTAAAAAGCTTTTGAGAAAGTGTTTTCAAGTTATGCATTATTGTGTTGGTTTCTTTAGAGCATGCCTCACTAAGCATTTGTGCTTACGCTCTCTTTTACAAATAATGCAGATAATTGAGGTGTTTCCGGGCATCAAAGAGGATAAGATCATCCAAGGAAGTATAAGCTCACGTATGGTGAAGATTTCATACACTTTAGTTTTAATATAATGGCAATGGGAAACCAAGGTTGTATTTGAGAGATATGTTTGAACTCCCTAAGTTTGTGGCATGTTTATGTTGGCATTTTTTGGTTGTAAGTGGCCTTAAATGTTTTGTTTGAAGTTGGATTGCTTATATTGGTTTTGAGATTAGAGTGCATGCCTTTAGACTATGTGATTTTGTGTTTGATGCCATGCTCGTACAAGAGAGTCTTAAATATGTTACTTATTTGTAAAATGGTTTGCTGTTATGGTTTGGGAATCTTTGAGGCATGTTTAAATGGGTTAAAGGTTGAAAAACCAGCTACATATGTTGTTTCTGGGCAAGGTGTATCGAAACACCCTTAATTGTTTCGGAACGGGGGCCTGTAATGGTCTTAGTGTTTCGAAACGGTTGAAGCTATTTCGAAACAGTTTGGCTACTAGAGTGCCCTGTTTCGGTACAGGCCTCGGAATTTACCCGCGTACCGAAACGGTCAACACCGTTTCAATACGCGTGTTTCGGTACGGTGGGTAGGCATTCCGATACAGTTGACCGTTGGATGCTCATTTGAATTGCTTTGAGTTTCTATGCTTTAAATTTTAGTCCTAAATGTTGTGGATGCAATTTCTTGAGCTTGGAATTTCTATTTAAGTTGAAACTTGACAGAGAAGCATGTAACATGATTAATTTCTTATTTGTAATCCTAAAATCAGCGAAGTCCTTAGAAACTACATAAATTACATTTTGGTCCCTAAATACGTAATTTAAGCAATTGAGTCCCTAGATGTTATCCGATCGCTGTGCCTATCTCTTGCATGATACATAAGTGCTCACTTAGGCTTAATATGTGACTAGACAAGATTAAAATAAAAAAAAGGGGTAGTTAATCAAGGTTGACTTTCGAGTTGACTTTGGTTTTCCCCGTGTAATCTTCGTAGTTCGGGTCAAACGTCTAGGCCGGGCTAAGGGGGTTAAATTTGTTGGTATTAGAGCCAGGTTATCGAATATTTAGGGCTTGGTATGTGGTTGTTGTATGTGATTATGCAAGATTGTGTCCTTTCATGAAAGTTTGATGTATGAACATTGATGTGTGATTCAATTGAGATGATTTTGTGATGCTATGCTTTGTTTGGAGTGTGGTTGGGGATCCCAATTCCATATCAAAACTAATGAGAAGAATTGTTTTTGAAAATGAGCTTGGGTACTTGGATTACTTACCTTATTATGCGTAATTGTGTTTATTGCATTTTTTGTCAGTGCATTGTTTTTATAATGGGGCCACGTAGAGAGCTGAGAATCAATACTAGATCGATGGCTGATAATGAGAATGCGGAGAATACTGAGGATTTACCTCCTCCTCCCCCTGGTGGACCACCCGGTGGTGGTGGAGCTGGGGCTAGTAATGCTGGTGCTGGTGCTGGGGTTGCTGGACCCGAGGGTGTGTAGGGGCAAGCTGCTCTTGACATGACCATGTTGATACAGACTATTGTTGGAGCATTCCAGGCAGCAGTACCTGGGGCTCATGGAGCTGCACCTCATGATGGTGCTAATGTGAGGTTGCCTTTGGAGCGTCTTCGCAGTCTAAGTGGGATTGAGTTCAGAGGCTTATCTTCGGAAGGATTTGAGTCTTGGTTGGAGAGCACCAAGAGGATTCTGGGTCAGTTGAACTGCAACAATGTGCAGAAGCTAGGTTGTATTGTGTCACTATTGCATGGTGATGCCTATACGTGGTGGACGACCACTATCTCTGGGATGAAGGAGGAAGAGGTGAAGTGGACGTTCTTCTTGAATGTGTTCAAGCGGAAGTACCTGGGAGTGCGTTACCTCGATGAAAAGAAGAGATAGTTTATGTATCTCATGCATGGAAACATGTCTGTAGGTGAATATGAAATTCAGTTTTTTCTCCTTAGCCAATATGCACCTGAGCTAATCCCTAATGAGCAGGAGAGGTGCGAACGATTTCGTTATGGGCTGGTAGCGGATGTCAAGGCCTATATGCTTGCAGCTGATTACACTGATTTCGATGCCTTGGTCACAAGAGCCAAGGACATTGAATCAAATATTGGTTTGGCAAGTCGAGCGGGTGGCTCTAGCTCGGGAAAGAGAGCTGCAGAACACGATTATGGTAGAGATCGCAACAAGAGATAGAAGGATAGGAAGTTGTACTATGATGCAAGGCGTGGGGTGGTAACCCTAGTAGAGGTCAGCAAGAACCTAATGTTGTTTTGAGGACTCCTGAGTGTAATCGTTGTGGTAGAAGACATGGTGGTGAGTGTTGGGATGACCTTTGGACATGATGGAATTGTGGAAACCGAGGGCATTTGAAGAAAGATTGTCCTCAACCGCTGAAAGAGGGACAGGCTCCGGTGAGAGCAGCTGAGCCACAAAGAGGTCGTGGGGGCGGCCGTGGTAATTTTTAGCGTAGGGATGATGGTGGATGGAACGCAGCACATGTTGTGGCTATTCAACCTGAGGGTGGCGGTCAAGCTCAAGTGTATACCCATCGTGAGGGAAGGTATGATACGGATGTGATCTCAGGTACCTTTACTTTGCAATCCTTGTCATTACTTTATTTGATTGATTCTGGATCTACACATTCGTACATATTGCATGAACATGCTCAAATGCTTGGTTTACCTGTTGAGTCTATGGATGTTGGTATTCATGTGACTAGTTCCTTTGGTGAGACGGTTGTAACAAGAAAGTTGTATAGGAGATGTCCCTTGAAGGTGCAAAATCATGTTTTTCTTGTTGATTTCATGGAATTGCCATTCTATGGTTTTGATGTAATCCTTGGCATGGATTGACTTGTTGAGCATAGAGCCGTTGTGGATTTCGAAAGCAAGCGAGTTTCTTTGAAACTTGTGGATGATTATGAGGTGGTGGTAGTGGGTGAGAATGTGAAGTTTCTTGCCAATGTGGTGTCTACATTGGAAGCAAGCCGAATGTTGTGGCAAGGTTGCGAGGCTTACCTAGCCTTTGTTATGAATCCTAGTTCAATAGAGGTACGCGTTCAGGATATAAGAACCGTGTGTGAATTTCCAAGAGTGTTTCCGGAGGAATTACCTGGTTTGCCGCCTAGTCGGGAGGTGGAGTTTGGGACTGAGTTGTATAAGAACACATCTCCTGTGTCCATTGCTCCATATCGCATGGCACCCAAAGAGTTGAAGGAGTTGAAGACGCAACTTTAGAAGTTGCCTGACCGTGGCTTCATTAGGCCTAGTGTGTCACCTTGGGGTGCACCGGTCTTGTTTATGAAAAATAAAGATGGCACGATGAGAATGTGCATTGATTATCGTCAGCTGAACAAGTTGACCGTTAAAAACAAGTAT
Organism: Hibiscus tridactylites; assembly: GCA_958450335.1. NCBI lineage: Eukaryota > Viridiplantae > Streptophyta > Magnoliopsida > Malvales > Malvaceae > Hibiscus > Hibiscus tridactylites. The sequence continues at coordinate 32,105,831 of OY288269.1, forward strand.
CCTTAGCCAATGATTGATAATCTTTTTGATCAGTTTCGGGGAGCGCCGGTGTTTTCCAAGATTTATTTGAGGTCAAGGTACTATCAGCTAAAGGTGAAGGAAGTAGATGTGCCAAAAACAGCCTTTAGAACAAGGTATGGGCATTATGAGTTCCTTATAATGTCGTTTGGCTTGACGAATGCTCATGCTGCTTTCATGGACATGATGAATAGAGTGTTCCATGAATACCTTGACAAGTTCGTTGTGGTGTTCATCGACGATATCCTTGTGTACTCTCGTACTGAGGAGGAACATGAGGGTAATTTGAGGATTGTTTTGCAAGCGCTATTGGAAAATCAGCTTTATGCTAAGCTGAGCAAGTGTGAGTTTTGGCTAAAGAAAGTTGTTTTCCTTGGTCATGTGGTTTTGGCAGAAGGGATTCGAGTTGATCCCCAGAAGGTTGAGGCGGTGATGAATTGGAAGCCTCCTAAGTCTGTTCATGAAGTCTTTAGTTTCCTTGGGCTGGCGGGATACTACCGGAGGTTCGTGGATGGATTTTCTAAGATTGATGCCCCTTTAACGAAGTTGTTGCAAAAAGATGTTAAGTATGAGTGGACGGAAGCGAGACAACAAGCTTTTGAGAAGCTTAAGGCAGCTTTGACGAAAGCTCCTATCTTGGTTCAACCTGAATCAGGGAAAGAGTTTATGGTGTATAGTGATGCATCCTATGTTGGTTTGGGGTGTGTGTTAATGCAAGAGGGTAAGGTGGTGGCTTATGCATCACGTCAGTTGAAGGTGCATGAGGGCAATTATCCTACGCATGATATTGAGTTAGTTGTGGTTGTTTTTGCTTTGAAGATCTGGAGACATTATCTTTATGGTGAGAAGTGTATTGTGTACACGAATCACAAGAGTTTGAAGTATTTGATGTCTCAGAAAGAGTTGAATCTTAGGCAACGGCGATGGGTGGAGTTGCTTAAGGATTACGATCTAACGATTGAGTATCACCTGGGAAAGGCCAATGTTGTGGCCGACGCCTTGAGCAGAAAAGTGGCGGTGGAGTTAAGGGCGATGTTTGCTAGACTGAGCATATCGCGAGATGGAGGTCTTGTTGCTGAATGGCAAGTGAAACCATCTCTAGTTCAGTTGATAAAGGATAAGCAGTTGTTGGATGATTCTTTGGTGCCACATGTTCAGGATATCGCTGAGGATAGACCATCGGATTTATGTTTTAATGAAAACGGTGTTTTATGTTTTGGAAGTTGGATAGTGGTGCCGAATGATGTGGAGTTGAGGCGTACTATTCTGACTGAAGCTCATAGTAGTCCATTTGCTATGCACCCTGGTAGTACAAAAATGTATCGTGATCTGAAGGATGAGTACTATTGGGTGGGTTTGAAGAAAAATATTGTTGAGTATGTGAGCAAGTGCATGGTTTGTCAGCGAGTTAAGGCTGAGCATCAGTTTCCTTCGGGGTTGTTGCAGCCGTTGAGGATTCCTGAATGGAAATGGGAGAGGATAACCATGGACTTTGTGTCTGGTTTGCCATTATCGTCGTCAAAGAATAATTCTGTGTGGGTGATTGTGGATCGCCTTACGAAGTGTGAGCATTTCTTACCTGTGCATACTACATATACCTTGGATAAGCTTGCATAGTTGTACATTGATGAGATTGTACGTCTGCATGGTGTACCAAAATCTATAGTGTTGGATAGCGATCCGAGGTTCACTGCAAGATTTTGGAAGTGTTTGCATCAAGCATTGGGTACGCGGCTGAATTTTAGTACTTCTTATCATCCGCAAACGGATGGATAGTCGGAACGTATTATCCAAGTGCTTGAGGATATGTTGAGGTGTTGTGTGATTGAGTTTCAAGGCTCTTAGGAGAAGCACTTGCCTTTGGTGGAGTTTGCTTATAATAATAGCTACCAGGAAAGTATCCAAATGGCACCTTATGAGCTTTGTATGGGAGGAAGTGCAAAACTCCTCTTTGTTGGGGTGAAACGGGACAAAAGTTGATCTCGATGCCGGCTTTGTTGAAAGGAACCACCGAGAAGGTGAAGCTCGATTGTGAGCGGTTGAAGGCAGCATCAGATCAGCAAAAGTCTTACGCAGATTTGATGCGTAACTAGATAGAATTTGTGGTGGGTGACCATGTGTTCTTAAAGGTTTCACCTTGGAAGAAGGTGATGAGATTTGGTCGGAAGGGCAAATTGAGCCCTAGATACATTTGACCATACGAGGTGTTAGAACGTGTGGGACATGTTGCTTATAAGCTGAGACTACCACAAGAGCTAGAAAAGATACATAATGTGTTTCATGTGTCCATGATTTGAAGGTATAGATCGGATACTTCGCATGTTATGCATGTGGAGGAAGTTGAGTTGAATCCAGATTTGACATATGATGAAGAGCCAGTTGAGATTTTGGACTCGGACAGTAAGGTTCTTTGTAGTAAGACCATTGAGCTGGTTAAGGTGTTGTGGAGGCATCGTAGTGTTGATGAAGCCACGTGGGAAAGAAAGGAAGATATGAAGAAGCAGTTTCCTTACCTTTTTCCTCCAGGTAAATTTCGAGGACGAAATTTCTTAAGAGGGAGAGAGTTGTAACACCCCAAATTTGGGACTAGATGTTTTAGAGTCCGAATCGAACCGGTCAGAAAATAGTTCGAATTTTAAAGGGAGATTTAGGGAACACCTAGTTCGGGATGCTTTAAAAATATAGAAAAATATCTAAAAATCCTCATTTAATATATGAAAGGTTATTGTGGAATCAATTTTACAAAATAAGGTTTCGGCAATCAACCGAAACGTAATCAGTGAGTGCATATGGTTTTAGAAGTCCTTGAGGGATAAAGAATCAAGGTTTGGGGATTTAGGAAAGGTTTGAAGCACCTTCCTAAGTCCGGAAGTAAGTATTGGCTAGATTGCTCTCATAAATGTGGTGATCGCCCCTAAAATGCTTTTACATGCTCATGGTTTGAGATAGATAAATTCCTACTGTTTTTATGCATGTTTTATAGCATAAGATGATGCTTGAAATGATTTCATGAAGTAACATGTTGTGTTGCGTGTAAAATAGACTATCGCAATTGTAGTGCAAGTGTACACGACGCAAGTAGTAAAGTGATACGAAGTATCGGATATCGTCTCCACAGGGATTGGGCTAATGACTTCACCTTGATTTACTGCACGAAGTAAAAGAAATATTTTAGAGAGTTGTCACGAATAATAAAGTAAAACGTAAATAAAATATTGAGAAATCAAGATAGAGAGAATGGGCCGGTATTGAATTGCTCGGTAGTGCAGGTATTGAATTGCTTAGAATCCCCAGCTCTGTCGTCGCTCCCGTCGCCGACAGCACCTGTCGCGACGTCTGTCCGTTAGTTGTCGCGGCAGCAGACACTAACTCAGTACTTCAAGCTTGGCAAGAATCCCAGATCTGCCTTGCCCTATCCCTAGGCACAAGTCTGTCGATGAACACGTCTTTGACGATACCTCCCGGCGTGAGTCGAAGGATGAACACCGATGTGTATGAATTCTTCCTTAGCCACTTAACCTCGCCTTATCCCTAAGCACGAGATGGTTCAACTATAAACTAGAGAACTCGCTTCTATCTCTTTCGTATACTTAACTCTCCCGATGCTAAGTAAATAGATAACCTTACAATGCTCTCCCGATGCTCTTGCAAGATATTAAAACCAAGATAAAAGAACTTGAAGTTTATTTTATTGAACTTGAAAAATCCTAAAACAAAGCAACCCTTGCAACTACTTTACAAAACAACCCGTGACCCTAGGGGGAATTTAGAACATGTCGGTGACGGGTGGACGGCAGGGTTTAGGTTTCGGTTATGGGGTAGTCGGCCATGCCCTAGGTTTAATCTATGCCCTTTATATAAGCTTTGGGCTCAAGTTATCTAAGGTAACAAGGATTACAACTTTAATTACAAGTAAGATTCTAATAAAGATTAAATCTCTAAAGTATCCTACTTTCTAGCCGCCTCCTTGCTTTTAGGGATTTCCTCTCCTTTGAGCTTTGGCTTGACATATCTTTTGATCCGGGGCTTGGAAAATTATTTGGTTTCCACACGACAGACGAGCAGATTTTTCTCTATCTATCGATGTCCACTTCATTTTTCCTCTTCAATAATCTGCTGTCACCATGCTGTCGTGACGGGTCCATGACAGGTTCGTCTTCTTCAGCTGCTTGTTCAGTTCAGCCTTCCTGCTTATCTGCCCTTCGCCTGCCTTCATCGTCAACCTTGGCAGTTACCTGCAAAATGCACCATCTTTTAGTAGAATCCGTGCCTTTTATATAATTGTGATATTTAATTGAAAACTATCCTAAATGCAATGCAATGATGCTTGAACGCAGCAGAAATATGGGTTAAAAGGGTGTAAATAATAGAACTTTTACACACTCAACACACCCTCAAACTCAAGTCTTTACTTGCCCTCAAGCAATCAAACCTAAAGAAAAATGAAAATTTTTGTGTTGGCCTTCAAACAGTGAACTGTCCTTTACCCGTCGCTCACTCTCTATGGCGGCAGCAACCTGTCGGAAAGATTAGGATCTGTCCGGAATCTCCCTATAGTTCTCGTGTAGTGTGTGCATGCCAATGAACAGTTATATGCTAAGACTCTCTTAGTTTCACTAGAATATTCAACTCCTTAACTCGAATTTTTATGCCAAAGCTTATTTTTTTAAGAAGGCACATTTTCATGCTTCTTTTTCTTCTATTTTCAAGCTAAAATTTTTCTAGAGCCAGTTTTGGGCACCTCTAGTTAGCTTCCTAGAGCCGGTTTCGGGCACCTCTAGGTTTTTGATTTTCTTTTACTAAACTTCTTTCCTAGAGCCAGTGTTAGGCACCTCTAGGGGCTATTCAAGTTCTAAGCATCCTATTCTAGTTTGGCTAAAAGAAATCTAAGCAATATAACAGTCACAAAAGTGTTTAAGTTTTCAGAACTATAGAAAGGCTCTAAACTTTTCCTTAACCTGTCCTAAAGATGCTGCCACGACAGAGCCGTCATGACAGGTAAGTTAACTTCACAGTTTTAAGCCAACAGTTTAATTTTCTGATTTTTTTTTAAAAAAAAAACTTAGTAAATAAAAGGACACAACTGTTAAACAAAAGGTGTGCTAAAGATGCCATTAAATATGGAGGGTTGCCACCCCCAAACTCGAGGGTTGCATTGCCCTCAATGCAAAATAACATAAAAACAAATAAAGAAAAACAAGATAAAAAAAAGTACATCACAATTATATAAGGGCAGGCAGCAATAAGAGGAGAAAAAAGAAATAAAAACTTAAATTTTATGCGCTGTCCTCGCTGCTGCTGCTGACGCGGATCTGATGGTAGCGTCTGCGTTGAGGAGGTGGCTGGGCAGGTTCCGGAGCAGGTTGATCGACAGATTCGTCAGCCTGTTGGGGGGCAGGGTCTTCCTCCGGTTGGGGGACAGGGTCGTCAGCAGGTGGAAGGGCAGGTGGCTCCACTAGCCTGACATCAGAACTGCTGCTGCTGCTGTCCCAGCTGGTGGACATGATGGCCTTGGACAGCTTTCTCTTGTCTGCCACATGCTTGATACGCTTCACCCGTGTGAAGGCGCTGTCCAAATTCCTCCGGACAAGGGGCTGTCGTCAGTGGCAGCTCGCTTTGTTCCTCGAGGGGAGGAGTCTGCCGGTGGACTGCCGGCTGCCGTCGGGGAAGGTATGGAGGAGGCAGATTCTCCATGGGGAGAGACAGGTGGTGTGGGAGTAGGGGATGGGATGTTGAAATAATGGGCGGGGAAGGTGGGGAAAGAGACATCCGAAAAATTCAAAGTATTGGTAATGAAGTTTACCGTGGCATTGGAGAAGTCTCGGATGAATGTCATTAAGCCCATCTGGCGTTCCTCGATCCGCAGGACGGCAGCAAGGATGTGGGCGTTCTGATCTACCGGAGCAGTGTTGGTGGCAGCTTCTGGGGCAGGTTCGGTGGCAGGCTCGGTGGCAGGCTCATCATCAGATTCAGCAGGAGGGGCGTTGGGATCGAACGCGTTGAGGGGCGATACGACTACCAGCTCCATGAGGCTGGAGATGTTGTTGTCTGTCCAGCCGCTGCCCTTCTTGATTTTGTCTGAGTCTTCCTCCGGTACGGCAGCACAGCGACAGAGGGCAGTTATGGTGCAGGGCAGGCAGAGCCGTGAGTCCGAGCGGAAGGCGCAATCAAGAATGCTGTCCCTCATGTACCTGCCCACATTGATGGGCCTGTTGTGCATGATAGAGTGGATGAGGGCCAGTCTCTGCCTGTTGACTGTCGTATGGTGGGACGAGGGCAGGATACGCTTTTTGATAAAAGCGTTCCATAGCTTTGCCTCAGGTAGGAGCTGCCCCCTATTGACAGAACGGGGGTTCTTCTTACTCGTGCTCCACGTCGTTCCCGCTTCTGTCAACTCCCTCATGACAGCATCGTGGCCGGCAGCGTCGAGGGTGTCCCAAAACTGTTGATGAGCATCGTCATTGGAGCCGAAGAAGAGGCCGAAGACATGGTTGATGCTGCTGGCGGTAAAAGGGACTGTCACTCCTCGGATGGTGATAGATGTCGCCGTCTTGCTCTCGATCACCGCATAAAACTCCCTGACTAGGGTGTCATTAAGTTCTACCGGCTGCTCGGCGAAGTCTTCCCACAATTGAGCTGTTATGGCCTGCATGATGAACGGCCGGAGTCCAAACAGAGGGGCATCTCTGTTGTAGATGAAGCTTCGCTCCTCCCAAAGTTCCTTGTTAGCGAACGGAGATGCTGCTGCGGAAGAGGAAGCGGCAGCAGCGTTCTGTCGGGTTTGTCGTGAAGACATATTTGGTTGCAAGGGCTGAAAATGAAAGAAAAGATATCAAACTAGAAGAGAATAGCAAGAGAGAAAATCTGAAGTGATGAAAAATGAAAAGGAGAAGGGGTTTATATAGCTGTCGGGGGCAGCCCATTTAATGCCGCAACGGCAGGCGGGAATAACGGAGCGGCAGATTGAATGTAGAGTGTCTGACACGTCTGACAGGCATTAATGCTGCGTCTGCCGCACGATTCTTCGTCTGCTGTGCGTCTGTTGACAGCCTGTCAACTCCGTCTGCGCCAGCAGCCGAAACGACAGGTTATCATAAATGGACTTTATTTGGGCTGATGGATGGGCGGTGGGCTTGGGCCACTTCTTCTTTCTCACTTGCCTCCTTTATTTCCTAAAAACTGAAATTAAAAACAAAACATTATTCGAATAAAATAAATCTAATTCCTAATAAATAATATTAATAATAATAAAAATAAAAATAAAAGAATTAGGTTAAATTAGGGATGCCTTGTGGGGCATCACCTAAAGTAACCACTTCCTGTATTCCTGGGGCTTCAGTCCCTTGATAGTGCTTGAGGCGTTGTCCATTGACTTTGAATTGGTGCCCGTCCTTTAGTGATTGAATTGTAATGGCACCATGGGGGAAAACTTGAACTACTTGGAATGGGCCAGACCATCTAGATTTGAGCTTCCCTGGAAAGAGTTTCAATCTAGAATTGAACAACAACACAAGCTGCCCTGGGCAGAACTGTCGTGGCAGCAACTTCTTGTCATGCCACTTTTTAGTTTTTTCCTTGTAAATCCTTGCATTGTCGTAGGCCATTGTCCGTATTTCATCGATCTCATTCAGATCCAACAACCTTTTCTGGCCTGCCTTGTCCAAGTCCATGTTTACTGCCTTGATCGCCCAATATGCCTTGTGTTCTATCTCGACAGGCAGATGACAGGTTTTCCCATAAATCAAACGGTATGGAGACATGCCCAATGGAGTCTTGAAAGCTGTTCTGTATGCCCATAATGCATCATTAAGAAGCAAAGACCAATCTTTCCTAGTTGGTTTAACCATTTTTTCAAGAATGTTCTTTACTTCCCTATTGGATATCTCAGCCTGTCCATTGGTCTGTGGGTGGTATGCTGTCGCGATCCTGTGCTTGACACCATATTTTCTCAAGGCGGCAGCAATTACCTTGTTGTCAAAATGTCTCCCTTCATCACTGATAATCGCCCTAGGGATGCCGAATCTAGAAAAGATGTTTTTGTGCAAAAACTTTTGGACTGTTTTGGCATCATTCTTTTGAGTTGCGATTGCTTCTACCCACTTGGAGACATAATCCACTGCTAGGAGGATGTAAAGATTTCCACAAGAAGATGGAAAAGGTCCCATAAAATCAATCCCCCAAACATCGAAGATTTCGACTTCTAAAATATTCTGCAGTGGCATCTCGTTTCTCCTTGAGATGTTACCTGTCCGCTGGCACCTGTCACAGTTTTTGTAGAATTCCTATGCGTCCTTATACAGTGTCGGCCAGTAGAACCCTGACTGCAGCACCTTGGCAGCAGTTTTATTGCCTCCTAAGTGTCCTCCATATTGTGAAGCATGACAGTGATGGAGAATGTCTTCTTGTTCTTCTTGTGGTATGCATCTCCTTATAACCTGATCTGCGCACATTTTGAAAAGAAGAGGTTCGTCCCAATAATAATGTTTAACATCATTTTGAAACCTCTTCCTGGCTTGGTAAGTAAGATCAGAAGGTAATATTCCGCTAACTATAAAATTAACGAAATCGGCATACCAGGGAAGGTTAGAAGACTTACCTGCCGCCATGGCTGTCGCGACAGCTAGTGCGGCAGCAAAGAGCTGCTCATCTGGGAAGGTCTCCAATATGTGTGTCTCATCTGGCGGTAGACTCTGTCCCGTCTCCAACCTCGACAAGTGATCTGCCACCTGATTTTCTGTCCCCTTTTCATCTTTTATCTCAAGGTCGAACTCTTGTAATAGTAAGATCCAGCATATCAACCTAGGTTTTGCATCCTTCTTTGCAAATAAATACTTGAGGGCAGAGTGGTCGGTGTGTATTATAACTTTCGTTCCAAGAATGTAAGAACGAAACTTGTCGATGGAAAAGACCACAGCTAACAGCTCCTTTTCCGTGGTGGTATAATTCACTTGGGCATCATTCAATGTTTTGCTGGCGTAATATATGACATGAAATAGCCTGTCCTTGCGCTGCCCAAGTGCTGCCCCGACAGCATAGTCACTAGCATCACACATAATTTCAAACGGTTGCGTCCAGTCTGGTGGCTGTACTATGGGGGCTGTAACTAACTTTTCCTTCAGAACCTTGAATGCTTCAGTACATTCTTCATTAAAGTCAAAGGGTCGGTTCTGCTCTAGGAGATGACATAGGGGTTTCGTGATTTTTGAGAAATTGGCAATAAATCTCCTATAAAAACCAGCATGCCCTAAAAAACTCCTAATGCCCTTGACTGTTGTTGGCGGCGGTAGCTTCTCTATGACCTCTATTTTTGCCCTGTCGACTTCTATTCCACAGCAGCTAATCTTATGGCCTAAGACTATCCCTTCATCCACCATAAAGTGGCATTTTTCCCAATTTAAAACCAAGTTAGCTTTTTCGCATCTTTCGAGCACCTTTTGTAAATTGCCTAGACAACTCTCAAAATCGTCTCCAAAGACAGAAAAATCATCCATAAAAATTTCTAGGAAGTCTTCAACCATGTCCGAGAATATAGCCATCATGCACCTTTGGAAGGTGGCAGGTGCGTTACAGAGTCCAAATGGCATCCTCCTAAATGCATACGTACCGTAGGGGCATGTGAAAGTCGTTTTCTCTTGGTCCTCTGGTGCAATAGCAATTTGATTATATCCTGAATAACCATCAAGAAAACAATAGCAAGGTTTACCCGTTAATCTATCAAGCATTTGATCAATAAAGGGTAAAGGAAAGTGGTCCTTTCGGGTAGCTTTGTTAAGCTTCCGATAGTCCATACAAACCCTCCAACCGGTCACAGTCCTGGTTGGGATTAACTCGTTGTTTTCGTTGGTTATTACAGTCATGCCTCCTTTCTTGGGAACACATTGCACCGGGCTTACCCATTTGCTGTCGGAGATGGCGTAAATAATACCAGCATCTAACCATTTAATTATTTCTTTACGCACTACCTCCTTCATTGCAAGGTTTAACCGCCTTTGGGCATCAATAGTCGGCTTATGATCTTCCTCTAGGAGGATTTTGTGCATACAGATTGCCGGACTAATGCCCTGGATGTCTGCTATCGTCCATCCTATCGCCCTTTTATGCTGCCTCAACATGTCGATCAGCTGTCGTTCCTGTTCCTGCGGCAGCTTAGCAGAGATGATTACAGGCAGTGTGTCATCACAACCAAGATAAGCATATTTAAGCTGCCCTGGCAGGGGCTTAAGTTCTAAGACAGGTGGTTCAACAGTTGAGGGCTTTTGGATTAAATGGTTATCCGAAGTGTAATTCAAGGGTTCGAATAACTTACCTGGACGATGGTCTAACCAGTTTACCTCCTCATGACCTTCAGTATCAGATGTATCGGTTTCAGAGGGGTCACTGTCGTCGGTGCTGTCGTCGTCACTGTCGTGACAGGTCTTTAGATGGCTGTCGCAGCAGTGACCAAATTTTATATCTTGGCAGCCTGACCTGATGCAGGGGTAATCAAAGGTCACCTTGATGATGGCTTTGCATTCCTCGTCCACATCGGCATGTTTCATTGCTTGGAGAACATTCAACTTAATTTCCTGATCGTTCACGCGCATGGTGAGTTCTCCTTTTTCCACATCAATCAACGATCATCCCGTGGCTAAGAAAGGTCGTCCGAGGATGACTGGTGCGTTCTCATCTGCCTCACAATCTAAAATAAGAAAGTCAGCAGGAAAAATAAGTTTATCCACTCTTACCAAAATATCTTCAATTTATCCCTCAGGATGAACGTAAGAGCGGTCGGCTAGCTGTAGGGTAACTGTCGTGGGCCGCGCCTTGCCAATACCTAGTTTCTGAAAAACAGATTTGGGCATTAAATTAACACTAGCACCAAGATCACAAAGTGCCTTACCCACAAATTTATCGCCGATTACACAAGGTATGAGGAAGCTCCCTGGATCCTTCTTTTTCTGGGGTGGTTGTCGATGAAGAATACTCATGCAACCCTCTTGCATCCTTACCGTTTCAAATTCCCCAAGTTTAGATTTTTTTGACATTACATCCTTGAGAAATTTAGCATAACCTGGCATCTCCCTAACAGCATCTAACAACGGTATATTAATATGAACCTGTTTAAAAATATCATAAATTTTTTTGAGTTGAGATTCATTCTTAGCTTGTTGTATCCGTTGAGGAAAAGGTGGTGGAGGACGATAATCAGCAATGCGTCCTTCCCACTGCATGCGAATCTGAGGACGATAATCTTCCTTTTTCTCCTCTGTCGCTTCTGCTATCGTGACAGGATCATCGGCAGCAGTCTGTTTGTCACCTGTCGGGGCAGCTTCCTCGGCAGGTTTGCTCAAAGCAGGGTCCTTTTCTGTATCAACTTCTTTTTCCGGCCCCGGTAGCTTTTTCCCGCTCCTAGTAGTAATCGCCTTGCATTGCTCATGTGGGGGTGGTCTAGCATTTTCAGTATTGCTAGGGAAACCTCCATTCTGCCTCGGTTTAATATGCTGCGACACCTGACCCATTTGTGTCTCTAGAGATTTCAAGGTGGCCTCATGGTTTGTCATTCTCATCTTAGTTTCATCCATAAAATTTTCCGTCTTCTTGACAAACTGGTTAATATTATCCATATACGTGCCAGTTTGAGACATAAAGGTGGCCAGAGTCTGCTCCAATACACTACTCGTGGCAGGTGGTGGCTGCTGTTGTTGCTGAGGCGGCAGGTTCTGCGGCTGCAGTTGCTGTCGCGTCAACAATCTAGGACCCCCCTGATTCTGATTATATGCTTGCGGATTTAGGTCATTGTTAGGATTACTCCAGGAAAATTTGGGATCTTTCCTCCAATTAGGGTTGTAGTTGTTGGAATTGTAGTTTGGCTTGTAATTTCCAACATATTTCCCCTCTTCTATATTTATAGGGCACTCTTCCCTACTATGATTTCCTTCACAAGTTGCACAAATTTCCTCGACAGCAAACCCTCGTACTTCCTCTTCACTTAATAAGTGTTTCATGGCTTTAGTGAGGAATGCTACCTGTGATTTCATAGTGCTGTCAGACTCATAGTCCTTGACAGCAAGTACCCGTTTACTCCCTCTTCTAGCTGTCGGAAACTGCTCCTCATTCTTGGCTAGATTCTTCAGAACTTGTAATGCCTCGTCCGGATCTTTATCCAATAATAGTCCATTTGCTGCAGAATCAATGCGAATGCGAGTTTGTAAGTTAGCAGCATTATAAAACTTAGTTACCTGATTCCAGACGGGGAATCCATGCATTGGGCAGTTCCGTAGAAGAGTAGTAAATCTGTCACAAGCCTCGTGCATCGGCTCGTCATCTTCCTGTTGAAAAGTAGCAATTTCGTTACGTAATCGCTCAGATAAATGTGAAGGATTAAAACGAGATAAGAATTCACGAGTTAGATCTGCCCAAGTCATAATAGAACCCGGTGTAAGTTTATTCCACCAAGTTTTAGCTCTATCCCTTAATGAATGGGGGAATAACCGAAGCCTCAGTATCTCCGGACTAACTCCTGGTAGCCTAAACGAACCACAGATCTCCTGGAACGTTTTGAGATGCTCCCTAGCATCTTCTGTCGCAGAACCACTGAACTGTACGGCGTTGTTGATCATACTAAACATGACAGGTTTAAGTTCAAAGTTATCAACATCAATATCCGGCAGTGTGGTCTCCAGCTCTACATGGTCATTCAGCATGTAGTCACGACATGACCGTCGTCCACCTGCCCCAGGCGGATCGCCGACAGGCGTTATGTCTCCTCCAGCAGGCTGGTTACGGGCCATCTGCTCTAGCTGTTCTTCAAGGTATTCGTTCCTGTCTAAAAGATGGCGAATCTGTTTCTTGAGATTGAATGATCGTTCGATTTCCGGATCTAACTTATACTCAGGATCTTCGCCTCTTTTCGATCTGCGCATAAACAAGAGAACCTTGTGAAAAGCAAGAGTTGGAAACACAAAATAAAAATTAAAGAAAAACTAAAAACGAAAACAAAAATAAAATAAAAAAATAAAAACAAAAAAAAGTGCAATAAAATAAAGATGTAGTTATGTTGCCAATCCCCGGCAACGGCGCCAAAAACTTGTTGCGTGTAAAATAGACTATCGCAATTGTAGTGCAAGTGTACACGACGCAAGTAGTAAAGTGATACGAAGTATCGGATATCGTCTCCACAGGGATTGGGCTAATGACTTCACCTTGATTTACTGCACGAAGTAAAAGAAATATTTTAGAGAGTTGTCACGAATAATAAAGTAAAACGTAAATAAAAGATTGAGAAATCAAGATAGAGAGAATGGGCCGGTATTGAATTGCTCGGTAGTGCAGGTATTGAATTGCTTAGAATCCCCAGCTCTGTCGTCGCTCCCGTCGCCGACAGCACCTGTCGCGACGTCTGTCCGTTAGTTGTCGCGGCAGCAGACACTAACTCAGTACTTCAAGCTTGGCAAGAATCCCAGATCTGCCTTGCCCTATCCCTAGGCACAAGTCTGTCGATGAACACGTCTTTGACGATACCTCCCGGCGTGAGTCGAAGAATGAACACCGATGTGTATGAATTCTTCCTTAGCCACTTAACCTCGCCTTATCCCTAAGCACGAGATGGTTCAACTATAAACTAGAGAACTCGCTTCTATCTCTTTCGTATACTTAACTCTCCCGATGCTAAGTAAATAGATAACCTTACAATGCTCTCCCGATGCTCTTGCAAGATATTAAAACCAAGATAAAAGAACTTGAAGTTTATTTTATTGAACATGAAAAATCCTAAAACAAAGCAACCCTTGCAACTACTTTACAAAACAACCCATGACCCTAGGGGGAATTTAGAACATGTCGGTGACGGGTGGACGGCAGGGTTTAGGTTTCGGTTATGGGGTAGTCGGCCATGCCCTAGGTTTAATCTATGCCCTTTATATAAGCTTTGGGCTCAAGTTATCTAAGGTAACAAGGATTACAACTTTAATTACAAGTAAGATTCTAATAAAGATTAAATCTCTAAAGTATCCTACTTTCTAGCCGCCTCCTTGCTTTTAGGGATTTCCTCTCCTTTGAGCTTTGGCTTGACATATCTTTTGATCCGGGGCTTGGAAAATTATTTGGTTTCCACACGACAGACGAGCAGATTTTTCTCTATCTATCGATGTCCACTTCATTTTTCCTCTTCAATAATCTGCTGTCACCATGCTGTCGTGACGGGTCCATGACAGGTTCGTCTTCTTCAGCTGCTTGTTCAGTTCAGCCTTCCTGCTTATCTGCCCTTCGCCTGCCTTCATCATCAACCTTGGCAGTTACCTGCAAAATGCACCATCTTTTAGTAGAATCCGTGCCTTTTATATAATTGTGATATTTAATTGAAAACTATCCTAAATGCAATGCAATGATGGTTGAACGCAGCAGAAATATGGGTTAAAAGGGTGTAAATAATAGAACTTTTACACACTCAACATGTTGCATGGTTGGGATTTGAGCTTTTGTTTAAAGCATGGCAAATGTTATGGTTTTGAAAGGAGTTGAGAATGTTTTGAGAATTGTTGCAGGAAAAACAGTGGGTGAGATGATGATTTGACATAGTATATTGGCATAGATGTTGAGATACTTATCGGATATAGTTGATCGATGAATAGGATGAGAGTGCACTATAAACTAAAAATTCGTACGTGCTCTTTGGTTAAGCCAAAGGGAGAGAACCGATGATGGGAATTCCATCGGGTAGGACTTGGTGAAATACCCAAGCTTTGTGGCGATGAGAGATTCCGCCATGTGAGTACGGTGATGTGAGATTCCACAAGAAACTACGTTGCTAGACGAGTGAATACGATGTTGGTAGATGCCACCGGAAGTGTCTAGTGAGATATCCACATATCCGAGTAATAATGAGATATAAATGCCTATATAAGATATGAAATTGTTTTTGATTCACATGTACCTTTGATTAAATGATTTATGCTATGAGAAATGCATATGAGATTTGTATATGAAATGCTTTGGTGTTACAAGCATGAGTATAGCTTTGTCATGAGTTTTGCATTGGTTTAAATGCATGAGATAGAATGAAGGTACATGTGTTTTCAATTAGAAGTTGCTTTGAATGGTTTTCAAGCATGAGATAGAATGTGCATGTTGTTAAAAAGCTTTTGAGAAAGTGTTTTCAAGTTATGCATTATTGTGTTGGTTTCTTTAGAGCATGCCTCACTAAGCATTTGTGCTTACGCTCTCTTTTACCAATAATGCAGATAATTGAGGTGTTTCTGGGCATCAAAGAGGATAAGATCATCCAAGGAAGTACAAGCTCACATATGGTGAAGTTTTCATACACTTTAGTTTTGATATAATGGCAATGGGAAACCAAGGTTGTATTAGGGAGATATGTTTGAACTACTTAAGTTTATGGCATGTTTATGTTGGCATTTTTGGGTTGTAAGTGGCCTTAAATGTTTTGTTTGAGGTTGGATTGCTTATATTGGTTTTGAGATTAGACAGCATGCCTTTAGACTATGTGATTTTGTGTTTGATGTCATGCTCGTGCTAGAGGGTGTTAAATATGTTACTTATTTGTAAAATGGTTTGCTGGTATGATTTGGGAATCTTTGAGGCATGTTTGAATGGGTTAAAGGTTGAAAAACCAGATGTATCTGCTGTTTCTGGGCAAGGTGTATCGAAACACCCTTAATCGTTTCGGAACGGGGGCCTGTAATGGTCTTAGTGTTTCGAAACGGTTGAAGCTGTTTCGAAACAATTTAGCTACTAGTGTGCCCTTTTTCGGTAATGGCCTCGGAACATACCCGCATACCGTAATGGTCAACACCATTTCGATACGTGTGTTTCAGTACGGTGGGTAGGCGTTCCGATACAGTTGACCGTTGGATGCTGATTTGAATTGCTCTGAGTTTCCATGCTTTACATTTTAGTTCTAAATGTTGTGGATGCAATTGCTTGAGCTTGGAATGTCTATTTAAGCGTAAACTTTATAGAGAAGCATGCAACATGATTAGTTTCTTATTGCTAATCCTAAAATCAGCGAAGTCCTTCTAAACTTTAGAAATTACATTTTGGTCCCTAAATGCGTAATTTAAGCAATTGAGTCCCTAGATGTTATCTGATCGCTATGCCTATCTCCTGCATGATACATGAGTGCACACTTAGGCTTAATATGTGACTAGACAAGATTAAAATAAAAAAGGGTCGTTAATCAAGGTTGACTTTCGAGTTGACTTTGGTTTTCCCCGTGTAATCTTCGTAGTTCGGGTCAAACGTCTTGGCCGGGTTAAGGGGGTTATACCATAAGCCTTACCAAAATCTCTAATTCATTGCATAAAACGGTTTTCACCCAAGAGCAAATTTAAAGTTCAATTCTTCACTAACAATGTAACCAAAATCAATGTAAACAAAATCCACATCTTTATTAAGTTTGCATCACATTTTCAAGTTAGTTCCAATTATAGATATAAGGAGAAACACTTCTCCAATTCGAACTCAGTCACGTAATCAAGGAAGTTTTAGTAAATTCATGAATTCTATAGCCTATAAGCTTTATTTTTTTCTTGACTCAAATCACTACTCATCAATCGATTAAAACCAAGAATCCATATAACATTCATCCAATTCAAACAAAGATTTCCTAGCTACAATCATAAATCAAGCATGCAATACAATAAGGGAGAAGATGTTACCTTTCTAAGATGCAAAAAAATGAAGGTAGCCAATTTGATTCTTCCAACCGAGCAAAAATTCTCTAGTTTCATAAGCTTTCTCACTCTTGTCTCTTACTATGTGAGTTTCGGCCAAACTCATGGTTGAATGAGATGACTCTCCTTTGGCTATTGATCGAATGTGGACAAGGAGACATGTGTTCATGCCCCTTGATTTCCACTAATTTTCCATGCAAAACCTGATTATCACTAATGATACTATTTAGTCCTTTAACTTTTTCAACCAATTTTGAGCTTGCTCTAATTTAGTCCCCTATTTCAATGCTTCTCTCTAATTGGTTCTCAATATCATATCCTAATTTATATTTGTCCAATTAAATGATCACATAGCATTTCTAGTTCTAAAATTTAGAGGTGTTACAATTCTCTCCCATTTAAAGAAAATTCGTCCCCAAATTTACCTATGGAGAAAAGGTTGAGGATATTGAGTTCGCATAGTTGCTTAAGGCTTTCATGTGGCTTCTTCAATATTGTGATTTCTCTGAAGTACTTTGACTGAAGGTACTATCTTGTTTCGGAGTCTTTTGACTTCTCTATCAAGGATTCAAATTGGTTCTTCACCATATGATAAATCAGGATTAAGTTCAACCTCATCAGGTTCCAACATATGTGATGGATCAAATCGATATCTTCTCAACATTGACACATGGAAGACATTATGAATTCTATCAAATTCTTTGGGAAGTGCTAGCTTATATCCAACTGGGCCAATCTTCTCTACAATTTCAAAAGGTCCAATGTACCTGGGACTCAATTTTCCCTTCTTTCTAAATCTAAGAATTTTCTTCCAAGGAGATACCTTCAAGAATACTTGATCTCCTACATCATGTTGAACATGCTTCCTCTTAAGGTCAGCATAGGCTTTTTGTCTATCAAAGACTTTCTTCAATCTACGAAGTATTATCTGAATTTGATTTTTAGTTTCCCAGAGCAATTCAAGTCAAAAGACCTTATTCTTACCCAGTTCATACCAACATAAGGGTGTCCTACACTTTCTGCCATAAAGTGCTTTGAATTGTCCCATTCTGATGGATGATTGGTAGTTGTTATTGTATGAAAACTCAGCCAAAGATAAGAATTTCTCCCTATTTTTCTCGTTATCAAGCACACAAGCTATCAGCATATCTTGTAATGTTTGAATCACCCTTTTAGATTGTCCATCAGTTTGATGATGGAAGGTTGTACTAAGATTCAATTTGGTCCCCAAAGCCTTCTGCAGTGCTTTACAAAATCAAGATGTAAATCAAGAGTCTCTATCAGATATAATAGATATAAGGACACCATGGAGTCTAATTATTTCCTTTATATACAACTCGGTTAATTTCTCAAGCTTCATATATGTACGAACAGGTAAAAAGTGAGCTAATTTTGAGAATCTATCCATAATTACCCATATAGCATCATTCTTCTTTGCTGAAAGATGCAATCTCGATACAAAGTCCCAAAGACACTTGATGTTCTGCTTTTACCTTCTGAGAGGTAAGTCACTTAGACACGAATTCAGTTGTATCATATTTAATTTTCGTCCACCAATAAACTCCTTTCAAGTCCTTATACATTTTGATAGATCCTGGATGAATAGAAAAGGGGCTACTATGAGTC
This sequence comes from Hibiscus tridactylites, assembly GCA_958450335.1. Classification (NCBI taxonomy): domain Eukaryota; kingdom Viridiplantae; phylum Streptophyta; class Magnoliopsida; order Malvales; family Malvaceae; genus Hibiscus; species Hibiscus tridactylites. The sequence continues at coordinate 32,124,145 of OY288269.1, forward strand.
TCTCGTATCATTTCCATCTTCAATTCTTGATCATTAGGTACACAAACTTTATCCTTAAAATAGAGTACACCATTCGACTTCATGGAGAAGTTAGAGTTTGGTTCGACTTCAATCTTCTTCAATATCTTTTGAAGTTCAGGATCAGTTTGTTGGACGGTCTTAATCCCTGAATTCAATTCTGGTTGCATTTGGCATCCGGTCGAATGTATTCGATTCTTAAGAAGCTTAAAGTGAGCATTCAAAGTTGTTGGAGCTACAATTCAAAAGACTTCATTAAGGAGATTATCTATCAACATTTGAATTGGGTAAAATCACGTGTAATTTAATTATAACCTTACCAGAAGAACGTTTGTGACTAAGTTCATCAGCCACAACATTCGCTTTGCTCGGGTGGTAGTCAATGATCAAATCATAATCATTGAGCAATTCCAGCCATCTTCTTTGTCGTAGGTTTAATTCCCTTTGAGCCAAAATGTACTCCAAACTTTTATTATCAATAAATAAAAGGCATCTTTCTCTATATAAATAGTGCCTCCGGATTTTCAAAGCGAACACGATCGCAGCCAATTCCAAGTCATGTGTCGGGTAATTTAATTGATGTGGCTTCAACTGCTGAGAAGTGTAAGCAATTACTTTTTCATCTTACATTAGGACACACCCTAAACCGAGATGGGAGGCATCACTAAAGACTATAGAATATTCCCCTAATTCTGGTTGAACTAGAAAGGGGCTCGAGTATAGATCTGCTTCAATTGATCGAAGCTTCTTTACCAGTTTTCACCCTTTCAAATGGGACACCCTTCCTTACAAGTCGAATTAATGGTGAGGCTAGGATTGAGAATCCTTTGACGAATCTCCTATAATACAAGGCTAAATCGAGGAAGCTTCTAATCTCTCCAATATTCTTTGGTGGTTTCTAATCAACGATGGACTGAATCTTCTTTGGATCAACTTTAATGCCTTCTGCCGATATTACATGCCCGATGAAGACACTTCCGGGAGCCAAAATTCACATTTGCTAAATTTTGCGTACAACTGCTTTTCCTGAAGGGTCTATAACACAATTCTCAAATGATCAGTGTCCTATTCTTTACTTTTTGAATAAACAAGGATGTCATCAATGAAGACTATAACAAACTTGTCTAAATAGGGTTTGAAAACGCGGTTCATGAGATCCATGAAGGCTACATGGGCATTGGTTAAGCTGAAGGGCATCACTAAAAATTCATAATGACCATATCGGGTTCGGAATGCAGTTTTTGCAAAATCAGCTTCCTTGATCTTTATTTGATAATATCCAAATCTAAGATCAATCTTAGAAAAGACAGTGGTGCCCTTTAATTGATCAAAGAAATCTTCAATTCTTAGTAAGGGGTACTTGTTCTTGATAGTAAGCTGATTTAACTTCCGATAATCGATACAGAGCCTCATCAATCAATCTTTCTTCTTCATTAATAGAACAGGGGCTCTCCAAGATAAAGAACTAGGCCTAATAAAGCCTTTGTCCCGAAGCTCTTGTAATTGATTCTTGAGTTCCTTAAGTTCGACTAGAGCCATTCGATAAGGTGTGATTGAAAACAATGCAAAGCCTAGAAGGCTTTCGATTCTGAATTCAACTTCTCTCTATGGAGGTAGGCCCGACAATTCCTTAGAAAAAATATCAGAAAATTCAGAAATAACCAAACATGATTCTATGCCAAAATCAAGTTTATCTCGTTTAACCATAGTAGCAAAAATGGAATAAGATTTGTTATAAATCAAGACTGTAGATTCTTTTTCTAGGCCACAGAGAAAGAGTATCATTTTGTGACAATCAACCCAGGCTTGATGCCTTCCTAACCAATCTAATCCTAAAATGAGATCAAAATCAAAGAAGGGTAAGGCTAAAAGATCAATAGGTAAAGGAATGATTTGAATGAACAATGGACAATTTCTACATATTTGATTCACTACTACATTGTCTCCTAAAGGATTGGTAGCCACTAAGTTGCAATTTGTAAATTCGGGCTTCAATTTAAATTTCTAAATTAAGAAGGAACTATAAAAGAGTGTGTTGATCCTGAATCAAATAAGGCATAGACAGGGTGTACATCAAAATAGACAGCAACGGCAATTGCATCAGGAGACTCTTCATCCTCTCGGCCTCTAGTGTGATAGACTCGAGCAGGTGCCCGAGACTCCTAATAGGTAGCATTGGATCCTTGGCCTTTGTTCCTTCCAAAGTTCCCAGAGTTTGATTGTTTCGGCCCTTCCCCTTTGGTGATTGATTGTAATTAGATCCCTTTGACCTAATGGAAGGTAATTTATTTGGATTTTTAGGACAATCTTTAACATAGTGAGTTGTGCCTTCGTATAGGTAGCAAGAATTTGTTAACTTTCTACACTGCCCTGTATGATTCTTCTGGAAAATTTTACAAATAGGGATTTGAGTCTCCTTGCTTGTATTCCCGGTGTTGTTCACTGACATTATAGGTGTAGATGCTTTAGCCACTGATTGAGGCTTAGGTAAGTAATTGTCTTTTGAATAACTGTTGAAGTTCAAAGAATTTCCTCATTGTTGCTTCTGCTTTTTATTTTTCCAATGGGATTTGTGATCCTCCCACGATCTTTTATCCCCCCAAGGATTGATTTTCTCTTAATTTTTTAGAGGGCTTCATCTTAGCCTCGGTGGAAATAGATCGGTTGACCAATTCTTGAAAATATGTAATCCCCAAAGCAGTGAACATGGGGGCTAATTCATCATTGAGCTCATCTATAAACATTCTGCATTTATCCTTTTCCTTCTTAATAAATTCCGACCCATACTTGCAGTATTTACAGAATTCACTTACATATTGTTCAATTGGTTTTCCCCCTTGTTTGAGATACAAGAATTTCTTCTTACGTTCAGCAAGGTACCGATCGCTAATGTATTTCTTCTTGAATTCTTTGAGGAAAAATTCCCAGTTAACTGTTTTTCGGGTGCTGTAAGGGTAGTAGTTTCCCACCAATTGAGTGCTGCTTTAGCTAAAAGTGTCATTACGCATTCGAGCTTATGTTCATCCAAACATTGTGATTGTTTAGTTAAGATCCTGGTTGTAGCTTCCAGCCAATATTCTGGTTCTTTCAATTTCTCTTCACTAGCTCCAGTGAAGGTATAAGCTCGATATTGAGCTAGTTTGTCAATCGGAGCTATTGTCGGTTTAACTACCGAAGGATCATGGAGGTTTGGAGGATTTTGTCTCATAGAGACAACCATTTGGTCAAACGTTTCCTTCAAACTAGAGAAGCATTCCCTTTGTAAGGGATGAATTGTGGGAATTTCCTGCTGAACTTGTTGAGGTTCAACAGGCTTTTGAGGATTTTAGTCCATCCTCACACTTCCTTCTTCATTGGAGGAGCCAATTGGGCTTTCATCGTCTTTCCCAAACGCTGTTTCAGACATTCTATCATAAGAAAAAAGAGCTTGATCAATTCAAGTAACAATGACTGTCCAATAACTCCTAGGTGGCACTAGAGTATCAATAACAATACAATCATAAAATGGCCCTAGAATCATGTAACATTTAGCTCTGAATACCAATTTGTAACGTCCTAAAGTTATCCTAGAAGGAATTCATGATTTAAAACAATGCAATCAGATAAGAATCTACTTAATAAACACAAGCATTCAAATATTATAAGTTCTTTCTTGGTGTACAAGTTTTCATTCGAACAAAAGAGGCAATTAAAAGATTCAAGCAACCAATTTGAATAACAAACATTTATGCAAAAGTATAACATCAATCCAACATGTTTCAATTCATTACACTTTCAATTGTTTAAAGATATGCATCCAAGACAACAATTTAAGTCAATAGTTTTTGATACTCAATCCAAACATGCTTAAATCGATTCTTTACAAGACAATTTTCCTTACCATAAAAATTCAAGATCATATTTGTAGTTCAAACCTATTCAATATCTAATTGAAATTATTTACATTCCTTATTCCTTACCAATCAACTTAGTCGAAAGCACATACCATTTTACATGGTCATACTTAGGTTGGAAAAAAAAGGTCATCAACAATTTCTCATTACTAGGTTTTCTATAAAGGCAACCTAACAAGTCATATTCATCCACCATTATGGAGGATCAAGGATTCAAACACAATCTAGTGCAAGTTATACTACTACATATATCATAAGCAACCACAAAACACGTCAATAATATTTACAAACCATAAGAACTTTAAGTCTTGCATTACCAAGCCATAACATCCTAGTTCATACACTAGTGCCATCATTCTAGGATTTCTAACAAAAGTTTATTTACATACTTTTAATTCCAAAGGAAACTTGATCAAGATCCTTGCTAAAGCAAACCCCTAAATATTCACCTGAAAAGTGGTAGAAGGACTTAAGTAAGCAATAGCTTAGTGAGTGAGTTTAAGACATTAAAGAAGTAGAGTTCAAATCCTTCAAGTCCTTCACTACAATACTATTCAATTAAGTTTTATGCAAAGAAGTAAGTATTAAATTACACACAATTTAGGCTTTTATACAAGAACATGAACACTTCCAAATCGATTCACCATCTTAACCATGCATAGAGTATACATATGCATTAGTTCAATTAGGAAACAATGACAATTATAATCCAAATATCATAGCACCACTACATAGTACAAGATTTTGAGAGAGTGTATGTATAATGTCAACTACTATTTTTGTAACCCCCTTAGCCCGGCCTAGACGATTGACCCGAACTACGAAGATTACACGGGGAAAACCAAAGTCAACCCGGAAGTCAACCTTGATTAACGACCCTTTTTTTTCTTTTTAATCTTTTCTAGATACACATTAACCCTAGGTGAATACTCATGAAACATATATGAGAAAGGCACAGCGATAGAACAATAAAGAGGGACTCAATTGCACTTATTACAAGTTTAGGGACCAAATTGTAATTTATGTAAATTAGTAGGTCATCGCTGATTTTAAGGTTACCAATATGAAATTAGTCACATTACATGCTTCTCTGCCAAAATTCAACTTAATTGGACATCTCAAACACCAGCAATTGCAACATCAACATTTGGGACTAAAAAGTAAAGCTTGCACACTTCAGCACCATTCAAATCAGTGTCCAACGGTCACCTATTTCGAAACGGCGTTGACCATTCCAAAATGCGGGTTGGTTCTGAGACTGATTCCGAAACAAGGCCTTCCAATAGCCAAATCGTTTCGGAACGCCCCTTAGTGTTTCGAAACACGAAGGCCATTTTAGGCCCCCGTTTCGAAACACTAGAGGGTGTTTCGATACTGTTTGCCCAGATTTAGCAGCAAAATTTGGTTTTTCACACATAAACTCGTTCAAACACTACCTAATGACTCCCTAATAATGTCGACAAATCATCATAAATAAATGGCACATGTTTAGGACTCCTAAACACATTCATAGCATCAAACATGGTAAACTCTTATTTCAAGAGGCATGCTTCCTAGTCAAGCAATCCAATAAGCAATCCAAACCTCAAACAAGCATTAAAGGCCATTTACAATTCAAATCAACCAAGGCAAACATGCCACAACCACTAGGAGTACAATACATCTCTCATACCAAATTATGGATTCTCATTGCCAAATTACCAAAACTAATAGTGTATGAAAACATCACCATATATGAGCTTGGTTTCCCTTGGACACTCTTAGCTTCCTTGTTGCCCTTAAACACCTCAATTATCTGCATTATTGGTAAAAGAGAGAGCGTAAGCACAAATGCTTAGTGAGGCATGCTCTAAGTAAACCAACACAATAATGCACTTTTAGAAAACACTTTCTACAAAGCTTTTAAACCACATACTCATCTCTTTCTCATGCTACCATGCATACTTTACAAGCATCTCATGCTTCATTATATTCAATACATTATATTGGCTTTCAAGTGATAGTTCGTAACCATTTCAACACAAAACACAATCGGATGCATGGGTTACAAGCGTTGTCCCACACGCTTCATACACACTACCAGACTATACAAGGTTCACACTCAAGAGCAATCCCTCCATTGATGTGACACTCGTGGTGGAGTATAACGGTACAATCTCAACCCCTCAACACCACTCATCGGTAGTTGTATAATTCCACTAACGAGAGTAAGGGACACATAACACAAGATCCACATACGGAATTTCAACCACTGTTCTGATATTACCTCAATTGTTAGGGTACTTGGATGCAGTTTACGATACAATCACAACCCCTCAACATCCAAGGCGACTTTACTTACGGTGCACCCAATCCTATAGCCGGCTAACTATATCCGATTCAAGTACTTTAAAACCATTTCATCACTTGCCAATATACATCAAATATCATCAACAATTCACTGTTTTAAAGCATTAATCAAAGCCATTAAACATCACGCATCTCCATGCATCATTACCAAACTAATAACATGTCAAACCAAGGATCTCTTACCTTGAGCATCCTTCAATACATGGCTTTCAAAACCAGCATTAATCATGCTAAAACATGCTTTCAAAACAGAATTTAAACATGCAATTTATAACCAAAGCATCAAACCACTTCTTAGCACATCCAAGGGAGTTTTTCCGAAAACTTACACTTGAACTTAGCTAAGTTGTTTAGACTTAAACTAAGCTCCCAAAACCTCCAAATAATCGTTTCAAAGCTGGAAAACCATCTCCACTAACCAATCACGTTTCGCTCGCTTTCCGAAACGCCAATTAAGCTCCCAAATCAACTCCAAAGGTGTCCGAAGATGTCTCCCATGTTTTAGACACATCAAAGCAGAGGATTAATGCATCATCATGCATTGAAATCTTCAGCCAACACACCTAAACTCGCTGCTCTACCTAAAACCAACATTTCGGCTACCAAACACAACTGAAATCACCTCCAAACTCTTCCAAAACTTTACCCAGCCAAGATTCATCACTTCTAAACATTTCTAAACATCACTCTCCATTAAAAACAAACCTAAACTCGACCTTATACCTCCAGCTATAACAGAACACCTCAAAAACCACCATTTTCTTGACCAAAAACTTAGGAAACACAACCTATTCGGGATTGGATTGATAAAACCTCATTTCTAACATCATTTAATATCCAAAATACAGTAAAGAACCACCTCAAAACAGAGCTCAATCAATCACAACGAAATTCTTCAAGATCCCTTCCAAAATCTTGAGTTTTAAGCCAAAATCATGTTTCCAACATTAAAACCATTTATAAAACTTAAATTAAGGATTGACAACTTGGTAATTTCAGTAAAGAACTGAGTATTTAGAGGAGAAGAACAATCTTACCTCTAAATGATGATTTCTCCTTGATTTGGGCCAAATTCCTTGAAAAGTCAATGTGGAAATCAAAAGGATTTGATGCAAGATTGATTAGGAACAAATAGATGATAGAAATCTCATCAATTGAAGTGAAAATCTATGTGAAAGTTTCTGGAGAAAAAGTGTTTGGATGATGGGATTTTGAGAGAAAAAGGAATGAGAGAAAATTAGGAAAAGGTAGTTATGAAAATCAAAAAAAATAGTTTCTCGTTTCTTTTATTTAATTAAAACATTAATTAAATCACCCAAATTAAGGAAAAATCTGGAGAAAACATTTTTGGGTAAATTAGCTCCTTAAAGATTCAAAGTTTCAATCCTTTCAAAACAGTCACTACTAAACTTTTCAAAAATCGCATTTTGGTCACTACACCGAAATGTAGTATTTCCAAACCTTATTTTGTAAAATTGATTTCACCACTCTCTTATATATATTAAATGAGGATTTTTAGATATTTTTCTATATTTTTAAAGCATCCCGAACTAGGCTTTCCCTAAAACCTCCTTTTATATTCGAACCGTTTAACAGACTGGTCTGACCAAACCCTAAACTTCTAAGCCCAAAATTAGGATGTTACAATTTTCTCAATGGCAATATCAAGCATCATCAATCCATTTCGAACATTAACCATCAAGTGAAAAAGCTTTAGATAATAACATGAGTACCATTCAATCTTGTAGTTATTCATTCAAATTATTTCTTAATATAGCCTTGATACTCGATCTATCAGTCTAGATACACGAGTTCCCCAACCAAACTGTCACAAAAAACAATATGATGCTCACAGCACCGGTCAAACCCTGCTACTATCACCAAATGACCAATCACACTTCCCTCATAATGTCGCCAATTAAGGACCAATGCCCCAGACCGTAGTCCACCCCGATACTAAGCTCTATGGACTCTATGGCATGCCAACTATATCTAAACTGACTCGAGACCAAGGCTTACAATGTATATCACATTAATTATATCTAGAATAGCAACCGATTCAATATGTGCTACAAGTGCCAATACTCCATTTTTAATAGGGATTCAATATCATCTTGTTTATATCCAATAGTACCATGTCAATATTTGGATCAATAATCAAAAGCCATTCTTTCGACAACAATGTGTACAATGATCAATTTATTTGGATAGCACACCCTAAATCATAGTTGTTTAAACTATATTACATTTCAATCAATAGACAATTAGTGATCACTTATTACTCAATAGCAAGGGTTTCATCATGACAATTTGGTATACAATTTAACTTACTTTCACACAATTCAAACTTATGAAATTCCAAGAAATACTTCCCTCAATTCCATGCTCTTTAACTATGCATTTAACCACACACATTTATTCTATCGATAATTATTTAAAGTAACAAAAACATTTGAGGATCGAAAGGGCAACACTCCTTTCCGATTCCTTAAACTACACTCACAAGATGTATCCAAGCTACAAATGATCTCGAATCACAACCTCTTTCAATCTAGCAGCTTGATGATATACGCTAGCACCTTTTTCTTTAAAATTTTCTTGATCTAGTATACCATTATATAATTAGGTATTAGAACAGTCCAATTTTCATGACATTTGACACTCATAGAACCACTCTAAGGCATAATGACACATATAAGATTTCGCACACAACAACCAAAGTATTGATCAATCAAGTGCAATTTTTGAACACAACCAATCTCACATTTATATATTTACTCCTTTAAAATAGAAACTTAATTTTATTGATACCAAATCTGTCCAAGACCTAGATGGCAGCTAAATTTTCCTTGAGATAATCAAATTTTTCATTCATTGATACTAAAAACAGGGAAGCCCTCAAACATGTTCATTATCTAATTGAAACAGACCTATTTCAATAAAAAAACAGTCCTCTAATCGATTATAACAGTTTCAACATATATGTTCATGTACAGGGTAGTCTCCAATTTACAATTTTACATCAATGCACATAATAAAACAGCCCATAAGCCTTACAAAAATCTCTAATTCATTGCAAAAAATGGTTTTCACCCAAGAGCAAATTCAAAGTTCAATTCTTCACTGTTACAGATTCTTAAGCTAAAATCTAGGCTATTTATTAGGCTAGAATATATTGTAATTAATGTTATATATTATGTTACCTAGTTTAGGTATATTAGATGTGTATATATAACCTATATGTTCTATGAATAAAATACAAGGAATTATTTTCTACATGATATCAGTTGTCCTAGGTTCTTTCGAATACAATAAAAAAAAAATTTTGGGCTGTTAGGGTTTTGACCTAAAGCCAATTTTTTGGTCTTTCTTCGCCCGCCACCTTCGGAGGCCTTTTCTGTCGACACCGCCCGTACCACAAGGGCCGTCGTTCGCCGATCTGCCGATCTGGAGTTTCTGATCTCCATCAAACTTCTTGTGTTGACACCCCTTCTCAAAACGGTGTTGCTGAACGCAAAAATAGACATCTTCTTGAAACAGCCCGAGCTTTTCTATTTCAAATGCAGGTTCCAAAATGTTTTTGGGCTGATGCCATCTCCACAGCTTGTTTTTTGATCAGTCGTATGCCCTCTTCGGTTTTGTTGGGTAACATCCCTTTTCATACTCTTTTCCCCACTAAAGATTTGTTTCCCCTCTCCCCGAAAATTTTTGGTTGTATTTGTTTTGTTCGGGATGTCCGTCCTCAAGTTACAAAACTTGATCCTAAGTCTTTGAGATGTGTGTTTTTGGGGTATTCACGTGGTCATAAAGGGTATCGTTGTTATTGTCCGGGTCTAGGTAGGTATCTTGTGTCTGTTGATGTTACTTTTTTGGAACACAAACCTTTTCTGTTTTCTTCAGGGTCTATTGCTCAGGAGGACGAGGATTTCTTGTTTTATCCGGTCCCATCACCTTTGGAGTTGTCCTCATCCTCCTTGGTTCCGCCCTCTTTTGTCAAGCCCCCCATAAAAAACATCTATACTCGTCGGCCACAACCACCACCTTCCGACCCAATTACAAACGTTCTGGATGTTCCAGATTCATGTCCTGATGAGCCAATATCTTCGTCATCAGATTCGCCTTGTATTGCTGATCTTGACCTTCCTATTGCTCTTCGAAAAGGTAAACGTGCTTGTAGTTACCCCATTTCCTCTATTGTTTCCTATAATTGTTTGTCTTCTTCTTCTTCTCGTTCCTTTGTTACATCCCTAGATACTATTTCTGTCCCTAAAACTGTTAGCGAGGCATTATCTCATCCTGGATGGCGTGCGGCTATGCTTGAGGAAATGACTGCTCTAGATGACAATGGCACGTGGACTTTGGTTTCTTTGTCTAACGGTAAGCGAGCTATTGGATGTAAGTGGGTGTTTACTGTTAAATTTAATCCTGATGGCTCTCTTAATCGTTTGAAAGCCCGTCTTGTTGCTAAGGGATATGCTCAGACCTATGGTGTGGATTATTATGATACTTTCTCTCCTGTTGCCAAACTTGCTTCTATCCGGTTATTTATCTCCCTTGCAGCAATTTTTGATTGGCCTTTGCATCAGTTGGATATCAAGAATGCTTTCCTTCATGGTGATCTTCAGGAGGAGGTGTATATGGAGCAACCACCTGGGTTTGTTGCTCAGGGGAGTCTGGGAAGGTATGTTATTTGAAGAAATCTTTATATGGTTTGAAACAGAGTCCTCAGGCTTGGTTTGGTAAGCTTAGTCAGGCTATTGAAAAGTTCGGGATGCAAAAAAGCGAATCAGACCAATCTGTTTTCTTTAGAAAGTCTGATGGGGGCACTATTCTACTAGTCGTGTATGTGGATGATATTGTACTCACTAGTAATGACACTAGTGGAATTTCTTCACTGAAGTCTTTTCTCCATACTCAGTTTCACACTAAAGATCTGAGGACGTTGAAATACTTCCTGGGGGTTGAGTAGAACAGAAATAGAAAAGGAATCTTCCTATCTCAGAGGAAGTATGTGCTTGATCTTTTATTGGAAACAGGGAAATTGGGCGCCAAACCTTGTAGTACGCCAATGGTCCCTAATCTACAGTTAACTAAAGAAGGTGAATTATTTGATGACCCTGAAAGGTACAAAAGACTTATTGGTAAATTAAACTATCTCACAGTGACGCGTCCTGATATATCTTTTCCAGTTAGTGTTTTGAGTCAATACATGTCGTCACCGACTGTTGATCATTGGAAAGCAGTAGAGCAAGTTTTATGTTATCTGAAAAGTGCTCCTGGGCGTGGAATTCTATATGGCAATCATGGTCATACTAGAATTGAATGTTTTTCCGACTCGGATTGGGCAGGATGCAAGGAGGATAGAAGATCCACCTCAGGATATTGTGTGTTTGTTGGAGGAAACTTGATTTCTTGGAAGAGTAAAAAGCAGAACATAGTTTCACGATCTAGTACAGAAGCCGAATATAGAGCAATGGCCAAGTCCGTATGTGAGATTATATGGGTATATCAGCTCCTCGGTGAGATTAGAATTAAAGCCTCAATACCTGCAAAACTTTGGTGTGATAATCAAGCTGCATTACACATTGCTTCTAATCCAGTTTTTCATGAAAGAACGAAACACATTGAGATTGATTGTCACTTCATTCGCGAAAAGATACAACAAGGTTTGATATCTACTGGTTATGTGAAAACCGGAGAACAACTAGGAGACATCTTCACCAAAGCTCTCAATGGAATTCGAATCAATTATCTATGTAACAAGTTGGGCATGATTAATATCTATGATCCAACTTGAGGGGGAGTGTTACAGATTCTTAGGCTAAAATCTAGGCTATTTATTAGGCTAGAATATATTGTAATTAATGTTATATATTATGTTACCTAGTTTAGTTATATTATATGTGTATATATAACCTATATGTTCTATGAATAAAATACAAGGAATTATTTTCTACATTCACTAACAAAGTAACCAAAATCAATGTAAAAAAAATCCACTTCACTATTAAGTTTGCATCACATTTTCAAGTTAGTTCCAATTATAGATATAAGGAGAAACACTTCTCCAATTCTAACTCAATCACATAATCAATGAAGTTTTAGGAAATTCATGAATTCTATAGCCTATAAGCTTTTTTTTTTCTTGACTCAAATCACTACCCATCAATCGGTTAAAACCAAGAATCCATATAACGTTCATCCAATTCAAATAAAGATTCCCTAGCAACAATCATAAATCAAGCATGCAATACAATAAGGGAGAAGATGTTACCTTTCTAAGATGCAAAAAATGAAGGTAACCAATTTAATTCTTCCAACCGAGCCAAAATTTTCTAATTTCATAAGCTTTCTCACTCTTCTCTCTTACTATGTGAGTTTTGGCCAAACTCGTGGATGAAGGAGATGACTCTCCTTTGGCTATTGACCGAATGTAGACAAGGAGACATGTGTTCATGTCCCTTGATTTCCACCAATTTTCCATGAAAAACATGATTATCACTAATGATACTATTTAGTCCTTTAACTTTTTCATCCAATTTTGAGCTTGCACTAATTTAGTCCATTATTTACATGCTTCTCTCTAATTGGTTCTCAATATCATATCCTAATTTATATTTGTCCAATTAAATGATCACACAACATGTCTTGTTCTAAAATTTAGAGGTGTTACAGAATTGTTGAGTCGTAGTTAGCAATGATGGACCGGAGATTGCCAAGCTTGGTTGGCATAGAATTGATGTCCGGTCAAAGTAGCTGGTTGAACCCAATACACGTCAGCCCTGAAATTCAAAAGATGATAAGAGGATAACAGGCCTATCTTGGTGTGTAATCAGATTTCAAATTTCAAACCCATCCTAGGGTTTTCACGAGCGCCTATTTATGACCGATCAATCTCTCAAGGAGAATATGGTGGTGAAAGAGGAAGCTAGAGGGCAAATGTGGTTTGACCAGCTTTGACCAAGAGTTCTGGAGCCATTGAAGGACTGCATTGATGGATCTCCTTCTTCGTCCATTCTATTAGTTTAATTTTCTTTTTAATGGTGATGTTGAGATATGATATTTTTTGGATGGATCCCACAACCATGAAGTAAGCTTTTATAGTTGGTTGGGGATGTTTGCTATTTACACTCAGTTTATCTTTGGTTTTTAATAATTTGAATGCCTTGGAATTATTTTCTATCATAATAGCACTTTATTTCCTTAAATTCTTTGCCATACGACATTTGACATCGTATGCTTATTATGCCTTAATATCTTAACAGACTTAAAGGGTAACGATCAATTACCAAGTACTAATGAGAGAAACTTCGACAGAAGATTTTCAAGTAGATGAGTTTACTTTGAAAGTGAATCAACATCTTAGTAGTATATATTGAAACTTAATCAAGTTAATCTATGAAAAGCTGCACTATAGACATATATGGGTTTAATGTGGTTAACTTAAGGTATTGTCATCGATAAAGGCAACACTATTCTTGAAATCTATGATAAGTGTGTAAAAGTACAGCTTTTCTTGCCCTTTTTTTCCTCATATTATTGTTAAAATTAGGCTCATTTTAGTTGCATTGATAGGCAGTCATGCATAGTTTCCTAGTTTCTTCCGTTATTAAGCTTGGTATTACATTTTGGTTATTTTTCGTGGAAAATTCACTGCTGGTGTGCTTTATTATGTGCAGGTTAGGATTGTTGTGACAAGTGCGAGTTGTTGTGGCAATTCAGGAGAATATTGAAGGACATGCCGAACTGATTGTCGAGCGGTTGCCAGGGCAAGTCAGAATCAGTGAGCTGCTGAGGATGAAGTTGAGAGAATCTTGGCGCCATTAACCTTGATTTATTTCCACTTAAATGGGATGATATGAAATTAAGGATAGGAAAAAAGCTTGAATCATTTCAATATCTTTAGATAAAGCTTGAGTTATTTTCATATCTTTAAATAAGGAAATAAAGCCTAAAGTATCTCCTCAAGAAAAGGGAATAAATCAAATCTCTTTAAAGACTCTTAGAGCTTTTCGTGCCTATATAAAGAGATTATCATCAGCCCTAAAGATGAGGAGGAGAATTGGACGAGAGAGAGAGATTGCAAGGCTTCATCCTCTTTATTTTTAGTTTATGTGATTCATGTATGGGGATTATTCTTTGTATATCTTTTGAACAAAGTCATGAATTGATGTAAATTAGCTTAGGTTACTTGGGTTTGTGGTTCTGATAAACGATTAGATTTGTTTAGGTTTTTGAGTTGTAATTTAATTTCAAAGTTTGTTCATTCTTGGTTCTTATTTCGAGTCAATTGGGAGAGGATCACGAGAATTCATCCATTTATCTAATATAGGGAGAGTTACATTCAAGAAACGAATGAGCATCGTCTTCATACAAATGATCCTTGATGAAGAATAATCCATCTTAGGAATGAGTTGCATATTTCAATGGCTATGAGAAGTGTAAGATTGGTTGTTGTTCACTCATGGTTAACGCAAGGATGTAATATCTAGGCATGCACAATTAACTAGTGTTTCAAGTTAGGGATAACAAGAAGCCATTGAAGAACGCTTCGCCGAGCTTTGAAGGATGTCACCCAGTATCCAAGGCAATCGCTCCATTTCTAGTTGCCCTGGCAATTCGACTGGTCCTAGTTGTTAAGACAATTGAGTTACTTCAGCAACCAATTACTACGATGATTTAATCAACCATCACACCACGATTCATGATTACCCGGCCTACTCTCTTATTCGATTAATCTATCCTTTATTTCTATTTACTTAGTTTAATTTACTTATTATTCATCACCTTCAATATTATTTCTTTTACAACATAGTAACTTAAGCAAAGTGGCCCAAACCAATCCCTGCGGAAACGATACTCGATACTTATCACTTTATTACTTGCAACGTGTACACTTGCACCATTTGTGTTGCACTCAAAACACGTAACAAGTTTTTGGCGCTGTTATCGGGGATTGGCAATTGGAGTTAGTTGTTTTTGTTCTTGCATTTTTCTTATTATTTTTTTTTTGTTTGTTTTATAAAAAAATTCATGTGCGCTGCAAAGTTAAGGGACATCAACATGTGGGGAAATAAACGCCAATCTATTCGAGAGTTGGTGTGGGGAGAAAGGAATCAATCCACTCAAGAATTTCTTACACAAGTCGATGATTACCTATACCAACAGGGAAATGCCCAAAAAGTCTCTATTGTGGAAAACTTTTGCACTTGTTGTGGAGAATATCGTGTGTTTGAAAATTTCCCTCAAAATACTAGGGCATATGGCTACATGGAGGACCATAGATGGAACCAACAATAAAACCCTTCTTGTTATGACCAAAAATCTTAAAAAATTACCATAACAATTTTGTCGCAGCAACAGTCATGTCTTGGCAATGTAGTCCGCGTCAAGAGCTATTAAATTCCATGGATGTGAGTATAGTCAAGATGGACGTACTCTTGAGAGAAGCGAAAGATCGATCGAGGAGATTAACATATGTCATGGATAACATGCACCAATAATTCATTCCTAGGGATACTGAAGTCCCAAGGCAAGTGGACAAGGAACAATGCAAAGAGAGCTCTCTGATGTGTGAGGAACAACTAAAACCTACAAGTCAAGGGCCTACCAATGAGAAAGATTGCCCAACAGTTGATTAGCCTATGCAACAAATTGCCACGACAAAGATTGAGGAGCTTGAACAAAGTAATATTGCGACAACACTCAATGTGGCTAAGAAGAGTGATGCTACAACAAATTCTAAGGAATCCGATGCCAGATTGTTACAACGTTGATGCTAAAGCAATAATATGAAGATTTCTCTTATCCATATTTGGCACGGCAATTGCACGACCACATACAGGATGAACACGATGGCCATATTGTGTTAATTTAATATGAGCAGGTGATGAAAAAGCCTTTTGAATTCTTTAAAAACTCACCTCCTCCATTGCAGATATTTCTTTAGGAACCGACGCTGGTAGATTTGAAGCCATCAACATCTCTACTGATGGAGATATTTGAGAGGTCCAAATAAAACGGTGGTTGGATTTATGAAGCTTTTCAGTAAATTAGTCATTCCCTTAACATGCACCGAATTCTGGTAGAAGATTGCAACGACAATGGTTGGCAGAACAATTGCCACGATAACGGAGGCTACATCCAACCATGACATATTTCGAGGAAAATGAGGAAATTGAATGGTTGGGTGTTGATATAATTTTTCTTAATAATATTTTCATTCCTTCAGGAACAAGAAAAAAAGACACCTCCTCCAAGGTCACGCACGTGAGAGTGGTTGTGAACATAGTGGTCCAACTCTTTTTGGGCAATATTATCACTTAATGGAGGGTGCGAATGGACTACAAGAAGTATCAGAAATGACCCTCGTCAAGATTTCTTTAGGGCAACCATATTCCCTTCGCTTTTTCTTTTCTTTTATGTTTATTTTGATTTTAGTATTTTTTTTATTTGTTTTCCATTCTAATAAGACTCGGGTGTTGAAAGAATCCCAGTAATTCAGACTTGTCACGGCAAAAGAAAATGCCACGGCAATTGCTCAATAAAAAAAGAACTCTTAAAGCCCATTGTTGCAACGATTATATCAACTTGAAGTAAAGCAACAATTGTTGTGGCGCTTTGTGAAGGATCGGCTATCGTTTTATGATGCTGGCAATTGTGTGCCATTTACAAGAAACTTTGCAGTGGCAACCGATGTCCCAAATAAAAGAAAGATTTTATTACTGAACCTACCCGTACTTAATATCTATATGGTTTTACAGATTCAGACGACTTCACTTCTGCACCAATGGAGTCCCCTCCGGCAACGCCATCAAAGCATAAAGCTTCTAAACTGGAGGAGGTTTCCAAGGAGGATGAACCGGGTGTAGAGGTTGCGGAAACTATGGTTTAGGATTCACCACCAGCTTCGCGTTCACAACCACCACGAGCCGGAAAAAGGACCAAGCAAATGGCTCGAAGGAAGCTAGTCATTCGAGGTGACAACCTCTACGACTAACTCATTTTCATTCTCATTTTTCTTTCTTTGTTTTAGTTTGTTTCATGCATCGAGGACAATGCTTCTCCCGAGTTTGGGGGGTTGTTCATATTTGTTTCTTAGATATTTGCAATCATATCATATAGTTTGCATATGTTACTTGCCATGTCTTTTACCTGATTAAACCGCCTAAACCTGTTGTGATATCTTATGATTAGTTTGCCACTACACTTACATGATAGAACCTTCAATTTTAGGAATTACATGGAAAGAACTCATAATTTTACTATGATGTTGATTATTGGTTGACACTGTTGTGACTTGTTGATTATGGGAGACTTAGTGAACCGAGGTTACTTAAAATTGGGTAATTTTAAGATTAAAAATAATTTGTCACTAGAGGTGCCCGAAACTGGCTCGAGTTGACTAATAATTAAACAACAAATTGTTTGTTTCACTAGATGTGCCCGAAATTGGCTCTAGTTGACTTTTAATTAAACAAGAAATGACTTGCTTTCCTAGGGTTCCCAACATTGGCTCTAGTAAATTTAAATGCCCCAGTAATTAAATTGATAAAACCTATTGTTCACATGGAATCCTAATAGTTGGCTTGTACACAACTCCACACACACATTGCCACAAGCATTATAGTTTGATTTTGAGCAATTTTCTGTACCATCCGAAAAATCGAAAGTTAATCAAATTTTGTGCCACGGTTTTGAGGATTGAAGTCAGGTATGAAGTACATTTTTGAATTTTAAGGCCTTGGCAGGTGATTGTTAGTTCTTGCATTGATTGAGGACAAGCAATATTCGAGTTTGGGGTGTGATGAGTGTGTAAAAATATTGTTTTTCTTGCCCTTTTTTTACTCATATTATTGTTAAACTTAGGCTCATTTTAGTTGCATTGATAGGCATTCATGCATAGTTTCCTAGTTTCCTCTGTTATTAAGCTTGGTATTACATTTTGGTTGTTTTTCGTTGAAAACTCGCTGCTGATGCACTTTATTATGTGCAGGTTAGGATTGTCGTGACAAGTTACAGTGGCAATTCAGGAGAATACTGAAGGATATGTCAAGCTGATTGTCGAACGGTTGTCAGGGAAAGTGAGAATTTATGAATTGTTGAGGATGAAGTTGAGAGAATCATGGCGCCATTAACCTTGATTTATTTCCTCTTAAATGGGATGATATGAAATTAAGGATTGGAAATAAAGCTTGAATTATTTACATATCTTTAGATAAAGCTTGAGTTATTTTCATATCTTTAAATAAGGAAATAAAGCGTAAAGTGTCTCCTCAAGAAAAGGGAATAAATCAAATCTCTTTAAAGACTCTTGGAGCTTTTTCTGCCTATATAAAGAGATTATCAGCAGCCCTAAAGAAGTGGGGGGAATCGGACGAGAGAGAGAGAGATCGCAAGGATTCATCTTCTTTATTTTTAGTTTGTGTGATTCATGTTTGGGGATTTTTCTTTGTAAATCTTTCATACCCAGTCATGAATTGATGTAAATTGAATTGGATTACTTGGGTTTGTGGTTTTTGTTGGGTTTTTCGGTGCTCGATTTACTTCAACCATTCTAGCTCGCCAAGTGTGGAGAAGTTGAATATATGGGTAAATTTGTGCGAATTGAAATATAGACAAAAGACACAAGGATTTATAGTGGTTCGGCCTTCTAACAAGCACCTACATCCACTACATTAGCTTCCCACTAAGGATTTCAACAAATTCACTCTTGAATTTCGTCCCCTTTTCTCGCTTAGGAGGAAATCGTTACAACGATCAAGCTTTCGACCCAAAGCTTGATCAAGCACTCTCTCACAAGAGAAATTCTAATGCAAACTTGAAATCCCTCTAATAGGTTATTGATTGCACTATTTAGCTCTCACCCAAAACCTAAACACTTGAGCAAATATAACATTGTTTAGCTCACTAGTGTTGTCTATACAATAAAATGAACAATTAAGCTCTAAGACAATTTCTTGATCATTATGTTGTTGACAATTGAAGCATTAACCATCTCTTGATGCTTAGAGGTCCCTTTTAAACTCCTAATTTAGTTTATAGCCGTTGAGGACCGTTGGGGTTGTTTTGGAGCCGTTGGAGTCTTTATTTCCCACCATAAATGTAGTTTGCAGCTTGGCGTATCGATACCCCTCAAACCATATCGATACAGTCCCGATAAGGAAGTAGTCGTTGAGCACTTCAGCTGATGTGTATCGATACGCTTGGCTAGCGTATCGGTATGGTCCTGTAAATTAAAAGACTATTGGGAAAATGATCGTTGGGGTAGTTGGGCGTATCAGTACGCGATACAACCGTATCGGTACGCGAACTAGTCGTTAGGCATTTTAAAGCAAACTATATTGATACGGTAAAGCGTATCAGTATGAGTTTTGGCTACAGGAAAATTTGTAACACCCCAAATTTGGGCCTAGATGTTTAGAGTCTGAATCGGATCGGTCTAGGAAACGGTTCGAATCTAAAAGGGAGTTTTAGGGAACACCTAGTTCGGGATGCTTTAAAAAATATGGAAAATATCTAAAAATCCTCATTTAATATATAAAAGAGAATGGTGAAATCAATTTTACAAAATAAGGTTTGGAAATACTACATTTCGGTGCAGTGACCAAATCGCAGTTTTTGCAAAGTTAAGTAGTGACTATTTTGTAAAGGATTGAAACTTTGAATCTTTAAGGAGCTAATTTTATCAAAAATATTTTCATCAGATTTTTCCTTAATTTGGGTGATTTAATTAATGTTTTAATTAAAGAAAAATGAAAGTGATTATTTGAGAAAACCACCATTGATTTTTTATAACCACTTTTCACAAATTTTCCCTCATTTTGTTTTCTCTCACATTCCTTTCAACCAAACACTTTCTCTCCAGCAAATTTACTTTGATTTCCACTTCATTTGATGAGATTTCAATCACTCTTTGATTCTTAATCAATTCTTCATCAAATCCACTTTATTTCTACATTGAATTTTCAAAAAACTTGCCCAAATCAAGGAGAAATCATTCATTAGAGGAAAGCTTCATCCTTCTCCTCTAATGATCAGTTCTTTACTGAAATTCTCAAGTTATCAATCCTTTATTAATGATTTTTAAGAGGTTTTAATGTTAGAAACAAGAAATTGGCTTAAAACTTAAGATTTTGGAAGAGATCTTGAAGATTTTCGTGGTGATTGATTGGGCTCTGTTTTGAGATGGTTTTCTAATGTATTTTGGATGTTAATTGATGTTATAAATGAGGTTTTATCAATACAATCCCGAATAGGTTTGTTTTTCCTAAGTTTTGCTTGCTAGAATGATGGTTTTTGAGGTGATTTTGGTGTTCTGCTATAGCTGGGGGTAATAAGGACGTGGTTGTGATGGTTTTTGATGTTAATTGATGTTTAGAAATGATTAGAAGTGATGGATCTTGGCTGGGTTTGGTTTTGGAAGAGTTTGGAGGTGATTTCGGTAGTGTTTGGTAGCCGAAATGTGGTTTTTGTGTAGAGCAGCGAGTTTAGGTGTGTGGCTGGTGATTTCAATGCATGATGATGCATTAATCCTCTGCTCTTATGTGTTTAAAACAGGGGAGACATCCTCGGACACATTTGGAGTTGATCAGAAAGCTTAGATAGCGTTTCGACGAGCAAGTGAAACGTAATCGGTGAGTGCGTATGGTTTTAGAAGTCCTTGAGAAACAAAGAATCAAGGTTTGGGGATTTAGGGAAGGTTTGAAACACCTTCCTAAGTCCGGAAGTAAGTATTGGCTAGATTGCTCTCTAGAATGTGGTGATTGCCCCTTAAATGCTTTTACATGCTCATGGTTTTAGATTGATAAATTCCTACTGTTTTTATGCATGAATTATAGCATGAGATGATGCTTGAAATGATTTCATAAAGTAACATGTTGCATAGTTGAGATTTGAGCTTTTAGGTTAAAGCATAGAAAATCTTATGATTTTGAAATGAGATGAGAATGTTGAGATTTAATGCATGAAAAACAATAGGTGAGATGATGTTTTGACATAATATATTGGCGTAGATGTTGAGATATTCACCGGATATAATTGATCGATCAATAGGATGAGAGTGCACTATAAACTAAAAATTCGTACGTGCTCTTTGGTTAAGCCAAAGGGAGAGAACCGATGATGGGCATTCCATCGGGTAGGACTTGGTGAAATACCCAAGCTTTGTGGCGATGAGAGATTCCGCCATGTGAGTACGGTGATGAGAGATTCCACCGGACACTATGTTGCTAGACGAGTGAGTATGGTGATGAGAGATGCCACCGGAAGTGTCTAGTGAGATGTCCGCATATCTAAGTAATAAAGAGATGTGAAATGCAAATATAAGATATGTAATGGTTTTTGATTCACATGTACCTTTGATGAAATGGTTTATGCTATGAGAAATGCATATGTGATATGTTTATGAAATGCTTTAGAGTACAAGCATGAGTATGGCTTTGCCGTGAGTTTTGCATTGATTTAAATGCATGAGATAGAATGAAGATACATGTGTTTTCAATGAGAAATTGCTTTGAAAGGTTTTCAAGCATGAGATAGAATGAGCTTGTTGTTTTAAAGCTTTTGAGAAAGTGTTTTCAAGATGTGCATTATTGTGTTGGTTTTCTTTATAGCATGCCTCACTAAGCATTTGTGCTTATGCTCTCTCTTTTACCGATAATGCAGATAATTGAGGTGTTTTCGGGCATCAAGGAAGCTAAGTCCATCCAAGGAAGTCCAAGCTTATGTATGGTGAAGTTTTCACATACTTTAGTTTTGATATAATGGTAATGGGAAACCAAGACTTGTATTTGGGAGATATGTTGAACTCCCTAAGGTTGTGGCATGTTGATTTAGTTTGATTGAGTTGTAAATGGCCTTAATGATTTGATTTGAGGTTGGATTGCTTATTTTGAGTTTGAGAATAGGAAGCATGCCTCCAGACTTTTGAGAATATGTGTTTGATGCTATGTTTGTGTTAGGATGTCCCAAATGTGTTCCTTATATGTATGATGACTTGATGGTATGATTTGGGAGTCTTTGGTGCATGTTTGAGTATGCTTTTGAGTAAAAAACCAGCATTTGCTGCTGTTTCTGGGCAAGGTGTATCGAAATAGCCTATGGTGTTTCGGAACGGGGGCCTGAAATGGCCTTGGCGTTTCGAAACGTAAGGGGCTGTTTCGATACATTTTGGCTACTCGAATGCCATGTTTCAGAACTGGTCTCGGAACATACCCGCGTACCGAAACGGTCAACGCCGTTCCGATACAGCGTTTAGGTACGGTGAGTAGGCGTTCTGAAACGGGTTACCATTGGACCCAGATTTGAATTGCCTGAGGTTTGCATGTTTTAATTTTTAGTCCTAAATGTTGTAATTGCAATTGCTTGAGCTTGAGATGTCTTTTTAAGGTGAAACTTGGCAGAGAAGCATGTAACATGATTAATCTCATATTGGTAATCCTAAAATCTATGAAGTCCCTCTAATTTTCAGAAATTACAATTTGGTCCCTAATCTTGTATTAAGTGCAATTGAGTCCCTAAATGTTATCCGACCGTTGTGCCTTTCTCAATCATGATTCGTGAGTACTCACTTAGGGTTAACAAGTATCTAGACAAGATTAAAAATGAAAAAGAAAGGGTCGTTAATCAAGGTTGACTTTTGGGTTGACTTTGGTTTTCCCCGTGTAATCTTCGTAGTTCGGGTCAAGCGTCTAGGCCGGGCTAAGGGGGTTACAAAATCACTGTAGTTGAAACCCTAGGGCGTATCGGTACGGTACCAGACCGTATCGGTACTGGTACTTGGGTACTTCAAAACCACGGTTTTGACTACTTTAAATACACTTTAAATCATTCCAAAGCCTTGTAAAACCCTTAAACATATTTTCAAGTTGTTTTTTACTAAAAACATATTTTAAATTCTTTTCAATTTAGTCCAAAACATTTTTCAAATATTATATCAAAACACTTAGTTCTACAATCTCCCCCTTTTATATAATAAAACCAACTTGAAAATTTGTTTGGGATTCTCTCCCCTTTGTATTTTAAAATTTTGAATAAGAGATTTAAAATTTGAATGAAACTAAAGTTTCCTCTTATTTTCTTGAAAACTTGAAAAATCAATTTTTCAAATCATTTCTCCCCCTTTATGTTATATCAAAAAGAATTTAAAAAGACATTAGGCTGTAAATAACTTAGGAGGTTTTAAAGAATTTGATACAATTAAAACTTTTGGTTTTAAAATTGTCTCCCCCTTACTCAAAGCATCAAATAATGTTAGTCCAACATATGATAATCTAGCTGAATTAAAAATAAATAAATTAAATGAAAGATAAATGAATTCAACTAAATTTTACCACACTTGAATCCAAGGGATGATGTGAAGCCTTCCTTCTTCAAGTGTTCTTCCTTGTGTGCATGGAGCTCCCCCTCAAATTTGGACTTGTTGATCACTCTCCATCACACCTAACAAAAGACAATCAAGTAATTTTTGGTATCTAAATTCCATTGGATCCATAGACGTTAGTTGCACATAATTTTGTCCTCTTAGGAATCCATTTTTCAATTTCATCCTTTTTAGTTGAAGTACTTAGTCATTTTGGGAGCCAAAGACTTCTAAAAACTTCTCCATTTAAAAAACTAGGGGCCCTAGATTGTCTAACATAAAAATTTGATTTTCCTAAATTATTTTTCTTTTGAAGTTCATTGAAAATCAAATCTTTTTCCTTCTTAAGATCATCAACTTCCTTTTGATGACCTTCTTCCATCATTTGAAGCAAATTTTGTAAATCTAAAACTTTAAGTTCAAAATCTTTAAGTTTTGCTTCAAACTCTAGATTTGTTTTGGAAAGCAAATCATTTTCCTTTTTCAATTTTGAAACTAACTTTTTGTTCTTTGAAAATGATGCCTTAAATTCCAAAAGCAAATCATCATAGGCATCTTGTAACTCATCAAATGTATATGAATTTGAAATAGATGAGTTAGAAGTTAACTCCCCCTCATTAAGGGCCATGAAGCATAGGTGAGCTACCTCATCATCGGTGGAGTCTTCATCACTCCATGTCGCCATATGTGTTTTCTTTGAAGATGATCCCGTTTTGTTGGACTTGTGGGAATCCTTTATCTTCTTCTTCGATTTATGCTTGGATTTATCCATCTCGCTCTTCATGAATCGGGTGAATTTCTTGAAGAGATAGGCCATTTCTTCATCTTTGCTTTCCTTCTCACTTAGTTCTAAATGATGGCATGTGGAGGATTTGAAAGCAATGACACTCACATTGATGCCTAGCTCCATAAACTTATTCTTCTCCATCTTTCTAATCTCTTTCTTGTTCTTCTCCTCTTCTTTATCCTTCTTCATGATTTGATGAGTGAGAAGTGACCCCATGAGTTCATTAAGCTTCAAGGTCTTCAAATTCTTTACTTCGATGATGGCGGTCCTTTTTTAGTCTCATGACTCGAAAAGAGAATAGATAAGCTTTCAGACAAGCTTTTCTTTCAGGATGACTTCTCCATAACCCTTGAGTCCATTGGTGATAGGGGAGAATCGATGGAACATCTTCTCAATGTCCTCTTTCGGATACATCTTGAAGTTTTCATACTCTAAGTTGAGGAGGCCGATCTTGGTCTCCTTTACTTTATTTATCCCCTCTTATGTAACTTCGAGCTTGTCCCAAGCTTCCTTGGCACTCTCGCAAGAAGACATCTTCTCGTAGATGTTGAGGCTAAGTGCACAAAATATGAAGTGCAAAGCCTTGCAATTTAGTTCCATCTTCTTGCGGCCGTCGACACTCCACTTCGCCTTTCTTCCTTGTAGTACTAACGGGCCATCTTCAATAATATCCCAAAGCTTGTAGTCTTTGGATTTGACAGAGAACATCATCCTCGTCTTCCAATATGCATAATTTGTCTCGTCGAAGAAAGGTGGCTTGTCGATGGATTGCGCCATTGAGCCGGTTGTTTGAAATTTTGATCGAGCTTGTCAGATCACCTCAATAGGATGTTAATCCTCTTCAATTGAGCCAAGCTCTAATACCAATTGTTGGCTTTTTCGGTGCTCGATTTACTTCAACCGTTCTAGCTCGCCAAGTGTGGAGAAGTTGGATAAATGAGTGAATTTGTGGGAAGTGAAATATAGACAAAAAACACAAGGATTTATAATGATTCGGCCTTCTAACAAGCACCTACATCCACTACCTTAGCTTTCGACTAATGATTTCAACAAATTCACTCTTAAATTTCATCCCCTTTTCTCGGCTTAGGAGGAAATCGTTACAACGATCAAGTTTTCTACCCAGAGCTTGATCAAGCACTCTCTCACAAGAGAAGTTCTAAAGCAAACTTGAAATCCCACTAATAGGTGATTGTTTGCACTATTTAGCTCTCACCCAAAACCTAAACACTCGAGCAAATATAACAATGTTTAGCTCACTAGTGTTGTCTATACAAGAAAATGAACAATTAAGCTCTAAGACAATTTCTTGATCATTATATTGTTGACAATTGAAACATTAACCATCTCTTGATGCTTTGAGGTCCCTTTTATAATCCCAATTGAGTTTATAGCCGTTGAGGACCGTTGGGGTTGTTTTGGAGTTGTTGGAGTCTTTATTTCCCACCATAAATGCAGTTTTGTAGCTTGGCATATCGATACCCCTCAAACCGTATCGATACGGTCCCGATAAGGAAGTAACTCTTGAGCACTTCAGATGGTGCGTATCGATACACTTGGCTAGCGTATCGGTACGGTCCTACAAATTAAAAGACAATTGGGAAAATGATCGTTGGGGGTAGTTGGGCTTATTGGTACGCGATACAACCGTATTGGTACGCGAACTAGCCGTTGGTCATTTTAAAGCTAACCGTATCGATACGACAAAGCGTATCAGTATGGGTTTTGACTACTGGAAAATCACTGTAGTTGAAACCCTATGGCGTATCGGTACGGTACCAAACCATATCGGTACGGGTACTTCAAAAGCACGGTTTTGACTACTTTAAATACACTTTAAATCATTTCAGAGCCTTGTATAACCTTTAAACATATTTTCAAGTTGTTTTTGACTAAAAACATATTTTAAATTTTTTTCAATTTAGTCCAAAACATTTTTCAAATATTATATCAAAACGTTTAGTTCTACAGTTTTGATAAACGTTTATATTATTTAGGTTTTTGAGCTACAATTTAATTTCAAAGTTTGTTCATTCTTGGTTCTTATTTCGAGTCAATTGGGAGAGGATCTCGAGAATTCATCCATTTATTTAATATCGAGAGAGTTAAATTCAAGAAACGAATGAGCATGGTCTTCATTCAAATGATCCTTGGTGAAGACTAATCTAATTTAGAAATAAGTTGTGGATTTCAACGGCTAAGAGGAGCGTAAGATCGGTTGTTGTTCACCCATGGTTAACACAGGGATGTATCACCAAGGCATGCACAGTTAACTAGTGTTTCGAGTTAGGGATAACAAGAAGCCATTGAAGAATGCTTTGCCGAGGTTTGAAGGATGTCGCCCAGTTGCCAAGGCAATCGCTCCATTTCTAGTTGCCCTGTCAATTACAATTGCCTAGGAAATTCGACTAGCCCTAGTTGTTAAGACAATTGAGTTACTTCAACAACCAATTACTACGACGATCCAATCAACCATCACACCTGATAACAAAACCTACTCTCTTATTCGATTCATCTATCTTTTATTTCTATTTACTTAGTTTAATTTACTTATTATTCATCACCTTCAATATTATGTATTTTACAACGTAGTCACTTAAGCAAAGTGGCCCAAACCAATCCCTGAGGAAACGATACTTGATATTTATCACTTTATTACTTAAGACGTATACACTTGCACCATTTGTGTTGCACTCAAAACACGCAGCAATCTGCTAGGCAATAAATTCAATGCAAGGCATTATTAATAACTGGCATAGCTAGCGTAAAATCCAAGCATCCCTTGCCAACGCTGATCAACCATTTGAATACTTCTTCTTGCCAAACTGTTTTTACTTTCATCACATTACCTTAGCTATTATCTAAATCAAACATCCAAATCAATTTCAAAATTCTCGATCTCTTAAACAAGTAAACCATTGAACATTTAAATTTTTGGTCAATCCTTGTGAATACGTTACTCAACTTACTATTGTATTACTTGTCGATCGTGTATACTTGCAGGCAATAGACTTACTCTTAGCACTATTTCTTACATATTTACATTGTGTTCTCAATCCTTTGCCAAGCGTTAGCAAATTCGACAATATGCAATTGTAGTGATAAGCTTGATTCGCCCTTTATGATCGTAGAGTCGTTAAACATGTTAGATGGATCCTGCATGGTTATACTTTCTCATGAGATGTATTACGTATGCCATCATATGTAAATGTAATGTTGTATTGTGTTACTTTGTATCATGTTAATTTATGCCAAGTTACACAGTGGTGTAACACAATGGAGATGGGTGGGGGCGCGGTACCTCTTAAAATTTGTAAAATTATAGTTTTGACCCTTATAATTTTTAAAAAAAATTAATCTGGCCCCTACAAAGTATTTAGAAATTTAGATTAAACTTCGAAATTTATGATGTTTTTAATTAAACCCCTCCCATAATTCTTAAAAGTTCTCATTAAGCCTCTCGAATTTTAAAAATAAATTGTTAAACCCCAACTTTTTTGAAGAAAAAAAATAATTTAAGCCTTCAAAATTTTTAAATTTTTTTAATTAAACCTCTAAATTTATTAAAGTTTAAAGTTGGCCCCCCAAACTCTACCACCAAATTCTGCCACTAAAGTTACACCATGTTGTCATGCCATAATATGCCTTGTTATGCAATATTAATGAAGTTCACGTTGACTTGTATGATAATATATTTGTTAAGTTTGGTCGGTGCATCAAGTCATGAATGGTTATATGTTAGTTGTTATATGGTGTTTTTTGTTTCCACAAGCTGGTTATAGATTCAAAGTTTTGAATGTCTGTTAGTAAACTTGCATCCATCGTGGTATAATTTGAATTTCATGATCCAAGCGTGATTAATTGATTTTAATATTTTTTTAATATTTTTTAGCTTTATTTTCATTTACAATTTTATAATATTTAAATAATATTTTTTACTTAATTCGTAAAATAACTGGCGTCGGCTTAACAGCTTTGTCATTTTATTGTCAATTAGTTTAATTTGAAAAAAATAAAAAAGATTAGAAGGTCAAAAGCAATAAAAAGATATTTAAAGAGAAATGAGTTCTGTGAAAAATTTGAGGGCTAAAAAACTACTCTCCGACAAAAATTTTATACTTTTTTTTGTCTATTTTTGTAATTTAACACTAAAAAATTTAAATTTTAAGTCTTAATCTTAACTTTAAATTTTAAATCTTAAACTCTACACCTAATATCCTAAATTTTAGCTTTAAGCCTTAATCTTAAACTTTAATCCAAAACCCTAAAAATAAACTTTTAATGATGAGATATAAATAGGGTACCAAAAAGTTGCATACAATTTCTACTCCTCCGGTTTAACTATTGAATGGCTTCAGGTGGATCTAATGGATTTTCTCATCAAATGGGTCTTTTTTCATCTTCACTTTTTTATCTTGTACTCTTTTATTTTCATTTAGAATTATGAAGGTTTTTAATGAGACTCACAACTTAAGTTGAGGTCTTGTACAATTCTATTCTTCTTTAATAATATTATTTTTTGCCGGAAAAAAATTGTTTGTGTCATATTGCATATGCACACATATATCTATATGTTTTTTGAATGTCTTGTTTTATTTTCTGTGTTGAAACTTCGGTTTATTGTTTCTTTCCCCTTGTTTTTATGATATAATGCTAACCGAGATTTTAATTCAACGGAATACATTTATTAGTCTAAATATAATTATAAGGTGGCATTTGTTCACAGATATTCTTAGTCCTTTGTTAATGCACATATACTTTGCAGACATTGCGATTGACCCCTAGGATAAACATTATCCGTTTTTCTACTGAGACCGCTTGTTGAGTTCATGTCACACATTTAGTTGATTTCTTTTTTAAAATTTGAAATTATAGTATTGTAGGTTAAGTTGTAGTTGTAGAAATTAAGGGTCCATTTGATTTTAGAAAAATATTTTTAAATATTATTTTTTACTTTTATTTTTAGAAAATAATTTTCATTTTCAGTTTTCTAAAAATTAGAAAACATGTTTGGTTAATAGGGATGAAAATTTGTTTTCAAAAATAAAACTAGTGAAAATGTGTTTGGTATTTAACTTTTCAAAATAGAAATAAAAAATAATCATTAAATAATTAAAACAATATATATTTATAAAACTAGTATTACAAAAATAATAAATAAAATATGAGTAAACAAACCAAAGTTTTAAAAAATAGCATTAGAAGGATTTGAACTCGGAGTAAAAATCTCCTGCCCCTAACCATGCCTCCTTATATGCCCCCTACTAAAAAACACCTAAAAATTAAATTTTAAGTCATAACCCTAATTTTCATATCCTAAACCCTAAACCTTAAAAAATACACCCTACCATTAATTCCCTACACCCTAACCCTAAGCCCCAACCTTAAACCTCAAACCCTAAACTCATTGTTTTAAAGTGGAGGCACCAATGGGGGCATAATTAAGGGGTAGACAATTTCCATCCTCGAACTCATGTTAAAATAAAATAAAAAACTCTCCTTTACATATTTTCTGTTTTCCTAAAACATTTTCAATGAAAATATCTTTTGTATGTTTTCAAATTTTCACTTATTTTTGTTTTTATATTCTAAAAAACATTTTCTAATTTTACAATCAAACACATTTTCTTCATCGTTTTTCATTTCTAAGAAAATGAAAATGAAAAAAGACTTTATTCTCTAAAACCAAACGAACCTTAGGTATTTACACCTTAATTTTTACTTCCATTCTAAAATCTATGAGTTACATTTTTATATTATGAGTTTTTATGTAAATATATATAGTAATATTTATTTAAGATATTTTAAACATGAGTATGTCTAACACAATTAATCATGTATAGTTTTTTATCTTTATTTATGTTTTACGGTTTATGTTCGAAATCCGTGTTTGTTTCTCTAACAATGACTTTAATGTTTGAACCCAAATTATCTCTTTGAAAATGAAACATGTCTTACCGTTACGGGCAACACTTATTAGTACTTGACCATATATATTTATGCTAAGCTCATTCTCTGTAACCCCCTCGTCCCGGTTCGGACGCTTGACCGATCCGAGTGGGCTACACGGGGATAACCGAGATGAAACCCGTTAAGGCTCCACTTCGGTTACTGACCCTAGGAAAAACTTTTTCATTTTATCTTATCTAAATGCATTAATTAAACCTAAGTGGAAGCCCAGCCACAAACCGGGCCTAAGCCCAACCCTTGAAACCCCTTAGAGATGTCAAAAAGCCCAAAAATAGGCTTGTGTTTCGAAACATTCAAAGCTCGTTTCGAAACACCAGCTCCAGTTTAAAAAGTCAGACACCTGTTTCGAAACGCATCCACCCCGTTTTGGAACAGGGTCTCGTTTTTCCTTGTCGTTTCGATACCAGTTTCGAAACGGTAATTCCAATAGCCAAAGTGTTCCGAAACTGGTTTCGTAATAGGGGCTCACAGTAGCCAAAACGTATCGAAACGAATTCTGATACGGGGGCCCTGGAACCACACCCGTTTCGAAACAGGTCAACCCGTTTCGAAACACCTGCTGTCTGCAATTTTCCAAAATCAGTTTTAGACATCCCCAATCGATTCCAAACGTCCGAAACGACAACACGAAGCATACAAATCATACAAGTACATTCTAGAGGCATGCATCCTATAGCAACAAGCTCAAAATACACAAGATACAAGATAGACATCTAAACACCAAATCATACATAGCACTCAAAGTCCATATTTCAAAAGGGTCATACACTTAGCCAAAATTAAGGTAGGCAAGATAGACATGGTTTACAAGCAACATGGCATCCAAAGCCAAGCCAACAAAACACATAAATGGAGTCTAGCATGCTCCTAAACAACAACATCAACATACTTCAAAGTATCACTTCACAAAGACATGTCCCATTGCTTGACCATCACATCATAATTAAAATACCCATACTTGATAGCTAAGCTAGTACCACGAAGCACACTTGGAGGCCCCTTCTTGCACTAGCAACCCACGAGCTACTGATCTGCATTGTCGAACAAGAGATAGCGTAAGCATAAAGCTTAGTGAGGGTAAGCTCTTTAAAAACAAACCTCGACAATGCAGGGTCCAAGCACGAGCACAACAAGCTAAATGCATGTCCTTACCTTCAAATCCTCACGAGCCAAAATATCAATGATGCATGAACAATTATCCATTAACATGTCATGCTTAACAAGCTCAATTCCACACCATATGTAAACACATATATAAACCAAATAGGAAATCACATTCCAACCACATTGATTCACATATCAACTCATATTGACACCTAGCTATGACTCGAATACGCGGATAAACACGATGGAACTCACATCCAACAACCACTTTACCTCACGGTGGGATTACACTCATCACCGGTCTCGCGGAGGGGATTCCACTCATCCTCACGCCCCGTCGATGGGATTACACTCATCACCGACTATCACAATATAAAGAAGAATTTCCGGGTGAACCCGTACTCCATCTTGATGACTACCATCATCAAGACCACGCATGCATTTGACTCTCGTGTGCTCACTAACATCCTAATGATCGATCATTTGTACCCAAGCATACTAGTGCCAACATTTAACTCAATCCACAATATCAAATTACAACCAATTCTGTGCCTAGCACGTACTCACCATGATTAACATCATGCCCACATCTCATGCATAACAATGCATCACAACCATGCCTCATCATACATGTATAACACACTATACATAATCATCATAACACAAAACATCACGAGGCATAAACATCAATTAAAAGTTCAACCAATGTCTCTAATTTAAGCTTAGGATTAGGATACCACCCTAATCCTAACTCTAGATGGGTCTACCAAGCCCTACCTAGTCCACATGCTTGAACCAAACACTTTGAAAACATTAACCACTCAACTTCACTTCCAAGCTCAACTACCAAGCAAGCAATCACCTTCAAGCTTCCGGATTCACTCCTGAGGCTTCACCAACACACGCCCTTGCCTCTAAACAATCCCAACACAATCCAAACAACTTCAAATCAGCCCAAGCATCAAAATAGCTAACCCGGAATACAATTCAAACATCAAACACAACATTTCAAGCCATGAACAACCCCCCAAAATTACCAAACTCAAGCAGCCCATAAACCTCGATCAAAACTCATGATTCCAACACTTTTAATACCCCCCGAATGATTCCAAAACAACCCCCAACCATAGTACTAATCTCAGCCCTCAAATTCCAACCTAAAACAGCCCCAAAAGCCACTCTAAAACCCTTCAAAAACCCCTTGGAAACCCAAATCCGGGAATGAGCATAAAACCATGTAAAATTTATATATGTTGAACCATTTGACTCATAAACTCCATATTTAACACTATTAAATCAAAACTTTAAGTTAAACACCATAAAGCTATCATTTTTATTCAAATCCTCTAAAAACTCAATTTCCAAAACATTGATGAAAATGAAAACTACTTGTACTTTTGAAGAGAGGAAGTTGAGGACAAGTTGGAAATGTGTTTACCTTTCAAGAACGAGCTAAAATGAGGAGAGGGTGGAATGGAATAGTGGAAGGGGATGAGAGCTTCTCCATGTCGTTGATTTTTGTTTTTAGAAGAAGAAGGTGAATAGTGACTATTTTAATAAAAGGGGATTTAAATTGGAAGTGGAGATATTTACAAGATTGCCATTAATGAATGGCTATTTCTCCATTACTTTAAAATCCATGTAAATTGAGTTTCATTTCAACTTAGTTCAATCATAAAATGCTTGTTTTTGAAACCCGGGTGTTACATTCTCTTACATAAATGATAAAAAAACATGTAGTTTTTTTTCTCAACAAAATAAGATTTTATTAATTAAATAACTAACCTAATCTGATTGAGAGCCTCATTAAAAACATTCCTAAGTCTAGGTGGAGGTAAAGAGTGCTCACAATCAGGGAACACGAAACAATTAACCTATTCGCGAGACAAAACTATCACATTTGTAGCCATTACAATCGCAACTCAAAAGTGGCAAGGTTATATGGTACTAAGGGGATAAAAGTGAAGTTTAATTAGAAGACCTTTTCTTTTGAATTCCACCTGCAGTGGCTCAAGTAATTTTTATTTCTAGGATATGATTATGATCAATATATGGAGCTTAATACATATAATCTTCCTCTATGTTGATTAATTTAATAAGTGTCAAATGTAAATATATATTCACATTAGTTTGCTCCATATTTAAAAGTTCCTTTATATATTTGGGGGAACAAACTCGAGCCTTTATTGGGGATAGCTCACGCCTTAATTACTCAATGTATGATGCCTAGTACGATCTCCATGTCATTTCCAGGTTTTTATCATTAGTTAACTAACAATTTTCATCCGTTGATGGGTCATTTTGATCTAAAATGAAACGTTGGGGTCAAAGTGCTCTTAAAAAATAATAAGGGCAAAATGATGGCTCAGTCAAACGTTAAGAGCATTATTTGACATTATGCCTATTTTTTATTTTTTATTTTTGCATGAATCCTCATGTCCAACAAAAAAAAGAACATATTTACCTCATACAATATATATGCGATAGAACTTTGAACTCTCACTTGACAAAAGAAAGTTTTGGTGATATTACAACATAACAGTTGTGAGAATATGAAGTCATGCATTTGCATGAGTTACTAGCTAGACATTTTGATGTATTTGTTGTCCTTTCTTCTTGATGTACCTGCAATATTTACACTAATGAGCTTGAAGTTGAAAAACAACATTTATTTTCCCGTTTGTCCAAGACTGTGTGTTGCACCATTGGAAACTGTCCTTAGGTTTTCCTCCGAGATCAAAAAGGTATCAAATTCAGTTGTTATACAATGTGTAGCTGTCAAAGCTGCAAATCTTTAAAGCTTATTTGATTTCAAGTGAAAAGAAACTCAGCTACCAGGGTCCCGCCAAGAGAAACAGGGACCTTGGCCACTTGTTTTCCCATATTTGTGTTTCAGAAAATGAAGTTGACCGGCCCATTTTGGACACCCAGTAATTGAATGATGCCAAAGATCTAGCTTTCAATGGAAGATTAGTTCCCAAGATCATCTTTAAATGGAATATAAGGTGTACTTTTCAATGGATCCCTCAGTTTGATTTTTCTTCATTCATGATACCTGACATACGGAAAAGAATCAAAACTAACAACATTTCTGTGTATTTTGGTACTTCATGGGAAAATGAGAGATGCATGGAATCTTGTCTCTCTATAGCAGCCCTCATGGACACACACAGAGAGAGAACAAAATATATATGATAATTTAAAAATTCTGGAGGTGCGAGATTAGATCATCAAAATAAGATATAAAGAAAACTTCTAAAATATGTATGAACTTAAAATTTCTAATGGTGCTGTGTGAATGCCGCTAGCACCCTTTGGTCCATCCATGATCACATTACTGTATTAAGGTATGAAAGTATTCACAGGATTTTATCACATCAATAAGAGTGAAATTGCAGCCGATATATAGACCATGTGCCTTCTGCTTGCAAGGTTGAAAAGATGGAGAGAAAACGTCGAAAGGAAACTGTTGTATTTCCCTGGCAGGGATTTCATCTGGTCTCTAGCCTGTGTATTTGCTGGTTAGAGACTTGTGTAATCCCTCTCTTTTTTCCTTCAACTCCATAAAATTTCCCAAAAACTAAGGCCGGGGGGAGACTGTCTCTAATTAGCTTCTCTATCTGTTTGAAATAGACCACTGCATAGACACAGAGAGAAGGTAGAATAGAATCATGGTTATGAAAACCCTGAAAGAATCATAAAAAATATTGGATTCCAAAAGAATTGAGCTGTAAGCATATATGACCAGAAGAAAAAAAACAAAACCCTAAACAAGCAGGTTATCCTACCCCTAAAAATAAAACCATCAGGTTTGAGGGTAATAATACCAAAGCATCCTGTTGCATAAACCATTTACAAAACCTAAAAACAGTAAGCATTTCCGGTGTAAAAGTTTCAAAAATTAAAAATTAAAAATAGACAAATCTATACACTATACACACACATACACAAAGCAAATTATTCAAATAAATACATATAAGATGATAAGGAAATCTCTAGAAATCCAAATAAGCACTGAATGTGTTCAAAGAGATTGAGAGATGAAAACCCTTTTCCTAGGGATTGAGAGGAAACAGGAATGGTGGTGTTGGCAGCAAAAGAGAAAAGGAGTGGATAATTAGGGTTTCGTTTTGAGAGGTGTATTATGATTGGGGGATACTGTGCAACCAGCAACAGGTGAAACTGCCACATGATCTGATCTTCCCTCAATAGAAAAGAGAGAAATTAAGATCATGCTGGCAGCTTCATCTGATGGTGGAGCACCAAAAGAAAATTGCAACACACTCTTCCTCAAACAAGGCCTAGAAAACAACAAGTAAACCTGAGAAACACACCATGGGAGAATATAAACTATGCACCAAAGGGAGAGCCTATGTATAATATTTTGGTAGCTATAGAAAGGGCAGTGCTATAGGCTCCATGTTGAGAAGAAAGGATAATAGAAGAGAGGTTTAAATAGGAGGAGAGGATTGGTGGGGAGACATTATCATATTAATTCTTTAATTATTTTTTCTTTTAAATAATGGAATATTGAAGCAAAGGGGTAAAAAAATAGTTGATTATGATGAAATAACTAAAGAAAAAAAAGGAGTGGTCCCAAAGTGATGCAAATTGAATATTATCACGCCATGCAGTTTTGCAGAAAGGTTAGTGAGTGTGTCCATATACATTTGTTAACAACATTAATAACTCTTAAGGTTGGGGCAGTGGGGGACCTTTTAACCTGCCCTCCCTCCCTCTCTCTTTCTTTAACTTTGAGAAGGAAGGATCATCCATGAGGGTAAGGGGAAAAGTGTGTAATATAATAAATGGGCATTGCATTGTTTCATTAAAAAAATGAAGGAAAGGAAAGAGGAAAGTGTTTCTCACAAATAGAAATTATCTTCCCATTGTCCTTATGAATGTCTCAACATTAAAAAATTGAGTTTATAGTTTAAGGTTAGAGTTATAGTTTAGAATTTAAGGTGCATACTTTAGTTTTTAGAGTTAGAGTGTTGAGTTCAGTTTTTTAGTGTTAAGTCATATATAGGGACACTAAAAAGCAACAAAGAATTATTGTTCCGAACTCACAAGCTTTAATAAATTTAATAAAGGTTGATAATCTCATTGTCTGGGTAGTTAAATGTTAATAACATCTTTTTTTTTCTCTCTTTTAAAAAGACTTTTTAAAAAAATATAAAAAGAATCAAGTAGATAAAGAGTATTATTTTCCAAAGTAAAATGCTTATATGCTATATACAAGTAAAAAATGACTCATCTTTACTCCCATTAGAATTTGATTTTAGTATACAAGTGTTTAAATTATACATCTTCATCTACAAGAT
The DNA here is from genome assembly GCA_958450335.1 of Hibiscus tridactylites. NCBI lineage: Eukaryota > Viridiplantae > Streptophyta > Magnoliopsida > Malvales > Malvaceae > Hibiscus > Hibiscus tridactylites. The sequence goes on from OY288269.1 coordinate 32,160,952, forward strand.
ACCAAAAAAGAATGAGGTTTAACTGATCAAATCATAGAATATCCTAAAAGTGTGCCTCGATAGTAACACTTGAGGTTGAATCGTTGTAAGATATTAGTGTCATGCCATAAAAGAAAAGTGGGAGACTCTCAAATTGATTATATACTTGAATTAAACTTGCATGTATGAATTTTTACACATCTAACTTGTTAATCATATAAAAGAGACAGTATATCAGTGCAATATAAAAAATGTTAGAAATTGTGACCTAATTCCATTTAAGTTGGTGAAAATAAAATTTGAGAGAAAAAAAATGAGATTTTGTTAGTGTGTACATAAGTATACTTTTACAATTATACTTTGTTTTAATAAAAAAATTCTTATCCCTATAAATAAATACCTTGAGTAAGGGTTTGATTACAATCCCTCGTGTATTCATTTTTTTTGACATTAGTGAATTTTTCCTCATCTATTTGTTATTTTCTTGAAATGGTTTTTCACATAAATTTTAATATCTTTTCTTTATTGTGTGTTGTCACTATATTTTCCTTAAAATAATAAAAGGTCCACACTTTTTTTAAAAAAATCACCTCAATTTTAAATAATTCAAAAAAATAAAAAAAAAATCTTTTTTTCCTTAAAATAATAAAAGGCCCGCACTTTTAAAAAACCCATCTTTCAAAACCCATTTTTGAAGCCCATTTCAAAAAAAAATAACAAAACTTTTAAAAATACTAGCCCATCTTTTGAAAAAAAAAAGAAAAAGAGAAAATAATTTTAAATAATAATGATAGTAATAAGTATGGAGAAAAAAATAGAAAACGATAGCAAAAAATAAAAAAATAAAACAGCAAAAAAAACAGCAAGAAAACAACAAAAATGAAAAAAGGGGGAACCAGCGCGTCACGCGCCAGCGCGAGTGATGCACGCTCGCGGGCTGGCTCCCCTAAAAACCCTAGCCTCGCACCACTGTTAGCTTCTGTCCCGCCGTCTACCGGCCATGGCTGCCGACACCGTTGGTACCGCCCGGTCCGCCTCACCGTCGCCGACCCAATGCCACCAACCCCGCTCGCCGCCGCCATCTGTACTCGCAAGAATATGCAGAACAACAGTGTGAAAGGAGTCAAACCCTAGGATCGAATCAAGGGGAAATTCGATCCCGATTTTGAACCAAATCGGGATATTTTTGAGGGATTTTCCCGAGGATCAAGCCATTGGTTTGATTTTTGGCTCCAATTTAGGGATTAAAACGCGGATTATAGCTTGATTTGCAAGCTCAAGATAACTATAAAACCCCCCATTTTCACTCGTTCAAAACACACAATTGGAAGTGAAAAACCACTTGAAAAAAGCTTAGGGAAAAAATCCGAAAATTCTCTTAAAAATTTGTTCAAGAGTTGTTGGAATTTTTAGTAGAAGTTCGAGTTTGAAAGATATTTTCCGAAGGCGATTTGGAGCATTTCGAGAAGCCCGGATTCGAGTTCTTCGTTCGTCGTTTTTCGGTAAAATTTCTAGCTTTCTTTTCATTTATTTTTATTTGATTTATTTTGCTTGTTCTTGGATGAATTTTTGGTGTTTGTGTTTGTGTTGTTTGTGAAATTTTATGTTGCTTTCTCAAAGTCGGAAAATCGTTCATGATTTCAGTAACTTTTTTTGTTTTAAATTTCTCCTTTAATTTTAGTTTGATCTTTAAAAAATTTTGCATGCTTAAAAATGTTGTTAGGATTGTTTTATTCTTTAGGAATGTAAAAATAAATTTTAAAAGTGTTTAAATTAATATGCAAGAATAAAACGAATAAATGTGGCTTAATTGAAAAAAACTTAAAGTTAGAGATCTAATTAGGAAAAATAATAATGCGTGGGTAGAAATAATAAAGGGGCTTGATTTTCATTTTAAAAAAATAAAAAAATAAATATAAAATGATCTTTATGAAATTTAATTTAAATAATAAATGTGTTGTGATTTTGAAAATAAAAATAAAAAGGGTAAATAAGATATTTTTAAAAAACAATAAGTCATAAAATTTTGGGAAGATAAAATAGATTTAAAAATAGAGTTTAGGGTTTAGAATAAAGATAAATTATTAAAAAAAAATTAAAAGGAAGTTCTCTAGGAAAAAATAAAGTTTATTTTAAAAAACAATCATTTTAAAAGAAAAACTAAAAAATGAAAATAAATTATTTTTTAAAAGAGAAATTATTTTTTTGAAAAGGAAAAATATAAAGAGTGAAAAAACGTAAAAATGAAAGAAAAATAAAAAATGTAAAAAGAGTCTTGGCTTTTAAAAAGTAAAAAAGAGAAATAAAGGTTTTTTAAAGGAATAATAAAAAGGGTAAAAAAAACTCAAAAATAATAATTTTTGTTTGCTTGTTTTAGAAATAGGTTTAAAACTTAGGATTAGGGAGTAAAGCTTAGATAAAGACATATTTGTTGAAAAATGTTCTTCACAAAAAAAAAATACACTTAAGCATACTTAAACTTTAAGTTAGGAATAAAAGACTTAGACGTTTATTTTAGGGTTTTTAAATAATTGAACTTAGAAATAAATATGAAATGCTCAACGCACCTAAATCTTTTTGTTGTTTGAAAAAGTGAAATTAATGTAGTGCGGTGTCTTATCAAACGGGAATGACGGGTTTGCACCAGAAATGTTGGCGGTGATTAAAGTTCATCTCTTTGGCGATAAGGTCGTTAAAATAGACTAATATTCATTTAACGAACAAGTAAAGTCGAACATTTTTGAACTTGCAAATTCCACCTTTGAAAACAATTTTAAAACTAATTAGGTATCAATTTTGGGCGTTGTGGGGGTGCTAACCCTTCACCATGCGTAACCGACCCCCAAACGTTTTTTCTGATTTTTTGCAGACCAAAATCGTTGTTTTATTAAAACAAAACGTTTTATTAAAATAACCTCCTTTTAAAGTGATTCAATCACACTTTTCAAAAAGATTGGTGGTGACTCCGTAATTTATAAGTTTTTAAAAAGTCGAAGCTCGAAAGGGTTGCGACAGCTTGGCGACTCCGCTGGGGAAGTGTTTTTGTTTTTCTTTAAATAAAAACAAAAGAAGGTCAGGCCACAAATTGATTTTAAATGATTTTCAAGAAAATATTTTTTAAATATGGAATTTGCAAGTTCACGATAGGTTTAATTTATTTGTCCGTTTAAGTAAATATAATTCTATTTTACGCATCTAAGACTTAATTTCAAGATCTATTCTCGAGCTTTGTCCCGTTCGTTTAAGTGGGGGAAATACGCTCTGCTCATGTAAGAATATTGATTCTTTGTATGAGCCTAGCAAGTACCTTCGGGACTCATTCCCTTGTCTTCGTAAGGATATTGATTCTTCGAGAAGGCATCGGTAGTGAGTCCTCCTAAGTTGAACTCGATTCGTTTGAAGCCTATAATGGGTGAGAATCGAAGGCCTTGTTACCCATAGTAGAGGACAACAATGACAGCTCGGGTACCCTTTTAGAACAGAACCAAGTTTGAAAATTTAGAGCCTACCCCAATAGAGCCATGTGGAAAGCCTAAGGTGTTGAGTCGCAAGAATAATCCGTGAAGACATCTCTTGAAATGTTGGAATGTCGGCCTAGAATTATTATGCATCTTTTAGGTTTTGTTTTTATTTTATTTTAAAAGATTGCTAATCTTTTTGTGTGAGAGTTTTGTTTTGTTTTTGTAGCATATTTATTTATTGTTAACCTTTTTGTGTGTGAATCTTGTTTTGTTTTTGTAGCATATTTATTTATTGTTAACCTTTTTGTGTGTGAGTCTTATTTTTGTAGCATATTACTAACCTTTTGTGTGTTAGTTTTGTTTTGTGGCATATATGAGGGAATCAATTTTAAAGCATGTTGCTCAATCAGAGAAAGCTTCTGCCACGGATGGAAGGTACCTAAAGGAGGAAGACAACGTACAAACAATGAGAATTTGTCGAATGGTCATGCGGAGGAAACATCGAAGTATGCTCGAATCAGCACCAAGCATAATATCAGAAGTCGCAAGAGCAATAGAACCACTTCTATGGTCCAACCAAGCATAATTTGAAAAGTGATCTTTGGCCTACTCGACTTAGGGGCAACGTCAAGAGGACCCAGAAGCGAGACGAGTTCGATAGGGGTATGACATCCTAAATTGAAGATGTAGCAAAGCTTGTGGCGTCAAGAAGGTACTTTTCTTCGCCACATGTTAGATCGACAATGTGGGACCAAGGCTTCAAAGGTTGATCAAAGAAATGAGTGCTCAGATCGAGGCACATTCATAGGACCTTCGTCATCCAATGGAAGCTTCATCTAGATGGAATTGATGGCGCCTCGCCTGCATTCATACATTTGCATCATGCTTTTGTATACATACATTTACTTTCATGCATTTTTGTATTAAATAATGTTTTGATCATTGCATTCATTCATGCATAATAAAAAGAGTAATTTTGAGAAATTTTATTTAAGTAGTAAAAGATCCCGCGCAACCACGACTCGATGCATGAACTATGAGGAAAGATTGACAACTCTGGAAGCAAATCAGAAGAGCATCCATGACAAGCTTGAGAAGATGATAAATAATCTGAAGAAAGAGATTGAGATATCACACATGAAAACAATCAGCCAAATCGCTGCCATGCTTGGGTTCAAAGACCCAGAAGCGAGAGAAGACACCAACACTTTCCCAAGGATGGCTTTCGTACAAAAGGAAGTGGCCTCACCTAAAGTCTAGATCTCACCCCATTTCATAGAATCTTCTGCCCGCACTGAAGACAACATCGACGAGGTTCGTAGCCCCGAGATGCATGACCTCAATGAAAAAGCTAACATGGCAAAGGTCGAAAAGAAATGAGAAAACCGCTACAAGAAGCTAGTGGAAATGATTGACTCTTTTTAAGAAAGAAGCAGTTATGGTGGCAAGGATGCTAGAGATTTGAGTCTAGTTTCTGACTTGGTGGCTCCTCCAAAGTTCAAAGCCCGTGACTTTGAAAAGTATAATGGAACTACATGCTCATTGGCACACTTGACGATGTACTGCCGAAAAATGTCACCGCACTTAGAAAATGAGAAATTGCTAATCCACTATTTCCAAGACAGTCTATCCGGGTCTGTTATCCGATGATATGCTCAACTGAGTCAAGTCAATATACACACTTGGAAAGATCTGTCAAAAGCTTTCCTCAAACAGTATGACTATGTAACAGATATGGCCTCAAGCAGAATTGTGCTGCAGGATATGGAACAAAAGTCCAATGAGAGCTTCCGCCAGTATGCCCAGAGATGGAGAGATATGGCAGCACAAGTTCAACCCCCACTGTTAGAAAATAAAGTTACTCCAATGTTTGCGGAGACTTTAAATAGACATTTCTATGACTACATGTTAAATCACGCCACCGAATGTTTCACAGACATGGTCATGAATGGAGAGTTGATATTGGCAGCCATAAAAAAAAGGAAGACTTGATAGAGAAGAAGATGACGAGGAGGAGCGCGTTTAAAGTTTTGTCACGAAATCGTTGGAGGCAAGATTGGCCGGGATTCGTGCTTTCATGGAATAATACTTAATTTTCTCCAGACAGTTGGGATCATGCTTAGAACCAACCCTATTGATTTTGCCCGCACTACATCAAAATAGGTTTCGGCGTTTTTAAGCGCCGCTAAAAACCCTCACGATGCTGCTAAAACGCCGCAAGAAATGCCGCTAGATCTAGTGCCGCAATAGTTAGCGAATTTTGTGAACAAAAAACGCCACAGAAGGTCAAGTTTTATAATGGCGTTTGAAAACAAAAACGCGCTAATACTCTGCCTATAGTGGCGTTTGAAATTTAAAACGCCGCTAAAAACACCATGTCTGTAGCGACGCTTGTATCTCAAAACGCCGCTAATATCATTTCTTTAGTGGCATTTATATTTCGAAACGACACAATTGTTGAGTTATATTGGCGCTTTTCACTAAAACGTCACTAAATGTGATTGGATTTGCGACATTTAGTGGCATTTTTGCTACAAACGCCGCGAATTTGCCTTTTTGAAATTGTTTTAAAAATTAGTATTTCAAACCATTGACAATTAAAATTGAATTCTTAAATCTAAAATGTAAAAGGACTAAAATTTAAGAAATTGATCCATAACAAGGATTCAAACCATTACACTCATATCACTAGAATCAATAAGAAATTGTTTAAGCAATAGATAAAGTTCACTTTGAGAATTTACTAAAACACAAAAAAAAAAGGATAACGAAAGAAGAGGATCCAGTACAACATCTGATGAACACATGAATACCGTTAAGTTCGAAGATTAAATGATACTACTTGTTAATTAAATACAAATGTGATGTAGTCTGTTTAGATTCCAATTACCTCCTTGCAATAACCTACAGAATGAACACAAATGCACCAAAAATCAGGAACCAAAGTTCACCATTAAATAACTTTCTATCATTAACTCATTAAACCATATAAAACAACATATTTAGTGATAGAGACCAATCAGAACAATATTTGAATATATAGTAAATAAAAATGTGTGAAAAAGAAATACAAGAATACCAAACAAATAGATCAATTGGAATATGTCTTAATAACAACATTTGACAATATAAAAGGTTGTCAACACTCAACAGAATTATGTATGTATTGTTCACTCTATAAAAAAGCACTTATTATAACTACTTACTGATGTAAAAGAAACAAAATGGACACACAATCTAAGGGCATTTCATTCATTAAGGAATGTTTAAATTTTAGTTTGAGTGTGAAAAAGCATGCAGCTGGGAACTGAATGAGAGTGGATTACACCCTAACTAATAATTAAGACACTAAATCAACATTAATAATATACTTGTGTTGAATCAAAATAAAAACTAAAGATAGAATGTCAAGTCAGTTAACAGTAGATTATAATAAAAACTAAAAATATACTCGACCACCTATTGACATCAGCATCGAGAGTTTCTGCCACTCTCTGCAGAGGAAAAGTAAGACAGTTGGTGAAAATGCAATGACTTTGTAATCTGTATGGTCCACTATTGAACCCAAACTCAGGATCAAATCTCTGCATGTACCTAAAGAAAAACAATCACTATATAAACTTCTGCCTCGTGAAGAAAAGAATGGCTTTGCAAAACCTAAGTAAAATGTAAATATGAAATAAAAAAAAAGAAATGAAAATGAAATAAGGTCAAACCAGCATTGATCTTAGCAGCATGCAGATATTGAAAATATATTTGACATTGTTAAGATCTTTATCTAAACACATCCCCCACCCAAATATATATATATATATATATATATATATATATATATATATATATGTATGATCCAAATAAATGTTCCTACCATGTAAGACAACAAAAAAAGTACAGATCTTTTTATTGTTAGAAAACTTAGAAAGAGTCCAAAATTATCAGTAGCTCTATCAATTCTTTCCTCTTAAAGTATTACGAAGTTTTCCTTCTACTTATTATCTCTAAATTTTAATAGATATACAAATTGTATTTAAATGATAAATTACTTTTTAATTCCTTTTCAAAGAAGAAGAGTATACCAGTACATACTTACCATACATATACAGAATGGTATAAAAAAAAGGAAGATAATGAAACAAAAAAGTGTTAAATTGAAAAGAATGAAGAGAATTTATGATAGGGTTCAGGTAAAAAAGATATTTGAAGCATAAAGATAGACAATAACAATGTAGAGCAGGTATTATAAACATATGAATGGGTATCTACAGCTGAAAAGGAACTCATTCACTCATAATTGAAAAGTAAAGAGAAATTGTTTTAAGCCTTGTTCTAAGAGAGTAAATCAGTTACTCCCTTTCAAGTTACAACATAACTTTCAGTATTAACTTCAATGAATCCTGTTAAGTTTGAAACCCCTGACTTAAATCAGAAAATATAATACCCTGCAGGAAACAAAATATTAAAAACAGAGAGATAAACCTATTGTTGTTCATGTCATTCAAATACTTACTCATATAAGAATGAGACTCGGCAATCAAGACTCATTAACTCAAAATTGAAAAGTAAAGAGAATTTGTTCTATGAGAATAAAACATCTACTCCCTTTCAATTTACAATATGCTCAGCATCATACTTGATGACTTCAAAATACTATAAAAATACTAGCTAGTAGAATAAATAATTTGCAAACACAAAGCAGTTGGTGGAAGTATCAACTCTAAAGACAAAAGTTCCCAGTGATGGACACTAAACAAGCTTAAAAGCAATATTTAAACCTGAAATCATATTAATATTACCATACTAGCATGTTAGAGGATACACGTTCTAGTCAATTACTAAAAACATATTTGTATAAAGGGTGAATACCACTCATGGTACCACCAAAAGGCAATTCCACAGTCAACAAAACAACTTCAACTATACTGAGATTTGCATATGCAATGAACTACATTCAAAAGTTAAGAAAATTACTAAGCGGCCATGACAACACATTTGTGCTGACTACTAGGCTTCACTAGCACCCTAGATGACAAAAAGCAAACACATTAATTAGCAACATATCATATGCCACAATAAACGTTTAGCAGTCACGTTACTTGAAATCTCATGAATAAACATGGCCAAAACATTGAATTTCAAAAAGAAAACAACTTGGTTTTCATGGGTCCACTTCTACCTGCTCCGATGAGACTGAAACTTGATATTTAGATCAGTGTGTGCAGACTACGAGATCCGCAGGTGACAAGAAGTAACATGATCTGGAAGCAAGTACCTAAATAATATCATGAAAAAACATTAGAATGCAACCAAATTTGTATTCAATTCCCAAACCATATATGTATGATCAATATGAAGAGAATTAGGCGGTGCTAGAGAAATGAGAAAAACTAAGTTCTTTCGAACTAAATCCCGAATATAAATAATCTGTAAATAGAATCACCTAAAAATCATGCACATAAAGGGCATCAGGGGCGCCCGCCCCTGTCCAGGGCTCATTTTTTTCCGAATATTTATAATTATGATTTAATATTTTTTATTTAAAATTTAATTTTTTTAATAATAATTATTATTAAAGTTTTATTTTAAAATTTTATTTTTTTCAATATTTGTTACTCCCTCTGTCCCACTAAAACTGTCACATGTTGACTTTTTTTTGGTCAAATTTTTTCAACTTTGACCTCTTATAATTTAAAATTTATTATTGATAAAAATATGAAAAATATATTTTAAAAACCTTGAATCAACTAGTTTTTAAATATATTTTTTATAATTTTTAATTAATTAAAATATTTAAATAAATTATAGTCAAAGTTAAAAAAATTTGACTAAAAAAATGTCAACATGTGACAGTTTTAGTGGGACGGAGGGAGTATTAGTGATATAGTTTTTTCAATACTTATTATTATAGGCTCATTTTTTTGAATATTTATTATTAGGGACCCATTTTTTTATTATTTATTGTTATTTCAATACTTGTTATTAAGGCACAAAATTTTCAATACTTGTTATTATGAGGCCAATTTTTCAGTACTTGTTTCTAGGGGCATATCTTTTCTAATATTTGTTATGAGGGTTCTACTCTTAAATTTTATTTTTTCCGATATTTGTTATTACGGGTCTAATTTTTTTTCAATACTTGTTATTTATGGTCTATTTTCCCTAATATTTGTTATTACATGCATACACTTAAATTTTAAATTTTCAATACTTGTTATTAGGGTTCTATTTTTCCCTATATTTGTTATTACAAAAATACTCTTAAAATTCATTTTTTTTCAAAATTTGTTAATAGAGACCCATTTTTTTATATATCACTTGTTACTAAGGGTCTAATTTCATTTTTTTCAATACTCGTTATTAGGGGAAAGGGCGAGCAAAACTCCATTCGACTCGAAAAAAACTAATTTTTTTCGACTCGACTCTAAAAAATTTCAAATAAAGTTTGAGTTGTAAAATAAAAATTTTAATCGTAAGGACTCATAAACTCGCATAACTTGAAATTTTTTTACTCAACTTAACTCGATTGAACATCCACCCTTAATTAGGGGCCTATTTTTTAAGTTCGCTCATGGGCCACCAAAATCTCAGAAACGGGTCTGATTTTCGAGTAACTTCAAATGTTTTGTTACTAGAAATCCGTAATGATTACAACACAATCATATATTAATTTGATCGAAAAAATAAAAATAAAAAGAGAAATCACTGAAGATGTTACCTTCATTGCAGATCGTTGCTGCTAAAGTGCTCAAGGGACATCTGGAACGACCAGCGGCGAGTTAAGTGGTCGAAATAGTATATTGAGATCCCCCAATGTCCGGTGAAGACGCGACTAAGGGACAACTGAAACGATCGCCGACGACGAGAGAGTGACGAGAGAAAAATAGAGATTTAGGGATTGTATTTGGAGATCGTGTCTGTTGAGGAAGAGTAATAGGAAAATGAAAAACATATCTGCGTTTGTAAATTCAAACGCCATTAAAGTACAAATAATTGTGGCGTTTGCCTAAATAAACGCAACGAAATCATTCACTATATGGCGTTTTTTAATAAACGCTGTGAAATATATATTTTTGTGGCGTTTTATCTTAAATGCCGCGATATATACAAAACTAGCGGCGTTTGTTCTAAAAACGCCGCGAGAAATGCCGTTATATACCGAACTTGACGTAGTGCCGCGAGCATTAGGGATCTTTTGTAAGGGCATCTATGTCAGTTTATTATTTAAAGATGCATTTTTTTTCAAGTGGCAAACGTTTCTCATTTTTGTTTCATCCTTTTCCCTTCTTTGCATTTGTCATCCATTTCGTTTCAAGCATACATCATCTTTGCAGAGTCCTTATTATTGACTGTATGAATGATTCTTGAATCTAATCCCGAGATATAGGGGCAGAATGTGTGTTCAGGATTAATGGGGAAGTCCCATATACATTTTATGAGTGTATTTTCCTCTCAGACATTGCTGTTAGGGTCCTTGAATGAAGTGATAACTCTAAAACATCTACCAACTGAAGACAACTTTTCTTTGACGATGTTTGTTTGTGAAATGACATTTGGCATTCCTTCATTTCCCTTCACGAAAAAGAAAAAAATCCATTTGTTGTCCCCCTTTGAGCCTGATATTATTTTCCTTGTGATTTAACCCTAACTAAGGATCACCCCCACATCGGAGGCATAAAAATGAAAAGTTGTTTGAAAGAAACATGTTAGATTAAGTTGAATGTCCTAAACTATAAATGAAAAGGACACAAAAAGGAAAAACGAGAAAAAAAGAGAAGATAAAGAAAGAAAAAAGAAGAAAAGAGAAGAGTAAAGAAGAAAAGAAAAGAAAAGAAAAGAAAAGAGAAAAAGAAAAAGAAAAAGAAAAAGAAAGGAAAGAGGAAATAATGAAGAAAAAAGAAAGTTGAAGAGTGAAGGAAAATTTGAAACAAATCCTTCAAATGAGACATGTAAAGAAAATGAACTCTAGGGTGAAAACTCAAAATGGGCAGTTTAGAGTGATCCAAAGAATAAAAGAAGAAAAATAGAGATTTCATCAGGAAAAGCTAATCCTTGGTTTAATCTCCCTTAAAATATTTATTTGAGCCTTTATATCATTTCTTTGGCAACCCGAGCCTAGTGTCACAGACCGCCAGCCCGCGACCGAGCCAGTTCAGCACTGGGGTTCGTCCAGCACACCCTAAGGTGCATTTTGCCCGCACCAGGGTGCAGCCAGCACGCACCAGGGGCCCTAGGGGCTTGATTCCGCACCATGGGGGCCTGTTTCAGCACCATGGGTCCGCCCAACCGAGCCCAGGAGGGTCCAGTCCAGTTTTGGAATAAGTCATTGCTATTTTAAGCAATGTAATCTTATTTTTCCTTATTTATTTTAATAATTTCATGGCTCCCCTTGTTTTTAGGGATTTAGAGATTTTGGGGCGATCTGAGCCGTCCATGTAATTCATTTCAGATCGTTAGATGTACGGGGCTTCATGTATAAATAGAGGTTAGCCCCTCCTCATTTACTCACTTCATCATTGTGGAATACAACTAATATTCCTATACTTGCTTATCTTGTGTTTGTCATTCCTTTCCGTTGTCTATCTTTCATTTCCGCAAGTGTTTAAGCCTAAGTGCTTAGTTGTTTCAGGCTTACTTAGTCGCAAGAGTGTTAAGTAGCGAGCTAAGGCCACACGATCGAGTTAGCGAGAGTCTACCGACGTGACAAGTGGTATCAGAGCCAGGTTTGAGCGGAAGAAATGGCACCACAAAACTCCGGTGAAGTCCAAACAAGTGAGGGAGTTACCGGTCGCAATGGCGACAAGAAGCGAGGTGGTTCCAAGGAAAAGACTATAGCCTTGGAGAAGAGGGTCGCAAATCCTGTCGATTCCGAGATAGAATTCGAGGAGACCCAAAGTGACGAGGAGTCACGGTCCGTTCTGATCAAGTCCATTGAAGGGAAGATCAGAGATGAGGTGGAGAACCTCCTAGGTGAGTTGTACGACAAGCTAGATGCCCGAGACAACTCTTTGGAAATTGAATTAATCTCTATGAAAGAAGAGATAAAAGAGCTCAAGAATGAGCTTCGAATTTATCAAGCGGCTTTGAAGAGTGGGATGCTTTCTGAAGTTGTAGCACCGAAGCCGAAAGTTAACGCCCCACGTCCCAGCATGTTCAGTGGGTAGAGAGTAGCCCAAGATGTAGATAATTTCATCTGGGGCCTTGAACAGTATTTTCGTGTGACGGGTATCGATGACGATACAACTAAGGTAAACACTGCTTCTGTTTATCTTACTGACGTCGCTCTTTTATGGTGGCGACACAGATTTAACGAGGGAGAAGACAGCACAATTCCCTTCAGGACATGGAAGGATTTCATGTTAGAGTTCAAGGAGCATTTATATCTGAAGAATGCTCAACAGGAGGCACGATTAAAGATGCGTCAGTTAAAGCACGACGGGACCATCACAGAGTATGTAAGGAAGTTCACCGAACTTAAGCTTCGGCTCACAGGTTTGAGTGAAGATGAAGGCTTTTTCGACTTCATGAACGGGCTCCAGAAGTGGGTCAGGATGGAGTTAGAGCGAAGGGAGGTCACAAATCTCTCCAAAGCACTAACCGTGGCAGAGTCACTTGCTCAATATGAGAACAAGAAGTCTGAGCCGTCCAAACCAAAGCCAAGAGGTAATTGGGGAGGAGACAAGGACAAGGCAGCAAAGAACTGGTCCGAAAGGCCTTCAGGGGGCAAAGGGAGACCAGACGAGTGGAAGGGTCGCATGCCATGGGAAAATAACCGAAGGAGGAACAATGAGAACTTCCGGTGTTTCACTTGCGGGGGTAGGCATCTACAAAAGTACTGCCCGCAGAATGGAAAGATTGCCGCAGTGCAAGAGAAGGAGTCCGACGAGGCTCCGAAGCTTGGATCCATCCTCAGTTGCATGGATTCCAAGAAAGGCAACAAGAAGAAGGGGCTAATGTTTGTGGACATCACTCTTGCTGGCCATAAAATGAGTGCATTAGTTGACACGGGTGCCTTAGAGTTGTTCTTGTCCGAAAAAGCAACGAAGAAACTCGGCCTTTGTGTTGAGAAGGCGAGTGGGTTCATCAAAACAGTTAACTCTAAAGAAGCTCCGATTGCCGGCATAGCAAAAGGAGTCAAGCTCGACATTGGAGGTTGGACGGGTAAGGAAGCCATCAAGGTAATTCCACTTGATGATTTTGATTTTGTAATTAGGCTTAGCTTCTTTGATAAGATTAATGCGTTTCCCGTCCCATTTGCCGATTGTTTGTGCATTCTGGATTCGAAGCACCAATGTATTGTTCCAGCAAGCCGAGAGGCCGGAGTTGGGGCGAAATTGCTTTCAGCCATTCAGTTTTCGAAGGGGGTGCGCAAGGGGGAACCCACCTTTCTAGCAGCTTTGGTCGAGGATAAGCCAGTTTTGACCGAGAAAGTCCCCGATGAGGTGGGACAAGTGTTGGCAGATTTCCGTGATGTGATGCCAGCAGAGTTGCCGAAAAGTCTACCACCAAAGAGGGAAGTAGACCACAAAATTGAACTTGTGCCCAATGCAGAGCCACCAGCCAAGGCCCCTTACCGAATGGCTCCGCCCGAGTTAGAGGAGTTGCGCATACAGTTGAAAGAACTCCTCGAGGCAGGGTACATCCGACCATCGAAGGCACCCTACGGTGCCCCAGTGTTGTTTCAGAAGAAGCACGATGGGTCCCTTAGAATGTGTATTGATTACCGAGCTTTGAACAAGCTCATGGTGAAGAACAAGTATCTGATCCCGCTTATTGCAGACTTGTTCGACCAACTTGGTGGTGCAAGGTGGTTCACCAAGTTGGATTTGAGATCCGGGTATTGGCAAGTCAGGATAGCCGCAGGGGATGAGCCGAAGACTGCTTGTGTTACCCGTTATGGTTCGTATGAATTTCTAGTGATGTCGTTCGGCCTCACGAATGCTCCAGCCACTTTTTGCACATTGATGAACAAGGTACTACAACCATTTTTAGATCAATTCGTTGTGGTTTACCTTGACGATATTGTTATATATAGCAAATCTATTGTGGAGCATGTTGAGCACTTAAGACAGGTGTTCGAGGTATTGCGACAGAACGAGCTCTATGTGAAAGAAGAGAAGTGCTCGTTCGCTCAGAAGGAGGTTCCTTTCCTTGGCCATATCGTTGGTGGGGGCAAAATCTGAATGGATGGAGCCAAAGTTTCGAGCAATTGATTAGTGGAAGCCACCAACCAAAGTGACCGAGCTGCGGTCATTCCTTGGACTCGCGAACTATTACAGACGGTTCGTGAAAAGTTATTCAAAGATTGTCGCACCCTTGACCGAGCTATTGAAGAAGGACAAGGAGTGGGCTTGGGGCATCGAGTGTCAGAATGCCTTTGCAGAGTTGAAGAAGGCCATGGTGAGTGAGCCCATTTTGGTGTTGCCTAATTACACCAAACCATTCGAAGTCTACACAGATGCATCAGACGTTGCCATTGGAGGAGTCTTGATGCAAGAGAAACATCCGGTTGCATATGAAAGCCGGAAGCTGAATGAGACCGAAAGGAAGTACACGGTCCATGAGAAAGAGATGACGGCAGTAGTACATTGTTTGCGCACTTGGCGACATTATCTTTTGGGGTCGAGGTTTGTTGTATTTACAGATAATGTTGCAAATAGTTATTTTCTGACCCAGAAGAAGATTTCTCCCAAGCAGGTCCGTTGGCAGGAATTTTTAGCAGAGTTTGATTTTTCCTTGGAGTATAAGCCATGGAAGGTGAATTTCGTTGCCGATGCACTTAGCCGAAGGTACAACATTGAGACAGTCAGCCTGCCTGTGGGAAGTTTGTTAGAGGGCATCAAAGAGGGGTTGCCTCATGACCCAACAGCCAGAATGTTGATCGATCATGTCAAAGAGGGCAGAACCAGAAAATTTTGGCTCGAGGGAGACTTGTTATATGCCCAAGGCTGCCGCCTCTATTTGCCTCAGTTTGATGAGTTGCGCAAGGAAATCATGATGGAGTGTCATGATTCGATGTGGGCGGGACATCCAGGTATCACTCGGACCATAGCCCTCATTGCCCGAGAGTACTACTGGCCACACATGGGTGCAGATATTGAAGCCTGTGTGAAAACTTGCCTTGTGTGCCAGCAAGACAAGATAGAGATGAAGAAGCCTGGGGGACTGTTGCAGCCATTGTCGATACCTGACCGACCATGGGAGAGTATTTCTTTAGATTTCATTGTTGGTTTACCTTGTACTGACGGGTTGTCGAGCATCATGGTGGTCGTTGATAGGTTTTCGAAGTACGGGACATTCATCCCAGCTTCCAAGGTGTGCCCGGCCCAGGAAGCAGCCCGACTTTTCTTTAAGCACGTGGTGAAATATTGGGGCGTGCCAAAGACCATTGGACCGAGCTGTTCAAGCTTATGGGATCGAGCTTGAACTTTTCGACGAGTGTTCACCCCCAGACAGACGGACAGACCGAGAGGGTGAATGCACTTTTGGAGATTTGTTTGAGGCACTGTGTGAGTGCCACGCAGTGGAATTGGCCCAAGCTGTTAGACGTGGCTCAGTTCTCTTATAACTTGCAACGAAGCGAAGCCACAAGCAAGAGTCCGTTCGAGATAGTGATGGGGCATCAACCGCTCACACCCAACGCGGTTGTTACCAAGTATGATGGGCCCAATCCCGCAGCACATGAGTATGCCAAGGAGTGGCAAGAGCATCAAGAGTTAGCCCGAGCTTGTTTGCACAAGGCGGGGAAGAGGACCAAGAAATGGGCGGATCGAAAGCGCAGAGATATGAACTTTCAAGTTGGCGACCTTGTTCTAGCCAAGTTGACCGGGATTTTGCGCAACCCAACCGTGCACAAGGGGCTTGTGCGAAGATATGAGGGTCCGTTCGGAGTATTGAAGAGGATCGGCACCATGGCATACCGACTAGAGCTACCATCATCCATCCGAGATCATCCCGTGTTCCATGTTAGCTTACTTAAGCCATTCCACCAGGATGAGGAGGATCCAGATCGAGGCAAGTCACACCGAGCACCAGTCGGAGTGAAGGTTTCTTATGAGAACCAGGTCGAGGAAGCCCAAGCCGAGAGAGTCATCCGTCGACTAGGTCACCGTCCGAGACATGAGTATTTTGTTCTTTGGAAGGGACTTCCCGACAATGAGGGGAGTTGGGAACTAGCCGAGGACCTTTGGCAGTTCAAGCAGCAAGTGGAGCAGTATCATGCCAACCGCGCGACGAGGGCGTCGCTAGCTCAAGTGAGGGAGAATGTCACAGACCGCCAGCCCGCGACCGAGCCAGTTCAGCACTGGGGTTCGTCCAGCACACCCTAGGGTGCATTCTGCACGCACCAGGGGCCCTAGGGGCTTGATTCCGCACCATAGGGGCCTGTTTCAGCACCATGGGTTCGCCCAACCGAGCCCTGGAGGGTCCAGTCCGGTTTTGGAATAAGTCATTGCTATTTTAAGCAATGTAATCTTATTTTTCCTTATTTATTTTAATAATTTCATGGCTCCTCTTGTTTTTAGGGATTTAGAGATTTTGGGGCGATCTGAGCCGTCCATGTAATTCATTTCAGACCGTTAGATGTACGGGGCTTCATGTATAAATAGAGGTTAGCCCCTCCTCATTTACTCACTTCATCATTGTGGAATACAACTAATATTCCTATACTTGCTTCTCTTGTGTTTGTCATTCCTTTCCGTTGTCTATCTTTCATTTCCGCAAGTGTTTAAGCCTAAGTGCTTAGTTGTTTCAGGCTTACTTAGTCGCAAGAGTGTTAAGTAGCGAGCTAAGGCCGCACGATCGAGTTAGCGAGAGTCTACCGACGTGAGCCTAGCCTACATTACAAGCCTTAAAAGATCATATGGATCACACATGAATATTTGAGAAAAGGAGTTCGTCTTCAGAACACATTACGCCTAATCGAGTTAACCTTTCTTCAGGGACCTCGAGCTTCTAATGTTTGATTGAGATTAGAAAAGTGGGAAAATTTAAATTTGGGGAGTGTGTGAGTAAAAGAGAGCCACCAAAAAGTGGGGCACTATCCGGTTGATGGATTCTTGAATCATTCATGCTTTGAATTTTGGGCATCTGACTTTGCCTTTTTTCTTTTGTTTTCCATGACTATTTTCTTGAGATCCGTATTTTTAGCCTTTTATTGTGTTTGCTATGACTTTTTACTTGGACTATCTTTTCTAGCCTTTTCTTGCATCTTGAAAGTAGGCTGACATAGATTAATGAAAAACAAAAGATTTATTGGTATTGATCTCGACTGTAGGAGACCATGAATGAATGTTTTCATCACTTTAGAAAACAATTGAACCTCAGTTTGAATGGGGGCATTACCTTGCATGAGAAGGTAAAAAGAAAAAGAAGAAGCACATGCGTTGAAAAGTTTGAAGTGGGCTGTGTTGTCAAGAAAGATCCACATATAGGATGAAAAGCTCAAAAGCATGAAGAGAAATAGAATTGCACTTGATAAGAAAACAATGCCATCAGATTGGGGTAGTCTATATATGCCAATGATTTAAGGCCCTCAGTATTAATAGGCGTAAGAAGAAGAGGTTAAAGCGCCAACATCATTCGAAGATATTCAAGGTAGAAATAAGCTTTGCTGCAAGGATTTACACGCAAGCAATTCAAGATGTCCTCCAAGGGCAAGAATTTGAGAATTCACAAGAAGCATTGAAGATGTTTGATAAGGGGCATATGAAGACATGAAGTATGCAAGACCACACAAGGAAGCCTTTCACTCAACATTGATGTATCGAATACAATGATAGTAGATCTTGAGACATTTGCCTACGAAGATCAAATATTTTCAATGAAGCAAATAGATAAAGAATGAGAATGACGAAGCTATGGCAGTTGAAGAACCTGTCTTTCCAACAAGGAGTACAAGATCACTGGATTAAGTGAGCAAAGATCAGATGTTTTCCATGAGTCGAAAAAAACATTGAAAATGTATAACTCCTTATTTGGATTAAGCGAGTAAATGTGTGGAAAAATTAAACTTGAATTCAAAAGGAAAAAGAAATGAGACATGCCATGTTTTAGGCATCCTCAGGGGCATGCACATCATAATTGCATTGAATATCACATATTTCAGGTCCATAAAGGACCTTTTAGCAAAAGAACTCGCCTATTCGTTCGGGCATTTGGAGAATGGAACCCGCTTATTCATCCAAGCGTAAGGTGGATGAAACACTTTTTGGAACCTGCTTATTCATTCGAGCGTGATGAGGATGGAACCCTTTTTAGAGTCTGCTTATTCATCTAAACGTAAGGTGGATAAAATACTTTTTGGAACTTGCTTATTCATCCGAGCATGAGGAGGATGGAACCCTTTTTTAAAGTCTGCTTATTCATCCAAGCGTAAAGTGGATGAAACACTTTTTGAACTCGCTTATTCATCCAAGCATAAGAAGGATGGAGTTTTTCAGGAGTTTGCTTATTCATCCAAGCATAAGGAGGATGAAAATTTTTCAGAAGATTCGCTTATTCGTTCAGGCGTAAGGAGAATGGAGTTCGCTTATTCATCCAAGCATAAGGAGGATGAAATTTTTTTCAGAAGATTTGCTTATCCGTTCAAGTGTAAGGAGAATGGAATTTGCTTATTCATCCAAGCTTACGGAGGATGAAATTTTTCAAGAGTTTGCTTATTCATCCAAGCATAAAGAGGATGAAATTTTTTCAGAAGATTCGCTTATTCGTTCAAGCGTAAGGAGAATAGAATTTGCCTATTCATCCAAGCATAAGAAGGATGAATTTTTTTTAGAAGATTCACCTATTTGTTAGGGAGGAAAGAGAATGTTTGCTTATTCATCCAAGTATAAGAAGGATGAAATCTTTTGAAAGTCTATTTGCTTATTCATCCAAGCACAAGGAGGATGAAGTTTTTTAGAAAATTCGCCTATTCGTTCAAGCATAAGAAGAATGGAGTTTGCTTATTCATCCAAGCATAAAGAGGATGAAAGTTTTCAGAAGACTTTGCCTAATTAGGCATTTGGGAGAATAGAACACAGCTCAACTATTCGAGCATAAGGAGAATAGGACTAGCCTATTCGTTCGGGCGTTTGGAGAATGGAATTTGCTCATCTATTCGAGCATCTAGAGAATAGAACAAGCCTATCCGTTCGGGCATTCGGAGAATGGAGCCAATTTGGAAAATCGGTGAAAATTAGTGTCTTTTGGTCGTTGCTTTATTTCTGTTGCACAGAGATAAGCAAAGAGGGGCAACTGCTGTCACTAAATTTTCACCTCAGTTTTAAATAATCCGAAAAAAATTAAAAAAAAATCATTTTTTCCTTAAAAAAAATAAAAGGCCACCCTTTTCTAAAAAAAAACAATAAAAACAATCTTTCAAAACCTATTTTTTTGAAGCCCATTTCAAAAAGAGAAAAAAATAATAATAACAAAGCCTAGTTTAAAAATACTAGTCCATCTTTTAAAAAAAAGGGAAAAGAGAAAGAAATAAAAAAAAAGAAAAAGAGAAAATAATTTTAAGGGAAAACTACACCGGTGGTCCCCTAACTATCACTGTTCTCCTGTTTTGGTCCCAAAACTATATTTTTCGGCAAACTCGTCCCTTCTGTTACATAGTTTTCCTGTTTTGGTCCTCCGACGTTAAATAACTAACGGTTTTGCTGACATGGCATTTTTTAATATTTTTTAATCATTTCTCTCTCCTCTTATATATTATTTTTATTTAATTTTATTCACCCAATCATGTTGTGACACGTGTCACTACACTATTAGGTGACCCCCCCCCCAAAAAAAAAAATCCTTAAAATTGAACTTGGTGCCGCTGAGATTCGAAACCAAGACCACCAGCACACTAAGCATGCGCTTGAACCAACTAGGCTAGGCTGAATACTTAATTTAAATCTACTAACACTTATATTTAAGCTGTACAAATTAACTCAAAAAAACCTAAAAACATAATTGATGTTGTTGGGAATCGAACCCAAGACCACCAGCGCATAAGGCATGCACGTGAACCAACTATGCTAGGGTGGTTACATGATTTAAATTTACTAACATTTATATTTAAGCTGTACAAATTAACTCAAAAAAACCTAAAAACACAATTAGAAACAACCCCATCTTAAACATTTTTGATTATTTCTCTCCGCTTATATTATTAATAAATATTAATTTTATAATAATAAATAAATATTTAATTAGTTTTGTTATTATCAATCAAAGTAAAAAAATTAGTTTGATTTTTTAATTTTAAACATAATTTAGTTAAATATATTTAATTTAAAAATAGCACAATTTACTAGTTTAACTTGGTGGTTAAATATTTTAAAAAAATTCAATAAGGTATTGCGTTCGAATGTGTTGTCTGATTTTTTAATTTTAAACATAATTTAGTTAAATATATTTAATTTAAAAATAGCACAATTTACTAGTTTAACTTGGTGGTTAAATATATAAAAAAAAATCAATAAGGTATTGCGTTCGAATGTGTTGTTTCTAATTTGTATAGTTTAAATATAAATGTTAGAAAATTTAAACCAAATAGTTGGCTTAGTGTAATTGGTTTACACGTTGGCCTTTCATGCTAGTTACCTCGGTTCGAATCTTGCTGGCACCAATTGTGTTTTTAGGTTTTTTTGGGTTAATTTGTACAGCTTAAATATAAATGTTAGTATATTTAAATCATGTAACCACCCTAGCATAGTTGGTTTATGCGCATGCCTTATGCGCTGGTGGTTCGGAGTTCGATTCCCAGCGGTACCAATTATGTTTTTAGGGTTTTTTGGGTTAATTTGTACAGCTTAAATATAAGTGTTAGTAGATTTAAATCAAATATCCAGCCTAGCCTAGTTGGTTCAAGCGCATGCTTGGTGTGCTGATGGTCCTAGGTTCGAATCCCAGCGGCACCAAGTCTAATTTTAAGGATTTTTGGGGGGTTGTCAGCAAAACCGTTAGTTATTTAACGTCGGGGACCAAAACAGGAGAACTATGTAACAGAAGGGACGAGTTTGACGAAAAACATAGTTTTGGGACCAAAACAGGAGAACAGTGATAGTTAGGGGGACCACTGGTGTAGTTTTCCCTAATTTTAAATAATAATGATAGTAATAAATATGAAAAAAAGGGGGAAATGACAACAAAAAAAGGAAAAGGGGGGAACCAGCGTGTGTTGCACGCGCGCGGCCTGGCTCCCCCAAATACCCCAGTCTTGCGCCACTGTCGGATTTCGTCTGTCGTCTACCGGCCACGACTGCCGACGCCGTTGGTACCAACCGGTCCGCCTTTGCGCCACCGACCCAATGCCACCAACCCCGCTCGCCGCTGTCGTCTGTGCTCTGCGGAGTCTGCAAAAAACACTGTGAAAGGAGTCAAAACCTAGGCTCGAATCAAGGGGAAATTCAATCCTAATTTTGAACCAAATTAGGATATTTTTAGGGGTTTTTCCGAGGATCAAGCCATTGGTCTAATTTTGGCTCCAATTTGGGGATTGAAACCCAAATTATAGCATAATTGGCAAGCTCAAGATAACTATAAAACCCCCCTTTTTCACTTGTTCAAAACACACAATTGGAAGTGAAAAACCACTTGAAAAAAGCTTAGGGAAAAATTCGAAAATTCTCTAAAAATTGTTCAAGAGTTGTTGGAATTTTTGAGTAGAAGTTCAAGTTTGGAAGCAATTTTCCGGAGGCGATTTGGAGCATTTCGAGTAGCCCGGATTTGAGTTCTTCGTTCGTCGTATTTTGGTAAAATTTCTAGCTTTCGTTTCATTTATTTTCATTTATTTATTTTGCTTGTTCTTGGATGAATTTTTGGTGTTTGTGTTTGTGTTGTTTGTGAATTTTAGGTTGCTTTCTCAAAGTCGGAAAATCGTTTACGATTCCAGTAACTTTTTTTTGTTTTAAATTTCTGTTTTAATTTTAGTTTGATCTTTAAAAAATTTTGCATGCTTAAAAAATGTTGTTAGGATTGTTTTGATCTTTAGGAATGTAAAAATAAAATTTAAAAGTGTTTAAATTAACATGCGAATAAATGTGGCTTAATTGAAAAAACTTAAAGTTAGGGATTTAATTAGGAAAAATAATAATGCGTGGGTAGAAATAATAAATGGGCTTGATTTTCATTTTTTTAAATATAAAAAGATCTTTATGAAATTTAATTTAAATAATAAATGGGTTGTGATTTTTAAAAAACTAAAGATGATAAATAAGATGTCTTTAAAAAAAATAAGTCGCAAGGTTTTGGAAAAGGAATAAAAAGATTTACAAATTGAGTTTAGGGTTTAGGATAAAGATAAATTATGAAAAAACTTAAAAGGGAGTTCTCTAGATAAAAATTTATTTTAATAAAAAGTCGTTTTAAAAGAAAAATTAAAAAAATGAAGAAAAAAGTTGTTTTTTTGAAAGAAAAAATCTTTTTTTTTTTGAAAAAGGAAAAATATAAAGAGTAAAAAAGCGTAAAAATTAAAAAAATAAAAAAAAACATGTAAAAAGAGTCTTGACTTTTAAAAAATAAAAAAAAGAAATAAAGGTTTTTTAAAAGAATAATAAAAAGGGTAAAAACTTAAAAAGAATAAAAAAATTGCTTGTTTTAGAAATAGGTTTAAAACTTAGGAATAAGGACTAAAGCTTAGATAGAGACATGTTTTGTTGAAAAATGTTCTTCACAAAAAAAATACACTTAAGCATACCAAAACTTTAAATTAGAAATAAAAGACTTAGACGTTTGTTTTAGGGTTTTTAAATAATTGAACTTATAAATAAATATAAAATGCTCAATGCACCTAAATCTCTCTGTTGTTTGAAAAAGTGAAATTAATGTAATGTGTTGTCTTATCAAACGGGAATGACGGGTTAGCACCAGAAATGTTGGTGGTGATTAAAGTTTATCTCCCGGGCGATAAGGCCGTTAAAATAGACTAATATTTATTAAACGGATAAGTAAAGTCGAAACTTTTTGAACGTGCAAATTCTGAAAACGGTTTTAAAACTAATTAGGTACCAATTTTGGGTGTCGTGGGGTGCTAACCCTTCCTCACGCGTAACCGACCCCGAACCTATTTTTCTAATTTTTCGCAGACCAAAACCGTTGTTTTATTAAAATAACCTTTTTTTAGCGGTCCAATTATACTTTTTAAAAAAATTGGTGGCGACTCTATATTTTATAAATTTTTGAAAAGTCAAAGCTCGAAAGGGTTGTGACCGTGTGATTATGTATTTACCATTATCTTCTTAAAAAATATGTAAATATGTAAAAAGAAAACTATGTATGCTTCATTAATTGTACTTTGTAATTATATGAAAGTGCATATAACCCGAAGCATCTTCCTTTTTGTTGAGACACGATAGCCTTGCCAACCTTTCCATTTGTTGGATAGTTTCTAAACCCTTCATCTCATTGGTGCCAGCTGCAAAAATGCCTATAAATTTTTATTTTAAAAAAGTTAAAACATTTTGGATTTAGAGAATCATGAAAAAGACTAGGATGTTGGTTATACAAATTCCATATCCCTTTTGTTTATGTGCCTTAGCTCTATAGGTGTGATGATGGAACCCAACATATTATCTATGAAATAAGTCAAAAACTCGGCAACACATAAACTAAAGTCTTACCTTTTTTATGATATTATTAATAAATTGTTTAATGTTCCGAGTACCCCACGAGATTTGCCTAAACTTTTCGAGATTTAATCGTATGTGCTGATTCCTGTATGTAATACTAATTCATTATTAAAATTGTTTTCTTTATCCCTCATTTTCAACATATTCGTTTGGGTGTTATATTCCTCAAACAATCATAACTAAATAGTGTGGGCTTAAGGATACTGTGATAGTCGTATCTCCTAAAAAATTTAAATTTTATATAATTTATAAAAAAAAATGTATTTTAATTGTTGATGTCATCATGCACTCCTACATTTTAATTTTTTAATATAATTTTATTAAGTGTAAAAATTTACTTCTCTCGATATAAAGTCACGTGTCGGTCCCTGTGACCAAGTTCCGTGGATATTAAATAACAGCGGAATTCTAGGCCTAGGTTTACCCTAGCTTCCTCTAGGGTTTAAGGCTGATATTCTCCCCGTATCATCTTTCATATCTTACATAACAGATCATAAGAGTTGGTCTTTGATATGTTAATCTTAGAATTTCTATATTTTACAGTACATGTTTTTATTTCATATCAGTTGAAGGATATATATAAATAGTTTCTCAAAGAATGTTTGTGAACCAAAGGAGAGGAGATGATCAAAATGCTTTCTTTCTTCATTTGGTAACAAAGTTGATTGCATGAATCATGTGTGTCTATGTCTATGTTCTCTCATGTGAAGTCATGTTGGACATGCCATTCTAGGAATTATGTTTTTGATTCTTTTAGCCGTTAACGGAAATTGTCACCTACAACCTCCAATCTTTTTTAATTAAATTTCGTATCACGAATTAACTATATATCAACTCAATTAAAAATTATTAAACTACCCTTATTTTGAATTATAGTTAATATTATTATGATACTATTTTTCTTTTTATATAATTTATAAATAAACAACTACAAATCACACTCAATTACCAAACTTTTTGTTTAATCAGATTTATATATAAAAATTCTCCACTATTCCACCAATAATCATTATTTATAGAATTACAAAATGAAAATTTCAAAACCTTTTCTTTTACTTATATCGCGTGTGTAAAGATTTGTGCAAAGAAATTAGGGTAAAGTACACAGACAGTCACTGAATTTTGGTAAAAAAATAAAATGGTAACTAAACTTTTAAAAATTACAAAATAGTAATTAAATTTTATATTTTATAATAAAATGGTAACTAGACGTTAAATCCCGTTAAGTGTCTGTTATAAAATTTAGTATAATAACACATTTAGTCCTTCATATTTATACATTCAATCAATTTAATCCAAATTCGAAACAATTCACTAAATTTATCCCTTGTTATTTACGCATTCTTTCAATTTGGTCCTTAAAGCAAAATTCTAAAGTATGGTAACATGATAAATAATTACAATTAAATTTTTATAAGAACTCAAAAACTCGATTCGACTTGGATCGAAAAAATTTCAAATAAAGTTTGAGTTGTAAAATATGACGCGTCAACTCGAATAACTTAAAATTTTTTGACTCAACTCGATCAAACGCTTATCTCTATCTTAAGATATGACGTGTCAACTCAAATAACTTGAAATATTTGAACATTTTAAATTATTTTTTCTTTTAAATCACGTCGAAATATGAAAATGTGTCTACTGTATGCGCGTGCGCTTATAAAGCGAAACATATATGTTTTGGTTAATAAAGATACTTAAAATCATATAAAAATATTTATTTATTTGGACCCTCAATTTTAACTTATTTGAACATTATCTCCTATTTGTTTTATAACTTTAAATTTTGTCTTCTTATTTTTCATTTCTAACACCGTATATATTCATTTTCTTAACTACATTTTCACCCTGCCTTAATATCGGTGTTTTTTTACGAGGTAGTGTTGTTTTCCTTCTCATTTTCATGTACAAATTCTAAGCATGTTCAACAGAGGTGGATGGTGTGTATAGCCAGTTGGCACTTTCTGGCACCCAAAATTTTAAAAATATTGTATTATGTCCTTGAAATATTTTTGAAATTTTAATTAGCCTCCCTCAAAATTTGTATAAAATCTCATTAAGTTTTGATTTTTTTTTATATTTTTGAACTTCCCCTCAAAATTATTAAAAATCTCACATTTAAAAAATAATTTTTTACTAAATCCCTTAAATTTTTTAAATTTTTTGATTAAACCACTAAAATTTTAAAAATTTGAATTAGACCCCTCAAATTATAAGGTGAGGTTCAAGTCTACAACCGACCATAGAAGCTATACATCACGTGCCTTTGACTTAAGAATCTCTTCCAAAAATATATACACGATAACTGGTTAAAAATAATTTGGGTTAAAGTAAACAAACAAATTTTGCTCTATCTTGTCTGTAAATATTTATTATCTACAATGGTATAAGCTATTACTCCACAGATAAAAAAAATGAAACTCAAGCAAAGAAAGGAAACACAACCCACCTGATCTCAAATTCTATAGCTACAATGCTAAAAAGCTACAAGGTAGTTCTTTCAAAACCTATTAGATATGGTAAAAAAATTTATTATCTAACCCAAAAATTAATTTCCCAAGAGAATCAGGGTCCCTCTAGTAAAAATCTTCATGTACAGTAAAGCTTTGCTCGTTTTTTTTGTGTGTAATCTAAATTTTCGTCTAACTAAGTGTAACCCCCTTAGCCTGGCCTAGACGCTCGACTCGAACTAAGAAGATTACACGGAGAAAATCGAAGTCAACTCATAAAAATCAACCTTGATTAACGACTGTTTTTTTCTTTTTAAAACTCTAGATTCGCATTATTAACCTATGTTTTCAGAAAATCACTTAGAAGAAAACAGAACAACGATCGGAGTTTATTTAGGGGTTCAATTTTATATTTTGACTTTTAGGGACCAAAATATAATTAACAGAAAATACAAGGACTTTTCTATTTTTAAAGTTACCAATCCATAATTAGTCATGTAACAAATCAGCATATCAAATTTCATTCCAAATAGATCATTCAAACTCAACTAATTGAACAAACAATATTCAGGGATCAAAATGCATAAATTCAGAACTTAAAAGATTCCCTTAACTGAAAATAACTAACCCGTATTGATACATTTCTCCCCGTATCGATACGCAAAACGATAGTAACAACCTTAGGAAAGAGGGTATCGATACGCCCAAGCCCGTATCAAAATGACCTTCAAACAAATGCCTAGATGTATCGATACGCGGGCAAATCGTATCGGTACACCTAAGCTGAAAAGCTTGGTTTTGGCCTTATTGTATCGATACGCGTCCCCGTGTATAGATACTCATACCAGAATTACATTTCCAAAAGTAATTTTAACTCATTTAATCACATCCAAACAAGCTTAGATCATGCATACAAGTTATAATCAATCTACTAAGCATGTAAGCATCAACAAACAATATAACATATTCATCAAGCATATCAAACCATGGTGAATTAAAAGCCACTCAAGCATGCTTAGAGAAAACTAGCCATGGCATAGTCAAAACACTAAAAGCAATATCGTAAACCAATTAGAGGCCATTTGCAAATCAAAATCAGAAACCAAAACAAGCTTAATGTGTTAAACATCACCAACAAAATCATGAGTAGAAATCCCACATATTGCCTCTTATTACACTAAGGTAAACCACATACATTTCTTAGTTAAAAATGATTGGATTCCCTTTTCTCTTGGACTGCCTTGATTGCTCAATTCTCTACATTGATGAAACAAATGAGCGTAAGCGTGAAGCTTAGTGAGGATCGTTAAAAATAACCATTCATCAATTCATTTACAGACTAACATATCATCATTTGAAAATACATGCCTTCCTTTAAAACATACCCTTCAAGGCATCAATACACTATTAAAACCATATGCTTATTGCATCTTTATGACAACAGCAAAATCGTTTGCTCATGCTTAAACCAAGCATCACATGTATTCTAGCATAATTCACAAGCATCTCATGCTTAATCTTTAATCATCAACATTATATTGGCTCGCAAGTGATTAATCTCAAACCATATCAAAACCAACACAATTGACACAATCGGATACACGGATTACAAGCGTTGTCCCACACGCTTCATACACTCTACCAGACTACACAAGGCTCACACACGAGAGCAACCCTCTATCGTTGTGACACTCGTGGTGGAGTATAACGGTACAATTACAACCCCTCTACACCACTCATCGGTAGTTGTATTATTCCACTAACAAGAGCACGGGACACATACCACAATATTCACACATGGGGTTAACCATCCACCGTTGTGATCATAGCCTCAATCGTTAGGGTACTTGGATGGAGTATACGGTACAATTACAACCCCTCGACATCCAAGGTGACTTTATTCACGGTGCACCCAATCCTATAGCCAACTAACTATATCCGATTAAAGTAACCAAAAACCATTTCCATCACTTGCCAATATAATCATTTAACATCAATATTCCACTATTTTAAAAACATAAACACAATGCCATTTCCACAAGCATAAACATACTTAATATCAAATGCACTAACCACATAAATCCAAGAATCACTTACCATGTGCATCCTTAACAAAATGGCATTAAAAACAAGCATCATCAATGCTTAAAACATGCTTAAAAACAATAATTAAACCACATTCAATTCAAGTGCATTTCCAACAAAACATAGCACATTTACGAGAGAGACTTTCGAATCACTTACTCTTGAGCTTAGCTATGTGTTTGAAACTTACACTAAGCTCTCAAGACCACGCTCAAGGCGTTACAAAGCTGGAAAATCCATTTCCACTCACCGATACACGAAGCCTTGCTTGCCTACACGAAAATCACCCTTCCAAAGCCTCCAAAACCGTCTCGTTTGCTCCCGGATCATGATCCCCTATTTTTATCACCAAAACAGAGATCCAAATGCATTAAAATGGATTCCAACACCAACAACAAAACACAAACTCGTTGCTCACCCAAACTACACCAATTTACCCATCCGAAACAACTGAAAACTCAATCGATTGCTTCCTAAACCAAGCCTAGCCAACATACATCACTTTCAACCATTTATAAACATTAAAACACATCTGAAAAAACAACCTAAACCCATCTTTATACCTCCAGCAAACATTACTACATCATTTCACCTCAAAAACCCAACTAAAACCATCAAGAAACTCAAGGATCTCAAGGATTTCGGGATCTATATCATCAAAGCCCTCTTTCAACATAATAATCAACTTAAAACCCAATTAAAATTAATCCAAAATAGAGCTTAACAAATCAAATCCGAAAATCAAGATTTTAATCATATTTTGCAAGATTTTGATCTCAAATCAAAACTATAATGAAACTCAGCCAAAACATCAATTAGAAGCCAAAGATCTTGGGAATTTCAATAAAGAACCTAGATCGAAGGTTGAGAACAGAATTTACCTCCAATCCTTGCTTTCCTCAATGAATGACAAGTTTTAGCTTCACAAATCTTAAAGGAATTAAGAAGGAATTCTTTAGATTTGTTTAGAAACCAAAGGGAGAGTGTTTGGGAGAAAAGACGTCTGGAGAAAATGAGTAAGAATAATGTTTGGCTGAAAATGAGAAGAGAAAGATAGTTACGTGATTAAAATCTCACTAATTAATTAAATCATTAAAAGCATTTTAAAATCAATTAATGTAAAAATCATTTTAAACACATGTCATATTAAGGAAAGGCTAAATTGCCATAAAGCTCCCTAATGATTCTAAGATTTTGGCTCTTTAAAAATTACATATTTCCATAGTTTTGAAACTTTACATTTTGGTCAATACCCAAAATGTACCACTTCCAAAGTCAACTTTGTAAAATTGATTTGACCAACCTCTTAAACATTATTTTAGAGGATTTTAGCAAATTTTACCATATTTTTATCCTTTCTCGATCCTTGATTTCCCTAAACCACCTAACGCGATTTGAATCGTTTCCGACCGGTCCGGTTTGATGTCCAAAACATCTAGGCCCAAAACCAGGGCGTTACAACTCTCCCCCACTTAGGGAATTTCGTCCCCAAAATTTTACCTGAAGGAAAAAGGTGCGGAAACTGCTTTAGCATGTCCGCCTTGCTTTCCCACGTGGCCTCCTCAACTCCTCGATGTCGCCACAATACCTTCACATGTTCTATCGTCTTGCCACGAAGAACTTTGCTGCTCACATCCAGAATCCTCACTAGTTCCTCATCATATGACAGATCCGGATTCAACTCTATCTCCTCAACAGGCATCACATGTGAAGGATCCAATCTGTACCTCCGCAACATCGAGACATGAAACACATCATGTATCTTTTCCAGCTCTGAAGGCAACCTCAACAGATATGCCATAGGACCAATACACTCCACAACCTCATAAGGTCCAATAAACCTCAGGCTAAGCTTACCCTTACGCCTGAATCTCATCACCTTCTTCCAAGACGATACTTTCAAGAACACACGTTCACCAACCGCGAACTCGATCTCCTTACGCTTCAGATCCACGTAAGACTTTTGTCGTTTCGACGCTGCCTTCAAACGCTCGCAAATGAGCTTCACCTTCTCGGTGGTTCCTTTCAACATAGCCAGCATCGAAATAAACTTTTGCCCAGCTTCTGCCCAACAGAGAGGGGTTCTACATCTTCTCCCATACAAATCCTTGTATGGAGCCATTTGAATACTTGCCTGGTAACTATTGTTATACGCAAACTCAACCAATGGCAAACGCTTCTCCCAAGAACCTTGTAAATCTATAACGCATCATCTCAACATGTCCCCAAGCACCTGGATCACATGTTTCGACTGTCCATCCGTCTGAGGATGATACGAAGTACTGAATTCAATCGTGTACCCAAGGCTTGATGCAAACATTCCCAAATCGTGATGTAAACCTCGGATCCCGATCCGACACGATAGAGTTTGGTACACCGTGCAACCGCACAATCTCAACAATATACAGCTCGACCAACCTATCCAAGGTATATGTAGTATGCACATGCAAGAAATGTGCACACTTCGTAAGGAGATCAACAATCACCAAAACCGAAATCTTCTTTGACAGTGACAAAGGCAAACCTGACACAAAATCCATAGTAATCCTTTCCCACTTCCACTCCGGGATTTTCAATGGTTGCAACAACCCCGAAGGTACCCGATGTTCAACTTTCACTCGCTGACACACCATGCACTTACTAACGAACTCAGTCACATCCTTTTTCAACCCCACCAGTAGTATTCATCCTTCAAATCACGATACATCTTTGTACTACCATGGTGCATAGTGAAAGGACTACTATGAGTTTTAGTCAGAATAGTGTGCATCACCTCAACATTATCGGGCACCACTATTCGACTCTCAAAACACAGAACACCATTATCATTAAAATTGAAATTCGAAGGCTTACCCTCCACAATGTCCTGAACTTGCGGGACAAGAGAATCATCAAGCAACTGCTTATCCTTAATCAACTGAATCAGAGATGGTTTCACTTGCAATTCAGTGATAAGACCACCATCACGCAATATGCTCAAGCGAGCAAATATCGCCCTCAACTCCACGACCACTTTTCTTCTCAAAGCATCGACCACAACATTGGCCTTTCCCGGGTGATACTCGATCGACAAATCATAATACTTAAGTAACTCCACCCAACGATGTTGCCTAATATTAAAGTCCTTTTGAGACATAAGATAATTCAAGCTCTTATGATTCGTGAACACCACACACTTCTCACCATACAGATAATGCCTCCAGATCTTCAAGGCAAACACAACAGCTGCAAGCTCAAGATCGTGCGTAGGGTAGTTACGCTCATGCACCTTCAACTGCCTAGATGCATAGGCTACTACCTTACCCTCATGCATCAGCACACAGTCCAAACCAACAATGGACGCATCACTATAGACCACAAACTCCTTACCAGACTCAGGTTGAATCAAGACAGGAGCCTGCGTTAAAGCTTTCTCCAGCTTCTTAAAAGCTTGTTGCCTCGCATCCGTCCACTCAAAGAGAACATTCTTCTAAAACAACTTGGTCAAAGATGCATCAATCTTTGAGAAACCCTCGACAAATCTACGGCAATACCCAGCTAAACCAAGAAAGCTTCGTACTTCCTTCACTGACTTAGGCACCTTCCAGCTCATCACAACCTCAACTTTATGTGGATCAACACGAATACCCTCAGCTGATACAACATGCCCAAGGAAGATCGCCTTCTTAAGCCAAAACTCACACTTACTTAGCTTGGTATACAACTGGTTCTCCAACAACGCTTGCAAAACGATCCTCAAGTGTCTATCATGATCCTCCTCGGTACGTGAATACACAAGGATATCATCAATGAACACCACCACAAACAGATCTACGAACTCATGGAACACACGATTCATCATGTCTATGAAAGCGGCAGGTGCGTTGGTCAAACCAAACAACATCACTAGGAACTCGTAATGCTCGTACCTTATCTGAAAAGCCATCTTAGGTACGTCCACATCCTTTACTCTTAACTGGTAATACCCTGACCTTAAGTCAATCTTAGAAAACACGAAAGCTCCTCGAAACTGATCAAAGAGACCATCAATCCTTGGCAAAGGATACTTGTTCTTGATCGTCAACTTATTCAGTTGCTGATAATCTATGCACATCCGCATCGTCCCATCTTTCTTCTTTACAAACAAGACCGGTGCACCCTAAGGTGGCACGCTTGGCCAGATAAACCCTCTATCAAGCAACTCCCGAAGTTGCGTTTTCAACTCTTTCAACTCTTTAGGTGTCATGCGATAAGGAGCGATGGACACCAAAGTCGTATTTTCATACAACTCGATACCAAACTCAACTTCTCTATTTGGTGGCAGCCCAGAAAATTCTTTCGGAAAGACACCTAGAAAATCGCAAACGATTATGATGCCTGCACACGTACATCCTTTGTACCAGGATTCATTACATAGGCATGATACGCCTCACAACCCAACTGCAGCATAAGGCTTGCTTCCATGACCGAAATCACATTAGACAAGAATTTCACATTCTCGCCTACAACCACCACTTCATAATCATCGGCAAGCTTTAAGGTGACTCGCTTAACGTCAAAGTCCACCACTACTCTATGCTTAGACAACCAATCCATACCGAGGATCACATCAAAACCATAAAAGGGTAACTCCATCAAATCCATAAGGAAAACATGACTCTGAACAGACAAGAGACACCTTCGATACAACTTCATAGTGACTACAGTCTCACCAAAAGAACTAGTCACTTGCATTCCCACTTCTAGCAACTCAACAGACATATCAAGCAATTGCACATGCTCACTCAAGATATAAGAATGCGTGGATCCAGAATCAATCAAAGCCAGCAAAGATAAAGACCGGAGAACAAAGGTACATGCGATGACATCGGTATCATTACGCTCCTCGCGCTGTGCATAAACCCTCGCAGGACCGCCTCCCTCAGGCCGAACTGCTACAACATGAGTAATGTCACGCTGCCCCTCATCTCTTCTCTGGAAATTACCTTAGCCGCACCCACGGCCTCTCTGAGGTGCAACCACCACCGCTGCACGTCCCTGACCTCCACCAGCCAATAGAGAACACTCACGCCTCATATGGTCCGTTGAACCACAGTTCCAGCAAGAATTCCCTGTCACCACAACATGAGCTTGAGCCTTCTTAGCCACACGAGGACAATCTAGCCGCAAATGACCCCGAAAACCACACATCCAGCACGTGTTCTGTTGCGCCCTCATCCGGTCTCCCTGAGTCGGTGCACCATGTCCAGCATTACCTCGCCTAGCAGGTTGATATCTCATATCTTGTCCCCTCTTGTTCTGTCCACCACCGAAACTAGACTCAGCTGCTCTCTTCCCAGAGCTAGAACCAACTCCTCGGGACGCCAAACCCAAGTTATGTTTAATGTCTTTGGCTCGATATACAAGCACATCGAAATCAGTATAATACGTAGCCAACATATACGTCTTGACTTCCTGCACCAGCCCGTACCGGAAGCGATCATAACGATGCCTCTCACTCGGCATCAACTTAGGGGCGTACTGGCTCAGATGTACGAACTGGACCTCGTACTCAGCCACAAAAAGGTTCCTCTGAACCAGAGACATAAATTCACGTTTCTTCTCATCCAAGTATCTTACACCTAGATACTTTCTCTTAAAAGCGCCTCGGAAAAACTCCCAATCGGCCTTATTGAGTTCCACACCAGCGGTGATAGTCGTCCACCAACTATATGCATCACCCTGAAGCAAAGAAACAACGCATCCCAGCTTGCGCACCTCATTACAGCCTATCTGATCCATGATACGGATCGTGCTAGCCATCCAGGCTTCCGACGCCTCAAGAGACATACCATAGAACTCAACAGCTCCTAAACTCCTCAGCCTTTCCAAAGGTAAACCCACCTGCCCAGCTGCAGGGGCCTGAACATGCGCTCCGACTACCACAACCTCAAACGCTCCGATGATCGCCTCAACCAGTGGTGTTAGATCACCCAATCCTGGACCAGCTGGTCCTTATTGCTCTTGCTCCCCACCTCCAGGTGGTGTCGGAGGAGGTAAGTTTCCACCATGAGGAACATTAGCCCCTGAGTTACCCTAGTCGCCCTGTTCAGCCGTAGGCACTACCGTGTTCGACCTAAGCTCTCTTCTCGGACCCATAGTTCTATTTTACCAAGGCATAACAACAAAACAAAACAAATCACGATTTAGGCCAGCCTCAAGCAAGGTTCCAAGTTCACAAAAACATTTAACTAGTGTAATAAGGTAATGGGTACCCTGATTTCCCTCAAGCATAACATAGCATACCATACACATCATGCTTTACATCATCCCAAAATCAGCACATACTCATTTCATAACATCATCATTCAATCATATCTAGCTCACACATGATTCACGGCAATCAAGCATGGCATAAGCTACAACATACATCAAAAACATGCTTTTTCCAAACAACATACATCAAAACATGCCAAGTTCACTTACCATCATTCCCAATTCTTTCGTAACTTGGCTCTAATACCAACAAATATAACCCCCTTAGCCCGGTCTAGACGCTCGACCCGAACTAAGAAGATTACATGAGGAAAATCAAAGTTAACTCGTAAAAGTCAACCTCGATTAATAACATTTTTTTCCTTTTTAAAAACTCTAGATGCACATTATTATCCTATTTGTTCAACAAAGCACTTAGAAGCAAACGGCACAACGATCGGAGTTTATTTAGGGGTTCAATTTGCATATTTTGACCTTTAGGGACTAAAATGTAATTTACAGAAAATACAAAGACTTTTCCATTTTTAAAGTTTCTAATCCATAATTAGTCATGTAACAAGTCACCATATCAAATTTCATTTCAAATAGATAATCCAAACTCAACTAATTGAACAAACAATATTTAGGGATCAAAATGCATAAATTCAAAACTTAAAAGATTCCCTTAACAAAAAATAACTAACCTGTATCGATACATTTCTCCCTGTATCGATACGCAAAATGATAGTAGCAACCTTAGGGAAGAGGGTATCGATACGCCCAAGCCCGTATCGAAACGGTCGTCAAACAAATGCCTAAGCGTATCGATACGCGGGCAAATCGTATCTTTACACCTAAGCTGAAAAACTTGGTTTTGGCCTTAGCTTATAGATACACGTCCCCGTGTATTGATACGCATACCAGAATTGCATTTCCAAAAGTAATTTTAACTCATTTAATCACATCCAAACAAGCTTAGATCATGCATACAAGTTATAATCAATCTACTAAGCATGTAAACATCAACAAACAATATAACATATTCATCAAGCACATCAAACCATGATGAATTAAAAGCTACTCAAGCATGCTTAGAGAAAACTAGCCATAGCATAGTCAAAACACTAAAAGCAATACCGTAAACCAATTAGAGGCCATTTACAAACCAAAATTAGAAACCAAAACATCCTTAAGGTGTTAAACATCACCAACAAAACCATGAGTAGAAATCACGCCCATTGCCTCTTATTACACTAAGGTAAACCACATAAATTGCTTAGTTAAAAATACTTGGATTCCCCTTGCTCTTGGACTGCCTTGATTGCTCAATTTTCTACATTGATGAAACAAATGAGCGTAAGCGTAAAGCTTAGCGAGGATCGCTAAAAACAACCATTCATCAATGCATTTACAGACCAACATACCATCATTTGAAAACACATACCTTCCTTTAAAGCATGCCCTTCAAGGCATCAATGCACTTTTAAAACCATATGCTTATTGCATCATTTGACAACAACAAAATCATTTGCTCATGCTTAAACCAAGCATCACATGCATTCTAGCATAGTACACAAGCATCTCATGCTTAATCTTTAATCATCAACATTATATTGGCTCGCAAGTGATTAATCTCAAACCATATCAAAACCAACACAATTGACACAATCAGATACGTGGATTACAAGTGTTGTCCCACACGCTTCATACACACTACCGGACTACACAAGGCTCACACACGAGAGCAACCCTTTATCGTTGTGACATTCGTGGTGGAGTATAACGGTATAATTACAACCCCTCTACACCACTCATTAGTAGTTGTATAATTCCACTAACGAGAGCACGGGACACATACCATAAGATCCATACACGGGGTTAACCATCCACCGTTGTGATCATAGCCTTAATCGTTAGGGTACTTGGATGGAGTATACGGTACAATTACAACCCTTCGACATCCAAGGCGAATTTATTCACGGTGCACCCAATCCTATAGCCGGCTAATTATATCCGATTAAAGTAACCAAAAACCATTTCTATCATTTGCAAATATAATTATTTAACATCAATATTCCACTTTTTTAAAAGCCTAAACAGATGCCATTTCCACAAGTATAAACATGCTTAATATCAAATGCACTAACCACATAAATCCAAGGACCACTTACCATGTGCATCCTTAACAAAATGGTATTAGAAACCAGCATCATCAATGCTCAAAACATGCTTAAAAATAGTAATTAAACCACATTCAATTCAAGTGCACTTCCAACAAAACATAGCACATTTCCGAGAGAGACTTTCGAATCACTTACTCTTGAGCTTAGCTAAGTGTTTGAAACTTACACTAAACTCCCAAGACCACGCTCAAGGCGTTACAAAGCTGGAAAATCCATTTCCACTCACCGATACGCGAAGCCTTGTTGGCCTACACAAAAATCACCCTTCCAGAGCCTCCAAAATCATCTTGTTTGCTCCTGGATCAAGATCCCCTGTTTTGATCACCAAAACAGAGATCCAAATGCATTCAAATGCATTCTAACACCAGCAACAAACCACAAACTCTTTGCTCACCCAAACTACACCAATTTACCCATCCGAAACAACCGAAAACTCAATCGATTGCTTCCTAAACCAAGCCCAGCCAACATACATCACTTTCAACCATTTATAAACATCAAAACACATCTGAAAACAACCTAAACCCATTCTTATACCTACAACAAGCATTACTACATCATTTCATCTAAAAAACAAAATTAATACCATAAAAAAACTCAAGGATCTCAAGGATTTCGGGATCTATATCATCAAAGCCCTCTTTCAACATAATAATCAACTTAAAACCCAATTAAAATCAATCCAAAATAGAGCTTAACAAATCAAATCTGAAAATCAAGATTTTAATCATATTTTGCAAGATTTTGATCTCAAATCAAAACTATAATGAAAACTCAGCCAAAAACATCAATTAGAAGCCAAAGATCTTGAGAATTTCAATAAAGAACCTAGATTGAAGGTTGAGAACGAGATTTACCTCCAATCCTTTCTTTCCTCAATGAATGACAAGTTTTAGCTTCACAAATCTTGAAGGAATTAAGAAGGAATTCTTCAGATTTGTTTAGAAACAAAAGGGAGAGTGTTTGGGAGAAAATAAGTCTTGAGAAAATAAGTTATAATAGTGTTTGGCTTAAAATGAGAAGAGAAAGGTAGTTACGTGGTTAAAATCTCACTAATTAACCACCAATTAATTAAATCATTAAAAGCCTTTTAAAATCAATTAATGTAAAAATCATTTTAAACACATGTCATATTAAGGAAAGGCTAAATTTCCATAAAGCTCCCTAAAGATTCTAATATTTTGGCTCCTCTTTAAAAATTACATTTTCCATAGTTTTGAAACTTTACATTTTGGTCACTACCCAAAATGTACCGCTTCCAAAGTCAACTTTGTAAAATTGATTTGACCAACCTCTTAAACATGATTTTAGAGGATTTTATCAATTTTTACCATATTTTTATCCTATCACGGTCCTTGATTTCCCTAAACCACCTAACGTGATTCTAACCGTTTCCGACCGGTCCGATCCGATGTCCAAAAACATCTAGGCCCAAAACCAGGACGTTACACTAAGCTTGATTTGCCAAGGACTTAGGTGTCTATAAACGTGCCATAAAACTCGTACGGAACCCTGGATGGTAATTTAATTGAAGCTTCGTGTTGTAAATTCATGGCGTTTACGATTTGGAGCTTTTTTTTAAAAAATACTTTTTCTTTTAAATCGAATATTTTTAAATTAAATTGAATATTTAAAGTAGTTATTAAATATTCTATGTGACTTAAATATGAAAATATTAAATATTCTATTTAAAAAATTCAATTTAAAAGAAAACAATCATTGAAAATATTCGAATATTTCGAGTTATTCGAGCTGACGCGCCATATCTTAAGATAGAGATGAGCGTTCGATCGCGTCGAGTCAAAAAAATTCGAGTTATTCGAGTTGGCGCGTCATATTTTACAACTCAAACTTTATTTGAAATTTTTTCGATTCGAGTCGAGTTTTCGAGTTCCTACAAAAATTCAATTATAATTATTTATCATGTTACCATACTTTGTAATTTTGCTTTAAGGGCCAAATTGAAAGAATGTTTAAACAACGAGGGCTAAATTTAGTAAATTGTTTCGAATTAGAACTAAATTGATTGAATGTATAAATATGAAGGAATAAATATGTTATTATACAAAATTTTATAACAGACACTTAACGAGATTTAACATCAAGTTATCATTTTGTTATAAAACATAAAGTTTAATTGTCATTTTGTGATTTTTAAAAATTAAGTTATTATTTTGTTTTTTTTACCAAAATTCAGTGACCGTTTGTGTATTTTACCAAAAAAATGATTATAGATTACTTTTCTGTTGCATCGCGTAACGGCTAACATATATAAATGAAGGCATCAAAGGAATTTGGGAAATG
Source organism: Hibiscus tridactylites (assembly GCA_958450335.1). NCBI lineage: Eukaryota > Viridiplantae > Streptophyta > Magnoliopsida > Malvales > Malvaceae > Hibiscus > Hibiscus tridactylites. Next base: position 32,200,221 of record OY288269.1, read on the forward strand.
TTTATATTTCTAAAGTTTGTAACAACCTGCCCTAAACAGAATTCCACGATAAAAAAACTTTTATTATTATATATGTTTAAATGTTCAAATAAGGTTTTTTTAGAGTGGTTAACGCCTAACGGCCTTTAAATATAAAAAAAATGACAACATTTTTAAATTTATTCAAATAAAGACTTCATGCTTTCGAGCCTATTAAAAATAATTATTAATTTGAATAAAATTGATGATATTGTATTATTGTTTTGGTATAACGAAAAGTTTAACACCTAAAATCTGTAGAATATGGTGAGTGGATGTGATGATTTCGATTCTATGCTTATGCTGATGCTAATGTTAATGGATAAGCATAAGATTTTGTAGCATCTATTATCCCAGCTAGGACTTGACACTATTTGAAAAAAAAAAATAACAGATTCGCCTATTTTTTTTGAGGTGTGATTGAATCACCTAAAAAGAGTCATTTTAATAAAAATAATTTATTTTATTAAAACAATAATTTTAGTTTGCGAAAATACAAAAAAAAATAGATTCAGGAGTCGGTTACGCGTGGGAAAGGGTGAACACCCCCACAACGCCCAAAATTAGCACCTAGCCGATTATAAGTTGTCTTAATGTCGGAATTTGTAAGTTCCTGAAAAATTTAAATTATTATCCATTTATAAATGTGAATTCATTTTAACGGCCCTACCATCCAGGGAATAAACAATAATCACCGCCAACACTTTTAGCGCTAACTTGTTTACCTCCTTTTGACGAGACACCGCACTACAATTTATATGTCCGATTATTATAAATTGAACATGGCACAAAAAAACATTAAAAACAGATTTATTAGCAACTAACGTTTTTTAACTATCATAATGTAAATATTATTAACCTAATAAAAAGGAGCAATCTAAGTGAATTTTACTTTAAAGGTTCAAGTTTGGTTAAGTTTCAATTAATGGAAATTAAGCCTAGGTTGAAAAGGCAACTAAACTATACTATGAAATCTATTCTAAAGAATTTCTAAGATTAATTATGGCCTAAACTCAAAATAACCCGATCCTAAGGTTTTAAAGCTAATCTAAGAACCTAACTAAAAAATACTAACAATTGAGAGTTTTTTCTAGGAAATTATATTAAATTAACAAAATAAGCGAGAATGGAATAAACAACATAAAATTAAATTGTAGGATTAAATATGTGTATAAGGTTAAACAAATATTAAAGAGAAGGGATAAAGAATAAATTTTTTAAAAGCTCATCTTTCCCTAAATCGGGTCAAGACATGATGTACGGGCCAAGTTTAAAAGTTGGTACGAATTTAAAAAGAAAAAAAAGATTAAACTAAAAGCGGTGTAAGGATCTAAAAAAAGGGTAATGCTATTTGCTAGAATAAATAAAAAATTGATGGTAAACCCTAAAGGATCTAATTAAACTTGAAAATGGTGGCTAAATTGGAAAGAACCAAAATTAGAAGCCAATTTGATAAAAAAAAAATAAGGACCGAATTGATTAAATTGATAAATGGGTGACTGGCAGAGCAAAAAAAGGTGGGAGTTTAATGAATACAATTAAACCATTTTATTTTAAAACATGTGGGTATAAAACCCATTTTTTATAAACACTTCTCATTTCTTTCATTTAAAAATGGATCAAACACCCCTCCCTCATGTTCTGTCAATCACTCTTAGTGTTCTTCATAGGATGAAGAACACGACGGTGATCCATCGTGTCAGTTGTCATCTACCGACAGCCGTAAATCAACGGTGAATTTTCAAAAAAACCTTTTCAATTTTTTAATCCATAATCCGAACCCCCTTTCAAAATACCGAAATAGATTTAAAAGGGCCAAAATCGTTAAAAAAACATTTCAAATTCCACATCTTTTTTAAAAAGTTTAAAGAATCCGACAACTCTTATTAGAATCCCGCGGTGAGAATTAAACGACACAAGGATGATGTGCATCTGTCATCGGGAATACGACCTCATATCGTTGTTCACAACAGCGGCAGCTCAAAAACGGGTAAAGATTTATCCCTTTTCCTTCAATATATTCGAAGTAAAAAATAATAATAATAAATAACAGTAGAGATACCTAGAAATTGCTTGCTTGATTTTATTGCTCATAAAATTCATCCTTATTACAAAGGAATTTGATTAGCATTTTATAGCCATAATACATACCAAAATTAAAAAAGAATCGGAATACAAAATACTTAATCTACGGTCAATTTTCTTTTCATGCTTGATTAATTATGCTTGATTCCTTCTTTTTTTTTCATTTTAAAAAGTTTTGATGGCCTTTTTATCTTATTTGACTAATTTTTTTTCTTGTTGTTGGTTCCTTGGGTGTTACGGCTGAGACGTCAGACTGTTGAGAAGGCGGCCGCCAGCGAACGTGAGCCACAAAGATGATTGGACGACGTTGCAGCGGAGGGAGCCAAGGCGTCTAGAAATTCAGCGCGTGGTCTGCATGTGCGCCATGGAGCCGATGGGTTTCTTCTCCCAAATCAAATCTGGACCATTGGATCTAGCATAGATTCAACAGTGGTGAGTTGGTTGCGTATGGAGAAAAATAAGTCAGTTAGGATTTTGTTATTTTGAGCCAAATGGGTTATTATTGTAAATTTGGACTTTTTTAAGTTAATGGACTCTTTTTGTATTTTTGTATTGGGTTTTATATATAACAACAACAATAATACACACACATATATAAGGCCAACCAAAATCTAGTGACTACATCTGTCCCTCTTTGCTCATTCTGGTGAAACAGGAATAGGGCAAAGAACAAAAGGCTTTGATTTTATCCGACCAAACTATAAACTAGTTGTTAGGGTTTGCTTTCCTTATTTCCGCAGAGAACAAGTCAAATTTCAATCCTTGAATCATGAGGTAGCAAAAAGAAACTTTGATCCTTCAATCCCGAGATGAAAAGGTGATCCGCTCCTTCGAACCCGAGGAGGACAGACCAAAGGAAAACTTCATCCTACAACCACTTCTGGGTAAAAAAATTTGGGATATCTCTATATCCCGCAACCGCTTATGGGTGAAATATAGTTTGGGATATCTCTATCTCGCAATCTCTTATGGGTGAAAAAAAAGTTTGGGATATCTCTATCACACAACCACTTATGGGTGAAAAACGTTTGGGATATCTTTATCCCGCAACCGCTTATAGATGTAAAATAGTTTGAGATATCTCTATCCCGCAACCTCTTATGGGTGAAAATTTTGGGATATCTTTATCCCACAGTCGCTTATGGGTGAAAATTTTGGGATATCTCTATCTCGCAACCGCTTATGAGTGAAAAAAATGTTTGGGATATCTCTATTCCGCAATTGCTTATGGGTGAAAAATTAGTTTGGGATATCTCTATCCCGCAACCGCTTATGGGTGAAAATTTTGGGATATATGTATCTCGCAACCGCTTATGGGCGAAAATATTGTTCATGATATCTCTATTCTTCATTTTTCAAATCCGTTTGCACATTCTAGTAGAATCAAAATAATGAAAAAGGACAATGATCTCATCTGGTCGGATTGTAGATTCCCATAGGGCACATACTGAGACTCCACTCACTTCAACCTAATGTGGTGGAGCGACGACTTTAATCCCCGTTTTCATGTGCTTGTCAAAATAAATGCTATGATGATGATGATGAATTAGCATGTTCCTAGGGATCCCTAACTCATGAATGCATGATATGTTTAATGGTGGAAAATTTCTGATTTTTGCTTTATATGATCTTTATAAGTTTGCTCACTCAATCCAGATGAATAGCTATCTCCATTATCTTTGTTTCGTCATTCCCATTCTTTGTACCTCTTTGCTTCATAGAAAACATATGATCTTTGCACATTTGATCTAGAGGTTTTTCAAAATAATCATAGATAGTCATCTCTTGTAACACTCTAATTTTAATTAGCTTAAAATGTGTTAAAAAGAAAGAAAATGGATGATTTGTTTGGAACTAAGGGTATTTTTAGACAGAAGTTAACGTTACAATTTAATAAGTGTTTTAAGAAAAAAAATTTATGTGGATTTTTACTGTGGGTCGCTCTTGTGACCCTAATGAGACTTCCTAGGATCCGTGATAACGCATAGGCGAGTCTAGGGGTTACATTTAGTGGTATCAGAGCATAGAGTTGCGTCATTCTGGGTAGATCGGCCGATCATCTGTCATAGGGTGTCTAGTCTGTACATGCCCTTAGATCATAACCGTACTCCACCGAGCCGGGACTCTAATGTCAAATCATTTCCTGTAATAAGTACATCTAACCGTTCTGTCCATTATAGCTCGGTCTGTACTGGCAAGAATGCATGTAACGTTCGCCCGTGATTCAAATTTGCTTGGTGGATTTGAATTTGGATAAAGAACATGTGAATGTTCATGCATGTGAAATTGAAGATCTGATTCAAATTGAGAATAAGTATTTGATTATGTGAGGTAATCGATATAAGATTACATGTAAGGCTTTAACGATAATTATTATGGTTAAGAATATTTTCATGGGAATCCTGAGAGAAGTATTATGAATTTGGAAGAAAGGTATCACGAATATGGCAGAAGTGTAAATTCTGCGGTGGCTCCATTAAACATGAAGGAATCAATTGTCCGAATGTTGCACATGAGGTAAATGATATTAATTCAAAACCTTGGTTATGTTTGATCGGCTTATTGAAAATGTTGCATGGTGTATTGTTATATATCACCACTGATTGAAATTTGATGTTTACATCCTGATTTTTGAAGGTTTTGTTGGAGGCCTTGAGCACTTGTCTAGATTTCAAGTACAATTTTTCATTCGTAAATTGTTGGTCAACCTAAAAGAGTATTACAGATTCTAGAAGATATACTTTTTGGTCGTATAATTGACTTTTGTGGTAGTCAAGAAGGTTTCTTATCTGTGATTGAGACTGATTATAATAAAAGTTATGAGGCAAGTGTTTGTTTGACACAGTATGAAGTTCAGTATGAATTCAAATATTGTATTCTAATAAGTTTGTCTGAGATGTATGATTGGATGATTTGGGCCCAAAGACAGTCTGAGAGACTAGTGACACTACCAGATTGATTCGTGACCGTTTGAGAGTCTCGAGAAAAAAGGATACTCTGATGGATAAGTTTCAGTACAAGAATGGATGAAAGAGTAGTTTCTGCATTACACCGGCTCTAGTAAATTTTGAGGACGAAATTTCTTTTTAGGGGGAGAGTTGTAACACTCTAATTTTAATTAGCTTAAAATGTGTTAAAAAAGAAAGAAATGGATGATTTGTTTGGAACTAAGGGTATTTTTAAACAGAAGTTAACGATACAGTTTAATAAGTGTTTTAAGAAAAAAATGTTTTTATGTGGATTTTTACTGTGGGTAGTTCTTGTGACTCTAATGTGACTTTCTAGGATCTATGGTAACGCATAAGCGGGTCTAGGGGTTACATCTCTATTGTCTCCACATCACCATTCTCATTCTTTATACTTCTTTTCTTCATAGAAAACATCTAATCTTTGCATACTTTTAGGCATTCATGTATCTTAGGCCTTGGTAATCCACAAATCCACTATTGGATTATTATTGTAGTTGATACATCAATATTAAGTGTAAGGCCTTTTTGAATGGTTCTGAAAGTCCCATATCTTCAGGTGTCTCTTAAAATAATTTTAAGCATCTTCAACGCTTCTTGTGAGTTTTCAGATTGCTTGTAGGGGAATCTTCACCTTAAATTCCTTGAATGATATTGGCGTTTTAATCTCTTTCTCTTGCGCTCATCAAAGTCAGGGATCGTGAATTCCTGATCGACATAAATTGCCCCACTCTTCTACACCACGGAGAGGCATAATAAGTGAGAAGTTTAACTTCTCCAACTCGAAGCGATAATGTCTTCGTCCTTCTAAACTGAGGAATCGAGATTTGGGGAAAGCTGCTTTTTCTTGAAGTGATGTAGGGTTTCTTGCCCCATATTCTTGAAGAAAATTGCTTCTTCTTGAAGCAATGTAGGGAGTCTTTCCCTTCATTCTTTAAATGATATAGGGTGTCTTGCCCTATTTAAAGAGAAATGCTTGTGAACAAATATTTGTCAGCTTCTACGTGCAAATGCCCCACGGTCCTTTGTCACTCAGTATAATGATGCTTCAATATCTTTTGGCTCTTTTTGATATATTCATGATCAACTTAGATGGAAAAAGATCAATTCAAGTTCTTGTAAAAAAAAACGGTGTATGGTCATCCCTTACTAGCAAGTTCAAACATGACTTCATATATCAGAGCAGGCACATTTTAAGACATCCCTTTGAAGCAGTACGAAGAAATCTTTTTGTCAACTTAGAAACTTTTGCTTATTGGTCATCGTTTCAATGAAAGATACCTTTACGACCAAGGAAACCAAAATTTTGAAAGAAAGAAAATAGAATATGATGCCTTAGATAACAAGTGCATGAGCGTCTTTAATTCAACCATATAGTGATCATTTTAAGCATAGCTTGCATCTATGAAGACTTTGAATGTCGCAATGATATTTTGAATTTGTGAGATTTCACTTAGACCGCTCGGTTTACCCTTATGATTATCGCATTACTTGATCCAGTCGAAAACAACTCCTTTTTAGTTCTCATTATTCTTCTCCAATTAGAGATGTGTTCAAGCTTCTCAAACTTGCTTAATCAAGGGAGTGCAAAAATATATTTCTAAGAATATAATTCTACAAGTGCATGTATGTGTTTCTAACTACAACTAGCCACTCTTTATTAGCTTTTCCTTTTTTAACCCTTTTCTTTTTCCTTTTTTTACCTCGAGATTTCATTTCATTAATTCATTTGACTTTTTCAGGATTTGAAAATCACTCGTGAAACCAAGTCATTGAGTATATGGAGCGTTGCTACCTTATTAGATACCCAACTTCACAACTACAACAAAGTGCTCTTGAGGTTTTCTTTTTACTGGTTGTATTTACCTATCTCGGGATTTCATCTCATTAAATATTTGACTTTGTCAGGATTTGAAAACCACTCATGAAGCCATTGTATAGAATGAGTGAGGCATTGCTTCCTTATAAGATATTCAACATTATAGTCTCAGCGGTGTGCCCCCCAAGATATTTTGAAGTACTAGTTACAATTAATGTGTCTTTATTGGGGGTACAGAAGACCACTATTAGAATTTCAATTTCAAGCGACTCCTTCCAGTTAAACTTGCCTAGTCCACGATTCCACATTTAAGAATTTCAAAGATTTTCTCATCATCGAACATCATCAAAGGTGTGGTAATCTTCATTTTCTTAATTTGTTGATCTGAGTAGTCTAAGAGTCAAATCACACATCATCGTTCTTAAAACAATCGATTGATCTTTATATCAGAATCAATGGCACAACATGCAATTGACATCCAAAGGGTAAGATGAGATATATGAATATATGTACATTCAAGGTTTCAAGGTCAAAGATGGATTTTTCATTGAAATGAAAATCCTGAAGACCTAACATGCACTCTTACAAAAAGATTTTTGCTACTTTTGGGCAAACTGAACCTTAACATAGCCGCTATCTGGTTAACAACATCTTGATGAGCTTACGCAATTTCATCCTTCAAATCCTTTTTATTTTAATGAACTTACCTGGTGTGTTCTTGTGGTTTCATTATAAAGCTGTTAAAATGTCTTCAATGGTCATTGCTCGGGTTTGTGAACGAGTATCGTACTTATGTGAAAATTTGCTATTTTAAATTTTGATCATGGAATGTACCATAATTGATCCTTTATTATGTATACATAAACAACACAATGCAATGAATTGCATGAATGTAATCAAAGTGCATTGATTCCATAAATAGTCGCTCTAGAATAAGCTTTTATTGGATAACAAACGTGCTTATTAAAAAATATGAAGATATGTTTTACGAATACATCTCAGCCCGAGCACCCAGTTCCTTTATTTCTTCAATTAACCACATGAGTCTGGGTCCCACTTCTCCCTATTGGCCTGACATTTCGGCGAAGAGTTGTAGCTTCTTTAGTTAACATCATCACATGCTTAGCTACATCTTGAATTTAGGACATGATACTCTTGTCAAACTCGTCCTGCTCCTGGAACCTTCTAGCATTGTCCCTAAGCTGAGTGAACCAATAATCATTTCCTTCTTGATTGATATCTTTAAGAACCAAAATTTTCGTTCTGTATTCTCGAATGATGTCTCCCATAGCTTCTACTTTCTTCTTCAGTGCTTCATTCATATTTCGACTAGTCTGAAGCTTAATATAAGTGTTATGATTATGGAACATGTGTAGCGAACGATTTAGGTTTTCCACCTAGGCATGTAGCTCAATAGATATGGCCTAACTTTGTCTTAGCATATCATTCATTGCATCACACATACACTGCAGCTCTTATGAACAAATCTTGTTATCATGCACCTTTCTCTTCCACGCAACAACACTTTCTCTCTCACTCTCTCTCTTTCAAAGGCCCACATGTTCTTCTCATTATCAACTTCTTGTTTCCCATTTATTTTTTCCCGTTTACAAGCATCCATTTGTACTTCTCAATTTCCTCATTACCGTATTATCTTTCCTTTTCAACGGCTTGTTCTAGCTCTTATCTCCATTGCTCTGGAGTCTTCCTCAAATCAGCATTCTGGACCGTGGCCTAGAACTTGACGAAGTCAACTCTCTGAATTTTGAACTTCTCTTCCAAATTCTTGTACATTTTTATCACCTGATTAGTCTCTCCCTTATATTTGTCCATATCTAGGCTTGCTTGAAACATGTTTTAGTATGCTGGTTTTGCAGGGCCTCTATCTTCGCCTTGGCACGTTTTAGCTTGACCCTCAAAATGTCAACCTCAGACGGGACCACCATCAAATGTTCCTCTAGGGATTTGGTTTGCCCTAGCACAAATAACAAAATTCTTTCATTCATCCTCACATGTCTCCAAAAGTCATGGGTGAACTTACACTCATCATCGTGAACAATTTCCATGAAGTAACAAGGCTTCCACGAGTCATTGATGGTCTAGACTTTCTCCTTGTATTTTGCTTGGAATTTGAACTCGGACCAGTCAAGACCAGCAGTGAAGTTGATGAATTGTCGAGAGCCATTTTTCCGCGACACTAGTAAATGAGTGCAACCAATTCCACCCTAGAGGCCTAGTAGCATCAGATGATCATAATCCCCACATTTGTACAATACTTTGGTGTGGCCCATCCATAAAACTCTCCACACAATTTATTGATCATGAAAATCTCTAAAGATGTCCACCCACTTGTTTCTCTTGGCTATTGGCCACCCTTTTTCCAAAAATTCTTGGAGTAGAGAGAAGTTCGGAGAGAAGACATTGGACAACACCAAAGTCGGAGTCTACCAGAAATGGCTAAGGGCCCAAACCCAAAGCAAATGAGCACATCCTCTAAAATGCACACCTTCTATCTTCTGGCATGCATTCAAAGAGATGAATGCTTATGCTAGTACAAATGGTACTAGATTAACTTCCCTCTTCATTTTCTCAAAGAAGTCCAACATATCCATAACAATATTACCAGTACTCTCGGTAAGATAACTAGGTCGTAGATCGCTATGGCTAGGAGATCAACTCTCTTTACCTTGTCAGGATGAGTCGGGATTATATTACGAATGCTTGATCAGGAAAAGGAGAAGGTGTCCCCTCTTTTCTATATCAGACCCTTGACCCATTCTTCACTCATTCCAGCAAAGAATCTGAGCCTGGTGTGAATGTTCTTATTTTTAGGGGGGGTTTTGCGTAAACCCAGTTCTTCACCACCTTGCTTAGATTGAACAATGTTGAGTACTTCAATCGTGGGCATCATGTCTTCCCCATTGAAGGTGAAACAACAATACCATGGGTTCCAGAACTGAACCAAGGCTTTGAGTAACGGCTCATCCACCTTCATACGCAATAGATAAGTTATATCGTCGTAAGTGTTGTAGAATAATTGCTTGGTTGCATATTCGAAGCGGTCCCATATCACTCGCAACTCATACATATCTTTCTGCTTGACACTGATGTGAGCACACTCAGACGCTTTTGTCACGTGGTCAACTAACAAACTACCCCCTTTTGCGCGCTGGTTGACCTCAGACCAATGACATACACCCTCATTGTCTTATTCTTTCTTGAGGTACCTTCCATCCATGGTAAAATATTTTTTCTAATCGAGCAACAAAGTTGAGAACCAACCCTTTTTAAGTATGCAATGTGGATGCAAGAAAAATATGCAAAACAAAATAAAACAAGAAAATGAAAAAGAAAGGATTAGTACCCTAAAAATAATAGAAATAATGCATAAAGGTTCAAAATAATTGCATTGTTCGAATAATAATTGGAAAGCACATTCCAACATTTCTGAAGACGTCTCCACGAATCATTCTCACAAAATAATTTTGACCGAATTCTAGGGTTTTCTGCTTGGCTCTATTGGGAGGGGCTCCTAGATTCACACACAAAAGTTTGGTTCTAGAAAGTTACCAAGCTGTCCCCACTGTCCCCTACTAAGGGTAGCAAGGTCCTTGATCCTCACCCATTATAGGCTCTTATGAATCAAGTTCAACTCTAGGGGACCCATTTTCCTATGTCCATGCGGAGAATTAGTATTCTCATGAAGACATAGGGCATATGAGCCTCGAAGGTACTTGCTAGACCCATACGGAGAAACAATAATATCACAAGAGCAATAGTGTTTTCCCCTCACCTAAACGAACGAGTCGAAGCTCGGGTATATAGCTTATATTATGCCAAATTTTAAATTGCGTAAAATAAAAGCACATTCATAAATAGATAATTAAATTAAATTAAATTTTACACGAACTTAGCAAATTCTGACATTAAGACAAAGTGTAATCAGCTAGGACTTGACACGATTTTTTAAAAAAATGCAGTCGCCATCAATCTTTTTCGAGGTGTGATTGGATCACCTAAAAATGGGTAATTTTAATAAAAGCAATTTATTTTTAAAAAACAACAATTTTGTTCTACGAAAACACAAAAAAATTAGGTTCGGGGGCCGGTTAAGAGTGGGGAAGGGTGAGCACCCCCCACATCACCAAAAAAATTTGTACCTAGCCGAGTATAAGTTGTCTTAATGTTAGAATTTGCAAATTCATGAAAATTTTAAAATTTTATCCATTTATGAATGTGGATTCATTTTAACGGCCCCACCATCCGAGGAATAAACAATAATCACTGCCAATACTTATGGTGCTAACTCGTTTACCCCCTTCTGGCGAGACGCCACATTATAATTTATATGTTCGGTGATTATTAATTGAACATGGCACAAAAAATCATTGAAGAACATATTTATTAGCAACCGACGTTTCTTTAACTATCCTAATGTAATTATTATTAACCTAATAGAAAAAAGTAGTATAAGTGAATTTTACTTTAAAGGTTCAAGTTTGGTTAAGTTTCTATAACACCTAAATTGATACAGATTGCCCGACCCAATCTGAGGTGTTACATTCGGGCCACCGAAGCGACCCACATTACAATTTCAGATAAAACAATTTGTCAAACCATTTAAAACCATAAAACAATATCAGACTAAAAAATACAGCTTGGAAATTATTCATTTAACATAACAGTATTCATAAATACACTTTATAAAATGAGTTTCAGACGTAAATGTATACAATACATGATATACATACCCCCTAATTACATGAGTACCGTACTCCGCAAGCAATGTCGAAAGAAATCACATGATGATGTCAATAACTAACAATGTGTAAACTTTTAGAACTTGCGATGGTAAAAACAATATGAGCTTGGAAAAGCTCAGTAATACAGAACTACCACAAGATGCTAAAGACACATGCAAGTATATGGAAATACACTAATACTGACATGATTATCCAGGCAGCGAGATCCAATTATGAATTGTTATCCATAGGAACAAATCACTTGAAGATTACAAGATTGTTCTTTATCTTACCACCCGAGTACCAGAAAAAGATGCTTATAGCCTGAAGAATCAGAAGAGACATAGATTTTAGAAGATAAACTAGGGAGTTTGGTGTGTTCCAGTGAGTACATATAGAAACCATACAGAGGGTTTCAGACATTGGTAGTTTACTCAACAAGGTAGATTAACATAAGGTATGAAAGTTTTATTTGAAGCACATAAGTACCCTCCAACCGTACACTGATGTGCAGTTCCCCATAACTACATACATAAGGACTTACCCTAGGCCCATAGGGCGTATGAGCCAACCTAAGGGGATGTCTTAGGTCCTTAAGGAATTACCCAAGCCGAAGCATCGGAACCTACCAAAGGGGAAACCTTGGGTCCATAAGGAATTACCAGCGCTGAACCTACATTGACTTATTACAATATCCCAGATAGTACCCTCAGAAAATCAGTTTAGTGTAGACGATAGTAATGATGTAAAAACAAAAATCAGACATATGTTTCTAGTATACCATAACACATATAGCATGTTTTCAGATCAGAACAAGAGGTATATTCTGAAATAATATGAGTCATGTTTCAAATCAGATGGACGATATTGATTTTAATTCAGAGAAAATGTTCATACGCACAAGGAACACTTAGATAGTTTAATATTATTACACAGAGGTATTTAATCATTACCGAAGACGGAACATCGATTTTAGTTAACATCAAACTAATTTCGAAATTTGAAATTTGTATAAAGGGGACTGTTAACTGAGGCTCTATCAGAAATTCAGAAGATTAACATCTTAGTATCATTCAAGATATCAGATGTATCAAGACAGTTCTGAAAAATTATGATTCTTGAGGCATTTTGGTTATTTTACTTATAGAGGTGTTTTCGCAATTTAACCTCGATATGGTAAGTTGGTGATTTGTTGTGCTAAAGATTACTGACGGTTTACTAGGCTTTCAAGTCCATTCCATTAAGCACGTCTCATCAATGTGTTACATTCCAAACATTTAAATAGAAACCCCTATGCGTGGTCAATATTTAGTTCTAGCTACGTAGTATAGTTGAACAAGTCATCGCTACAAATTATCTTGGAACGAGCCTCGAATGGCAGAACATGCATTTGTATCGTAATCTTCTATTATTGTAATAGTATTAAGGATGACTAATTTACATAAGTCGGGCTTCAAACCCACAAGGGAATTACAGTCATTTGCGATTTATCATAAATCTCAGGATTTTCCAAGCTTCCACTTATATCAAGTCATATAGGTATTTCAATCATTTAAGTATTCAATGGTATTCTATTCATTCAGGTAGTTCGGTACTTCCAAACAATTCATCCATTCCAGAACTCAAGAGTTTATCCATCATTCTAGATAATTTGGAAATTTCGGTGCCAAAGATACTTTAGTGTTTTTGGTCATCACGATCATTCTAATCAATACGGCCTTATCAGTATTTCCAGTTTTTTTAGTCATTTAGTCAATTCAGTCTTTTCTGTCATTTCATTAATTCGGATATACGAAAAATTTCCTGTAAATTTATCTTTGGAGACTTGTTTAGGATTAAGAAAAATCCCATTATTTACAAACTCGAAGGTTTAAGTCTTGTTACCATAACTTTCCAAGTAATTCGATGTTCTCAGATGAATCGGTTGTTTTACTAGATCAGATATAGATTTCTAGATCGCTTTCATTGTCTGTAGTACCTTCGTCACTCTTATACCTCAAGGGCATTTTCATAATTTCATATCTAATATTTCTAACATTGAATCCTGTAACACTATTAATCGAGTTTGGAGATTTACTGCCTTATTAATTATTGACCTTTAGATCCTTATGATTTATTAACCTACTAATTTGAGTAAGTCAAACTTATCTAAATTATCATACGTATATTTCGTATCTAATTCGACTTAAGCAGAGTTAACAATACACAATTCACCATAAGTATGCTTGCATTAACTGAAAACAAACATGTTCATAAAGCATACAAGAGGTAGTAATGTATTACCTCGATTTTGGCTACATCAGTCTACCTTTGATGCACTCTTTGATCTCTCTTGAACCCGAACCATATTCGCTCAAAAATACCGGATACAAAGCGAATACCTTCAATCAAACATACTTCAAAATCAAACTTTAACTCAAATACATTGCCCTTTAATTGAATAATTTTACACATAAGCATGCTTGGGTTCAAGGTCGGATTTGGAAGCTTTCGGGTTAGAATTTTTAAAAATGGACTTCAAAATCGAACTCAGAATGTAAAAAAAACCAAAATACGAATTTTTGGAATAGTCAACTTTTTGGTCAAAGTCAATGGTTAGAGTCTACGGTAAAAGTCAACTATGTTGACTCGCACTGAGTTGACTTGGCGGGCTAACTCACTGAGTTAACTTGGTCAGACAGGTCGGGTCGAACGGGTCAAACAAGTCGACCAGACTCGGGTCGGATCGAACGAGTCAGGTCAGACTAGGGTTAGATCGGACGGGTCGGACCTCATGGGCTTGGGTTTGTGTGCAAGTGGGCTCGGACCGAACTAGAGGGTTCAGGTCGGTTCAGGCTTTTGGGCCATAACAAAACCGGTCCACTTACCCAAAGGTCAAACGTCGGGCGTTTACTGAAAAAGCACGTCAGAGATACTAATCGCACCAATTCTGCCAAAAAACAAAAGCTCGGCAACTCAACGATTTACCCCGCCTATCAATAACATGACACAAGCCGAAATCCTTACCGGGGAACCCCAAAATGTAGATCTGGCTAGAAAAACGCATATCTCCGATGAGGCTCTAAACGGTGGCATATCGATGACTGGCAGCCAAGGTTTTGCTCGTCTTGGAATGGAGATGACAATGGCGCCGGTTGTGACAGGATCGAACGACGGAGAAAAGTGCAAATAACAGAGATGTGATCTATGGTTCTTTGACGATCCTTCAAGTAGATCTATACGGCGAATGGTGGTCTTTCATCACGAGTGGAGAATAGGGCTGGCGTCGGGGTGCGACGACGCTGAGATTGGTGGCGGTGGTGCACACCACTGTTAGGCGGTGACCAAGATCAGGTAGTGGACGATTTTAGGAAGGTGGAAGGTTGGGGAGGATGAATGTCGATAGCTTCTTTCGAATGGTTAATGAATTTTAGTAGGTTAGGAGTCAAGTTTTTAATTAAATCTTGGGTCAAAGAAACAAACATAGCTTAACATAAAAACGATGCAGACTAAAACCAAGGAATGCACTAGCTTAGTTGGTTAAAGCTCAGGTTTGCCAAGCTAAGGGTTACGAGCTTAAAACCCCTTGGCTGGCATTCTATTATTTTCATTCTCATTTCATTTTCATTACTTTTTTACCTAAAATTTTTAGAGTGTTACAACTCCCCCTAAAAGAAATTTCATCCTCAAAATTCACTTGAGTTAAACAGATACAAGAATTTCTCTCGTTGATTCCTTAGTCTCCCATATAGTTTTTATAGGGCTACGATTACTCGGTTGAACCTTAACCATTGAAATACGCATGTTATTCATAATTCATTCATCAAGATCCGAAATCTGTACAAACTCCCTAACGCAAGACAGATCTAGCCTCATATCAACATCCTCAATCTGAATACCGTAACTCAGTCTCGGGCGATATTAACTCAATAAGAACACACATAAAACATCATGAATACGATCATACTAAGGAGGCAACTCAAGATGATAAACATTATTCCCGACTCTCTGAAGAACTCTGCTAAACTAGAGCTCAACTTGTCCGTACACCCAAATCTCAATATTTTCTCATACTTAGATACTTGAACAATACCTAAACTTCATCATTGAACTCGATGCCATAATCTTTTATATTAAAGTAAGACTCTTGTTTCGTAGAAGCCCCACTCAAACAAACACAATAGCTTTTAACCAATTGGGTAGTAAGAAATATCTTACTCATCCACTCGTATAAATACATCTTCGAAGATCATATCTTATACCTATCAATTTCAAAGCAAAGCGGTCAATCCTGAGTGCCAACATAAACCTTACGTGTTTAGCATTGTAAAATTTAATTATTTAACTCAAGAATCATGCATACAAGATAATCATACATGCATAACTACCTCTCTTAGATATAACAGAATCAGTCCAGAATTTACACTTGCACTGCGCATACAAACATCTTCCTTTCAATTCTATAATCCATCCATTCACTTTCTACATTGATTACTAGCATCACTTGTTGGGTTATCCAATAATAATGGGCACATATGTATAATGTATGTTGCTATTATAAAGTTTAACACGAAAATTAAGTGACCAATTATGTTACACGTGTTATAGGTATTAAATTGTCATGGAATTAAAAGTGTAGATACCGTAAGTTATATTTATAACTCAATGAGGGGCAGAGTTGTAAATATTAATAAACTGATTTTAATTCAGTTTATATAAAGGGTAGTGGTCCTCGAGATCTAAGTTAACTTGCATATCTCTCCTTCCCCGTCAGAGAGTTGTGTGGCAAGAGGTAACCTATCATCTTGGAAGATCAAACCCTCTCTGGAAAATCTCCGTCAATGGATTCAGGTACGCTTCCGCAAATCTAATCTTTATTCTTAATGATTTGGCATGTATGGATCTTGAGTTTTATATTCGTATGAATATTTTTTTTTGGTTCTAGCATCACTAACTTGATCAACACCTTAGTCGACAACTAACTTTCACCAGAATATTTCCAAGCATAATCTCATAACGACCATGACATTGAGGTACAAGGCTCGACACTTATAAGATTTCCAGATTTATTAAAATTGAAATGAGACTGATTTCAAAAATCATTCAATTTAGTTTATCAATGAAGACCATAGGAAAAAAACCCACCTTGTTTGAACTTAGACAAACTACTTGTTATTTAGGACTTCCAGAACTAATTCATTTCAACTTGAAATCATAACAGGGTCCATCTGTAACACCACGAAAAACAATTTGAAAACCCTAATTTTGGAATCCCCAACCTTTGAAACCCTTATTTTGGAGATTTTGAATTTATTTGTTAAAAGTTAATAATTTGAAATTCGAGATAGATTCATGATTTTAAAATTTTTGGGTCTACTCGTAATTTTCCTAAAATATTGATGCTAGTATTTTAACTTTATAAAAATTTAGAGGCTATTATGTTATTGATACAAGTTCCAATGTCATATCAAATTTCTAAATAATATTGAGATGGTTTTGTGAATATAGTGAAAAATGAAGGGTTAAAGTTTGAAATTTTGTCATCTAAAGAAGTATTTATACGTTCTTAACATCAGCCTTTTTATAATTCTACTTTTTGCAAAATCCTTAGCCGTTGTTAAGGTTGCGATAGCCTTGTGGTCCCTAACCCCCCCGATCTATAAGCTTTCCCTCTCCCTTTGGTTTTCCTTGCACCATTCGATCACCCTTCGAAGTTCGACCCCCCGTGTTTCGTGACTCCAGCTATTCGGATAACCCACCTGGCACCCAACTAGTGCGTTGCTAAGCCTTTCATTGAATCCTAGAACCGATCAGTCCCCCGGCATGCCTCGTGCTCTGGCCGTTCAACCTGCTCCTGCAAATCCCTGTCGCGGTCGCTTCCCCTCTACGTTGAAGATGCCTTTGGCCGTCTCAGCTTGTCTGCCAACAAGATCTGAATCTAACTCTTGTTCCCAATTCCTAGTATCTCTACCATGTGATAACATGATTATTTTATCTATTTATTCATTTTAAATTATACAAATAACACTTATATAACTGTTGTTTCTATTATATATATCTTATCATTCATGTATATATTATCCAAACTTTGATCTTCTGATTTTGAATGTATCACAGTAGGTATACAAATGCAATATTTTATTTTAAACTATACAAATAACACTTATATAATTGTTGTTTATTTTTTCGGAAATAGATGTTTAAACTTTCATTTTTTTTTTGAAATAGGTGCCTAAACTTTCATTTATTTCAACCAAAGAATAGTTTAAGCTAGGGATATAAAATGCTGACCTGGCCACTGAAACCTGCTCGAGTTAGAACTTGATTTGATTTGAGGATGCGATGACCTGAAACCGATCTGTAACCGACTGTTGGTGACCTGAACCCGATTTGGACCTGTTACTATAGTAATCGAACCCGACCTGCATCCGACCGAGAATGACCTGAACCTAAATTCAACCTGTTATTGTGGAGTCGAAACTCAACTTGCACCCGAAAGAAACGAACCCGAACCCGAGACTGACCTGACAGATAACCGATATTACCCGACTGAATCGACCCGAGATCCGATTTTACCCGACCTGTTAATTGACCCGACTTGTTTTGAACCCGACCTGTTGTTGACCTGAACTGATATTGACATGAAATATTTGATGATTTTTAAGAGAAAAATGAAGTATTTGAGAAATTATGAATTTATTATATTATAATATGATAACTATTTTTCACCTTTTAAATTACTAATTTTCGTATTTAAAATTTTTTGTTAAATAATTCAATTATTGACTATTAATTTATTAAATTATATATAAGAATATATATATATATAATATCAATTTAAAGTGTTGATAAATGTAAACTATTAATTTTTAAGTGTTTAATAATCTTTTTGTTATATATACATATATAATCAATTAAAAATATCACAAAAAAAGAAAAAAAACATATTTATGTCTTTTAACCAAATCAACTTGACACTACCAAATACTAAGTATAGATATTTATTTGTCTTTTTTTTCTTATTAGCTTGACCAAATTTTATTGGATAAGATTGAAAATTAATTGTTGATTTGATAAAAACTAAATGTTAGAAGGTTAATTGTTTCTAATATTTTAAATTTATAGTTGTGATTATAATATCGTAATTTTTAATTATTTCACACAAATTTACGCGGCTGATAAAAGTGAAAATAAAATAAACTTAAAAATAAAATATATTAATTTAAGTTATGTTTTGGAGGGAATTGGATTGGAGAGAAAGTTGACCAAATTTTGTACTTTTTTTTTTGCGTGAATTGGATTGGAGTGAAAGTTCCCACAATTTTTTAGGTTTATCGAAAATCACCTATTATGCCCTTCTATGTTTAGATACTTTTCATTTAATTCATGTTTTCACTTTTAAATTTTAGTTTTGTACAATTAGGTCTCAAAATAGTTGATCATTTTTATTTGGCTTTTAGGATTAAGATCTTTTAATTAGGCCCTTAGTTAGTTAGTAAGCTCATAAAATTCACACATAGTTTAATTTAACCATGCTTAATGTAGGATTTTTTATTAATTATTTCAATGAAATTTTAATTTGTTAAATTTGATCATTAAATTTGAAGTTTAATTAAAATTATTAGTGTTTGAGGTTATGACATTAAGGGATTATGTTTGTACTTTAATTATTAGTAATCACGAGATTTAGGGGTTGAAGTTTGAGTTTTAACGATAAATGTGTCAAGTTGAATTTTTGGGGTTATGGAATTAGTTTAGGGATTAAAGAATTACACTTGCACTTTAATTATTAGTGACTGTAAGATTTAGTTGTTGAGGTTCGAGGTTTATGGGTAAATGTGTCAGGTTGAGTGTTTGGGGTTATATGATTAGCATAAGGATTATGGGATTAGACTTGTACTTTAATTATTAGTGATTGTAAGATTTAGGGGTTCAAGTTTGGGGTTTAGGGGTAAATGTTTCAAGTGAAATGTTTGGGGTAATGGGATTAGTTTAGGGATTTAGTGATTGAGGTTAGGCATATAAACATTACATGTTCAAGTTGAGTGCTTGGAAATTGGAATTGGGGTTATGAGATTAGTTTAGGGATTTGGGGAGGCTTGTACTTTAATTACTAGTGATTGTAAAATTTAGGGGTTGATGTTTGGGGTTTATGGTAAATGTGTCAAGTTGAGTGTTTGGGGTTATAATATTAGGTTAGGGATTTGGGGTTTATTTCTATTCGTATTAGTCCCTAATTTTTAACCTAATTGACCCCAAATTATTTCAAAATTTTCTAATCTAATCTAATCTTTTAAATATGATGATATTTTTGTTCATTATAATCCCTATCCCTAAAAGGCTAAAACTTTTTTTAACCAAAATTGAATCATATGTATTTCTATTTTTGGTAATTTAGTTGAATAATATTTTTGTTTAATCTAGTCTCTACAATTTAATTTTTAATCAAAATTTCCCCATATTGATTTATATTTTTGGCAATTTAGTCCAATTTATTCTACTCCCAAAATTTTAATTTTTAGTCCAAATTAACTTCTTTTTTGTAATTTAGTCCAAAGTAACCTCTTTTTTGTAATTTAATCCAAAGTTTAAAAAAAACCCAACAATTGCCATTTTAGCCCAAATCCCAAAGAATGATAACCAATCCCAATTCCCAAGTCCCAACGGCCAATTCCCATATTTCAATTTCAAATGAAATTGAGTAAACACTAAACAATTAAGTTAAAAAAATACAAATGGAGGGAAAAATCTCTCTCGTTTTTAAGAGTTATTTGCACTTTAGGTCATTACTAGTTTAGGATCCTTACACTTTGGTTCTTTTTTATTCTTTAGTTTTAGTTTGAGTCATTTTAGTCTCGATTTTAGTTTAGTCCAATGTCTTTAATTCTAATTTTATTCATTAATTTAGTCCAATGTCTTTATTTTTAGCCACTAGTTTAGTCCAATGTCTTTAATTTTAATTTAAATTTTAGTCACTAATTTAGTCCAATGTCTTTAATTTTAGTCACTGATTTAGTCTAATGTCTTAAATTTTATTTTAATTTTTTTGTTCATAATAGTCCCTAAAACTTTATTTTTATTCCAAGTTAACCCTTATTCATTTTTTGTAACTTAGTCCAATGTTTTTAATATGATGGTATTTTTATTCATATTAGTCCCTAAAATTTTACTTTTCACCGAAATTGACCCTTATTAATTTCTAATTTTTGTAATCTACTCCAATATTTTAGATATGAATCATTTGATGATATTTTTTTTCATTCTAGTGCCTAATATTTATTTTTAATGTAATTCGTGTTCGTGAAAGTCGAAAGACGTTAAATAATTTACTCGAAATGAACCCAAAGTCTATCGACTTCGACTGTTTGTACCAAACTCAAACTTAATACGAAAATGAAACCCGAATTAACCCGACCTGAAATGAAACCGACTTTGAATTACCCGACCTTAAATGAACCGACTTGAAATGAACCCGACCTAAAATTAAACCGACCTAAAATGAAACCAACATGAAATGAACCTGATTCGAAGTCTACCCGAGCCCGAATTAACACGTCAATTAACTAAATCGTACCTGAACCGTTTTGACCCGACCTGAAATAAACCTGGCTCGAAATAAGCTCGACCTGAAATTGACCCGCACCCGAACCGAATCGAGTTGAAATATCAAATCGACCTGAAATGACTTGTATCCGATTTAACCCGGCCTGAAATCCATCCGATGACCTATTTTTACATCTCTAGTTTAAGCACTTATTTTAGCCAAAAACAAAACTTCAGGCACTTATTTCAGCCAAAAGTCTATCAAAGGGTAGACAAGCAAGATGATGTTGGGCCCACTCTGCATGAAGTATATCATGGCTATGAGAAAGCTTCCTAAGGGCTTCAACTTTCCATTGCGGTGGATGAATCTTGGGAAGGCCAAAAGGACATCCACCAGTGCGTTATCCAAACTGAAGGTGGCTCAGGTTGAGGCACTATCGAAAGGGGATTGGGTGGACATTTCGAAAGTAATCACACTCTAGAATGTCTTTAAATATTGTCTCTAGAGAGACAGTCCTAACCGGCCAAAGCAAATGAACATGGTTTCTAGGCAAGAATCCCTTTAAGATGTGGCTGACCGGCTAGTAGGCTGGCATTATAGGGCCGAAAGTAAGATAACTATAATATTGTTGTGAGAAATTATCGAGAAACCAAACATCTTGGTGTCCTACTGTGCTTTCTCCTGGAGGCAACTATTATTCGCCAAAGCTACAAGAAAGTTTTGAAGGGATTACAAATTATCTCTTGATATCTCGAAGATGATGTGATACATCCATAGTATTTTCTTAGCGAAAAGTCAAGTGATGTTTTCAAGAGGGGCATTGAAATGATACATCCGCTAATTGGTTCAAGGTATCAACATATTCTAGAACAACATCATTTTTCAACACATGGTCTCTAATGAAATGATGTCTAATTTCTATATGTTTGGTTCTAGAGTGTTGGATGGGATTCTTAGTGAGACAAATGGCACTAGTGTTGTCACACCTAAGGGGTATGGTTTCTACTTGAACACCATAATCTAAGAGTTGTTGCTTCATCCAAAGGACTTGAGCATACCAACTCCTAAGGATATGTACTCCACTTCGGTGGTAGATAAGGCTACACTATTTTGTTTCTTACAGAACCAAGATACGAGCGTACTACCTAAGACTTGGCATGTCTCGTAGGTACTTTTCTCATCTATCTTGCATCCCCTATAATCCGCACCCGAAATAGCATGAAGGCTAAAGGAAGAATCCTTAGGATACCAAAGACCTAAGTTAGGTGTGTCTCTAAGGTATCTAAAAATTCTCTTAATGGCTACAAAGTGTGATTCTCTAGGACTATATTGGAACCTAGCACACAAGCAAACACTAAATATAATATTCGGTCTACTTGCGGTAAGGTAAAGCAAAGAACCTATCATGGATCTATAAAGCTTATAATCAACACACTTACCTCCTTCATCTTTGTCAAGCTTTATAGAAGAGCTCATAGGGGTGGCTTGGGGCTTTACATCTCCAAGATGAACTTTTTGAGCATATCATTCATGTTCTTAACTTGATTTATGAAGGTGCCATCCTTCCTTTGTTTGATTTGGAGCCCCAAGAAGAATGAGAGCTCCCCTCATCATGCTCATGTCGAACTCACCTTGCATTAGCTTAGGAAATTCTTTGCAATAACATTCATTAGTGGAACCAAAAATGATATCATCAACATAAATTTGCACTACTATGATGTCATTATTATATCTTTTTATGAAAAGTGTAGTGTCCACCTTACTTTTTCAAAACCTTTTTCAATAAAAAAGTTTGAAAGTCTTTCATACCAAGCTCTAAGAGCTTGTTTTAAACCATAAAGAGCTTTGGTTAGTTTAAAAATATGATTTGGAAATTTTGAATCCTCAAAACCCGGTGGTTGTTCAACATACACTTCTTCATTTATAAAACCATTTAGAAAAGCACTTTTTACATCCATTTGAAAAAACTTGAAATCATGGTAACATGAAAAAGCTAGAAGCATCCTAATGGCTTCCATTCTAGCTACAGGTGCATATGTTTCATCAAAATCAATTCCCTCTTCTTGAGTGTAACCTTGAGCAATAAGCCTAGCCTTGTTTCTCACTATGTTACCATTCTCATCTAGCTTATTGCTAAAGACACATTTAGTTTCTATAGTAGATTGATTACTAGGCCTTTCAACTAATGTCCATACTTTACTTCTCTCAAATTGATTCAATTCTTCTTGCATGACCAAAATCCAAAAAACATCTTTTAATGCTTCTTTGATATTTTTAGGCTCAATACATGAAAGAAATGCAACATGGTTCATTAATTTGAGAGAGGATCTAGTAGTTACCCCCTTGGATGGATCACCCAAGATTTCACCACCTTTGACATAGTTGAACTCTCTTGGGTATGTCACCTCCTTTTCCTCAAGAGCCAAGTCCTTCAAGGCCTCAAGAGGTGGATCTTGTGCATCTTCTTCATTGGTTGGAATCTCATCCACCTTTGATGTTTGTCCTCCATCAATGGCTTCAATGATCCCTACATCATCATCACCATAAGAATCCTTCCTCGGAAGGAGGTTATCATTGAAAACAACATGAATAAACTCTTCTACTACTAAAGTTCTCTTATTAAATAGCTTCATCACTTTTAGCATCAAATTTACCTAAATTATCTTTTCCATTGTTTAAAACAAAAACTTGCAACCAAATGGATGAAAATAGCTAATGTTAGGCTTCTTAGATTTTAATATCGCAAATGGTATTTTCTTCAAAATTGGCCTAATCATTACTCGATTTATAATGTAGCAAGCGGTATTTGTGGCTTCCGCCCAAAAAATATTTAGGTAAATTATTTTCACAAAGCATGGTTTTAGCCATTTCTTCTAAAGTTCGATTTTTCCTCTCAACTACCCCATTTTGTTGAGGAGTGCGAGGTGCGGAAAATTTGTGTCTAATCCCATTTTCTTTTAAAAACTCTTCAAAACCTAAATTTTGAAACTCAATTCGATGATCACTCTTAATATGAGAAATTTTAAGCCCAAGATCATTTTTAGTTATTTTTTAAAATGTGATGAATCTTTCTAAAACCTCATTTTTATACTTAAGAATAGAACCCAAGTAAACCTAGAATAGTCACTAACAAGTACAAAAGCATATGATTTACCTCCCAAGCTCATAGTCTTAATTGGCCCAAAAAGATCCATATGAATCAATTGTAAACATCTACTAGTATAGAAATCATTAATGGATTTAAATGAGGTTCTATGTTGTTTACCCTTAGAGCATGCATCACATATTTTATCATTAAAAAACTTAAGTTTGGGTAAACCTCTAACTAGATTAAGGGAAACTAATTTCTCTAAAACACTCATGCTAGAAAGTCCTAATTTTATGCCAAAGCCATGAGTCATGTTCATCATGTGCAACTAAACATACATGAGATGTGTGAATGTCATTTAAATGCACCATGTAAATATTTTCTATCCTATGACCTATGAGTATCAATTGATTCGTTTTAATGTTCATCATTTGCAACCATTTTTATCAAATAAAACATTAAAACCTTTATCACATAATTGACTAATGTTCAACAAGTTATGTTTAAGACCGTTGACATATAAGATATTTTCAATGAAAATAGAAGATTGATTACCACTGGAGCCAATTCCTTCAATGTGGCCTTTGGAGTTGTCACCGAAAGTTAATACTCCGCCACTCTTTAGCTTTAGTTCCAAGAATCTACTCTTGTCACTGGTCATGTGTCTTGAACATCCATTATCAAGGTACCATGAGTTTTGACATGAAGCTTTGGCCTTGTAGCAATGCTCCCCCTAAAAACAAAGAAATCAGACTTTGGTTTTTGGTACCCAAATCATTTTGGGTCCATGTGTGTTAGCCCTCAATACCTTGGTTCCCTTAGGAATCCTAGAAGCAATAGCATTCATATTATTAGAAATAATGAGTTCCTTAGGAACACAAACACTCCTAATTCTTTTATTTTTAGATTGCGTAGAAAAATTCCTTTATTTAGGATAAAAATGTTTTCTTTTTACATATTGGGGTTTAGAAGAATTTTCTTTTTCAAAATTGTTTCTCCCAATAGTAATAGAAGTTTTAAGATTATCCACCTTCTTTTTGTGATAATCTTGAAAATCGGAAAAAAAGTTTTTCAAGATCAAGAATTTTCTTCTTAAGAACATTTGAAAGATTTATCGAGTATAAAACTTTTTTTTTCTAATTCCGAGTTAGATTTTGAAAGAGACTCATTTTGAATTTTCAAATCGGAAATATTTTTCTTATTTCTCAAAATTGACTCTTTATATTTTTCAACTAACTCATCATAGACCTCTTGCAACTCATCATATGCATCATGAAGTTCATCATAGGTAAAATCAAAATTAGATGAGTTGATGTTTACCTTTGGATCATCATCAATGGCCATGAGACAAAGGTTAGCCACTTCCTCCTCTACCTAGGATGACTCCTCGTCACTCCAAGTTGCCATTTGAGCTTTGAGCTTGTTCTTCTTCCCAAAACTCTTCCTCTTCAATTGATGGCACTCAGAATAGATGTGGTAGGATTTCTTGCACTCATTTTCTATTGAACTTTCTCCCTCGGTTGGACTTTATGAAGCAAGTGAATCGTTTGGCCAACATGGCCATCTCCTCATCTTCATCTTCACTAGAATCAATTTCGTGATATAAAGCTTTAAGGGCGATTCCAATCTTCTTTTTCTCAACTTCCTTATTCTCAACCTTCTCCTCATCCATGTTTTTTTCTTCTTCTCTTCCCTTGTTCATGATCTCATGGGTAAGTAGAGATCCAATGAGAGCATCTAGCTTGAGAGTATTCAAATCTCTAGCTTCAATGATTGTCGTTCTCTTGCTATCCCACGATTTCAGAAGAGAATACAATAGCTTCCTCACTAGCTTGTCTTTGGGAATGATTTCACCAAAACCCTTCAATCCATTGACGATGATTGAAAATCAATCAAACATCTTGGAGACACTCTCATCGGGATCCATTTTGAAGTTTTCATAGCATAGATTGAGTAGCCCGATCTTTGTTTCCTTGACGTCGCTAGTTCCCTCATATGTTGTCTCAAGAGTGTCCCAAACTTCCTTGGAATTCTCGATCGAAGACACCTTGGAGTAGTTATCCGGACCAAGAGCACAAAAGATGATATGTAAGGCTTTATCGTTGACTTGTATCCTTCTTCTATCATCTTCGGTCATTTCGGCTTTGACTTTGGGACAAGCCTTCCTTTACCGTCTCTCTTAGTTGGAATGCATGCCCTTCTTTAACTACATCTCATACCATGTAGTCGGTAGATTTGATAAAGAGTCTTATCCTATTCTTCCAATATGGGTAGTTATCCCTATTGAATAATGGTGGTTTGGTGGTAGATTGAGACTCATAGAGGTTGGATGTGAAGGTGGATGTCATTGCTTAACTTGTTGTTGATCAAACTCTCCTAGAATCGACTCAAGAGGGTTGTAATCTTTCCAATGAGTGTAGCTCTGATACCAATTGTTGAGTTGAACAAACAATTGCAAATGGCCAAGAGGAGGTGAATTGGCGATAAAAATTTGAAGGGTGGAATTTGGAAGAATAAAATTTTAGACACAAGGCAATTAGAGTGGTAACATTAGTGTTTCAGAAAAAATAGTTTCCCTAAATCTAGTTAGAGGTTTACCCAAGATTAAGTTCTTAAATGATAAAATATGTGATGCATGCTCTAAGGGTAAACAACATAGATCATTTTTTAAATCCATTAATGATGTCTCTACTAGTAGATGTTTACAATTGATTCATATGGATCTCTTTGGGCCTATTAGAACTATGAGCTTGGGTGGTAAATCATATGCTTTTGAACTTGTTGATGACTATTCTAGGTTTACTTGGGTTCTATTCTTAAGTACAAAAGATGGGGCTTTAGAAAAATTCATCACATTTTCGAAATTAACTCAAAATGATCTTGAGCTTAAGATTTCTCACATTTGAAGTGATCATAGAACCGAGTTTCAAAATCTAGGTTTTGAAGAGTTTTTAAATGAAAATGGTATTAGCCACAATTTTTTGGCACCTCGAACTCCTCAATAAAATAGGGTAGTTGAGAGGGAAAACAAGACTTTACAAGAAATGGCTAGAACCATGCTTTGTGAAAGCAATTTACCGCTTTGGGCAGAAGCCACAAATACCGCTTGCTACATTGTAAATCGAGTAATGATTAGGCCAATCTTAAAGAAAACATCATATGAGATTTTAAAATCTAAGAAGTCTAACATTAGCTTTTTTCATCCATTTGGTTGCAAGTGTTTTGTTTTAAACAATGGAAAAGACAACTTAGGTAAATTTGATAAAGCTATTTTCTTAGGGTATTCTTTAAACTCTAAACCTATTGTGTATTTAATAAAAAACTTTAGTAGTAGAAGAGTCTATACATGTTGTTTTCGATGATAACCTCCTTCCGAGGAAGGATTCTCGTGATGATGATGATATAGGGATCATTAAAGCTAATGATGGCGGAGAATCACAAAGGTGGGTGAGATTCCAAATAAAGAAGAAGATGCACAAGATTCACCTCTTGAAGCCTTGAAGGACTTGGCTCTTGAGAAGAAAAAAAGGTATCTTACCCAAGGGAGTTCAACTATGTCAAAGGTGGTGAAATCTTGGGTGATCCATCCAAAGGGGTAACTACTAGATCCTCTCTCAAATTAATGAATCATGTTGCTTTTATCTCATGCATTGAGCCTAAGAATATCAAAGAACCATTAAAAGATGACTTTTGGATTTTGGCCATTCAAGAAGAATTAAACCAATTTGAGAGGAGTAATGTATGGACATTAGTTGAAAGGCCTAGTAATCAATCTACTATAGGAACTAAATGGGTATTTAGGAATAAACTAGATGAGAGTGGTAACATAGTGAGAAACAAAGCTAGGCTAGTTGCTCAAGGTTACACTCAAGAAGAGAGAATATATTTGGATGAAACATGTGCACCCGTAGCTAGAATGGAAGCTATTAGGATGTTTCTTGCATATGCATGTTATCATGATTTCAAGCTTTTTCAAATGGATGTAAAAAGTGCATTTTTAAATGGTTTTATAAATGAAAAAGTGTATGTGGAACAACCACCGGGTTTTGAGGATTCAAAATTTCCAAATCATGTTTTTAAGCTAACCAAATCCCTTTATGGTTTAAAACAAGCTCCTAGAGCTTGCTATGAAAGGCTTTCAAACTTTTTAATTGAAAAAGATATAAAAATGACATCTTAGTAGTGCAAATATATGTTGATGATATTATCTTTGGCTCTACTAATGAATGTTATTGCAAGGAGTTTGCTAAGTTAATGCAAGATTAATTTGAGATGAGCATGATAGGGGAGCTCTCATTCTTTTTGGGACTCCAAATCAAACAAAGGAAGGATGGCATCTTCATAAATCAAGCAAAGTACGTGAAAGATATGCTCAAGAAGTTTGGCTTGGAGCAAGCAAAGCCTGAAGCTACACCAATGAGCTCATCTACAAAGCTTGACAAAGATGAAGGAGGTAAGTGTGTTGACTCTAAGCTTTATCACTCTATGATTGGATCATTGTTTTACCTTACTGCAAGTAGACCGAATATATTGCTTAGTGTTTGCTTGTGTGCTAGGTTTCAAGCTAACTCTAGAGAGTCTCACCTTATAGCCGTTAAAAAGATCTTTAGGTACCTTAGAGATACTCCTTGTTTAGGTCTTTGGTACCCTAGAGACTCAACCTTTAACCTTCATGCTTATTCGGATGCGGATTATGGGGGTTGTAAAATCGATAGGAAAAGTACTTCCAGCGCTTGCCAATTCCTAGGTAGTATGCTCATATCTTGTTTCTCTAAGAAACAAAATAGTGTAGGTTTAATCTACCACCGAAGCCGAGTACATATCCTTAGGGAGTTGTTGTGCTCAAGTCCTTTTGATGAAACAACAACTCTTAGATTATGGAGTTAAAGTAGAAACCATACCCCTTAAGTGTGATAACACTAGTGCCATTTATTTCACCAAAAATCTAATCCAACACTCTAGAACCAAACACATAGAGATAAGGCATCATTTCATTAGAGATCATGTCCTTAAACAAGATGTTGTTCTAGAGTATGTTGACACCTTAAATCAATTAGCGGACATCATTACCAAGCCTCTAGACAAAGAGTGTTTTTGGTCCCTTAGGAGAGAGTTAGGTCTAACTAGCTTATCTTGACCCTTTAGGACTCTTTTGAGGTTAAATTTTCTTGATCTTGTGAAAATTCATGTTTATGTATTGTTAATCTTGATAGGAATCATTATTGTAGCTAGGGGGAGTATGCTTCTATTAGAACATGCTTAGATCTGCTCATTCATCATTTGCATACTTTTAGAAGATGTTAAAGTCGAGCCTTTGGTTGTTCTAAAGACCAAAAATGCATTTATGGGCATAGGGTATCGATACGGCCTTATGCGTATCGATACGAGTACTTCTTTAGCTTTTCAGATTGCATTTTCTCTCTTGCAGGTATCAATACAGTTAAATTTGTTTCGATACGAGTTGTGAGCGTTTCGATACGGAAGTCTTCCGTTTTAATACGGTTCCTTGATACGTGGTTCCAAGGAATTACCACTGTACTCCTGTATCGATACCGCCTTTAGGTGTATCGATACTTGATCGAGCAGAAGCTTTAATTGGGCATTAAAAGACTTTCACTATTACCAAAATTCTTTTTCAAAACCCTAGCCGATTTTCATCTATAAAAGAGCCCTCAACCCTTCATATTTTCATCACACAACTTAAAGTTTCTTGAGGGTTTTTCAAAATCAAGCCAAGTCTCAAGGCTCTCCATCAATTTGGTGAAAAATCTTCATACATTCCTCCCTCTCTCAATATCAAGGTATAAAAACTTCTTTTCTTTTTATTTTCTTTATTAGTTTCTTTTCAATTTTTTTTTTGTTTTTGTTTTTGTTCTTGTTTGTTCTTTCAAAAGATTTTATTCAACTTTTTTGTTTTGTTTTTGTTGAGTTTTGAGGTGCTCGATTCCTTCAACCAATCTTGCTCACCAAGTGGTGGAGAGATGGAATTTTGGGTGGATGTGGTGTGGAAGCTAAAAGATAAATGACACAATGATTTTAGAGTGGTTCAACCTTCTAACCAAGGTCTACATCCACTATCTTAGCTTCCCACTAAGGATTTCCAATCAATCCACTATTGATTTGTCCCCTTTTCTAGGATTAGGAGGAAACCCTTATACACCGATCAAGCTTTCTACCCAAAGCCTTGATCAAACCCTCTTTACAAAGAGAAAATATAAGCAAACTTAAATCCCTCTAATAGGTGATTGTTTGCACAAATAAGCTCTCACCCAAAACCTAAAACACTTGAGCAAATTTGACAATTTTGGCTCACTAGTGTTTGTCTATACAAAGAAATGACAATTTAAGTACAAAGACAATTCTTGATCATTTGTTGATTGACAATTGAAGCATTAACCATTACATGATGCTTGAAGGTCCCTTTTATACTCCTCTTTGATTTTGTAGCCGTTACTAGCCGTTGGGGATGAATTGGAGCCATTGAGGACTTTATTTTCCTTCATTAATGTTGTTCTGCAGCCTTCCGTATCGATACGCTTCGACCCGTATCGGTACGACCTTCATCAGAAACTAGTCGTTGGGCTCTTGCCAGCCTAGGCATATCGATACGCTTGAGGGCGTATCGGTACGGTATGCCGTTTAAAAGGCCGTTGGGAAATATGACCGTTGGGGTTGTTAAAATGGGATCGATACGCTGACTAGGCATTTTGATACGATCCCTCACCGTATCGAAACGGCTAAGCCTGTTTCGATACGGGTTTTGGCAGTAACCAAACTGGGCAAAAAAGGTATCAATACGGGTTGGACCGTATCGGTACGGGCACTTTGAAAACACAAGTTTGGCTGTTTAAAAGCATGAAAATCTTGCCAAAAACCTTTTAAAATACCTCAAACATAAATTCAAGTTGTTTGGACTTAAAACCATGTTTTAAATTCTTTTCAAATTAGTCCAAAACATTTTTCAATTATTATATCAAAACACTAGTTCTACAATCTCCCCCTTTTTGATATAATAAAACCAACTTGAAAATTGTTTGGGATTCTCCCCCTTTAAGTTTAAAAATGTGAATAAGAGATTAAAGATATGAAATCAAATAAAGCTCCCCCATTATTCATTGAAAAATTCAATTTTTCAAACCATTTCTCCCCCTTTTTGTTATACCAAAAAGAATTCAAAGTACTTTTAAGTTCAAAATAACAATAGAAAAAAATTGACAAAAATAAGAATTTGGTTTTAAAATGGCTCCCCCTTACTCAAATTATCAAAAAAAATGTTAGTCCAACAAACATGATCATCTAGTTGAAATAAAAAGAAATAAATCAAATAAAATAAAAAACAACTAGATTTTACCACACTTGAACTCAAGGGAGGATGTGAAGCCTTCCTTCTTCAAGTGTTCTTCCTTGTGTGCATGGAGCTCCCCCTCAAAGTTTGACTTGTTGATCACTCTCCATCACACCTAGCAAAAGACAATCAAGTAATTTTTGGTATCCAAATTGCTTTGGATCCATAGACGTTAGTAGCAAAAATTTAGCCCCCTCAAGAATCCATTTTTCAATTTCATCCTTTTTAGTTGAAGTGGTTAGTCCTTTTAGGACCCAAACACTTCTAAAACATTTTCCTTTTACAAATCTAGGGGCACTAGAGTGTCTTACATAAAAGTTTGATTTTCCAAAATTATTTTTCTTTTCGAGTTCTTTAGAAATCAAATCCTTTTCTCCTTGAACTTTATGAAGCAAATTTTGTAAATCAAAACATTTTTGTTCTAACTCTTCAAGTTTTGCTTCAAGTTCAAGTTTGGTTTTAGAAATCAAATCATTTTGAATTTTTAACTTTGAAATCAAATTATTGTTTTTGAAAATGTGATTTTTAAACTCTAAAACCAAATCATCGTAGGCATCTTGTAATTCATCAAAAGAGTAAGAACATGAAGTAGATGAATTAGAAGTTACCCTTGAATCTTCTTCGATGGCCATAAGGCAAAGGTTGGCTTGTTCATCGTCGGTGGAGTTCTCATCACTCCAAGTAGCCACATGTGCCTTCTTCTTATGGCTTGAAGTGCTTGCCCTCTCCTTTTTCATGGATTCTCGTTCAAGCTCTCTCAAAGCTTTCTTCATGAACGGGGCACACTTCTTAAAAAGATGAACTATCTCTTATTCTTCATCCTCATCTTCACTTGTATCAACATGATGACGAGTGGATGACTTGAGAGCAATGGCATTGGTGTTGATGCCAAGCACCTTGAGTTTCTTCTCTCCCATAGCTCTAATTTCTTCCTTTTTCTTCTCATCTTCTTTGTTCTTCTTCATGGTTTGATGAGTAAGGAGTGACCCCATGAGTTCATCAAGCTTCAAGGTCTTCAAATTCTTGGCTTCGATGATGGCGGTCCTCTTTGAGTCCCATGACTCGGGAAGTGAGTAGATGAGCTTTCGAACAAACTTTTCCTCCGGGATGGCTTCTCCATAGCCTTTGAGACCATTGGTGATAGTGGAGAACCTATCAAACATCTTCTCGATGTTCTCTTCCGGATCTATTTTGAAGTTCTCATACTCTAAGGTGAGGACCCCAATCTTGGTCTCCTTAACTTCTTTGGTTCCCTCATATGTGACTTCAAGCTTGTCCCATACCTCCTTGGCACTCTCACAAGAAGACATCTTCTCATAGATGGTTGGGCCAAATGCACAAAAGAGGATGTGCAAGGCTTTGCAATTAAGTTCCATCTTCTTGCGATCGTCGACACTCCACTCGGCTTTGCTTCGTTGAGGCACGAACGGATCATCTTCAACTATGTCTCATATATTGTAGTCTCTTGACTCGATGAAGAACTTCATCTTTATCTTCCAATGTGCATAGTGAGTTCCATCAAAGAATGGTGGTTTGTCGATGGATTGTGCCATTGAGCCGGTTGTGTGAAATGATGATCGAGCTTGCTTGATCTTCTCAATACGATGTTAATCCTCTTCGATTGAGCCAAGCTCTTATACCAATTGTTGAGTTTTGAGGTGCTCGATTCCTTCAACCGATCTTGCTCACCAAGTGGTGGAGAGGTGGAATTTTTGGTGGATTTGGTGTGGAAGCTAAAAGATAAATGACACAATAATTTTAGAGTGGTTCAACCTTCTAACCAAGGTCTACATCATCTACCTTAGCTTCCCACTAAGGATTTCCAATCAATCCACTATTGATTCGTCCCCTTTTCTAGGATTAGGAGGAAACTCTTGTACACCGATCAAGCTTTCTACCCAAAGCCTTGATCAAACCCTCTTTACAAAGAGAAAAGATAAGAAAACTGTAACGCCCCGGTTTTGGGCTTAGAAGTTTTGGGCGTTGACCGGTTCGGTCAAAGTGCTGATCGAATATATAAGAGTGAATTTAGGAAAGCCTAGTTCGGGTTGCATTAAAAATATGGAAAAATGTTCTAAAATCATCTTTTATTATATAAAAGTGAACTGTGAAATCAATTTTGAAAAATGAGGTTTGGAAGGGTGACATTTTGGCTAGTGACCAAAATGTAATTTTTGAAAGTTGCGTGACTGTTTTATAAAGGATTGAAACTTTGAATCTTTAAGGAGCTATTATTCCAAAAGGAGTTTCTCCAGATTTTTCTAAGATATTTTAATGTGAAATTCTGATTTTTAAAGCTAATAAAAGTGGAGGGAAATCATTTTGCTATTTTATAACTAACTTTCCATTTTCTTCCAATTTTCCTTTTCTCTCATTTTCTCTCAACCCAAACACTTTCTCTCCAGATTTTCTCCTCTGATTTTTTCATCTAAATCACTCATTTCAATTCTCTTTGGATTCCTAATCATCTCATCTACAAAACCTTGCAATTTGCTAATTGGATTTTCAAGATTTTGGTTCCAAAAAGGGAGAAACTCAAGTTTGGAGGTAAGAACGTCCTTCTCCTCTAAACTCTCAGTTCTTTACTGAAATTCCTAAGTTCTCAATCCTTGATTTGTGATTTGTTAAAGGCTTTTCGATTGGAATCTTGATTTTGGCTTAAAATGCAAGATTTGCTTGATTTTGGTGGAATTTTCGTATGATTTGTTTAAGCAGGGTTTTGAGGTGTGTTTTTGATGTTAAATGAATGCTAAATTGATTAGAAGTTGAGGTTTAATTAATGAAATCCCGGATAGGTTGAATTTCCTAAGTTTGGCTTGAGTTTTTGGTTGTTTTTGGAGTGTTTTTGATGATCTGTTATACCTGGAGGTATAAGGACGTGTTTGTGATCATTTTGGATGTTAATTAATGTTTATGAATGGTTAGAAGTGATGGATCTTGGCTGGGTTAAGTTTTGGAAGTGTTTGGAGGTGTTTTCGGTTGTGTTTGGTAGCCGAAATGTTGGATTTGGGATGAGCAGCGAGTTGAGTCTTGTTGCTGGTGTTTTTAATGCATAATGATGCATTAATCCTCTGTTTTTGTGTGCTTCAAACAGGGGAGTTTGATCCGTGAGCTTTAGAGGTGGTGTGGAAGGTTTCGGAGGCTTGGAAGGCTTGTTGGCTAGCCTTGTTTTGTGTATCGGTGAGTGAAGTTGGGTTTTCAGCTTTTAAACCAAGGTTTGAAGGTTTTGGGAGCTTAGTTTAAGTCTAAACAACTTTGCTAAGCTCAAGAGTAAGTAAATGGATTTTCGCTCTTGGTTTGTGTTGTGAATTGGCTTAAAAAGTGATTGTGGTTGATGGTTGCAATGCATTTGGTTTGCATGATTTAAATTCTGTTTTGAAAGCATATTTTAAGCATGGTTTGATGCTGGTTTTGAAAGCCATATGTGAAGGATGCTCAAGGTAAGAGATCCTTGGTTTTGTACATTGAAAATGTGGTTTTGATGCATGGTGTTGCATGATGTTTAATGGCTTTGTGTAATGCTTTGAAACAGTGGATTGATGATGGTAAATGATGGTTTTTGCATTATGATTATGCATGTGAATCATTGGACTAATGTGGTAAGTTGGTTATATTGGCAAGTGATGTAAGTGGTTCTTGGTTTCTTTGATCAGATATAGTTAGCCGGCTATAGGATTGGGTGCACCGTGAATAAAGTCGCCTTGGAGGTGCAGTGGTTAAGAGTGAACCGGTAAACTCCCTTCAAGTATCCTAACGAGATGGTTAAGGTCATAATAGAGGTTGAATGCCCATTCGAGGACCTTGGTTAAGCAAAGGTTATATGGTGGTTAAAAGTCCATATATGGGAACCTTGTGCTTGTTAAGATCACAATGGTGGTGTAAAGTCCATGGGTGGATCTTGTGTAGGGTGTCCCGGATCTCGTTAGTGATGTTATACAACTACCAATTGGTGAATGCAAAGGTTGTATGGTGGTTAAAAGTCCATACATGGGAACCTTGTGCATGTCAAGGTTGTATGGTGTTTGAAAGTCCATACATGGGAACCTTGGGAAAAGTTAAGGTTATATGGTGTTTGAAAGTCCATACATGGGAACCTTGGGAAAAGTTAAGGTTGTATGGTGTTTGAAAGTCCATACATGGGAACCTTGTAAAAAGCTAAGGTTGTATGGTGTTTAAAAGTCCATACATGGGAACCTTAGGATGGTGAGGTCAAATGGTGTTTAAAAGTCCATTGGAGACCTTGGATTGGTAGTGTGTATGAAGCGTGGGGGACAACGCTTGTGATCCGCGTATCCGATTGGATGTTGAGTTGAAAAGTGGATGTGGTTGATCACTTGAAAGCCAATAAGATGTTCTTGATTATAAAGAAGCATGTAATGCTTGAAATGTTGCATAATTGCATGAGAAGCATGAGATGCTTGAAAAGATGCATGGTTGCATGGAATGTGTATAATTCTTGTGAATGCATGTTACTTGTTAAGTTGAACAAGTGTTGATTATCATTTGGTAAATGATGCATGTGTGCATGAAATCTCTTAAATGCATTGGAGTCTTGTAAGACTTGTTTTAAAAGGCATGTGATGATGATGTTGTGGTTCATATATTGCCTTGGTTTAATGCATGTGTTGGATTACTTGAGTAAATGGTTTTAAAGGGTTTCTTGCTTGGAATGTTTTCAAGTATAAGAAAGGTATGTTGTGAAATGGAAGTGTTTTTCCAAGGTTTTGAATTTAACTTTGCATATGGTGTTTATGCATGGAATGGTTAAATGGTTGAAATTGCAATTTGTGCTTTGAAAAGGTTTTTCTTAGCTTGCTAAGCTAAGGGTTGGTTTTCATGTATGTGCAATGCATGGTTTAAGCATGATGTTAAAAAGGGGTTTCAAACTTTGCTTGGTAAACAATTCGAGTTGCTTTTCAAAGAGGTTTTATGACTCGCTGCATTGATGGTGTTTTGGTTTTGAGCATTCCTCACTAAGCATTATGTGCTTACGCTCCTTTTTGTCCGTCAATGCAGATACTTGAAGTTTGGACAGCGAGAAGCAAGGGATTCAAGGGGGACTCCACTTGAGATGTATGTCTCGGTTAATAGCTATAGTTAATAAAGGCAATGGGGTAGAATCTCTCGGTTTGATGTTTATGTGTTCGTATATGTTCGGACAAGTATGGTTTTATGTTGTTGATGTTGTTGGAACATGTTTTGGCCTTTATGAGATTGATTTGGAAGTATGATGTTTAAATGGTTGCTTGTGTAGGAAGCATATCCTTTGAATTGGGGCTTTTCATGAATGTTGGTATTTTGTTGAATTGTTGATGCAAGTATGTCTCTTATATGTTGAATTGTATGTTGGTAAAGTTTGGTGGCTTTTGGAGCATGTTTGGATGGTCAATTGCATGTTTAAGTATGCATTTGGAGGTTTTCTGTGCAGGGTGTTTCGGAACAGTTCATACCGTTTCGGAACGGGTGCCTCAAACAAACCCAGACGTCTGAAACGGGTGAGATCGTTCCGAAACGGTTTGGCTACTGCCAGTCCCCCGTTGCGGTACGTGTTGCGGAACGGCCCCGCGTTTCGAAACGGGCTCTGCCAGTTTCGGAACGGGTGACCGTTGGGGGCTGACATTAGCAGTTAAATGTTTTGAAAAGTTTGCATTTTGGTCCTGAAACTTGTTTGTGCAATTGTATGAGTTTGGGATGTCCGTTTGAGCTGAAATTTGACAGAG
The DNA here is from genome assembly GCA_958450335.1 of Hibiscus tridactylites. Lineage (NCBI taxonomy): Eukaryota > Viridiplantae > Streptophyta > Magnoliopsida > Malvales > Malvaceae > Hibiscus > Hibiscus tridactylites. The sequence continues at coordinate 32,237,527 of OY288269.1, forward strand.
AAGCATGAAACATGATTAATTTTAAGTTGGTAACTTAAAATCTGGTTAAGTCCTTTAAGTTTTCAGAATTTACAGTTTGGTCCCTAAAGTTGTAAATTGTTCAATTGGATCCCTGTTTGATCTCTGATGTTTATGATCTTCGAGTATGTTGTTGTGTGATCACATCTAAGGTTAACGTGCATCTAGACAAGATTAAAAAGAAAAAAAAGGGTCGTTAACCAAGGTTGACTTTCGGGTTGACTTTGGTTTTCCCCGTGTGACTTTCTTAATTCGGGTCAGCCGTCTGGGCCGGGTTAAGGGGGTTACATTTGGTGGTATCAGAGCTGAGTTGCGAATGCTTGGGGAAAACGGTAAGATGTTGTGATGCGTGTTTGATGTTTACCTTGTTGTGTGGTTGAAAGCTGGTTGAAACACGTGTTTCTGAGCAAGTTAATGATGTTTGTAAGCATGCTTTATAGTTATGAATCTTGGTTGAGCTTATGTGGAATTGTGCAAATGTTGAGAGCTGGTTTTATGCATGATGAAAGTGCTATGAGTATGTTATGCTGATAATATGCTGTTGCAAGTGGATGCTGTTTGGTGTAAGCATGATCGAATATGTTGTTTGATATGCTTGATGTTGTGATATCCATGTTGTGATGACTGTTATGTCATGTAAAGGGGAGGATTCGGGATACCCATTGCCTTATTATTATAGCTATTGTGTTATTTTGGAGTTGGAGTTTGAATCCTTGCTTAAAGCTGGTCTAACTGGTTTGTTTGTTTGTTGTGAATGTTTGTTGTTGTTAGTAGTATGGCGAAGACGATGAAAGAATGGCAGTTGGGTGAGATGGTTGCTGCCTTAGGGCAGGTTGTTAAGGCATGGAATTCACCCTTTTGTAGAGGTGTTTTGTCTCAGTCTTCTGTGCCTGGAGTTGAGGTGGTAAGGCAAGGGAAAGAAGCTGGTTCTGTGGTGAAGAGTTCATCACCTGTTGTTCAGGAGGTGTTGGGAACATCTCAGGCTGTGGTAACGGTAAAGTCAGTGGATGTGCTGGCTATGGGATGTGTGGGTTTGCCGAAGCAGCGTTTGTTGGATTTGGGTGTTGTGGAGTATCATGGTTCTACACCGGGGATGTTTGAGGCCTGGTTGGCCAGTGTGATTTTGATCTTGGATAAGGAAGGCTGTGATTATGCCTGTAAGTTGGGGAGTGTTGTTTCTCTGATGTTGGAGGATGCGTGTGCCTGGTGGACATCTGTGGCGGTGGCGTCACATATCCATGATATTGACTGGGATTTCTTTGTATCTGCCTTTTATGAAAGGTATCTTGGAGAGAAGTTTCCAAGGGTTAAGCAATGTGACGGTAGTGCTGTTATGGAGCAAGTGTTGCTTGAGCAAGGAGTGGAAGTTCAGCTACCTGTGTGTGACCGTTGTGAAAGGCGCCATGTTGGAGGTTGTTGGGGCGCGGGTGCTTGTTGGAATTGTGGTTCCAAAGTGCATGTGAAGCGTGATTGTCCTCTTGGGGTGAAATCAGCTTCAGTGATAGCCAAAGGGTCTCTGAAAGGTCGTGGGCGCGGCCGAGGCAAGGTTCAGAGGTGGCAGAAAGAGCAGAAGGTTGTGAAGAATTTGGGAAATGAGAATTGCTGGAAATGTGGGTCTGCTGGTCACATGAGGTGTGATTGTTTGATGTTGGCTCGGAATAGCCAAGGTTCTTTACCGCAAGGAGTTGATGGTGACCCTAGTGTGCTAGCTGGTGCTGCAGTGGTGTGGCAGGAGGATGATGGTTCCGCGAGGAAGAGAGCTCGTCTGATGAAGCTTCAGGGAGGTGTTGTGTTTTCAGGTAACCTTGTTAAGTAATCTTTGCTCTAGTTACCTTAGTTTGGGTTCTATGGTTTTTCCTTGCGTGGTAAGTTTAGTCTTGTTGCTAGCATGTTTGGGGTAATGGTAGTTGTTTGGGAACATCTTGGGTGTGAAGAAGGCTTAGTGAGAATCTTGTGGTTAATGGTTGTTGGTATGATGGAGTTAGATAAGTTAGGAGTTAGTTGAGAGGTTGTTTTTAGACGGATTTTGAGGATGTTATTGGAGGGTGTGAACTGGCATTCATGCACAGTTAAAATCATTGTTATACGTTATTTTATATATGTGTTGGTCCATGCATACATGTGGCATGACATTAGAGGTTTTGCATACATGTACATCAGGCATGATAGGGCATGTTGGTGATCATGCATACGACGTTCACACTCGCTAATAACTAATCGAATCTGTTAGTGTGGTGGTTGGGTTAGGTTGGATGATGGGTTTTTAGAGGTTGTTTTGGTGCTGAGTGGGAGTTAGAAGTAATATTAAGCTAGTTGCTAGAATAATGAGGGTGGTATAGCATGTTGGTGGAAGGATAGTGCTTGATGCTCAAAGAGTTTAGTGGTTTTTTGGTGAGGAGTACCGGTTGAAGTAGAATCGGTTAAGTGGTGTGAATAGTTAAAAGGAAGTGGTAGTTCATTGGTGCTAGTGATGTTGCAGTTTTGTGGTTGTGTTTCCAAGTGCTGAGGTAGCTTAGCATTTAAGTTGTTGTGGAAGGGTTGTGTTGGTAAGTGTTGGTTCTTAGCAACCTTTGAGGAGTTGAGGAGTTGTTATGTATGTTAGGTTGAGCGATGTTCTGGTGAGGCAGGTGTTGTGGTCAAAGTTTGAAGTGGAAAAGCAATGAAAGATCGAAGGCCAGTGTTGTTTGAAAGGATTCTTGTGAGAAGTGGTTGGCTGGTTGTGAGTATGTGAACTTCTTTTGTAGTCAGCTGGTGGTGTATGGAACGGCTGGCGGAGTCAAGTTGGGGTTGTGATGTAAATTTTGGATTGTGGGTGAGTAGTCCTGGTGAGTCGTTATGGTAATGTTAGTGGCAGATGTGAAGGATTATCAGCACTCGTTGAGGAGTTTGAGTAAACAGTTGATGCTTAAGAATTTTCGCTTGTTGGGAAAATCCTTGGAAGAGGTTTGGGAGTTTGCAAGAGTTTTGGAAGCAGAGAAGTTTGCATAGTGGCTGAATGGGTTTGGTTAATGTCACTGTGTAAACAAGTCTTGGGAGTTGCGTGTTACAGTGATGTGTGCTGTAAAAGTTGAAGTTCTTCAGGTTGATGTTAGGGCTGTGTACAGTCTGGAAATGTGAAAGGTCAAGTTGTGGTTATCTTTGGGTATTTTGGAATTTGCAAACAGTGTGTGGTGGTGTTGGGTTTTGTGTGGATAGTGTTCAATGGTGGTTGAGGCTGTTGTGTTGCCTTGTGTGTTGGTTTGAGAAGGTTGTTATTCTCTTTTCGCCGGTTGAAATTCCGAGGACGAAATTTCCTAAGGGGGGGGGAGAGTTGTAACGCCCCGGTTTTGGGCTTAGAAGTTTTGGGCGTTGACCGGTTCGGTCAAAGTGCTGATCGAATATATAAGAGTGAATTTAGGAAAGCCTAGTTCGGGTTGCATTAAAAATATGGAAAAATGTTCTAAAATCATATTTTAATATATAAAAGTGAACTGTGAAATCAATTTTGAAAAATGAGGTTTGGAAGGGTGACATTTTGGCTAGTGACCAAAATGTAATTTTTGAAAGTTGCGTGACTGTTTTATAAAGGATTGAAACTTTGAATCTTTAAGGAGCTATTATTCCAAAAGGAGTTTCTCCAGATTTTTCTAAGATATTTTAATGTGAAATTCTGATTTTTAAAGCTAAGAAAAGTGGAGGGAAATCATTTTGCTATTTTATAACTAACTTTCCATTTTCTTCCAATTTTCCTTTTCTCTCATTTTCTCTCAACCCAAACACTTTCTCTCCAGATTTTCTCCTCTGATTTTGTCATCTAAATCACTCATTTCAATTCTCTTTGGATTCCTAATCATCTCATCTACAAAACCTTGCAATTTGCTAATTGGATTTTCAAGATTTTGGTTCCAAAAAGGGAGAAACTCAAGTTTGGAGGTAAGAACGTCCTTCTCCTCTAAACTCTCAGTTCTTTACTGAAATTCCTAAGTTCTCAATCCTTGATTTGTGATTTGTTAAAGGCTTTTCGATTGGAATCTTGATTTTGGCTTAAAATGCAAGATTTGCTTGATTTTGGTGGAATTTTCGTATGATTTGTTTAAGCAGGGTTTTGAGGTGTGTTTTTGATGTTAAATGAATGCTAAATTGATTCGAAGTTGAGGTTTAATTAATGCAATCCCGGATAGGTTGAATTTCCTAAGTTTGGCTTGAGTTTTTGGTTGTTTTTGGAGTGTTTTTGATGATCTGTTATACCTGGAGGTATAAGGACGTGTTTGTGATCATTTTGGATGTTAATTAATGTTTATGAATGGTTAGAAGTGATGGATCTTGGCTGGGTTAAGTTTTGGAAGTGTTTGGAGGTGTTTTCGGTTGTGTTTGGTAGCCGAAATGTTGGATTTGGGATGAGCAGCGAGTTGAGTCTTGTTGCTGGTGTTTTTAATGCATAATGATGCATTAATCCTCTGTTTTTGTGTGCTTGAAACAGAGGAGTTTGATCCGTGAGCTTTAGAGGTGGTGTGGAAGGTTTCGGAGGCTTGGAAGGCTTGTTGGCTAGCCTTGTTTTGTGTATCGGTGAGTGAAGTTGGGTTTTCAGCTTTTAAACCAAGGTTTGAAGGTTTTGGGAGCTTAGTTTAAGTCTAAACAACTTTGCTAAGCTCAAGAGTAAGTAAATGGATTTTCGCTCTTGGTTTGTGTTGTGAATTGGCTTAAAAAGTGATTGTGATTGATGGTTGCAATGCATTTGGTTTGCATGATTTAAATTCTGTTTTGAAAGCATATTTTAAGCATGGCTTGATGTTGGTTTTGAAAGCCATATGTGAAGGATGCTCAAGGTAAGAGATCCTTGGTTTTGTACATTGAAAATGTGGTTTTGATGCATGGTGTTGCATGATGTTTAATGGCTTTGTGTAATGCTTTGAAACAGTGGATTGATGATGGTAAATGATGGTTTTTGCATTATGATTATGCATGTGAATCATTGGACTAATGTGGTAAGTTGGTTATATTGGCAAGTGATGTAAGTGGTTCTTGGTTTCTTTGATCGGATATAGTTAGCCGGCTATAGAATTGGGTGCACCGTGAATAAAGTCTCCTTGGAGGTGGAGTGGTTAAGAGTGAACCGGTAAACTCCCTTCAAGTATCCTAACGAGATGGTTAAGGTCATAATGGAGGTTGAATGCCCATTCGAGGACCTTGGTTAAGCAAAGGTTATATGGTGGTTAAAAGTCCATATATGGGAACCTTGTGCTTGTTAAGATCACAATGGTGGAGTAAAGTCCATGGGTGGATCTTGTGTAGGGTGTCCCGGATCTCGTTAGTGATGTTATACAACTACCAATTGGTGAATGCAAAGGTTGTATGGTGGTTAAAAGTCCATACATGGGAACCTTGTGCATGTCAAGGTTGTATGGTGTTTGAAAGTCCATACATGGGAACCTTGGGAAAAGTTAAGGTTGTATGGTGTTTGAAAGTCCATACATGGGAACCTTGTAAAAAGCTAAAGTTGTATGGTGTTTAAAAGTCCATACATGGGAACCTTAGGATGGTGAGGTCAAATGGTGTTTAAAAGTCCATTGGAGACCTTGGATTGGTAGTGTGTATGAAGCGTGGGGGACAACGCTTGTGATCCGCGTATCCGATTGGATGTTGAGTTGAAAAGTGGATGTGGTTGATCACTTGAAAGCCAATAAGATGTTCTTGATTATAAAGAAGCATGTAATGCTTGAAATGTTGCATAATTGCATGAGAAGCATGAGATGCTTGAAAACATGCATGGTTGCATGGAATGTGTATAATGCTTGTGAATGCATGTTACTTGTTAAGTTGAACAAGTGTTGATTATCATTTGGTAAATGATGCATGTGTGCATGAAATCTCTTAAATGCATTGGAGTCTTGTAAGACTTGTTTTAAAAGGCATGTGATGATGATGTTGTGGTTCATATATTGCCTTGGTTTAATGCATGTGTTGGATTACTTGAGTAAATGGTTTTAAAGGGTTTCTTGCTTGGAATGTTTTCAAGTATAAGAAAGGTATGTTGTGAAATGGAAGTGTTTTTCCAAGGTTTTGAATTTAACTTTGCATATGGTGTTTATGCATGGAATGGTTAAATGGTTGAAATTGCAATTTGTGCTTTGAAAAGGTTTTTCTTAGCTTGCTAAGCTAAGGGTTGGTTTTCATGTATGTGCAATGCATGGTTTAAGCATGATGTTAAAAAGGGGTTTCAAACTTTGCTTGGTAAACAATTCGAGTTGCTTTTCAAAGAGGTTTTATGACTCGCTGCATTGATGGTGTTTTGGTTTTGAGCATTCCTCACTAAGCATTATGTGCTTACGCTCCTTTTTGTCCGTCAATGCAGATACTTGAAGTTTGGACAGCGAGAAGCAAGGGATTCAAGGGGGACTCCACTTGAGATGTATGTCTCGGTTAATAGCTATAGTTAATAAAGGCAATGGGGTAGAATCTCTCGGATTGATGTTTATGTGTTCGTATATGTTCGGACAAGTATGGTTTTATGTTGTTGATGTTGTTGGAACATGTTTTGGCCTTTATGAGATTGATTTGGAAGTATGATGTTTAAATGGTTGCTTGTGTAGGAAGCATATCCTTTGAATTGGGGCTTTTCATGAATGTTGGTATTTTGTTGAATTGTTGATGCAAGTATGTCTCTTATATGTTGAATTGTATGTTGGTAAAGTTTGGTGGCTTTTGGAGCATGTTTGGATGGTCAATTGCATGTTTAATTATGCATTTGGAGGTTTTCTGTGCAGGGTGTTTCGGAATAATTCATACCGTTTCGGAACGGGTGCCTCAAACAAACCCAGGCGTCCGAAACGGGTGAGATCGTTCCGAAACGGTTTGGCTACTGCCAGTCCCCCGTTGCGATACGTGTTGCGGAACGGCCCCGCTTTTCGAAACGGGCTCTGCCAGTTTCGGAACGGGTGACCGTTGGGGGCTGACATTAGCAGTTAAATGTTTTGAAAAGTTTGCATTTTGGTCCTGAAACTTGTTTGTGCAATTGTATGAGTTTGGGATGTCCGTTTGAGCTGAAATTTGACAGAGAAGCATGAAACATGATTAATTTTAAGTTGGTAACTTAAAATCTGGTTAAGTTCTTTAAGTTTTCAGAATTTACAGTTTGGTCCCTAAAGTTATAAATTGTTCAATTGGATCTCTGTTTGATCTCTGATGTTTATGATCTTCGAGTATGTTGTTGTGTGATCACATCTAAGGTTAACGTGCATCTAGACAAGATTAAAAAGAAAAAAAAGGGTCGTTAACCAAGGTTGACTTTCGGGTTGACTTTGGTTTTCCCCGTGTGACTTTCTTAATTCGGGTCAACCGTCTGGGCCGGGTTAAGGGGGTTACAAAAACTTAAATCCCTCTAATAGGTGATTGTTTGCACAAATAAGCTCTCACCCAAAACCTAAAACACTTGAGCAAATTTGACAATTTTGGCTCACTAGTGTTTGTCTATACAAAGAAATGACAATTTAAGTACAAAGACAATTCTTGATCATTTGTTGATTGACAATTGAAGCATTAACCATTACTTGATGCTTGGAGGTTCCTTTTATACTCATCTTTGAGTTTGTAGCTGTTACTAGCCGTTGGGGATGAATTGGAGTCGTTGAGGACTTTATTTCCCTTCATTAATGTTGTTATGTAGCCTTCCGTATCGATACGCTTGGACCCGTATCGGTACGACCTTCATCAGAAACTAGCCATTGGGCTCTTGCCATCCTAGGCGTATCGATACGCTTGAGGGTGTATTGGTACGGTATGACGTTTAAAAGACCGTTGGGGTTGTTAAAATGGGATCGATACGCTGACTAGGCGTTTCGATACGATCCCTCACCGTATCGAAACGGCCAAGCCTGTTTCGATACGGGTTTTGGCAGTGACCAAACTGGGCAAAAAAAGGTATTGATACGGGTTGGACTGTATCGGTACGGGCACTTTGAAAACACAAGTTTGGCTGTTTGAAAGCATGAAAAATCTTGCCAAAAACCTTTTAAAATACCTCAAACATAAATTCAAGTTGTTTGGACTTAAAACCAAATTTTAAATTCTTTTTAAATTAGTCCAAAACATTTTTCAATTATTATATCAAAACACTAGTTCTACAGTTTTATCTTTCAAAAAAATTACCTTGATTATTGATTTATCCATGGGGTTGAATGTGAAAATTAATGCATACACACATTGTTTTGATTATTTTTTTCTAGACTATGGCACCTAAAAAGAGAGCACGCACTACTACCGAAGTTGGCGAAGGATCAAATTCCAATGATGGCACTCGTCAGAATTTGACCTTAATTTATCAAAGGTGCTTTCGAACTCCCGGTGAACTCAACTATTTTCAGTCTTTTCAAAACTACAAGATTCGACCGGAGAGGGTAATTTCCATTCCCTTTCTCAATTCGGAGTGTTTCATGTTTGCTTATTTACCATTGCTCCAAGAATGAAAGTTTATGGATTTTCTTCAAATCTCGGGGTTTTTCTTTCGAAATTTGGTTTTGATTTTTTTTGCTAATGTCAAATGTGTTGCCGATGCCAAGGGTAATGTCATTGTCGTTAATTCCTATCTTATGGGCAAGAAGATTACTGTTGATGTCAAGACCCTTTGTGATGTTTTTGGTTTTGAGGATGAGGGTATTGATGATAAGGGTGCTCTTAGACATGTTTTGGGGGGATCCGTTACCGTTCTCAATGCTCATGACCACATATTGCATTTGATGATCACTTGGTGGTTTAGGCCTTTCGGAGGCAAATACTCAACAATCCGCCAAGTTGATGATTTTTGGATTAGATGCTTTCGCGAGAGGAATTGTCCTAACCTTGCTCGCATTATGTTTGCGGAGATTGTCTTTCTCGTTCAACATCGTCACACCTCTCTTGTTACTTCATTCACCTATGGCACCGCTTTGAGCTACTTTTCACTAAGAAGGAGATTGATTGCTCTCATGATTATCCGACAAATCTCACTGATCCTATTGATGAGAGGTCTCTTTCTCGGGGCAAGTTTCATTATTTCAATGGTAATTGGCTTTGCCTTTCCAAGCTTCCTAGTGATTCTATACCCGAAGAGATTGCAAATCCTCTCGTAGCTCCTCAAGCACCTCCTCCTCCATCCATGGATTCTCTCATGACCTATCTTAATGAACAATTCACAAGCTTACGCACGGGAATTGGTTCTATTGATCAAGTCATGAATTTCGGGTTTGCCGCCATTGATACTCGCTTCACAATCTTAGAAGATCGCATGACTAATGTGGAGAAGTGTATCTCTTCTATTGAGGCCGAGCACAATTAGATGAATATATCTCTTACGACCTTCCATGATGAATGGCATCAATCAAGGAGGAACAGTGATGCCAATGAAGATGAAGATGGTGATGTAGACGAGTAGTAGATTAGTCTTTGCATTTCATTCATGTCATCTTAGGATTTACTTTCATGCACTTTGATTTATGTTTTTAGGATTAAGTTTGTCATTTAAAACCTATGCTTTGATTTCTGTTGTTTGGATTTTATTTTGATATTTCTTTAATCTATGAACTTTATGATTATCTATTAAATGTTGTTTGGTTTATTGTTATGCCTTTATAGCCTATGTCTCTTATTTTGATCTAACAAAAAGGGGAGAGGGAAGTTCACAAGCTCACTTAAAACTTAAACTTAAAATTTACCTAGCTAACATTAAGGGGGAGTTGTTTTCCAAAGTTTTTTCAAAAGACTTAAAAATTTTACGCTTTGGTTTTGTTATATCAAAAAGGGGAAGATTGTAAAACATATGTTTGATTTTGATATAACAAATTATTTTAATGACCAAATTGTAAAACTTGAAATAAATTTTTAAGTCTCTCAAAAGGTTTCAAATCAACAAGGCTTTGCTCTAGTTTGAAAAACTCAAACTCCTAAACTTTTTCTAAGTGTTCCAAGGCCAAATTGTTCAAAAACGTTTATGAGTATCGATACACTTCTTACTGTATCGATACCTTTTTTAGAAACTTGGATACTAGAGACAAACGTTTCGATACGCTACTTACCGTATCGAAACAGGGTATCGAAACAAATTTCATCTGTATCGATACGCTCTCTCTATAAAATCTCAAGGAGTTTGAATCGAGTACCGATACAGTTTAAAATATTTTAACAATTCAGAGCTTTAAATATTTCAACTATTGTCTTGTCTGTTGGTAGGTAACCAAATTTTAAAGAGGTGGTTAATGAGTATCGATACGCTCTTACTCGTATCGATATGAATTCCTCTAATGGGCTATATTGGAAAAATTACATCGATACAGTCTTTCCCGTATCGAAACGGTTCCCTAACTCGTATCGATACGCTTGAACGCGTATCGATACACCTCTCTTATATTTGTGCAACGACTCTCTTTTTTAAGACAGGTATCGATACGCCTCCTTGAGTACCGATACGGTAGGCTGTAGAAGTGCATTTATGGTGGAAATAGAGGGTTCCAATGGCTATAATCAATTCCCTAACCACCCAAACGGCTATAATCAATGAAGAGTGTATAAAAAGAAGTCATTTGAAGACCAGCAACAACTATTGCATCTAAGAGAAACATCTATACACAAAATCCAAGCTCAAGTGCCAAAAGTCTTATTCTTGTAAAACCTCAAATTGTCTTTGAGTGTAATTCTTATCTAGTATTTCAATTTGGGTTGAGTGCTTGCATTCAATGGGCAAATTTGTATTGAGAGATATTCGTATTGCCTTCAATTTCTTCTTTGAAACCTAGTGAGGGTTTGGCCAATTTTTGGTAGAAAATTAACCGGTTTTGTAAAGGTTTCCTCCTAAGCCTAGAACAAGGGAAGATCAATTAGTGGAACTGTTGAAAAATCCTTAGTGGGAGCTAAGGTAGTGGATGTAGAGTTCATTTGGAACTTGAACCACTATAATTGTCTTGTTCTTCATTTTTATTCATTCCACTTCACTTCCAAATTTTTAAAAACTCAATTCACCCCCTCTTGGCTTTGATCCACTCAACAATATTGACATTCACCGTTTGTCTTTTATTCACTTTAGAATAGAAATTCTATGGCTTTTTTTGGTGTCCCTATGTATGTCCTAACATTAAAATAATTGAGTTTAAAGTTTGGGTCAGGTTTAAGGTTAGATGTATTGTTTAGCTTTTTTTAGTGTTGTATATATATATGTATAAGTACACTAAAAAGAAATAGAAAATTTTTATTCTTCACTTTAAATTCTGACATCACAATTAAAATTATTTAGTTCTACCACTGATTCCATGAAGACTTGGTCGTTTTCCATCCAGATTGTGGGGGTGATCTTGATAGTCCAATAGTCGGTACTTATATCTGCGATGACAGGTATTTAGGAGACCAGTTGTATCTGGGAAACAAGTGGATTTTGTTTGGATTTGGGTCCATTGTTGCCCAGTCAATCTGGGGTAGCCGTGTTAGGCATCCTGATATTTTACCGTAGCAATGATGCATTCCTGAAATACCCGAATGTAATCGCTGCCCTTCATTGAATTAATGGTCCCAAGTGTTAAAAAACTGAAGAAACCACACAAAAAAATAGGAGATAGAGGGACTTGAACCCTTTCTCTGTTTTCTTTTTAATTTCATTAATACTTTTTTTTTATAATTCATGTTCGGAGTTCATAATATTTCAACCAACAATGTCGTCTCCAAAGTCCAAACTCAAAATCTCTTCTTAAAATAACAACATACCTTGTCATTGCACACAACCCATCTACTAATCTCACTAATGCTTTAATCCATTAGTATGATAGTTGGAAAGGAAAAGAGGGAGAACAGTTTTTTTTTTCGTGAAGAGAACGGTAGGGGGTAATGGTTGATTCCCCTACGTCTTAATTGATACACTAATCACACACTTCCAAGTCTAGAAAATAAAACAAATTATCTATTTAAATTCAACTAAAACAAATAAATTCTGCAAGATTCCAGGTAGAGTGGTGGAATATAAAAAATGAAGGCATACCACATTCTCAAAGTACTCGTCTTCAATAGTACAAGCAAAAAACGGGGAGGTTCGGTACATAACTCTGGCGTACTTGTACATTGCGCTACAGGTTCATTTGATAACACTATGGATTGGACAACCAAAATTAACTACCTACAAAAATTTACACATCTCAATAACATTACAGACAACCCTGCTGGATGTATCTAATTCCTTGCTAATCCTAGTTAGCACAACTACAGGTGAGGGTACTTGATTCCTCGACAATAACATCTCATCCTCAATGGAACAGCCATTAAATATATAATGAAATGACATTTTCAGGCTAACAATAAGAGGCAATGATTACTATAATTGGCCAACCTATACATTATTAAGAATTCCTGAAATCATTTGTGTGTTTGAGCAGCATATTATGAAGGTCGTCGGCAGTTGGGCGATCAACCGGATTTTCCTCTGTACACTGACGGAAGACATCAACAAGAAATCTAATTGTCTCGGTTTCAGCCTCTGTTCCAGATTGGGTCATTGCAGTTTCAGTTGATGATTCCAATACCTCCAGCTCTTCAGGTAGTCTTGGACGTTTGCCCATCTGCATATATAGATCAGAAGAAACAACCTGCTTAGGTCAAAGGTATCGAGGAGACATGATCAGCTCAGGATTTACTATTGCCAAACCAATACCTGAATAAGTTCATGAATGTGCAGCTCTGATAACCCAGAATAAGGAACTTGGAGAGTCAACAATTCATAAAGCAGGCATCCAAATGACCAAATGTCCACTTCCTGCAACCAGTTAGAAACAGACTTCACATCCACATAAGCAATATAGTTTGTGTAAAATACAGAACCAAGCAACAAATCCACTCAAAGCAGAAATAGCAAATAACATATCACTTCAAGCTTATACCTATGTAGGGTGTACTGTAAATGAACCGGACTTGAACGAACAAGGTTGTGTTCGTGTTCATTTGTATATTTTTGAAGGTATTCATGTTCGGTTCATGTTCATTTGTTTATTTTTGTAAGGTGTGTGTTTGGTTCGTTTAGCATTCGCAAACATGTCGTTTATATGTTCAAAAATGTTAACTAAACAAATAAACAAAAAAATAAATAAGAAAGCCAACTAAATAAAACAAAGCCAAAGAAAAATGGAAATTATGCCACTAGTCCTTCAGCTCCTCAGGCTTCACAGTTTGAACTCTGAAGTTCAAACTGTGTAAAATTTAACTACCTTCACCAATATTTAAAATGTAAAAAACATATAAGGAAAAGGGGAACCGGGGAAAAGAGTCAATAAACGAGCTTTCAAATGAGCCAATAAACGAGCTTGTTCGTGAACATAAACGAACCGGACACACCTCTATTCGTGTTCGTTCATTTATTAAATGAACATAAAAAATTTGTTCACACTCGTTTATTTAGCTTAATAAAATAAACGAACATAAACAAACGTTATACGAACAGTTCATCGAACATTATGTTCATTAACACTCTACCCACTTCCCTCCCTACCCCTCATATCTCTACTATGCATATACACATTAACATACCAAGCAAATCATATTCTCTTTATCACCAAAACGATTTACATATTACTCGAGTCATTTTTCACCAAATCAAGGAATTACAAATCAGTTCAAAAATAACTGCTGAAAATGGCGAGGGATAAAACTTACCAGTCCATAAGGATTAGGCTCATGCATTGCACGTAAAACCTCAGGAGCCATCCAACGAGGTGTTCCAACACAAACATTAGGAGGAGGTATACCTAAATGGGCAATACAACATCTATGCAGGAAAGACCTAAGAGGTACTGCTCTATCAAAATCACAGAGCTTCACAATAGGGCTCCCATCAACTCTCTTCGCATCCAAATCAATCAGAATGTTTTCACTTTTTATATCACGATGAATAATGTGCTTTGAGTGCACCTCTGCCAGTGCAGACGCAACATCACGTGCAATGCACAATGCAAAATCCACTGGGACATGTTTCTCACCAGCTTTAGCTAGTTTCTCAATATGAGCCTGCTCATAAGCAACAAGGTAATCAGGTTCAAATACAAATCCAGTAACCATGAGGTAGCATAAAGAATAAATTATGTAACCATGAGGTAGCATAATTAAAATTTAAGTACACCTTCAAAGATCCTCCTTTTATGTACTCCATTAAAATTGCAGACTGCAGGATTCGACGTTCTGGTTCTACATCTCCAACAGATATCCACTTTGAAGATATCTTATGTCCGTACATTTCTACTATGCATGTGTGTTTCAAAGCACCCAGTATTCTTACTTCCCCCAAGCAACTGTACTCAAAATTTTTAACCTCATCGAATGAAGCACCATTTATTTCTAGAGTACGAACCTGCAAGTACACATTAAACAAAAATTAATAGCTAAAAATGAACTAGAAGTTAACTGAAAAGGCATGAGAACGTCATGACAATAAATTCTGCATAAAAAACAACCACTTAAGTCGTATATCTCAAAAACCATTAAAGAATCTAAAATTCTTCAAATCCCTATTGCCAACATTACAATCTAAACCGGACAAGAAAGATAACAAACCTTTGCTGCAGCATCCATTGATCCAAATTTGCATCGAACGAGAGAATTGGTGGCCACTCTTTCAATTTCATCACTTGTGGTCATAGAAGGGAAGGAACTTGAGACAGGAAGGCTTTCAGATGCAAGAGATACTTTTGTCCGACTAAGTGGTATGTATCTATAACAGAAAGCAGATAGCTATTAGAACCATGAAAAGATAAGACTCTTTTCACAGCACCATATCTAACCTAAAACACACAGATCCATGTTATCTCCACAAGAAAAAAGGAACAACTAATATTCAAAAGAAATTTTATTGGCTCAGCTAGTAATTATAGCTAATAGTTATAAGAAAAATTAACATATTATAAGCTCTCTTTCCAGATTCCATACCTGCAGTGGTACAATCAGACCAAATCTCTGAATCAAACTAATGGTTGTATTACAAAATATGCTAGAAGCAGAAGAAAATCTTCAAAAACACTTTTGAAATACAGACATCTAAGAATATTTGCATCAAGAAATTCACCTGCAAAAGTATTCGTGATCCATCTCCTCACGTATGTCGTGCGGATGACAAGCATCAACCACCATGCGAACCCATGAGTCACCCCTCTTTAGGGGAATGATATTCCAGGCATGGGGCATAAAATCCAAGTATCCCCTGATAAGCTCACAAGGAACCGGTGGTTCCATTCGATCACATAAATACTGCAGCAGTTGATATCATACCAGGTCTTAATAAAAAGATGACAATAAACTAAACTGATAATACCAAGAAAAATGAAAAGAGAAGTGAAAGTCACCTTCATGAGCAGTGCTCTATGCCTACACACACCAAATTGAAGAGTGCCAATAGGAACAACAATGGAATTGCGCCTCGACTTTATTGAATGTAAAGATCTCTCACAGAGCTCAGACAAAACAATATCTTCTACGGTATCCAAGGTCTTGTTAGATGCACTAGAACTGTCACTATTTCCAGTGGAACAGGTGCAAACAAAAGGCTTCATATAGTTGGAACCAGATACTGCTTTCCGAGTCCTTTCTACAATACCACTTCTATCACTCCCACCAAAATGATCCGATACAAAAAGTGCAAGCAAGGTCGCTATCTGGAAGTTATCAACAGTAACCCGCTCCTTATCTTTAGATAAACCATTCAAGTGCTTCAAATGAAATACCATAGCTTGAGCAGAGAGAGCAATCACATCTAACTCTTCATCTCTTTCCCTAAAGAAAAGGATATAATTATTAATCAACTAGAAGAACAGAAATATTATTTGCAAACCCCTAAAGCCTAGTACTCTTGATTTGCAAAGCAACTTAAGTCCTACTCACATATGTAGAATTACCTGTCCATAAGAATTACTTCGCGTGAATCGAGATTAAAAATCTGCTCGTAGCTACTCAAGGGCATAAAGGGACGATCGCGCCCAGCATCATAAAACCCATCGTGTACGTAGTCTTCAGTTCCACAAAACGAAGTGGTACTATACTTTTGTGATAAATTGGAGAAATAATCTATTGGTTTCCGAGACTTGCATGGTTTTGGATTATTAAGATCCCTATCAGAATGCCTTTTCGACTTAAAATTAAACTTGGATATTTCTGAGGATGAACCTTCATTATGTTCAATATCTCCTCTTGGCAGGGGCAAAGATGCATCAAGCTGAGAACATTCATCTTCACTTCCTTTACTTCTCAATTTATAACCAACCGAGGTACTATTTTTTACATCAAACCCCTTTTTATAACTATGTGTATCATCCTCATGTCTAACATTACTTATTTTGTCATCTTTGGCTTCAAGCAGAAGTAATGGATTATCATCATCTTTTCCTATAAGTTGTTCAGATGCATCATCCACACCAGTGTCCGAGGCCAGAAGATCATTATCACCTGGAACTTCTCCACCGGCCTTCAAAGTAAAAACATCACCATGTCCTTCCCCTTTCCACTTCCTGCTGTTATTTAGACGTTCTTGCCGAGCTCTTTGTTGCAAATAATGTCTTCTCTTCCATCGTTTACTTGATCTCCGAGATGCAAAACATCTACCATTGGCCAATGGCACAGTTAACATGCTTGATGAGGTCTTATGAGAACCTGTTTCAAATTTGAATGGAATAATTTAACTTCACTATTGGGTAAACACAATGTAGGAGAATGGAAAATAATATCATGAGAAAAGTGAAGAGAGAAATATCATGCAACTAAAACTTAAAATGAACACCTTACCATTATAAGAAACACTTCCATCAGTATCCTGAGCAGAAGTTTCATAAACATCCATTTCAACTGAATTGGTGAAATCATCACTAGATGTGCCTTTGCCATTTCCTTCCAAATTGCAGCATACCCAAGAAGGTATTTCAAAACAGCTTACAATTTTATTGTACTGGATAATGGAGTAGATGGATGAAAACAGGGAACAAGGTTAGCTTCAAAAACTACCTATTACCATCAACAAATCCAAAAAAGAAACAGAAATTGGAACTTATTGCATACTTTGTGCAAAGCACAGATACCAAGTAAAATAGCATGAGTTGAAAACTAGCATATCCCAAGTAAAATGGAACATCTTTAGGGCTTAGGACAACAGGGAAAATACTAATGGCAACTATCTTCAAGTGCAACGCAAACCAAGCACACAAAATAAATACAATGTGACAAACAAGTTACAAACCAATTAATATATAATCCAATTCAAAGTAGTAGTGTCTATATCAGTTTACCACCAAAGCATTTTACTGATAAAGTAGAAATAGCATTCCAATACAACTTGAAATAAAACGTTAGTCAAAATGAAATTGATTGCATCCTATAGAATCATATGGGAAGGGCTTCAAGTTAGGACTACCTAAACCGGTCAGGACAAGCAAATAACAGGCGATGACAATTTTGAGTAAAATTGCTCATTTGAACTCATTACAAGAGATTCCAGGATAGAGATCCATCTAAGTCTTCGTTTATGATAAGTACCTGAAGATTCAAAGTCTGAAGGTTATGCATCAGGCTAAGATCAAGAGAACCCAGTGATGTCAACCTATTATTTGATAAATCCAAGTTCTCCAATCTTTGCAATGAAGACAAGCCCGAGGGTAATTCCACCAATTTATTATTGGCAACTTTCAACGAAATCAAGTCATTCAAATAACTTATTTCAGTTGGCAAACTCTTTATATTATTGAAGGACAGATCCAGATATTCCAAATTCTTTAAGCATCCAATTTCTGGAGGAAGGTATCTGCAAGAAGAAGAAACACAAAAGGTCATACATTTTTTTGCATTCTTTACACCCACATATCCACCCCATCAGGATAATTGATGAGGAACCTAAAAAGGCAATGTATTTAGCTTTCTTTACAGTTCATCCAAATACATTATCAAAAACTTAAGCATTAATAATAGTAGCAAGTATTACTACCACTATTGACAGTAGCGTAGCATAATCTTAGATAACACTATTCACTACTCAAATCTCCTTTATTTCCTATGCAAATTTGAGGCTTCGTAACATTAGAAGCACAAGATTTCCTTATCAGATTCACACTTTAAATTTGAAAAAAATTCCTTCACTACAATAACATTCCATGAGAACAAAGATGTACATATGCTGAAAAAAATAACCCAAAATATTAGTATAACTTAAAATAAATTAGCCAGAAGAGTTGGTAGAACACATACCTAATAGAAAAATAACAAACGGAAAGCTTTGTCAAGCACTTAAGCCCAGAAATCTCACTCAAGAGAGTCAAAACTGAAGATCGAGGTGGAATCCTACTAAGCTCCAGCTCTTTCAACCCTTCCAACTTGCTTAAAGACATGTCATTGAACCCCGGGGGAGATATCTTCACCTGTAAACACTCTAACCCTACCAAACCCCCCACTTCGGCCGGAAACAAATTAATTTCATTCCCGAAAAACTTCAAATTTCTTAACCGACTGAATGCCCCAACAGATTTTGGAATCAAATTGAACACGTTCTTGTACAAATAAAGAACGTCCACGGACTCCTTCGAGTCTCCCAATATAGAAAACTCCAGGCTTTTTCCGGAAACATCGAGAACTGTTTCTTCTTCCGTACAACTATTACTACAATCATTGTCGGTGGTGTTGTTGTCGTGAGCGTTGATGCCTTCGACGGCGGCGGTTTTGGCGGTGCTATTAGTGTCGCTGGCGTCGTCGTCGTTTTCGTCTTTTTGTTGGTTGGGGTTTTGGTCGGGAATCTTCGGGAGGGTCTCAATGATGTCGGTGGAATCAGAGAGCTGCATTGGGTTGGGGGCAAAGTTGTAATTTTATAGACGCGAAACGGAAAATGATAAGACGAAATGGGGGATTTTGGAGGTGAAATAGGGTTGGGGATAAAGGTTCGAAGAAGAGATCTGTTTGGCGGGAAGGAAAAGCATGGGAAAATTGGCAAGAAAGTTGAAGGAAAACTGGCGAGAAAGGGAGCGGAGGGGGGGAAATATCGGAAGGAACCGCTCCCCTGGCTTTTTTAGTAGAAAATGAAAGAGAAACCCTAGAATCTAGAGGAACCGTAGTACTATAGTTCAAAATTTTCTTTTTGGTTTTTATCTTTTTTCTAACAAATTTTTTATGATTTAAAATTTGATTTTAAATATATAAAAAAAAACATAAATCAACGTTTTCTGTAAATTTTATTAAAGGGTAAACTATATAGATAGTCCCTCAACTATAGATTATATTTTGTTGAGTTACCAACTATGAAAAGTTACAAAATAGTCACCGATTTAAAAAATAACAAGTTGGTTCGTAGTCATTAAAAATTTAAGGAAAGATACAAAAAATCAATTGGTCTAGTGGGACGAGTCACTAGATCTCTTAAACAATGCCATGAATTTGAATCTTGACGTTGTGAATGGAGTAAATTAGGTTGGGAGGATCGACCTCATAATTGAACATCTACAGTACCCAATCTAGATTAGTCAACTAAAGAACTGGATGGAGGGGTTAAAGAAAAAAGAATTAAGGTAAGATGATGTGAGATAATAATTTGGTATGATAATAGGTTTAATCAAGTTTTATATTTTGTTTTAATTTGGTCATAATATAAGATGTAATGGAAGAATTGGACTATGTATTTCCCAATCAGCTCAAATCAAATAAAAAAAGCCCAAAAAGTTAATTCAAATCCTTCATTTTTGCCAATTCTATTTTCTTCTCCTCTCTAAGTTGGCCAAATAAATTATGGGTTATATTTCCTAAATCTAACACCTTAAATCTAAACCTTAAACACTAACCCTAAACTCTAAATTCTAACTATAAACCTTAAATTCTACATCCTACAACTTAAACCTCTAAACCCTAAACCACAACCTAAATCTCTAAACCCTAAATTGAAAGGCTTGTGTAAATTAAAGTTTATACAAGCTTATGTATCAAAATATTTTTATGCAAAAGTCTTAAGCAATGATTATAGGTTAGCACCGACAGTAAATCTTTGAACGGGTGATAACACGCCGATTATGGAAGCTTTTTATGAGCTATGATTTTACAACTTTGTGGCCTTCATCAAGTGTAGTCTAATTTGGGTGCCCAATTTGATCCGCGAGAGAGTCAAGGGTAGGTTTCTAGTTCACAGACGATGGTTTATATATTGTCGACGAATATGCATGGATGAAATCAAAATTATAAATTGGGAGTAAAATATAAATGTTTGAAAATTGAACGTAAATTAAAAAATACATTATTGAAATATATATGTAAAAAGCAAAATTGTGTGTGGGACAAGAGCCCCTCCTACATAAAACACAACTTCGCCACTACAAATAGGATCATGTACTTGGAGTCTAGACAATCCTTGATATTGGTATCGACGACACCAACTAACATGGAGGTGAATTTTTTTTAATTTCAGAACTCAAATCTATTGTTTCCAAGCATTATAATCATATTAATTGACCATCAAAACTTATTTCTAGCCATTGGATCACCTTTGAATCGATGAATATTAATTTTACACCATCAGAAAAGCTACTCACCATTTCAGTTTTCTTAACCTTTTTATTGGAATTCTCTACAAACTAATCTTCTATTATTTCCAAGTGATTCTAGTCCAATTTCCTCTCTTTTATCGACTTCTCATCACCGTATTTGGAAGGGTGGAGAATTTGGATGGTTAAGAGGTGGTATTTGGTGTAACTTTCTTGGGCAAGAAGAAAGGTGTAAGCTTTGGATTCATTTTTTGCATCTATGCTTTCTTTTCATTATTTTAGTTTATTTCAATCCTTAGTGAAAATTGTTCATGGTTTGTTTTGTATTTTTCTTTTTTTGAAGCTCCCAAAGAAACTTTGTGTGAACGTGTTTCCAAAGAAAAGGTAAAAGTAGTGGAATAGAGCTTTGGATGTGTAATTTTCTGGCTTGAAGTGAGTGTTTTAGCCTTACTATACTAATGTATGTTGTAACACTCTCGATCCTGATCCTGATCTGAAGCACTACATTCGAGTCACCCAAAATTTGACCAAACAAAAGTTTCATTTTTAAATCATAGATTTAGTCGTCAATAAAAACATCAAACCATTCATAAATTATGGAAATAAATAAGAAATATAAATTGTGTTACAAATTAGGAGCTCCATGTTTAAACATCATATATTAAAATGGTATTTCAAAATAGAGTTTATGGACTCAACAATTGTAAGATCCTATGAATACTCAGCCCAATAAATATAAGTATCGTACTCTGGCCATCACCGCTTGTTGGAATCCAAAATCGGTTGTGATCCTCGACCTCCCGATCAATCTACCAACTTACGCACGGAAACAACGATTCTGAGTGATAAGCTTACAAAGCTCAGAGGTACACATCTACTCTACTATACTTCATTCTAATCATAAACATAAGCATGCAAGCTAGTACAAGAAATATTGAGAGATAAATAAACATGTGGCGCTACCATTAGTCGTCTAAACACAACTCTTATCATGTGACGAAGCTATTGAAAAAATGGACCGGTCAACTAATTGCAAAATAACAGTGGTAGGCCTTGCATTTCCCATACCAAGCTTCATAAATACTGACTTGGGCATTAGATTCACGCTAGATCCAAGATCACATAGGGCTCTCCCCACATAATTATCACCTATTGAACATGGGATGATGAAGATGTCTGGATCATTCCTTTTGGGTGGCAAACTGCTCAACATAGAATATCACTTTTTTTGTTGTAGCAGCAGTCTCAAACTTCTCAACCTTTCTCTTCTTCGTGACAATATCCTTGAGAAACTTTGCATAAGTGGGCATTTGATCAATGGCTTCCAAAAATGGGACATTGATGTGTAATTGGTCAAGAATATCTACAAACTTTTTGAACTGAAGGTCTTCGTTATGCTTCTTCAATCTTTGAGGGAAGGGTGGTGGGGGTCTGACTTCTTCCTCTACTGGTGGGGGTCTATCTTTTGCTGTAGCAAAATTCTATCTTCCATCAGTAGGTTCACTTGTTGAGCCCTCATTCTTGTCCTTCTCAAGAGCTGAATCTTCTTGCATTTCAGGTTCTTCTTGTACAGTCTTAGGGATGGAATCATCTACTTTCTTCCCCCAAACTTATCTTCCTTGTTAAGTTGGGTGCCACTCCTTAAAGTGAGTGCACTGCACTCTTTTCTATGAGGTTTAGTTACTTCAGTATCACTAGGTAAATTGCCATGAGGTCGAACTTGTAAAGCTTGTGCTATTTGACCTACTTGGGTTTCCAAAGCTCTCAAAGATGAGCTATGACTTTGTAGTAGCGCACCTTGGCTCTTGATAGACGCTTCATAGTCTTGAAATAAAGCCTTTGTAGACGTCATAAAGTCTTGAAAAGTAGCTTCCAAAGAATTGTTGTTTGATGAAGAGGCTGAACCCTTGTTGTCATTTTGCCATGGCATATTTTCCTGAAAACTTAGGGGTTCAGTCTGATTTTATTGCTGATTCGAGCTGCCGGTATTGCAGTTTCCTTGATTCTCACAAGAGAGATCAGGATGCTGACGCCATCTTGGATTATAAGTGTTTGAGTAGGGGTTGTTGTTCCTATTATAGTTCCCCCACATAGTTGGTAGACTCATGGTTTTTTGAGCACTCGCTCACACGATGACTTCCATCACAATGAACACAAGTTGTTGCGAACTTGACTTCCTTCACCTCATTTGGAAGTTGGAGATTCTTCAACATATTTGTAATGGCCGACAATTGAGCTGAGACAGAAACATTAGTATCAAGCTCAAGTATCCCATGAGTCTTCATCCCCATTCTAGGTCTAGTAGTGGGAAATTGGTATTCATTGTTTGTTATCCTATCATGGATATCAAATGCTTCTTCAGGCGACTTGTCCAACAAAGTTCCATTTGTTGAAGCATCTAGCATCATCCTTGTGGGAGCATTAACACCATTGTTGAACATCACAACTTGCATAGATCTACCCGTGTCTCCATTGTAGAACATCACAATCTTGAAAACCAAGATTTGTGCATTTGTGAAGCAGTCCCTTGTATCTATCCCAACAGTCGTACACCGACTCATCATCAACTTGACGAAAGGAAGCGATATTATTCCTTAGTTGGGTATTCATGTTTGGTAGATTATACCAATGCAAAAAGCTTTTGCATAGATCTACCCATGTCTCCATTGAACTGGTAGGTACTCCACTCAACCAAGCTCGTGCTCGATCACGTAATGAATAAGGAAATAACTTAAGCTTCAACACATATTCATGCACACCTTGTTGTCTAAAGGAGTCACATACTTCCAAGAATGCACGAATGTGTTGCCTTGTATCTTTATGAGGCGATCCACGAAATTGACCAATTGAGTTCAACATGTTGAACATCACTAATTTAAGTTCGAAGTTGTTGGGCTTGTTGTGTTCGATTTCCTTCAACTGATTTAGATAGCCAAGTGGTGGAGAAGTTGGATTTTGGGTGATTTTGTGGGAGGTAAAAACTGGACAATGGACACAAGGATTTATAGTGGTTTGGCCTTCTAACAAGCACCTGCATCCACTACCTTATCTTTCCACTAAGGATTTCACCAAATTCACTCTTGAATTTCTTCCCCTTTTCTAGGCTAAGGAGGCAACCTTTACACACTCAAAGCTTTCTAACCCAAAGCTTGAGTAAACCCTCTTTACAAGAGAAATTTGAGCAAACTTTAAATCCCTCACTATGTAGATAGTTTACACTCTTAAGCTCACTCACCCAATCCTAAACACTTGAGCAAATTTGACAGTTTTGGCTCACAAATGTTGTATATACTATAAATGTACAATTTAAGCTCTAAAGACAATTTGACATCATAATGCTGTTACAATTGAAGCATTAACCATCTATTGATTCTTGGAGGTCCCTTTTATACTCCTAATTGAGTTTGTAGCCGTTGAGGACCACTGGGGTTGAATTAGAGCCGTTGAAGCCTTTATTTCCCACCATAAATGCAGTTCTGCAGCTTAGCGTATCGATACTCCTCAAATCGTATCGATACGGTCCTGATAAGGAAATAGTCGTCGAGCACTTCCAGCTGGTGCATATCGATATATGTAGCAAGAGTATTGATACGATCCTGCAATTTAAAAGACCGTTGGGAATTTGATCGTTGGGGGTAGTTGGGCGTATCGGTACGCGATACAACTATATCGGTACGCAAACTAGCCCTTAGATATTTAAAACACACCGTATCGATGCGGGCACAACGTATCAATACGGGTTTTGGCTACTAGAATTTCACTATAGCTGAAACCCTAAGGCGTATTGATACAGTACCAGACCGTATCGGTACGATTTCTTGAAAAACACTGGTTTGGCTACTTTAAAAGCATTTTGAGTCATTCCAAAGCCTTTTAAAGACCCTTAAACATATTTTCAAGTTGTTTTGACTAAAAGCGTACTTTAAATTCTTTTCAATTTTGTCCAAAACATTTTTTAATTATTATATCAAAACATTTAGTTCTACAATCTCCCCCTTTTTGATATAATAAAACCAACTTGAAAAATTGTTAGGGGTTCTCCCCCTTAGTATTTAAAAATTTGAATAAGAGAATTTTAAAAATTAAACCATGTAAAGCCCCCTTATTCACTTGAAAGATCAATTTTTCAAAACAATTAATTCTCCCCCTTTTTTATATCAAAAAGAATTTAAATGGCTTTAAGCTCAAAATAACATAGGGGTTGAAAATTTTGACACAATTAAAAACTTTGGTTTAAAAATTGGCTCTCCCTTACTCAAAGCATCAAACAATGTTAGTCCAACATATATGATTAAACTAGTTGAATTAAACGAAATAAAACTAAACAAAAATAAATTCAACTAATTTTACCACACTTGAATCCAAGGGAGGATGTGAAGCCTTCCTTCTTCAAGTGCTCTCTTTGTGTGCATGGAGCTCCCCCTCAAATTTGGACTTGTTGATCACTCTCCATCACAACTAAACAATACAATCAAGTAATTTTTAGTATCAAAATTGCTTTGGATCCATAAACATTAGTAGCACATAATTTAGTCCTCTTAGGAATCCATTTTTCAATTTCATCCTTTTTAGTTGAAAACTTAGTCCTTTTGGGACCCAAATACATCTAAAAACTTTACCATTCAAAAATCTAGGGGCACTAGATTGTCTTACATAAAAATTTGATTTTCCCAAATTGTTTTTCTTTTGAAGTTCATTGAAAATCAAATATTTTTCCTTTTTAAGATCATCAACTTCTTTTTTATGACATTTTCCCATCGTTTGAAGAAAATTTTGTAAATTTTAAACTCTAAGTTCAAAATATTTAATTTTTGCTTCAAACTCTAGATTTGTTTTGGAAAACAAATCATTCTTTTTCAAATTTGAAAGCATTTTTTTTTATTTTTAGAAAATGATGCCTTAAATTCCAAAAGCAAATCATCATAGGCATATAGTAACCCATCAAATGTATAAGAATTTGAAGTAGATGAGTTAGAAGTTACCTCCCCCTCATTGAGAGCCATGAAGCATAGGTGGGCTACCTCATTATCGGTGGAGTCTTCATCACTCCATGTTGCTACGTATGCTTTCTTTGAAGATGATCCATTTTCGTTGGACTTGTGGGAATCCTTCATCTTCTTCTTCGATTCATGCTTGCATTTAGCTATCTCGCTCTTCATGAATCAGGTGAATTTCTTGAAGAGATGAACCATCTCTTCATCTTCACTTTCCTCCTCCCTCAAATAAACGTGTTGGCATGTGAAGGATTTGAGAGCAACGACACTCGCGTTGATGCCTAGCTCCATGATTTTCTTCTTCCCCATCTTCTTTATCTCTTCCTTATTCTTCTCCTCTTCTTTTTCTTTCTTCATTATTTCATGAGTGAGAAGAGACCCCATGAGTTCATCTAGCTTCAAGGTCTTGAGATTTTTGGCTTCGATGATGGCGGTCTTCTTTGAGTCCTATGACTCGGGAAGAGAATAAAGAAGCTTTTGGACAAGCTTGTCTTCCAGAATGATTTCTCCATAGCCTTTGAGTCCATTTGTGATGGTGGAGAATCTATCGAACATCTTTGTGATGTCTTCATCCGGTTCCATCTTGAAGTTCTCATACTCGTAGTTGAGGAGGCCGATCTTGGTCTCCTTTACTTCGTTTGTTCCCTCGCATGTAACTTCAAGCTTGTCCCATACTTCTTTGGCATCTTCTCATAAATGTTGGGTCTAAATGCACAAAAGAGGATATGCAAAGCCTTGATATTTAGCTCCATCTTCTTGCGATCATCCGCACTCCATTATGCCTTACTTCGTTGTGGCACATAAGGACCCTCTTCAACAATATCCCAAAGCTTGTAGTCTTTGGATTTGATAAAGAACTTCATTCTAATCTTCCAATGAGCGCAGTTGGTCCTGTCAAAGAAAGGTGGCTTGTCGATGGATTGCGCCATTTAACCGGTTGATTGAATTGTTGTATCGAGCTTCCTGGATCACGTCAATAGGATATTAACCCCCATTCGATTGAGCCTCGCCTTGATACTGATTGTTGGGCGTATCAGTACGCGATACAATCGTATCAGTACGTGAACTAGCTGTTAGATATTTAAAACACACAGTATCGATACAGACATAGCGTATTGGTACGAGTTTTGGCTACTAGAATTTCACTATAGCTAAAACCCTAAGGCGTATCGATACAGTATCATACCGTATCGGTATAGTTTCTTGAAAAACACTAGTTTTGCTACTTTAAAAGCATTTTAAGTCATTCCAAAGACTTTTAAAGACCCTTAAACTTATTTTCAAGTTGTTTTGACTAAAAGCTTACTTTAAATTTTTTCAATTTTGTCCAAACAATTTTCAATTATTATGTCAAAACATTTAGTTCTAAAGAAGTTGGCTGCCTAAATTTCTAGGGCTACAATCCTAAGATTGAGATCATCCAAGATAGGATTCAAATGGTCTCTAATAGCTTGTGAACGAGCTACAACTCCTTCATTTGCCGTAGCATCAAGGTCCTCTAGATCGTCACATGGTTGACCTCCACGGTTTTGACGTCTATTCATGATTCTTAAAGCTTCTTGTATACATCTTTTTTTACGATAAAGATGTTCAATTTCAGGAACTATTGGTAGTATGGGTTTGTCGGGTCTTCCTCGGGTCATATAACAACACAACACCTGAAAAAAGATAAACAAAAACAACAAGTTAGTTTATACAAAAAGAAGAAATAAAATGGTGCAAAAACTAAACTTAAAATAACCAATTGCCAATCCCCGGCAACGACGCTAAAAACTTGTTGCGTGTAAAGATGTACTATAAATGATACGCAAACGGTGCAAGTATACACATCGAACAAGTAATAAAGTGATAAGTAAGATCGTCTCCATATGATTGGAGATAAATTAAGTCAAGTTCAAGCACTCAAAAACAAAAACTAAATATAAATGAAAGAGTTGATATGAGCAAGTGAAGAAAAATGTTGTAGCAAAAACATTAATAAAAACTGGAGTTGAATAATAAGACTTTGTACGTCCTCGCACG
The DNA here is from genome assembly GCA_958450335.1 of Hibiscus tridactylites. Lineage (NCBI taxonomy): Eukaryota > Viridiplantae > Streptophyta > Magnoliopsida > Malvales > Malvaceae > Hibiscus > Hibiscus tridactylites. The sequence continues at coordinate 32,265,023 of OY288269.1, forward strand.
TGTGTGAAACTCTCAAATGGGATGACAAGCTGGATTTATCAAGGATTCCTATACCTAGTTCTCATGAATGGCTAACACATTCCAGCTTATACTATGCTCGACAGAGTTTACTTAGGTGTTTCTAAACTATCTCTTGCAAGAAATCTGACAGCCATAATGCTACGTCAATACCTCTCAGCGTGAACCCTAGCAAGCTACTTATCGATGAAGTTCTACTCCTTTTAGTCGTTGAAACTATATCCTTATCTCTAAGGTAAGTTAAGGTTTTGCCTCTCAGTATCAAACCCCATTGTCCACGTTTATCTAAGCTTAACTCTCTCGAATATTAAGCTATCAAACACATAAGTAAAGGCTAACTCACGAAAGCTCTTACAAACTTAAGGCAATAAAACAATGAACAAAGTATACGATGAAACAGAAAATGCATAAACATCCTTTTAAAACTAAAACATAATCATCCAAAACAAACCCATGCCATTTAAAGTTAGTTCATGGCCGGGCAAACATCCATAATCATCCATTTAAAACAACCCATCCACGATAAAAAAAAATGCAACAGCAAAGAGCAACAAATTGTAAAAGAAACTCCCAAGCCGCCTTGGACTACCGTGAACCACCCTAAGCTTGCTGCTTCTCTCAAAGGCCAGCAAGATCAACCCTTTGGAGCTTCAACTATGGAGGACAACAAGATGAAGAAGAAGAAGGAAAGCGGCCACATTTTCTCCTCTTTTTCTTAGCTCACAAAGCACCTTTTTCAGCTCTCCTTTTAATGTGGGTGTCTTGTCCTTTATATAGTAGGGGCTCCTAGGGTTTTGTGCCATAAATTCCTTGTGTTTCCTAAGGAATATTCCATTCACGTGTGTGGCACAGCTGGCTGGTGGAATCATGATAATCTCATAAAAAGCATACATTTCATGCCTTTTTACTTAATTACTTGCTTGTCTTTAAGCTCATTTTATTTGCATTTAGCTACATTTAGTTGCATGTGGTGTTGTTAGTTTGGTTGTTTTGATTTAATTAAGAAATGGGTGCTGCTTGAGAAAAGGTTGTTCTGGTATGGTGATGTGCAGGTATGCAAGAAAGTGTGGCTGAGCAAAGAAATGTTGCATCATTTTGGACGACAATTCTGGGTGCAGAAAAGGACAAAGCAACGAAGATACTTTCTAGCCCACGTGAAGAGAACCCTCATTTGTCTGTTGTGCATGGTATATTCTAGGGAATATTCCTTAGGACACACAAGGAATGTTTAGGGCACAAAACCCTAGGATCCTATAGTATATAAAAGACAAGATACCCACATAAAAGGGAGAGCTGAAAAAGTTACTTTTTGGTGCTAAGAGTGAGGAGAAAAGGCAGCTACTTTACATCTTCTTCCTCAACTTGGTGTCCTCCATTGTTAAAGCTCCAAGGGGTGACCTTGCTGGCCTTTGAGAGAAGCAGGAAGTCTAGGGTAGTTCATGGCAGTCCAAGGCAACACGAGTGTAAAGCGTCCATAAGTTCTATATTTCATGCACATTTCATCTCCTATTATTGCTATTTTGAGTACCTTTTAGGCATAATTAGGATCATGCATTGCATTTTACAGTATTATTTACTTTGCCATGCTTTTTATATATTATCTATTATTTGGTAAGGAAAAGGTAATGTTTTAGTTTAGTTTTAGTTTCAGGTGCTAGAGGCTGATAGAAGGAGAAAGGAGCTGAGGACATGATGCTGAGGCAGCAGACCAAGGAGCTATACTGATGCAGTTCCAGACAGAGACAACAGCTTCCGAGTAGCTGCCGCCACCATACCTGCCGCCCAAGACAGCAAACTGAGGAATTGGAGAACTGGAGTGCGATCTGTAAAGCAGAAAATCCTGATCTTAACGATGTTTTCCACTCAATTGTCCGATGACTATAGCAGCGGGCAGAGCCGCCGAAGTAGGAATGTGAGATTACTTGCGGAGCAAGGCAACATGGAGAAGTCCACATTCAACTCAAAGAAGTCAGAATTTAAGGTTGCATTTAATGCAAAAGCTACTTTGAAGACTTCTACTTTAAGAAGGACTAGACCTAGCTAATGCCTATATATTACCCATTGTACTTTTACTTCAAAACAACTTAGGTTTTCCCTTAGGCATAGTTTAGGTTTTCTTTCTGCCATTATGTTCTAAAATTCTCTTTGGATTAGGGTTATGTTGCAATTAGCGTGAGAACGGTTGTTTAGGTTTTTAAGTTTGTTTTTTCAATAAAGCTTCAAGGTTTGCTTATTCCATGTTCTTCATAGTTTTCAGTTAAAGCGAAAGATTAGTTGATTACTATCCATTTGTTCGGTATCGAGAGATTCGAACTCACGAAAGGAGTAAGTACAATCTTCACCTTATCAAGTGTTGATCGATCCAGCCTAGACATAGGTTAGGGTTTAAGGCGGCTAAAAGAGAATGAACCAAACATTGTTGTCTTTGCACGATTCACGCCGCGACTGGTATTATCTGCAGTGGGCATCAACAACATTCTGACTTAGACATAAGCGATATCACTTTTGAAGAGTTCTGCCGAACCTTGTAGTCATGATGAGTTCGCCACCACACACACATCCATTCCACTGTCGGGGCAGCGAGAACGTCACAGCAGCCAACCTACCATCCCCTGCCGAGGCAGCGAAGTCTGGTAGCGCAAAGCAACTTATCATATTCAACGCAGTTTCACACTAAGCAACAGCATAACCCGACCCATTCCATTAATCTGATCTCTTCCCTTTTATTTACTTGTGTTTTATTTTCTGTTCTTCTTAAACAATTCAACTTATTTGTGCATTTAATTTTCCCTTGTGCATGAGTTACGATTCGAGTCAAGCTGTCTAATCCCTATGGGAGGCGATATCTTTTATACTATTACTTGAGAGGAGTGTGCACTTGCGCTCATATTTAGAGAACACTAAAACGCTCTACAAGTTTTTGGCGCTGTTGCAGGGGATTGGTAACAACGAAATTTGTTTTTAATTTCTGCACATTTATTTGCTTTTAATTTTTAGTTTTTATCTTCATTCAATTTTTTTACAATTTCCTTTGTTAGTGCATGACCATGGCAAATCCAAAAGGCGAAATTGTTTACTTTGACGATATCAAACGAAGAGCAAGAGAACTCAAAAAGAAGATCAGAACAGCCCTAGGGAACGCTAAAGAAGTGAGAAAAGCAGAGGAAAAACATGGAAGAAATAAACGACAACCCTGCCAACAATGCTCAGATCGGCAGGGATGGGCAGCAAGACCCGCCGCCCAGGGAACATCAGCAAGTTCCACCTAGGCAACCGCCCCTATTCTGCCAAGGCAAACACGGTATGTTCGAACCACCAGGGATTATTTGAAGCATGACTTTAGAGGGTTCGATCCTACAGTGACAAAACCTGAAATTGAGGCGGATCACTTTGAGCTGAAGCCCGTGATGTTTAACATGATCAACACTTTGGGGCAATTTGGAGGGACTGCCACAGAAGATGCTCGGCATCACTTAAGAGGATTCCTGGACATATGCAGAGCTTTCAAAATACATGGAGTCCACCAAGCTGTGCTAAGGCTGAGGTTATTTCCATATTCACTGGGAGATATGGCAAAACAGTGGTTGAACAACCAGCCAACGGGATTATTCAACACATGGACAGAGCTGTGCAATGATTTTTTGGATCGTTTCAGCCCATCTAATGTCACAGACAGATTGGGAAACGAGATCACAGCCTTTCGACAAGGGGATGATGAGCCAATATATGAAGCATGGGAGCAATATCAACAGATGTTTAATAATTGCTTCCTTCATGGTTTTCCAGCTTGGACACAGGTGTCAATGTTCTACAACGGGGTGAACTACCCAACCCGAATGATGATCGACGCCTCTGCCAACGGGATCATCCTTGAAAGACCACCAGTGTAACGCCCTGGTTTTGTGCCTAGATGTTTTAGACATCGGATCGGACCGGTCGGAAACAATTCGAATCACATTAGGTGGTTTAGGGAATCAAGGATCGAGATAGGATAAAAATATGGTAAAAATTGCTAAAATCCTCTAAAATCATGTTTAGGCGGTTGGTCAAATCAATTTTACAAAGTTGACTTTGGAAGTGGTACATTTTGGGTAGTGACCAAAATGTAAAATTTCAAAACTATGGAAAAATGTAATTTTTAAAGAGGAGCCAAAAATCTTAGAATCTCTACGGAGCTTTATGGCAATTTAGTCTTTCCTTAATATGACATGTGTTTAAAATGATTTTTACATTAATTGATTTTAAAAGGATTCTATTGATTTAATTAATTGGTGGTTAATTAGTGAGATTTTAATCACGTAACTACCTTTCTCTTCTCATTTTCAGCCAAACACCATTCTAACTCATTTTCTCCAGATTTCTTTTCTTCCAAACACTCCCCACTTGATTTCTCTTTCATTTCAAAGAATTCTTTCTTAATTCCTTCAAGATTTGTGAAGCTAAAACTTGTCATTCATTGAGGAAAGCAAGGATTGGATGTAACGCCCTGATTTTGGGCCTAGATGTTTTAGACATCGGATCAGACCGGTCGAGAACGATTTGAATCGCGTAAGGTGATTTAAGGAAATCAAGGATCGGGATAGGATAAAAATGTGGTAAAAATTGCTAAAATCCTCTAAAAATATGTTTAAGAGGTTGGTCAAGTCAATTTTACAAAATAGATTTTGGAAATGGGGCATTTTGAGTAGTGACCAAATTGTAAAGTTTCAAAACTGGGAAAATGTGATTTTTAATGTAGAGGCCAAAATCTTAGAATCTTTAGGGGGCTTTAAGGCAATTTGACCTTTCCTCAATATGACATATGTTTTAAAAGGCTTTTAATTAAATGGCTTTAATTGGATTTTTATTAATTAGTTAAAATAGGTAGTTAATGTGAGATTTTCAATTACGTAACTACCAACTCTTTCTCATTTTCAGCCAAACACTATTTCACTCATCTTTCTCCATAATTCTTTCTCCCAAAAACTCTCTCAATATTTCCTAAACCATTTTCAAGAAAATTTTCTTAGTTCTTCAAGATTTTGCTAAGGAAAACTTGTCATTCATTGAGGGAAGCAAGGATTGGAGGTAAATCCCGTTCTCAACCTCTAATCAAAGTTCTTTATTGAAATTCCCAAGATATTTGGCTTCTAAATACTATTTTTGGCTGAGTTTTCATTATTGTGTTGATTGGAGATCAAAATCTTGTGAAATTGTGGTTGAAATCTTAATTTTTGGACTTGATGAGTTAAGCTCTGTTTTGTGTTGATTTTAATTGGGTTTTAAGTTGATTAATATGTTAAAATGAAGTGTTGATAACATAGATCCCGAAATCCTTGAGATTCATGAGTTTCTTGGTTGATTTAAGTGAGTTTTTGAGGTGAAATGGTGGAATCTTGATTGCTGGAGGTATAAGGTTGGGTTAGGTTGTTTGTTAGATGTGTTTTGGTGTTTATAATGGGTTGGAAGTGATGTATGTTGGCTGGGCTTGGTTTAAGAAGCAATCGATTGAGTTTTTGGTTGTTTTGGATGGGTATTTTAGTGTAGTTTGGGTGAGAAACGAGTTTGTGAATTGTTGCTGGTGTTGGCATGCATTTTAATGCATTTAGATCTCTGTTTTGATGATATAAAAATAGTGGATCTTGATCCGGAAGCAAACGAGGTGTTTTTGTAGGCTCCGAAAGAGTGATTTTCGTGTCGGCGAGCAAGGCTTCGCGTATCGCTGAGTGGAAATACAATTTCCTACTTTGTAACGCTTTGAGCGCGGTCTTGGGAGCTTAGTGTAAGTTTGATACACTTAGCTAAGCTCATGAGTAAGTGATTCAGAAATCCCTCTCTTGGAAATGTGCTATGTTTGATGAAAATGCACTTGAGTTAAATGTGGATTTGTTTACTATTTTTAAGCATGTTTTTACGCATGAATGTTGCTGGATTTTAATGCCATTATGTTAAGGATGCACTAGGTAAGTGATCCTTGGTTTTCATGTGTTGAATGAATGTGATGTTAAGCATAATATGCTTGTGGAAATGGCATTGTGTTTATGCTTGTAAAACAGTGGATTAATGAGGTTAAATGATTATATTGGCAAGTGATGGAAATGGTTTTTGGTTGTGTTAATCGGATATAGTTAGCCGACAATAGGATTGGGTGCACCGTGAATAAAGTTGCCTTGGATGTCGAGGGGTTGTGATAGTGCTGTAATCTCCATCCATGTTCCCTAACGATTGAGGTTAAGACCACAATGGTGAATGGTTTAATTCTGTGTGTGAGTCTTGTGTATGAGTCTCGTACCCTCGTTAGTGGAATTATACAACTACCGATGAGTGATGTTGAGGGGTTGTGATTGTGCCATTAATCTCCATCACGGGTGTTGAGGGGTTGTGATTGTGCCATTGATCTCCACCTTGTGTAGTCTGGTAGTATGTATGAAGCGTGTGGGACAACGCTTGTAATCCGCGTATCCGATTGTATCTTGTGTTGAAATGGTTTATGGATTATCACTTGCGAGCCAGTATAATGTAAATGATTAATGTTAAGCATGAGATGCTTGTAAATGATGCAAGGATGCATGAGATGCTTGGTGAAGCATGATCAAAGATTTATTTGCTGATTTAAATGTTGCATATGAGCATGTTTTAGAAAGTGCATTGATGTTCTTGAATGGACATGTTTTATGTGAAGGCATGAGATATGAAATGGTGGTTTTGCCAATGGTGTGAAATGCATTGATAAATGTTGCATAGCGGTCTTCACTAAGCTTTGTGCTTACGCTCTTTTGTTTCATCAATGCAGAAAACTAGGCATTCGAGGCAGCAAGTAAACAAGGGGAATCCAAGCTTTTAATCTTGCAAAGTATGTGGCTTTACTTCGGTGTAATAAAAGGAAATGGGTGGGATTTATACTTTTGAATGGTTGAGGACGTTTCCCTTTACTTTGAACATGTTTGGTGGTTTATCCTTGAGTTGTAATTGGCCATTATGGTTTGATTTTGGATGTGAATGTTGGTTTTAGCTTGTTATGGCTTTGGTGGACTAGGGAGCATGCCATTAGTATCTATGTTGCATGTTGGATGCCATGTCGTAGCTAATGCCTCAAAATGAAGAACGTTGGTGTGTATCTATGTTGTATGCATGTTGTGGCATGTTTCGATTATGAAAAGACGTGAAAAACCAGCAAAATCTGCTGTTGCAGGGCAAGGCGTATCGGAACGCCCTTGCCTGTTTCGGAACAGAGGCTTGAAATGGCCATGAGTTTTCGGAATGGGTAGGGACGTACCGAAACGGTTTTGCTACTGGAAAGGGGTGTTTCGATACGGGTCTCGGAACGCACCCGAGTATCGAAACGGTCAACCAATTTTCGAAATGACCGTTTCGGTACAGGGCCATCCGTTTCGAAACCCCTGACCGTTGAGTTTGAGTTTGAACTGTTTCAGGTTTCTGTTTCTAACATTTTGGTCCCTGAGTTTTGGTTGCTTAATTTAATGAGTTTGAATGATCTGTTTGAGATGAAGTTTGACATGATGGCATGCTATATGATTAATTACGGATCAGTAACATTAAAACTTGTTTAGTCCTTACAATTCTGGAAATTTACATTTTAGTCCCTAAAAGACGTTTATATGCATTTGAACCCATGTTTGGGTTCCGTTCGCTGTGTCGCTTCCGCTGAAATGATTTGCTAATCATATAGGCTAATAATGAGCATCTATAAAAGAAAAAAAAAGAAAAAAAGGTCGTTAATCAAGGTTGACTTTGGTTTTCCCCGTGTAATCTTTGTAGTTCGGGTCGAGCATCTAGGCTGGGCTAAGGGGGTTACATTTGTTGGTATCAAAGCCAGATTACAAAAGAATTGGGGATGTTGGTATGTGAAATTGATATGGTTTGATGTATGATTTGTGAAAAGCATGCAATTGGTTGAATTTTGACGCTTATGGCATGCTTGATTTATGTGAATCACATGTGGAATGGATATGATTGCGTGATGATGATGCAATGTTGTTTTGTGCTGAATTTGGATGATGAAAAGCATGTTGAGCATGATGTTTCATGTATGCTATGCTATGTTGAGGGAAATTGGGGTGCCCATTACCTTATTACACTAATCAAATGTTTTGTAAACTTGGATTCTTGCTTGCAACTGGCCTAAATGGTTTGACTTGTTTTGTTGTTATGCTTTGTTTAAAATAGCACTATGGGTCCAAGAAGAGAATTGAGGTCAAATACGATAGTGCCTGCAGTTGAGCAGGGTGACCAGGGTGAACAAGAGGCTGATGTCCCTCATGGTGGAAATCTACCTCCTCCGCCACCACCTGGAGGTGGGGAGCAGGTGCAGCAAGGACCTGCTGGTCCTGGTTTGGGTGATTTGGCGCCACTAGTTTAGGCGATCACTAGGGCGTTTCAGGCTGATGTTGCCGAAGTGCATGTACAGGCCTCTGCAGCTGGGCAGGTGGGTTTACCTTTAGAGAAGTTGAGGAGCCTAGAAGTTGTGGAGTTTTATGGTATGTCTCTTGAGGCGTCTGAGGCCTGGTTAGCAAGTACGATCCGTATCATGGATCAGATGGGCTGTAATGATATGCGCAAGCTGGGATGCATAGTTTCTTTACTACAAGACGATGCCTACAGCTGGCGGACGACTACCACTGCTGGTATGGAACCCAATGAGGTTGATTGGGAGTTTCAAAGGTGCCTTCAGGAGGAAGTATCTAGGGGTGAGATACTTGGATGAAAAGAAACATGAGTTTATGTCGCTTGTTCAGGGTAACCTTTCTGTGGCTAAGTATGAGGTCCAGTTCGTACGCTTGAGCTAGTATACTCCTGAGCTGATACCTAGTGAGAGGCACCGATGTGATCGCTTCCGGTACGGGCTAGTATAGGAAGTTAAGACGTATATGCTGGCTGAAGATTATACTGACTTCGATGTGCTTGTGTGTCGAGCCAAAGACATCGAGCATAACTTGGGATTGTCGTCTCGAGGTGTTGGTTCTAGCTCTGGGAAGAGAGTAGCTAAGTACAGTTCCGGTGGTGGATGGAATAAAAGAGGTCGAGATAGAAGACATCAGCCCAAGGGGAGGCGAGGTGCTCCGGGCTGAGGTGGTCAGGTTCTGGGAGGCCGAGTGAGATCTGAGCAGCATACATGCTGGACATGTGGGTCGAGGGACCATTTGAGGCGAGATTGTCCTCGGGCGGCTAGAGAGGTGCAGGCTCCTATTGTGGTGACAGGGAATTCATGTTGGAATTGTGGTTCGGCGGATCACATGAGGAGGGAGTGTCCTTTGTTAGCTGGTGGAGGCCAAGGATGTGCTCCTGTGGTAGCTGCACCTCAGAGAGGCCGTGGGCGCGGCTGTGGGAATTTTTAGAGGAGAGACAAGGGGCAGCGGGGTATTGCTCATGTAGTAGCCGTTCGACCTGAGGAGGTTGACCGGCGAGGGTTTGCGCTCATCGTGAGGAGCGCAATGATAATGATTTCATCGCAGGTACCTTTGTTCTTCAGTCTTTATCTTTGCTGGCTTTGATTGATTATGGATCCACGCATTCTTATATCTTGAGTGAGCATGCACATTTGCTTGATATACCTGTTGAGTTGCTTGAAGTAGGAATGCAAGTGACTAGTTCTTTTGGTGAGACTGTAGTCATTAGGAAGTTGTATAAGAGATGCCTTTTATCTGTACAAGGACATGTTTTTCTTGTGGATTTGATGGAGTTACCTTTCTACGGATTTGATGTAATCCTTGGCATGGATTGGTTGTCGGAGCATAGGGCAGTGGTTGACTTTGATGTCAAGCGAGTCACCTTAAAGTTGGCCGATGATTATGAAGTAGTGGTAGTAGGTGAGAATGTGAAATTCTTGTCGAATGTGATTTCGGCTTTGGAAGCAAACAGTATGATGAGGTTGAGTTGCGAGGCTTACCTTGCCTATATGATGAATCCAGGCACCAAGGATGTGCGTGTGCAGGACATCCGAACTGTTCGCGATTTTCCAGGTGTCTTTCCGGAAGAATTGCCTGGATTGCCACCAAACAGGAAAGTGGAGTTTGGTATTGAGTTGTACGAGAATACGACTCTGGTGTCCATTGCTCCTTATCGTATGGCACCTAAGGAACTAAAAGAGTTGAAAACGCAATTGCAGGAGTTGTTGGATCGAGGTTTCATCCGGCTGAGTGTGTCACCTCACCGGTCTTGTTTGTAAAGAAGAAGAATGGAACAATGCGGATGTGCATAGACTATCGGCAACTGAACAAGTTGACGATCAAGAACAAGTATCCATTGCCTAGAATTGATGATCTCTTTGATTAGTTTTGGGGAGCTTCAGTGTTTTCTAAGATAGATTTGAGATCGGGGTATTATCAATTGAAGGTGAAGGATGTGGACGTACCTAAGACAACTTTTCGGACGAGGTACGAGCATTATGAATTCTTGGTGATGCCGTTTGGTTTGACCAACGCGCCTGCTGCTTTCATGGACATGATGAATCGTGTATTCCATGAATTCTTGGATCAGTTTGTGGTGGTGTTCATCGATGATATCCTTGTGTATTCGCGTACCGAGGAGGATCATGATAGACACTTGAGAATTGTTTTGCAAGCGTTATTGGAAAATCAGTTGTATGCCAAGCTGAGTAAGTGTGAGTTTTGGCTTAGGGAGGTGGTCTTCTTTGGACACGTTGTGTCATCTGAGGGTATTCGCGTTGATCCGCACAAGGTAGAGGTTGTGATGAGTTGGAAAGTACCTAAGTTAGTGACGGAGGTGCGTAGTTTCCTTGGTTTAGTTGAGTTGTTCAATGGATCGAATGATCGAAATAAACCAATAGGGGGTGAATTGGGTTTTTAAACTTTTTGGAGTGGAATGGACAAATAAAAATGGTAGACAAGGGAATTTAGAGTGGTTCAAGTTCCAATCGAACTCTACATCCACTACCTTAGCTTCACTAAGGATTTTCAACAATTCCACTAATTGCTCTTCCCCTTTTCTAAGCTAAGGAGGTAACCATTACAATTTCGGTCAAATTTTCTACCCAAAATTTAACCCAATCCTCACACAATAGTAACAAAGAAGTTGTTGGCTAAAACTAGTATATCTCAATACACAAAATAGCCCAATTACAAGCACTCAACCCAATTGAAATGATAAGAATGAAAAATACAATTGTGGTTACAAGACAATAATGGGATTTAGGCACAAATGATTGGATTTGATGTTTGGATGTTTGCTTTTGGATCAATAGTTGTTGCTGAAGCTTTTAGAGGTCCCTTTTATACCTTCTCATTGAATTCTAGCCATTGTGGTTGTTGCATTCATCAATAGAGCCGTTGGGGATGTTATCTTTCCTCCATAAATGCAGTCTGCAACCAACCGTTTCGAAACGCCCGACCCTGTGTCGAAACAGACTAAAATAAAAAGAGCGTTGGGGTGCATTTAAGAGCCTGTATCGAAACGGTTAAGCTTGTTTCGATACGCTAAGAGCCGTTTCGAAACTCATTTAGAAACATTTTAGCTACTGTCAAAGCTCGTATCAAAACGGGCTGAAGGTGTTTCGATACGCCTTAACGATCAATATAAAATCAGTTAAAAACTTCAACGATCATATTTTTTTAAATCTGACTTGAATACCGTTTCGAAACGTTTGAGGTCGTTTCGATACGGTGTCTCAATGTTCTTAAGCCGTTTCGAAACTTGTTTCGAAACAAGGGTTCACAGTTTCAAAACCGTTTCGATACCCGTTCCAAAACACGAGTTTGCACTTTCAAAAGTGTTCCGAAACGCCTAAGGCCGTTCCGAAACGGTGACTCGAAAATCACTGTTTTGGCTTCAAGAACACTTAGAAAAATTTTGACAAATTAAGTTTTTAACTTAGGCATTTTTCTTTAAACATATATAGAGGTTTGAGGACTTAAAAATTTGTTTTCTCATTTTCAATTTAGTCCTTAAATTCTTTAGTTATATCAAAATCAAATTATCGATTTCACAATCTCCCCCTTTTTGATATAACAAAACCAAAGTTAGAATTTTTAAGACTTTTGAAAATTTTAAATACATTCTAACTCCCCCTTAATTGAAGATGAGTTTTAAAGTTTTAAAAAGATTTAAATCCAAGTTTTTAAAACTAAAAAACTCTAAAACACTTAAAACGAATTTTGGCTCTTAGATTACTTCTCCCCCTTTTTGTTAGATAAAAAATAATAAACAAGGCTCAAAGAGAAGAAACAAGGTTAAAAGCAATAAGCAATAAGCAATAAGCAACATAATATAAATTTATAGAATTCAAATATCCAAAACATAAATCTTAAACAATAAAGTTCAAAGCTTAATCCCAACAAGATAATCAAAGCATAGGTTCATAAAACATAAAGGAAATAAAGATGCAAACTTAATCCTAATATGATAAGCTAATATGATATGACATGAGAGTCCTAAGCCTCGTCGTTATCGCCATCACCATCCGAGGAATCATCATCGTTCCTAGCTTGAGAGTGACGAAAATCCATCCATTGACCATAGAAAGTGGAGAATGACATGTCTATAGATTGATGTTGATTCTCAAGGGATGTGAGTCTATTCTCAATGGATTGCAAGCGAGTATTTATAGTACCAAGACTCGCCTCCATTGTGTTGAACCGCTTGGTGAGAAAACCCATGAGAGCTTCATTGTTGGCAACCGGAGCTTGTGGTTGAGGTTCAACTTGAGGTGGAGATGCTTCCTTATCAACCCGTTCTCATTGGACATTGTTGATGTAACGAAATCCAGACTTGCGGAGAGAAGATTCACCAAGTTTTTGCTTGTGGGGGTTCCGGAGAGTCATAAGTGCAATCAAGTTTAAGCATGCCAAAGATATGACTCAAAACAGTCCCATAAGTGAAGGACTTAAGTGCATCGGTTTCACAGAGCTTGACATTATTCACCATCTCGGCGAACATGATCTTGACAAGGTTTGGGCGCTCTCCACGACGAAAAACATTCAAGCCAAAAATAATCTACTTGACGAACGTGAGAGAATTTACCTCCATAGGGGCGAATAAACCACGAGAGCATCAAGTGGAGGAACCTATCGTGAGCATCCAAGGCAAGCACTGAACCGGTGTGAGAACCAAAGTGAGTCTCATCCTCGATTCCTTCGTTCTTGAGACCAAAGGTAGCCTCTAAATAAGGGATATAAATGACAATCCTCTTCCCCAAGATAAGAGACTTAATGCGAGCAACTTCAGAGTTGTCTTCACTATTAATAAGTTGGGCATTTGAGTAGAATAGAAGAACCATATGCTTGTAGCAAATATCCTGGATACCCAAGAAACTAAGGAAGCCCCATTCTTGTAAACGGTGGAGATAACGGAAGAGAAAGCGCTCGGAGTCAAGGAACGATATGTCAACAACACGCTCACGACGAACGGCAAGCTCTTTGACATAAGTGAAGCGATCCTTCATCTCTTGAGTCCGAAGAATTTTGAGAAAAGTTGAGTAAGGTTGGGACGGATAACGGCTTGATTTGAAGCATCACTCGATTGAGGTTCCTTACGTTTCTTGTTAGCGGGATCCATTGGAAAATCCTAAAAACATAAAGCAAGCGATTTTTAACATAAAATTAAGTGTATGCATGAAAATCCTTAATTCAATCCATTGGCAAATCCCACTTAGGTTTTTTTTTAAATTTAAGAACAACAAAAAAAATTTTAGGAGAAAACAATTTAACAGAAACAGTAAAAAAATACGGATGAAAAATAATATATTCGAATAAAAAATTTGAAGATTTTGAATTTTTTTTTACAAAATTTGAAAAACCCAACAAGCAAAACACATAATCTATACAAAATTAAAATTTTCTAACCTATGATTCGGATAAAAAGTGAAGGAAAAAGAAAAAGATGAAAATATACCTTAGATTGAGATTTTGGATGAATAGATGGAAAACCTTGCACAAAATTGTTGATGCTTGCTTAGACTTGTGTTTAAGAGTAAAAGCCCTCAAGATTTGGTGAAAAACAATGAGGTTAAGAGGGTTTTTATAGGAAAAATTCAATTTAGGGTTTTTAGGGTTTGAGGGAGTTTTAATTAAAGTGAAAGTTTAACTTTAAAAGCCCCTTTAAAGCAGTTCGCTAACCCGTTTCGGAACAGGTTTCGACTGTTTCGAAACGCGGGCACCGAGAGTTGACTGACGTTTCAAGTCCAACTGACCGTTTCGATACGGGTTTAACCGTATCGAAACACGTTTCGATACACCCCTTGGCAGTAGCAAAAACGTTTCGAAACCCTTGGAAGGCGTTTCAAAACACCCTTCTCCCAGATGGATTTTTAAGGCACCCGTATCGAAACAGTTGGACCCGTTTCGATACACCTGGGCCTGGAAGTGCAGATGAGGCTCTAAAATTGCAGAAAAATGAATTTTTGAAGTCCTAATTTGCATGAATGACATGAATGAGCAGGAATAACATGTGCAAACATAAACATATTCCCCCTAACTATAAGCATGGATGAAATTAGGAGTAAAAACACATAAACATGGTATTTTCAAGAGATCAAGCAATTTAAGCACAAAAGGGGTCCTAAAGGGTCAAGATAGGCTAGTTAGACCTAACTCTCTCCTAAGGGACCAAAAACGCTCTTTATCTAAAGGCTTTGTAAAGATGTCCGCTAATTGGTTTAAGGTGTTAACATACTCTATAACAACATCTTCTTTAAGGACATGATCTCTAATGAAATGATGCCTTATTTCTATATGTTTGGTTCTAGAGTGTTGGATGAGATTTTTTGTCAAACATATGGCACTAGTGTTATCACACTTAAGGGGTATGGTTTCAACTTTAATACCATAATCTAAGAGTTGTTGCTTCATCCAAAGGACTTGAGCACAACAACTCCCTAAGGATATGTACTCGGCTTCGGTGGTAGATAAGGCTACACTATTTTGTTTCTTAGAGAACCAAGATATGAGCATACTACCTAAGAATTGACAAGTTCCCGAAGTACTCTTCCTATCAATTTTACACCCCCCATAATCCGCATCCGAATAAGCATGAAGGTTGAAGGTAGAGTCTCTAGGGTACCAAAGACCTAAACAAGGGGTATCTCTAAGGTACCTAAAGATTCTCTTAACGGCTATAAGGTGAGACTCTCTAGGACTAGCTTGAAACCTAGCACACAAGCAAACACTAAACAAGATATCCGATCTACTTGCGGTAAGGTAAAGCAATAATCCAATCATAGAACGGTAAAGCTTAGAGTCAACACACTTACCTCCTTCATCCTTGTCAAGCTTTGTAGATGAGCTCGAAGGTGTGGCTTGAGGCTTTGCATTCTCCAAGCCAAACTTCTTGAGCATATCCTTGATGTACTTTGCTTGATTGATGAAGGTGCCATCCTTCCTTTGCTTGGTTTGGAGTCCCAAAAAGAATGAGAGCTCCCCCATCATGCTCATCTCAAATTCACCTTGCATCAACTTAGCAAACTCTTTGCAATGACATTCATTAGTAGATCCACACATAATATCATCAACATAAATTTGTACTACTAAGATGTCATTTTTATACCTTTTTATGAAAAGTTTAGTTTCCACCTTACCTTTTTGAATTAAAAAGTTTGAAAGTCTTTCATACCAGCTCTAGGAGCTTGTTTTAAACCATAAAGAGCTTTAGTAAGTTTGAAAACATGATTTGGAAATTTTGAGTCTTCAAAACCCGGTGGTTGTTCCACATACAC
The DNA here is from genome assembly GCA_958450335.1 of Hibiscus tridactylites. Classification (NCBI taxonomy): domain Eukaryota; kingdom Viridiplantae; phylum Streptophyta; class Magnoliopsida; order Malvales; family Malvaceae; genus Hibiscus; species Hibiscus tridactylites. The sequence continues at coordinate 32,280,705 of OY288269.1, forward strand.
TTCCTCATTTATAAAACCATTTAAAAATGCGCTTTTAACATCCATTTGAAAAAGCTTGAAATCATGATAACATGCATATGCAAGCAACATCCTAATGGCTTCCATTCTAGCTACGGGAGCATAGGTTTCATCAAAATCAATCCCCTCTTCTTGAGTGTAACCTTGTGCTACTAATCTAGCTTTATTTCTTACAATGTTACCACTTTCATCTAGTTTGTTCCTAAAGACCCATTTAGTTCCTATAGTAGTTTGATTACTAGGTCTATCAACTAATGTCCAAACATTACTTCTCTCAAATTGATTTAACTCTTCTTGCATAGCCATAATCCAAAAATCATCTTTTAATGCTTCTTTTATATTCTTAGGCTCTATGCATGAGATAAATGCAACATGATTCATAAGTTTAAGAGAAGATCTAGTGGTTACCCCCTTGGATGGATCACCCAAGATTTCACCATCTTTGACATATTTGAACTCCCTTGGGTAGTTCACTTCCTTTTCTCAAGAGTCAAGTCCTTCAAGGCTTCAAGAGGTAGATCGTGTGTGTCTTCTTCTTTTGTTGGAATCTCATCCTCCTTTGAAGTTTGTCCTCCATCAAAGGCATTAATGATTCCTACATCATTATCATCACTAGAATCCTTCCTTGGAAGGAGGTTATCATCGAATACAACGTGTATAGATTCCTCAACTACTAAAGTTCTCTTGTTAAATACACGATAGGCTTTAGAGTTTAAAGAATATCCTATGAAAATAGCTTCATCACTTTTTGCATCAAATTTACCTAAGTTATCTTTTCCATTATTTAAAACAAAACACTTGCAACCAAATGGATGAAAATAGCTAATGTTAGGCTTTTTAGATTTTAAAATCTCATATGGTGTTTTCTTTAAAATTGGCCTAATCATTACTCGGTTTACAATGTAGCAAGCGGTGTTTGTGGCTTCCGCCCAAAAATATTTAGGTAAATTGTTTTCACAAAGCATGGTTCTAGCCATTTCTTGTAAAGTTCTATTTTTCTTTTCAACTACCCCATTTTGTTGAGGAGTTCGAGGAGCCGAAACATTGTGGCTAATACCATTTTCATTTAAAAATTCTTCAAACCCTAGATCTTGAAATTTGGTTCCATGATCACTTCTAATATGGGAAATTCTAAGTTCAAGATCATTTTGGGTTAATTTTGAAAATATGATGAATTTTTCAAAAGCCTCATCTTTAGTACTTAAAAATAGAACCCAAGTAAATCTAGAAAAATCATCAACAAGAACAAATGCATAAGATTTACCACCCAAGCTCATAGTCCTAATAGATCCAAATAAATCCATATGGGTAAGTTGTAAACACCTACTTGTAGAAACATTATTAATGGATTTAAAGGATGACTTATGTTGTTTACCCTTAGAGCATGCATCACAAATTTTATCATTTTCATTTTGAGCTACTAAACACTAATGCTAGCATGTCCTAGTTTTCTATGCCATAGCCATGCATCATTTTCATTTTGAGCTACTAAACATGCATGGGATGTATGTATGTCATCTAAATGCACCATGTAAATGTTACCTATGCGATGACCTATGAGCATAATGTTATTAGATTTAATGTCAACAATTTTGCACCCACTTTTATCAAATAAAACATTAAATCCTTTATCACATAATTGGCTTATGCTCAACAAATTATGTTTAAGACCATCGACATACAAGACATTTTCAATAAGAATGGTAGAGTGATTACCTATGGAGCCAATACCTTTAATGTGGCCTTTGGAGTTGTCACCAAATGTCACCACTCCTCCACTTTTTGGCTTTGAGTCCATGAATCTACTCTTGTCTCCGGTCATATGCCTCGAGCATCCACTATCAGGGTACCATGAATTTTGACTTTGAGCTTTGGCCTTGTAGCAATGCTTCCCCTACAAACAAAGATATTAAACTTTTGTTTTTTAGTACCCAAATCATTTTGGGTCCACGAGTGTTAGCTCCCAATAGCTTGGTTCTCTTGGGAATCCAAGGTGACATAGCAACAATATTATTAGATTTTACAAGTTCCTTAGGAACCCATACACTTCTAATCTTTTTAGTTCTATTATGTCTAGGGAAGCTACTTTTTTTTGTAGTTATTAGTCTTTCTCCTAGGTTGGTTTGTTTTAGATGATTCACCTTTTTCATGCTTCACATTACCAACATTTTTAAAAGACTCTTTTAGCTTGTTAAGCTCACCTAACACCTTTTGGTGTTCACTATTACATTGAGAAAGAAGGTTATTTAGGTCAACATTTTCATCTTGGAAGAATTTAAGTTCATCTTTTAAATCTAAAATCTTTTTCTCAAATTTTAAGTTAGCTTGAGAAAGTGAGTCATTTTTATCATTTAATTCCGAAATAATTTTCTTATTCCTAATGACCGACTCCTTGTATTTCTCAACTAACTCATCATAAACCTATTGCAACTCATCATATGCATCATTTAATTCATCAAATGTAAAATCAAAAGATGATGAGTTAGAGGTTACCATGGAGGAATCCTCCTCAAGTGCCATGAGGCAAAGGTTGGCCACTTCTTGTTCGTCATCCTCGGATGACTACTCATCACTCCAAGTAGCAAGCTTGGCTTTGAGCTTCTTCTTCTTCTCAAAGCCCTTCTTCTTGAGTTGAGGGCACTCCGAATGAATGTGACTGGGCTTTTGCACTCAAAGCAAATGATTTGATCCCTCTCTTCTTCTTTGCTTTTACCTTTGAAGTCCATCTTTCTTTGAATTTTCCTTCCTCAGTTGGACCTAATGAAGCGTGAGAATCTTTTGGCTATCATAGCCAATTCTTCTAACTCATCATCCTCACTAGAAGTGCTCTCCTCAAGTAATGAAGCTTTGAGAGCCACTCCCATTTTCTTCTTCTTTTCCACCTCTAGCTTCTCCACTCTTTTCTCTTCCTTCTTCTTTTCTTCTTCCCTTCCTTGCTTCATAATCTCATGAGTAAGGAGAGAACCCACTAGCTCATCAAGTTTTAGTGTCTTCAAGTTTTTGGCCTCGATGATGGCGGTTCTCTTCCCATCCCAAGATTCAGAAAGTGAGTAGAGTAGCTTCCAGACAAGTTTGTCTTTCGAAATAGTCTCTCCAAAGCCCTTAAGCCCGTTGACGATGGTTGAGAAGCGATCGAACATCTTTGACACCGTTTCGTCGGGCTCCATCTTGAAATTCTCATAACTAAGATTGAGAATTCCAATCTTGGTCTCCTTCACATCATTGGTTCCTTCATAGGTGGTCTCTAGAGTATCCCACACTTCCTTGACACTTTCAATGGAGGAGACTTTGGATTAGATATCGGGACCGAAAGAACAAAAGACCATGTGAAGAGCTTTGTCGTTTATTTGGATCTTCTTCCTTTCATCTTCACTCATCTCCATCTTCTTCTTTAGAACCATCTTTCCTTTATCATCACACTTCAATGAAATGTAGGGACCATCTTCAATGACATCCCAAACCAAGTAATCGTTGGACTTGATGAAAAGGCGCATCCGGTTCTTCCAAAATGGATAGTTGTCACCATTGAAGAATGGTGGTTTTGTAGTGGATTGAGACTCGTACATGCTAGATCCGGAGGTAGATTCCATATCTTGATTTTTGGATGATCACACTCTTCATAGGAACTCCTCTTGTGGTTGTTAATCATTAAAAGTGGTAGGCTCTGATACCAATTGTTGAGTGGATCGAATGATCGAAATAAACCAAGAGGGGGTGAATTGGGTTTTTAAACTTTTTGGAGTGGAATTGACAAATAAAAATGGTAGACAAGGGAATTTAGAGTGGTTCAAGTTCCAATCGAACTCTACATCCACTACCTTAGCTTCACTAAGGATTTTCAACAATTCCACTAATTGCTCTTCCCCTTTTCTAGGGTAAGGAGATAACCGTTACAATTTCAGTCAAATTTTCTACCCAAAATTTGACCCAATTCTCACACAATAGTAACAAAGAAGTTGTTGGCTAAAACTAGTATCTCTCAATACACAAAATAGCCCAATTACAAGCACTCAACCCAATTAAAATGATAAGAATGAAACATACAATTGGGGTTACAAGACAATAATGGGATTTCGGCACAAATGCTTGGATTTGATGTTTGGATGTTTGCTTTTTGATCAATGGTTGTTGCTGAAGCTTTTAGAGGTCCCTTTATACCTTCTCATTGAATTCTAGCCATTGTGGTTGTTGCATTCATCAATAGATCCGTTGGGGATGTTATCTTCCCTCCATAAATGCAGTCCGCAACCAACTGTTTCGAAACGCCCGACCTTGTTTCGAAACGCCCGACCTTGTTTCGAAACAAACTAGAATAGAAAGAGCCGTTGGGGTGCATTTAAGAGCATGTATCGAAACGGTTAAGCTTGTTTCGATACGCTAAGAGCCGTTTCGAAACTCGTTTCGAAACATTTTAGCTACTGTCAAAGCTCGTATCGAAACGGGCTGAAGGTGTTTCGATACGCCTTAACAATCAGTATAAAATCAGTTAAAAACTCCAATGGTCATATTTTTTAAATCTGATTTGAATACCGTTTTGAAACGTTTGAGGTCGTTTCGATACGGTGTCTCAATGTTCTTAAGCCGTTTCGAAACTCGTTTCGAAAAAAGGGTTCACAGTTTCAAAACTGTTTCGATACCCGTTCTGAAACACGAGTTCACAGTTTCAAAAGTGTTCCGAAACGCCTAAGGCCGTTCCGAAACGGTGACTCGAAAATCACTGTTTTGGCTTCAAGAACAATTAGAAAAATTTTGACAAATTAAGTTTTTAACTTAGGCATTTTCCTTTAAACATATAGAGAGGTTTGAGGACTTAAAAATTCGTTTTCTCATTTTCAATTTAGTTCTTAAATTCTTTAGTTATATCAAAATCAAATTATCGGTTTCACATGGGTACTACTGTAGGTTTGTCGAGGGTTTCTCGAAGATAGCAGCACCTTTGACCAAGTTGTTGCAGGAGAATGTTTGCTTTGAGTGGACTGATGCGAGATAACAAGCTTTCGAAAAGTTGAAAGAAGCTTTGACGCAAGCTCCTGTTCTAATTCAACCTGAGTCTGGTAAGGAGTTTGTGGTCTATAGTGATGCGTCCATTGTTGGTTTGGGTTGCGTGTTGATACATGAGGGTAAGGTAGTGGCCTATGCATCTAGGCAGTTGAAGGTGCATGAGTGCAACCACCCTACTCATGATCTTGAGCTTACGACTGTGGTGTTTGCATTGAAGATTTGGAGGCATTACCTGTACGGTGAGAAGTGTGTTGTGTTTACAGATCATAAGAGCTTGAAGTATCTTATGTCTCAAAAGGAGTTGAATCTTAGGCATCGTCGTTGGGTAGAGTTGCTTAAAGTTTATGATCTAACGATCGAGTACCACCCGGGCAAGGATAATGTTGTGGCTGATGCTTTGAGCCGGAAAGTGGCTGTGGAGTTGAGGGTGGTGTTTGCTCGCTTGAGCATATCGTGTGATGGTGGTCTTATTGCAGAATTGCAAGTGAAACCATCTCTGATTCAGTTGATCAAAGATAAACAGTTGCTTGATGATTCTCTTGTTTCGCATGTTTAGGACATTGCAGAGGGTAAACCTTCGGATTTCAGCTTTAGTGATGATGGTGTTTTGTGCTTTGGGAGTCGAATAGTGGTGCCGGATGATGTTGAGTTGAGGCGCACTATTTTGACTAAAGCTCATAGTAGCCCTTTTGCTATGCACCCTGGTAGTACAAAGAAGTACCGTGATTTGAAAAATGAGTACTACTGGGTGGGGTTGAAAAAGGACGTGGCTGAGTTCGTTAGTAAGTGCATGGTGTGTCAGCGAGTGAAGGCTGAACATCAGGTTCCTTCTGGGTTGCTACAGTCTTTGAGAATCCCAGAATGGAAGTGGGAGAGAATCACCATGGATTTTGTATCTAGATTGCCTTTGTCGCCATCAAAGAAAAATTCAGTTTGGGTGATTGTAGATCGGCTCATGAAGTGTGCACATTTTCTGCCTGTGCATACTACGTATACCTTGGATAAGTTGGTTGAGCTGTACATAGCTAAGATTGTGCGGTTGGACGGTGTGTCAAAGTCCATTGTGTCGGATAGAGATCCGAGGTTTACAGCACGATTTTGGGAATGTTTACATCAAGCCTTGGGTACACGGTTGAATTTTAGTGCTTCTTATCATCCTCAAATGGATGGACAGTCGGAACGTGTGATCCAAGTGCTTGAGGACATGTTGAGATGCTGTGTGATAGATTTTCAGGGTTCTTGGGAGAAGTACATGCCGTTGGTTGAGTTTGCACATAATAACAGTTACCAGGCAAGTATTCAAATGGCTCCATACGAGGCTTTGTATGGAGAAGATGTAGAACCCCTCTCTGTTGGATAGAAGCTGGGCAAAAGTTGATTTCGATGCCAGCTATGCTAAAGGGAACCACCGTGAAGGTAAAGCTCATTTGGGAGCGTTTAAAGGAAACATCGGATAGGCAAAAGTCTTACGCTGACCTGAAGCGTAAGGGGATTGAGTTCGCGGTTGGCGAACGTGTGTTCTTGAAAGTATCGCCTTGGAAGAAGGTGATGAGATTTGGGCATAAGGGTAAGCTTAGCCCAAGGTTCATTGGACCTTACGAGATTGTGGAGCGTATTCGTCCTGTGGCATATCGGTTGAGATTGCCTACGGAGTTGAAGAAGATACATGATGTGTTTCATGTCTCTATGTTACGAAGGTACAAATCGGATCCGTCGCATGTGATGCCTGTTGAGGAGATAAAGTTGAATCCGGATCTGTCGTATGATGAGAAACCAGTGAAGGTTCTGGATGTGAGTTGATAACTACGTAAATATCCTTGTAGAAAAGGAAGATCTGACATGTGCAGCAGAAACACGTGAGCTGCAGAAACATGTGAACATGCAGAAAAGGAAGATCTGACATGTGCAGCAGCCGGTGCCCGCCTGCAGACTGTCTCCCTTGTCCCCTCGAAGCAGACCTTGTCGGTGGATATTCCTTGGGAATATCAAGGCATATTTAGGGCACCAAACCCTAGAAGCCTCCACTATATAAAGGGGAGAGAAGCTTGGAGCAAAGGGTGGTAATTTTGAGCGTTGCAAAAAGAGAGGCGGAAGAGAGAGAAAAGGAGAGAGAAGTTTCTGTAGGATCACGTCGGCACGCCCCGTGGCGCAGCAGAAAAATTAATCCGACGTAATCCAGCCAGGATCCATGTACAGGAAAGAATCCGAGGTGAAAAGATGAAGGGTTACCTTTTAAAACTCTGGAAACTGGAAAACCGACGGTATGTCGGAATAACCATGTCAAGTGTAACCCCCTTAGCCCGGCCTAGACGGTTGACCCGAACTACATTACACAGGGAAAACCAAAGTCAACCCGAAAGTCAACCTTGATTAACGACCATTTTTTTCTTTTTAATCTTATCTAGATGCTTATTAACCTTAAGCGTACTCTTGAGAAAAGCATACTTGAAAATCACAGTGATCGGAAGGCAATAAGGGACTCAATTGCACAACATACAAAGTTAGGGACCAAAATGTAAATTTTGGAATTAGGAAGGACTTAACTGATTTTTAAGTTACCAATATCAAATTAATCATATTACATGCTTCCCTGTCAAATTTCACTTCAAACGGACATCTCAAACTCAAGCAATTGCAAATACAAAATGCAGGACTAAAACGTAAAGCATACAAACCTTAAACCATTAAAATCAGTGTCCAACGGTCTAGTTTTTCGGAACGGGGGTTGACCGTTCCGAAACGCGGGTTTGTTTCGAGATCTGTATTGAAACAAGGATTGGCAGTGGCAAAAGCGTTTCAGAACGGCCTCTACCCGTTTCGATACACGAAGGCCATTACAGGCCCCCGTTTCGAAACGTTAGTGCCCGTTCCGATACGGACTGCCCAGAAAATGCATATTTTGCTGGTTTAATATACAATTAATCACTCATACACATCCTAATGACTTCCTAATCATGCCAACAAGTCTTCATACATATTAGGTACATGTTTGCATCATCAAAACACGATCATGGCATCAATTCGGAAAATTCACAAGTCTATAGGCATGCTTCCTAATATCCAAAGCAAACAACCATCAAATCATCAAAGCAAGCACCAAAATGGCCAATTACATAACCAAAGCACTTAAGGAATTATGCCATAACTAGGGAGTCCAAAACATCTCCCAAAATCACATCCTAGGTTCCCATTGCCAAATATCAAAATCTAATAACGTTGTGAAATAGTCACCATACATGAGCTTAGCTTTCCCTTGGATTCTTAGCCTCCTTGCTGCCCACAAACACCTCAATTATCTGCATTATTGGTTCAAGAGAGAGAGCGTAAGCACAAATGCTTAGTGAGGCATGCTCTAATGAAACAACACAATAACGCACTTTATAAAAACCCTTTCCATAAAGCCTTTTAACACACATCAACATTATTCATGCAACATTGCATTCACAACAAGCATCTCATGCTTCAATATCATTAACATGTCATATTGGCTTCCAAGTGATAAACCATAACCTTTTACAACATAAAACACAATTGGATACGCGGATTATAAGCGTTGTCCCATACGCTTCATACACACTACCAAACACACAAGGTGGAGTTTACCGGTACAATCACAACCCCTCAACACCCGTGATGGAGTTTAGCGGTAAATCACAACCCCTCCACATCACTCATTGGTAGTTGTATAACATCACTAACGAGAACACGGGACACACAACACAAGATCCACACATGGACTTTTAACCACCATTGTGATCTTAAACATCTCGTTAGTGTACTTGGATGGAGTTTACGGTACAATTACAACCCCTCAACATCCAAGGCGACTTTACTCACGGTGCACCCAATCCTATAGCCAGCTAACTATATCCGATTCAAGTACTTTAAAACCAACACATCACTTGCAAATATACATCAATTATCAACAATAATCCACTGTTTTAAAGCATCTAAACAAAGCCATTTAACAACATGCATCACTATGCATCAATCCACATTTTTAACAAATCAAACCAAGGATCTCTTACCTTGAGCATCCTTCAACAAATGGCTTACATAACCAGCATTAACCATGCTAAACATGCTTTCAGAAAACATAATTTAAACATGCAATTTATCAACAAATGCATCGAACCAATCCATGGCTCAACCAAGGGAGTTTTTCTGAAAACTTACACTTGAGCTTAGTTAAGTTGATTAGACTTAAGCTAAGCTCCCAAACCTTCAAATATTCGATAAAAAGCTAGAAATCCAACTCCACTCACCAATTCCATTTCGCAAGCTTGCCGAAACGCCGATTAAGCCTCCGGATCAACACCACAAGGATCCGAAGATGTCTCCCCTGTTTTAAACACATCAAAGCAGAGGATTAATGCATCATCATGCATTAAAATCTTCCGCCATTACACCTAAACTCGCTGCTCTCACCAAATCTAACATTTCGGCTACCAAACACAATCGAAATCACATCCAAACTCTTCCACAACATTACCCAGCCAAGATCCATCACTTCTAAACATTCTTAGACATCAATTAACATCCAAAAAGAACCTAAACTCGTCCTTATACCTCCAGCTATAACAGAACACCAAAATCACCCCAAAAATCACCATTTTCATAAGCAAAAACTTAGGAAAATCAACCTATTCGGGATTGCATTGATTAAACCTCAATTACACATCATTAAACATCCAAAATACATTAAAAAGCCATCTCAAAACAGAGCCCAAACAATCACCAAGAATTTCTTCAAGATTTGTTCCAAATCTTGAGTTTTAAGCCAAAATCAAGATCACAACATTAAAACCTTTTATAAAACTTAATTTAAGGATTGAGAACTTGGGAATTTCAGTAAATAACTGAGTATTTAGAGGAGAACAACATCCTTACCTCTAAATGTAGATTTCTCCTTGATTAGAGCCCAAATCCTTGAAAATTCAATAAGCAAATGAAGAGGATTTGATGTAGAAAGGATTAGGAATCTTTTGATGATTGAAACCTCATCATTTAGTGTGAAAATCAAAAGAAATGTTGCTATAGAAATGTGATTGGCTGAGATAATTTTGAGAGAAAATGAGATGAGAAAGTTTTTAAGAAAGTTAGTTATGAAATCTCAAAATTGGGTTTTCCCATCTTCCTTTAATTAATTAAACATTAAATGAATCATTAAAATCTAAGAAAAATCTGGAGAAATCAATCTTGGGTAAATTAGCTCCTTAAAGATTCAAAGTTTCAATCCTTACAAAACAGTCACCACTGAACTTTTCAAAAATTACATTTTAGTCACCAATTCGAAATGTCACACTTCCAAACCTTATTTTGTAAAATTGATTTCACCACTCTCTTATATATATATTAAAAGAGGATTTTTAGATATTTTTCCATATTTTTAATGCAACCCGAACTAGGCTTTCCCTAAAACCACCTTTTATATTCGAACAGAAAATTAGACCGGTCCGATTCAGACCTTAAACTTCCAAACCCAAAATTGGGGTGTTACAACTCTCCCCCCCTTAAGAAATTTCGTCCTCGAAATTTACCTGGAGAAAAGAGGTATGGAAACTGCTTCTTCATGTCATCCTTTCGTTCCTACGTGGCTTCCTCAACACCACGATGCTTCCACAACACCTTTACCAAATCAATGGTCTTGCCTCGAAGAACTTTACTGTCTGAATCCAAAATTTCCACCAGTTCCTCATCATAGGTCAAGTCTGGATTCAATTCCACTTCCTCCACATGCATAACATGCGAAGGATCCGATCTATACCTCCGAAGCATAGAGACATGAAACACATCATGAATCTTTTCCAACTCCTGTGGCAATCTCAACTTGTACGCAACAGGACCCACACGCTCAATCACCTCGTATGGTCCAATGTACCTAGAGCTCAACTTACCCTTTCGACCAAACCTCATCACCTTTTTCCAAGGCGAAACTTTCAAAAACACACAGTCACCTACCGCATACTCAATCTCCTTACGCTTCAAATCCGCGTAAGACTTCTGTCGATCAGAAGCTGCCTTTAAACGCTCACAAATGAGCTTCACCTTCTCGGTGGTTCCTTTCAACAAAGCTGGCATCGAAACCAACTTCTGACCTGTTTCAACCCAACAAAGAGGAGTTCTGCACTTCCTCCCGTACAAAGCTTCATAAGGTGCCATTTGAATACTTGCCTAGTAGCTATTGTTATAAGCAAACTCCACCAAAGGCAAATGCTTCTCCCAAGAGCCCTGAAACTCAATCACACAGCACCTCAACATATCCTCCAGCACTTGGATAACACGCTCAGACTGTCCATCCGACTGTGGATGATAAGAAGTACTGAAATTCAGCCGTGTACCCAAAGTGTAACCCCCTTAACCCGGCCTAGACGGTTGACCCGAATTAAGAAAGTCACACGGGGAAAACCAAAGTCAACCCGAAAGTCAACATTGATTAACGACCATTTTTTTTCTTTTTAATCTTGTCTAGATGCACATTAATCCTAATTGTGATCACACAAACATCATACTCAAAGATCACAAACATCAGAGATCAAACAGGGACCCAATTGAATAAATTACAACTTTAGGGACCAAATTGTAATTTCTGATAATTAAAAGGACTTAACCCAAATTAAAGTTACCATCTTGAAATTAATCAGGTTTCATGCTTCTCTGTGAAATTTCAGCTCAAAAGGACTTCCCAAGCTCATACAATTGAACAAACAAGATTCAGGACCAAAACGTAAACAATTCAAAACATATAACTGCCAATGTCAGCCCCCAACGGTCGACCGTTCCGAAACAGGTAGACCCTGTTCCGAAACACGGGCCGTTCCGCAACGGGTTCCGAAACATGGCCTTGGCAGAGACCAAACCGTTTCGAAACGGTGCATACCGTTTCGGACGCCTGGGTTCATGTAAGGCACCCGTTCCGAAACGGTGCACACTGTTCCGAAACGCCTGCACAGATTGCAGCAAACTAGCATTCCAATTCATGCAATAGATCATTCAAACATGCTCCAAATGTCACCAAACTTTACCAGCATGCAATTCAACATATATATGACTTATAGGCATCACAAAATCAACAAACCAACATCATATGCAAAAAGCCCCAATTCTATAGGCATACTTCCTACACAAGCTAGCTATTCAAAACACCAAACTTCCAAAACAAGCATACAATGTTCCAATCTAAAAACCAGCATTCAAAACAACATTCAACATACTTAGGGAGTTCCAAACACCTCCCAAAACATACACATTGGTCCCCCATTGCCAAATTACCCAAAAGCTAAAATGTTTAACAAAAACCTTCCATACATTGAGCTTTACTTGTACTTGAACTCTTGCCCTTCTTGCTGCCCTTCAAGATACTCTAATGCTCTGCATTATTGAATTAAGAAAACGAAGAGAGCGTAAGCAAAAGCTTAGTGAGGAAAGCTCTTAAAAACCATTCAATAATGCAATTCAAAACATTTACAAAACATGCTTTAAATCAACCTTTGCACATGCTCAAAAGCATACTTTAAACAAGCAATCTCATGCTTCAACATAAACATAACATAACATGTCATATTGGCTCAAGTGATACATTTCATTTCTTAAAACAAGTTCATCAACTTCCCAAGGACTTTTAAACACCTTGGCCCCAAGGACTTTTAAACACCTTGGCCATGGACTTTTAAACACCATGAATAAGGACCACACAAGGACTTTTAACCACCTTTGTGTCCAATGCTTGAATCACCCCAAGGACTTTTAAACACCTTGGCCCCAAGAACTTTTAAACACCTTGGCCCCATGGACTTTTAAACACCATGGCCCCATGGACTTTTAAACACCATGGAAAAGATCACCTAAGGACTTTTAACCACCTTAGTGTCCGCAACAAGAATCATCCAAGGACTTTTAACCACCTTGATGTTCTTAAGCAACAAGGCTCACTCAAGGACTTTTAACCACCTTAGTGACCTTAATCTTTTCAAAACATCACTTGCCAATATACATCATATTCATCATTTAATCCACTGTTTTAAAGCATTAAATCAAGCCATTTTCATCATGCATTTCAAAGCATCAATCCACATTTAAACAATGTACAAAAGCAAGGTACTCCTACCTAGAGTTACCTTCAACATATGGCTTACATCATCAGCAAAATCCATGCTAAAACATGCTTTCAAAAACAGTAATTAAAACATGCAAATCATCATTTTGCATCACATCAAAAATCATGGCCACCACTAGAGAGAAAATCCGAAAACTTACACTTGAGCTTAGCAAAGTTGTTTAGACTTAAACTAAGCTCCCAAAACCTTCAAACCTTAGTTTAAAAGCTGAAATCCAATTTCCACAAACTCACACACCGATTTCCACTTTGCTTCAAGCCAAAGCACCAAATCAAACTTCCGGATCAACCACTCTTGGATCCAAAGATGCCTCCCCTGTTTCAACACATCAAAGCAGAGGATTAATGCATCATCATGCATTAATTGCTTCAATGAAAGCTCCTAAACTCGCTGCTCTCATCCAACCTCCATTTTCGGCCACCAAACACAACCGAAAATGCATCCAAACCACTTCTAAACAAAGCCCAGCCATAAACCAGCAAAACCTCACTTCCATTAACATCATATAACATCTAAAAACAACCTATTAACAACCTTATACCTCCAGCAACATCAGATCACCAAGATCACCTCAAAAACTACCTTGAAACACAAGCTAAACTTAGGAAACTCAACCTATCCGGGATTGCATCAATCAAAACTCAATTCCTTATCAATTTAGAGATCATTTAACATCAAAAACACCTCTCAAATCACAGATCACTCAGATCTAACGAAAATCATCAAAAATCATCAAAATCTTGCATAATAAGCCAAGATCCATTTCAACACTTTAAAACCTTTAATTAAACATCAATTAAGGATTGAAAACTTAGGAATTTCAGTAAAGAACTGATAGTTTAGAGGAGAAGGACGTTCTTACCTCCAAACTTGAGTTTCCCCTCTTTTTGCAATCAAAATCCTTGTTGAAACACTTAGCAATTGAAGAGGTTTTGAAGATACAATGATTTGGAATCAAATGAGAGTTGAAAGGAGGGATTTAGGTGAAGAAATCAGATCCAATTCTCTGGAAAAGTAGTGTTTGGGTTGAGAGAAAATGGGAGAAAGAAAATTAGGAGAAGTTGGTTATAAAATCTAAAAATAGCCAAATGGCTTCCCTCCAATTTTGATAACCTTTAAAATCAGATTTTAGACTTAAAATATCTTAGAAAAATCTGGAGAAACTCCCTTTGGGTAAATAGCTCCTTAAAGATTCAAAGTTTCAACCCTTTATAAAACAGCCACCAAACTTGCGAAAATTACATTTTGGTCACTAGCCAAAATGTCACACTTTCAAAACTCATTTTCCAAAATTGATTTCACAGTTCACTTAATTATATTAAAAGATGATTTTAGAACATTTTTCCATATTTTTAATGCAACCCGAACTAGGCTTTCCTAATTTCACCTCTTTAGATTCGAACAGCACTTTGACCAACCGATCAACGCCCAAAACTCCTAAGCCCAAAACCGGGGCGTTACAACTCTCCCCCCCTTAAGAAATTTCGTCCTCGAAATTTACCTGAAGGAAAGAGATAAGGAAACTGCTTCAGCATGTCTTCCTTCCGCTCCCACGTGGCTTCCTCAACACCTCGATGCTTCCACAGCACCTTTACCAACTCAATGGTCTTGCCACGAAGAACCTTGCAATCCGAATCCAGAACCTTCACCGGTTCCTCATCATAGGCCAAATCCGGATTCAAAACCACTTCCTCCACAGGCATCACATGCGAAGGATCAGATCTATACTTCTGGAGCATAGAAACATGGAACACATCATGAATCTTCTCCAACTCCTGTGGTAACCTCAGCCGATACGCAACAGGACCCACACGCTCAACCACCTCATATGGTCCAATGTACCGAGGGCTCAACTTACCCTTCCGGCCAAACCTCATCACCTTCTTCCAAGGCGAAACCTTCAAGAACACACGGTCACCCACCGCATACTCTATCTCCTTACGCTTCAAATCCGCGTAAGACTTTTGCCGATCAGAGGCAGCCTTCAACCTCTCACAAATGAGCTTCACCTTCTCGGTGGTCCCTTTCAACAAAGCCGGCATCGAAACCAACTTTTGACCAGTTTCAGCCCAACAAAGAGGAGTCCTACACTTCCTCCCATACAGAGCCTCATAAGGTGCCATCTGTATACTCGCCTGATAGCTATTGTTATAAGCGAACTCAACCAAAGGCAGATGCTTCTCCCAAGAACCTTGGAACTCAATCATGCAGCACCTCAACATATCCTCCAAGATCTGGATAACTCGCTCAGACTGACCATCCGACTGAGGATGATAGGATGTACTGAAATGCAACCTTGTACCCAGAGCTTGATGCAAACACTGCCAGAAACGCGATGTGAACCTCGGATCCCTATCCGACACAATCGACTTAGGCACACCATGCAGCCTCACAATCTCAGCAATGTACAGCTCTGCCAGCTTATCCAAAGAAAACGTAGTATGCACAGGCAAGAAATGCGCACACTTCGTCAAGCGATCCACAATCACCCAAACAAAATTCTTCTTCGATGGAGACAAAGGCAAACCAGATACAAAATCCATGGTAACCCTCTCCCACTTCCATTCAGGGATTTTCAACGGTTGCAACAAACCAGAAGGAACCTGATGTTCAGCCTTAACTCGCTGACACACCAAACACTTGCTCACAAACTCTGCAACATCCTTCTTCAAACCCACCCAATAGTACTCATCACGAAGATCACGATACATCTTAGTACTACCAGGGTGCATAGCAAAAGGACTACTATGACCTTCAGTCAGAATAGCACGCCTCAACTCAGCATCAACAGGCACTACTATCCGACTACCAAAACACAACACACCATCCTCATTAAAGCAGAAATCCGAAGGTCTACCCTCCGCGATATCCTGAACATGAGACACCAAGGAATCATCCAGCAACTGCTTTTCCTTGATCAACTGAACCAAAGATGGTTTCACTTGCAACTCAGCAACAAGACCACCATCTCGTGAAATGCTCAAGCTAGCAAACATAGCTCTCAGCTCAACAGCTACCTTCCTACTCAAGGCATCAGCAACAACATTAGCTTTACCAGGATGATACTCAATCGTCAGATCATAATCCTTGAGCAACTCCAACCAACGCCGCTGCCTAAGATTCAACTCCTTCTGAGACATCAGATACCTCAAACTCTTGTGATCCGTGTACACAGTACACTTCTCACCATACAGATAATGTCTCCAGATCTTCAGAGCAAACACCACTGCAGCCAGCTCAATGTCATGCGTAGGATAGTTGCGCTCATGCACCTTCAACTGCCGCGACGCATAAGCCACAACCTTACCCTCTTGCATCAGCACACACCCCAAACCAACATAGGATGCATCACTATAGACCACAAACTCTTTCCCTGATTCAGGCTGAATCAAGATAGGAGCTTGCGTCAAAGCCGCCTTAAGCTTCTCAAAAGCCTGCTGTCTCGCTTCCGTCCACTCATACTTAACATCCTTTTGCAACAACTTCGTCAAAGGAGCAGCAATCTTGGAAAAACCATCCACAAACCTCCGATAGTATCCCGCCAAACCAAGGAAACTACGGACCTCATGAACAGACTTAGGAACTTTCCAGTTCATCACCGCTTCAACCTTCTGAGGATCAACACGAATCCTCTCAGCTGAGACCACATGCCCAAGAAACACCACCTCCTTAAGCCAGAACTCACACTTGCTCAGCTTAGCATAAAGCTGATTCTCGAACAAATCTTGCAACACAACCCTCAAGTGCTCTTCGTGCTCCTCTTTAGTACGCGAGTACACGAGGATGTCATCAATGAACACCACAACGAACTTGTCCAGGTATTCATGAAACACACGATTCATCATGTCCATGAAAGCAGCAGGAGCATTTGTCAAACCAAACAGCATCACAAGGAACTCATAATGCCCATACCTTGTCCTGAAAGCTGTCTTAGGCACATCCACATCCTTCACCTTCAACTGATAATACCCTGACCTCAAGTCAATCTTAGAGAACACAGCAGCTCCCCGAAATTGATCAAAGAGATCATCAATCCTCGGCAAAGGATACCGATTCTTGATAGTCAACTTGTTCAGCTGACGGTAATCAATGCACATCCTCATAGTGCCATCTTTCTTCTTCAAAAACAAGACAGGAGCACCCCAAGGCGACACACTCGGCCGGATGAAACCACGATCAAGCAACTCTTGCAACTGCGTCTTCAGCTCCTTCAGCTCCTTAGGTGCCATTCTATAGGGAGTAATGGACACAGGAGCTGTATTCTCATACAGCTCAATTCCAAACTCCACCTCGCGATTAAGAGGTAAACCAGGCAACTCTTCAGGAAAAACACCAGGAAACTCCTTCACAACCTTGATATCTTGCACCCTCAACTCCTTAGAGCTAGGATTCATCACAAAAGCTAGGTAAGCTTCGCAACCTTGCCTCAGCATCCTACTCGCCTCCAAGGTAGACACCACATTAGCAAGAACCTTCACATTCTCGCCAACCACAACAACTTCATAATCATCCGCAAGCTTAAGCGAAACCCGCTTATTTTCACAATCCACAACAGCACGATGCTCAGCAAGCCAATCCATACCAAGGATCACATCAAAACCATAGAAAGGCAACTCCATAAGATCAACATGAAAGACATGTTCTTGAACAACCAAGGGACACCTTCTATAAAGCTTTCGAGTCACAACAGTTTCACCAAAAGAACTAGTGACACGAACTCCAACATCCAAAGACTCAACAGGCAAACCAAGCAATTCAGCATGCTCACGCAAAATGTATGAATGCGTAGATCCAAAATCAATCAAAGAAAGCAATGACAAGGATTGCAAAGTAAAGGTACCTGCAATCACATCAGCATCATTCCTTCCCTCGCGCTGAGCATACACCCTAGCTTGGCCTCCACCCTCAGGTTGAATAGCCACAACATGAGCTACCCCGCGACCACCTTCCTCTCTCCGCTGGAAATTACCACGGCCGCACCCACGACCTCTCTGCGGTGCAACAACAGGAGCACGATCTTGGCCACCAGCCAACCTCGGACAATCTCGCCTCAGATGGTCAACAGAACCACAGTTCCAACATCCATTACCAGCTGCCGCAACAGGAGCTTGCACCTCCCTCACAGCACGAGGACAGTCACGCTTCATGTGACCACGCGAACCACAAATCCAGCAAGCACTCGGATCAGCTCTAGCAAAACCACCTCTAGCAGGTGCACCACCACCTCTCTTGGCTGAGGACTGATACTTCTGATCATGCCCCCTCTTGTTCCGTCCACCTCCGGAACTATACTCAGCAGCTCTCTTGCCAGAACTTGCTCCAGCACCGTTCGCAGCTAAACCCAAGTTCATCTCGATGTCCTTGGATCGGCCAACCAACACATCAAAATCATTGTACTCAGCAGCCAACATGTAGGTCTTTACTTCCGTCACCAAGCCATAACGGAACCTTTCGCACCTCTCTCGCTCATCAGGTATCAGCTCCGGTGCATACTGACTGAGTCGCACAAACTGCACTTCATACTCAGCCACACTCATGCTCCCTTGGGTAAGAGACATGAATTCACGCTTTTTCTCATCCAGATATCTCACTCCTAGATATCTCCTCTTGAACGCATTCTGAAAGAATGTCCAAGTAACATCAACTTCAGCCATCCCAGCTATTGTGGTCGTCCACCACGTGTACGCATCGTCCTGCAGCAAGGACACAACACATCCCAACTTTTGCACATCCGTGCAGCTCATCTGACCCAAGATACGCTTGGTACTCTCTAGCCAAGCTTCCGAACTCTCAGCAGACATACCCCTGAACTCAGTCCCACCAAGACTGCGCAGACGCTCCAAAGGTAATCTGACTCCAGCATCTCCCTGATGCCCAGCTCCTTGAGCTCCAGCTACTGCTGCTCGAAAAGCACCCGCAATAGCTTGTACCAGCATAGACATATCAGGCATAGCTTGCCCCTGACCAACCTCTGGTCCAGCAGCTCCAGCACCAGCTGCAGCTTCAGCTCGCTCACCTCCAGCACCACCACCAGGCGGAGGAGGGGGTAACAATGCACTACCCGTATTCTCTTCATTCTCGTTCTCATTGGGAGCCGTAGCTCGCACACTACCTTTTAACTCTCTACGTGGTGCCATACTTTTACCATGCAATCACAATGCAAAATAAAACAAGTCAGGCCCAGCAAGGTAAGCAATCCAAGTATTCAAGCTCAATTTCATTCAAAATCAACATCATTTCATTAGCTTTTGTTTGGCAATGGGTACCCTCAACATGCAACATCACAACATACATCTCAATTGCATCAACATCACAAGCCACTGAACATGCTTTCAAACAACAAGCATACAAACTAAACATACTTCAATCATGCATACATTCATTCCCAATTACTCGCAAACTCAGCTCTGATACCACCAAATGTAACCCCCTTAAACCGGCCTAGACGGCTGACCCGAATTAAGAAAGTCACACGGGGAAAACCAAAGTCAACCCGAAAGTCAACCTTAATTAACGACCCTTTTTTTTCTTTTTAATCTTGTCTAGATGCACATTAATCCTAATTGTGATCACACAAACATCATACTCAAAGATCACAAACATCAGAGATCAAACAGGGACCCAATTGAACAAATTACAACTTTAGGGACCAAATTGTAATTTCTGATAATTAAAAGGACTTAACCCAAATTAAAGTTACCATCTTGAAATTAATCAGGTTTCATGCTTCTCTGTGAAATTTCAGCTCAAAAGGACTTCCCAAGCTCATACAATTGAACAAACAAGATTCAGGACCAAAACGTAAACAATTCAAAACATATAACTGCCAATGTCAGCCCCCAACGGTCGACCGTTCCGAAACAGGTAGACCCTGTTCCGAAACACGGGCCGTTCCGCAACGGGTTCCGAAACATGGCCTTGGCAGAGACCAAACCGTTTCGAAACGGTGCATACCGTTTCGGACGCCTGGGTTCATGTAAGGCACCCGTTCCGAAACGGTGCACACTGTTCCGAAACGCCTGCACAGATTGCAGCAAACTAGCATTCCAATTCATGCAATAGATCATTCAAACATGCTCCAAATGTCACCAAACTTTACCAGCATGCAATTCAACACATATATGACTTATAGGCATCACCAAATCAACAAACCAACATCATATGCAAAAAGCCCCAATTCTATAGGCATACTTCCTACACAAGCTAGCTATTCAAAACACCAAACTTCCAAAACAAGCATACAATGTTCCAATCTAAAAACCAGCATTCAAAACAACATTCAACATACTTAGGGAGTTCCAAACACCTCCCAAAACATACACATTGGTCCCCCATTGCCAAATTACCCAAAAGCTAAAATGTTTAACAAAAACCTTCCATACATTGAGCTTTACTTGTACTTGAACTCTTGCCCTTTCTTGCTGCCCTTCAAGATACTCTAATGCTCTGCATTATTGAATTAAGAAAACGAAGAGAGCGTAAGCAAAAGCTTAGTGAGGAAAGCTCTTAAAAACCATTCAATAATGCAATTCAAAACATTTACAAAACATGCTTTAAATCAACCTTTGCACATGCTCAAAAGCATACTTTAAACAAGCAATCTCATGCTTCAACATAAACATAACATAACATGTCATATTGGCTCAAGTGATACATTTCATTTCTTAAAACAAGTTCATCAACTTCCCAAGGACTTTTAAACACCTTGGCCCCAAGGACTTTTAAACACCTTGGCCATGGACTTTTAAACACCATGAATAAGGACCACACAAGGACTTTTAACCACCTTTGTGTCCAATGCTTGAATCACCCCAAGGACTTTTAAACACCTTGGCCCAAAGGACTTTTAAACACCTTGGCCCCATGGACTTTTAAACACCATGGCCCCATGGACTTTTAAACACCATGGAAAAGATCACCTAAGGACTTTTAACCACCTTAGTGTCCGCAACAAGAATCATCCAAGGACTTTTAACCACCTTGATGTTCTTAAGCAACAAGGCTCACTCAAGGACTTTTAACCACCTTAGTGACCTTAATCTTTTCAAAACATCACTTGCCAATATACATCATATTCATCATTTAATCCACTGTTTTAAAGCATTAAATCAAGCCATTTTCATCATGCATTTCAAAGCATCAATCCACATTTAAACAATGTACAAAAGCAAGGTACTCCTACCTAGAGTTACCTTCAACATATGGCTTACATCATCAGCAAAATCCATGCTAAAACATGCTTTCAAAAACAGTAATTAAAACATGCAAATCATCATTTTGCATCACATCAAAAATCATGGCCACCACTAGAGAGAAAATCCGAAAACTTACACTTGAGCTTAGCAAAGTTGTTTAGACTTAAACTAAGCTCCCAAAACCTTCAAACCTTGGTTTAAAAGCTGAAATCCAATTTCCACAAACTCACTCACCGATTTCCACTTTGCTTCAAGCCAAAGCACCAAATCAAGCTTCCGGATCAACCACTCTTGGATCCAAAGATGCCTCCCCTGTTTCAACACATCAAAGCAGAGGATTAATGCATCATCATGCATTAATTGCTTCAATGAAAGCACCTAAACTCGCTGCTCTCATCCAACCTCCATTTTCGGCCACCAAACACAACCGAAAATGCATCCAAACCACTTCTAAACAAAGCCCAGCCATAAACCAGCAAAACCTCACTTCCATTAACATCATATAACATCTAAAAACAACCTATTAACAACCTTATACCTCCAGCAACATCAGATCACCAAGATCACCTCAAAAACTACCTTGAAACACAAGCTAAACTTAGGAAACTCAACCTATCCGGGATTGCATCAATCAAAACTCAATTCCTTATCAATTTAGAGATCATTTAACATCAAAAACACCTCTCAAATCACAGATCACTCAGATCTAACGAAAATCATCAAAAATCATCAAAATCTTGCATAATAAGCCAAGATCCATTTCAACACTTTAAAACCTTTAATTTAACATCAATTAAGGATTGAAAACTTAGGAATTTCAGTAAAGAACTGATAGTTTAGAGGAGAAGGACGTTTTTACCTCCAAACTTGAGTTTCCCCTCTTTTTGCCATCAAAATCCTTGTTGAAACACTTAGCAATTGAAGAGGTTTTGAAGATACAATGATTTGGAATCAAATGAGAGTTGAAAGGAGGGATTTAGGTGAAGAAATCAGATCCAATTCTCTGGAAAAGTAGTGTTTGGGTTGAGAGAAAATGGGAGAAAGAAAATTAGGAGAAGTTGGTTATAAAATCTAAAAATAGCCAAATGGCTTCCCTCCAATTTTGATAACCTTTAAAATCAGATTTTAGACTTAAAATATCTTAGAAAAATCTGGAGAAACTCCTTTTGGGTAAATAGCTCCTTAAAGATTCAAAGTTTCAACCCTTTATAAAACAGCCACCAAACTTGCGAAAATTACATTTTGGTCACTAGCCAAAATGTCACACTTCCAAAACTCATTTTCCAAAATTGATTTCACAGTTCACTTAATTATATTAAAAGATGATTTTAGAACATTTTTCCATATTTTTAATGAAACCCGAACTAGGCTTTCCTAATTTCACCTCTTTAGATTCGAACAGCACTTTGACCAACCGGTCAACGCCCAAAACTCCTAAGCCCAAAACCGGGGCGTTACACAAAGCCTGGTGTAAACACTCCCAGAAACGCGATGTAAACCTCGGATCCCGATCTGACACTATAGACTTTGGCACACCATGCAACCGCACAATCTCAGTAATGTACAGCTCCGCAAGCTTATCCAAAGTGTACGTAATATGCACAGGTAAGAAATGCGCACACTTCGTAAGGCGATCCACAATCACCCACACCGAATTCTTCTTCGATGGCGACAAAGGCAAACCAGACACAAAGTCCATGGTAATCCTTTCCCACTTCCACTCAGGAATCCTCAACGGTTGCAATAACCCAGAAGGAAATTGATGCTCAGCCTTAACTCGCTGGCAAACCATGCACTTGCTCACATACTCAGCAACATCTTTCTTTAAACCCACCCAATATTACTCATCTCTAAGATCACGATACATCTTAGTACTACTAGGGTGCATAGAAAAAGGACTACTATGAGCTTCATTCAGAATAGCACGCCTCAACTCAGCATCATTGGGCACTACTATCCGACTCCCAAAACATAAAACTCCATCATCATTAAAGCAAAAATCCGATGGCCTATCCTCAGCAATATCCTGAACATGTGGCACCAAGGAATCATCCAACAGCTGCTTATCCTTTATCAACTGAACCAAGGATGGTTTCACTTGCAATTCAGCCACAAGACCGCCATCTCGCGAAATGCTCAAGCTGGCAAACATAGCCCTCAACTCCACTGCCACCTTCCTACTCAAGGCATCCGCTACAACATTAGCCTTTCCCGGATGGTACTCGATCGTCAGATCGTAATCTTTAAGCAACTCCACCCAACGTCGTTGCCTAAGATTAAACTCTTTCTAAGACATCAGATACTTCAAACTCTTGTGATCCGTGTACACCGTACACTTCTCACCATACAGGTAATGTCTCCAAATTTTCAAAGCAAAAACCACCGCAGCTAACTCAATATCATGCGTAGGATAATTGCGCTCATGCACCTTCAACTGGCGCGATGCTTAAGCCACCACCTTACCCTCTTGCATCAACACACACCCCAAACCAACGTAGGATGCGTCACTATACACCACAAACTCTTTCCCTGATTCAGGTTGAACCAAGATAGGAGCTTGCGTCAAAGCTGCCTTAAGCTTCTCAAAAGCCTGTTGTCTCGCTTCCGTCCACTCATACTTGACATCCTTCTGCAACAACTTCGTCAAAGGTGCAACAATCTTCGAAAATCCATCCACAAACCTCCGATAGTATCCTGCCAAACCAAGGAAACTACGGACTTCATGAACAGACTTAGGAGACATCCAATTCATCATTGCCTCAATCTTCTGAGGATCAACACGAATCCCCTCAGCAGAAACCACATGACCAAGGAACACAACTTCCCTGAGCTAGAATTCACACTTACTCAGCTTAGCATAAAGCTGATTCTCCAACAAAGCCTGCAACACAATCCTCAAATGTCCCTCATGCTCCTCTTCAGTACGAGAGTACACGAGGATATCATCAATGAACACCACAACAAACTTGTCCAAGTATTCATGGAACACTCTATTCATCATATCCATAAAAGCTGCAGGTGCATTCTTCAAACCAAACGACATCACAAGGAACTCATAATGCCCATACCTCGTTCTGAAGGCTGTCTTTGGCACATCCACATCCTTCACCTTCAACTGGTAATACCCTGACCTTAAATCAATTTTAAAGAACACAACCGCTCCTCGAAATTGATCAAAAAGATCATCAATCCTCGGCAATGGATACCGATTCTTGATAGTCAACTTGTTAAGCTGACGGTAATCGATGCACATTCTCATAGTGCTATCCTTTTTCTTAACAAACAAGACCGGTGACCCCAAGGTGACAAACTCGGCCAAATGAAACCACAATCAAGCAACTCTTGAAGTCGCGTCTTCAGCTCTTTCAACTCTTTAGGTGCCATTCGATAAGGAGTAATGGACACTGGAGTTGTGTTTTCATACAGCTCAATCCCAAACTCCACTTCTCGATTAGGAGGAAACCCAGGTAACTCCTCCGGAAACACACCAGGAAACTCTCTCACCGTTCTGATATCTTGCACTCGCAACTCCTTAGAGCTAGGATTCATCACAAAGGCTAGGTAGGCTTCACAACATTGCCTCAGCATTCGGCTTGCTTCCAAAGAAGACACCACATTGGCAAGAAACTTTACATTCTCACCAACCACCACTACCTCATAATCATCCGCAAGCTTCAACGAAACTCGCTTGTTCTCAAAATCCACCACAGCTCGATGTTCAACAAGCCAATCCATACCAAGGATTACATCAAAACCATAGAAAGGCAATTCCATGAGATCAACATGAAAAACATGGTTTTGCACAACCAAGGGACATCTTCTATACAACTTCCGTGTCACAACGGTCTCACCAAAGGAGCTAGTTACACGCATACCAACATCCAAAGACTCAACAGGCAAACCAAGCAAATGAGCATGTTCACGCAATATGTATGAGTGTGTAGATCCAGAATCAATCAAGGAAAGTAATGACAAGGATTGCAAAGTGAAGGTACCTGCGACCACATCCGTGTCATTCCTCCCCTCTCGCTGAGCATACACTCGAGCCTGGCCACCACCCTCAGGTTGGACAACCACCACATGAGCCACATTCCTCCCACCATCATCTCTGCGCTGGAAGTTACCACGGCCGCGCCCACGACCTCTCTGTGGTGCAACAACACCAGGAGCACGTCCCTGACCACCACCAGCCAACAAAGGACACTCCCTCCTCATGTGGTCTGCCGAACCACAATTCCAGCACGAATTACCAGTCACTGCAACAGGTGCTTGCACCTCTCTCGCTGCCCGAGGACAATCACGCCTCAAATGACCACGCGATCCACACGCCCAACACGTGTTCTGATCAGCTCTCGTTCTGTCTCCCTAAACAGGCGCACCATGCCCTCCACCACCACGCCTAGCAGAAGACTGATACCTCCTATCTCGTCATCTCTTGTTCCGTCCACCACCGGAACTATACTCAGCAGCTCTCTTGCCCGAGCCAGAACCAGCACTCCTAGAAGACAAACCCAGATTCTGCTCAATGTCCTTCGCCCTACTAACCAGCACATCAAAATCAGTGTACTCAGCGGCAAGCATAAAGGTCTTTACATCCATCACCAAACCATACCGGAAACGTTCACACCTTTCCCGCTCATCAGGAATAAGCTCAAGTGTGTATTGACCGAGACAGACAAACTGGATCTCGCACTCAACCACCGTCATGCTCCCTTGAGTAAGAGACATGAACTCTCTTTTCTTTTCATCCAGGTATCGCACACCCAGATACTTCCGCTTGAACGCGTTCAGAAAAGAACGTCCAAGTTACATCAGCTTCCTTCATTCCGGAGACAGTGGTCGTCCACCATGTATATGCATCATCATGCAACAGCGTTACCACACATCCTAACTTCTGCACATCATTGCAGTTCATTTGTCCCAACATCCTCTTGGTGCTTTCCAACCAAGATTCGGAACCCTCAGCAGACAACCCTTTGAACTCAGTCCCTCCCAGACTGCGCAAACGTTCCAAAGGTAATCTCGCATTGGCATCACCCCAATGCCCAGCTCCATGAGCTCCAGCTACTGCCGCCTGAAAGACTCCAGCAATAGCCTGTATCAACACTGTCATGTCAGGAGCAGCTTGCCCCTGCCCAGCCTCAGGTCCAGCGACCCCAGCACCAACACCAACACCAGCTCCATCACCTCCAGCACCACCACCACCGTGCGGTCCACCACCAGGAGGAGGAGGTATATCCACAACATTTTCAGCATTGTTCTCATTCTCGTTCTGAGCCATAGCTCGCGTATTAATTCTCGTCTCTCTACGAGGTCCCATTCACTAAAACAGTGCACTAACACAATTGCAATAAAATAATCAGGCTCAGCAAGGTAAGAAATCCAAGTACTCAAGCTCATTTCAAAACAAAACAATTCATTTCATTAGTTTTGATATGGCAATGGCCCCCCTAACATGCTTCATCACAACATACATCACAATTGTAACATACTTTACAATTCACACATCACACTTTCATTCAAAAAGGCACATCATGCAATCATACATACATCACCCATATAACCATTCCCGTTTACTCGAGAACTCAGCTATAATACTACCAAATGTAACCCCCTTAGCCCGGCCTAGACGGTTGACCCGAACTACGAAGATTACACGGGGAAAACCAAAGTCAACCCGAAAGTCAACCTTGATTAACGACCCTTTTTTTCTTTTTAATCTTATCTAGATGCTTATTAACCTTAAGCGTACTCTTGAGAAAAGCATACTTGAAAATCACAGTGATCAGAAGGCAATAAGAGACTCAATTGCACAACATACAAAGTTAGGGACCAAAATGTAAATTCTGGAATTAGGAAGGACTTAACTGATTTTTAAGTTACCAATATCAAACTAATCATATTACATGATTCCCTGTCAAATTTCACCTCAAACGGACATCTCAAACTCAAGCAATTGCAAATACAAATTTCAGGACTAAAACGTAAAGCTTGCAAACATTAAACCATTCAAATCAGTGCCCAACGGTCTAGTGTTTCGGAACGAGGGTTGACTGTTCCGAAACGCGGGTTCGTTTCGAGACATGTATCGAAACAGGGCTTGGTAGTGGCAAAAGCGTTTCGGAACGACCTCTACCCGTTCCGATACACGAAGGCCATTACAGGCCCCCGTTTCGAAACGTTAGTGCCCGTTCCGATACGGACTGCCCAAAAAATGCAGATTTTTCTGGTTTAACATACAATTAATCACTCATACACATCCTAATGACTTCCTAATCATGCCAACAAGTCTTCATACATATTAGGTACATGTTTGCATCATCAAAACACGATCATGGCATCAATTGGGAAAATTCACAAGTCTATAGGCATGCTTCCTAATATCCAAAGCAAACAACCATCAAATCATCAAAGCAAGCACCAAAATGGCCAATTACATAACCAAAGCACTTAAGGCATTATGCCATAACTAGGGAGTCCAAAACATCTCCCAAAATAACATCCTAAGTTTCCATTGCCAAATATCAAAATCTAATAACGTTGTGAAATAGTCACCATACATGAGCTTAACTTTCCCTTGGATTCTTAGCCTCCTTGCTGCCCACAAACACCTCAATTATCTGCATTATTGGTTCAAGAGAGAGAGCGTAAGCACAAATGCTTAGTGAGGCATGCTCTAATGAAACAACACAATAATGCACTTTATAAAAACCCTTTCCATAAAGCCTTTTAACACACATCGACATCATTCATGCAACATTGCATTCACAACAAGCATCTCATGCTTCAATATCATTAACATGTCATATTGGCTTCCAAGTGATAAACCATAACCTTTTACAACATAAAACACAATCGGATACGCGGATTACAAGCGTTGTCCCATACGCTTCATACACACTACCAAACACACAAGGTGGAGTTTACCGGTACAATCACAACCCCTCAACACCAGTGATGGAGTTTAGCGGTACAATCACAACCCCTCCACATCACTCATTGGTAGTTGTATAACATCACTAACGAGAACACGAGACACACAACACAAGATCCACACATGGACTTTTAACCACCATTGTGATCTTAAACATCTCGTTAGTGTACTTGGATGGATTTTACGGTACAATTACAACCCCTCAACATCCAAGGCGACTTTACTCACGGTGCACCCAATCCTATAGCCGTCTAACTATATCTGATTCAAGTACTTTAAAACCAACACATCACTTGCCAATATACATCAATTATCATCAATAATCCACTGTTTTAAAGCTTCTAAACAAAGCCATTTAACAACATGCATCACTATGCATCAATCCACATTTTTAACAAATCAAACCAAGGATCTCTTACATTGAGCATCCTTCAACAAATGGCTTACATAACCAGCATTAACCATGCTAAACATGCTTTCAAAAAACAGAATTTAAACATGCAATTTATCAACAAATGCATCGAACCAATCCATGGCTCAACCAAGGGAGTTTTTCCGAAAACTTACACTTGAGCTTAGTTAAGTTGATTAGACTTAAGCTAAGCTCCCAAACCTTCAAATATTCGATACAAAGCTGGAAATCCAACTCAACTCACCAGTCCATTTCGCAAGCTTGCCGAAATGCCGATTGAGCCTCCGGATCAACACCACAAGGATCTGAAGATGTCTCCTCTGTTTTAAACACATCAAAGCAAAGGATTAATGCATCATCATGCATTAAAATCTTCAGCCATTACACCTAAACTCGCTGCTCTCACCAAATCTAACATTTCGGCTACCAAACACAACCAAAATCACATCCAAACTCTTCCACAACATTACCCAGCCAAGATCCATCACTTCTAAACATTCTTAGACATCAATTAACATCCAAAAAGAACCTAAACTCGTCCTTATACCTCCAGCTATAACAGAACACCAAAACCACCCCAAAACCCACCATTTTCATAAGCAAAAACTTAGGAAAATCAACCTATTCGGGATTGCATTGATTAAACCTCAATTACACATCATTAAACATCCAGAATACATTAAAAAGCCATCTCAAAACAGAGCCCAAACAATCACCACGAATTTCTTCAAGATTTGTTCCAAATCTTGAGTTTTAAGCCAAAATCAAGATCACAACATTAAAACCTTTTATAAAACTTAATTTAAGGATTGAGAACTTGGGAATTTCAGTAAAGAAATGAGTATTTAAAGGAGAAGAACATCCTTTCCTCTAAATGTAGATTTCTCCTTGATTATAGCCAAAATCCTTGAAAATTCAATAAGCAAATGAAGAGGATTTGATGTAGAAAGGATCAGGAATCTTTTGATGATTGAAACCTCATCATTTAGTGTGAAAATCAAAAGAAATGTTGCTATAGAAATGTGTTTGGCTGAGAGAATTTTGAGAGAAAATGAGATGAGAAAGTTTTTAAGAAAGTTAGTTATGAAATCTCAAAATTGGGTTTCCGATCTTCCTTTAATTAATTAAACATTAAATGAATCATTAAAATCTAAGAAAAATCTGGAGAAATCAATCTTGGGTAAATTAGCTCCTTAAAGATTCAAAGTTTCAATCCTTACAAAACGGTCACCACTGAACTTTTCAAAAATTACATTTTAGTCACCAATTCGAAATGTCACATTTCCAAACCTTATTTTGTAAAATTGATTTCACCACTCTCTTATATATATATTAAAAGAGGATTTTTAGATATTTTCCCATATTTTTAATGCAACCCGAACTAGGCTTTCCATAAAACCACCTTTTATATTCGAACCAAAAATCAAATCGGTCCGGTTCAGACCCTAAACTTCCAAGCCCAAAATTGGGGTGTTACATCAAGTAAAACCGGAATCGTCACAGGTTCGCAACGACCTCTACGGAGTCCACCCGAACAAAATGAACAAAGTTTCTGCCTCCCTAACACTTAGGGATAAATTTCGACAGGTTTGAACACCTTCCAGGGAGAAGTCAAAATCCCTCCAGGGATTTCTGAGGGAGTCTGAAATCGACCAGGGGTTCAACCGAAACTCGGATTCAAACTAGGGAATCGCCAGAAATTTGCCAGGGGGCATAAGGAACACTAGAAAAATATCGAACAGCTTCTCAGAAGAAATCTAGGACTTGTCGAAAATTCCAGAGGGAATTCCCAGGGATATGTCGAAATTTGCAAGGAGGAATAGGGATGATTTGGTTGCTAGCCCTTGTCCCTTTAAATAGTATTTAGAGACTTAATTCTAGTTGAATTCCTTAAATCCAAGTTCAACCAAAATTCATAGAATCTAATTCTACTTGAAATTGGTTTATATTAAATATACATTATATTTAATAATATTAAATGAAATATAAATATTCAATTATGTAGAATCTTATTCTACATAAAACATGGATTTAAATATACATTATATTTAATCTATCTATATATATATATATATATATTTATTATATAGAATCTCATTCTATCTTTACTTGGATTTAAATATATTTAAATATATATTTTTAATTATGTAGAATCTAATTCTACATAAACTTGGAATTAAATATACATTATATAAATTCCAAATATATATTTAAATTTCTAGAATCTTATTCTATAATGTTTAAGTCTCTAAATATTTTCCATGCTCTAAATAATATTTGATAAATACAATAATTATCCAATATTATTCCCATTTAAGGGAGTTACCGATTTCCCCTATCCCATAGGGGATTTTCGGCACCTCCCTAAAATAGGGAGTATGGTGTCCAATTTTTGTTCGTTTCATTCGAAGGGTGTGACCCTTGTAGGTTCATGCAACGTTAGCAGCAAAATTAGAACTGTTCTAATTTTACGAACAATGAGTGGCATCTAGCAATACATCATTGCTACCTAAGTTGCATGAAGTCATGGTTTGACTTTCCTAATTCCTGAATAAACTTTCTTTGTGTATTTTATCCTTTTGTCCTTTATATCTTAGATGAACACAAGTCATGAGTTAGTCACACTTGCGTTGTCCATCTAGTGTTTCTTGATGTCTTGAGTAGATTTTTATAAATGAATCTCTATGATATCTCATATCATAATATACGAGCATGGCCATGCATTTTCTAATCTCACTCAATCAAGTGGCTGAAGATATTTCTCCAATTATGTAGAAGGGACAAATCCTTTCTTGATCAACCATATTTCACTACATAGGTCATCACGTATCCAATCATCAGTCTATATAATGTAGTCAGTTATGACATACGTTTGACTATGTCAAGATATGTAAATCTTTATGTTAAAATCATGTTGATCTCAAGTCTTAGGATCATACATATGTTTATCATGAGCAATGTTGCGACTGTCACATAATTACCCAAGAAACATGCTCATAGCGGGTCAATCCAGTATGTTGTTCTCTAACAAATACTTATGTGTTGATTTTGACATCTATATGTCAATTACAACACTTGTTATCAATCAACCACATATTAGTCTTTATATATTATCACTATCCATACCCGTAATAATATTCGACTAAGGATTCTATTTAACAATAATCGTATTATTGTATGGACATTATTATCCAATGGTCAGTTTGATGCACAGAAACATACCAAATGATAATAACGGCAATGCCATTACTTGATAAATCTAGTAAAATAGTATGTCTATTCAATCATCATATGATTGGTCTTTGGGCATACTCCAACAATCTCCCACTAGCACTAAGACCAATCATTCTCGTATCTAATACGATATGGCTTAGTGTAACTGACATGCTTATGCTGTGTCAAAAGCTTTGTCAGGGAGTTGATAAAGTTATCAACTTTGTGCGTATGTTGCATACTTTCACATCTCCAAGATGTAAGCACTTTAGAATATGTTTGGATTTATTGATGAGATCTGGGTTTTATTTGCTTACGCAAAGGTTCCATCAAAACAGAGTTATGTAGCATCTGATATGTTGGGAACAACCCTTAGTTCAGAAGTGAACCCTTTAGATCCAAACATCCTTCTTTATTGCTATGTCGACTGTAATACATTCAGCCTATGTTGTAGAGTTAGATACTGTCTCATGTTGCTAACTCGCAGTATATTTTATTAATGCAAAATGGATTGCGATCTTTAGTTCCTTTTGATGAGTATGTCATCTACATACAATACTTAGGAAAGTAACAATGCTCCCACTAGCTCTTTTGAAAACAAGACTCCCCTTTGTTTCTAGATAAACCAAACCTTTTGATTGTATCTTCTGAAACGAATATCCCAACTTCGAGGAGCTTGCCTTAGTCTACGGATAGACCTTTGTAGCTTACATACCTTCCAAGTGTTTTACTGGAGTGACAAAACCTTCTGGATGTGTCATGTACACATCTGTTTCAAGTTTTTCCCTTAGGAAAGTGGTTTTGACGTCCCTTTATTTGATTCCATAATCATGGTATGTAACTACTTGCAAGTGAGATTAAGATGGATTAAACATAGCTACAAGGAAGATGCTTTATCATAGTCTATACTATGAAGTTTATCGAAAACTTTTAGCGACGAATCATCCTTTGTATGTTTTATCATCCATGTCGGTTTTTCTTTTTTAAAAGAAAGAAAAAAAACTCATCCATACCTCTTAGGTTTTGCCCTTTTAGGTAACCAAAGTCTATACTTGGTTTTAGACATGGATTTCATCTCATCTCTCATGGCTCTTAGCCATTTCTCGAATTTTGGGCTTCACCATTGCTTTCTGATAAGACCTAGTCTTCATCTTGATCCGAAAAGAAGAGTGTTTCCATGTACGGATAATGAGAAATCCATATTTCTCAAGTAGATGGTATTCTCTTAAGGATCAACACAATGATTGTGTTTTGTTCCAATGTTCCTTGATCATTTGTGGAACATTCTCAATCTTTGGTTCATATATTTGTTGTCTAAAATTTCTTCAAATTCCAAATTCCATTTTTTTCTTTTGTGAGAGGAAATCTCTTTCGAGAGAAACTCTCGTTTGAGCAACAAACATTTTGTTCTCGTTAAAAAAATGAAATCCCTTAGTGATAAGTATTCTCTTTCGAGATAAACTATCGTTTGAGCAACAAATATTTTGTTCTCGTTAAAGTTGAAGAAATAAAATCCCTTTGTGAGAATTAATCTCTTTCAAGATAAACTCTCGTTTGAGAAACAAACGCTTTGTTCTCGTTAGGATAAACAACAAATGGTGTTTTTAAGGTTCGAACTTTGTAAACATTTTAACATGTAAGTAACCTTAAAACTTCAAAGGTATTCTAGAACAATTCTTAGTCCATATCTTATATGGCGTTTCGAACAAAAAAAACGATTAAGTATGAGAGTTGTTTTTCTATTGTGTAAAGAAGTCGAAAATGACTTGTTTTGAATAAAACATGTCTAACATATTTGATTCTCTTTCAAAGACTTTTCGTTCCACTTGTGGGATTTAATTATGGGACAATCCCATATTCTTTGAAAGTTTATCAAACTTTAAGTATTCTTGAATTTGATCTCATCAAATTACCTTAATACTTTTTACGAGTTTGAGATTAGTCATTTGTTTTATTTATCTTATAAATATTATTGATTTGATTAGTTTAAAGATCATTGATTCGTTGTGCCATAAAAGATTAAAAGAATAACATTTATTTAAATAATCTCAAAATTAAAATATCTTGTCCTTACAAGATAACTAAAACTTAGGCACAAAATAATAATCTTAAAAACTAAAACAAATCTATTTAAGCAAAAACACATGTCCTAATGGATGATGTAGCAACTCTTGCTTTATTTCCATTCGCAAGTCCATGTCTATTCTAATGCCTTCTCTTTAGAAGCCTTTGAGGTTGATGCCTCACTCGTTTTTGCTTTCTTGACTTCTTGTAGGTGTGTGGGGCAGTTTCTCTTCCAATGTCCGGTCTTGCCGCAATGGAAACATTTTCCATCCTTCTTGATTCCCTTCTTAGGTTTCAATGCCTCCTTTCCATCGGTTTTGGTCTTACCATCACCTTTAGACTTTGCTGCCGATTTACCTTTCTTCTTGCCCTTGCGGACCATCAGAACAAGTTTAGGTCCTACCTTCTTCAGGTTGATTTCAGCAGTTCTCAACATGCCGAGCAACTGTGGCAGCGTCTTGTTAATTTCATTCATATTGAAATTAAGGACGAACTGATTGAAACTATCCGGCAACGATTGCAGGATGACATCAGTAGCTAATTCGTCTTTAAGCAAAAAGCCGAGCTTCTCCAACGTTTTGATGTAGCCCATAATTTTGATGACGTGAGCTCCTACGGGAGATCCCTCACTCATCTTGCATTGAAACAGAGCTTTAGAGGTCTCGTACCTCTCTTGACGAGCTTGCCCTTCATAAATCTCCTTGAGATTTTGAATCATATCATAAGCTACCATGTCCTCATGTTGCTTCTGAAGCTCAGGGGTCATGGAGGCAAGCATAAGACAACCGACATCCAGCATGTCGTCCATGTGTTTCTTAAACTTGTCTTTGTCACCTCTGGAAGCAGTGGCAACCGGTTCATCAAGAACAGGTTCTTCAATGACATATTCCTTCTTTTCTTGTTTGAGAACAATTCTCAAATTGCGGAACCAGTCAAGGAAGTTTATGCAATTGAGCTTATCCTTCTCAAGGATAGATCGCAGAGATAGAGTATTATTTTCCATTAATTCTACAACAAAGAAAATATGCTATATAAATTTTACTAAATTTTAAAATTTATAGATAGGTCTTTACTATAAATTTACTCCCACTATTTTCTTCAAAATTAAAAACCCTCTAGTTTTAATTTCGGAAAAACGTTTCAATAGTTTTTTTTCTAGTGAGTGAGGATCTGTAACCCCCTTAACCCGGCCTAGACGGTTGACTCGAATTAAGAAAGTCACACGAGGAAAACCAAAGTCAACCCGAAAGTCAACCTTGATTAACGACCCTTTTTTTTAAACTTGTCTTGATGCACATTAACCCTAATTGTGATCATACAAACAACATACTCAAAGATCACAAACATCAGAGATCAAACAGGGACCCAATTGAACAATTTACAACTTTAGGGACCAAATTGTAAATTCTGTAAATTATAAGGCCTTAACCCAAATTAAAGTTACCATCTTGAAATTAATCAGGTTTCATGCTTCTCTGTCAAATTTCAGCTCAAACGGACATCCCAAACTCATACAATTGCACAATCAAGATTCAGGACCAAAATGCAAACATTGCAAAACATTTAACTGCCATTGTCAGCCCCCAACGGTCGGCTGTTCCGAAACAGGAAGAGCCCGTTTCGAAACGCGGGGCCGTTCCGCAACGCGTACCGAAACGAGGGCTGGCAGTGGCCATTCCGTTTCAGAACGGTGTCTCCCGTTTCGGACGCCTGGGCTGATTCAAGGCACCCGTTCCGAAACGGTAGCCTCTGTTCCGAAACACCCTGCACAAAATGCAGCAAAAGGCTTCCTTAAACATGCAATTAACCAACCAATCATGCTCCGATTGCTACCAAACTTTACCAGCAACTCATACATCATATAAGAGACATGTTTGCATCAACCAATCAACATATTATCATCATATATGAAAAGCCCCAATTTTAAAGCATACTTCCTACACAAGCAAACCATTCAAGCATAGAACCTTCAAAACCAAGCACATAAAGACCAAATGCAAATCCAGCATTTCCAACAACATTAAACATACTTAGGGAGTTCAAAACATCTCCCAAAACATACACCTAGGTCCCCCATTGCCAAATGCCAAAAGCTAAAATGTGTTTAAGAAAACCTTCCCATACTTGAGCTTAATTCCCACTTGATTGCTTGCCTTCCTTGCTGCCCTCAAAGTACCTTAATGATCTGCATTATTGGTTTAAGAAAACGAAAGAGAGCGTAAGCAAAAGCTTAGTGAGGAAAGCTCATTAAAACCATTCAATAATGCATTTATAAAACACTTTATAAATCATACTTCAAATCATCATTTACTCATGCTCAAAGCAATTTAAACAAGCATTACATGCTTCCATATCATTACATGTCATATTGGCCACAAGTGATAAGTTCCATCTTTTTAAAAACAAGATCAACATAAGACTCACACATGGACTTTTAAACACCATTGTGATCTTATAATTCACAAGAACCACACAAGGACTTTTAACCACCTTTGTGTTCTTCCCAAGGACTTTTAAACACCTTGGCCCCAAGGACTTTTAAACACCTTGGCCCATGGACTTTTAAACACCATGGCAAGGACCACACAAGGACTTTTAACCACCTTTGTGTCCTTAACAAGAACCATCCAAGGACGTTTAACCACCTTGATGTTCTTAAGTAACAAGGCTCACTCAAGGACTTTTAACCACCTTAGTGACCTTAACAAGAATCATCATGGACTTTTAACCACCATGAAGTTCTTAGAATCCACAAGGCTCACTCAAGGACTTTTAACCACCTTAGTGACCTTAACCTTTTTTAAAACATCACTTGCCAATATACATCATTATCATCAAATAATCCACTGTTTTAAAGCATTAAACCAAGCCATATTCATCATGCATTTTAGAGCATCAAACCACATTTAATCAATGTTCAAAAACAAGAAACTCTTACCTTGAGCTTCCTTCAACATATGGCTTACAAAATCAGCAATAACCATGCTAAATCATGCTTTCAAAACAGAATTTAAAACATGCAATAAACCACATTGCATAACAACCAAACCATGGCCACCACTTAGAGAGTTTTTCCGAAAACTTACACTTGAGCTTAGTAAAGTTGTTTAGACTTAAACTAAGCTCCCAAGACATTGGTTTCAAAGCTGAAAACCCATTTTCACTCACCGATTCCACTTCGCCTCTTGCCGAAGCACAAATCAAGCTTCTGGATCACCACCACTTGGATCCAAAGATGACTCCCCTGTTTTAAACACATCAAAGCAGAGGATTAATGCATCATCATGCATTAATAGCTTCAATGAAAGCACCTAAACTCGCTGCTCTCATCCACACTCCATTTTCGGCCACCAAACACAACCGAAAATGCATCCAAACAACTCCTCAACAAAGCCCAGCCATAAACCATCAAAACTAAACATCCTTTAACATCATTTAACATCTAAAAAGAGCCTAACAACAACCTTATACCTCCAGCAACATCAGATCCACAAGATCACCTCAAAAACAACCTAGAATCACAAGCTAAACTTAGGAAATCCAACCTATCCGGGATTGCATTAATCAAAACTCAATTCCTTATCAAATTAACATTGATTTAACATCAAATTAACACCTCAAATCACAGCTTTAACAGATCAAACGAAAATCTAACAAAAATCACCAAATCTTGCATTTTAAGCCAAGA
This sequence comes from Hibiscus tridactylites, assembly GCA_958450335.1. Classification (NCBI taxonomy): domain Eukaryota; kingdom Viridiplantae; phylum Streptophyta; class Magnoliopsida; order Malvales; family Malvaceae; genus Hibiscus; species Hibiscus tridactylites. The sequence continues at coordinate 32,318,347 of OY288269.1, forward strand.
TCCATTTCACAACTTTAAAAGCCATTTATAAAACATCAATTAAGGATTGAGAACTTAGGAATTTTAGTAAAGAACTGATAGTTTAGAGGAGAAGGACGTTCTTACCTCCAAACTTGAGTTTCTCCTCTTTTAGAACCAAAAACCTTGATGAATCAACTAGCAAATGGTGAGGTTTTGTTGATGTGATGATTAGGAATCAAAAGAGGATTGAAAAGAGAGATTTGAGTGACAAAATCAGAAGGAAATCTCTGGAGAGAAAGTGTTTGGGTTGAGAGAAAATGAGAGAAAAGGAAAATTGGAAAATATTGAAAGTTAGTTACAAAATAGCCAAAATGATTTCCCTCCACTTTTCTTTTGTTTTAAAATCAGAATTAAACCTTAAAAATCTTAGAAAAATCTGGACAAACTCCCTTTGGGTAAATAGCTCCTTAAATATTCAAAGTTTCAATCCTTTCTAAAACAGTCACGCAACTTTCAAAAATTACATTTTGGTCACTAGCCAAAATGTCACCCTTCCAAACCTCATTTTGTAAAATTGATTTCACAGTTCACTTATATATATTAAAAGATGATTTTAGAACATTTGTCCATATTTTTAATGCAACCCGAACTAGGCTTTCCTAATTTCACCTTTTTAGATTCGAACAACACTTTGACCAAACCGGTCAACGCCCAAAACTTCTAAGCCCAAAACCGGGGCGTTACAACTCTCCCCCCCTTAAGAAATTTCGTCCTCGAAATTTACCTGAAGGAAAGAGATAAGGAAACTGCTTCAGCATGTCATCCTTCCGCTCCCACGTGGCTTCCTCAACACCTCGATGCTTCCACAGCACCTTTACCAACTCAATGGTCTTGCCACGAAGAACCTTGCTATCCGAATCCAGAACCTTCACCGGTTCCTCATTTTAGGTCAGATCTGGATTCAATTCCACTTCCTCCACAAGCATCACATGCGAAGGATCAGATCTATACTTCCGGCCAAACCTCATATGGTCCAATGTACCTCAACCGATACGCAACAGGACCCACACGCTCAATCACCTCATATGGTCCAATGTACCTTGGGCTCAACTTACCCTTCCGGCCAAACCTCATCACCTTCTTCCAAGGCGAAACCTTCAAGAACACACGGTCTCCCACCGCATACTCTATCTCCTTACGCTTCAAATCCGTGTAAGACTTCTGCCGATCAGAAGCTGCTTTCAACCGCTCACAAATGAGCTTCACCTTCTCGGTGGTTCCCTTCAACAAAGCCGGCATCGAAACCAACTTTTGACCAGTTTCAGCCCAACAAAGAGGAGTCCTACACTTCCTCCCGTACAAAGCCTCATAAGGTGCCATTTGAATACTTGCCTGATAACTATTGTTATAAGCAAACTCCACCAAAGGCAGATGCTTCTCCCAAGAGCCCTGAAACTCAATCACGCAGCACCTCAACATATCCTCCAAAATCTGGATAACACGCTCAGACTGACCATCCGACTGAGGATGATAGGATGTACTGAAATTCAACCTTGTACCCAAAGCTTGATGCACACACTGCCAGAAACGTGATGTGAACCTCAGATCCCTATCCGAAACATTCGACTTAGGCATACCATGCAGCCGCACAATCTCAGCAATGTACAGCTCCGCAAGCTTATCCAAAGAAAACGTAGTATGCACAGGCAAGAAATGCGCACACTTCGTCAGGCGATCCACAATCACCCAAACCGAATTCTTCTTCGACGGTGACAAAGGTAAACCAGATACAAAATCCATGGTAACCCTCTCCCACTTCCACTCAGGGATTCTCAACGGTTGCAACAAACCTGAAGGAACCTGATGCTCAGCCTTAACTCGCTGACACACCAAACACTTGCTCACAAACTCCGCAACATCCTTCTTCAAACCCACCCAATAGTACTAATCACGAAGATCACGGTACATCTTAGTACTACCAGGGTGCATAGCAAAAGGACTACTATGACCTTCAGTCAGAATAGCACGCCTCAACTCAGCATCATTGGGCACTACTATTCGACTCCCAAAACACAACACACCATCATCATTAAAACAGAAATCCGAAGGTCTACCCTCCGCGATATCCTGAACATGAGACACCAAGGAATCATCCAGCAACTACTTTTCCTTGATCAGCTGAACCATTGATGGTTTCACTTGCAACTCAGCTACAAGACCACCATCTCGCGATATACTCAAGCTGGCAAACATAGCCCTCAGCTCAACAGCTACCTTCCTACTCAAGGCATCCGCAACCACATTAGCTTTTCCAGGATGGTACTCAATTGTCAGATCATAATCCTTGAGCAACTCCAACCAACGCCACTGCCTAAGATTCAACTCCTTCTGAGACATCAAATACCTCAAACTCTTGTGATCCGTGTACACAGTACACTTCTCACCATACAGATAATGTCTCCAAATCTTCAGAGCAAAAACCACTGCAGCCAACTCAATATCATGCGTAGGATAATTGCGCTCATGCACCTTCAACTGATGCGATGCATAAGCCACAACCTTACCCTCTTGCATCAGCACACATCCTAAACCAACATAGGACGCATCACTGTAGACCACAAACTCTTTCCCTGATTCAGGCTGAACCAAGATAGGAGCTTGCGTCAAAGCCGCCTTAAGCTTCTCAAAAGCCTGCTGTCTCGCTTCCGTCCACTCATACTTAACATCCTTTTGCAACAACTCCGTCAAAGGTGCAGCAATCTTAGAAAACCCATCCACAAATCTCCGGTAGTATCCCGCCAAACCAAGGAAACTACGAACCTCATGAACAGACTTCGGAACCTTCCAGTTCATCACCGCCTCAATCTTCTGAGGATCAACACGAATCCCCTCAGCAGAAACTACATGCCCAAGAAACACCACCTCCTTAAGCCAAAACTCACACTTGCTCAGCTTAGCATAAAGCTGATTCTCTAACAAAGCTTGCAGCACAATCCTCAAATGCTCTTCATGCTCCTCCTCAGTACGCGAGTACACGAGGATATCATCAATGAACACCACAACGAACTTGTCCAGGTATTCATGAAACACACGGTTCATCATGTCCATGAAAGCAGCAGGAGCATTTGTCAAACCAAACGGCATCACAAGGAACTCATAATGCCCATACCTTATCCTGAAAGCTGTCTTAGGCACATCTACATCCTTCACCTTCAACTGGTAATATCCAGACCTCAAGTCAATCTTAGAGAACACAGCAGCTCCCCGAAATTGATCAAAGAGATCATCAATTCTCGGCAAAGGATACCGATTCTTGATAGTCAACTTGTTCAGCTGACGGTAATCAATGCACATTCTCATAGTGCCATCCTTCTTCTTCACAAACAAGACCGGTGCACCCCAAGGTGACACACTCGGCCGAATGAAACCACGATCAAGCAGCTCTTGCAACTGCGTCTTCAGCTCCTTCAGCTCCTTAGGTGCCATTCTATAGGGAGTAATGGACACAGGAGTTGTATTCTCATACAGCTCAATTCCAAACTCCACCTCACGATTAGGAGGTAAACCAGGCAACTCCTCAGGAAACACTCCAGGAAACTCCTTCACAACTCTGATATCTTGCACACGCAACTCCTTAGAGCTTGGATTCATCACGAAAGCTAGGTAAGCTTCACAGCCTTGCCTCCGCATCCTACTCGCCTCCAAGGTAGACACCATATTGGCAAGAAATTTCACATTCTCACCAACCACAACAACTTCATAATCATCCGCAAGCTTCAACGAAACTCGCTTATTTTCACAATCCACAACAGCACGATGCTCAGCAAGCCAATCCATACCAAGGATCACATCAAAACCATAGAAAGGCAGCTCCATAAGGTTAACATGAAAAACATGTTCTTGAGCAACCAAAGGACACCTTCTATACAGCTTTCGAGTCACAACAGTCTCACCAAAAGAACTAGTGACACGAACACCAACATCCAAAGACTCAACAGGCAAACCAAGCAATTCAGCATGCTCACGCAAAATGTATGAATGCGTAGATCCAGAATCTATCAAGGAAAGTAATGACAAGGATTGCAAAGTAAAGGTACATGCAATCACATCCGCGTCATTCCTCCCCTCCCTCTGAGCATACACCCTCGCTTGACCTCCACCTTCAGGCTGAATAGCCACAACATGGGCCACTCCACGACCACCTTCCTCTCTCCGCTGGAAATTACCACGGCCGCGCCCACAACCTCTCTGCGGTGCAGCAACAACAGGAGCACGCACTTGGCCACCAGCCAACATAGGACACTCTCGCCTCAAGTGATCCGCAGATCCACAATTCCAGCATCCATTTCCAGCCGCCGCAACAGGAGCTTGCACCTCCCTCACAGCACGAGGACAATCACGCTTCATGTGACCACGTGAACCACAAATCCAGCAAGCACTCGGATCAGCTCTAACATTGCCTCCCCGAGTAGGTGCTCCACCACCTCTCTTAGCTGAGGACTGATACTTCTGATCACGTCCCCTCTTGTTCCACCCACCACCGGAACTATACTCAGCAGCCCGCTTACCAGAACTTTCTCCAGCACCTCTAGCAGATAAACCCAAGTTCATCTCAATATCCTTAGCTCGGCCCACCAGCACATCAAAATCATCATACTCAGTGGCCAGCACATACATCTTCACATCCGTCACTAAACCATAACGGAATCTTTCGCACCTTGCCCGCTCATCAGGTACCAGCTCAGGTGCATACTGACTGAGTCGCACAAACTGCACTTCATACTCAGCCACAGTCATGCTCCCCTGGGTAAGAGACATGAACTCACGCTTCTTTTCATCCAGGTACCTCACACCAAGATACCTTCTCTTGAACATATTCTGAAAGAATGTCCAAGTTATATCAGCTTCATCCATCCCAGCAATAGTGGTCGTCCACCACGTATATGCATCATCCTGTAGCAAGGATACAACACAACCCAGCTTTTGCACATCGGTGCAACCCATCTGACCCAAGATCCTCTTGGTACTCTCCATCCAGGATTCAGAACCCTCAGCAGACATACCCCTGAACTCAGTCCCACCAAGACTGCGCAAACGCTCCAAAGGTAGTCTAACACCAGAATCTCCCTGATGCCCAGCTCCTTGAGCTCTAGCTACTGCCGCTCGAAAAGCACCAGCAATAGCTTGTACCAACATCGTCATGTCAGGCATAGCTTGCCCCTGACCAACCTCAGGTCCAGCAGCTCCAGCACCAGCTGCAGCTTTAGCTCTTTCACCCTCAGCACCACCACCACCAGGTGGAGGAGGAGGTAACACTGCACTACCCGCATTTTCCTCATTCTCGTTCTCATTTGGAGCCGTAGCTCGCACATTACTTCTCAACTCTCTACGTGGTGCCATACTTTAACCATGCAATCACAATGCAAATAAACAAAGTTAGGTCCAGCAAGGTAAGCAATCCAAGTACTCAAGCTCAATTTCATTCAAAATCAACATCATTACTTAGCTTTGATTTGGCAATGGGTACCCACAACATGCTACACCCCAGCATACAACTCAATCGCATCAAATTCACAAACCACTGAACATGCTTTCAATCAATCAAGCATACATAGCATACACACTTCAATCATGCACACATTCAATCCCAATTACTCGAGAACTCAGCTCTGATACCACCAAATGTAACCCCCTTAACCCGGCCTAGACGGTTGACCCGAAATAAGAAAGTCACACGGGGAAAACCAAAGTCAACCCGAAAGTCAACCTTGATTAACGACCCCTTTTTTTTTAAACTTGTCTAGATGCACATTAACCCTAATTGTGATCATACAAACAACATACTCAAAGATCACAAACATCAGAGATCAAACAGGGACCCAATTGAACAATTTACAACTTTAGGGACCAAATTGTAAATTCTGTAAATTATAAGGCCTTAACCCAAATTAAAGTTACCATCTTGAAATTAATCAGGTTTCATGCTTCTCTGTCAAATTTCAGCTCAAACGGACATCCCAAACTCATACAATTGCACAATCAAGATTCAGGACCAAAATGCAAACATTCCAAAACATTTAACTGCCATTGTCAGCCCCCAACGGTCGGTTGTTCCGAAAAAGGAAGAGCCCGTTTCGAAATGCGGGGCCGTTCCGCAACGCGTACTGAAACGAGGGCTGGCAGTGGCCTTTCCGTTTCGGAACGGTGTCTCCCGTTTCGGACGCCTAGGCTGATTCAAGGCACCCGTTCCGAAACGGTAGCCTCTGTTCCGAAACACCCTGCACAGAATGCAGCAAAAGGCTTCCTTAAACATGCAATTAACCAACCAATCATGCTCCGATTGCTACCAAACTTTACCAGCAACTCATACATCATATAAGAGACATGTTTGCATCAACCAATCAACATATTATCATCATATATGAAAAGCCCCAATTTTAAAGCATACTTCCTACACAAGCAAACAATTCAAGCATAGAACCTTCAAAACCAAGCACATAAAGACCAAATGCAAATCCAGCATTTCCAACAACATTAAACATACTTAGGGAGTTCAAAACATCTCCCAAAACATACACCTAGGTCCCCCATTACCAAATGCCAAAAGCTAAAATGTGTTTAAGAAAACCTTCCCATACTTGAGCTTAATTCCCACTTGATTGCTTGCCTTCCTTGCTGCCCTCAAAGTACCTTAATGATCTGCATTATTGGTTTAAGAAAACGAAAGAGAGCGTAAGCAAAAGCTTAGTGAGGAAAGCTCATTAAAACCATTCAATAATGCATTTATAAAACACTTTATAAATCATACTTCAAATCATCATTTACTCATGCTCAAAGCAATTTAAATAAGCATTACATGCTTCCATATCATTACATGTCATATTGGCCACAAGTGATAAGTTCCATCTTTTTAAAAACAAGATCAACATAAGACTCACACATGGACTTTTAAACACCATTGTGATCTTATAATTCACAAGAACCACACAAGGACTTTTAACCACCTTTGTGTTCTTCCCAAGGACTTTTAAACACCTTGGCCCCAAGGACTTTTAAACACCTTGGCCCATGGACTTTTAAACACCATGGCAAGGACCACACAAGGACTTTTAACCACCTTTGTGTCCTTAACAAGAACCATCCAAGGACTTTTAACCACCTTGATGTTCTTAAGTAACAAGGCTCACTCAAGGACTTTTAACCACCTTAGTGACCTTAACAAGAATCATCATGGAATTTTAACCACCATGAAGTTCTTAGAATCCACAAGGCTCACTCAAGGACTTTTAACCACCTTAGTGACCTTAACCTTTTTTAAAACATCACTTGCCAATATACATCATTATCATCAAATAATCCACTGTTTTAAAGCATTAAACCAAGCCATATTCATCATGCATTTTAGAGCATCAAACCATATTTAATCAATGTTCAAAAACAAGGAACTCTTACCTTGAGCTTCCTTCAACATATGGCTTACAAAATCAGCAATAACCATGCTAAATCATGCTTTCAAAACAGAATTTAAAACATGCAATAAACCACATTGCATAACAACCAAACCATGGCCACCACTTAGAGAGTTTTTCCGAAAACTTACACTTGAGCTTAGTAAAGTTGTTTAGACTTAAACTAAGCTCCCAAGACATTGGTTTCAAAGCTGAAAACCCATTTTCACTCACCGATTCCACTTCGCCTCTTGCCGAAGCACAAATCAAGCTTCCGGATCACCACCACTTGGATCCAAAGATGACTCCCCTGTTTTAAACACATCAAAACAGAGGATTAATGCATCATCATGCATTAATAGCTTCAATGAAAGCACCTAAACTCGCTGCTATCATCCACACTCCATTTTCGGCCACCAAACACAACCGAAAATGCATCCAAACAACTCCTCAACAAAGCCCAGCCATAAACCATCAAAACTAAACATCCTTTAACATCATTTAACATCTAAAAAGAGCCTAACAACAACCTTATACCTCCAACAACATCAGATCCACAAGATCACCTCAAAAACAACCTAGAATCACAAGCTAAACTTAGGAAATCTAACCTATCCGGGATTGCATTAATCAAAACTCAATTCCTTATCAAATTAACATTGATTTAACATCAAATTAACACCTCAAATCACAGCTTTAACAGATCAAACGAAAATCTATCAAAAATCACCAAATCTTGCATTTTAAGCCAAGATCCATTTCACAACTTTAAAAGCCATTTATAAAACATCAATTAAGGATTGAGAACTTAGGAATTTCAGTAAAGAACTGATAGTTTAGAGGAGAAGGACGTTCTTACCTCCAAACTTGAGTTTCTCCTCTTTTAGAACCAAAAACCTTGATGAATCAACTAGCAAATGGTGAGGTTTTGTTGATGTGATGATTAGGAATCAAAAGAGGATTGAAAAGAGAGATTTGAGTGACAAAATCAGAAGGAAATCTCTGGAGAGAAAGTGTTTGGGTTGAGAGAAAATGAGAGAAAAGGAAAATTGGAAAATATGGAAAGTTAGTTACAAAATAGCCAAAATGATTTCCCTCCACTTTTCTTTTGTTTTAAAATCAGAATTAAACCTTAAAATATCTTAGAAAAATCTGGAGAAACTCCCTTTGGGTAAATAGCTCCTTAAAGATTCAAAGTTTCAATCCTTTCTAAAACAGTCACGCAACTTTCAAAAATTACATTTTGGTCACTAGCCAAAATGTCACCCTTCCAAACCTCATTTTGTAAAATTGATTTCACAGTTCACTTATATATATTAAAAGATGATTTTAGAACATTTTTCCATATTTTTAATGCAACCCGAACTAGGCTTTCCTAATTTCACCTTTTTAGATTCGAACAGCACTTTGACCAAACCGGTCAACGCCCAAAACTTCTAATCCCAAAACCGGGGCGTTACAGGATCCGTATTTCACCATTCCTAAATCAGCTTTGGCCAGTCTTTTAGGAAATGGTTATTTAGGTAAGTAACACCTTACTAATTACATCTCATGTAATTCCCCATCTTTTGGCGAACAACTCTTTTTCTTTAAACCATCTTATGATTAACCAAAACTTTTAACCACTAGATTTTCTAATCCTATTAGAACAACCCAGCTAAGTCAATACCAATATCTCAACCGGCGAATATCACTAGCTTATTCTTCGCGTTTAACTAAGATAGATAAATGTGAAATTGCTTTAGCAAAGCTCGCATTATATCGATCGAAGCTTTAACGAGGGTAAATATTGGATGGTTAAAACAGACTTAGAATTATAGTGAGGGATTTACTTAATTATCTAATCATTTTAACATTGATCCTATCAATAGAACTATGTTTAATCATGCTTATAAAACATCCATTGCATCACATACAAGGTAAATATAAGTGGTAAATAAATATGCAATGATTATAGCCCTTCTTAACCTAAGGCGGCCCGTCCCAAGCCAATGGGATGACCATTCTACTGAAGATAGAATCTGCTTCTGAAATGCCCGGTCCACCAGGGAAGGCCCACCATACTGCTACCTTGGTCCTTGCTTTATCTCCATGAGTATTTACAATTTTCAAAAACTCGCGTTACATGCGAGGGAGTGAGATGATAAGAGAAGTACAATAGAAGATAGAGAAAGGCATGATACGCAGGCCGTATTTATAAAAACCAAAACTAACACCGTGCAATCTAACATGCATTTCAAACATCGTGCGAACAAAGTAACGACGTGTTTACAGAGTTTTAAACTGATTATCCCTATGTTGCGGTTAATGGGCCAAAGAAGGATCACGAGGTTTCATAAACCATTTGTGTTAACGAACAAATGCACCAGGTAGGTCAACATGAAAGAGAGGTGGTGCACTAGGCACACTTAAGTACCATGTCTTTGATGATGCCAATCCTAGACATGCATTTTTCATAACGTCTAACCATAACTCTTATGGATTCACCGTGAAAGATAGTATGATAACTTTTATCAAATTAGAAGCCCTTTCAGAGATTTCATAAATCTATGAAACTACGAACAACTACTTGTTCTCTAGACTAACTATTAGTCTAACATGTTAACATTTAACATTGAAGCAACCTAACATAGTTATGATTAACTCTTAATCATTCAGTGATAATGGAAATAAGTCTTTATTAGGTGTGATACGATAAACGATAAATATCTAATTCGAATCAAACAACATGCATCTCATACATAAACATCACCCAAGAATTTAAGTTCGAATTCGTATGATACAAGTGGCTCTGATACCACTGTAAGATCACGTCGGCACGCCCCGTGGCGCAGCAGAAAAATTAATCCGACGTAATCCAGCCAGGATCCATGTACAGGAACGAATCCGAGGTGAAAAGATGAAGAGTTACCTTTTAAAACTCTGGAAACTGGAAAACCGACGATATGTCAGAATAACCACGTCAAGTAAAACCAGAATCATCATAGGTTCACAATGACCTCTACGGAGTCCACCAGAACAAAACGAACAAAGTTTCCGCCTCTCTAACACTTAGGGATAAATTTCGACAGGTTTGAACACCTTCCAGGGAGAAGTCGAAATCCCTCCAGGGATTCCTGAGGGAGTCTGAAATCGACCAGGGGTTCAACCGGGACTTGGATTCGAACTAGGAAATCGCTAGAAATTTGCCATGGGGCAAGAGGAACACTAGAAAAATATCGAACAGCTTCTCAGAAGAAATTTGGGACTTGTCGAAAATTCCAGAGGGAATTCCCAGGGATATGTCAAAATTTACAAGGAGGAATAGGGATGATTTGGTTTCTAGCCCTTGTCCCTTTAAATAGTATTCAGAGACTTAATTCTAGTTGAATTCCTTAAATCCAAGTTCAACCAAAATTCATAGAATCTAATTCTACTTGAAATCGGTTTATATTAAATATACATTATATTATATAATATTAAATGAAATATATATATTTAATTATGTAGAATCTTATTCTACATAAAACATGGATTTAAATATACATTATATTTAATCCAAATATATATATTTTTATTATATAGAATCTCATTCTATCTTTACTTGGATTTAAATATATTTAAATATATATTTTTAATTATGTAGAATCTAATTCTACATAAACTTGGAATTAAATATACATTATATAAATTCCAAATATATATTTAAATTTCTAGAATTCTATTCTATAATATTTAAGTCTCTAAATATTTTCCATTCTCTAAATAATATTTGATAAATACAATATTTATCAAATATTATTCCCATTTAAGGGAGTTGCCGATTTCCCCTATCCCATAGGGGATTTTCGGCAACCTCCCTAAAATAGGGAGTATGCTTTCCAATTTTTGTTCGTTTCATTCGAAGGGTGTGACCCTTGTAGGTTCATGCAACGTTAACAACAAAATTAGAACTGTTCTAATTTTACAAACAATGAGTGGCATCTAGCAATACATCATTGCTAGCTAAGTTGCATGAAGTCTTGGTTTGACTTTCCTTATTCCTGAATAAACTTTCTTTATGTATTTTATCCCTTTGTCCTTTATATCTTAGATGAACACAAGTCATGGGTTAGTCACACTTGCGTTGTCCATCTAGTGTTTCTTGATGTCTTGAGTAGATTATTATAAACGAATCTCTATGATATCTCACATCATAATATTCGAGCATAGCCATGCATTTTCTAATCTCACTCAATCAAGTGGCCGAAGATATTTCTCCCATTATGTAGGAGGGACAAATCCTTTCTTGATCAACCATATTTCACTACATAGGTCATCACATATCCAATCATCAGTCTTTACAATGTTGTCAGTTACGACACACATTTGACTATGTCAAAATACATAAATCTTTATGTTAAAATCATGTTGATCTCAAGTCTGAGGATCATACATATGTTTATCATGAGCAATATTGTGACTGTCACATTTACCCAAGAAACATGCTCATAGCGGGTCAATCCAGTATGTTGTTCTCTAACAAATACTTATGTGTTGATTTTGACATCTCTATGTCAATTACAACACTTGTTATCAATCAACCACATATTAGTCTTTATATATTATCACTGTCCATACCCATAATAATATTTGACTAAGGATTCTATTTAACAATAATCGTATTATTGTATGGACATTTGTTGCGTGTAAAATAGTCTATCGCAATGGTAGTGCAAGTGTACACGACGCAAGTAGTAAAGTGATACGAAGTATCAGATATCGTCTCCACAGGGATTGGGCTAATAGCTTCACCTTAATTCACTGCACGAAAGTAAAGGAAATATTTAAGAGTTGTCACGAAAATAATAAAGAAAACGTAAATAAAAGAGTAAAGATATCAAGATAGAGAGAATGGGCTGGTATTGAATTGCTCAGTAGTGCAGGTATTGCAGAGTTTAGGAAATCCAGTTCTGTCGTCGCTTCCCGTCGCGACAGCACTTGTCGCGGCAGCAGTCCGTTGATTGTCGCGGCAGCAAACACATCAACTCAGTACTTTCAAGTTTGGCAAGAATCCCAGATCTGCCTTGGCCTATTCCTAGGTCCAAGTCTGTCGATGATCACGTCTTGATGATACCTCCCGGCGTGAATCGAAGGATGAACACCGATGTGTATGAATTCTTCTTTAGCCACTTAACCTCGCCCTATCCCTAGGCACGAGATAGTTCAACTATAAACTAGAGAACTTGCTCTTATTTCTTTCGTATACTTAACTCTCCCGATGCTAAGTAAATAGATAACCTCACAATGCTCTCCCGATGCTCTTGCAAGATATTAATAACCAAAATAAGAGAACTTGAAGTTTATTTTATTGAACTGAAAATTCCTAAAACAAAACAACCCTTGCAACTACTTTACAAATCAACCCGTGGGATTTTAATCTTCAAGGAATCTACTTTCCAGCCGTCCTCCTTGTTTCTTGGGATTTTCTCTCCTTGAGCTTTGGGCTTGACATATCTTTTGATCCGGGGCTTGGAAAAATATATGGTTTTCACACGACAGACGAGCAAAATTTTCTCTATCTATCGAGGTCCACTTTGCTTTTTCTCCACTAACTTGCTATCGTCCTCTGTTGTCACGGCGGCACCATGGCAGCATCGTCCTCTTTGTCTGTTTATCCAGTTAAGCTTTTCTGCTTCTCTGCCCAGCGCTTGCCCTCTCCGTCTACTATGGCGGCAACCTGCAAAATCAGCCATTCTTTAGTAGAATCTGTGCCTTTAATATATTTGTGATGTTTTGCTGTAAACTAACCTAAATGCAATGAATAATGCTTGAATGCAGCAGAAATATGGGTTAAAAAGGGTGTAAATAATAGAACCTTTACACACTCAACACACCCCCAAACTCAAGTTTTTGCTTGCCCTCAAGCAACTAAGACCTAAAAGAAAAGAAAAAATATTTTTTTGTTTTGGCTTTCAAACAGTGAACTTTCCCTTGCCCGTCGTTCATTCCCTGTGGCGGCAGCATCCTGTCGGATAATTTAGGATCTGTCCGGAATCTCACTATAGTCCTCGTGCAGTGTGTGCATGCTTGTGAACAGTTATATGCCAAGACTCTATTAGTTTCACTAGAATATTCAACTCTTAACTCGAATTTTTATGCCAAAGTTTATCTTTTTGAAGGCACATTTTCATGCTTCTTTGATTTCTTTGTTTTGACTCGATTTCTATAGTTTTACTAGAGCCAGTTTTAGGCACCTCTAGTTAGCTTCCTAGAGCCAGTTTCGGGCACCTCTAGGATTTTTTAGTCTCTTTTTCTAAACTTATTTCCTAGAGCCAGTGTTAGGCACCTCTAGGGGCTATTCAAGAGCTAAGCTTCCTATTCTAGTTTGGCTAAAAGAAGTCTAAGCAGTATAACAGTCACAATGGTGTTTAAGTTTTCAGAACTATAGAAAGGCTCTAAACTTCTCCTTAAACTGTCCTAAAGATGCTGCCACGACAGAGCTGTCACGACAGGTAAGTTCAAATCACAGTTTTAAGCCAAAATTTTCAATCTTTTATGTTTTTTTAGAGATAAAAATAAATAAGTAAAAGACACGACAATTAACTAAGATGTATTTGGACTCCATTAAAATGGAGTGTTGCCACCCCCAAACTCGAGGGTTGCATTGCCCTCAATGCAAATGACAAAATAAAAATGAAGGCATCACAAAATATAGAGATAGCAGGCAGCAATAAGAAGAAAAAAAGAAACTTAAATTTTTAAGCACTGTCTTCACTGCTGCTGAGGCGGATTTGGCGGCAGATTTTGGGCTTTGGGGCAGGCTGGGTTGGTTGCTCTACAACCTGGATGTCAAAGCTGCTGCCGCTGTCCCAGCTGCTGCTGCTGGTGGCCTTTGGCATAAGTTTCATGTTGGCCATTCTTTTCTGCCTCTTGACAGGTGTAAATTCTTTCGCCAAGTTCCTACGAATAGAGGGTTCGGCTTCGCTTTCTGCCCAGACGGAGGAAGAAGAGAACCCAGCTACAAAGGCAGCAATGTCATCCGAGGGTGCCGGTCGCTTTTTTCCTCTGGCGGATGTTTCGGCCTGAGGGCTTCCGGCTACCGTCGGGGCAGGTGATGGAATTGAGGCAGCAGATGGTGTATGTGGTGTGGCAGCAGGTGTGGGTGTGTGGGCAGGGGTGGGGACGGTGAAGTAGTGGGCAGGGAAGGTGGGAAAGACAACATCATGATAATTTAAAGTACGGTGAATGAAATTTACCGTGGATGTGGCAAAATCCTTGATAAATGTCATTAGACCCAGCTGTCTATCCTCCATCCTCTGGATAGTAGCAAGGATTTGAGTGGATGGGTCGTTCGGAGCAGCTGCTGCGGTGGCAGGTTCAAGGTTGGGCTTCTGACGATTCAGCTGGGGCGGCAGCAGGGTTGAAGGAAGAGAGGGGGGTTGCTACTGTCAGCTCCATGAGACTGATGATATTTTTGTCTGTCCAGCCCTGTCCCTTCACTATGCGATCGGTGTTGGCTTCCGGCACGATATAACAGCGGCAGAGGGACGTGATAAGGTAGGGAAGGCAGAGGAGGGCCGTCGATCTATGGGCGCAGTCCAAAATACTCTCCCGTATATAACTCCCCACATTAATGGGTCGTTTATTGATAATGGAGTGTATTAGGGCTAACCTTTGCTGGTCCACGGTGGTGTGGTGTGAGGATGGCAGAATCCTCTTCTTAATGAAGGCGTTCCACAGTTTGGCCTCCGGCAGCAACTGTCCCCTCTTCACTGTGCGGGGATTTTTGCGGCTCGTGTTCCATTCAGTTCCTTCTTCTGTTACTTCTGCCATGACAGCGTCGAAGGCAACATCATCTAGAGTGTCCAGGAACTGCTAGTGAGCATCATCGTTGGGGCCGAAGTAGAGGCCATAGAAAGAGTTGATGTGCTCGGCTGTGAACTGCACTTCTGTCCCTCAGACAGTCACTGCTGTTGCCGTCCTGCTGCCGATGGCAGCATAGAATTCCCTTACCAGCGTCTCATTCATCTCTGCTGGTTGTTCAACGAATGTTTCCCACAAGAGGGCTCTAATCATCCTTGCGATGAAAGGCTTGAGGCCCATGTTGACTGCTCTTGGAGTGTAAATAAAGCCTCTTTCTTCCCATAAATCTCTAGTAGCAAAGGATTGAGGGGTAGGTGCTGCCGGTGAAGAAGTTGAAGCAGCACTGCGGCGAGTTCTTCTGGAAGACATGTTAGTTGCAAGGGTTGTTGAAAGTAAAATAAAGCAAATGAAAACTAAAGGGGAGAGCAAGTAAGAAAAAACAGAAGTGAATGAAATGAAAATGAAACGGGGTTTTATAGAGGAGGAGTTGCTGCCCGTTGAAGCTGTAACGGCAGGCGTGAAGAACGGGGCAACTGTTGAGCTTTAGCGTGTCTGACGCGTCTGACACGCGTTTCTGCGTCTGTTACGCGTCTGGCACACGTTTCCGCGTCTGTCGTGACAGTCTGGCGACAACCTGTCTTTTCCGTGTCTGCCGCGGCAGCTGGAACGACAGGCTTCAATATTAGGCTTTGTTGGGCTGATGGATGGATGGTGGGCTTGGGTCACTTCTCCTATTCTTCTTGCCTCCTTTATTTCCTAAAAACAGTAAACATAAAAACATTATTCGAATAAAATAAACCTTATTTCCTAATAAATAATAAAAATAAAAATTTAGGTTAAATTAGGGCTGCCAGGTGGGGCATCTCCTAAGGTAACCACTTCCTGCATTCCTGGGGCTTCAGTCCCCTGATAATGCTTGAGGCGCTGTCTGTTGACTTTGAATTGGTGCCCGTCTTTTAATGATCGGATTGTGATGGCACCATGGGGAAAAACTTGTACGACTTGGAATGGGCCAGACCATCTAGATTTCAGTTTCTCTGGGAAAAGTTTCAGTCTAGATTTGAACAACAATACAAGCTGCCCTGGGCAGAACTGTCGTGGCAGCAACTTCCTGTCATGCCACTTCTTGGTTTTCTCCTTGTAGATTCTTGCATTGTCGTAGGCCATTGTCCGTATTTCTTCAATTTCGTTCAAATCTAACAGCCTTTTCTGCCCTGCCCTGTCCAAGTCCATATTCACTGCCTTGATCGCCCAATACGCTCTGTGCTCTATCTCGACAGGCAAATGACATGTTTTCCCACAAATCAATCGGTATGGAGACATGCCCAATAGGGTTTTGAAAGCTGTCCTATATGCCCATAATGCATCATTGAGGAGTAAAGACCAATCTTTCCTAGTTGGCTTAACCATCTTTTCAAGAATGTTCTTAACTTCCCTATTAGATATTTCAGCTTGTCCATTGGTTTGTGGGTGATATGCTGTCGCGATCCGATGCTTGACACCATATTTCTTCAAGGCGGTAGCAATAACCCTATTGTCAAAATGTCTCCCTTCATCACTGATAATCGCCTTAGGGATGCCAAACCTAGAAAAAATGTTTTTGTGTAAAAACCTTTGGACTATCTTGGCATCATTCTTTTGAGTGGCGATAGCTTCAACCCACTTAGAGACATAATCTACTGCGAAGAGGATGTATAGATTTCCACATGAAGATGGAAAAGGTCCCATAAAATCGATCCCCCAAACGTCGAAGATTTCGACTTCTAGAATGTTCTGCAGCGGCATTTCGTTTCTCCTTGAGATGTTTCCTGTCCTTTGGCACCTGTCACAGTTTTTGTAGAAGATTTGTGCATCTTTATACAGTGACGGCCAATAAAACCCTGACTGCAGCACCTTGGCAGCAGTTTTGTTGCCTCCTAAGTGACATCCATACTGTGAAGCATGGCAGTGATGAAGAATGTCTTCTTGCTCTTCTTGTGGTACACACCTCCTTATAACCTGATCTGCACAAATTTTGAAAAGAAGAGGTTCGTCCCAATAATAATGCTTAACATCATTTTGGAACCTCTTCCTGGCTTGATAATTAAGATCAGAAGGAATTATTCCGCTAACTATAAAATTAACGAAATCAGCATACCAGGGGAGTTCAGAAGACTTACATGCCGCCATGGCTGTCGCGGCAGTGATTGCGGCAGCAAAGAGCTGCTCGTCTGGGAAGGTCTCCAGTATGTTTGTCTCATTTGTTGGTAGACTTTGTCCCTTCTCCAACCGTGACAAGTGATCTGCCACCTGATTTTCTGTCCCTTTTTTGTCCTTGATTTCAAGGTCGAATTCTTGCAATAGCAGGATCCACCGTATCAATCTAGGCTTTGCATCTTTTTTCGCGAACAAATACTTTAGGGAAGAATGGTCTGTGTGCACTATTATCTTCGTCCCAAGTATGTAAGAACGAAACTTGTCAATGGAGAACACCACAGCTAATAACTCCTTTTCTGTGGTGGTGTAGTTCACTTGGGCGTCATTCAGTGTCTTGCTGGCATAATATATGACATGAAATAGCTTATCTCTACGCTGCCCAAGTGCTGTCCCGACAGCATAGTCACTAGCATCACACATAATCTCAAATGGCTGTGTCTAGTCTGGTGGCTGTACTATTGGGGCTGTTACTAGTTTTTCCTTCAGAACCTTGAATGCTTCAGTACATTCTTCATTGAAGTCAAAGGGTCGGTTCTGCTCCAAAAGATGGCATAGGGGCTTGGTGATTTTTGAGAAATTTGCAATGAATCTCCGATAAAAACCAGCATGCCCTAAGAAACTTCTAATGCCCTTGACTGTGGTTGGCGGCGGCAGCTTCTCGATCACTTCTATTTTAGCCCTGTCGACTTCTATCCCACGACAGCTAATCTTATGGCCAAGGACTATCCCTTCATCCACCATAAAGTGGCATTTTTCCCAATTTAAGACCAGGTTTGCTTTCTCACATCTTTCAAGTACCTTTTGTAGATTGCCGAGGCAGCTCTCAAAATCATCTCCAAAGACTGAAAAATTATCCATAAAAATTTCAAGGAAGTCGTCTACCATATCGGAGAATATGGCCATCATGCACCTTTGAAAGGTGGCGGGTGCATTGCATAATCCAAACGGCATTCTCCTAAAAGCATATGTTCTGTAGGGGCACGTGAAAGTCGTTTTTTCTTGATCCTCCGGCGCGATAGCAATTTGATTATAACCTGAATAACCATCAAGAAAACAATAGTAAGGTTTACCCGCTAATCTATCAAGCATTTGATCAATAAAGGGTAAAGGAAAGTGGTCCTTTCGGGTAGCTTTGTTAAGCTTCTGATAGTCCATACAAACCCTCCAACCGGTCACAGTCCTGGTTGGGATTAACTCATTGTTTTCATTAGTTACCACGGTCATTCCTCCTTTCTTTGGAACGCATTGCACCGGGATCACCCATTTGCTGTCAGAGATGGCGTAAATAATACCAGCATCTAACCATTTGATTATCTCTTTACGTACCACCTCTTTCATCGCATGGTTAAGCCGCCTTTGGGCATCTATAGTCGGCTTATGATCTTCCTCTAGAAGGATTTTGTGCATGCATAACGCCAGACTAATGCCTTGAATATCAGCTATCGCCCATCCAATCGCCTTTTTGTGCTGCCATAGCATGCCTATTAGCTGTCGTTCCTTTTCCTGTGGCAGCTTAGAAGAGATGATTACGGGAAGCGTATCATTTGAACCAAGAAAAGCATATTTTAGCTGCCCTGGCAGGGGCTTCAGTTCTAAGGCAGGTGGCTCAACAGTAGATGGCTTTTTGGATTAAATGATTATCCGAAGTATAATTTAAAGGTTCGAATAACTTACCAGGACGATCGCCTATCCAGTTTACCTCCTCCTGATCTTCAGTATCAGATGTATCAGATTCAGAGGAGTTGCTGTCGTCGGTGCTGTCGTCAGTGCTGTCGTGACAGTCCTATAGGCGGCTGCCGCGACAGTGCCCAATTTTAATATCGTGACAGCCCGACCTGATGCAGGGTTGATCAAAGGCCACTTCAGTGATAGCCTTACATTCCTCGTCTGCATCAGCATGCTTCATCGCTTGGAGAACATTCAACTTAATCTCTTGATCGTTCACTCGCATGGTGAGTTCTCCTTTCTCCACATCAATCAGTGATCTTCCCGTGGCTAAGAAGGGTCGCCCAAGGATGATTGGTGCGTTTTCATCTGCTTCACAATCTAAAACAAGAAAGTCAGCAGGAAATATAAATTTATCCACTCTTACCAGAATATCTTCGATTTTTCCTTCTGGATGAACGTAAGAGCGGTCTGCCAGCTGCAGAGTTACTGTCGTGGGCCGCGCCTTTCCAATACCTAATTTCTAAAAAACAGATTTTGGCATTAAATTAACACTAGCACCAAGATCACAAAGTGCCTTACCCACATATTTATTTCCGATTACGCAAGGTATGATGAAGCTCCCCGAATCCTTCTTTTTCTGGGGTGGCTGCCGATGAAGAATACTCATGCAACCTTCTGTCGTCTTCACCGTTTCAAACTCCCCAAGTTTAGATTTCTTTGACATGACATCCTTGAGAAATTTAGCATAACCGAGCATCTCCCTAACAGCATCTAACAGCGGAATATTAATATGAACCTGCTTAAAAATATCATAAATCTTTTTGAGTTGAGATTCTTGCTTAGCTTGCTGTATCCGTTGAGGAAAAGGAGGTGGGGGGCTATAATCAGCAATACGTCATTCCCACTGCATATGAATCTGAGGAGGTTTAGGTTCATCAATTTTCTCCTTTGTCGCTTCTGCTGTCGTGACAGGCTCATCGGCAGCAGTCTGTTTAGTACCTGTCGGGGCAGCTTCCTCGGCAGGTTTGTCCAAAGCTGGTTTCCTTACTGTTTCAGCTTTCTTTTCCGGCCCTGATAATTTCTTCCCACTTCTAGTAGTAATAGCTTTACATTGCTCATGTGTGGGCTGCCTAGCATTTTCAGTATTACTAGGAAATCCTCCATTTGTGTCTCCAAAGATTTCAGAGTAGCTTCATGATTTGTCATTCGCATCTCTGTTTTATCCATGAACTTTTCTCTCTTCTTGACAAATTGATTCATATTCTCAATATAAGTACATGTATGAGACATAAAAGTGGCCAGAGTCTGTTCCAGTATACCGCTCGTGGCAGCTGGTTGCTGTTGTTGCTGCTGCGGCAGCAGTTGCGGCGGTAGTTGCTGTCGCGTCAGCAGTCTAGGTCCTCCCTGATTCTGATTGTGTGCTTGAGGATTCAGGGCATTATTAGGATTACTCCAAGAAAACTTGGGATCCTTCCTCCAATTGGGATTATAGTTGTTGGAATTGTAATTCGGCTTGTAGTTTCCAACATATTTTCCTTCTTCTAGCTGTATAGGACACTCATCCGAACTATGATTTCCCTCACAGATTTTACATACCTCCTCAACAGCAAATCCATGTTGTGCATCATCATTCAATAACCTTTTCATTGCTTTAGTAAGGAATGCTACCTGTGATTTCATCATGCTGTCGGCTTCATAATCCTTGACAGCTAGTACCCGTTTACCCCCTCTTCTTGCTGTCGGAAACTGCTCCTCATTCTTGGCCAAATTTTTCAATACTTGCATTGCCTCATCCGAATCTTTATCCAATAATAGTCCGTTTGCTGCTGAATCAATTCGAATACGAGTTTGTAAGTTGGCAGCATTATAAAACTTTGTTATCTGGTTCCAGACGGGGAATCCATGCATTGGGCAGTTCCGTAGAAGAGTAGTAAATCTGTCCCAGGCCTCGTGCATCAGCTCGTCATCTTCCTGTTGAAAAGTAGCAATTTCATTACGTAATCGCTCAGATAAATGTGAAGGATTAAAACGAGATTAAAATTCACAAGATAAATCCGCCCAAGTTCTAATTGAACCCGGCGTAAGTTTATTCCACCAAGTTTTTGCTCTGTCCCTCAGTGAATGGGGAAATAACCGAAGCCTCAGTATCTCCGGATTAACTCATGGCAGTCTAAACGAACCACAAATCTCCTGGAACGTTTTGAGATGCTCCCTAGCATCCTCTGTAACAGCACCACTAAACTGCCCGGCATTGTTGATCATACTAAACATGACAGGTTTCAGCTCGAAGTTGTCAACATCAATATCCGGCAGCGTGGTCTCCAACTCTACATGATCGTTCAGCATGTAGTCACGACAGGTCCGTCGGCCGGCGGCGGCAGGGTTACCGGCAGGCGGTATAATATCGCCGACAGGCGGGTCGTCTCCAACGTGGGCCATCTTCTCTAGCTGTTCCACAAGGTACTCGTTCCTGGCTAGTAAGTGACGAAGTTGTTTCTTGAGATTGAATGATCGTTCGATTTCCGGATCTAATGGATACTCAGGATCTTTACCTCGATACGATCTGCGCATAAACAAGAAAACCTTGTGAAAAGCAAGAGTTGAATGCACCAAAGTAAAACAGAAAAATAAAAATAAAAACGAAAAGTGCAATAAAAGAAAGGTAGAGTTATGTTGCCAATCCCCGGCAACGGCGCCAAAAACTTGTTGCGTGTAAAATAGTCTATCGCAATGGTAGTGCAAGTGTACACGACGCAAGTAGTAAAGTGATACGAAGTATCGGATATCGTCTCCACAGGGATTGGGCTAATAACTTCACCTTATTTCACTACACGAAAGTAAAGGAAATATTTAAGAGTTGTCACGAAAATAATAAAGAAAAAGTAAATAAAAGAGTAAAGATATCAAGATAGAGAGAATGGGCTGGTATTGAATTGCTCAGTAGTGCAGGTATTGCAGAGTTTAGGAAATCCAGTTCTGTCGTCGCTTCCCGTCACGGCAGCACCTGTCGCGGCAGCAATCCGTTGATTGTCGCAGCAGCAAACACATCAACTCAGTACTTTCAAGTTTGGCAAGAATCCCAGATCTGCCTTGGCCTATCCCTATGTCCAAGTTTATCGATGATCACGTCTTGATGATACCTCCCGGCGTGAATCGAAGGATGAACACCGATGTGTATGAATTCTTCTTTAGCCACTTAACCTCGCCCTATCCCTAGGCACAAGATAGTTCAACTATAAACTAGAGAACTTGCTCTTATTTCTTTCGTATACTTAACTCTCCCGATGTTAAGTAAATAGATAACCTCACAATGCTCTCCCGATGCTCTTGCAAGATATTAATAACCAAAATAAGAGAACTTGAAGTTTATTTTATTGAACTGAAAATTCCTAAAAGAAAACAACCCTTGCAACTACTTTACAAATCAACTAGTGGCCCTAGGGGGAATTTAGAACATGTCGGCGGCGGGTAAACGGCTTAGGGGTTTTGGTTATCGGTTATGGGGTATTGGGTATGTGTTCTCCTAGGTTAAAATATATGCCCTTATATAAGCTTTGGGCTCAAGTTATCTAAGTTAACAAGGATTACAACTTTAATTAAAAGTATGATTCTAATAAAGACTTAATCTTCAAGGAATCTACTTTCCAGTCGTCCTCCTTGTTTCTTGGGATTTTCTCTCCTTGAGCTTTAGGCTTGACATATCTTTTGATCCGGGGCTTGGAAAAATATATGGTTTTCACACGACAGACGAGCAGAATTTTCTCTATCTATCGAGGTCCATTTTGCTTTTTCTCCACTAACTTGCTATCGTCCTATGCTGTCACGGCGGCACCATGGAAGCATCATCCTCTTTGTCTGTTTATCCAGTTCAACTTTTCTGCTTCTCTGCCTAGCGCTTGCCCTCTCCGTCTACTGTGGCGGCAACCTGCAAAATCAGCCATTCTTTAGTAGAATCTGTGCCTTTAATATATTTGTGATGTTTTGCTGTAAACTAACCTAAATGCAATGAATAATGCTTGAATGTAGCAGAAATATGGGTTAAAAAGGGTGTAAATAATAGAACTTTTACACACTCAACAACATTATTATCCAATGGTTAGTTTGATGCACAGAAACATACCAAATGATAATAACGACAATGCCATTACTTGATAAATCTAGTAAAATAGTATGTCTATTCAATCATCATATGATTGGTCTTTTGACATACTCCAACAGTTTCCACCTTCATCTTCTCCAGCTTGGTGTCCTTCATTGTTGAAGCTCCAAGGAGTGGCCTCACCGGCCTCAAGAGAGGCGGTGGGCCTAAGACGGTCGGGCAGTCCATGGCGGAGAGGGAGTTCACCTTTATTTCTGTCGCTATAGCAATTTCTTGTTATATCTTTATATTTGGTGATGTTATCGCAATGAGACATTGGATGATATTGCCCAGCCACGAACTGTTTTAGGTGGCTTGGGTTTGATGGATGATGTTATTTTGAGTACTTTTTAATGCATGCTATGTCTTTTTCAGTGTTTATCATGATTCTATGCTTTGCTTATGCTTTATCATTTCCTTAAAGTTGTAAGAGCTTATGGTTGTAAGTGCTTCGAAAGTCAAGCCCTACCTTAAGCGCCTTCGAGAGTGGTCGTTCTTTAAGTGTATATTGGGGTTAGTAATCGAGAGAGATAGCCCTAGAACCATCATAAGCAATGGAGTGACTTTTGAGAGGCAGACTCTAACCTACCTTAGAGATAAGTGATAGGTTTCAAGGGCTAAAAAGGATAGTACGTGAAGGGTAGGGGAGTGTTATGAGTTTACGCCGAGAGGTATGGCTGTAGCATTTATGACTCCCAGTTTCCTGGCTAGAGATAGTTTAAGAGCACTCTTAGTAAATCCCGCCTAGCATAGAAGATAGCTGAAAAGCCTTAGTATCGTTAAGAAGCTTGAGTTAGGTTGTCCATCATTCCCAGCCAGTCATTCCGTAGTGAGTTTCGCATACGAAAAGGGACCTGTCTATCATATTGTTATCTCAACTTTCTCTGCACTGTTTTGCTTCAGTATTGTTATACACCATCTCTTTTACTATAGCATTGTCACTTACAAAAAGTTCAAGCCTTATTGTTACAGCAACCGTGAATACCTCCAATCCCTGTGGAGACGATACTCACTCATCACTTTATTACTCGTTCGACGTGTATACTTGCACCATTTGCGTATCATTTATAGTCACTGCACGAACGCAATATGAGTAACAAAGTTCTTCGTGGCAAGACGATAGAGCTTGTGAAGGTGTTGTGGCGACACCGAGGAGTTGAAGAGGCCACGTGGGAAAGCAAGGCGGACATGTTGAAGCAGTTTCCGCACCTCTTTCCATCAAGAAAGAATTTCGAGGATGAAGTTTCCTAAGTGGGGGAGAGTTGTAACGCCCTGGTTTTGGGCCTAGATGTTTTAGACATCGGATCGGACCGGTTGAGAACGGTTCGAATCACGTAAGGTGATTTAAGGAAATCAAGGATCGAGATAGGATAAAAATATGGTAAAAATTTCTAAAATCCTCTAAAAATATGTTTAAGAGGTTGGTTAAGTCAATTTTACAAAACAGATTTTGGAAATGGGACATTTTGAGTAGTGACCAAATTGTAAAGTTTCAAAACTGGGAAAAATGTTATTTTTAATGTAGAGGCCAAAATCTTAGAGTCTTTAGGGGGCTTTAAGGAAATTTTACCTTTCCTCAATACGACATGTGTTTTAAAAGGCTTTTAATTAAATGGCTTTAATTGGATTTATATTAATTAATTAAAATAGGTAGTTAATGTGAGATTTTCAATTACGTAACTACCAACTCTTTCTCATTTTCAGCCAAACACTATTTCACTCATCTTTCTCCAGAATTCATTCTCCCAAAAACACTCCCAATATTTCCTAAACCATTTTCAATAAATCTTTCCTAGTTCTTCAAGATTTTGCTAAGGAAAACTTGTCATTCATTGAGGGAAGCAAGGATTGGAGGTAAATTCAGTTCTCAACCTCTAATCAAAGTTCTTTATTGAAATTCCCAAGATATTTGGCTTCTAAATACTATTTTTGGTTGAGTTTTCATTATTGTGTTGATTGGAGATCAAAATCTTGTGAAATTGTGGTACAAATCTTAATTTTCGGACTTCATGAGTTAAGCTTTGTTTTGTGTTGATTTTAATTGGGTTCTAAGTTGATTAATAGGTGAAAATGAAGTGTTGATAACATAGATCCCGAAATCCTTGAGATCCATGAGTTTCTTGGTTGATTTAAGTGAGTTTTTTGAGGTGAAATGGTGGAATCTTAATTGCTAGAGGTATAAGGTTGGGTTAGGTTGTTTGTTAGATGTGTTTTGGTGTTTATAATGGGTCGGAAGTGATGTATGTTGGTTGGGCTTGGTTTAGGAAGCAATTGATTGAGTTTTTGGTTGTTTTGGATGGGTATTTTGGTGTAGTTTGGGTGAGCAACGAGTTTGTGAATTGTTGTTGGTGTTGGCATGCATTTTAATGCATTTAGATCTCTGTTTTGATGATGTGAAAACATGGGATCTTGATTCGGAAGAAAACAAGGTGTTGTTGGAGGCTCCGAAAGAGTGATTTTTGTGTCAGCGAGTAAGGCTTCGCGTATTAGTGAATGGAAATGCAATTTCCTGCTTTGTAACGCTTTGAGCGTGGTCTTGGGAGCTTAGTGTAAGTTTTATACACTTAGCTAAGCTCAAGAGTAAGTGATTCGGAAATCTCTCTCTTGGAAATGTGCTATGTTTGATGAAAATGCACTTGAGTTAAGTGTGGATTTGTTTACTGTTTTTAAGCATGTTTTACGCATGAATGTTGCTAGATTTTAATGCCATTATGTTAAGGATGCACTAGGTAAGTGATCCTTGGTTTTCATGTGTTGAATGCATGTGATGTTAAGCATAATATGCTTGTGGAAATGGCATTGTGTTTATGCTTGTAAAACAATGGATTAATGAGGTTAAATGATTATTTTGGCAAGTGATGGAAATGGTTTTTGGTTGTGTTAATCAGATATAGTTAGCCGGCTATAGGATTGGGTGCACCGTGAATAAAGTCGCCTTGGATATCGAGGGGTTGTGATAATGCCGTAATCTCCATCCAAGTACCCTAACGATTGAGGTTAAGACCACAACGGTGAATGGTTTAATTCCGTGTGTGAGTGTTGTGTATGAGTCTTGTACTCTCGTTAGAGGAATTATACAACTACCAATGAGTGATGTTGAGGGGTTGTGATTGTGCCATTAATCTCCATCACGGGTGTTGAGGGGTTGTGATTGTGCCATTGATCTCCACCTTGTGTAGTCTGGTAGTATGTATGAAGCGTGTGGGACAACGCTTGTAATCCGCGTATCCGATTGTATCTTGTGTTGAAATGGTTTATGGATTATCACTTGCGAGCCAGTATAATGTAAATGATTAATGTTAAGTATGAGATGCTTGTAAATGATGCAAGGATGCATGAGATGCTTGGTGAAGCATGATCAAAGATTTATTTGCTGATTTAAATGTTGCATATGAGCATGTTTTAGAAAGTGCATTGATGTTCTTGAATGGACATGTTTTATGTAAAGGCATGAGATATGAAATGGTGGTTTTGCCAATGGTGTGAAATGCATTGATGAATGTTGCATAGCGGTCTTCACTAAGCTTTGTGCTTACGCTCTTTTGTTTCATCAATGCAGAAAACTAGGCATTCGAGGCAGCAAGTAAACAAGGGGAATCCAAGCTTTTAATCTTGCAAAGTATGTGGCTTTACTTCGGTGTAATAAAAGGAAATGGGTGGGATTTATACTTTTGAATGGTTGAGGACGTTTCCCTTTACTTTGAACATGTTTGGTGGTTTATCCTTGAGTTGTAATTGGCCATTATGGTTTGATTTTGGATGTGAATGTTGGTTTTAGCTTGTTATGGCTTTGGTGGACTAGGGAGCATGCCATTAGTATCTATGTTTGTTCTAAAAGAAACTAGATTCGATAATTTTTCCAATCATATAAATTACTTCTTCTAGTTTTACTCGTACGATTTATGGTGAATTTTCGAAGTCATTGTTATTGTTGTTTTTCGAAACAATCTATTGTCTTTTCTTCTAACATTTGCTTACTCAAAAGTAACAATTCCTAATATGTAACTCGAAATCAAATAAATGTTTGTTTTACACAAATTTAGACTTTCGTGTGATTATATAAATATAACGCCCACTTCCTAATTTAACTTGTAGAATTTTTGGTGATTTTTCAAATTCATTACTAAAACTTTTTTAAGAAATTTGTTGCCAAATTTTTATGACCTTTCATCATTCAAATATTCATATAATTTAGAATACATATCTAAATCAATCACCGTGTATTTTAAACAAAACTAGACTAAATCATGTGTACAACAATGTATAGATAACATTCTAATTATTTTTATAGAATTTACAAAGAATTTTTAAACTTACTCTAGCCGGCCATGCTCAAGTGAGAATAGATTTTTGATGAAACATAGGTAAATTAACCTTATGACCATCAAACTTCGTAAAATATCAGGATCCCTACAAATATTTTTGGTGATTCTTGCAGATATTTTTAGGGATCCCCACGATGATTTATACAGGTACGGTTCGGTTATCCCCACGGTTCGGATATAGCAATCCTCGTCCCCATCCCCATTTGAGCTCCAGTTATAAAACTTCTCCCATCCCCGTCCCAATGGGTAAGGATTTCGGTTATTCCTCATGCCCATCGGTTTAGATCCCCACAGTTTTCGGTTATTCCCCACCCGATTGCCAACCCCACCGAAACGGTTTTGCTACTAGAAAGGGGTGTTTCGATACGGGTCTTGGAACGCACATGAGTATCGAAACGGTCAACCAAGTTTCGAAACGACCGTTTCGGTACAAGGCCATCCGTTTCGAAACGCCTGACCGTTGAGTTTGAATTTGAACTTTTTCAGGTTTCTGTTTCTTACATTTTGGTCCCTGAGTTTTGGTTGCTTAATTTAATGAGTTTGGATGATCTGTTTGAGATGAAATTTGACATGATGGCATGTTATCTGATTAATTACGGATCGATAACATTAAAACTTGTTTAGTCCTTATAATTCTGGAAATTTACATTTTAATCCCTAAAAGACGTTTCTATGCATTTGAATCCCTGTTTGGGTTTCGTTCGCTATGTCGCTTACGCTGAAATGATATGCTAATCATATAGGCTAATAATGAGCATCTAGAAAAGATAAAAAGAAAAAAATGGTCGTTAATCAAGGTTGACTTTTGGGTTGACTTTGGTTTTCCTCGTGTAATCTTCGTAGTTCAAGTCCAGTGTCTAGGCCGGGCTAAGGGGGTTACATTGGAGGTAAATCCCATTCTCAACCATAAATCTAGGTTCTTTATTGAAATTCCCAAGATCTTTGGCTTCTAATTGATGTTTTTGGTTGAGTTTTTACTATAGTTTTGATTTGAGATCAAAATCTTGCAAAAATATGATTAAAATCTTGATTTTCGGATTTGATTTGTTAAGATCTGTCTTGGATTGATTTTAATTGGGTTTTAAGTTGATTATTATGTTGAATGAGGGCTTTGATGATATAGATCCCAAAATCCTTGAGATCCTTGAGTTTCTTGATTGTTTTAGTTGGGTTTTTGAGGTGAATTGATGTAGTAATGCTTGTTGGAGGTATAAGAATGGGTTTAGGTTGTTTTTAGATGTGTTTTAATGTTTATAAATGGTTGAAAGTGATGTATGTTGGCTGGGCTTGGTTTAGGAAGCAATAGATTGAGTTTTCGGTTGTTTCAGATGGGTAATTGGTGTAGTTTGGGTGAGCAACGAGTTTGTGTTTAGTTGCTGGTGTTGGAATGCATTTTAATGCATTTGGATCTCTATTTTGGTGATAAAAAAACAGGGGATCTTGATATGGGAGCAAACGAGATGATTTTGGAGGCTCCAGAAGGGTGATTTTCGTGTCGGCGAGCAAGGCTTCGCGTATCAGTGAGTGGAAATGGATTTTCCAGCTTTGTAACACCTTGAGCATGGTCTTGGGAGCTTAGTGTAAGTTTGAAACACTTAGCTAAGCTCAAGAGTAAGTGATTCGAAAATCTCTCTCGGAAATGTGCTATGTTTTGATGGAAATGCACTTGAATTAAATGTGGTTTAATTACTGTTTTTAAGCATGTTTTGTGCATGGATGATGCTGGTTTTTAATGCCATTTGGTTAAGGATGCACATGGTAAGTGGTCCTTGGATTTATGTGATTAGTGCATTTGATATTAATCATGTTTATGCTTGTGGAAATGACATTGTGTTTATGCTTGTAAAATAGTGGAACATTGATGTTAAATGATTATATTGGCAAGTGATGGAAATGGTTTTTGGTTACTTTAATCGGATATAGTAAGCCGGCTATAGGATTGGGTGCACCGTGAATAAATTTGCCTTGGATGTCGAGGGGTTGTAATTGTACCGTATACTCCATCCTAGTACCCTAACGATTGAGGCTATGATCACAACTGTGGATGGTTAACCCCGTGTGTAGATCTTGTGGTATATGTCCCGTGCTATCGTTAGTGGAATTATACAACTACCGATGAGTGGTGTAGAGGGGATGTAATTGTACCGTTATACTGCACCACGGGTGTCACAACGATAGAGGGTTACTCTCGTGTGTGAGCCTTGTGTAGTCCGGTAATATGTATGAAGCGTGTGGGACAACGCTTGTAATCAGTGTATCTGATTGTGTCAATTGTGTTGGTTTTGATATGGTTTGAGATTAATCACTTGCGAGCCAATATAATGTTGATGATTAAAGATTAAGCATGAGATCCTTGTGAATTATGCTAGAATGCATGTGATGCTTGGTTTAAGCATGAGCAAACGATTTTGTTGTTGTTATAATGATGCAATAAGCATATGGTTTTAAAAGTGCATTGGTGCCTTGAAGGGCATGTTTTAAAGGAAGGCATGTGTTTTCAAATGGTGATATGTTGGTCTATAAATGCATTGATGAATGGTTGTTTTAGCGATCCTCGCTAAGCTCTACGCTTACGCTCATTCGTTTTATCAATGCAAAGAATTGAGCATTCAAGGCAGTCCAAGAGCAAGTGGAATCCAAGCATTTTGATCTAAGCAATATATGTGGTTTACTTTAGTGTAATAAGAGGTAATGGGTGGGATATCTACTCTTGGTTTTGTTGGTGATGTTTAACACCTTAAACATGTTTTGGTTTCTATTCTCGGTTTGTAAATGGCCCCTAATTGGTTTATGATATTGCTTCTAGCGTTTTGACTATACTATGGTTAGTTTCTCTAAGCATGCTTGAGTAGCCTTTAATTCACCATGGTTTGATGTGCTTGACGAGTTTGTTATACTGTTTGATGATGCTTACATGTTTAGTAAATTGATTATAGCTTGTATGCATGATTTAAGCATGTTTAGATGTGATTAAATGAGTTAAATTGACTTTTGGAAATGCAATTCTGGTTTGTGTATCGATACACGAGGACGCGTATCGATACGCTAAGGCCAAAACTAAGCTTTTCAGCTTAGGTGTACCGATACGATCTGCCCGCGTATCGATACGCCTATGCATTTGTTTGAAGGCCGTTTCGATACGGGCTTGGGCGTATCGATACCCTCTTCCCAAAGGTTGCTACTGTGGATTTGCGTACCGATATGGGGAGAAGTGTATCAATACGGGTTAGTTATTTTCAGTTAATGGAATCTTTTAAGTTCTGGATTTATGCAATTTGGTCCTTGAATATTGTTTGTTGAATTAGATGAGTTTGGATGATATGTTTGGGATGAAATTTGATATGCTGCCATGTTACGTGACTAATTATGGATTGGTAACTTTAAAAATGGAAAAGTCTTTTTATTTTCTACAAATTACATTTTGGCCCCTAAAAGTCAAAATATGCAATCGAACCCCTAAATGAACTCCGATCGCTGTACCGTTTTCTTCCAAGTGCTTTGCTGAACACATAGGATAATAATGTGCATCTAGAGAAGTTTAAAAGAAAAAGGGTCGTTAATCGAGGTTGACTTTTACGAGTTGACTTCGGTTTTCCCCGTGAAATCTTCTTAGTTCGGGTTGGGCGTCTAGGCAAGGCTAAGGGGGTTACATTTGTTGGTATCAGAGCCAGGTTTCGAAAGAATTGGGAATGATGGTAAGTGAACTTGGCATGTTTGGTGTATGTTGTTTGGAAAAAGCATGTTTTTGATGTTTGTTGTAGCTTATGCCATGCTTGATTGCCGTGAATCATGTGTGAGCTAGATATGATTGAATGATGATGTTATGATATGAGTATGTGCTGATTTTTGGATGATGTAAAGCATGATGTTTATGGTATGCTATGTTATGCTTGAGGGAAATCGGGGTACCCATTGCCTTATTACACTAGTTAAATGTTTTTGTGAACTTGGATCCTTGCTTGAGGCTGGCCTAAATCGTGATTTGTTTTGTTTTGATGTTATGCCTTGGTAAAATAGCACTATGGGTCCGAGGAGAGAGCTTAGATCAAACACGGTAGTGCCTGTGGCTGAGCAGGGCGACTAGGGTAACCCAGGGGCTGATGTTCCTCCTAATGGAAACTTACCTCCTCTGCCACCACCTGGAGGTGTGGAGCAAGAGCAAAAAGGACAAGCTGGTCCAAGATTGGGTGATCTAACGCCACTGGTTGAGTCGATCACCGGAGCGTTTCAGGCTGGGGTAGCCGGAGCGTATGTTCAGGCCTCTGCAGCTGGGCAGGTGGGTTTGCCTTTGGAAAGGCTGAGGAGTTTAGGAGCTTTTGAGTTCTATGGTATGTCTCATGAGGCATCAGAATCCTGGTTGGCTAGCACGTTCCGTATCATGGATCAGATGGGCTGTAATGAGGTGCACAAGCTGGGATGCACTTTCTTTGCTTCAAGGTCATGCATATAGTTGGTGGACGACTATCACCGCTGGTGTGGAACCCAATGAGGTCGATTGGGAGTTTTTCCGAGGCGCTTTTAAGAGGAAGTATCTAGGTGTAGATACTTGGATGAGAAGAAACGCGAATTCATGTCGCTAGTTCATGGAAACCTTTTGGTGGCTGAGTACGAGGTCCAATTCGTACGTTTGAGCCAGTATGCCCCTGAACTGATACCGAGTGAGAGGCATCGTTGTGATCGCTTCCGGTATGGGCTGGTGCAGGAAGTCAAGACTTATATGTTGGCAACGGATTATACGGAATTTGATGTTCTCGTATGTCGTGCTAAGGACATTGAACAAAACTTGGGTTTGGCGTTCCGAGGAGTTGGTTCTAGCTCTGGAAAGAGAGTAGCTGAGTCTAGTTCCGGTGGTGGACAGAACAAGAGGGGTCGAGATAGGAGATATCAGCCTACTAGGCGAGGTAATGCTGGACATGGTGCACCGGCTCGGGGAGACAGGATGAGGGTAGAGCAGAACACGTGCTAGACGTGTGGTTCTCGGGGTCATCTACGGCGAGATTGTCTTCGTGCGGCAAGGGAGGCTCAGGCTCCTATTGTGGTGACAGGGAATTCTTGCTGGAACTGTGGTTCGGCAGATTACATGTGGCGAGAGTGTTCTTTGTTGGCTGGTGGAGACCAAGGTCGTGCACCTGCTGTAGCTGCACCTCAGAGAGGCCGTGGGCACAGCCGAGGGAACTTTCAGAGTATAGATGAGAGGTAATGGGGCATTGCTCATGTTGTAGCAGATCTACCAGAGGAAGGCGGTCCTGCGAGGGTCTATGCTTAGCGAGCGGAGTGCAACGATACATATTTTAGTGCAGGTACCTTTGTTCTTCAGTCTTTATCATTGATGGCTTCGATTGATTCTAGATCTACGCATTCTTATATCTTGAGTGAGCATGCACATTTGCTTGATATACCTGTTGAGTTGCTCGAAGTAGGAATGCAAGTGACTAGTTCTTTTGGTGAGACTGTTGTCACTAGGAAGTTGTATCAGAGGTGTCCCTTATCTGTTCAGGGTCATGTTTTCCTTGTGGATTTGATGGAGTTACCCTTTTATGGTTTTGACGTGATCTTCGGTATGGATTGGTTTTCGGAGCATAGATCAGTAGTGGAATTTGATGTTAAGCGAGTCACCTTAAAGCTTGCCGATGATTATGAAGTGGTGGTTGTAGGCGAGAATGTGAAATTCTTGTCTAATGTGATTTCGGCTATGGAAGCAAGTCGTATGCTCCGGCTGGGTTGTGAGGCGTATCTTGCCTATATGATGAAACCTGGTACAAAAGATGTACGTGTGCAAAACATTATAACCGTTTGCGATTTTCTGGGTGTCTTTCTGGAAGAATTGCCTGGGTTGCCGCCAAATAGGGAAGTTGAGTTTGGTATCGAGTTGTATGAGAATACGACTCCGGTGTCCACTGCTCCTTATCGCATGGCACCTAAAGAGTTAAAGGAGTTGAAAACACAACTTCAGGAGTTGTTGGATCGAGGGTTCATCCGGCCGAGTGTGTCACCTTGTGGTGCACCGGTCTTGTTTGTAAAGAAGAAAGATGGGACGATGCGGATGTGCATAGATTATCGGCAACTGAATAAATTGACGATTAAGAACAAGTATCCTTTTCCAAGGATTGATGATCTCTTTGATCAATTTCGAGGAGCTTCTGTGTTTTCTAAGATTGACTTAAGGTCAGGGTATTACCAGTTAAGAGTAAAGGATGTGGACGAACCTAAGATGACTTTTCGGACAAGATACGAGCAATACGAGTTCTGAGTGATGCCGTTTGGTTTAACCAACGCACCTGCCGCTTCCATGAACTTGATGAATCGTGTGTTCCATGAGTTCTTAGATCAGTTTGTGGTGGTGTTCATTGATGATATCCTTGTGTATTCACGTACCGAGGAGGATCATGATAGACACTTGAGGATCATTTTGCAAGCGTTGTTGGAGAACCAGTTGTATGCCAAACTAAGTAAGTGTGAGTTTTGGCTTAAGGAGGTGGTCTTCCTTGGACATGTAGTATCAACTGAGGGTATTCGTGTTGATCCGCATAAAGTAGAGGCTGTGATGAGTTGGAAGGTGCCTAAGTCAGTGACGGAAGTACGGAGCTTTCTTGGTTTAGCTGGGTATTACCGCAGATTTGTCGAAGGTTTCTCAAAGATTGCTGCACCTTTGACCAAGTTGTTGCAGAAGAATGTTCGCTTTGAGTGGACAGATGCGAGGCAACAAGCTTTTGAGAAGCTGAAAGAATCTTTGACGCAGGCTTATGTCTTGATTCAACATGAGTCTTGTAAGGAGTTTGTGGTCTATAGTGATGCGTCCATTGTTGGTTTGGGCTGTGTGCTGATGCAAGAGGGTAAGGTAATAGCCTATGCATCTAGGCAGTTGAAGGTGCATGAGCATAACTACCCTACTCACGATATTGAGCTTGAGGTTGTTGTGTTTGCCTTGAAGATCTAGAGGCATTATCTGTATGGTGAGAAATGTGTGGTGTTCACGGATCATAAGAGCTTAAAGTATCTTATGTCTCAGAATGAGTTAAATCTTAGGCAACATCGTTGAGTGGAGTTGCTTAAGGATTATGATCTGTCGATCGAGTATCACCCGGGAAAGGCCAATGTTGTGGCTGATGCTTTGAGCATGAAAGTGGCTGTGGAGTTAAGGGCGATGTTTTCTCGCTTGAGCATATCACAAGATGGTGGTCTTATCGCTGAATTGCAAGTTAAACCATCTCTGATTTAGTTGATCAAGGATAAGCAGTTGCTTGATGATTCTCTTGTTCCTCGTGTTCAGGACATTGCAAAGGGTAAGCCTTTGGATTTCAGTTTTAATGATAATGGTGTTCTGTGTTTTGGGAGTCGAATAGTGGTGCCCGGTGATGTTGAGTTGAGGCGCACTATCCTGACTAAAGCTCATAGTAGTCCTTTCTCTATGCACCCTAGTAGTACAAAGATGTATCATTATTTGAAGGATGAGTACTACTGGGTGGGGATGAAAAAGGATGTGGCTGAGTTCGTTAGTAAGTGCATGGTGTGTCAGCGAGTGAAAGCTGAACATCAGGTACCTTCGAGGTTGTTGCAACCTTTGAGAATCCCGGAGTGGAAGTGGGAAAGGATTACCATGGATTTTGTGTCTGGTTTGCCTTTGTTACCGTCAAAGAAGAATTCGGTTTGAGTGATTGTTGACCGCCTTACGAAGTGTGCACATTTCTTGCATGTGCATACTACTTATACCTTGGATAAGCTGGCAGAGCTGTATATTGCTGAGATTGTGCGGTTGCATGGAGTTCCAAAGTCCATCGTGTTGGATCGGGATCCGAGGTTTACATTGTAATTTTGGGAATGTTTGCATCAAGCCTTGGGTACACGATTGAATTTCAGTACTTCGTATCATCCTCAGACGGATGGACAGTCGAAACATGTGATCTAGGTGCTTGAGGACATGTTGAGATGTTGCGTTATAGATTTTTAGGGTTCTTGGGAGAAGCATTTGTCGTTGGTTGAGTTTGCGTATAACAATAGTTACCAGGCAAGTATTCAAATGGCTCCATATGAGTCTTTGTATGGGAGAAAGTGTAGAACCCCTCTTTGTTGGGCAGAAGCTGGGCAAGATTTGATTTCGATGCCGGCTATGTTGAAAGGAACCACCGAGAAGGTGAAGCTCATTTGTGAGCGTTTGAAGGCAGCATCGGATCGGAAAAAGTCTTATGCGGATTTGAAGCATAATGAGATCGAGTTCGCGGTTGACGAACGTGTATTCTTGAAAGTATCGCCTTGGAAGAAGGTGATGAGATTTGGGCATAAGGGTAAGTTTAGCCCAAGGTTTATTGGACCTTATGAGGTTCTAGAGCGTATTGGTCCTGTGGCATATCGGTTGAGGTTGTCTTCGGAGCTAGAAAAGATACATGATGTGTTTCATGTCTCGATGTTGCGGAGGTACAAATCGGATCCTTCGCATGTGATCCCTGTTAAGGATATAGAGTTGAATCCAGATCAGTCATATGATGAAGAATCAGTGAGGATTCTTGATGTGAGCAGCAAAGTTCTTCGTTGGAAGACGATAGAACTTGTGAAGGTGTTGTGGCGACACCGAGGAGTTGAGGAGGCCATGTTGGAAAGCAAGGCGGACATGCTAAAGTCGTTTCTGCACCTTTTTCCTTCAGGTAAAATTTTGGGGACGAAATTTCCTAAGTGGGGGAGAGTTGTAATGCCCTGAGTTTGGGCCTAGATGTTTTGGACATCGGATCGGACCGGTCGGAAACAGTTCAAATCGCGTTAGGTGGTTTAGGGAAATCAAGGATCGGGATAGGATAAAAATATGGTAAAAATTGCAAAAATCTTCTAAAATCATGTTTAGGAGGTTGGTCAAATCAATTTTACAAAGTTGACTTTGAAAGTGATACATTTTGGGTAGTGACCAAAATGTAAAATTTCAAAACTGTGGAAAAATGTAATTTTTAAAGAGGAGCCAAAATCTTAGAATCTTTAGGGAGCTTTATGACAATTTAGCATTTTCTTTAATATGACATGTGTTTAAAATGATTTTTTACATTAATTGATTTTAAAAGGATTTTATTGATTTAATTAATCGGTGGTTAATTAGTGAGATTTTAATCACGTAACTACCTTTCTCTTCTTATTTTCAGCCAAACACCATTCTAACTCATTTTCTCCAAATCTCTTTTCTTCCAAACACTCCTCACTTGATTTCTCTTTCATTTCAAAGAATTCTTTCTTAATTCCTTCAAGATTTGTGAAGCTAAAACTTGTCATTCATTGAGGAAAGCAAGAATTGGAGGTAAATCACGTTCTCAACCTTCTATCTAGGTTCTTTATTTAAATTCCCAAGATCTTTGGCTTCTAATTGATGTTTTTGGTTGAGTTTGTACTATAGTTTGATTTGAGATCAAAATCTTGCAAAAATATGATTAAAAAATCTTGATTTTCGGATTTGATTTGTTAAGCTATGTCTTGGATTGATTTTAATTGGGTTTTAAGTTGATTATTATGTTGAAAGAGGGCTTTGATGATATAGATCCCGAAATCTTTGAGATCATTGAGTTTCTTGATGGTTTTAGTTGGGATTTTGAGGTGAAATGATGTAGTAATGCTTGCTAGAGGTATAAGGATGAGTTTAGGATGTTTTTAGATGTATTTTTGATGTTTATAAATGGTTGAAAGTGATGTATGTTGGCTGGGCTTGGTTTAGGAAGCAATCGGTTGTTTCAGATGGGTAAATTGGTGTAGTTTGGGTGAGCTACGAGTTTGTGTTTAGTTTCTGGTGTTGGAATGCATTTTAATGCATTTGGATCTTGATTTGGTGATAAAAAATATGGGATCTTGATCCGGGAGCAAACGAGACGATTTTGGAGGCTCCAGAAGGGTGATTTTCGTGTCGGTGAGCAAGGCTTCGCGTATCGGTGACTGGAAATGGATTTTCCAACTTTGTAACGCCTTTAGCGTGATCTTTGGAGCTTAGTGTAAGTTTGAAACACTTAGCTAAGCTCAAGAGTAAGTGATTCGAAAGTCTCTCTCTGAAATGTGCTATGTTTTGTTGGAAATGCAGTTGAATTGAATAAGGGTTAATTACTGTTTTTTAAGCATGTTTTGAGCATGGATGGTGCTGGTTTTTAATGCCATTTTGTTAAGGATGCACATGGTAAGTGATCCTTGGATTTATGTGTTTAGTGCATTTGATATTAAGCATGTTTATGCTTGTGGAAATGACATTGTGTTTATGCTTGTAAAATAGTGGAACATTGATGTTAAATGATTATATTGGCAAGTGATGGAAATAGTTTTTTTGTTACTTTAATCAGATATAGTTAGCCGACTATAGGTTTGGGTGCACCGTGAATAAAGTTGCCTTGGATGTCGAGGGGTTGTAATTGTACCGTATACTCCATCCAAGTACCCTAACGATTGAGGCTATGATCACAACGGTGGATGGTTAACCCCGTGTGTTGATCTTGTGGTATGTGTCCCGTGCTATCGTTAGTGGAATTATACAACAACCGATGAGTGGTGTAGATGGGTTGTAATTGTATCGTTATACTCCATCACGGGTGTCACAACGATAGAGGGTTGCCCTCGTGTGTGAGCCTTCTATAGTCCGGTAGTGTGTACGAAGCGTGTGGGACAACGCTTGTAATCCACGTATCCGATTGTGTCAATTGTGTTGGTTTTGATATGGTTTGAGATTAATCACTTGCGAGCCAATATAATGTTGATGATTAAAGATTAAGCATGAGATGCTTGTGAATTATGCTAGAATGCATGTGATGCTTGGTTTAAGCATGAGCAAACGATTTTGCTGTTGTTATAATGATGCAATAAGCATATGGTTTTAAATGTGCATTGGTGCCTTGAAGGGCATGTTTTAAAGGAAGGCATGTGTTTTCAAATGGTGATATGTTGGTCTATAAATACATTGATGAATGGTTGTTTTAGCGATCCTCATTAAGCTTTACGCTTACGCTCATTCGTTTCATCAATGCAGAGAATTGAGCATTCAATGCAGTGCAAGAGCAAGTGGAATCCAAGCATTTTGATCTAAGCAATGTATGTGGTTTACAATAGTGTAATAAGAGGCAATGGGTGGGATATCTACTCTTGGTTTTGTTGGTGATGGTTAACACCTTAAGCATGTTTTGGTTTCTGATCTTGGTTTGTAAATGGCCCCTAATTGGTTTACGGTATTGCTTTTAGCGTTTTGACTATACTATGGTTAGTTTCTCTAAGCTTGCTTGAGTAGCCTTTAATTCATCATGGTTTGATGTGCTTGATGAGTTTGTTATATTGTTTGATGATGCTTACATGTTTAGTAAATTGATTATAGCTTGTATGCATGATCTAAGCCTGTTTAGATGTGATTAAATGAGTTAAATTGACTTTTGGAAATGCAATTCTGGTTTGCGTATCGATACACGGGGACGCGTATCGATACGCTAAGGCCAAAACCAAGCTTTCCAGCTTAGGTGTACCAATACGATCTGCCCGCGTATCGATACGCCTAGGCATTTGTTTGAAGGCCGTTTCGATACGGGCTTGGGCATATCGATACCCTATTCCCAAAGGTTCCTACTGCCGATTTGCGTATCGATACGGGGAGAAGTTTATCGATACGGGTTAGTTATTTTCAGTTAATGGAATCTTTTAAGTTCTGGATTTATGTAATTTGGTCCTTGAATATTGTTTGTTCAATTCGATGAGTTTGGATGGCCTGTTTGGGATGAAATTTGATATGGTGCCATATTACGTGACTAATTATGGATTGGTAACTTTAAAATGGAAAAGTCTTTGTATTTTCTGCAAATTACATTTTGGCCCTTAAAAGTCAAAATATGCAATCGAACCCCTAAATGAACTCCGATCGCTGTGCCGTTTTCTTCTAAGTGCTTTGTTGAACACATAGGATAATAATGTGCATCTAGAGAAGTTTAAAAGAAAAAATGATCATTAATCGAGGTTGACTTTTACAAGTTGACTTCGGTTTTCCCCGTGTAATCTTCTTAGTTCGGGTTAGGCATCTAGGCCGGGCTAAGGGGGTTACAACCAGAGGAGGCACTGCGGATCCTGAACCAAGCTGCCAAAAATGACTATAAGTACCCAACAGCCCGCCGAGGTGGCATTAGGCGGCCAACTACTGTGAACGAATTAGAAGCCTCAGAATCTGTCAATGACTGCCTTGACAAACTAACAGAGCTGGTTATGAACATGGTTAATCCCATTGGAAAAGTCCATGAGGCCAAGGCTGTAGAACCATTCTGCAATGAGTGTGGGGGCAATCATGATTCCTCTGAATGTGCTGCATCTACCAATTTCATGGGAGGATACGAGAGGAACAACAAGCCCACCATGAACACATACAACCCTGGATTGAAGAATCATCCAAATTTCTCCTGGAGCAATCCTAAAACTGCTGTCAATCCACAACAACAACAGGGAGGCTACCAGCAGAATCTGTCTCGACAGCTGCCTCAGCAACAATAGAATATGAACACTAATGCATTAGAATCTACCTTACATACTTTTATATCCCGTACTAATGATTTCATTGTTCATACGAATATGTTTATTGGCAAAACTGAATCTTTCATAGACATGACTCAAATTAGGATGAATAACCAAGAGGCAGCAATAATGAATCTTGAGACCCAGTTCGGAAGGTTCACTCAGATTGTTAACACTAGGCCAATGGGTGGATTACCTAGTGAGACGGAAACCACGAAAGGGAAATCTCATGAGCAATGCAAAGCCATAACGACTAGAAGTGGAATAACACTACAAGAACCATCAATTCTTGCTACAAGGGAAACAACACCTGCCAATCCAGTCCCAGCCGTCAGACACCCCGCTGCGGCAGCACATGAGAGGGGCAACATGAAACCGGAAAAAGAGCCGATAGATGACACTATGAAAGAACAGACAAACTCTGAACCAGTTACTGCCCCCCAGAATAAGACTCTCCCCAAGGAAAAACTCGTAGACACTACACCTTCACCACCATTCCCACAGCGATTGAAAAAACAGACACAAGATATGTAGTTTAAAAAATTTCTGCATGTTCTAAAGCAAGTTAAAATAAATCTTCCACTGGTAGAGTTGATCGAACAGATGCCCAACTATGCCAATTTCCTAAAGGATATGGTATCCAAAAGAACAAGGATCGGGGAATTTGAGACAATGGCAGTGACAGAGGGATGCATGGCAATGCTGCACAATAAGGCACCACCCAAACGAAAGATCCGGGCAACTTCATAATTCCCTGTAAAATAGGTAGCAACCACTTCGTACGAGCCCTATGTGACTTAGGGGATAGCATCAACTTAATGCCCAAATTAGTTTTCCAGAAATTAGGGATAGGATACTCCCGTCCAACAACAATAATGCTACAACTAGCCGACATAACATATGTACAACCGGAAGGAAAAATTGAGGACATCCTGGTGAAGGTGGACAAATTCATTTTCCCTGTCGATTTCCTGGTACTAGACTATGAAGCAGATGAAAGGGCACCGATAATCCTAGGGCGACCATTCCTAGCTATGGGCAGAACGCTGATTGATGTGGAAAAGGTGAACTTACAATGAGGGTCAACGATCAAGCAAGTAAATTTGAATGTCTTCCAAACCATGAGACAGGTTGATGATCTGGAAGAGTGCCAGCTAATAGAGGCCATCTCTGAGTTCAATTTCAAAGCTAACAGACCCTGCCTACAGCACGACTACCCGGGTAGCGACCTCAACAGCTGTCTCAATAGCCATTTAGATACTTGCCCAAAAGATGAACAATGTAGTGAGTGGACAAAACAAGAATTGGAGGAGCAAGAAGAATCATACTAGATAGCGAACATGCCAAGTAAGTACTTCAAACCATTTAATTATACAGAAAAGGGGGGCAAAATGTTCAAACCATCTATCGAACAATCCCCCACTCTTGAATTAAAAGCCTTACCTACACAACTTGAGTATGTTTACTTGGGACTAAATGATACACTTCCCGTAATAATTTCCTCCAAGTTGCAGCCTACACAGGAACATAAGCTGATAACACTGCCGCGGCAGCACAAGAAGGCAATAGGTTGTACCATTGTAGATATAAAAGGGATAAGCCTAGCAATTTGCATGCACAAAATCTAGCTCGAACAGGATCAAAAACCAGTTGTGGATGCCCATATGAGATTAAACGATTCCATGAGAGAAGTTGTCAAAAAGGAGATCATCAAATGGCTAGATGCTGGTATCATATACCCTATCTCAAACAACGAATGGGTAAGCCTGGTACAATGTGTACCAAAGAAAGGTGGCATAATTGTGGTAAGCAATGACAATAATGAGTTAATTCCATCTAGAACAGTAACTGGTTGAAGAATATGCATGGATTACCGCAAGTAAAATAAAGCAACAAAAAGGACCATTTTCCATTACCTTTCATTGTCCAAATGCTTGACCGCCTTGTTGGCAAACCTTTCTATTGTTTTTTTGGATGGATATTCAGGTTATAACCAGATTTCCATTTCACTGGAGGATCAGGCAAAAACAACATTCACATGCCCATATGGCATTTATGTCTTCCGAAGAATGCCATTCGGATTATGCAACGCCCCTGCCACATTCCAGCGCTGCATGATGGCTATTTTATCCGACATGATAGAAGACTTCATGGAGATATTTATGAATGAATTCTCTGTCTTCGGCAGCAGCTTTGACAGCTGCCTCGGCAACCTCGAGAAAGTACTCACCAGATGCGGGGAAACAGACCTGGTACTCAATTGGAAAAAATGCCATTTTATGGTCGATGAAGGCATAGTTCTGGGGCATAAAACCTCTACACAGGGAATAGAAGTGGACAAAGCCAAGATTGAAGTGATCACCAACTTGTCTCCGCCGACCACTGTCAAGGGCATTCGGAGTTTCCTATTACATGCAGGTTTTTATCGCCGATTCATTGAAATTTTTTCTAAAATTTCTAAACCACTATGTACCTTGCTGGAACGGGACAAACCATTCAACTTCGATGAGGCATGCCTAGAAGCATTCAAAACCTTAAAGGAAAAGCTAGTGATAGCAGTTGTGGTAGTTCTCCCTGATTGGACCCAACATTTTCAACTAATGTGTGACGCTAGCGATACTGCCGTCGGCGCCGCCCTAGGATAGCGCAGAGACAATATTTTCCATGTCATCTACTACGCCAGCAAAACACTGAATCCTGCCCAAACCAACTACACCACTATAGAGAAATAATTATTGGCAATAGTATTCGCCTTCGATAAGTTCCGGCCCTATCTAATTGGAACAAAGGTGATAGTCCACAGAGATCATTCTGCCTTGAGGTACTTGTTCGCAAAGAATGATGCAAAACCTCGCCTGATCCGTTGGATTCTACTCTTGCAAGAGTTCGATCTGGAAATCTGAGACATAAAGGGCACATAAAATCAAGTGACAGACCAACTATCTCGGCTGGAGAATCGACAAGAAAAGACACCCACCAGCGAAATCCAGGATGTATTCCCTGATGAACAGTTGTTACTAGCCTCTACCCTGGTAGTTGCCCTGGAAGCTGAAGGCATCTCACTAGCTGCCCATGAAGAGGCCGCGACAGCACAACAACAACCACACCCTGGTACGCATATATTGTGAATTACTTGGTAACTGGTGTTTTACCTTATGAACTAAACTACCAAGGAAAGAAATGATTCCAACATGATGCTAAGCATTATTTTTGGGACGAGCCTTACTTGTTTAAAACTGTGTAGATCAAGTCATTAGACTGTGTGTCCAAGAGGATGAACAACAAGCCATACTGTCACAGTGCCACGTGACACCATATGGAGGGCAGCGCACAGCAGCAAAAGTACTCCAATCAGGTTTCTTTTTGCCAACATTGCATAAAGACGTCCAAACCTGCTACAAATAGTGCGACAGTTGCCAAATAACAGGAAACATATCAAGAAGGAATGCAATGTCCTTACAAACCATCCTAGAGGTTGAATTGTTTGATGTTTGGGGGATAGATTTTATGGGACCATTCCCATTATAAAGTGTGCATAAATTCTATATTTCATGCACATTCCATCTCATATTATTAATGTTTTTAAGTACATTTTAGGCATAATTAGGATCATGCATTGTGTATTACAGTATTCTTTACTTGGCCATGCTTTTTAGTTATTATCTTTTATTTGGTAAAGAAAAGATATTGTTTTAGCTTAGTTTTAGTTTCAGGTACTAGAGGCTGGTAGAAGGAGAGAAGAGCTGAGGACATGATGTTGATGCAGCAAACCAAAAAGCTGTACTGATGCAGTTCCAGACAGAGACAACAGCTACTGAGTAGCTGCCGCCACTATAATTGCCGCTCAAGACAACAAACTGAGGAATTTGAGAACTAAAGTGCGATCTGTTGAGCAGAAAATCCTGATTTTAAAGATTTTATCTACTCAATTTTCCGATGACTGTAGCAGCAGGCAGAGCCGCCGAAGGAGGAATTCGAGATTGCTTGTGGAGCAAGGCAACGAGAAGAAGTCCACATTCAACTCAAAGAAGTCAGAATTTAAGGTTGCATTTAATGAAAAAGCTACTTTGAAGACTTCTACTCCAAGAAGGACTAGACCTAGCTAAGGCCTATATATACCCATTTTACTTTTACTTCAAAACAACTTAGGTTTTCCCTTAGGCATAGTTTAGGTTTTCTTGCCGCCATTATGTTCTAAAATTCTCTATGGGTTTGGGTCATGATATAATTAGTTTTAGAACGATTGTTTAGGATTTTATGTTTGTTTTTGCAAATAAAGCTTCAAGGTTTGCTTATTCCATGTTCTTCATAGTTTTCAATTAAGGCGAAAGATTAGTTGATTACTATCCATTTGTTCGGTATCGAGAGAGTCGAACTCATGAAATGAGTAAGTACGGTCTTCACCTTAATCAAGTTTTGATCAATCCATCCTTGACATAGGTTAGGGTTTAAGGCAGCTAAAAGAGAATGAACCAAACATTGCTGTCTTTGCACGATTCACGC
Organism: Hibiscus tridactylites; assembly: GCA_958450335.1. NCBI lineage: Eukaryota > Viridiplantae > Streptophyta > Magnoliopsida > Malvales > Malvaceae > Hibiscus > Hibiscus tridactylites. The sequence goes on from OY288269.1 coordinate 32,362,899, forward strand.
CGTGATTGGTAATATCTGTAGTGGGTATCAACAACATTCTGACTTATAAGTAGGATCACTTTTGAAGTGTTCTACCGAGTTCGTTGCTGAGACACACTTCCATTCCACTGTCGGGGCCGCGAGAGTGTCACAACAGCCTACCTACCATCACCCGCTGAGGCAGCGAAGTCTGGCAGCGCAAAGTAACTTATCTTATTCAACGCAGTTTCACACTAAGCAACTGCATAACCCAACCCAACCCATTCCATCAATCTGATCTCTTCCCTTTTATTTACTTGTGTTTTATTTTATTTTCCTCTCAAACAATTCAACTTATTTGTGCATTTAATTTTCCTTTGTGCAGGAGTTATGATTCGAGTCGAGTTGTCCAATCCACGTGGGAGACAATATCTTTTATACTATTACTTGACAGGAGTGTGCACTTGTGCTCATATTTAGAGAACACTAAAACGCTCTACAAGTTTTTGGCGCCGTTGCTAGGGATTGGTAACAGTGAAATTCGTTTTTAATTTCTACACCTTTATATATTTGCTTTTAGTGTTTAGTTTTATTTTTATTCGAAAAAAGAATTTTACAGTTTCCTTTGCTAGTGCATGACCAGGGAAAACCCAAAAGGCGAAATCGTTTATTGTGACGATATCATACGAAGAGCAAGAGAACTCAAAAAGGAAATTAGAACAGTCCTACGGAAGGTTAAAGAAGAGAGAAAAGCAGAAGAAATCATGGAAAAAATAAACGACAACCCTGCCAACAATGCTTAGAACGGTAGGGATGGGCAGCAAGACCCGCCGCCCTGAGAACAACAGCAAGTTCCACCTAGGTAGCCGCCCCCTATTCTACCCAGGCATTCACAATACGTTCGAACCACCAGGGGTTATTTGGAACATGAATTCAGAGGGTTCGATCCTACAATGACAAAACCTGAAATTGAGGCGGATCACTTTGAGCCAAAGCCCGTGATGTTTAACATGATAATACGTTGGGGCAATTTGGAGGGACTACCACAGAAGATGCTCGGCAACACTTAAGAGGATTCCTGGACATATGCAGAGCTTTCAAAATACATGGAGTGGTTATTCCCCTATTCACTGAGGGATAGGGCAAAACAGTGGTTGAACAAGCAGCCAACAAGATCATTCAACACATGGACAGAGCTATGTAAGGATTTCTTGGATCGTTCCAGCCCATCTAATGTCACAGACAGATTGAGAAACGAGATCACAACTTTCTGACAAGGGGATGATGAGCCAATGTGTGAAGCATGGGAGCGGTACCAACAGATGCTAAATAACTGCCCGCTTCATGTTTTTTCGGCTTGGACACAAGTGTCAATGTTTTACAACAGGGTAAACTAACCAACTCGAATGATGATTGATGCCTCAGCCAACGGAATCATCCTCGAACGACCACCAGAGGAGGCACTACGGATCCTAAACCAAGCCGCCAAAAATGACTATAAGTACCCAACAGCCCGCCGAGGCGGGATTAGGCAGCCAATAGTTGTGAACAAAGTGGAAGCCCTAGAATCTGTCAATGCCCGCCTCGAGAAGCTGACAGAGCTGGTTATGAACATGGTAAAGCCCACCAGGAAAGTCTATCAGTCCAAGGCTGTAGAGCCATTCTGCGATGAGTGTGGGGGCATCCACGACTCCTCTGAAAGTACCACATCTGCAAATTTCATGAGAGGATACGAGAGGAACAGTAGGCCCAACACGAATACGCATAACTCTGATTGGAAGAATCATCCAAACTTCTCCTGGAGCAATCCTAAAATTGCTACCAATCCACAACAACAATAGAGAAGCTACCAACAAAACCAGTCCAGACAACAACCTCAGCAACCACAAAACAATAATTCACTAGAAGCAACTCTTCAAACTTTTATGTCTAATACTAGTGAATTTATTGTTCGTACAAATAAGTTTATTGATAAAACTGAGTCATTCATGGGCATGCTAGAGATGAAGATGAACAACTAGGAGATTGCGATAAAGAACGTCGAGACCCAGTTTGGGCAGTTCACTACGATCTTCAGCAGCATGACAATGGGTGCAGCATCTAGCAGTACAGAGGCAGCAGCTAAACCCACATATGAGCAGTGCAAAGCCATATCAACCAGAAGTGGGAAACAGTTGAATGAGCCCAGAATGGAAAAACCAGCATTGAAACAACCAGCACAGAAAGAACTACCTGCCGCGATAGTATACAAACCAGCTGCCCCGACAGATGAGCCTGACAGCAACCCTGAGGTAGATGATCCTCCACAGATAAAGTTCTCATGCAAAGAATGTATAGAGGACATCCGCCTACCAGCACTTTTCCCCCTAGAGGCTCTAAAATCACCTCGTTTGCTCTCGGATCAAGATCCCCTATTTTCACATCATCAAAACAGAGATCTAAATGCATTAAAATGCATTCTAACACCAGCAACAATTCACAAACTCGTTGCTCACCCAAACTACACCAAAATACCCATCCAAAACAACCGAAAACTCAATCGATTGCTTCCTAAACCAAGCCCAGCCAACATACATCACTTCCAAAGCATTATAAACATCAAAACACATCTAACAAAAATCATAACCCAACCTTATACCTCCAGCAAGCAAGATTCCACCATTTCATCTCAAAAACCCACTTAAAACAACCAAGAAACTCAAGAATCTCAAGGATTTCGGGATCTATGTTATCAACACATCATTTAACATATTAATCAACTTTAAACTCAATTAAAATCAACACAAAACAGAGCCTAACTCAACAAGTCCGAAAATCAAGATTTCAATCATGTTTTTACAAGATTTTGATCTCCAATCCAAACTATAATGAAAACTCAACCAAAAATAGTATTTAGAAGCCAAATATCTTGGGAATTTCAATAAAGAACTTATATTAGAGGTTGAGAATGGGAATTACCTCCAATCCTTGCTTCCCTCAATGAATGACAAGTTTTCCTTAGCAAAATCTTGAAGAATTAGAAAAGATCTCTTGAAAATGATTTAGAAAATGTTGAGAGACTTTTTGGAAGAAAGAATTCTGAGAAAAGATGAGAGAATTAGTGTTTGGCTGAAAATGAGAAAGAGTTGGTAGTTACGTAATTAGAAATCTCACTTTAACTAATTATATTAATTAATTAATATAAATATAATTAAATCCATTTAATTAAAAGCCTTTTAAAACACATGCCATATTGAGAAAAGGTCAAATTGACTTAAAGCCCCCTAAAGATTCTAAGATTTTGGCTTCCACCTTAAAAATCACATTTTCCTAGTTTTGAAACTTTACAATTTGGTCACCACTCGAAATGTCCCATTTCCAAAATCCATTTTGTAAAATTGACTTGACCGACCTCTTAAACATATTTTTAGAGGATTTTAGCAATTTTTATCACAATTTTATCCTATCCCGATCCTTGATTTCCTTAAATCGCCTTACATGATTCGAACCGTTCTCAACCGATCCGATCCGATGTCTAAAACATCTAGGCCCAAAACCAGGGCGTTACAGGACTAGAACCTTAGTTTGAAGGTTTCTTTCTTGAATTCTTAGCTGAGATATGTGGTTGCTTATTTTGAGTTGTAAATGGTTTTGGAGTTTAGGAATTGTGCATGAATGTGGTTTTTAGCCTTTGTATGGTTTTGGAATTTAGGAAGCATGCTTATAGATCTAATGCTTGCATGAATGATGATATGTCCTAGCTTGTGCTTCTTGTTAATGGTCCTTGATGTGCTTACAAGTTGTATGTGGGTTGTAACATGTGTAGAGATGTTTTTGGGTGAGGAAAGTTGTTTAAAACCAGCAAAATCTGCTGTTACAGGGCAGGGTGTTTCGGAATACCCTCATTTGTATCGAAACGATGGCATGTATTGGCCAGAGGGTTTCGGAACGAGTGAGATCATTCCGGAACATTTGGCTACTGTGAAGCCTGGTTTCGGAACTGGTTTCGGAACGTACCCCAGTATCGAAACAGTCATCTTGGTTTCGAAACGACCATTTCAATACGAAGCTTAGCATTCTGGAACAGGTGACCGTTGAACTTGGATTTTGAATTGTTTCAGGTTTGTGTTTCTTGCATTTTGACCCCTGAATGTTTGTGTGTTAAATTAATTGAGTTTGGATGTTCTGTTTGAGATGAGTTTTGGCATGCTGGCATGATACATGATTAATTTTGGTTTGGTAACTCTAAAATCTGGTTAGTCCTCGTAATTTAGAAAATTTACAATTTAGTCCCTAAAAGTCAAATGTATGCGATTGCATCCCATAATGAACCCCGTTTGTTGCACCGTTTTCTTCTATGTGTCATGCTTTCCACATAGGTTAATATTGTGCATCTAGAAAAGTTAACGTAAAAAAAGGGTCGTTAATCGAGGTTGACTTTTACGAGTTGACTTCGGTTTTCCTCGTGTAATCTTCTCAGTTTGGGTCGGGCGTCTAGACCAGGCTAAGGGGGTTACATTTCCTATTGGTTTCTTTTCAAAATTGGAGAAAGAGCTCATCATTAGAGGTAGGTTCATTCTTCTCCTCTAATGAAATGTTCTTTATTGAAATACCCAAGTATTTAGTCTTTTACACATTGTTTTTAATGGGTTTTATATATTAATTGATGAAATCATGTTTAATTGAGGTTTCTTGAAGATTTATGGTGGATCTTTGGATTTGATGTTAATTGCTTAGTTAATGATTGATTATTAACATGTTTTTAATGGCTAATAATGTTAACTTGATAGATTTTGTTAAGTAATCCCGAAACTAGTTGGATTGCTAGATGTTAGTGATGAAATCTTGAGTTTTAGGGGGCTTTTGTTGTGATTTCTTGATAGCTAGAGGTTTATAGAAGTTGGGGAAGTGTTTTAGGTTGTAAATGGATGAAGATTGATGGTTTCTTTTGCTGGGTAATGATTGGAAACGGTTTATAGTGGTTTTGCCGATGTTTTCGAGTTGTATCGGTTGTTAATTGCTTGGCGAATGTTGGATTTGAGTGGGAGTTTGTGTTGTCGGGGGGTCTTGATGCAAGAGTGTGCATTAATCCTCTATTTTCCCTTGGTGGGAAGCAGGGCAAGACGTTGCTTGATCGTTGGAAGGCATCTTTTTGGAGTTTTAGAAGCTTGGAATAGCTTCGGCAAGTGAGGTGAAGTTGTATCGGTGAGTGGATGTGGTTTGAATGTTTTCATAAGCTTGGGAACAAGGTTTTGGGAGGTTAGTGTATGCTTGAAATGCTTAGCTAATCTCGGAAGTAAGTATGGTTACTAAAGCTCTCGGTTTCCAGTTTAAAGTCCATGTGGGTTATCATGCTCATGTTTTGGATTTATATTTTGTTACTCATTGTTATGCATGTTTTAAGCATGGTTTTGCTGATTTATATCCCATGCAATGATTTGGTTATGTTTCAAGAGGTTATATTCTTGATGAAATATTATGCTATATTTGAAGCATGTTTTAAGATGAGATATGTGGTGATTTTATTAATGCATTTAAAGCAATGAGTTAACATTGGTTTTTAATGATATATTGGCATTGTAATGAGATTTCTATTATCGGATATGTTGGTCAACAAATAGGATGTAATGTGCACTATAATATATAAAATTTGCGCGTGTGATAAATTCTTTGGTTACACAATAGGGGTAGATTCTATCACCACGAGCTATGCGGGAAGTGGCATCCTAGCCGAAGTGAGATTATGGTGAGGGTTGATTTCACCATGTGACTTGATAGTGGTTGATTCTATCAATGGCTTGACGAGGGTTAATTTTGTCAAGTGTATCCGTATATATGATTATTAAATAATATGGGTAGATTCTATCTGGTTCACTTGAAATGCCAATATATTAGTTGAACATGTATCATGGTTTTGAAATGCTTTTGTATAATGACATTTATACATGACGTTTATGCTTTGTGAGATTTAAGTATGAGAAGCTAGATTTGGTTTTGCATTGAGTTATGCATGAGATAATGATACATGTGGTTTGTAAAGATGCTTTTAATTGTGGTTTCAAAAGCATGAGAAAGTTGAGCATGATGTGGATATGTTTTAAAGGAAACATGATTTTGAAAAGTGCATTGTTGTTGTTTAATTGAGCTTTCCCTCACTAAGAAAATATGCTTACACTCTCCTTTCCAACAATGCATATTAGTGAGCTCATTGACAGCAAATTAGTAAGGAATTTCACCCAAGACGACACTTGATTTACAAGTATGGGTTTTGACACTTTTAATAAGGTAGAAATGGAAATGGGGAGGGTACCTCGGTATTTGGGAGATGTTTGTTTAAACTCCATGGTTTGGCAAGTGTGTTTTGCCTTTTGAGACTTGTAATGGGCTTTTATTTGTTAATATGCTTTGTTTTGTGAATTTTGATGCTCTATGTGGATTGCTTATAGGTTGCATGCCTCTAGAGTAATCATGTTTTGCAATTCTTGATGATAAATGCCTTTGATGATGCCTATGTGTTGGATAAATATGTGGTTGATGTTTACTTATGTTTGCATGATAATTGGTGACCATATGGTGTGATTTAAGATGCTTAGATGTTGTTGTTTTAGTGTAGTTCTGGTATGTGTTTCGAAACAGTAGCAATTGTTTCGATACAACTTGCATATTAGGCCTTAATGTTTCGGAACACTACTAGACCGTTCCGAGAACTCTAGTTATATTTTGGTCCCGTGTCGAAACTCGGGGTCGTTTCTATATGGCTTTGTGTTGTCTGAATTCATGGGAGATCAATTTGGGGATTTGGTTCCAAAACGGGTAAGATCCGTTTTGAGACCAAATGCTACTTGAATACATGGTTTCGAAACAAGGGGTGACTATTTCGAAACGGGGTCGTTAAGTTAGTTAAAATGGCATAATTTTTCAGTTTTGAATGTTTACATTTTAGTCCCTCTTTGTATGATTTGCAATTATGGATGATTGAATGATTGAATGATCATATGATGCTGATATTTCACATGCAAGCATTTAATGAACCTAATTAAATGTTGGAAACAATAAATTTTGTGATTTGACCTTAATCAGATTGTTACAAATGTACAAACAGTTGATGTTCGATTTAATCGGAAATATATTCGTTGCATGAGTAAACACTATAGGACTTAAGTATGCATCTAGACATGTTAAAAGAAAAAAGGGTTGCTAATCGGGTTGACTTTAACGAGTTGACTTCGGTTTTCCCCGTGTAATTCTCTTAGTTTGGGTTAAACGCTTAGACCAGGCTAAGGGGTTTACATTTGTTGGTACCAGAGCCAGGTTAAGAAAGATTGGGTAGTATGTTGAATGTTGAATTAAGATTGATAACATGTTGTATTTGATGTTACGCACGGTGAATGATTGTATCATGTTCTGATTGATAGTATGTGATGTATGATGATTATGTGATGAATTGATACGTGCGAATGAGGTACCCATTTCCAATACTACCGGTAAAGAAAAGAGTTTTGTTTTAAAAGACGGAATGAGAGACTTGGGTTCTTGCTATTTGTGAGCCTAACAATTTTTGTTATTGTATTTTATGGTATAATTGTTTATCATATCATGCGACCGAGACGAGAGTTGAGAGGTAATGTCTGGAATATAGTTGAGAATGAGGTAGAGGTGGATGCTAAGAATTTACCTCCTCCTCCTGGTGGAGGTAGAGCTGAGATAGGTGCTGGTGGTGGGGGTGTTGAACCTCAGGCAGCCCAGCGGCAAGCTGCTCCTGACATGACACCTTTGATTCAGGCTATTGTTGGAGCCTATCAGGCAGCAATGGCAGCATGCACGCGGCTGCACCTCAGCCCGGTGCCAATGTTGGTTTACCTTTAGAACGTCTGCACAGTCTAGGCGGGATAGAGTTTACAGGTTTATCTTCTGAGGTCTCTGAGGCTTGGTTTGAAAGTACCAAGAGGATTTTGGGGCAGATGAATTGCAATAATTTGCAGATGTTGGGCTGCGTGGTCTATTTGTTACACGGAGATGCGTATATATGGTGGTTGACCATCACATCGGGTATGGAACCTGATGATGTTTCATGGGCGTTCTTCGTGAATGCTTTCAAGAAGAAGTTCTTGGGTGTCCATTATTTGGATGAGAAGAAAATGGAATTTATGGCATTGATGTAGGGCAATATGATCGTTGCAGAGTATGAGGTGTAATTCGTCCGATTGAGCATGTACACCCTTGAACTGGTACTGGATTAGCAGAAGAGGTGTGATAGGTTTTGCTATGGGTTGGTTAAGGAAGTGAGGACCTCTATGCTTGTGGCTGAGTATACCTATTTTGATGTGCTGGCTACTCAAGACAAAGACATCGAGCAGAGTCTAGGATTTACTTCATGCTCGAGGACTTCTAGCTCTGAGAAGAGAGTTTATGAGTATGATGGTGGACGTGATCGAGGTAAGAGATCACTGGATAAGAGCTATCAGCGAGACCATCATCGAGGCGGTGGTGGGGGATCGGGCCGAGGCCAGTATGATCAGAATGTTGCTACACGTGGTTCTATGTGTAACCGTTGTGGGAAGAATCACATGGGAGAGTGTTGGGATAATCCCATTATATGTTGGAAGTGTGGAGCTCAGGGTCATGTAAAGCGTGACTGTCAACAGTTGGCGGGGCAAGCACCAGCTCGTGCTATGGAGCCTCAGAGGGGCCGTGGGCGTGGCTGAGGTAATTTTCAGTGATAAGAGGATGGTCAGAGGAATGTGGCGCATGTAGTCGCGGTGCAGCCAGAGGGTGGAGGACTAGCTCGGATCTATGCTCACCGTGAGGGCAGTAATGACACGAATGTGATCGCAGGTACCTTTTCCTTGCAATCCTTGTCATTGCTTGCTTTGATAGATCTTGGTTCTACGCATTCATATATTTTGCATGAGCATGCTTGGTTGCTTGATGTGCCATTAGAATTTCTTGATGTGGGTATGCAAGTTACGAGTTTGTTTAGTGAAACCGTAGTTGTTAGGAAGTTGTATAGAAGATGTCCATTGATGGTTCAAGGACATGTGTTTCCTGTTGATGTAATGGAGTTACCTTTATATGGTTTCGATGTTATCCTTGGGATGGATTGGTTGTCGAAACATAAAGTTGTGGTTGATTGTGAGGCCTAGCCTGTTTTGTTGAAGCTTGTCGATGATTTTGAAGTTGTGGTGGTGGGTGAGAACATAAAGTTCTTGTCCAATGTTGTTTTGCGGTGGAAGTTCACAAGTTTTTGAATGGTGGTTGCCAAGCTTATTTGGCATATGTGATGAACCCAAATATGAAGAAAGCACGTCCGTAGGATATTCAGAAAGTTTGTGATTTTCCAGGGGTGTTCCCGGAAGAGTTACTTGGGTTGCCACCGGATAGGGAGGTCAAGTTTTGCATAGAGACGTATATGGCTTCGGTATCCATTTCTCCTTATCGAATGGCACCAAAGGAGTTAAAGGAGTTAAAGACGCAGCTTCAGAAGTTGTTAGATCATGGTTTTATTAGGTCGAGTATCTTGCCTTGGGGAGCTCCAGTTTTGTTTGTTAAGAAGAAGGATGGGACGATGCGGATGTGTATAGACTGTCGACAACTGAATAAGTTGACGATAAAGAATAAATACCCTTTACCTCGGATTGATGATCTTTTTTATCAGTTTCATTATGCGGCTGTGTTTTCCAAGATTGATCTAAGGTCGGGGTGTTACCAGCTTAAGGTGAAGGATATGGACGTACTGAAGACGACTTTTCGTACGAGGTATGGGCATTACGAGTTCCTAGTGATGCCTTTTGGTTTGACCAATGCACCGGTTGTGTTCATGGACATGATGAACCGGGTGTTTCACGAGTACCTTGATCAGTTTGTGGTAGTGTTTTATCGATGGTATCCTTGTGTACTCTCGTACTGAGGAGGACCACGATACGTATTTGAGGATAGTGCTGCAGACTTTGTTGCATAATCAACTTTATGCATAGTTGAGTAAATGTGAGTTATGGATCAGGGAGGTGGTGTTTCTTGGTCATGTGGTGTCAGCTGAGGGTATCCGTGTGGATCCTCAAAATATTGAGGCATTTGTGGGTTGGAAACAACTGAAATTAGTGACGGAGGTTCGTAGTTTTCTAGGTTTGGCTGGATATTATCGTCGGTTCGTGGATGGGTTTTCTAAGATAGTTGCTTTGTTGACGAAGTTGCTTCAGAAAGATGTTAAGTTTGAGTGGACGAAGGCGAGGCATCAAGCTTTTCAAAAGTTGAAGGAAGTTTTGGTGCAAGCTCCGATCTCTATTCAACCAGAATTAGGAAAAGAGTTTGTGGTGTATAGTGATGCATCCTATGTGGGTTTAAGATGTGTGTTGATGCAGGAGGGTAGAATAGTTTCTTATCCATCGAGGCCATTGAAGGTGCATGAGCTTAATTATCCTACTCACGATCTTGATCTTGAGGCTGTGATATTCTCTCTAAAGATATGGAGGCATTATCTTTATGGCGAGAGGTGTACCGTGTATAAGAATCATAAGAGTCTCAAGTATCTTATGCCTCATAGGGAATTGAGTCTCCGGCAGCGCCGATGGATGGAATTGCGAAGGATTACGATCTTACGATCGAGTATCACCCTGTAAAGGCCAATGTGGTGGTTGATGCTTTGAGACGAAATGTTGCAGTGGAGTTGAGAGCGACATTTTCTTGTTTGTCTCCTGATGGTGGCTTGGTGGCTGAGCTTAAGGTAAAACCATCTTTGATTTAATTGATTAAGGAAAACTAGTTGCTCGATGATTCCTTGGTTCCGCATATTACAGACATAGAAGAGGGTAATCCCTCGGATTACAGTTTCAATGATGATGGCGTCTTGTGTTTTAAAAGTCAGGTAGTTGTGCCAGAGGATGTTGAGCTGAGGCGCACTATCTTGAAAGAAGCTCACAATAGTCTTTTTTCCATGCATCCGGGTAGTACTAAGATGTATCGGGGGTTTCGAGATGAGTACTTTTGGGTAGGCTTGAAAAAGGATGTGGCGGAGTTTGTTTGCAAGTGTTTGGTGTGTCAGCGTGTGAAAGCTGAACATCAGTTTCCATCCGGTCTGTTGCATCCTTTGAGGATTTCGGAATGGAAATGGGAGAGGATCGCGATGGATTTTGTGAGGGGTTTGCCTTTGACACCGTCAAAGAAGAATTCCGTATGGGTGATCAAGGATAGGTTGGTGAAGTGTGCACATTTTCTGCCCATGCATACTACGTTTACCCTGGATAAGCTGGCAGAGCTTTATGTTGCAGAGATTGTGCGATTGCATGGTGTTCCTAAGTCTATAGTTTCAAATAAGGATTCGCGGTTCACATCGAGGTTCTGGGAGTGTTTGCATCGAGCCTTGGGAACGAGGTTGAATTTTAGCAGGTCTTATCATCCTCAGACGGATGGTCAGTCGGAGCGGGTTATCCAGGTGTTGGAGGATATGGTCCGGTGTTGTGTGATTGATTTTCAAGGTTCGTGGGACAAGTTGTTGTCATTGGTAGAGTTCGCCTATAATAATAGCTATCAGGCGAGCATACAAATGGCACCGTACGAGGCTTTGTATGGTCGGAAATGTCGTACACCCGTGTGTTGGGAAGAAGTGGGGCAAAAGTTGATTCCTTTACCGGATATTCTCAAGGGTACAACCGTAGGGTGAAGCTCATTTGTGATTTTCTAAAGGTGGCTTCAGATCTTCAGAAGTCTTACGCGGATTTGAAGCATAAAGAAATTGAGTTTGAGATTGGTGAGAAGGTTTTCTTGAAAGTTTCACCTTCGAAGAAGGTGATGAAGTTCGGTCGAAAGGGCAAGTTGAGTTCGAGGTTTATTGAACCTTATGAGGTGCTTGAGAGGATTGACCATGTTGCGTATAGATAGCGGTTACTGCCGTAGTTGGAGAAGATACATGATGTTTACCATGTATCTATGCTTAGGAGGTATCGTTAGGATCCTTCGCATGTGCTTCTGGTTGAGGAAGTGGAGTTGAATCAAGATTTATCTTATGATGAGGAATCGGTAGAGATTTTGGACTCGGATAGTAAGGTGCTTCGCGGAAAGACCATTGAGTTGGTGAAGGTGCTTTGGAGACACCGAGGTGTCGAAGAAGCAACATGGGAAAGCAAGGAAGATATGATAAAGCAGTTTCTCTATCTCTTTCCACCAGGTAAATTTTGAGGACGGAATTTCTTAAGTGGGTGAGAGTTGTAACGCCCTGATTTTGGGCCTAGGTGTTAGCCGGGTTTGGTTAGGCGGTTCGGTTCAAACCAGTTTGACGGTCTAGTCTAGTTTCGGGAAATGATTAAATCAAAAGGTTTTTGGTCGGATAAAAATGTGGAAAATTTTCCTAAAATCATAAATATATATATATATATATGATTAATGTTGGAGGTTTATAGAGGTCGAGGAAGTGTTTTAGGTTGTAAATGGATGAAGATTGATTGTTGCTTTTGCTGGGTAATGATTGGGAACGGTTTAGAGTGGTTTTACCGATGTTTTCGGGTTGTATTAGTTGTTAATTGCTTGGCGAATGTTGGAGTTGAGTGGGAGTTTGTGTTGCTGGAGGTTTTGATGCAAGAGTGTGCATTAATCCTCTGTTTTCCCTTGGTTGGAATCAGGGCAAGACGTTGCATGATCGTTGGAGGGCACCTTTTTGGAGTTTCGGAAGCTTGGAATAGCTTCGGCAAGTGAGGAAAAGTTGTATCGGTGAGTGGATGTGGTTTGAACGTTTAATGTAAGCTTGAAACGCTTAGCTAATCTCAGAAGTAAGTATGGTTACGAAAGCTCTCGGTTTTCGATTTAAAGTCCATGTGGGTTATCATGCTCATGTTTTGGATTTATATTTTGTTACTCATTGTTATGCATGTTTTATAAGCATGGTTTTTCTGATTTATATCCCATAAAATGATTTGGTTTTGTTTCAAGAGGTTATATTCTTGATGAAATATTATGCGAAATTTGAAGCATGTTTTACGATGAGATATGTGGTGATTTTATTAATGCATTGAAAACAGTGAGTTAACATGGATTTTAATGATATATTGGCTTAGTGATAAGATTTCTATTATCGGATATGTTGGTCGACCAATAGGATGTAATGTGCACTATAATATATAAAGTTCGCGCCTGTGATAAATTCTTCGGTTACACAATAGGGGTAGATTCTATTGTGTTGCGAGTGACAATGGTAGATTCTATCACCACAGGGAATGCGGGTAGTTGCATCCCGGTCGAAGTGAGAATATGGAGAGGGTTGATTTCACCATGTGACTTTGCAGGGGTTGATTCTATCAAGGGCTTGGCGGGGGTTGATTCTGTCAAGCGTGTCAGTATATCTAATCATTAATGGATAGGGGTAGATTCTATCGGGTTCACTTGAAATGCAAATATATGAGTTGAACATGTATCATGGTTTTGAAATGCTTTTGTATAATGACATTTATACATGACGTTTATGCTTTGTAAGATTTAAGCATGAGAAGCTAGATTTGGTTTTGTATTAAGTTATGCATGAGATAATGATACATGTGGTTTGTAAAGATACTTTTAATTGTGGTTTCAAAAGCATGAGAAAGTTGAGCATGATGTGGATATGTTTTAAAGGAAACATGGTTTTGAAAAGTGCATTGTTGTTGTTTAATTGAGCTTTCCCTCACTAAGCAAATATGCTTACGCTCTCCTTTCCAACAATGCATATTAGTGAGCTCATTGGCAGCAAATTAGCAAGGAATTTCACCCAAGATGACACTCGATTTATAAGTATGGGATTTTACACTTTTAATAAGGTAGAAATGGCAATGGGGAGGGTACCTCGGTATTTGAGAGATGTTTGTTTAAACTCTCTGATTTGGCAAGTGTGTTTTGCCTTTTGAGACTTGTAATGGGCCTTTATTTGTTAATATGCTTTGTTTTGTGAATTTTGATGCTCTATATGGATTGCTTATAGGTTGTATGCCTCTAGAGTAATCATGTTTTGCAATTCTTGATGATAGATGCCTTTGATGATGCCTATGTGTTGGATAAATATGTGGTTGATGTTTACTTATGTTTGCATGATGATTGGTGGCCATATGGTGTGATTTAAGATTTTTAAATGTTGTTGTTTTAGTGTAGTTCTGGCATGTGTTTTGAAACAGTAGCAGTTGTTTCCATACAACTTGCATATTTGGCCTTAATGTTTTGGAACCCTACTAGACCGTTTCGAGACCTCTAGTTATATTTTGGTCCCGTATCGAAACTTGTGGTCGTTTCGATATGGCTCTGTGTTGTCTAGATGCATGGGAGATCAATTTGGGGATTTTGTTCCGAAACGGGTAAGGGCCGTTTCGAGACCAAATGCTATTGAAATGTATGTTTTCGAAACAGGGGGTGACTGTTTCGAAACCGGGTCGTTAAGTTAGTTAAAATGACATAATCTGTTTGTTTTGAATGTCTACAATTTAGTCCTTATCTGTATAATTTTTAATTATGGGTGATTGAATGATCGTATGATGCTGATATTTCACCTGCAAGCATGTAATGAACCTAATTAAAGGTTGGAAACAATAAATTTTATGATTTGACGTTAATCGGATTGTTGCAAATGAATGAACATTTGATGTTCGGTTTAATCGGAAATATATTCGTTGCGCGAGTAAACACTATAGGACTTAAGTATGCATCTGGACAAGTTAAAAGAAAAAAAGGGTTGCTAATCGGGGTTGACTTTAACGAGTTGACTTTGGTTTTCCCCGTGTAATTCTCTTAGTTCGAGTCAAACGCCTAGACCGGGCTAAGGGGTTACAATGTGCAGGCCTTGATAATACCTCTCAGCGTGAACCAAGGATGAACATCAACCAATCTTACGCTTCTTTTAGCTGTTAAAACTTGAACTTATCCCTAAGCTGAGTTAGTTTTCACCGATTGGGATGAAAATCATGCTTATCCGTTTCGTGAGCCTAACTCTCTCGATATTAGACAAATAGATGTAACTACAATTTCCTCTCTCGATTTAATTGTTGGAAAACGTAAACACCAAGAATAAGCAAACCTTGAACTAAAGTTGCATTAACAAAAACTTAAACAAAATCCAATTGTTTTCTCACAACTACTAAACAATACAATCTAAACCCTAAGAAGAACTTAGAACATGGTATTGATGTAAGCTCACTACAAAGTCTCTCAACTCTCGATTGCTTCGTTGATTCTTTTCTCTTTCTTTTTTTTGTCCGGCTTTGGCTTCTTATTTATATAGGAGGTCTAGGTCAAGTTCTTCTTGGAAGGAAGTCAACTTAGAATTAAATACATTAAAAGAAAATATATTCTTTTAATTATTATGTTATTCTTCCTTAAAATCCTCCCACATGCGTGGAATCTTCTCTTGACCTTCCTTCAGCGTTTTCATGATCTTCCCGCAGTCCGATCTTCATGCAAAGTACATAGAAAAATTCAGTTGTTCATGCTCTTCAAAACGCATACCACTTTGCATATTTTCTCCTTTGTCGTTTGTGTCTGGGCATTTCCTCGATAGTGGCTTGGCTATTGCCTCAGCAATGGTATGTCTGTCTTTTCTGCTCAGCAGGGCTCTTTCTCATGGTTCAGCTTCCTATAGTAGAAACTGACATCCAGATCTTGCTCTATCTGGACCGTCGAGAGATGGTTCTGCTATGTTCCTTCCTTTCCTTCATTGTCACGGCAGTGCTTGCCCGGGCAGTGAGTAACGAAATCTACACCTCCACCAAACACATTAAAGTAGTACATTTTCCACCAAATAAACCAAATATAAGGATCAAACATGGTAAAGATGAGATCAGTGTGATTGATGGATGGAGGGCTACAATGTGACTCAAATGGGTGTAAATTTAGCAATAATTGTCATAGTAAAAGGGTGAAATTATAGTACTTTTACACACCTAACACAATTCTCACACAATTGGCCAATTCAACCAAGCCACACACAAGAGATCAAGGTAGTAGATTCAATTTGTGATTTATGTTTTAGTAACCATGATTCTTCTGACTATCCGTAAAATCTAGAGTCTAGTTTTTATGTTGGAAACTACAACAAAAACAACAATGCAATGTCCAACACATACAATCCGGCCTGGAAGAAGCATCCTATTTTTTCATGGAGTAATCCCAACAATGCCCTCAACCAGAACAATCAGAATGCACAAGCATCGAGATTCCAGTAGAACATGCAACGACAACAGATGCCGCAGCAACAATCAACACCATCCAATTCTTTGGAAAATTCTCTTAATGCTTTCATGTTACAAACTCAATCTTATATGGCTAATACTAATAAATTTATGGAAAGAACTGATGCTTTCATTGATAAGACTGAGATGAGAATGCAAAACCAGGAGGTAACTCTCCAATTATTGGAGACGCAATTCGGGCAATTTGCACAGATCTTGAACACGAGACCTATGGGCGGTATACCTAGCGATATTGAAGTCGTAAGAAGAGAAAACCATGAGAAATGCAAAGCAATCGCCACTCGAAGTGGCAGACAATTTAAGGAAGCTCAAACCCATTTAATGGAGAACACTCAACCAAAGGAGAAATCCCATATCCAGGAGGATGAATCTAGCAACCAAACCTCTGGCGAATCCGGTGAATCAGAAAGTTCTAAGGCAAGTCCTGATGCCTCGACAACTACAAGTACAAATGCCTTGACAACATCAACTGCTCATGTCGCGACAAGACCTAATGCCTCGACAATGCCATCAATCAAGTTTCAAACCAATGAAAAGATTGAGGACATTTGACTTCCACCACCATTCCCTTAGAGGTTGAACCGAAAAAAGCAAGAATACCAGTTCAAGAAGTTCCTTAACATCTTGAAGCAAGTCCACATCAACTTGCCATTGGTTGAAGTGATAGAAAAATGCCAAACTATGCTAAGTTCCCTAAAGACATTGTCTCTAAGAGAACTAGACTAGGGGAAGTCGAAACTATTGTTGTGACGGAAGGATGTATGACCATGTTGCATAATTGAATGCCGCTTAAGCTAAAAGATCCCTGCAGTTTCACAATACCTTGTGCAATTGGATATCATTATGTCGGGAAGGCGTTATGCGATCTTGGGGCAAGCATAAATTTGATGCCCAAATCGGTCTTCCAAAAATTGGAAATTGGGAAGGCAAGACCTACGACAGTCATACTACAACTTGCCGACAGATCCTACATCCAACCTGAAAGGAAGATCGAAGATATTTTTGGTAAGAGTGAATAAATTTATTTTTCTTGCTAACTTCATTGTTGTAGATTGTGAAGCAGATGAGTTCGCACCTACCATTCTTTGAAGACCATTGTTAGAAATGGGTTGTACATTGATTGATTGTAACACCCTAAAATAATAATAGTGATAAATGAATTGAAAAAAAGAGAGAAAAGAATATAACTACTACCCAAGGGGTTTGAACCAACAACCTTATGCATGTTAAATCAAGTGCCCAACCAATTGAGATAAGGAAGCTCTTGGATATAAGCCATACCAACTTATTTTTAAGTGGTTCTTGAAATAATAATAATATAACAAAATTTCTCAACCACCCCAATCAATGGCATTTAATTGGGTCATCTACCCCTCAAAGGGGTACCAAAACCCTCTACCCCTCTCACCGGCCCTTCACCTTCCCCAAACAACCGGCCACAATCATTTTCCCCTACTGCCACGCCGTGCCGTTCACCTTCGGTGCCAGAGTGCTCGTCGTCGAGCCTTGAGCAAAACCCCCTTAGTCACTCGCACAATTACCGCTCCGATCACCGGAAAACGAGAGAAACAGGTTCGGTAAACCTAGGGTTGAAGCCTTCTGTTTTACGTTGATTCCGGTCGTCGCGGGTGTCCGTTTGGGACGATAGCACCGCCGGCGTCTTCATAGGGTTGAACCGAGCAAAACCCATACCGCTGGACGTCGAACGGTTGATGTTTAGACTGTCGTCGGAGCTACAATATTCGGTTGAGTTTCTGGACGATTTGGTAAGTTTGGTGAGTATTCCGACCTATTTTTGGGTATTTTATAGATGTAGAGGAAATTTCGGCGACTTTTTCCGCATCTTAGGGTCTTTTCCGACCGTGTAGGGCCGCGTGTGGGCTTCACGCACCGTCCGAGTGATTTCCGGCCGCCCTGGACGGTGGCCATTGAACCGGCGGCCGGCCCACCCGTTGGTCAGTCCACCTGAACCGATCCAGCCTAAACCGGTCTGCCGAGTGGTAAACCAAGCCCAATGACCGACCCGACCCGTTGACTCGTAATCAACCCGTTGACATGTACCCGACCCGTTAACCGAGTCAACTCACCCATGTCAACTCACCCGAGTTAACCCGGTTAACCAATGACGTCATCATTGACTTTGACCAATGGCGTCAGTGTTGACTTTGACTGCTGACGTTAGTGTTGACATTGATAAAAAAGTCAACTTTTCCTGCAAAGTCCGACTTATGTTTTTTAACGTCCTGGGTCCAATTTTGAAGCCCGTTTTGTGAAATTCTAACCTGAAAGCCTCCGAATTGGATCTTGAACTCGAGTTTGCTTATGTATTTTATTAATCAACTATGAGCAATGTGAATAAGGACTGAAATTGGAATTTGTGCGATTGAAGGTATTCACAGTGTCTTGTATTTGAGATGTTGAGGACGCCACATTCGGGTTTGAGAGTGATCGAATGGAGCATTATGGTTGACCGATGTTGAGTTCATAAAAGTTCTATATTTTACCCCTCATTTACCCATATTTTTGTTGCACTCAAGCATGATTTATTGCATTTAGGATAGATTTTTGCATACAAATCACAATTAGATAAAAACTGCACATATGCTGCTAAATTTGGTCACTTTTGCAGGTATTTGTTGCGGCAGCATCCAGGTCAGCAAAGGAATAGAGGCGAGTTGCGGAGCTGGAGTTAAAAGACAGAGAGCACCGTCTGTTGTGACATCTGTCGTGGCAGCAATGACAACAGTAGGACACTAAGGTGGAAAAGTAAAGTGGAGCTCGACAGACGGAGGATTTCGAGCCGGTCTGTCGTGGATCACTCCCATATTTTTCTGAGCCCTGAAGTAGAAGAAAGGCCAAACCCAAAGTTCAAGGAACAAAGTCAAAGCAAGAAAAGAGGACGAATTAAAGACATCTACTCAGAAGATTTAGTCTTGAATAGAGTTGTACTTTAATTTAAACTTGAATTCTTGCCATATTAGAAAACTTGGACCCAAGGCCTATATAAAGGCATGCAATTCAACCTAGGGAAGGATATCTAGCTCCTAGCCATCTTCCCCCAAAACCCTAGTCGTTTCTCTCTCTCCATCATGTTCTAAAATTCCCCAAGGGCTAAGGGTTGATCTTGTAAAGTAGTTGTAAGGATTGTATTGTTCCTAGGATTTTTCTGTTCAAGTAATAAAACTTCAAGTTTATTTACTCTGGTTTTCAACATCTCATAAGAGCATCGGGAGAGCATTGCGAGGTTATCCATTTGTTTGATATCGGAAGAGTTAAGCATTCGAAAGGAGTAAATATGTGTTTTCCAGTTTATGGTTAAACCATCTTGGCTTAGGGATAAGTACAAGGTTAAGTGACTAAAGAAGAATTCACAAACATTGGTGTTCACCCTTTGATTCACACTGGGAGGTATCATCTAAGACATGTTCATCAACAGAACTTGGGCCTAGGGATAGGGCAAGTCATAACAATGATTCTTGCCAAGCCTGAAGTACGGAGTTGTTGATTGCTTCCGCGACATGTGCTGCCGCGACAGGCACGACGACATAACAACAAAAGTTCCTCTAAACAGTGCAACACCTGCACTACTGAGCAAATCAATACCGACCTATTCTCTCAATTTGATTACCTAATCTTTTTCTTTAGTTATTACTCAAGATTTCTCCAAACAATCATTTAAACTATTTCTTTTTCTTGTGCAGCAATTTAAGGATATAATTATTTCCAGTCCTTGTGGAGACGATATTTGATACTCTAGTATCACTTTACTACTTGAGTCATGTACACTTGCACTACTTGTGATAGTCTTATTTACACGCAACAAGTTTTTGGCGCCGTTGCCGGGGCCTGGCAACATACCTTTACCTTTTAATTGTTGCACTTTGTTTTTATTTTCTGTTTTTAGTTGTTTTATTTTCCCCATGCTTTTCACAAGGTTCTCTTATTGCTTATGCGTAGATTGAGACATGGTATGGAACCTGAGTATGAATTAGACCCAGAAATCGAACGCACATATCAACTCAGGAACCAAGCCCGACTCTTGATAGAAAGAAACAACTATCTTGAGGAAAGACTGGAAGCAATGGTGAACAGAAGACAAAGCAATAGGGAAGATGACAACAACAACAACAACCCCAGGGGTAATGTAGATCCTCCTAATGATTCCCGAGACGATCTGTCGCCGCCTGCTGCCCCAACAGCATGACAGACTTGTCAAGAGTACATGGATAACGACCATGTTGAATTGGAAACTACGCTACCAGATGTGGAAGTTGAACACTTCGAACTGAAACCAGTAATGTTCAGCATGATAAATTCCACTAGCCAATTTAGTGGTTCTGCTACTGAGGACGCACATGAACATCTTAAAACTTTTCAGAAGATTTGTGGATCGTTCAGACAGCCAGGAATAAGCCCGAAAGTACTGAGGGTCCGATTATTTCCTCATTCATTGAGGGATAGAGCAAAAACCTGGTGAAATAAGTTAAAGTCGGGTTCAATAAGAACTTGGGCGGATCTATGTCGTGAATTCCTTTCTCGTTTTAACCCTTCTCAATTATTTGAAAGATTGCGTAACGAGATTGCTACTTTTCAACAGGAAGATGGCGAACCAATGCATGAGGCGTGAGACAGATTTACGACTCTCTTACGAAACTACCCAATGCATGGATTCCCTGTATGGAATCAGGTTGTCAAATTCTACAATGCTGCCAATGCACACACTCGAATGAGGATAGATTCAGCAGGAAATGGGTTATTATTGGATAAAGAACCAGCCGATGCAATGTTGGTGTTGAAAAAGGTAGCAAAGAACGATGAACAGTTTCCTACAGCTCGAAGAGGAGGTAAACGAGGAATATCTGTAAAGGAATACGAAGCTGACAACTCGGTTAAAACTCATATTTCATACCTCACTAAGATAGTTGAAAATCTGCAGCGGAAGGATTCTAAAGATGTATTTCCTGCCGAAGAGGTGTGTGAAACCTGTAGCGGAAACCACGGTACAGAGGAATGTCCTTTACAGTTGGAATAAGGGGTGTATGTTGGAAACTATAACAGAATAAAACCTATAACTCCAACAACTACAATCCAAACTGGAGGAAGGACCCCAAATTTTCCTGAAGTAACCCCAACAATGCACTGAACCCTCCAGTCCAGAACAACCAGAACCAAGGAGGTCCTAGGATTCTGTCACGACAGCAACCACAGCAGCAGCCACAATAGCATCCGGCAGCCACAACAAGCATACTGGAACAGACCCTGGCCACGTTCATGTCTCAAACAGGAGCATATATGGAAAACATGGATCACTTTGTCAAGAAAACTAAATCCTTCGTGGATAAGATAGAGATGAGAATGACAAACCATGAGGCTACCCTAAAATCCTTAGAGACGCAGATGGGCCAAGTTTCACAGTTCATAACTCCAAGGTAGAATGGAGGATTCCCTAGTGATACTGAGGTCACTAGAAAACACACACATGAGCAGTGCAAGGCTATTACAACGAGGAGTTGGAAACAACTACAAGGGCCAATAATAAAAGAAACACCGAGTAAGGAACCGACCCTACAGACACCTACCATGAACATTGCCCAGGTAGAAGAGAAACAGTCTGCTGTCGTCACACCTGCCATGATAGCAGAAGAAACAAAGGAGCAGAAAGAAGAAACGGAAGATCTTGAGCCTCCTCAAATCCGAATTCCATGTGAAGGACGCCTCGAAGATTACCGTCCTCCACCCATTTTCTACAGCAGTTAAAGAAACAAGAAACAAGAGTACCAACTTAAGAAAATCTATGATGTCTTCAAGTAAGTACACATCAACATTCCGCTGTTAGAAGCCATTAAGCAGATGCCTGGTTATGCAAAGTTTCTGAAGGATGCAATGTCCAGGAGATCCAGACTTGGGGAATTTGAAACCGTGATGATGACAGAAGGATGCATGGCAATCCTACATAAGCGACCACCCCAAAGAAGAAGGATCCTAGAAGCTTTTCCATACCTTGCATAATTGGTGACAAGTTTAAACTATGTATTGGACAAGCAAGACCCACGACAGTCATGTTGCAACTGGCAAACGGCTCTTACGTACAACCGGAAGGAAAGATTGAAGATATCTTGGTAAGAGTGGATAAGTTTATTTTTTCTACTGAATTTCTTGTTTTAGATTGTGAAGCAGATGAAAATGCATCGATCATCCTGGGGCGACCTTTCCTAGCCACAGGCAGAACAGTGATCGACGTAGAGAAAGGAGAACTGACTATGAGAGTCAATGACCAACAAATTAAGCTCAATGTTCTCCAAGCAATGAAACAAGCTGATGCAGAGGAAGAATGCAAGGCAATTTCAGAAGTAGTCCTAGACCAAATCTGCATCAGATCGAACTGTCACGATAGGAAATTTGGTCACTGCCACCACAGTCACCTTGAAGACTGTCACGACAGCATCAACGACAGTAACCCCTCAGAAACAAATGCATCTGATATTGAAGGTCCTGAGGAGGTAAATTGGATAGGCACACGTCTAGGTAAGTTCTTCGAGCTTTTGAATTATACCTCGAATGAACATGTAATCCAAAAGCCTTCCATTGAACAGCCACATGTTTTAGACCTTAAACCCTTGCCAGGGCAACTCAAATATGTTTTTCTTGGTTTAAATGATACGTTGCTCATAATCATCTCCTCTAAGTTGATGTAGGAACAAGAACAACAGCTGATCAAAATGCTACAGCAGCATAAGAAGGCGATTGGATGGACCATTGCTGATATCCAAGGCATCAGTCTGGCATTGTGCATGCATAAGATCCTCTTGGAGGACGACCATAAGCCGATAATTGATGCTCAAAGATGACTGAATGAAGCTATGCAAGAGGTGCTAAGAAAAGAAATCATAAAGTGGCTTGATGTTGGAATAATATACGCCGTCTTGGATAGCAAGTGGGTGAGCCCGGTGTAATGTGTACCCAAAAAGGGAGGCATAACCGTAGTAACAAACAAGGACAACGAACTAATCCCAACCAGAACTGTGACCGGTTGGAGGGTTTGTATAGACTATCGAAAGCTTAATAAAGCTACCCGGAAGGACCACTTCCCCTTACCCTTTATCGATCAAATGTTAGATAGATTGGCGGGGAAGCCTTACTATTGTTTTCTTAATGGTTACTCAGGTTATAACCAAATCGCAATAGCAACGGAGGACCAAGAGAAAACAACCTTCACATGCCCATGCGACACATACGCCTTTCGAAGAATGCCATTTGGACTTTGCAATGCACCAACAACCTTTCAACGGTGCATGATGGCAATATTCTCCGACATGGTGGAGGATTTCCTAGAGATCTTCATGGATGACTTTTCCATCTTTGGAGATAGTTTAGACGGTTGCCTAGGAAATTTACATAAGGTGCTTGAAAGATGTGAAGAGGCAAACCTTGTTTTAAACTGGGAAAAATGCCACTTTATGGTGGACGAGGGCATAGTGTTGGGACACAAGGTTAGCTGTTGCGGCATGGAGGTAGACATAGCTAAAATCGAAGTTATTGAAAAATTGCCGCCACCCACCATAGTCAAGGGAATAAGAAGTTTCCTAGGGCATGCAGGGTTTTATCGAAGACTCGTTGCCAATTTCTCGAAAATTACTAAACCCATGTGTCTCCTGTTGGAACAAAATCATACCTTTGACTCTAATAGTGAATGTACTTAAGCCTTCAGGATACTGAAGGAAAATTTGGTAACAGCCCTAATAGTGCAGCCACCAGACTGGATCCTACCATTCGAGAAAATGTGTGACGCCATTGATTATGCTCTCGGGGCAGCACTAGGGCAGAGGAAGGAGAAACTCTTCTATGTGATCTACTATGCCAGCAAAACTCTAAATGATGCCCAGATAAATTACACCACAACAGAGAAGGAGTTACTCGCAGTGGTGTTTGCAATTGACAAGTTCCGACCATATATACTTGGATCAAAAGTGGTGGTCCATATAGACCACTCAGCACTCAAATATCTGTTCACTAAGAAGGATGCTAAGCCAAGATTGATACGTTGGATTCTACTGCTGCAAGAATTCGATATTGACATCAAGGACAAAAAAGGAACAGAAAACCAAGTAGCTGATCACTTCTCAAGACAGGAGATGGGAAGGAACAGAGAGAAAGGCAAGACACATACTGGAAACCTTCCCAGATGAGCAGTTGTTCGCTTCCACCAGCACAACTATTATTATACACAAACTCACTAACGGCAAGTGCTTCTCCCAAGAACCCTGAAAATCTATCACACAGCATCTCAACATGTCCTCAAGCACTTGGATCACACCTTCTGACTGTCCATCCGTCTAAAGATGATATGAAGTACTAAAATTCAATCGTGTACCCAAGGCTTGATGCAAACATTCCCAAAATCGCGCTGTAAACCTCGGATCCCTATCCGACACAATGGACTTCGGCACACCGTGCAACCACACAATCTCAGCAATGTACAGCGCAGCCAGCTTATCCAAGGTATACTTAGTATGCACAGGCAGCATACAACTGATTTTCCAACAACGCTTGCAAAACGATTCTCAAGTGTCTATCATGATCCTCCTTGGTACGCGAATACACAAGGATGTCATCGATGAACACCACCACAAACTGATCCGAGAATTTATTGAAGACACGATTCATCATGTCCATGAAAGCTGCAGGCGCGTTGGTCAAACCAAACGACATCACTAAGAACTCGTAATGCCCGTACCTTGTCTGAAAAGTTGTCTTAGATACATCCACATCCTTCACCTTCAGCTTGTAATATCCTGGCCTCAAGTCTATCTTAGAAAACACTGAGGCTCCCTGGAACTAATCAAAGAGATCATCAATTCTAGGAAAGGGATACTTGTTCTTGATCGTCAACTTGTTCAGTTGCCGATAATCTATGCACATCCGCATTGTCCCATCTTTCTTCTTTACAAACAAGACCAGTGCACTCCAAGGTGACACACTCAGTCGGATGAAACCTTGATCCAACAACTCTTATAGTTGCGTCTTCAACTCTTTTAGCTCTTTAGGTGCTATGCGATAAGGAGCAATGGACACCAGAGTTGTATTCTCGTACAACTCGATACCAAACTCAACTTCCCTATTTTGTGGCAATCCAGGCAATTCTTCCAGAAAGACACCCGGAAAATCGCGAACGGTTTGAATATCCTACTGAAAACTGCATAAATATCCTTGTTTTCATACCTTTTTGCTATAGCATTTGCTTGTTCTTGAGTTCATACCATAGCCTTTAGACTGCATTTAGGTTGCATTTTCTTCTTCTGGGTGCATCTTTATCTTTGCTGGTTATTGGTCCATATCGAGGGATACTGCTCGGAGGGTTGGTTTTTGGGTTATGGTGTGCAGAGAAGGGGTCAAGAGAGAAAGCATGTGTCGGGAATTGCTGTAGCATGATGGAAGTGGATATTGGCCAACACGTGAGCTGCAAAAGCACGTGAACATGCAGAAAGGACGATCTGACATGTGCAGCAGTCGGTACCCACCTGCAGAGTGTCCTCCTTGTCCCCTCGCAGCAGACCTTGTCAGTGGATATTCTTTCGGATTATCAAGGCATCTTTAGGGCACCAAACCCTAGAAGCCTCCACTATAAATAAAGGGAAAGCAGCTTGGGAAAAAAGGGGGTGGAAGTAGAGGAGCGAAAGAGAGGCAAAAGAGAGAGAAAGTTACACGGAGAGAGAAGTTTCCACCTTCATCTTCTCCATCTTGGTGTCCTCCATCGTTGAAGCTCCAAGCAGTGGCCTCACCGGCCTCGAGAGAGGCGGTGAGCCTAAGATAGTCAGGCAGTCCATGGCGGAGAGGGAGTTCACCTTTCTTTCTGTCGCTATAGCAATTTCTCTTCATATCTTTATATTTGGTGATGTTATCGCAATGATACGTTCGATGATATCGCCCAGCCACGAACTGTTTTAGGCGGCTTGGGTTTGATGGATGATTTTATTTTGAGTACTTTTTAATACATGCTATAGCTTTTTCAGTGTTTATCATGATTCTATGCTTTGCTTGTGCATTTCTTATTTCCTTAAAGTTGTAAGAGCTTAGGATTGTAAGTGCTTTGAGAAATAGGCCCTACCTTAAGCGCCTTCGAGAGTTGGTCGTTCTTTAAGTGTATGTTGGGGTTAGTAATCAAGAGAGCTAGCCTTAGAACCCTCATAAGCAATGGAGTGACTGTTGAGAGGCAAACTCTAACCTACCTTAGAGATAAGTGATAGGTTTCAAGGGCTAAAAAGGATAGTTCGTGAAGGGTAAGGTAGTGTTAAGAGTTTACACCGAGAGGTATTGTTGTAGTATTTCTGACTCCCAGTTTCCTGGCTAGAGATAGTTTAGGAGCATTCTTAGCAAATCCCGCCTAGCATAGAAGATAGCTGAAGAGCCTTAGTATCGTTAATAAGCTTGAGTTAGGTTGTCCATCATTCCCAGCCAGTCATTCCGTGGTCAGTTTCGCATACGAAAGGGGACATGTCTATCATATTATTATCTCATCTTTCTCTGCACTATTTTGCTTCAGCATTATTATACCTCATATCTTTTACTATATCATTGTCATCTGCAAAAAGTTCAATCTTTATTGTTACAGCAACCGTGAATATCTCCAATCCCTATGGAGACGATACTCACTCATCACTTTATTACTCGTTCAACGTGTATACTTGCACCATTTGCGTAACACTTATAGTACTGCAAGATCACGCAACAAGTTTTTGGCGTCGTTTCCGGGGATTGGCAATTGGTTATTTACGATTATTGTTTTTATCGCTTGTTCTTTTTTGTTTTTGTAAAAATTTATTTTAGGTTTTCATTTTTCTTTTCAGGTGTCTTGCTAGTGTATGGCCAGAAGGCGACCTAGAGGACCCCTGCAATCACCTATTTCTGATATCGAGATTTTCTTGAGACTTAGGAAACGTGTTTGAAGAGAAGAGAATAGAAACATGAACGGAGAAATACCACCACCTCAAGGTAACAGAGATGCTATGGCAAATGGCCAGAGAGAAGCAGCTCGACCACGATCAATTAGAGATCATTTGACTCCTATCTTGGACGATCTCTATCCCGGAATAGTAGCTCCAAAAATTCAGGCAACCCAGTTCGAGCTTAAACTTGTTATGTTTAACATGCTGAACATTATTGGTCAGTTTGGAGGTATGCCTCACGAAGATGCAAGACAACATATCCATACTTTCTTGGAAGTTTGTGACTCGTTCAGACATCAAGGAGTGCATGAGGATGTGCTAAATGTCACAGGGGAACGACTACGAGTCATGGGAGTCATGGGAGTCAAGTGTAGTCGAGAGCGACTATGAGGAAGAGGAGCCTATGTATGTTGACATAGTGTTCCGAGAGGCGACGATGAGTGCACTAGTTGATCCAAGTGCACAAGGAGTGCTCGTGTCCGTGCAAACAGCCGAGCGGTTAAACCTTCAATTTCGGAGGGTTAAACAACAAGTTGCGACAGCCAACTTTAGAGACGAGAAAGTTGTGGGAATCGCGAAGGACGTGTTCCATCAAATCGGCGAATTCCAAGGCACAACGAACATCAAGGTAATCTCTTGTGAATTTCTTGATGTATATAAGATTGTTATTGGTGCGTCTTCTTTAGAGCAAATTGATGCATTTGTCTTGTCAAAAGCCGAGGATAGGTGTGTTGCAGATCCACACTAACAAGACGTTGAGGAGCTAAGTGATGAGATCGAGGCTTCACCAAGCATCCATGAAGGAGTGCTTGAGTCCGAGACAACCAAGGTGCAAATCCGCCCAACTCTAGCCAAGAGTGGCAACGATGAGGAGGAGCGCGAGTTTGCTAAGATCGTGATTGCCAACATCGAGTTTGACGCGTTAGTAGACTCTAGCGCAACATCGTTGGTCGTTTCCGATCAAATTGTTGATTGGTTGAATCTTCAAGTAGAGAAGGTTCGTGGTGAGACCGAGTTCATCAACTTCAACGAAGAGTTCATCGATGGAGTTGCATGGAACGTGAGAGTTCGCATCGGAGAGTGGTACGACACAACCAACATCAAGGTGATTTCTCACCATTGTCTTGATGATGATGTTATTATTGGTTTATCTTGCTTAGAGCAGATTAATGCACTTGTTTTGCTAGAAGCCGAGGGTGAGTATGATGCAGGTTTGCAACAAGGCGATGACGAGTTGCTAAACCAAGATGAAAGCAACCAAGTGTGCGAGTTCGAGATAGCCAATGATAAAGCCATGGAAGAGTCCATGGAAAGTTCCAACACAACGGGACGAGTCTTTGAAGAGATCAAAGACGAGGAGAAGTCTTTGGAGTTGCCAAAGGCGCCAAAGAGCAAAGCGGTTCGTGAGATGGAGCGCCCATCCGAAGCGGATCAAGTTGCCGACGGAGATGAGTTAGCACTTTTCCTTGAAGAAGTGCAAGCTGAGTTCGACGAGTGGTCGAATTCCAGGGACGAGTGGCATGAGTCCATGGAAGCAAGTCAAAGCACCGAGGTGCCCAAGCCCAATGATGAGGGGCCAAACCATGCCAACACTTGCCTTGGGTATCGACAAGGCAAAGTGGATCGAGACAACACGGACCTTGAGTCCGAGGTAAGTGAGTCTGTTTTTCAATCCAATTTGGGACTAACTCACTTTGGTTTTGTTTGTAGATCGCCAACGAGTACGTGCGAAGAACAAAGCCATTCCATCGAGCAAGTAGGCACGACGGCCTACCAAGATGAGTTGCCAAACGAGAGAGTGCAAGAGTGCACCGTAGAGGGACTTTTCCAAGACCCTGCCATCATCACATGTCTTGAGTATCGACAAGGCATTGTGACACCATCCGAAGAGGACCTTGCGTCCAAGGTAAGCATGCCAAGTTTGAGTGAAAATTTTGGACTAACTTACTTTGATTCCTTGCGCAGGTTGCTCGTGAGTTCGAGCAAAGAATCGATACAAGAGCGAGTAGGCGGAGAGGCCTACAACTTGAGGTTGCCAACAAGCGATCAAGCGGACCACAACTTCGTCCCCAAGCCTTTAGACGAGTATGGTCGAGAGTGGTTCGAGGCTTGCCAAGCACAAAGCATGGCGCACATCACAAGAGACGAGAAGCCACCACTCGAGATTGATCGTGGCCCAAGGCATGAGAGCCTTGAGCTTTGGAGGTTGTTTCCCGATGCCAAGCGGAAACATGGCGAACCATCCATCGAAGTGACCCAAGCCAACAAGGACTTTGTGTCCAAGGTGAATAAGTTTAGTTATTTTGATGACATAAGACTAACTTACTCTGGTTTTCTCCTCAGGCCGCCGATGCGATCGAGCCGAGCACAAAGCAAGGCGAGCATCCATTATGAGAAGGAGTGGCGACCGTTCGAGGATCATGAGCTTGCCAAGGAGCGGCAACCGTTCGAGAAGGATCGTGAGCCAAGGCATGAGAGCCTTGCCCATCCGACGAGAGTTCCCTTAGCCAAGCGGGAACATGATGAAGATTCGAGGCCGTTCGAGAGGAAGACGACTGAGTTTCTTCAATACCTATCGACGAGGGTGTCGATAGATTTAGTGGGGGAGAATGTCACAGGGGAACTTTTTGCGACCGAGCCAGCCGCACCCATGGGTGCTATCCCTTGCGCACCATGCCTTTCTCCCAACCGAGGGGCCCGAGTAGCTGCCCATGCCACGCACCAAGGGGCCATGCCCAACGCCCTTGGTGTCATCCGCGCCCAAGTGATCCGACCTGGGCCAGTTCGTGCGCACCATGGGGCCTTGTCCAGCACCCCATGTGCTGCCCGTGAGTCTTGCACCCGAGGGGGCCCAACACAAGCACCCGAGGGGCCTTTTTCATGCACCCTCCATGCCGGCCAAAGCATGGAGCCCGAGCCTGCACCCGACGTGCACGCCCAAGGAGCCGAGCCCGCACCCGATGTGCGCGCCAACAGGCCTAGGGGTTGCCCATCCGAGTTGCCCACACGCCTAGGGCCCGATTCAGCCAAAGACTTCCAAGAGAGAGGATTTTGGACACCAAGATTGGACCATGAGAGGCCCAATCCGCCCAAGCACCATCATCCCATGCCAAGTTGTCATCCTTGGAGAAATACTTATGGAAAGCAAGCCATCCATGGGGAAAGTATTCTAGGACAACAAAGCAATGATGTCATAGGCTTTGTATTAGGGGCAATGTTGTTTGTAAACAAGGCAAGTCAACATGAGTATGACAAGCTTGCCTTGAATAGGAAATTCTATTGGAAGACTCATCCATGGCCCTTGGATGAAGTCATTGCTAGCCATTGGATCGAGGGGGATTAGGCTATAAATAGAGCCCTCCTCCATCCATCTTAGTCATTCCACTCATTCCACATTCCACCATTTTCCTTTCTTTTGTAATCTTTCTCTTCTTTGTTAATAAAGGAGCTTTGGCACTCTTTTCTCCCCATCTAGGCTTAGGGGGAGTTTTTAACGAGGCCTTAGCTTTCTTAACCGAGAGTGTGCATCCCCTTCCTTGCTTTACTTTGAGCCATCACCCTTTTCATTTTTCCAAGAGAGCTTCCGCATCCGAGACTAAGCCTTCCGAGCTTAGTGAGTAAGGCTGACTTGGCGCATTTCAAGCCCCTTTCGAGTGCTTCGCGACCAAGGCCGCACGAGGCTAGACCGGCCTAGACCTAGCCCCGTGACATAAAGCTTAAACTGTTTCCATATTTTTTACGTGATCGTGCTAGAGCATGGCTAAGTGGAGTGTCAGTTGGATCAATGGAGACTTGAACAGATCTATGCAAAAGTTTTCTGATACAGTATAATCCACCAAATAGGAACACTCAGTTGAGAAATGATATAGCTTCTTTTCGTCAAGCTGATGACGAATCCATGTATGAGTGTTGGGATCGATTCAAGGGATTATTGAGGAAGTGCACAAATCATGGTTTTCATGATTGGACCCAAGTGGTTATGTTCTATAATGGGGTAAATGCTCCTACAAGGATGATGCTAGATGCTTCAGCAAATGGGACATTGTTAGACAAATCACCGGAGGAAGCATTTGATATTCTTGATAGGGTAGCCAACAATGATTACCAGTTTCTGACCACAAGACTTGGAATGGGTAGGAGAACCCAAGTAGCTTGAGACAGTGAAGCTGATGACTCAGTAGCCACCCAATTAGCTGCTATCACAAATATGCTAAAGAACCTCCAACGTCCCAACGAAGTCAAAAAAGTGAAGTCCACAACCTCATGTCTCAGATGTGATGGCAATCACCATTTGAGTGAATTCCCTAACAATAAAGAGTCAGCCAACTATGTGGGGAATTATAACCGCAACAACAATCCATATTCCAATACCTACAACCCAAGATGGCGTCAACATCCAAATTTTAGTTGGGGTAATCAAGGGCACAATAATTCTGCACAGCCAGCGCCACAGCAAAATCTGATTGAAGCACCATCTTCTAACCAGATGATGCCATGGCAAGGTCACGAGAGAGCAGCATCTTCATCTAACAGTTCGTTGGAGACTACATTCAAAGAATTTATGGCTATGACAAAAGATTTCATGGGAACCACGAAAGTTTTGCTACAGGATCATGCAGCAAACATTAAACATCAAGGAGCCTTATTGCAAAGCCATAGTTCCTCTCTCTGATCCTTAGAAACACAAGTTGGGCAGATATCTCAAACCTTGCATGTACGACCACAAGGAAGTCTGCCTAGTGACACTGAAGCCACTAAGCACCATAGCAAGGAACAATGCAGCGCACTCAATTAAGGAGTGGCAAGGAAATTAGCAAAGAAGACAAGTTTGGGGTAAAAGAGAAGGAAGACTCTCAGCCCAACTTGCCTCAGGAAGAAGATAACTTACAAGATCCTCCAGTTGAAGAGAAGGGTGAGGAAATCATAGAAAAAGAAACACCAGAGGAGGAGCCTGCTTTTGCTACAGCAAAAGATGTAACTCCACCAGTTCAAACAAATGAAGTCAAACCCCCTCCTCATTTTCCTCAACGATTTAATGTAACACCCCAATTTTGGGCTTGGAAGTTTAGGGTCTGAACCGGACCGGTTTAAATTACGATTCGAATATAAAAGGTGATTTTAGGGAAAGCCTAGTTCGGGATGCATTAAAAATATGGAAAAATATCTAAAAATCCTCTTTTATTATATATAAGAGAGTGGTGAAATCAATTTTACAAAATGGGGATTGGAAATATGACATTTCAAGTTAGTGACTAAAATGTAATTTTTGAAAAGTTGGTGATTGTTTTAAAAGGATTGAAACTTTGAATCTTTAAGGAGCTAATTTACCCAAGGGAGGGTTTCTCCAGATTTTTCTTAGATTTTAAAGACTCGTTTAATGTTATTTAATAAAAAGAAAAGAGGGAAAAGAGATATTTTGGTTTCATAACTAACTTTTGCCAAAATTTTCCCATTTCATTTTCTCTCAATTTTCCCTCAGCCAAACACATTTCCACAGCCACTTTTCCTTTGATTTTCACACCTAAAGTTGAGATTTCAATCTCTAAATGATTTCTAATCATTTCTACACCAAATCCCCATCATTTGCTTATTGAATTTTCAAGAATTTTGGCTCTAAACAAGGAGAAATCCACATTTAGAGGTATGAACGTCCTTCTCCTCTAAATACTCAGTTCTTTACTGAAATTCCCAAGTTCTCAATCCTTAAACTGAGTTTTATTAAAGGTTTTGATGTTGTGATCTTGATTTTGGCTTAAAATGCAAGATTTGGATTTAATTTTGAAGAAATTCGTATTAAATGATTGGGCTCTGTTTTGAGATGTCTTTTTGATGTATTTTGGATGTCTAAATGATGTGTAATTGAGGTTTAATCAATGAAATCCCGAATAGATTGATTTTCCTAAGTTTTTACTTGAGTTAATGGTGGTTTTTGGGGTGATTTTGATGTTCTGCTATAGCTGGAGGTATAAGGACGTGATTAGGCTCTTTTTGGATGTTAATTGATGTCTAAGAATGATTGGAATTGATGGATCTTGGCTGGGTAATGTTGTAGAGGTGTTTGGATGTGATTTCGGTTGTGTTTGGTAGCCGAAATGTGAGTTTTGATGAGAGCAGCGAGTTTAGGTGTTTTGGCTGAAGATTTTAATGCATGATGATGCATTAATCCTCTACTTTGATGTGTTTAAAACAGGGGAGACATCTTCGGATCCTTGTGGTGTTGATCCGGAGGCTTGATCGGCGTTTCGGCAAGCTTGCGAAACAGAATCGGTGAGTGAAGTTTGGTTTTCAGCTTTGAAACCAATGTTTGAAGGTTGTGGGAGCTTAGTTTAAGTCTAAACAACTTAGCTAAGCTCAAGAGTAAGTTTTCGGAGAAACTCTCTTTTTGAAGAACCATGAGATGGTTGAATGCAATGTGTTTATTTTGCATGTTTAAATTCTGTTTTGAAAGCATATTTTATCATGTTTAATGCTGGTTTTGTAAGCCATGTGTTGAAGGATGCTCAAGGTAAGAGATCCTTGTTTTGAACATTGATAAATGTGGTTTGATGCATGGTGATGCATGATTATTTAATGGCTTTGTTAAATGCTTAAAAACAGTGGATTGATGATGGTAAATGATGTATATTGGCAAGTGATGTGTTGGTTTAAAAGTACTTGAATCGGATATAGTTAGCCGGCTATAGGATTGGGTGCACCGTGAATAAAGTCGCCTTGGATGTTGAGGGGTTGTAATGGTACCGTAAACTCCATCCAAGAACACTAACGAGATATCTAAGATCATAATGGTGGTTAAAATGCCATGTGAGGATCTTGTGTTGTGTGTCCCGTGTTCTCGTTAGTAATGTTATACAACTACCAATGAGTGATGTGGAGGGGTTGTAATTGTACCGTAGACTCCATCACGGGTGTTGAGGGGTTGTGATTGTACCGGTAAACTCCACCTTGAGTGTTTGGTAGTGTGTATGAAGCGTATGGGACAACGCTTGTAATCCGCGTATCCGATTGTGTTTTGAGTTGAAAAATGGTTATGGATTATCACTTGAAATCCAATATGACATGTTGATGAATTGAAGCATGAGATGCTTGGTTTGTATGCATAAATGCATGATAAATGATGTTTTGAAATTAAAGGCCTTGGAAAGGTGTTTTTACAAAGTGCATTATTGTGCTGTTTTATTAGAGCATTTCTCACTAAGCATATGTGCTTACGCTCTCTCTTTCTTGAACCAATAATGCAGAGCATTGAAGTGCTTTAAGGGCAGCAAGGAGGTCAAGGATCCAAGTGAAAGTCTAACCTCATGTATGGTGACTATTTTCACAACACTATTAGCTTTTGTTATTTGGCAATGGGAACCTAGATTGTGTTTTTGGGAGATGTTTTGGACTCCCTAAGTTTGGTTTAATGCCTATGGTGTTTGGAACATGTAAATGGCCATTTGGTATTTTGTTTTGGAGATTTGATGATTGCTTGCTTTTCATTATAGGATGCATGCCTTTAGACTTGTGGTTTTTCTTATTTGAGGCCGTGATTGAGCTTTGATGATGCAAATGTGTTATTTTAATGTTTGATGACTTGTTGGCATGTTATAGAGGTCATACGAACATGTTTGGTGGGTCGGAAGAGTGTAAAACAGACTTTTCTGCTGTTTCTGGGTAGGGTGTTTCGAAACACCCTTGCATGTTTCGAAACAGGTGCATATTTTGGCCTGGGTGTTTCGAAACGGGCAGAGGTGTTTCGAAACACTTTGGCTACTGCCAAGGGGTGTTTCTGAACGGCTTAGACTCGTTTCGAAACACTTGACCGTTGGGCACTGATTTGAATGGTTTTGAGGTTTGCAAGCTTTACGTTTTACTCCTGATTTTTGTATATGCAATTGATTGAGTTTGAGATGTCTGTTTGAGATGAAATTTGACAGAGAAGCATGAAACATGATTAATTTCATAAAGGTAACTTAAAAATTGGTAAAGTCCTCTTAATTTCCAGAATTTACAAATTGGTCCCTAAATTCGTATGTTGTGCAATTGAGTCCCTTATTGTTTTCCGATTGCTGTAATTTTTTGAGTATGCCTATTTCAAGAGTACACCTAGGGTTAATATGCATTTAGACAAGGTTAAAAAGAAAAAAAAGGGTCGTTAATCAAGGTTGACTTTCGGGTTGACTTTGGTTTTCCCCGTGTAATCTTCGTAGTTCGGGTCAACCGTCTAGGCCGGGCTAAGGGGGTTACATTTAAGAAGCAGAAAGAAGACCTTCAATTCCAGAAATTTGTGGATATCATGGACAAATTACATATCAATGTCCCATTTCTGGAGGCCATTGATCAGATGTCAACATATGCCAAGTTCCTCAAAGATATAGTCACGAAAAAAGAGGAAGGTCGAGAAGCAAGAGACTGTCGCTATAGCAGAATAATGTTATTCTATGTGGAGCAAGCTGCCACCTAAGAGGAAGGACCCAGGTAATTTTTCTATCCCATGTTCTATTGGCGACAAGTTTGTTGGAATAGCACTTTGTGATTTGGGATCAAGTGTTAACTTGATGCCTAAGTCAATTTTTCTGAAACTGGGAATTCGAGAGGTACAGCCCACCAAGGTTGTGCTACAGCTAGCAGATCATTCTCATGTTCGCCCAGAAGGGAGAGTTAAAGATGTTGTGGTAAAAGTGGACAGATTTATCTTTCCAGTCGACTTCTTAATCCTCGACTGTGAAGCTGATAGCAACACGCCCATTATCTTGGGAAGGCCATTTTTAGCCACCGGGCGAGCTTTGATCGATTGTGAGATGGGTGAATTCACGATGCGAGTGGCTGATCGGACAATCACGATCAATATTCATGATACCCTCAAGTATGCGGACAACCCAAGAGTATGCCAATATGTAGATGCTACAGCACAGAATATGATTGATGAGTTTTGCTGTAGCAATGAGATGCAAATGGAAGAGTTTGAAGCACTCTGCAAAGATGATGATTCAGACAAAGAAGAGCTCTCAAGGTAACTGGAGCAGTCTAGTCGACTCGAGGCTAGACCAGGGGCGCACTTTGAACCTCTTGATTTTTTAGAATTTGTACCTCCTAAACCTTCCCTTGAGCATGCACCTTCTTTAGAACTGAAACCTTTGCCATCACATCTTAAATATGTTTACTTAGGGAGCAATGAAACTTTGCCTGTGATAATTTCATCTAGTCTCACACCTAAGCAAGAAACTAGTTTAGTAAATATGTTGTTACAACATAAAAAGGCGATAGGGTGGACTATGGCTGATTTGAAGGGTATAAGCCCTGCTGTATGTATGCATAAAATTTTGCTTGATGATTGTCACATCAATTCAGTTGAGCCCCAGAGGAGACTAAACCCAATCATGAAGAATGTAGTGATGAAAGAAATAATCAAGTGGCTTGATGCTGGAGTAATCTACCCGATATCTTATAGCTCATGGGTCAGCCCGGTGCAATGTGTACCGAAGAAGGGAGGCGTGATCGTGGTAAGCAATGAGGAGAATGAGCTATTGCCTACTAGAACCGTCACGGGGTGGAGGATTTGCATGGACTATAGGAAGCTCAACAAGGCGACCAAGAAGGACCATTTTCCCCTCCCATTCATTGATTAGATGTTGGATTGACTAGAGGGCAAGGCATTCTACTACTTCCTGGATGGGTATTCTGGGTACAATCAGATTGCTATAGCACCCGAAGACCAAGAGAAGACGACTTTCACATGCTCTTATAGAACTTATGCTTTCTGGAGAATGCTCTTTGGTCTCTACAATGCTCCAGCAACTTTTCAAAGATGTATGATGGCTATCTTTTCAGACATGGTCGAGGATTTTTTAGAAATTTTCATGGATGACTTCTCGGTCTCCGGAGAAGACTTCAACACATGCTTGGGCAATCTCGCCAAGGTCCTAAAGAGGTGTGAGGAAGCTGACTTGGTGCTCAATTGGGAAAAATGCCATTTCATGGTAATGGAAGGAACGGTCCTATGCCACAAGATTTCGAAGCAAGGGATAGAATTTGACAAGGCAAAGGTCGAGGTCATTGAAAAACTACCTCCCCCACTACTTTCAAGGGAGTAAGAAGCTTCCTAGGGCATGCTGGCTTCTATCAGAGATTCATCAAGGATTTTTTGAAGATCTCAAAGCCGCTATGCAATTTGTTACAGCAAAATCAACCATTTTTGTTTGACAAAGATTGCTATAGCGCATTTCAAGAACTGAAGGAGAAGCTTATCTCAGCACCAATTGTCATTCCACCTGATTGGAACAAGTCGTTTGAGCTGATGTGTGATGCAAGTGACTACGCCGTCGGTGCAGCACTTGGACAACGCTGAGGTAAACTCTTTCATGTTATTTATTATGCTAGTCGCACTTTGAATGATGCACAAATCAATTACACCACTACTGAAAAAGAATTGCTTGTTGTAGTATTTTCCTTTGATAAGTTTAGGTCATACTTGATAGGCACTAAGGTCATAGTTCATACCGATCATTCACCCATTAAGTACTTAGTGACTAAAAAGGATGCTAAACCTAGACTTATTAGGTGGATACTCTTGCTACAGGAATTTGACTTAGAAGTTAGAGATAGGAAAGGATGTGAAAACCAGGTAGCTGACCATTTATCTAGGCTAGAAAATGCTATCACACAAGGTAGTGAAACTGAAATTAAGGAGGAATTCCCTGATGAGAAACTGTTAGCTGCTACAGCAATTCTGTGGTATGCTGATATTGTTAATTATCTTGTTAGTGATATTTTGCCTCCTGATTTATCTAGCCAGGGACTCAAGAAATTCATACACGATGCAAAATTCTACTATTGGGATGAACCCTACTTGTTCAAGAAATGTCCTGATAAGATTATAAGGAGATGTGTTCCAGCGGAAGAATACCATAGCATTTTGTATCATTGTCACTCATCACCGTGTGGAGGGCATTTTGGTGGTGCTAGAACTGCTGCAAAAGTTCTTCAAGCAGGATTCTATTGGCCTACACTTTTTAAGGACGCACACGAGTTCTACAAGACTTGTGACAGATGTCAAAGAACGGGGAACATCTCTAGGCGGAATGAAATGTTGTTGCAAAATATTCTGGAGCTTGAAATCTTTGACGTGTGGGGAATTGACTTCATGGGTCAATTTCCTGCATCATATGGAGATCTATATATTTTGCTAGCAGTCGACTACGTGTCAAAATGGGTGGAGGCTGTTGCCACTCCAAGGAACGACTCCAAGACAGTCATGAAGTTTCTTCACAAGAACATCTTCACTAGGTTCGGAGCACCCCGAGCCATCATTAGTGATGAAGGAACTCACTTTGACAACAAGCTTATTGATAAAGCATTACATCGCTATGGAGTCGGGCACAAGATTGCTACAGCATATCATCCACAGACAAACGGACATGCTGAAGTTTCCAACCGAGAAATCAAGCAAATCTTGGAAAAGGTGGTTAATCCTAAGAGAAAAGACTGGTCCCCCAAGTTGGATGAAGCACTTTTGGCATATAGGGCAACCTTCAATAAACCTTTAGGCATGTCACCCTTCAAGCTTGTATTTGGAAAGGAGTGTCATTTACCCGTGGAGCTTGAGCACAAAGCTTATTCGGCAATCAAGAAACTCAACATGGATATCCAACTTGCTGGTGAAAGGAGGTTGCTAGAGCTTAACGAGCTGGAGGAATTCATAGCCCAAGCATATGAGAATGCTCGCATCTACAAGGAGAAAACCAAGAGGTAGCATGACAAACACATTTTGCCAAGTCATTTCTCAGAAGGTCAACAAGTGCTTCTCTACAACTCCATGCTAAAGCTTTTTCCTGGAAAGCTGAAATCGAGGTGGTCAGGGCCATTCATCATACACAAGGTGTACTCTCATGGTGCAGTGGATATCAAGAAGTTGGACGACGGTGAAGTCTTCAAGGTCAATGGCCAACGCCTGAAGGTGTACAGTGGAGCCCCTATCCTCAAAGATAAGTCACACATGGATCTTCACGATCCTTGAAAGTTTGCATCTCTAAACTCTATCTTTTATGCTATAGCATGTCCATAAATAATGTTTTTCTTTTTAGTCTAGTTTTATGTTATCTTTACTTTTAATTTTTCATATCTTTTCACGTGACCCTAGTACAAGGCTTTCTCTTTCCTAGTACAATGTCAGGTACAGAGGCAGGAGAGCGTGTTGTCTACAGGGTTGGTAGCAAAAGGGAGAAGGACATGGAGTTTATTTTTATCCACTTTTGGAAGTACGAAAGAAAAAGAGAAAAGTGGGGAAGATGAATTAAAAAAGAGAGAAAAAACAAAAAGCAAGAGAGAGAATATTCACCTATTTAATGAGGAGAAACCCTAGCCACATAAACCCGCACATTCTCTCTCCAGCCGTCAACTATCACGTTAACTCCCACTTTTTCTCTCTCCTTTAAAGCCGACACACGTCCCCATCACCTTCCCTTTTCTATTAACTCTTCAGTTTTTTTTACCTTTCTCAACTTCCCATATTTTCTTCATCATCATCACTCGTCCCCTCACTTCTTCATCTTCTTCAACACTCAACTTTTTCTTCTTCCCTTCATCCCTTCGATTTTCTCCCAAACACACAAAACACCCTTCACCATTTTCTTTCAAGTCACATATTCACTCATCCCCATTTTTTTCAATAAAAACTCCATGGCTCGTTGTAAGAACGCCCCTGAGACTTCCGATTGTCCTAGACAACAACATGTCCTGGAAATTTCTAAGTTTCTAGACGAGGCAGCAAAGGAGAGATGGACAAAGCTCAAAGATAGGAATGTTCTTCCAAAACTAGGGTTTAAATACCCTTAAGAAGAAGAAGAAGAAGAAGACTCCGAGAAAGAAGATGTTTGAAACTCATGCTACCCAACTAGAACAAGAAACTTCGTCTGCTCCACCCACTGCAGAAGAAACTGACCCAGCAGCCTCTTCGGCAAGAAAAGGAAACGCACCAGAAAGGCAACTAATCCTAAACCGTCACGACCAGGAATCTCACTTCCTGAGCCAAAACACATACCAAGTGATCCTGAGGAAACCCCTCAGAACGAAACCACTACAGCACACACAACTGAGCCGACACCAGCACGATCTGCGGATGCTACAACATCCAAACCAAAAACACGCATCAAACATACTGCTGGGCGTGCCAGGCCCTCATCCAGTGCTCAGTCAGTATCCTCAAAAAGTGTGGACGATGTAGCAAACCCACACAACTACTCCTCTGAAACATCAATGGACAACACCAGCAGCACAACATAGCCTTCACACCCAGGAGGTAACTAACTTTTTTCTTTTCATTTTTTTTTTCATTTTTCATCATTTTTTATGGCATATAGTGTAGATTAGTTTATGCATTGTGGACACTGCATTTCTCAAGTTTGGGGGTGTTAGTGTTCATAGTAATATTTTGCTTTAGCATATGCATTATAGAATAGAACAAAATTTTTACTATGGAATTCTGTTTAGTCTAGAGACAGCCTATGAATGTATTTATGATGTCTGACGACGAAATGTTTAAGGCCTAAACTAAGTGCTGCCTCTAACTCTGTCGCGGCAGTATCCACACCCAGCCACAGCGGAATACCCAGCCGCTTCGCATTAGTAGACTCAGAGTAGAGGTACTATGGGTCATTTCAAAAGAAATAGATGTGGGAAGAAAGAGGGTTCACTTACACCCAAAAGACGGGAGAATTATGGCTTGAAAGTTTCATCGCCAAGAAGATCATCGCACTCAAATGGCAGATGTTCGCTGCCTAGCCAGAGGAAATGAACGTCACCCTAGTTCGAGAATTCTATGATGCCGTCCTAGAAAAAGATGCCACGACAGTGACTGTCAAAGGCAAAGAGATCTCTCTCGAATCGGCATACATCAACACATTGTATGGCCTCTATGTGAGCAAGAAGGAAGATGCCCATCGGAGGTTCATGAACCGTCTATCGCCGGCAGACTACGATGATGTCATGGCAGAGCTGACAGAAGAGGGCACGCAATGGAACGAGGATCCCAAGCACCGATGGACAGTGCGAAGGACTCAGCTCACCCCACAAGCCAAGTTGTGGAACCATTTCGTAAAGAAACGCCTCATGCCTACCTCACATAATACCACGATAGATCAGTAGAGATTAGCCCTCGTACATTCCATCCTCAACGAGAGGCAAATCAACGTTGTCAGATACATCCGAGACGGCATCATCGAGTGTGCACTCCGACCAACGGGCCCCTTATTCTTCCCCTACCTGATCACCACACTCTGCCAGGGA
This sequence comes from Hibiscus tridactylites, assembly GCA_958450335.1. Lineage (NCBI taxonomy): Eukaryota > Viridiplantae > Streptophyta > Magnoliopsida > Malvales > Malvaceae > Hibiscus > Hibiscus tridactylites. The sequence continues at coordinate 32,404,234 of OY288269.1, forward strand.
ACAACGTGCTGGAGATCAATGAAGATGTCAAAGTCCGAGGAAAATGATGAACGCAGCAGAACTTCTATAGTTTGATGGAACTAAAGGCTGCCACTCCTCTGTCTTACGTGGACCCCACTGCCGCGACAGAAGCGAAAGCAGAACCTGATTCCCCTGAACCTGCCACGGCAGAACCGGAGAAGACGACGGAAGCACCCCTAGCAGACACCTCCAGCCAGATCCTAAAGATGCTGCAAAAGATGGAGGAACGACAGCTCGGCCTCATGGGTTTTATGAGGGATTTCACTGCAGCCACGGTAAATTTTATTAAATCTGATTTAAATTTTCCCAACGTGCAATTCCCTCATTTCTCAGAATCTCTTTTTGTCGCACCCACACCTGCTGCTAGCCCCAGAACACCCACTGATGCCTCCACATCACCACCTGCCAGGACAGAAGATGGTGACAAAAGATCGGCCACTCCCCGAGGAGAAAAAAGAAAGGAACCACTACCGGAAATCGACCCGAAATACTTTGAAGGGTTCTCCTCATCCTCCGTCTGGCAGGACGATTCTAACTCAGAGTCGTCGGTCGTCCAAGGCATATCCAAAGACTTCTCTTCGATGAAGAGAAAAAAGCTAAACGAGACCGTTGGAGGACCCTGCCACGGCAGATCAGACAGCAGTAGCAGCAGCGATGATGACCTCGAGGTTATGGACCAGCCCCCACACATCTCACCTACCCGAGTCTAGCCACCTCGAGAGGCCAAAAAAAGATAGCCTCCCCGTCTCCCAGCACTAAGCCAGCCCCTTCTGTCAAGGCTACTACCCGCCGGCAGCTCCTCGTCAGCAGCAGCAGCGACGACAGCTCCTCAACTTAAGTGCTTTTTCTTATATATTTGTTGTCTTTGTTGTTGTTTTATCTATTTTGTGATGTTTTTTTCTGTTTTTCTTTTCATTGTTGTCATGCATTGAGGGTAATGCAACCCTCGAGTTTGGGGGTGTGCATCCCTCAATCTAGTTTATTTTTGTGTCAAAAAATTTGCTTAAGTCTTTGAACTGAACTTACCTGCTGCGACATTGTCTGTCGTGACAGTGCTTATAGGATGTTTTAGGAATTATTTAGAGCCTTGCTATAGTTCTGAACTGTAAAACACCCTTTTGACTTATATGTTGTCTAGGTTTCTGTTAGTAAACTAGAGTATGAAAGCTTAACCACTTGAGTTGCCCCTAAAGGTGCCTAACACTGGCTCTAGGAAAAGAATAAAAGAAAAGAAAATTTTAGACTCAATGACCTAGAGGTGCCTAACACTGGCTCTAAGAAGATAGCTAAAGATGCCCAAAAAACAGGCTCTAGTAAACATCAAAGTAAGAAAAACACTGAGTCTAATTCAGAAAAAACTAAAGGAGCCTAAGAATTGCCTCCAAAAAATGAAATTTGACATAAAATTCAAGTGAGTAGCATAACTATTCTGGTAACTAAGAGAGTCTAGCACATATCTGTTCACAAAACCTGCACACACTTGCACAAGAATTATAGCATTGTTCCAGATAAATCCATAAACACCCAACAAGGTACTGCTCATGATAGTGAATGTGTTGTAGGTAATAAAAGTTCACTAAATTAAGCCAAGCCAAAAAGTTTTTATTTTTAGTTAGGATGTATTTGCTTGAGGACAAGCAAGAACTTGAGTTTGGGGGTGTGTTGAGTGCATAAAAGTTCTATATTTTACCCCTCATTTACCCATATTTTTGCTGCACTCAAGCATGATTCATTGCATTTAGGATAGATTTTTGCATACACATCACAATTAGATAAAATTGCACAGTTGCTGCTAATTTCGGTTACTTCTGCAGGTATCTGATGCGGCAGACCAAGGGCAGCAAAGTAGCAGAGGCAAATTGCAGAGCTGAAGTCAAAAAGCACAGTATGTCGTGACATATGTCGTGGCGGCCATGACGACAGTAGAATGCTGAAGTGGAAAAGTGAAGTGGAGCTCGACAGATAGAGGATTTCAAGCCAGTCTGTCGTGGGCGACTCCCATATTTTTCTGAGCCCTTAAGCATAATGAAGGCCAAGCCCAAAGTTCAAGGAAGAAACTCAAGGCAAGAAAAGAGGACGAATTCAAGGAATCTACTCAAAAGATTTAGTCTTCAATAGAGTTGTACTTTAATTTAAACTTGTATTCTTGCCCTATTATAAAACTTGGACCCAAGGCCTATATAAAGGCATGTACTTCGACCTAGGGAAGGATATCTCACTTCTAGCCGTCTTCCCCTAAACCCTTGTCGTTTTCCCTTCTCCACCATGTTCTAAACTCTCTCTAGGGCTAAGGGTTGATTCTGTAAAGTAGTTGCAAGGATTGTATTGTTATAAGAATTTTCTGTTCAAGTAATAAAACTTCAAGTTTATTTACTCTGGTTTTCATATCTCATAAGAGCATCGGGAGAGCATTGTGAGGTTATCCATTTATTTGATATCGGGAGAGTCGAGCATACGAAAGGAGTAAATATGTGTTTTCCAGTTTATGGTTAAACCATCTTGGCTTAGGGATAAGTACAAGGTTAAGTGGCTAAGGAAGAATTCACAAATATTGGTGTTCACCCTTTGATTTACGACGGGAGGTATCATCCAAGAAGTGTTCATCAACAGAACTTAGGCCTAGGGATAGGACAAGTCATTACAGGGATTCTTGCCAAGCTTGAAGTACGGAGTTGTTGATCGCTGCCGCAACATCAACAGACCTCTGCCGCGACAGGTGCTGCCACGACAGGAACGGCGACAAACAATAGAAGTTTCTCTAATAGTGCAACACCTGCACTACTGAGCAATTCAATACCATCCTATTCTCTAAATTTGATTCCTTTACCTTTTACTTTAGTTTTTACTCAAGATTACTTCACCCATTCATTTAAATTATTTCTTTCTCTTGTGCAGCAATTCAAGGATAGAGTTATTTCCAGTCCCTATGGAGACGATATCTGGTACTCTAGTATCACTTTACTACTTGCGTCGTGTACACTTGCACTATTTGCGATAGTTCTATTTACACGCAACGCTAGAGCCAAGGACATCAAACAGTCTTTGGGACTTGCAGATCGCAAGGGTGGATCTAGTTTAGGAAAGAGGACTACTGAATGCGACAGAGATCGTGCCAAGAGGCACAAGGATAGGAAACAACATCATGATCATAGACAACGAAGGTGGTAATCTGGGGCGAGGCCATCACGGCCAAGGGACTGAGAATCGTACTCCCAAGTGCAACAAGTGTGGTAGACGTCATTACGGTGAGTGTTGGGGCACTTATGGCTCTTGTTGGAACTGCGGGTCTAAGGCGCATTTAAAAAGCGATTGTCCACATCTGTCTAGGGATGGACAAGCTCATGCACGAGCTATTGAGCATCAGAGAGGCCGTGGGTGCGGTCGAGGTAACTTTCAGCCTAGGAATGACGGTCAGAGGAATGTAGCTCATGTGGTGGCAGTTCAGCCCGAGGGAGGTGGGCCAGCTAGGGTGTATGCACATCGTAGGGACAGAAATGATACAGATGTAATTGCAGGTAATTTCTTGTTACAGTCTTTGACCTTGCTTTCCTTGATTGATTCCGGTTCTATGCATTCGTACATATTGAGTGAGCATGCAAGATTGTTAGATATTCCGGTTGAGATATTAAATGTGGGTATGAATGTCACTAGTTCCTTTGGCGAGACAGTTGTGGTCAGAAAGATGTACAAAAGATGTCCTTTGATGGTTCAAGGTCATGTTTTTCCCGTGGATATGATGGAATTTCCGTTTTATGGTTTTGATGTAATATTAGGCATCGACTGGCTTGTAGAGCATAGGGCTAGGTTAGATTTTGAGACAAAGCGGGTGTCCTTGAGACTTCCAGAGGATCACGAGGTAGTAATAGTGGGTGAGAACATTAAGTTCTTGTCCAATGTAGTTTCAGCCTTAGAGGCTCAGAAGTTATTGGATGTGGGTTGTCAGGCATACCTAGCCTATGTTATGAATCCGAATATGGATGAGGCACGACTGCGAGACATTGGGACAGTTTGTGACTTTCCGAGTGTTTTCCTAGAAGAATTGTCAGGTTTGCCTCCAGATAGAGATGTAGAGTTTGTTATTGAGACTTATTAAGATTTAGCTCCAGTATCGATTGCACCATACTGAATGGCTCCTAAAGAAATGAAAGAGTTGAAGACACAGCTTCAGGAATTGATAGACCGAGGGTTCATTCATATGAGCACTTCACCTTGGGGTGCACCTGTGTCGTTTGTGAAGAAGAAAGATGGCAGTTTGAGAATGTGTATCGATTATCGACAGTTGAATAAGTTGACAGTGAAGAACAAATATATGTTGCCGAGGATTGATGACTTGTTTGATCAGTTGAGAGGTGCTTCAGTGTTCTCGAAGATAGATTTGAGATTCGGTTATTATCAGTTGAAAGTGAGAGATCAAGATGTACCGAAGACAGCTTTCCGCACTCGTTTTGGGCACTACGAATTCTTAGTGATGCCCTTTGGTTTGACTAATGCACCAGCAGATTTTATAGACATGATGAATGGAGTGTTTCATGAGTACTTGGATCAGTTTGTGGTAGTGTTCATTGATGACATTTTAGTGTACTCTCGTACCGAGGAAGATCATGATCGGCATTTGCGTTTGGTGTTGTAGAAATTGCTAGACAATCAGTTGTATGCCAAGTTAAGCAAGTGTGAGTTTTGGATTAGGGAAGTAGTCTTCTTAGGCCATATTGTATCAGTTGATGGAATCCGAGTGGATTCTAAGAAGGTTGAGGCAGTTGTGAATTGGAAACAACCGAAGACAGTGACCAAAGTTTGTAGTTTCTTAGGTTTGGCCTGTAACGCCATGGTTTTGGGCCTAGATGTTTCAGAGGTAGAATCAGGCTGGTCGAGAACGGTTCGAATCTTTAAGGGAGGTTTAGGGAACACCTAGTTCGGGATGCTTTAAAAACATTGAAAAATATCTAAAAATCCTCATTTATTATATAAGTGGTTATGGTGAAAATTTTCACAAAATGTGATTATGAAATATTACATTCCGGTGTAGTGACCAAATTGTAGTTTTTGCAAAAGTTGACTAGTGACTATTTTGTAAAGGATTGAAACTTTGAATCATTAAGGAGCTAATTTTACCAAATTGTTTTTCATCAGATTTCTCTTTAATTTGGGAGTTTTAATAATGATTTAATTAAAGGAATTAAGAGAGAAATTCCATTTTGACTTTTCATAACTACCTTACGATACTTTTTCCCTCTTTTCATTTTCTCTCAACTTCCACTCAGCCAAACACATTTCCCTCACCAAATAATCTCTGGTTTTCATCTCTTTTGCTAAGATTTCATTCTCCTAAGGATTTCCAACCTTTGCTTCATTAAATCCTTTTGTTTATACTTTGGATTTTCAAGAAATCTTGCCCAAATTGAGGAGAAATCAGCCAATAGAGGTAAGCTTCGTCCTTCTCCTCTAATGATCATTTCTTTACTAAAACTCCCAAGTTATCAATCCTTTGCTAATGATTTTTGAGTTGTTTTAATGTTAGAAGCATGAAATTGTTGTAAAATTCAAGATTCTTGGTGAGATCTTGATATTTCCGCAACTCTTTGTTAAGCTCTATTTTAAGGTTGATTTCTAATATGTTTTGGATGATAATTGATGTTATGAATGAGGTTTTAACAAATAATTCCCGAATAGGTTTGGATTCCTAAGTTTTACATGTTAGATTTGTGGTTTTGGGATCTGTTATTGCTAGGGGTATAAGGACGTGTTTGTGATGATTTTTGGTGTTGATTGAGGTTTAGACATGATTAGAATTGATATATCTTGGCTGGTCTTTGATTTGGGAAATTTTGGAGGTGATTTCGGTTATTTTGGATAGCCGAAATGGTGCTTTTGAGTAGTGCAGCGAGTTTGAATGGGTGGCTGGTGATTTCAATGCATGATGATGCATTAATCCTCTGCTCTTATGTGTAATGAACAAGGGAGACATCTTCGGACGCTTTTGGTGTTGATCCGGAAGTGCCGAAAGCCTAGTTATCGTTTTGGCAAGCAAGCGAAACGTAATCGGTGAGTGCGAATGGTTTTGGAAGTCTTTGAGGGACAAGGAAACAAGGTTTGGGGATTTAGGTTTGGTTTGAAACACCATCCTAAATCCGGAAGTAAGTATGGCTAGATTTGCTCTCAATATGTGGTTAATGCCCCTAAATGCTTTTAACATGCTCTTGATTTGTGTTAGACAAAATCCTACTGTTTTGTGCATGATTTATAACATGAAAAGATGTTATGTGTTGTTCCCATGTGATAGCACGTCTATGAAAAGAGTTTTGATATTTTGATTAGATGAAATGCGTGAATTGTGGTTTTGAAATGGGATGAGAATGATTTGAGAAATGTTGCATCAAAACAGTAGGTGAGATGATGTTTTTGGTATAATATATTGGCATAAATGAAGAGATAATTACCGGATATAATTGGTCGACCAATAGGATGAAAGTGCACTATAAACTAAAAATTCTTACGTGCTCTTTGGAGTCGGGCAATGGGGATAGTGTCATCCCGATCCAAAGTGAGAATTCGATCTTGGTGAAACACCCAAGCTTTGTAGCGAAGAGAGATACCGACATGAGAGTCTGGTGATGTGAGATTCCACCGGGGTAGGGCTTGGCTTTATGTCAAGCTAATTCGCATATCCGAGTAAAGATGTAATATGAAATGCCAATATATGAGATTGTATTTGATTCACATTTACCAAATGTTGAGATGTTTTATGCTATGAGAAATGCATATGAGATTTGTGGTTTATGAAATGCTTTTGTTTTCATTAAGCATGTGTATGGCTTTGCCATGAGATTTGCATTGATTAAATGCATGAGTTAGATTGAAGGTACATGTGATTTTCAAATGGAGAATTTCTTTGAAATGGTTTTCAAGCATGAGATAAAAAGAGCGTGTTGTAGAAATGGTTTTTGAGATAGAGTTTTAAAGTTGCATTGTTGTGTTGGTTTTTCTTAGAGCTTTCCTCACTAAGCAATTGTTCTTATGCTCTCTTTTACCAACAATGCAGATAATTGAGACATTTTTGGGCAGCAAGGAGGCTAAAGATATCCAAGGAAGTGAAAAGCTCAAGTATGGTGACGTTTACATATACTTTAGTAATGATAATTGGCAATGGGGATCTATGGTTAGCTTGGGAGATGTATTTTGGAACTCCCTGTGATTGTTGTAAGTTTATTATGGTGTATGTGGTTTGTAAATGCCCTTTATGGTTTGGCTTGTGGCTTGTGGCTTTCATATGGTTTCATGACTAGGGAGCATGCATATAGTTCCAATGATCGCATGATTGGTGCCATGCTTTACCCTATGCTTCATAATGATGGTCTTGATGCTTAAACATGTTGCTAGTATGTTGTGGTGTGTTTTGAGACCTTTTTGAATGTGATTGGGTGTGAAAAACCAGCAAAGTATGTAGTTGCGGGGCTGGGCGTATCGAAAACGCCCTTATCTATTTCGGAACGGGGGCCTGAAATGGCCATAACATTTCGGAACGAGTAAGAGTGTTCCGGAACGCTTTGGCTACTTGAAAGCCATGTTTTGATACGGGTCTCGAAATGCACCCGAGTACCGAAATGGTCAACCCAGTTTCGATACGGTCATTTCGATACAGGGCTCAGCGTTTCGAAACACCAGAACGTTGGTCTGGATTTTGAATTGTTTCAGGTCTTTGTTTCTTACATTTCAGTCCCTGATGTTTATGTATACAATCGAATGAGTTTGAAATGTCCGATCGAGTTGATAGATTATAGAGTGGCATGAAAAAGGACTGATTGATTATTGGTAACCTTAAAATCTGCAAGGTCCTTGTAATTTATGAAATTTACATTTTGGTCCCCAAATGTCTAATCTGTGCAATTAAACCCCTAATTGTTTTTTGATCGCTGTGCCTTTTCTTCCTATGATCTTGGTGATCACATAGGATTAATATCACATTTAGAAAAGATAAAAGAAAAAAAAGGGTCGTTAATCAAGGTTGACTCTCGGGTTAACTTTGCTTTTCCCCGTGTAATCTTCGTAGTTCGGGTCGAGCGTCTAGGCCGTGCTAAGGGGGTTACATGGCCGGTTACTATAGACGTTTTGTTGAGGGTTTCTCAAAGGTTGCAGCTCCTTTGACTAAATTGCTACATAAGGATGTTCGGTTTGAGTGGTCTGATGCAAGACAACAAGCATTTGAGAAATTGAAAGAAGCCTTAACCGAAGCTCCTATTTTGGTTCAGCCCGTGTCGGGGAAAGAGTTTGTAGTCTTTAGTGATGTGTCGTATGTTGGCTTAGGTTGTGTGCTTAAACAAGAGGGAAGAGTAGTGGCCTATGCATCTAGACAGTTGAAGACTCATGAGCGTAATTACCCTACGCATGACATAGAATTGGCTGTAGTGGTTTTCGCTTTGAAAGTTTGGAGACATTACTTGTATGGTGAGAAATGCATAGTGTATAAGGATCACAAGAGTCTGGAGTATATAATGACACAAAGAGAGTTGAATCTGAGACAACGTAGGTGGCTAGAGTTACTTAAGGACTATGATCTCACGATTGAGTACCATCCGGGTAAAGCCAATGTAGTGACTGATGCTTTGAGTAGAAAGGTAGCAGTGGAATTACGAGCTATGTTTGCTAGATTGAGTTTGTCCAAAGATGGTGGTTTAGTGGCCGAGTTGAAATTTAAACCTTCGTTGCTTCAGTTGATTAGAGAGAAACAGTTGCAAGATAGATCATTAGCATCTCATGTACAATACATAGCATAGGGTAAACCGACAAATTTATGTTTTAGTAGTGATGGAGTCTTGTGTTTCAAGAGTAGAGTAGTTGTTCTGGAAGATGTAGACTTGAGACGCACCATCCTAACTGAAGCTCACAGTAGTCTGTTTGCTATGCATCCGGTCAGTACGAAAATGTATCGCGATTTGAAAAAATGAGTATTTCTGGGTTGGTTTGAAGAAAGATGTTTCTGAGTTTGTGAGTAAGTGCATGGTCTGTCAGCGAGTTAAAGTCGGGTACCAGTTTCCTTCAGGTTTGTTACAATTGTTGAGAATTCCCGAGTGAAAGTGGGAGAGAATTGCCATGGATTTCGTATCGGGTTTGCCGTTGACACCTTCTAAGAAGAATTTGGTTTGGGTAATTGTTGATCGTCTTACGAAATGTGCGCATTTTTTGACCGTTCACACTACTTATACTTTAGATAAGTTGGTCGATTTGTATATCAGTGAGATAGTGAGATTGCATGGTGTACTGAAATCTATAGTGTTAGACAGAGATCCGAGGTTCACGACTAGATTTTGGGAGAGTTTGCATAGTGCTTTGGGTACTCGATTGAATTTCAGCACTTCATATCATCCTCAGACCGATTGTCAGTCAGAGAGAGTCATACAAGTGTTGGAAGACATGTTGAGATGTTGCATTATTGAATTTCAGGGTTCGTGGGAGAAGCATCTATTGTTAGTAGAGTTTGCATATAATAACAGTTATCAAGCGAGCATTCAGATGGAACCTTATGAAGCTCTGTATGGTAGAAAATGTAGAACACCTTTTTGTTGGGCCGAAGCGGGACAGAAATTGATACCATTTCCTGATATGCTTAAGGGTACTACCGAGAAACTACAGTTGATTTGCGACCGTTTGAAGGCAACTTCGGATAGACAGAAATCTTATACAGTTTAAAAAAAAAAAGAGAAATAGAGTATGACGTGGGCGACAAAGTGTTCTTGAAAGTCTCACCTTGGAAGAAGGTGATGAGGTTTGGAAGAAGGTAATGAGTTTAATGTTTAGGTTTTAGGGTTTTGGGTGTTAGGGTTAAGAATTTAGGTTTTATAGTTTAAATATGAAGGATAGTGTACATTTTTTTACACAACTTGTGTGTCAAGATATAACATTTTTCCCCGTGCCTCATATATTAATTCTAATATGATAATAGATAAAATCTTTAAAATAAAAGGGTAAACTACAACGGAGGTCACTCAATTATAGGTAAGTTTACATTTAGGTCACCTAATTATTAAAAGTAACATTTTGGTCACTCAATTATGGGTAATGTTACATTTGGGTCACCCAATTACTATGGTTACATTTGGGTCACTCAATTATGGGTAAGGTTACATTTGGGTCACCCTTCGTATTTAAAAAAGTACATCAATTTAGTCATTTATTTCTTCCAAATCACTTGTATACCATCGTTAACATTACAATACTTTATTTGAAATCATTAATCAATCTAATACACATATTGATATACTTTTTTTTAAATATGAAGGGTGACTCAAATGTAATATTACCTATAATTGAGTGATCCAAATGTAACCATTAATAATTGGGTGACCCAAATGTAATCTTACCCATAATTGAGTGACCCAAATGTTACTCTTAATAATTGGTGTGAATGATTTATGAAATAATTTCTTCTAGTTTTGTTTTGAAATATGATTAATTGCATGTCAAACCTTTGAGATTTTTAATAATTATTTAAAAATCATTAAAAATTAATATTACTCAACGGCGTATAGTGTTAATGGTGTTCAACGGCGTGTGTAATTTTTCAAATAATATTGCTTTAGTTGACAAAGGTAACTTATACATACACATATAAGATGAGATTGAATTTTTTGACAAAATTTCAATCAATACACAATCTCAATGAATAATTATACAAATATTCTAAATTCATCTAATTACCTAATCTATGAGATCTGTTGTCAACTCAAATTTTTTTACATTACTTAATTTAATTAATTTCTCTAATATGACCAACACCCAGATTTTTAATATTTCAGGAGGGTTCATAACTCTCATGGGACCCTTCCTAATTCAATCATTGGTTGCTTGTGATATAAGATGAGGAGGCTTAAGGTATTAATATATGGTTTAAATCCCTTTTATTTTCCTTTACTTGATTTATAATTTTCTTTGAATATTAGGTCGAGAAGAGTTTAGTAATATTGGAATAAAGAGTAGAGAATAAACGACTTGGTTCATAGCTAGCCTAAACCCGTGGAGAAATTAACAAGCATTAATCCTTGAAATTGAAAGTAATTTTAGAAACATGGGTGGAGAAGGGCAAAGGAAATCGATTGGACAAATTTTCCTAAACCAAGACTAAGATTAAGATTAAGATTTACATACAGATAAATAGCCTAATTTTAACATTCTAACAACACCTGTGTCATTCCTCCCATGTTTTTCACATTTTCTGGAAGACTTTGCACGCGTTCATTACAACTGTACAGAGAGAAAATTTAAATTAACTACAACATATTCTTTTCATGCTTGCAAAATCTCCCTCTTCACTACCCTATTCTAACAGTAGAACATCACTCTCTTCACATTCTCCTTCAAGGCTGGCAACGGCCGCACCCCGGATTCTCCCACTGCCCTTGTACCTTTTGACTGACCTGTACCTCCACCATTCGAGCCATTCTCTTGCATCTCTGGTTCCATGTAGAACCGTGCTCGGAATGCAGCTAAATGTGCATAATATGCAGGAGGAACTGCGAAAAGAACACACAATATCAGCAAATTTAGTTGCTACCCTTCATATAAGGAGCGGAACAGGCTTTCGTTGCAAAGACATTCTAATAACCGTCACTTACCGACCGAGACCGAGCGCGTGCACCTTGCATATGTATAACAAAGGTTGTTTGTTAGAGATTGTATTCCATCTGCCGTAAAATTGTTTTCGTCCCAAAGAACATGGTAGTGTGCTGGCCGGCTTGTTCCCTGCCATATTAATATGATGAAGAAAACATGATTAATTCTAAAGTTAAATGAATAAACACTTGCACATTACACACAAGACGGATTAAAAATGCTTAAATTACAGGAAATTTATATAAACACAAAATTCTAATGCATTTCTGGTGATTAAAGTATAACTACCTATGAGCAACGCCGATGTCGGACTCGGAAGTCAGTATTAATCATCATAATGAATTAATGGAAATAAACACATTAAGGCAATAATCGTTAAGGAAATTTCAGGGAAACAAACAAACAAATATATATATATATCCAAGGAAAGATTCTCGAGATTAAAAGGAATGAAGAATGCTAATGTTCAACCTGAATACCAGCATGGCTGCAAAGATAAAAGTCGAATTCTGTTGGATGACAGATTTTCGAATCAACAACAGTGCCTGAAAGAACCAAAGCAACCTCGTTAGAACAATTAACGATGCTCATCCATGAATCTTGAATAACCAAATTATCAGAGTAACTTAATCTTTTACCAGGTAAAATGTTTCCACTCTTGTCTGTGCTGCTTCGGTCCCTATGATTATTAGCAAACAATCGAGTGTGGTGTCGTTTTTGTACAACTATGAATGTCACTAGCGGTTGATAGTTTGGTTCTAGAGAAGCACAGGCCTATAAATGAATTCTTTATCAGAACCAAAAATGTCTAGAAATGTGTTTCAATTGATTTAGAAAGACTGAATCGAAATGAAAATATATTCAAGTTCACCTTCCGGATTGCATCTAGCTCATAAAGCAGAACTTGATAAAATTGCCCTTCACTGACACCGTCCCTGCTCCAATACTTCACCAGTTAATACAATACATGAAGGGTCCCCAACAACATATTGTAGGATATTGCACTTGTATTTGGATTAGGATTAAACTCTTAGGAGTTTGTTATTATTTGTAACTACTGTTTTTATGTAAATAGATTAGGATTAAAACTCCTAAAGAGTCCTAAGCCTTGTATAGAGTTAGAAGTTTTGTAGTTTTAGGAATCCTTATACTAGTTGAACTCCTACGTGACTCTATAAAAGAGTCTCATGTTGTATATTTCTAAATCATTGAATAACAGAAAATTAATTCTGTTTTTCTTCCTTTTCGCAGAAACTTAAATTCTGTTTTGCTTTTTTGCATTGTTCTGTTTTCTTAAAGCTGGAAATTGCTTTTCTACATGGTATCAGCTGGGGTTTTCGATTCCTCAACCCTAGTCGACTTCCAAATCAAAACAAATCACCAGAAAAACCTCCTGCTCGATGGCTACTTCTTCTTCAACCATCGATATCTCATCTTCATCAGGATTTATTTCTGGTTCTGACAACCTCAAGTTGGCAAGAACTACTGAAACGAAACTGGCCATAAAAGAACCTGCAGGTACCTCCTTCCCAACAGCCTTATTGTCTACACAGCTCAATCCAATTTGGATCATCGACTCTGGGGCTACCGACCACATGACTGGTAACAAAGATTTATTTCTCAATTACTCAGCCTCCTCTTCGGGTAGATCAATTAAAACTGCTGATGGTTCTCTCTCACAAATTGCGGGTTCTGGTTCTATTATTATTAATCCCAATCTAGTGCTAGATGATGTTCTCTTTGTATCAAATCTTGCCTGCAATCTTATCTCTGTTAGCAAACTTTCGAAAACCTTGAAGTATTCTGCAAGTTTTAATGACTCTGGTTGTATTTTACAGGCTATGGACTCAAAAAAGACAATCGGCACTGCCAGTTTGCACAATGGTCTTTATGCTCTCCATAGCTCTCCATCACCTTGCACATCTTTCTCTCTTTCCTCCTTTACTGCTTTAGAACAATTTGATGATGTGTTATTATGGCATTTTAGGTTAGGTCACCCTAATTTTCAGTATCTGTCAAAGTTATATCCATCTTTGTTTATCAATAAAAAGCCAAGTTTATTTAAATGCCATATTTGCCCTCTTGCTAAACAAACTAAAGCATCTTATCTTCCATCTCCTTATAAACCATCTCACCCTTTTTCTTTGATCCACAGTGATATTTGGGGTCCTTCTCGGGTGAAGAATGTTGATGGCAGTAAGTGGTTTATTACCTTTATTGATGATCATAGTAGGATTACTTGGACTTATTTAATGAAAGAAAAGTCTGAAACTGCGAGGGTTTTTGAGAGGTTTTATAACATGGTTCTTACTCAATTCCAAACCAAAATTCAACTGTTTAAGTCTGATAATGGGAGTGAATTTTTTGCTAAGTCTTTGAGTGCATTTTTTCAAAAGCAGGGAATAGTTCAACTTAGTTCTTGTGTTGATACTCCACAACAAAACGGAATTGCAGAAAGAAAAAATAGACACCTCCTTGAAGTTGCTCGTTCTCTTTTATTTACTAGTAATGTCCCTAAATACTTGTGGGGTGAGGCCTTGTTAACCGCCACATATTTGATCAACCGCATGCCTAGTAAGGTTTTGAAATTTCAGACACCTCAATCTGTCTTCCTGGAGAGTTATCCACATTTTAAGCCTATCTCTTCTATTTTACCTCTTAAAATATTTGGTTGTACTGTCTTTATTCATAATTCCGCCCCTAATAAGTCGTGTATACTAGTTGGTTATTCTTCACTCAAGAAGGGCTATAAATGCTATCATCCTCCTTCTCACAGATTTTTTGTTACTATGGATCTTACATTTTTTTAGCATGACCCTTACTTTCCTCAGGCTGCAATTCAGGGGGAGACTTGGGATGATTTTCAGCCTTCTCCTCACCTTCAGGTAATCTCTCCCAATATTTCTATACCACCAGATTTTGATTCCACTACTTCACCCTTATTCGAACCTACATCTCCTTTACCAACTTCTTCCAAAACACCTACACCTATTCGAAACACATTCACTCCTTCTAAAACTCCTCAAAACTTTTCGAAAACACCTACTCCTCCTCCTAAACAAATTTTGACCTATATAAGAAAAAAGAAAACTATACCAGAGGCTATTTTGCAATCTGACACTTGTCGTGAGTTGGATTTGAGTCCATCTGCCAATATAGAGGAGGAAGGTAATATAATCAGTGAGCCTACTATCCCTAATCTTGATGATTTTCCTATTGCTATTAGAAAAGGGGTTAGAAAGTGTACTAAACATCCTATTCAGAAACTTGCTGGATACAGTTCATTGAAGCCATCCTTTAAAGCTTTTACAGCAAGCTTAGATAAAGAGCAGATTCCTTCCACAGTTGATGAAGCTTTAAAGCATCCCAAGTGGAGAAAGGCTGTCGAAGAAGAAATCAGTGCTCTTGAGAAGAATGGTACCTGGACAATAACTGATCTTCCCCAAGGTAAAAAACCTGTTGGTTGTAAGTGGGTTTTTGCTGTGAAATATAACTCTGATGGTAGTGTCCAGAGATACAAAGCAAGGCTTGTGGCTAAAGGCTATACACAGACCTATGGGATCGACTACACAGAAACCTTTGCTCCAGTGGCAAAACTTAACACTGTTCGAGTATTACTAAGTCTAGCTGTCAATTCTGATTGGAAGCTTCACCAACTTGATGTGAAGAATGCATTCCTTAATGGAAAGTTAGAGGAAGAGATTTATATGAAGATTCCACCTGGTCTGAGATCGATTGAAAGAGATCAAAAAGTTTGTAAGCTCAACAGGTCACTTTATGGTCTGAAACAGTCTCCTCGAGCTTGGTTCGACAGATTCACCAAAGCTATTCTGAAAGATGGATACAAGCAATCATTGGCGGATCACACTCTCTTCATTAAGGTAACCTCAGAAAACAAAAGAGTTATCTTAATTGTCTATGTAGATGACATAATTGTGACAGGAGATGATGAGAAGGAAATCGGGTGCTTAAAAAACCTTTTACATAGAGAATTTGAAACAAAGGATTTGGGACAACTTCGATACTTCCTCGGAATGGAGGTTGCTAGATCAAGTGAAGGGTTGGTGATTAATCAAGGGAAGTATGTCCTTGATTTGCTTAATGAAGCAGGGATGCTCGGGTGTAAACCAGCAGATACACCAATGGAAGTCGGCTTGAAATTCACTAAAGAAACAGGCACTTTAGTTGACAAAGAGAGATTCCAAAGATTAGTGGGAAAACTAATCTATCTATCCTTGACGAGGCCAGACATTGCGTTTCCAGTCAATGTGATTAGTCAGCATATGACGAATCCTAATGAAGAACACATGGCAGCAGCTAACAGAATCCTCAGGTACTTGAAGAAAACTCCTGGACATGGTTTACTGTTTAAAAAGACACAGGACAGAACTGTGAGAATCTTTACAGACTCAAGTTGGGCAGGAGAACTAACTGACAGAAGATCGACAAGTGGGTATTGTGCATTTGTTTGGGGAAATCATGTGACTTGGAGAAGCAAGAAGCAATCGGTGGTATCCAGAAGCAGTGCTGAAGCGGAATTTAGAGCTTTGGCTCTAGGAATGTGTGAAGGAATTTGGCTACTCAAGTTGCTTAAGGAATTACACACTAACCAAGAAGACAAGTTCGAGGTTTTGTGTGATAATCAATCAGCCATTCAGATTGCAAAGAATCCAGTTCAACATGATCGAACAAAACATGTTGAGATAGACAAGCATTTTATTGCAGAAAAAATCGTCAATGGGATAGCTACTTTGTCATATATTCCCACAGGAGGCCAACTAGCTGACATTCTCAGAAAGGCCTTATCCAAAACAATTTTTGATGACTTTCTATCCAAGCTAGGACTATACAATGTATACTCACCAGCTTGAGGGGGAGTGTAGGATATTGCACTTGTATTTGGATTAGGATTAAACTCTTAGGAGTTTGTTATTATTTGTAACTACTGTTTTTATGTAAATAGATTAGGATTAAAACTCCTAAAGAGTCCTAAGCCTTGTATAGAGTTAGAAGTTTTGTAGTTTTAGGAATCCTTATCCTAGTTGAACTCCTACGTGACTCTATAAAAGAGTCTCATGTTGTATATTTCTAAATCATTGAATAACAGAAAATTAATTCTGTTTTTCTTCCTTTTCGCAGAAACTTAAATTCTGTTTTGCTTTTTTGCATTGTTCTGTTTTCTTAAAGCTGGAAATTGCTTTTCTACACATATGCATATACATGACTAACAGATCAAACCCACATAGATTGTTTAAATGCAGGACTATAACCGTGTACAAGGCTTTCATAATACAAAAATAGATATAAGCAAGCTGAATTATAGATACTTTTACCGACGAACCTGTAAAATATAATCCTCAGTGGCTTCTGCCCTGTTGCCTTCCTAAAGGATACCAAGAGATCCCTACACAAGAAATTGCAATTAGAAATGAACATACACACAACTTGATGATTAAATGCATTTATCTATAGGAATTGACATTAGTTTTACCTGATCATGCCACCACTAACAGTGCCACGTACAGGGTCCTGCCACGTTCTGTACAAGTCCTGTATGAGTTCCTGTCTATGAGCTTGAGCACAAACTAGTCCAGCATATTTTGTCACTTCAGGCCAGTCTTGTGAAGCTACTACCTACAGAAGCAGTATAATTGAATAAGCCGAGTCTAAATATTAGCTTGAGGAACATAAACTAGGAAAGGGAATTATACAGCTGCTATTGAGGGGCTGGAGTCTTCTCCATTTTCGGGGTGAGTCACATCTGCTCCAAATATTATTGTTGGTATATCACTAACTAGGGGAATTCTGCAGCTGATAGCATCCAAAAGAACAGTGTTTCTGCCACCCATCTGTATCGATTATGAGGAATAGTGTCATTTATCGAGGACTTTCAAACATATATAGTGACCGTAATGATGGCTTAAGGCTATAAATCAAGTCATTTGGGAATAAATTAGTTCTATATGTATAACTGGGAGAAGTGATTTAACCTTAACATTGATCTTAAGTGCGACATTAGCCAAGTACTGTTTACTGATCTTGAAGACATGTTTTGTGAGACAACATTGTGATATCAAGCCTAGATCAGTTTCACAAATTCGCTTCAGATCACCTGAAAAGGCAGAATGGTTTCACAATTCAGATCATTCTTCCAGTTTTCCAAAAAGGAGTAAAGCATAAATCTAAGAATTAGCCATCATAACATTAAATACCATAAAGTGATCCATTGTTGTCAGGCAATATAGCTAATAGAAGCTCTAGTTCTTTTCCCTTAGTTTTATTCATGGATGCATGATAAACATGCTTCAAAGCTTTTTCCACTTGCTCAGGCCTGGCACTGTAGATTGGAATAATCGGCTCTGAATTGAACTCCTATATAACAGAAATAACTTGTAAAATTATACTTTAGTGAAATTATGAAATACATAAAATAAAGAAAGAAAAATAAATAGTAGGACTTAATGATCTAAAATACCCAAGGTTATATGATAAAAGGAAATTACCATGCCAGAAACTTGGCACATTTGAGCAAGTTCATTGCAAAACCCGCGAGCAACATTCTCTTGCACACTTCGTGAGAAGTTAATACATGACCATCGGCTTACGGTCATACCATTGATCATTTTCTTACATCACATGAAAACAAAGGGACAAAATATCAGCAACACAAGTAACAAAATTGGAATATGTATAACTCAGAGTCTATAGGCTTAGAGCTAACAAACCCACTAAGTGAACACACTCTATAAGTTTGCTGAAGAAATATGAACTCATGCACCGCAGTAATCAGTAGACTCGAACAACATAACAGTTGTATATTTAATCTTCACAAACATTACAAAAATTTTAATTGACCTCCCTGTTCAATATTTTTCACCCTTCCCTTCCTTAAAAGGGAATAAAGGGTCGAAAAGGAGAACTCACCAGTGGAAGGGATAATATTGGCAGCATAAGCAAGCATATTACCTTGTTCATCATATTCCATTGCCCAACTTGAGGCAGGCAATCCTTTTCTCTTCCAGTTTCATGATATTTCAGCTGCAGGGAGCCAATGGAATGGTCAATAATGAATATGAAATCCCATTTTTTCTTTCAGATTACACAGAAATGTAAGGAATATTACCCAAGGGGCAGGAAGGATTCGCGCCTCAACCGAAGCAGGCTTTTCACTAATTTTGATCCCAAACTCCTTTGCATAAGGATCTTGGTCGTAAGCATTATGTTGAACTGTCTGCTTGTGTTCAATATGCAGCAATGACAGTTATTATAAAACCCACAATATCTATCCCATAAGCTCTATCTTAGCCCTTTTTTGAGATTCCTTTCTCTAAAAGTTGGCAAATCTAAGTATAAAGTTCAGAAGGTCAAATTCATCCTGATATAGGCATACTTTCCAAACTATAAATGGAAAATTCGGCATGCATAGAATAGTGTAGCAACTTCCTAAACTATCTAACAAGTTATGTATTATAGCCTTATAGGAATTCTGCAGTTCCTTTAATCATCATTCATCAGAAAGAACATAGTAGAAATGTTTCAATGCTTAATTGCAATATAACAATAACCATGTACTTTTAAGTTTCTTGCATTCCTTTCATGGATTCTGGACAAGGTAATGAATCATATATTGTAGATTTTGCACAAATACCTAACTGGGGTATTCTTACATAGCCTGCACATTATCTTATCATATGTACCTGCAAAATGTCATGTTCCCGATCCTTTGGCCGTTGGCATGTGACTTTCAAGAGAGCAGTAATTTGCCTTTCATTCAATCTTTTTGTGTATCGCTGTCCCTCAACAATTTTGCAAGCCTGGCAAAGCAAAGAACAAGGATTTCTCATGAGAGCTTGAACAAAGGGGAGGAAAAGTTGATAACTAAAAATGATGAAATTTTCAAAGACATCTGACCTCCATAGGTAAATAATTTGCCTTTCTTTGGTTTCCTACTTGAAGGCAAGGTAGATGCGTATGCTGAATTGTAAAGCCATACATCTCTTCGAAGTATTCAACAACAGACTTCATGGTTGAGTTATCATCAACTGGAAACCTGAAAAAGGCACAATAGGTAAGTACGGAATATAACTAATCATGATTCGTATTTCATACATCCTCAAAAAGAAAAGAAAAGGGTCAGCAGAACTTTGTTTCACTCTCATTTAAGCTCCATTAAATATTTAACATCCACTAATCCATGATTTTTTATCAACCAAAATATTCAATAGAGAAATTCAAGCATAAATCAGAAAAGAAAGAGCTAGAACATACACTAACTCTCTAGTAGGCTGAGAAGTCAATCCTGAAACACGATATTTTCTCCGTACATTCCGCCTATGGGTTACCTCTACTTTCACTCCTCTGAGTGCCTTTTTAATCTGCCAGATATTTCAAAGTTAGTATGATAAAATCAAAACGCCAAGAATAAAACCAGGCTGCAGCCTGCAGCAGCAGTAAAAAGAAAAAAAGAGACCTTCACACGATCAGAATCAGATAATGGCCTTGACGGTACATCCTTGCCTAGTAGCTGAGCAACAAACTCTATGACAGGGAGTGGCTCAATGAATGCAGCTGAAGCCATATCTATTATAAGGGTAAAATAGTGGTTAAAACAGAATATGAATGAAGTCAATCCAAGATAACTGTGAAATAGTTTTGTAAATTCTATCATAATTAACATACCAATATTCAAAGACAAGCCCATTTGTGTCGGCCTAATGCTCTGGTAAAAACCACACCATGACTCCAAACCATCACCAAGCCTTTGTGGTGCTCTTATATCAGGTGAAAAGAAGGATCTCCCAACAGGACAAAACCTTCCAAGAATCAGGTAGAGTGAGATACATAGAAGAAAAGTTATTGATAGCCAGAATCATTCTTTGTTAAACACAGAGGACTAAAGAAACTTATACCTCTTTGTTGATAGCTCTCTTAATACAATGTCAAGAATCTGCAAAGCTTCTTGTGGAGCATCAGCTCGCTTACCAACTAGAAATTGGCCTAAATGATGCATGTTCGCTTGTGCAACAAACTTAACCACCACTTTGTATTCTCTTTCTCTCCTGTAAGATCCATGTATGTCATCGGGGATCAACACAAAAGGAGGTAATGCATACTGTAAACTACTTTGATTAAATTGACAAAACGAATAATAACAAGGGAAAAAATTACGGATATGTTATAATAATTTGTGTCTAATATTATTGGGTTTTTTCATCAAATCTGGTCAAGAAAGTAAAAAACAAAAATTGCACTTAAAAAGAAAGTAGAATATCCATGTAAGACACAACTTGTACTTACTTGGGGCCATTGATGCCATCTTCTTCATCTACAAGCTTGATGGTGAACTCCTTCCATTTAAAAGGAAGTTCACCAGCTGTGTACAGACTCTTTCTGCCATCATACGCAGGCAACCTCATTCCTAAATCTGATTCTTTGTACAGTTTCACAAGCTCTGCCATAATAGCTCTGTTCACGGCTCGAGATGCCACCTCAGGTGTCACTGTAACCTGCAATGAAGCAAAATACAGGTTGAGAAAAGTAAACTACAATGAGATCAAGATATAAATACAACATATGCCTTTAAAAGAAAAGAGCGTGAATAAATTATAAAGGCCACATACTAAACAGATATAGTACCTTATACAAGAAAAAAAACAATTTAATGTTTAAAAAAAAGCTAATACAAGAAGAAAAATGAACTTACATCATACTGGTTTAAGTCCTTGTCTGGCAACTCCGCAAAGAAATGGTTAGCCTTTACAATACACTTAGTCCCAACTTGACCAAAACCAGGCCTAGCTGCAAAATTCAAAGACTTGCTTGAAGTAGGAAACCCCATTTCCATTCCAGGAAAACTATGACCATTCCGAGTAATCCCTTTTGAAGTTGCAGCCACAATATCACCAGCAGCAGGGTTCACTGGCTTATGTGCCACAGTGCAAGGCCTTGAACTTGGTCTCATACAAACATCTCCTTGATCAGATTTTCTACCACCTCTCCCTCTTCTCCTCCCTTTGTTCTTTGTTGGAGGTGAGGTATGGTTATGGGGTTGTTTTGTGGCCTCTAATTCATGACCTGCCGGTGGACCTTTGCCATTTTGTGCAGTCTTAGGTGCTCTTTCAGTTGGATTCATAGTGTTTTGCAGGTGATTCTTTATCACAAGATGTTTCTCTGGGTTCTCTTTCATTTTCCTAATAGGCATACTAGTAAGCTCTCTTACTTTGCTCAGTGAAACACAAGGAGAACAAAAGGATTGTCCAAAAGGGTAAAACAAGGTGGAGTTCTTTCAGGAATTGGCACACGCAAGAAGTATTGGTTCCTGTTCTATTCTCATACTACTAGCTTTCCTCACCTTCACGTAATAATGACCATTTCTGCTCGACAATACAAACAAATAGGGAAAATGTATGTCAGTGGAAAAATACCATTTTTTGCAAAACCTTCACGAGGGTAAAAAGAAATGTTGATCTAAGCTATACAGACTTGGGTGAGTGTCCCATTTAAAAGTGTATCAGAATATATGATCTCAACACCATGTCCAAATATATGTTGTCTTATAGAAAATTGAAGAGTGTGTAATATAAGGGTAATGCACAAAGTTGCATAGGTAAAAAAAAAAAAACTAAAAGGGTATGGGTAAAAAGTCCAGACATTTTTGTTCACTACAAGCTTTACCACTCTTCTGCAACACTCAAACCCCAGTTTTTCACCTTTACTTCAGCATTTATCTCTCAAAAACTATAAAATCATAATATTCAATTCATAAAAAAGAAATGGAATTAGAAAAAGAAACCTTACAACAATGAACAGCATTTACTAAACCCATAGAATGAGTTACTATTACTTCTGAAATATTGCCAAGAAAACAACCCAAAGAGTAAAGAAAAGGAGATATAACCAAAGGCACAAAGCCCCAAACCAAGCTTGCAACTAAAAAATGGTAAGCAAAGACAAAACGAAACATCAACTCCAAAACCAAACCTTCTTGAGAAACCTCTATTATGAAACCAATAACCCATTTTAGAATTATTTAATAGCAGCCCAAAACAAAAGGACAAATATTGTACCTGGAAGACAAAAGCTATCCCCCTAAGGTTGTCCCTACCAAAAACTGAAAACTTTTTTAGGGAAAAAATCAGATTAGAAATGTATGAATATAAGCCCAAGTAGATAAAACACAGCAACAGCATTGAAGAAAGTTCATTTATTTCTTTGTAAAAAAAAACAGAATTTTAAACCATGGGATTTGGTATTATAAAAAGAATAAAAGCCATCTAGAAGAAAACAAAAAAAAAAGGAACATGGATACAAAGAGAAGGAATAAACATTGAAAATGGCAGTGAAATCACCATCCCTTGGATATTCCAGAAAATGAAAACACAAAAGAAAAAAATAATGCTGAAGAGATAACATTGAAATGAACCCATAAAATGGCATCATAACTGTTACTTGTATATATGCAAAAAAAAGCACACTCACCAACCAAGTGCAGAAAAATTTGCAAAGCAATGAACTTTGAACCAAAAGAAGAAGAGAAAGAGTGGTGAGCAAAGATGGATTGAAGGCGAAGGTGGAGAGAGATAAAAAGCGAAGGCAAAAGTGGGAGATAAAAGTTGGGGTTTTCCCTAGGGAGGATTGAGGGACGATAAAAGAAAAGCAAAGCAAAAGGAGAAATAAAAGAGGACAGCTGATACTGATGATGACGAAGAATCTTTATACAAGCATGCAAAGTGCCTTTGGTGTTTTCTTTATCACGTGTAAAATGGCCTTGGCCTTACCTAAAGCTGTAGCCTCTCAGTCTCTCTACCTCTATGCGGTTGAATCTAGTTCAAAAATTTCTCGTTCTAGTGGCAAAGGTATATGTTTATCATTTTTTGGATTCGAGTTCGAGCACCAGTAATGTCATGTTGTGTGTGTCGTCTTTGAAAAGACTATTCGAGTTTCTCATATTAATGAGTTAAATTTTATAATTTATATTTTATTTAAATTTAATTATAAATATTATAATGTTACATTATAGATTGGTTTCAAATTAAAAGACTTTTATAATTATATATATATATATAGGAAAATATTTTGATGCACAAGCTGTGTAAACTTTAGTTTACACAAGCCCTTTAATTTTAGGGTTTAGGGTTTAGGGTTTTATGTTAGGGTTTAGGGGTTTAGTATGTAGGGTATATAATTTAAGGTTTATGGTTAGAATTTAGAGTTTAGAGTTTAGGGCTTAGGGTTTAGGGTTTAGGTTGCTAGGGTTTGTGATTTAAATTTTAAATTTTATAAAAGGATTGTGTAAAAAATATTTACACAGCTTGTGCATCAAAATAAAACCCATATATATATATATTCATGTTTTTCATAAGTGAGCAAGATTGTAATATTATTTAATAAATTAAATATCATCTAATATTATATAATATTTTTAAAATATTATTTTTTTTAAATCAAAAACTTTGAGGAAAAAATATTGATAATAGTATAATGAAGTCAATAAAACAATGGAAAATAAGAATTTGCAAAAGAGTTGTATCCATACAAAATACAAAGTTGAGACGCTAAAATGTAAAAGTAAGAAATTTATTTTTTAAAAATTGAAATTTAAGTTACATAAGTATTTCAGTTATTCAAGTCTTGTTTTGTCATTCAATGTTTATTTAAATATTTTTAGTCGAGTTTATAAAATTCAAGTGCACAAAAAAAAATCGAGTCGATTTGAGTTTTACTCACCTAGGGATGGGAATGAGTTGGGTCAGTTCAGGTTTTTGGTCAACCCGAACCTGATCGAAAAATATAAACTTTCTACTCAAACTCGACCCGAAATGTGATGATTTTCCACCCAACCCGAATTTTGTGATTAAAACCCTCCTCTGACCCTAGCCCAAAAGGAATAAAAATGTATATTTTCTATTTTTACTAAAAATAAAGGGAAATAATAGAAAAAATTAAGTGGATATTTATAATAATTATTTATATTCTCCTACTTTTAATTCGATAAAATTAAATATGTAATTGAAATATATATATATAGGACATTATAACAATTACTCCTAAATATATGAAAGAATTATACAAATATCTCAGATCGGGTCGAATATTTTTTACCCTAAACCTGAACACAACCTGACATTTATTAATTTTTTGTAAAACCAAGCCGACCCAAAATTATATTTAAAAAAAACTTAACCTCATAAGATTAAGTCGAGTGAAATCCAAAACCATGCACATCCCTATACTCACCCCTACTTTCACTTTATGATTTGTTCTTGGTTTAAATTTATGGCCGGCGTAATCTAATCTTTTTGAAACACTAATAAATTAGAATTTTATTCAAAATTTGAGCCTCAGCATTTTGTTTGAATTCAAATCAGATATTATTCTTTAAGTTCACGTTCTATTTTTTTATTTATCAATAAGTATGATTTATCAAGAAAAAACATGCAATCTACTACAATAGGCCTCTTTAAAAAAAATTTAAACTTAGGTTAGAGGAAATCAGTACACTATGACAATACAAACGAACCAGACATTCACTAAGACAACCATACCACCTAGACAATGAAATGAAACAAGACCATGCATCAAATACCCATACCCCAGAAAATAAGTCATCAAACCAATCAAGAAAGAAAATCAATAAAATGCAGACCCTTTACCACAATTGACACGGTCCTTTACTCGAGCAACATAGCACCAAAACAACCTACCTATAAGACCACAACGACCAACATCAACACCCGAGAATCATTCAGTACATAACTTAAAACCATGACGAATGTTTAACCCCCTTTCGCCAACGCATCTGCTAATCCATTTGTCTCTCTAAAAACATTAGAGAAGCAAACACAAGATAGAACATCACAAGTAATATCAATAGACTTAAAACACAGTCGAAGCTTCCATGGTCGTCGTTCTTTATTCAATATCCAAGCTATTGTCACACACAAATCTGATTCTATGACAAAAGAGTTAGTGTCCACCCATGTTGATTGTACCAACATGTCTAACACCGCCTTGATAGCCCATACTTTAGCTTCATTCGACTCCATTACGCCCAAGGGACCAGAAAATCCTACCCATACGCATCCAACCGAATTGCGCAACACAACCCCACACCCAGCCAAGCTCGGCTTACCCCTTACCGAACAATTCACATTAAACTTAAGAACACCAATTGAAGGTGGTTGCCACACGACCCCCACCCTACTCGCCTAGGCCTCCCAACATCCGCAAAATGCCACGGACAATCCCACCACTGTGCCTCAACTATCAACTCAGCATTTTTCAAAGCTTTTACCCAATACAACACCCTTAATTTCACCATAAAAATAACTCGCTAACTGATTACCTCCTCTGATTAAAACACGGATCATTTTGAGCTAACTATACAGACCAAAGAAGTGCAACACTAACGAATAACCACCATTCTCTAGCTGCCCCCAAGAAAAATCCCTTGATCTCATGAATAAAAAATTCATCTAGTGACTAAGGTAATGCCAACAATAAACCCCACCATTGAAAAAATAATTTCCACACCTCCCTAATCACACGACAATTATATAGAATGTGATTGACTTCATCTTCCCCATCACCACAACATAAACAAGTTGTCGTCATATTCCCCAAAGGAAATTCTCTATTTCGTAAGAAACACAACGTTGACAACCGCTTTAAGGACATAAATTATAAGAAGCATTGAACCTTAGGCAACACCTCGATCTTTCATATCGAGAAGGCATCAAAATTCGTCATTCGTCAACCCAAAACAACTCATTTGTTGCATCAAATGTTTAACCGTAAACCTCCCCGTCACATTTGGACACCATCCTAACATGTCTGCAACACCCACTTCAAGCACAACACCGTCCACCAAAGAACACAATTCTCTAACCATCTTCAACTCAAATGACCAAAGTGCTCGGCTAAAAAATTCACCCCCAAACACTATGATTAAAAGTGCCCTCCCTTGTGTAACTCAATACCAAAGGCCTTTTGTCCACCGTAATACAAAACAATCACGAAAATATCAACCTCAATGGTTTTGAAGAGAACCATAAATCATGTCAGAATAACAAACAAGACCTCGAGCCAACTATCCATGAGAAACAACTAATATCCATAAACCGAAGCACTCGTTCATTCTCTTGCACCTCAATAATATGCCGCCAAATTACCGACATATTCTTTTTACCAACTAAATTAATTCTCCAACCTAGTATAGACATACCATAATTGGAAACAATAATTGCCCTCCACAACGAATCCTTATCAGAAGAAAATTATCATGCCCACTTCGCAAGCAAGGCTAAATTACGCAACCTCAAATCAACCACTCTCAAGCCTCTCAAATGTTTTGGCCTGCAGACAACCTCCCAACTCACATGACTCATCCGACGTGTAAATCGCATCACCCCATAGAGAAAGCTCTTCTTATACGATCAATTTTATACACCACCCCCTTTGGAAACACAAAAATACTCATGTAATATGTAGGTAAAGCTGAAATAACCGAATTAATAAGCATTGACCTTGTTGCAAATGATAACGTTTCGACTTGAAATATAATTGAATTTTTCGAATTTAAATTGGATTAGGTTTGTTTTTCCTTCGATTTTATAATATTTTAAAATTATATATAAATATATCTTTTTTTAAATTAGGTTAAAAGGTGTCTTAAGCCCCTAATGTGTTTTTAAATCAATTTACCTATTTCATCAACGTTGATTGTTAAATATAACATATTTAGGTTGGTGGTGCTATGTATTGCATCACGATGTTATCAATTGCATTTTAAGAATTTTTATTTTTATTTTTGAAAAAAAATCTACAAAACACTTATAAAATTATTATTATTTTTTTAAATATGTAAATGTTGTGTGGTAAAAGTGTAGTGTTTCACGTGAGAATAAAATTTGGAGGAAAAAATGTTAAGACTTAATGATCAAAATTGGCCATCTGGCTTAATTGATTGAATTTATTTTCCAGGGGCTTAATTGATTCAATTTGTTGACTAGAGAGGCTTATTTAGGTGTAAAATAATTTATGGGATTAATTAATTTTTTTCTTTCGAAAGTTCAAGGTCTTAGAGTGTAACGCCCTGGTTATGGGCTTAGAAGTTTCGAGTTTGGTTTAGACGGTTCGGGAGAACCGGATTAGTGGAGTTTAATTGATTTCGGTTTTTTAATATGATTAAATGTTTTTAAGAGAGATAAAAATATGGTAAAGATTCCTAAAATCCTTAATAAATGTATTAAAGGACTTGGTAAAAGCAATTTTGAAATTGGGAATTTAAAAAGGTGACATTTTCAACTTAGTGACTAAAGTGTAATTTTTGAAAATTTGTTGACAAAAGGGTAAGAGCTTAAAATATTTAAGGAGCACTTTAATTTCAGATTATTTTAATTGGATGGGCTTTTTGGTAAATGTATTAAATGAATGAAAAGGGTTTTAATAAAAAAAAAAAGGAAAATGATTTTCATCTTATTTTCAAACTATCGTCATTTTACTTCTCCCATATTTTCTCCCACTTTTCTTTTTAACCAAACACTATTTCTCAGCAAGAAACCTTGTGATTAAACACCTTTGTAATAAGAGATTTTATCACCTAAATGTTTTCCCCAAAGGATCTTTCCAAATCTTTTTAGCTATCTTGAAGTTTTGAAGAAAAGACATCCAATTAGAGGAATCTTGAATCATTGAAGGTTGATTCTGAAATCCTCCTTTGATGATAGTTCTTTATTGGCATTTATAAGCTATTTACTCTTTGTTTGTGTTGTATTATTTTGATTAGAAGTTTAATGGGTGCAAAAATGGTGTTTTTAAGTTAAATGGATTAAATCATTGGATTTTCATAATAAATATTTAATGGTGAGTTTATGATTGTTAATAATCATGTTTTGGACACTAAATGATGTGAAGTTAATGATTTTAAATGGAAAACCTGAAACCCTAAGATTCCTTAATTGTTGGAGTGGGTAGTGGTGGATTTTTGGAGTAGTTTGTTAGTTTTATGGTTGCTGGAAGTTTAGAGATGCTTGGAAATGGTTTTTAGATGTGTTTTGATGTAAATGAAAGGTTGGAATCTTTATTTGGTGGTTGTGCTTTGTTTGGCCCAAGTTTGAGTGTGTGTTTGGTCTTTTCGGTGTTGTTTCGGCTTGTCGTTAGTTTGATTTATTGGAATCTGAAGTTGCTGGGATTAGGAATGCATTTTTCCTCTGGTTTTATGTGGCTAAAACAGGGGAGATCGATCGTGAGGAAACCGTGGAAATGTGAGAAGCTTCGGTGGGAAATTCTTGCGTCGGCAAGAGTAGTTTCGCTTTTCGGTGAGTAAATGAATGAGCAAAGCATGGTTGCTGGTTTATTAAAGGTTTAAGGGTGTTTTGAGAACTAAGGATGAGTTGTATAAACTATCCTAAGTTCGGAAGTAAGTATACGTGTTATTCTCCTTCGTTCTCGGATGGGTAAAATGTGGTTCTCATGCACTTGTTGATAAATGTTTTTACCTATTGTACATGCATGTTTTGGAGTGTTTTATACAGTGGTTTTATCATGAAATGATGTGGGATGCATGAGTTATGTAGTCCATGTAAGTAGATGGGATTATATTTGTTGTTTAAAGCATGAAATGTTGCTTTGGTTTAACGTTGTTGCAAATGCATGTAAAACTGTGAGGTATGATAGAAAATGATCTAATATTGGTCTAGTGATTGGTTTTATAAAATGGTTAATCAGATATAATAGGTTGGCCTTAGGATTGAGTGCACTGTAAAAAGTCGCCATGAATGTGGAAGATTGCTCCGTTCATAGACTGTAGCGGTCGAGAAGAGGTTGTTGCCTCTAAAGGATAGGTATCCTTGAGTCCCACGCTCCCGCTAGAGGATTAAGCATTTAACCGAGGTTGAGGTTGCTCCCATGTTGTTTTCAATTGAGATGGCTTGAAGGGTTGGGACGCCCTTGTAATTCGCGTATCCGATTGTTATTTTGAAACGGAGTTAAATTGTTAATCACTTGGGAAAGCCAATATTGATGTTAATGTATCATGATTAAATGTTAATGCATACATGGTTATGGTATGGCATGTTCTACTTAAGCTTTGCATAAGGTTGCATGCATGTAAAGACTTAAGTTGAGGGTAGCAAAAGGATTTGCTGTAATGAACTATATTCATGTGCATTTTGGTTATAAGTTGTTCGTAATGATGTTTTTAAGTGCATGGTTTATGGTAAGCATGGTTTGTAAAAGTTGCAAATATGGTTTGATGTAAATGATTTAACTTGCATTGATGGATGTTGATTTGAAACCTCTTCACTAAGCATTATGTGCTTACGCTCTCTTTTATCCATCAATGAATATAACTGAGTTCTTGGGCAGCGAAGACAAGCGTTGAAGGATCCAAGTGTTTATACAAGTATGGTTTTTAAAGCTAGACTAAGTAATAAACGCAATGGGGGTGTCCATTGTTTTGGAATTGGGTGTTTTGGTATTTTCTGTTCTGGTATAAGTTTGGTATGCCTATATCGACTTGTATATGACCTTTAACTTTTGGATTGTTTGGGTTTATGGTTTTTGATGTCTTAAGTAATTCGAAATTAGGAAGCATGCCTATAGGATTTTCATATATTGTTATGCTTGATGTTAAATGTTATGGTTAGTGCCTATGATGAGTTATGAAGTACCTTTGTTGCTCCATGATATTATCTAGCTTTAATATGATGAATCGAACCATGCTTGAATGCTCTATAATGATGCAGTGAGCCTTTTTCTGGTACGTGTTTCGAAACACATGCTATCGTTTCGATGCGGTGTGCATATTTGGCTAAAGTGATTCGAACTACGTAAGGGTTGTTCTGAGACCCTAAGGCTATTTTCAAGCTTGTATTGAAACACGGGGTCGTTTCGATACACCTCTGTTTTATTTGAGGCAGGAGAATTGTCCCATGTATGTTTGGTCTCAAAACGGGTAAGACCTGTTTCAGTACGTTTTGCTACTATAATTTGTAGTTTCGAAACAGGCTTGGTCTGTTTCGAAACGGGGGTCGTTATGTTAGTTCTTAGCATCTTTTAGCTGTTTGAAAGTTTGCGTTTTACTCCTTAAATCGTAGCTTGTGTAACTAAAGGAATTTTTAATGTCGGCTTGGTGTGAAACTTTATCCGCTGCATGCTTAAACTATTTAGGACCTAATGATGCATTCAGACCAGTGAAAACGAAAGAAAAAAATTTAGGGCCGTCTATCGGGCGAACCTTCGCGGGTTTGTTCGGTATTCCCCATGTAATTCTCTTAATCTTGGTAAAACGGTTAGACCAGGTTATGGGGGGTTTAAATTTGTTGGTATCAAAGCTAGGTTGCGAATGGTTGGGATGATGTTTCGGTGTCAGGATATTGTTTTGAAATGATTCTTGATGTTTAATATGCACAGTTGGTGATTATGCAATGTTTGGTTGTGAGTTGATGATGTAAATTGTACGATGATTGAATCTAAGTTGTGGTGCATATGTTTATGTCTTGATATGATATGTTGAAGTATGTATTCATGCTATTGAATGGTTAATGTTGATTACCATGTATGGTGATTGTTATGCACCGTGAATGTTTTATAAATGTTGGTAGCTTTATGCTATGTTGGGAATAATGTCGGGAACCCATTGCCTTGTTATTAGAGTCTAAAGTGTTTTGTTTTGAAAAGAAGTCTTGGACCCTTGCTTGAGTTGGCCTAACTATTGTTATGTTTTAAAATCATGCTTTTAGATTTATTGAGTATAATGCCACCGAGACGAGAGTTGAGGGCGGACTCAGGTGTTGCCGTGGGGCAAGGTAATAGGGAGAATGAAGTACCTCTGGGAGATTTGCCGCCTCCTCCCCCTAATCCCCCCGAGAGTGTTGGGCATGTAGTGCCACCGGGGCCGAATGGACCAATTTTGGGAGACATGACTCCTTTGATTCAAGTTATGACCGGAGCGTTTCAGGCTGATGTCGCCGGAGTACATGTGGCTGCAACGACTGTTGGGCAAACGAGTTTGCCGCTTTAGAGGTTGTGTAGTTTGGGCAGTGTTGAGTACCGTGGGTTGGCGCATGAGGCATCCGAGGAGTGGATGACTAGTATGATCCGTATTTTGGATCAAATGGGTTGTAATGATACGTGAAAGCTTGGATGTGTTGTGTCCTTGTTGCAAGGAGATGTGTATAGTTGGTGGACAACTGTGACGGTATGTATGCAGCCCGATGATGTGATGTGGGAATTCTTTCAGTCAACTTTTAAGAAGAAGTATCTTGGTGTTAGATACTTGGATGAAAAGAAGAAGGAATTCATGTCTTTGGTGCAAGGCAACATGTCTGTGACCGAGTACGAGGTGCAGTTTGTGAGGTTGAACCAGTATGCTTCCGAGTTAGTACCAGATGAGAGGAAACATTGTGATCATTTCCGTTATGGGTTGGTGCAAGAGGTTAAGACCTTTATGCTAGCCGCAGATTATACAGACTTCGACATGTTGGTTACACGGGCGAAGGATATCGAGCAAAGTTTGGGTTTGTCTACGCGCGCTAGTGGCTTTAATTTAGGGAAGAGAGCCGCAGATACCAATGCCGGTGATGGTCAGTACAAGAGGCACCGTGATAGGAAACATCGTCCCGAGATGAGACGTAGTGGTAGTACGGGCCGCGTGTGGCAAGGCCGAGGTGGCCAAGCTTGAAGCGAGCTGAATGCTTGTTAGAATTATGGATCAAGGGATTATATGAGACAGATTGTCCTCGTGGTGCTCGGGGAGAGCAAGCACTTGTGGCCAGAGCTATTAATTCTTGTTGGAGCTGTGGGTCTAGTGACCACATGAGACGCGATTATCCTTTGCTAGCCGGTGGAGGTCAGGCTAGAGCACAAGTTGTAGAACCTTAAAGAGGCCTTGGGCGCAGTCGTGGTAACTTTCAGCGTCGTGATGAGGGTCAGAGGATGGTTTCTCATGTTGTCGTCGTTTAGTCGGAGGGTAGTGGTCCCGCGAGGGTGTATGCACATCGCGAGGGACACAACGACACTGATGTGATTGCAAGTACTTTTATGTTGAAAACTTTGCCTATATTTTCTTTGGTTGATTCTGGTTCTACGCATTCTTATATCTTGTGTAAGCATGCTCTTTTGCTTGGTTTGCCTGTTGAGACGCTTGATGTTGGTATGCGTGTGACTAGTTCTTATGCTGAGACGGTTCTCACGACGAAATTGTATATGAGATGTCCTTTGATGGATCAAGGACATGAGTTTGCGGTTGATCTTATGAAGCTACCGTTCCATGGTTTTGATGTCATCTTGGGTATGGATTGGTTGTCCGAGTATAAGGCGGTAGTTGATTATGAGGCTCAACAAGTTTCTTTAAGGATTGTCGATGATTATGAAGTGGTAGTTATGGGCGAGAATGTGGAGTTCGTATCCAATGTTGTTTCAGCCTTGGAGGCGAGTTGGATGTTGAGGTTCGAGTGTCAAGCTTATATTGCTTATGTTATGAATCCGGAATCGAAAGAAGTGCGGGTTCAGGACATTCGTACTGTTTGCGAATTTCCGGGTGTTTTTTCGAAATAGTTTCCTGGTTTGCCGCCTAACCGTGAGGTTGAATTTGGCATTAAGTTGTTTGAGAACACAACTCTCGTGTCCATTGCCTCTTATCACATGGCACCTAAGGAGTTGAAGACTCAGTTTCAGGAGTTACTTGATTGAGGTTTTATTAGGCCTAGTGTTTCACATGTGGGTGCGCCAGTTTTGTTTGTGAAAAAGAAGGATGGCTCGATGAGAATGTGCATAGATTACCGGTAATTGAACAAATTGACGGTAAAGAACAAGTATCCTCTACCGCGGATTGATGATCTTTTTGATCAGTTTCGTGGTGCTATGGTGTTTTCAAAGATTGATCTAAGGTCGGGATACTATCAATTGAGGGTGAAGGATGTGGATATCCCTAAGACAACTTTTCGTACGAGGTACGGGCATTACGAGTTTTTAGTGATGCCTTTTGGGCTGACAAATGCGCCGGCTGCATTTATGGACATGATGAATCGAGTGTTCCATAAGTATCTAGATCAGTTTATAGTGGTGTTCATAGATGACATCCTTGTGTACTCTCGCATCGAGGAGGATCACGACCGGCATTTGCGGATGCTGTTGCAAACCTTGTTGGAAAATCAGTTGTATGCCAAGTTGAGCAAATGTGAGTTTTGGATTAGGGAAGTTGTCTTTCTTGGGCACATGGTGTCAGTCGAGGGTATCTGTGTGGATCCTAAGAAGATTGAAGCAATTTTGGGTTTGAAACGACCAAAATCAGTGACCGAGATTCATAGTTTCCTTGGCTTGGCGGGTTACTAACGTAGATTTGTGGAAGGGTTTTCTAAAATTGCCGCTCCGTTGACCAAGTTATTGCAAAAGAATGTTCGTTTTGAGTGGTCCAAGGAACATCAGAAAGCTTTCGAGAAGTTGAAGGAAACTTTGACGCAAGCTTCTGTTCTAATTCAGCCGGAGTCGGGTAAGGAGTTTGTCGTGTATAACGATGCTTCATATGTTGGTTTGGGATGTGTTCTGATACAAAAAGGGAAGGTAGTTGCTTAAGAATCTAGACAATTAAAGGTGCACGAGTGTAACTACCCCACTCACGATCTCGAGTTGGCCGCGGTAGTGTTCGCCTTGAAGATTTGAAGGCATTACCTCTATGGGGAGAGATGTATCATGTACACCGACCACAAAAGTCTTAAGTATCTGATGTCTCAAAAGGAGTTAAACCTTAGGCAGCGAAGGAGGGTGAAATTGTTAAAGTATTACGATCTTTCTATTGAGTACCACCTGGGTAAGGCCAACGTGGTGGCCGATGCTTTAAGTAGAAAAGTGGTCGTTGAGTTGAGAACTATGTTTGCTCGTTTGAATTTATCGCGTGACGGTGGTTTGGTAGCCGAGTTGCATGTGAAATCGTTGATGGTGCAGTTGATCAAGGAGAAACAGTTGTTAGATGATTCCTTGGTTCCTCATGTTTCTTATATTGCCGAATGATATTGAGTTGAGGCGCACTATTTTGACTGAAGCACATAATAGTCTGTTTGCTATGCACCCTGGTAGTACCAAGATGTATCTAGGGTTAAAGGATGAGTACTATTGGTTTGGTTTGAAAAAGGATGTAGCGGAGTATGTGAACAAATGTATGGTTTGTCAACGAGTTAAGGCTGAGCATCATTTTCCTTCTGGTTTGTTGCAACCATCAAAGATTCCGGAATGGAAGTGAGAAAGGATCACGATGGATTGACATCTTTTAGCTATTTGAAAGTTTGCTTTTTAGTCCTTAAATCGTAGCTTGTGTAATTGAAGGACCTTTTGATGTCGGCTTGGTGTGAAATTTTATCCGCTGCAAGCTTAAACTATTTATGACCTAAGGATGCATTTAGACCGGTGAAAACAAAATAAAGAAAAATTTAGGCTTGTCTATCAGGCGAACCTTCACAGGTTTGTTCAGTATTCCCAGTGTAATTCTCTTAATCTGGGTAAAATGGTTAGACCGGGTTATGTGGGGTTACATAGAGCATTCTTAAGCCTAAAAATTCTAATAGAAAACTAAAATAAGAATAATTAAATAATTTTTTTTCTTCTAAAAATAGCTCCAAAAGCAAACCATTCTTAATGCCGAAGTCCAAAGATGACAAATACAATAGCAAATAATATATCCGTTTATGATAGATTAGAAAACATGAACTCCTTCCTCATAATTTTTTAATTGAAGTCAGCTAGTTTTATTAAACGTGGATATAATACATATCCAAAATTACAATCAAAGTTCACAATCTGGTAAACAAAAAACATCTATTTCAGACATATTTCTAGTAAACAAAACTAGCGTCTAGCTCAAGATCATAACAAGACCATACAAGGAAAATGTAAAAACCAAATATAAAGACTCGAAGAAAAAGATGGATACAAACATCACCAAAGATCTCCGATGAAAGGTAAAACCATAAAAAAAAAACATAAAAATGCATATTACAATGAGGCACGTTGACAATATGGTCATTACCACAATTCAATCGTGAACAAGAAATAAGTATTGTGATCACGTAGCCAAATCCAGTTTGAGGGTCCAAAACATGAAGATCAACAAGATAACCAAAATGACACCATCTTGATCAATCATGAGGACGTCAAATCCAACCATAATAGAAAACCAAATTAAAGAAATGGCCAAATGCCCGATAAAGAAAAGAAAAGCATGTCAAAAGGCAAAGGAAAACGTACCAAAAGGTGGAGTAAATTGCCACAAGAGCATAATTATTTATTAAAAACTAAAAAACAAAGGAAAAATAAGATAAACGATGAGAAATATAAGAGTAAAGAAAATGATGAGTCCTTAATGATCGACGACCAACACTAAGATTAGTGTCGCTGTCGGCTAAAATAATGATGAAGAAAAGGTGAAAACTACGAGTGAAGTATAAAACAAATTAAAGCAATATTGTTGATGAAAAATATTTTTTTTATCGAGGAAAGTTTGTCCAAAACAGTA
Source organism: Hibiscus tridactylites (assembly GCA_958450335.1). Taxonomy (NCBI): domain Eukaryota; kingdom Viridiplantae; phylum Streptophyta; class Magnoliopsida; order Malvales; family Malvaceae; genus Hibiscus; species Hibiscus tridactylites. Next base: position 32,440,367 of record OY288269.1, read on the forward strand.
AACTATATATGTAGTTATTAAACTTTAGAAAGTTACATTTTGGTCATCAAAAAAACTTTACAAACAAATCCCCAACATTTAGTTTTAGTAACATGTGTCATCACCTGATTGGTCTAAATTGTAAGGGAAAAATAAAAATTTAGAGTAAACTACACCCAATGCGACTTAATTATGGGTTTGGTAATAAACATTTCATTTTTCTTTTAAAAGTTACAAACATATCACTCAATGAAAATATTGTTACAAATAGGTTATTCAATTAAAATTATAAAACTAACATCTAATGTGGTCTAGTATAACACTTTTAGTCCCTCAAAACTTATAAATTCTATTAATTTTATCCTAATCTGAAACAATTCGAAAATGTTAACTCTTCATATTTAAAATTCCATCAATTTAGTTTTTTCCAATATTGTCAAAGAAAGTGAGCTCATCAGATCAAAGCAATAGTTCATATATGCGTTATGTCGTAAAGTAGCAAGAAGTTATTGTTAAATTGCCATTATACAAGAAAATAATATAATATTTTTAGGAGAAAAACAAACAATTTAACAAAGATTAAAATGATGAATTTTTAAAACTTGAATGGTTAAATTTATTAAATTATTTTAAATTAAGACCAAAATAATAGACTATAAAAGTTTTGAGGCATAAAATCATTATTATACCAGGTCATATTATTATTCTCCTCTAATATTTAATGATAAGTGATCAATTTGTAACAATATTTTAAAGGTGTGACATGTTTATAACGTTTAGAAGAAAAATGACTTATTTCTTACCAAACTCATAATTTAGTTGATTCAACTCGACTTTAGATCATAGCATCGTTATTAGAATATATATATATATATATATATATATATATATATATATATATATATGTGTGTGTGTAGCAAAGCTTCAATGGAATTTGGTTCCTTTGGAGGATAAATTTCTTTTTGTGGTGATATTATTTGGTGCATTTCTGATGCATCGAAAAATTTGGTAGAAAAAAATGTCAGCTTCTTGATCATTTCAACCGTGATTTGATTGTTCTTGAGGATGAGTGCATTGTAGTGATAATTCTATTGGAATTGTTTGATACAGTTTTGGTGTTGGAGACAAACTATTATACGCACAAAAATGTACAACTTCTTAATTATACCACGAAAAACTTGGCTACTGGTTCCACCTTTGGTTATATAAACTTAGGTGCGTGTTGTTGCTCATATTGTCTTTTCCCATGTAACAATTAGAATCATGGTTGAATGGGTAATTGTAAAGAAATGAGATTCTCCATAATAATCACAAGAAATAGAAGCAGCTTGCATCTCATTGTGTAATTGTGTTTTCAAATGAAGAACATTGTACCTAAAATGATGTGTAAGCATTCACTTCATATGATTCGACAAATCTTTGCTCTAAAACAACACAACCTATTACAACAAAGTAAAATACAAAACAAATTAGTAATTAGATTAACTAAGTTAATGCAATAAAAATACTAATAACTACTAATAGCATAGTCCCCAACTAAAAACAAACAAAATAAACTAAGTAATTATAAAAAACTCAATAAGAAAGAAACACATAACACCATACAAACAATCTTCGACAATGGAGTCAAAAACTTGATCTGTGCAAGGATGTAATAGAAATGTGCAAGTATACATGTCGCACAAATGATAAAATAATAAGTATATCGTGTATCATTATCATAGGGGTTGTGAATGGATTTATAAGATTTCCTTCCCGATGAATCAGTTGTAACAATATTTAGGTGTGAAAGTGATTAACTAAATGTAATAAGATGTAAAATAAAGAATGCACTGGAAATAAGAAAGGATTACAACAAAAACATAACATAACAATGATTATAACAACAAAGAACAAATTAGAGAGTTAATGGCACAAGTCAATGCTAAATCAGGATAACTAAATTCTAGACTAATGATGTTGCCTTAGCAATTTCATCAAAAAGGATCTAACCAAATCTCACCTTGCCAATCAGTAAGACTTCTAACTCACTCAAGGATGCATGTTTATAGTCTTAACTTTATTTCTAGAGTGATTTAAATCAATTTACTCAAGATCATATCTAACTAGTCCAACTCTGTCGAATATCAAACTAATCAATATTTGCTCAAAGCTCAACTTAACTCTTTCAAACATCAAATAGAGAAATGAATATCCAAAACATTAACTCGAGCTAAATGGAAGTTTAGTTCATGGCTTGCTCAAATAAAATTTTAAAACATCATTCAAGAAACAATTTCACAAACATTAAATGAACTTAAAATATAGATAAAGAAAGAATTAAAGCTCAAAAGATCTAGCTCCAATGGTGATCTTTTGCTACTACTCCATAATTGATCTTCTAGCTTTTCCTCTATCAAGGGAGCTTCTGCGATCTGCCACCTGTGTTGTTCTCCTCTAATTGTACTTTTGGAGTTCACTTTGATCACAACAAGTGTAACACCCCAAAAATGGCTCAAAAGATTTTTGCTGACCACAATTTATTTTTTGACAAATAAATTTATTCCCCAAAATTATTCGATCGTATTAATTTTAATTAATTAAGTTCAATTCTGAGTTTTATAAAAGTTAGGACTAAATTACAAGAATGTGAATTTATGAAGTTTAAAGTGTAAACAAAGTTGGAAGGTCTTAGTGCAAGAGGTAGAGAAAATGATGACTAGGCTTGTAAATGAACCAATTTCTTTAAGAAGATTAATAATCATATATATGTTCTCTCCATAGTTTGACAACATTTTCATTAGTTGAAAAATTGATGGAAATTTTCCAAAAGAAGCTAGTTACATTTGGCAAGAGAGAAGAGGAAGAAAACTATCTTCTTCAACTACAAAACTCCATTGTTAAATGCTTGAAAAAGCCTAAGGTTTGAATTTAAAATTCCTTTCAATTTGGTTACCATTTATTCAACCAAATTATATATTTGAAAAGTTCCCACTCTTAGCTATAAAAAGACACCATTTTTGTTAAGTATTAAGCAAGTGTGTTAACTCATTAACCCTAAAAAATTAGGGATTTGATGAATTAGCAATCATCCGTTAAAATTATATTAATTTTAAGCTTCCTAGTATCTTTTTTTTCTTTTCAATTTTAGAGCCTTGTAACATCAAAGACTAATTCCTTGAAACCGAAGCTTCCATGTCAAATTATGAATTGTGTTATTATATGTTAAGATACTTCCATTGATGAATTTTTATTCAATTTCATTTTGGAGCAAACTTTAAGAATAGAACCAACATTTCGACAATGGATGCTATGAAAAAAACTCAATTTTGTAATTCAGGACGCCTCGTCGACTCAAAAAATCCCAATGAGTGTAGTTTGAGTCTAAGGATTAGTCCAATGCCATCTTGAATGCATTTAATTTTGCCTAGAAAAAAGTAAATTCAACAATTTATGCTTATTTTTTTAGCATTGTAAGTCAATTTATGACTGACCTGAGAGAGGAACAATTAGAAGTTGAAATCAGAATCCTAAGATACTTGAAGATGACACCAGGTCATGGGTTGTTTTCTTTTTTAAAAAATGAGACCATGAAAGTAGAAGCACTTACAAATACAATATGAATAGGAGAATCGGCAAGTCGAAGGTCCAGTAGTAGATATTGTACTCGTTTTGTGGTAATCTAGTAACTTGAAAAAGTAGAGAACAATTTCTGGTCTCAACCAGTAGTGTAAAAGTTCAAGTCGAGCTTTGGCACTTGGGATTTGTGAAAGAATTTGGATACAAAAACTTCTAACAAAGTTACAAATGAATCACAATGAAAAAATTGAACTATAATGTCGCATCCAGTCAACAATCAAGATCTCAAAGAACTTTTTTCATCATTACATGACCAAGCATGTTGAACTAGACCACCATTTCATATAAAAAAGATCAATAAAACAATTAAGCCCAACTATGTTCCAACTCATCAACAACTAACTGAAGTACTGATTAAAAAACTTCCAATGAATAGTTCTGATGAGGTCACATTCAAGCTGGGACTCTAAAACATATACTCATTAGCTTGAGTGAGAGCATAGATTGTAGAGTTATCATTACATATTTATAGGCTACATTATATGAGTAAATATATTGTATTTAATGAGATTTAATATTTTACCTAGTATAGGAGAATTAGATGTGTATATATACCAATATAAGTTGATTAATAAACACACAACAATAGAGAAAGAATTTATTCTCTAACAACAAACCTCATTATTTTACATGTTGGTTTTAATTTTTAATTGGATTGTTTTTTTGTTGCTAAAACAACTCTTAAATTTTGTCTTTTAAATGTTGATTTTTACTCATTTTGGTAGTTTCACAAACTTAAATGGGTTGTTTCTGACTGTTGTATGAGTATTTAAATGGTTTTATTAGTTTTGGACATACTCTTATATTTAAATAAATTATCTTTTGTATTTATCATTTTACCCTATTTTGAGCATATAAATATTAGTCTTTTCTAATATTTTATAGAACAAAAACAAACAACTCATATTTATTTCTTGTGTTTTCTCATATGAAATATATCTTTTGATTTCTCGGTATTTTTCTGATAGTTAGATTTCAACCATGAGAAAAATAATTTCTGATCTAAATTCCTATTTTTTAAGAAGAGCTATAATGATCATCTTCCACTTTAAATTTTGGGTGTACGATTTTTGAAGAATTGTGTTAAACTTGAGGAATGATGTCCAATTCAACAATTATATCAATCAAGATAGATTTACTTATAAGGTATTGATCCTTATAAGTCATAGTTAACTTATAGTTAACTTGAGAATTTATTTTTCAGTTTGATTTATTTATCTAGTCATTACTAATGATCTGTTTTGAATTATTATTATTTTTTAACTATTAAAACTCAATCGTGATCTATTTTTGGTGATTGTGCGCGCCAATCAATATAAGAGTACTATCATAAAGGCCTAAAACATGGATTGATTAGCAAGATAACTAAATAAATGCGAACTAGAGAAAGAACGTTAAATTCAATCTGGAACAAGAGAAAAACATGTTAGAAGAGTAGAAGAAAAAACATTGACATAAACATGGATACCTAGCAGGATAACCAAGCTCGTCAACTCCTCATACTTATCTCTTCAAATACTTATGAAACCCATTTCTCAAAACAAACTTCTCATATTTGATTATGTTTAATTTCATCTTGTCTTCGAAAATAATTAACATTGCAAGCCAAGTTAATTTCATTAATATATATCCCTTCAACTAATCCTCGTATTTTTTCTCTAAATATTCAATCATAATAAAACATTTACACCAACTAAAATGATTTTCTGAGAACATCTCTTTCTACCTCGTTAAAGAAAGTAAGAAACCATCAATGAAAAACATAAATAAAACATATTCCTCCCCCTCGATATTGTTCGTCGGCTTCGATAACATCCTAACATCCTTCTCCATAATGATTGACGTAGTTGATAACGAGCCATAAAGACCCTTACTTTTCTTCTGAGAATACTAACAGTGTCAAGTTTGAATATTTCTCTTCTCACGTCCTTCAACTGAGAAAACCATAAAAATCCAAATCTACTTCCCACTTACTCATGTTTTAGGTATCAAAACATCAATAATTTCTTCATGGTTTCCAAATATAGACCATAATCATTTCCAATGAAACTTCTCGAGAAGGGTAGGTACAATCAACGAGACACACTAAATGCCCTTCAGTCCACTTTGCTTTCTTTTAGAATCCTTTTTACCTTAGTCATTTTTCTTTCATATCAACTATTATAATAAATATTCATTCAAAATGTATCATAACTAGTTTTATCACAATTAAATTGTGATCTATCTTTGGTGGTTGTGAGCACCTATCAATAAATGAGAAACAATATGATGATCTAAAACATAGATAGATCAATAAGATAGCCAAATAAACTTCAAATGAATATGCAAAGTTAGATTCAACCCTAAAAAAGAAAAAAAAAGTATGCCACAAGAGCGGAGAAAGGGTGCTGCAAGAGCAAAAGAAAAAATATTAACCATTTTCATTAGAAAATGTGAAAACTTCATTGATGAAATATGAATTCTGTAAGTTAATGGTTTAATTGATTCATTTTTAGTTTGGGGACTTAATTGATAAAATTTTTAGAGAAGCTTGATTGATTATTTTATAAAAATATAGGATTTAATTGCAAAGTGGAATGTAAGGAGAGTGATTCGACGGAGAAAGAACATATTGATTCGGTGAGATCTGAGGGTGTTAATGGTGCGTTAACAACCTTTTGATCTAAGAGTTTGTTGGTGAGGGTTTAGAGTTAGCATTAGTTGTTTCGAGGGAGGTTGACAGCTCTCCAGGTTTAGGTGATGATTTTGGGTCATTCAATGTGAGGCCTTCTTATTGGTGGTCTAATTGGTTATGGGAGAACTCGTGTGGGTTGGAGTTTATGGGTCACCTAAGTGAGGAAGGTGGTTGTTTGGTGCTTGATGAGAATTTTTCTAAGATCACATGTCTCGACGAAGATTGTTCCGATCATTTTGTGTTGATGGATTGTTATGAAGATGTGATGGTTGGGGCGACACAAGTTGAATCGATGTACAAGGGGACTTAATGGATGTTGGACCTTTAGTTGAGGATAATCTAAGGTTTTTACAGTCAAATGTTGTTGATATTAACGAGGCTCTTTAAAAATTTAGATATTTGTCAAAGATTTTACTCAATTTTGTATTTCCAAAAGAACGTCGGGTCATAGAAGCACGTCTGAACAACAAAGGTCGTGGGTGGCCATGAAAGTATCCAAACATTTAGTGATATTGTGAATAGTTTTTTATCAGATTTTGATTTTACATAACGTAAACGCTTGATCTTATGTAATGTAAGAAAGACGTTGGAGTTAGGAAAGTTGGTTAGGATAAAAATGGTGTGTAGTGAGGATGTGGTTGTAAATGATATTACACGAAACATTGAGTTTAAGGGAAAGGAGCAGTGAGTTTTATAATGTAGATGTTTTCTTGGAATATTTGAGGTTCATGTAGTGTGATAAAGAAGAAAGTCGTTTCAAGAAAGGTTTAGAAGGCACCATGTTGGAGAGGATATGGCCAATATATTTTTTATACATCACCTATTACACGAGCGGGTGGATCATTGTTGATATGTGAAAAGTCTTGGTTTTAGGTAGATTATATGGATAGTTTTCAGGATTTATGATTTAAAAGGACAGTGGATTATGGAGCATGTTAAATGTTATTTGGTGTCGTTTTATGCTATTACATCTTTAATAAACACGTGCAACTATAGAAAGGTATGTCTTCGTGTTTTTGTGTACTTTGACAAGCCTTAGTGTTTAGGAGGTGATTTCATTGTGTTGATAGTGGACGAAGAATGACGAGTATATTTTAGATCATTAGTCTTTCTTTTTTATCAGGTTGCTAAGTTTGTTGATTTCATGTTTCAGTTGTGGTGTGTGATGGTGGTCAAGACATGTTTGGAGTATGTCACATGCGGTGTGGCAGTAGTGTTTTGCACTGGTTGGGTGATGTTTTTGGTGCCTAAGATTTATTCTAAATGGCTTGTTTGGGGTCAATGAAGCGTTGGCTTAGGGTGTTTGTCCTTTAGTGGCTTTGTTGGGATTGTCGATACACCCCATGGTGCAACAAAAAAATTAACCCACCGATTTATTCTAATGATCCATGTACGAGGAACGAATCAGTGTGAAAAGAGATGAAAAAGTTACCTAACAAAATTATGGAAACAACCGTTAAACAAAGGATAGGTAGAAAATTATATTTCATTGATCAAAAGGAAAACCATGACATTACATATTTTACGAGGATGGTATTTACAGAAAACGTTTCTCTTCTAAACTTTTGCTAGAAGATAAAATCCTTTCTCCCCTAGAATTTTTCTAGAAGATAAAATCTTTCTTAAACTTATGCTAGAAGATAAAGTTCTTCCCAGAATTTCTTCAAGAGATAGAGTTCTTCCTAGACTTTTGCTAGGAGATAAAGTCTCTCATAGAGTTGATTTCATCAACTTTGACTTTCATGAAAAATAGTTGTCAACTTATACTCTAATATTTTCTTTGCTTCTTTTTCCTGAAACTCACGAATATTGACATCACCAAGTAAATGGCGAAAGGTGGTGAATTTTTGAACAACTATGACTTTAATAAGAACATCAGCTAACTGATTTTGAGGTGAAACATAATTAACCTACAGAACGCCAGCCGCAACTTTTTCTCAAACAAAATGAAGATCAAGGTCTACATGTTTTCTCTGATACCATGTTAAAAATAGGATAGGTAGAACATTTTATTTCATTGATCAAAAGAAAAACCATGACATTTCATGTTTTACAAAGATGATATTTATAGGAAATTTTTCTCTTCTAAACTTTTATTAGAAGATAAAATTCTTTCTCTCTCAGACTTTTGCTAGAAGATAAAATCCTTCCTAGAATTATGATAGAAGATAGAGTTCTTAGACTTTTACTAGGAGATGGAATTCTTCTTAGACTTTGATAGGAGATAAAATACCTCATAAAGTTGGTTTCATCAACTTTGACTTTCATGAAAAATAGTTTCCAACTCATACTCTAATAACAACAGAGAAGGGATGTGAATCTAATTCTGTCAATATGGTGTCGAATTCGAGTCGTTATGATATCGTTTTGACCTCTACGCATCCCACCCAAATGAAACAAACTTTTTTACTTCTCTAATTTTAGAGATGTTTAAAACAAAAACCATGAATTGGCTACTAGATTTGATGCCTTTATATAGCCCTTGAAAACCTAATTCTACTTAAATTCGGTTTTATCATATATCACATATCTTGAACCAAATATTATATTTTAAAGGAGTCTGATCATTACAATAAGGGAAAACTAATATTTAGTACCCTAGTTATGCTTGAGTTACTATTTTGGTATCCCAACTATTATTTTTGGCAAAATGGTACCTAACCTTACGTTTTTGTTTTGTTTTGGTACCCCATACCTTAAAAACTGACGGAGATGTTGATGTAGCTTGGTATAATCATATTTATAGTCCAAGACACTAATATATATATATATATATATATATATATATATATATATGATCAACTTAGTCCAAAATCCATCAATTTAAAACATCATCTTAATTTTGAGGGTAAAATTGCAAATTATGTTCGACTAGAAGAAGAAGAAAAATGAGGAATTTACAGATTAAATTGATAAATTTTTAGACTAAATTGATAGATTGTATAAGTTTTTGGACTAAAACTATTATTAATCTAAGCCATGTCACCATTTTTGTTAGTTTTTAAAGGCCGGGTACCAAAACAAAACAAAAACATAACGTTAGGTATCATTTTGCTAAAAATAATAGTTGGAGTACCAAAGCAGTAAAGTGAGCATAGTTAGGGTACTAAATATGTAGTTTTCCCTTACAATAATTATCTATTTTCAAATATATAAAATTTGGTTTTATTCTGATTAAGCTTCATTAGATATATATATATATATATTAATAGAGTGTGATAATTACAATAATGATATAATTTTAAAATATATAAAAAAATTATCTAATAATTAAAATAATTTAGTTATAGTTAAATTTATCATATGTATCAAATACATACATATCTATTTTAACTAAATATCTAAATCGTACACAACAAGTTTATACACATGTTATCCAGTCGATACTTGTTCGTTTCAACTATAGGGTATAACCCTTGTAGATTCATGCAACGTTAGCAGTAATATCTAGAACAATTCCATTATTACAAACAATGAGTGACATCTAGCAATGCATCATTGTACCTAAGTTACAATAAGTCGTGGCGCCACATAACCATTTTGTGATTAACCTTTTATGTATCAAATCATTTTGTCCTTTATATCTAGATTTGACACAAGTCATGGAACAATCACACTTGTATGGTCCATCTAATATTTCTTGATATCTTGAGTAGACTATTATAAACAACTAAGTATGATATCTCATATCAATTTATTCGAGCATGGTCTTGCATTTCTAGTCTCACTCAATCAAGTGGGCTATGTTATTACTTATATTATGTAGGAGGGACAGATCCTATGTTTATCAATCACATCCCACTAATATATCCTGGCATTTTCAACATCAACCTTTATAATGTAATCGGTTATAACGCACTTTTGACGGTATCAAGATATGCAACTCACAATGTTAGGATAGTGATGATTTCAAGTTTGAGGATCATACATATCGTTATCACTATGAGTAATGTCGTGACTGTCACATAATGATCCATGAGACATCTCATAACGGGTTTGTCCAATTTGTTGTTCTCTAACAAATACTCATGTATTGATTTTGACATCTCCATGTAAACGACAACACTTTGTCATCAGTCAACTACATATTAGTCTTAATACATTATTGTTGTCCATGCCTACAATAATACTTGACTAAGGACATTTAAGAATAATTATATTATTCTAAGGACTTAACTATAGTTTTGTTTATTTATGCACACATAATATTAATTGAAAATAAAGATTGCAACGCCTCTATATTAATAAATAAGGTATAACGAAAATGTCATTTACAATCATCTTATGATGAATCTCTTGGCATACTCTAATAGTCTTGTGTTGGTTTATGTTTTGATTTTCTTTGGTTTTGGAGTGTCTTTTCCAGGTAATTTTCTTTACCTTGTTTATTTAGACCTTTAATCTATTTAATAAAGTTTTTTGTTAATGAAAAGAGAGAGTGTCTATCACTATTAGAGAAACTACCTGAGGATCCAAAGTATGGATAGTTCAACAAAATAATCAAATAAATGTCAAATGGATATGCATCGTCAAATTTTACCTTGAAAAGAAGAAAAAAAAGTGTGCTACAATAGCATAATAAACGTGTTACAAGAGTAGAAAAAAACATTCAACATTTTCATTAGAAAATGGTAAAACTAAATTCCAATTTATTTTTGACTTACTAAAGGCCATCTAATTACACAATCCCTTATTCATATGGCAATTAAATATATCTGATTTATGTCAATAAGTCAAATTATTCCAAATTTATTTTTAATACATATTGAAAATACATGAAATTAATTTAATTAACTAAATCCCCACTTCATGCTAAACCAAAACCGATTTTTCATACTCGATTCTTCTAGCCCAAATTTTGGGATGTTACAACCAACCTACCTACAAATCTTTATCTTTATGTTATTTGCATTTTTAACTGCACTCAATAGCATTTCGGGTGCATTGATATCCAACCCACGTGGGATCAATATATGAGTACTTTAATGGAAACTTTTTATTACTTGAACGATATATATATATGCTTGCACTGTGAGTTATCAATCGACACATTTCTAGCGACTAATGTAAAACGACCATTAGTGGTGTTCAAAAATATCCGACCTGGATGACCCGACCTGTTGACTTGCTGGCCCAATAAAAAAAATCGGGTATTTTTATAATTTTTTTCACTTCCTGGGTCGGGTACCCGGCTCGTCATTTTTTGCGTCAGGCTCGGGTCAGAAAATCTTTAATTTTCGAGTACCCAAGATATCTGGGTACCCAAATATATTTAAAATTAGAGTATATATCTTCTTTATCCCTCTGCATTCTTCATCTCTGTGTAAGCTTCTTCTTTGGGCTTTAGCATAATCGATTCATACTGTAGAACTAATGTTTTGATATAATAATTAAAAAATGTTTTGGACAAAGTTAAAAAGAATTCAAAACCATTTCTAAGTCCAAACAACTTGATACTATGTTTATGAGATATTTCGAAAAGGTTTTCAAACGTTTTTAAAGCCAAATCCAACAAACCACCCAGGCATTTCGAAACTCCCCTAGGTGTTTCGATACGAGTATTTATAGTGGCAAAATGTTCTGAAACAACTCTGCCTGTTTCGAAACGGGTTTCAATCTGGGTGAGCACTTTTGCTTGGCGTTTCGATACGGTCTTACTCAATTCGATACGCCTATGTGGCATGACCTCAACGGTCATAAAACCCCCAATGGCTATTTCCTAACTACGTTTTAAATGCACAACGTTTCGATATGGGAACAAGCGTTTCGATATGCTGTTTCGATACGACCAAAAGCGTTTCGATACGGGTGCTGCATCTGACTGCAACGACTCTTTCTATTTCAAGAGTGTTTCGAAACGGGGAGCTGCAGAACTGCATTTATGGTGAGAAATAAAGTCTCCAACAGCTCCAATTCAACCCAACGGCTAATAACGGCTACAAACTCATTAAGGAGTATAAAAGGGACCTTCAAGCATCTAGTAATGGTTAATGCTTCAATTGTAATACAACATATTAATCAAAATGTGTATTAGTGCTTAATTGTCATTTCCTTGTATATACAAACGCTAGTGAGCCAAAAATGTTAGATTTGCTCAACTGTTTTTAGGATTGGGTGAGAGCTTAATTGTGCAAACAAATACCTATTAGAGGAGTTCGAGTTTGCTTATTTTTATCTCTTTGTAAAGAGGGCTTGATCAAGGCTTTGGGTAGAAAGCTTGATCGGTTTGTAAGGGTTTCCTCCTAAGCCTAGAAAAGGGGACGAATCAATAGTAGATTGATTGGAAATCCTTAGTGAGAAGCTAAGGTAGTGGATGTAGACTTTGGTTAGAAGGTTGAACCACTATAAATCATCTTTTCTTTATCATTTTTAGCTTCCACACCTTTTTCACCCAAAATTCCACTTCTCCACCACTTGGCGAGCAAGAACGGTTGAAGGAATCGAGCATCACTTAACCCAACAATTGGTATCAGAGCTTGGCTCAATTGAAGATGATCAACATCCTATTGAGAAGATTAAGAAATCTCGATCAACATTTCAAACAACCGGCTCAATGGCGCAATCCATCGACAAACCGCCATTCTTCGACGGAACACACTATGCCCATTGGAAAACAAGGATGAAGTTCTTCATAAATTCAAAGGACTACAAGCTTTGGGACATAGTAGAAGATGGTTCGTTCATGCCTCAACAAAGCAAGGGGGAATGGAGTGACGATGACCGCAAGAAGATGGAGCTTAATTGCAAAGCCTTGCACATCCTTTTTTGTGCTTTTGGCCCCAACATCTATGAGAAGATGTCTTCTTGCGAGAGTGCCAAGGAAGTTTGGGACAAGCTCGAAGTTACATACGAGGGGACAAACTAAGTAAATGAGACCAAGATAGGGATCCTCAACCTAGCGTATGAAAACTCCAAGATGGATATGGAAGAGGACATTGAGAAAATGTTCGATAGGTTCTCCTCCATCACCAATGGACTTAAGGGATATGGAGAAGTCATCCCGGAAGATAAACTTGTCCAAAAGCTCATCTACTCCCTTCTTGAGTCATGGGACTCAAAAAGGACCACCATCATCGAAGCTAAAAATCTCAAAACTTTTAAGCTTGATGAGCTCATGGGGTCTCTTCTCACTCACCAAATAATGAAGAAAAACAAAAAAAAGGAAAAGAAAAAGGAAGAGATTAGAGCTATGGGGGAGAAGAAGCTTAAAGGGCTTGGCATCAACACAAATGCCATTGCTCTCAAATCCTTCACATGCCATCATGTGGATTCAAGTGAGGAGAACAATGAAGAAGAAGAGATAGTTCATCTCTTCAAGAAGTGTGCCCCTTACATGAAGAAAGCCTTGAAAGAGCTTGAACGAGAATCCATGAAGAAGAAGAGGGAAATCACTTCAAGCCATAAGAAGAAGGCATGTGTGGCTACTTGGAGTGATGAAGACTCCACCGACGATGAACAAGCCAACCTTTTCCTTATGGCCGTCGAAGAAGATTCAAGGGTAATTTCTAATTCATCTACTTCATGTTCATATTCTTTTGACGAATTACAAGATGTCTATGACGATTTGGTTTTAGAATTTAAAAATCGCATTTTGAAAAACAAGAAAGTGATTTCAAATTTAAAAATTCAAAATGACTTGATTTCTAAAACCAAAATTGAACTTCAAGCAAAACTCGAAGAGTTTGAACAAAAATGTTTTGATTTACAAAATTTGCTTCACAAAGTTCAAGAAGAAAAAGATTTGATTTCCAAAGAGCTTGAAAAGAAAAATAATGTTGGAAAATCAAATTTTTATGTAAGACAATCTAGTGCCCCTAGATTTGTAAATGGTAAAGTTTTTAGAATTATTTGGGTCCTAAAAGGACTAAGTACTTCAACTAAAAAGGATGAAATTGAAAAATGGATTCCTAAGGGGACTAAATTTTGTGCTACTAACGTCTATGGATCCAAAGCAATTTGGATACCAAAAATTACTTGATTGTCTTTTGCTAGGTGTGATGGAGATTGATCAACAAGTCCAAAATTGAGGGGGAGCTCCATGCACACAAAGTAAGACACTTGAAGAGGAAGGCTTCACATCCTCCCTTGGGTTCAAGTGTGGTAAAATCTAGTTGTTCTTGCTTTTATTTGATTTATTTTCATTTATTTCAACTAGATGATCATATATGTTGGACTAACATCTTTTGATGATGCTTTGAGCAAGGGGGAGCCTTTTTTAAAAAAACTAAAATTCTTAATTTTGTCATTTTTTTAAACCTCTATTGTTAGTTTGAGATTAAAAGTGTTTAAATTCTTTTTGATATAACAAAAAAGGGAGAAATGGTTTGAAAATTTGGATTTTCAAATGAATAAGGGAGATCTTTAATTGATATTGAATCTTAATTCTCTTATTCAAAATTTATTTCACAAAGGGGGAGAAATCCCAAATAATTTTTCAAGTTGGTTTTATTATATCAAAAAGGGGAGATTGTAGAACTAATGTTTTGATATAATAATTTAAAAATATTTTGGACAAAGTTAAAAAGAATTCAAAACCATTTCTAAGTCCAAACAACTTGATACTATGTTTATGGGATATTTCGAAAAGGTTTTGAAACGTTTTTAAAGCAAAATCCAACAAAACCACCCAGGCGTTTCGAAACACCCTTAGGTGTTTCGGTATGGGTATTTACAGTGGCAAAATGTTCTGAAACAGCTATGCCTGTTTCGAAACGGGTTTCAATCTGGGTGAGCATTTTTGCTTGGCATTTCGATACGGTCTTACCCAATTCGATACGCCTATGTGGCATGACCTCAACGGTCATAAAACCCCCAACGGCTATTTCCCAACTACCTTTTAACTGCAAAGTGTTTCGATACGGGAACAAGCATTTCGATACGCTGTTTTGATACGGCCAAGGGCGTTTCAATACGGGTGCTGCATCAGAATGCAATAGCTCTTTCAATTTCAAGAGTGTTTCGAAACGGGGTCAAGCATTTCGAAGCGGGAAGCTGCAGAACTGCAATTATGGTGGGAAATAAAGTCCCCAACGGCTAGTAACGGCTACAAACTCATTAAGGAGTATAAAAGGGACCTCCAAGCATCTAGCAATGGTTAATGTTTCAATTGTAATACAACATATTGATTAAAATGTGTCTTAGTTCTTAATTGTCATTTCCTTGTATAGACAAACACTAGTGAGACAAAATTGTTAAATTTGCTCAAGTGTTTTTAGGACTCGGTGAGAGCTTAATTGTGCAAACAAATACCTATTAGAGGGATTTGAGTATACTTATTTTTATCTCTTTGATCAAGGCTTTGGGTAGAAAGCTTGATCGGTTTGTAAGGGTTTCCTCTTAAGCCTAGAAAAGGGGACGAATCAATAGTGGATTGATTAGAAATCTTTAGTGGGAATCTAAGGTAGTGGATGTAGACCTTGGTTATAAGGTTGAGCCACTATAAATCATCTTGTCTTTATCAGTTTTAGTTTCCACACCTCTTTCACCCAAAATTTCACTTCTCCATCACTTGACGAGCAAGAACGGTTGAAGGAATCGAGCATCACATAACCCAACGCATACCTCATTCCTTTGTTTTTTTTTCTCATCTCGAAAATATATGAAAATCATAGTTGCAAACACCTTTAATGCATAATCTTTTCGACACTGTAAAATCCACCAACTTTAGAGTTGCAAATATTTTAGAACAAAGCTGTGGTTTTTGAAGGGTTTGGATTCTGTGTACCACTGTAAGTTTTTCAATTATTTTAATCATTTAGAGTTGCAAATATATTAGAAAAAATGTGATTTTAAAGGTATTTGGAGTATGTATTGTGAACATTTAAATTTTATGTGTTTGATATATGATTTTTTTTAATTTTTAAATATTAAAAAATAAAAATTGTGAACCGGGTACCAGGTACCCGATAATCATGGGTCGGGACACGGGCCAATAAATATAATAACCGAAGAACCGAGTACCCGGCACTTCGGGTACCTGGATTTGAGCACCCCTAACAACCACTAGGTTGGGTTCACTCCTCCTATGAGATTGATTACCAGAAAACATTTTCTTCGGTTGAAAATCTTAATACAATAAAAATTCTAATGGCACTTGCTACAATAGCAGAGTAAACATGTTACAAGATTAAAAAAAAGCATTCAACATTTTCATTAAAAAATAGGAAAACTTAATTGATGAAATATGATTTTCGTAATTAAAACTAATTTGTGGATTTAATTGATATAATTTTTGATTTGTGGATTTAATTGATATAATTTTTGAGAGGGGGCTTGATTGGTTATTTAAAAAAAATATCAGGTTTATACCACGTACGTGAAAATAAAATAATATTTGTTAAAATATTTATATATTTTACTATTTCACTTAAATAACTTACTCTAACACATTTTTATCAATTTATTTTTTCAATCCATCAGTAAATGGGCGTGTCAATTCTAGCATATATATGCATTTGATGTAAATGTGTTGAGATTTATGTTTTGATATAATAATTGAAAAAATTGATTTGGATTAAATTGAAAAAAAAAATTCAAAATGAGTTTAAGTTCAAACAACTTGAAAATAAGTTTGAGAAGTTTTCAAAAGGTTTTAAAATACTTTGAAATGTTTTAAAGTAGCCAAAACCAGAATTCCAGCTTGTCATACCAAAACGGTATACCCCGTTTCGATACTAAAATTGAATCTGCCAATATTCGTACCGAAACAGGGCTTTCCCGTTTGATATGGCAAAGGTCGTTTCGATGCGCTTCTTTGTGTTTCAATACGCCCAACATTTAATGCCCAACAACTTTATGAAAAACATCAATGGCTATTTTCCCAACTATCTCTTAAAGTGCAGACCGTACCGATACGAACAATCACATTTCTGTATGCTACAAGGTGTTTCGATACACCTCAATATGTTTCGATACGCAGAGCTGGACCAGACCTTCAATGTCAATTTCTAAAGAAGGCTGTATCGATACGGTTACACGTGTATCAATACAGATAGCACTAGAACTGCATTTATAGTGGGAAATAAAGTCTCCAACGGCTTCAATTCTATCTCAACGGTCCTTAACGGCTACAAACTCAATTGTGAGTATAAAAGGGACATCCAAGCATTCATGGAAGAATAATGCTTCAAATGTCAACAACATTATGATTAGAAATTTGTCTTAGGGCTTTAATTGTTCATCCTTTGTATAGACAACACTTGTAAGCCAAAATTTGTCATATTTGCTCAAGTGTTTAGGTTTGGGTGAGAGCTTAAAGAGTGCAAACAAATATCTTGTGAGAGGAATTTTAGTTTGCTTATTTTCTTTCTCTTGTAAAGAGTGTTTGGTTAATCTTTGGGTAGAAAGATTAACCGTTTGTAAGGGTTTCCTCCTAATCCTAGAAAAGGGGACGAATCAATTAGTGAGTTGGTTAGAAAATCCTTAGTGCAAGCTAAGGTAGTGGATGTAGGTGCTTGTTCGAAGCCCGAACCACTATAAATTCATCGTGTCATTCAATTTTTGGCTTCTACAATTCAATCACCCAAAAATCTATCCTCTCCACCACTTGGCAAGCAACGTTTGAAATTGATCATCGAACCCAACAATTGGTATCAGATAGAGGCTCAAACAAGAAGGTTTAACCACCTATTGAGGCGATCCAAGAAGCTTCGTACATCATTTCAATCAACCGGTTAAATGGCGCAATCCATTGACAAGCCACCTTTCTTTGACGAATCCAACTTTGTTTATTGGAAGACAAGAATGATATTCTTCATGAAAGAAAAAGATTACAAGCTTTGGGGTATAGTTTAGGATGGTTTGTTCATGCCACAATGAAGTAAGGCAGAATGGAGTGCGGATGATCGCAAGAAGATGGAGCTAAATTGCAAGGCTTTTCACATTCTCTTTTGTGCATTTAGTCCCAACATCTATGAGAATATGCCTTCTTGTGAAGATGCCCAAGAGGTATGGGACAAGATTGAGGTCACATACGAGGGAACAAATGAAGTAAAGGAGACCAATATCAGTCTTCTCAACTTAAATTATGAGAACTTCAAGATGGACCCGAATGAAGACATCAAGAGAATTTTTGACCGTTTCTCCACAGTTGTTAATCAACTCAAAGGTCTTGGAGATGAGATTCTTGAAGACAAACTTGTTCGGAAGTTGATCTAATCATTTCCCGATTCATAGGAGTCCAAAAAGAAGACAAATGTAGAAGCAAAGAACTTGAAGAAGCTCATACTTGACGAGCTCGTTGGATCTTTTCTCACCCATGAGATGATGTCTCAACCCTTGAAGAGGGAGACGGAGAAGAAGATCAAGAAGCAAGACATTGATGTCAATGTCATTGCCCTTCCATCCTCCACATGCCAACACGAAGAATCTATTGAGGAGGAAAGTGAAGATGAAGAGATGGTTCATCTCTTCAAGAAGTTCACCGGATTCATGAAGAGCGAGATGGCTAAATCCAAACATGAATCGAAGAAGAAGATGAAGGAGCCCATTTATGCTTTATGGCCGTCAATGAGGGGGATGTAGCTTCTAACTCATCTTGTTCAAATTCTTATACCTTTGATGAGCTACAAGAAGTATATTACCAATTGGTTTTTGAGTTTAAAGCTTCTTTTTCAAAAAGCAAGAAATTGATTTCAAAGTTAAAAATCGAAAATGATTTTCTTTCTAACACCAATTTGGAGTTTGAAGCAAAATTGAAGGATTTTGAGCAAAAAGTTTCAGATTTGCGAAATTTTCCAAATTTCGAGAAATGAGTAGATCAACTTTCGAACGAGTTTGTCAATTTCGGAAGATGATCTACTCATTTCCCGATTCATAGGAATCTATTTTTCAATTTCATCATTTTTAGTTGAAGTACTTAGTCCTTTTGATTTTGCCAAATTGATGATCTTAAGAAGGAAAAAGATTTGATTTCCAATAAACTTCAAAAGAAAAACAATTTGGCAAAATCAAATTTTTACGTTTGACAATCTAGTGCCCCTAGATTTTTAAACGGTAATGTTTTAGAAGTATTTGGGTCCCAAAAAGACTAAGTACTTCAACTAAAAAGGATGAGATTGAAAAATGGATTCCTAAGGGGAATAAATTATGTGCTACTAACGCTTATGGATCCAAAGCAATTTGGATACAAAGAATTACTTGATTGTCTTGTTTTTGGTCTGATGGAGAATGATCAACAAGTCAAATATTGAGGGGGAGCTCCATAGACACAAGGAAAGACACTTGAAGAAGGAAGGCTTCACATCCTCTCTTCGGTTCAAGTGTGGTAAAATCTAGTTGATCTTCTTTTGTTCAATTTGATTTATTTTTATTTTTTATTTTCAACTAGATTATCATATTTCTTGGACTAACCATTTGTTGATGCTTAAGTAAAGGGGAGTCATTTTAAAAAAAAATTATTATTTTTATCAAATTAACTCTTTATTGTTACGGACTTAAAAGTTTATAAACTTTGTTTGAACCATTTTTAATATAACAAAAACGGGGGGAGTGTTTGAAATTGATTTTTTTTCAAGTGAATAAGAGGGAGCTTTAAGTATTTCTTAATCTTTAATCTCTTATTCAAAATTTTTTAAGGGGGAGAATCCCAAACACAATTTTCAAGTTGGTTTTATTATATCAAAAAGGGGAAGATTGTTGAGATTTATGTTTTGATATAATAATTGAAAAATTGATTTGGACTAAATTGAAAAGATTTCAAAATGAGTTTAAGTCCAAACAACTTGAAAATAAGTTTGAGGAGTTTTCAAAAGGTTTTAAAATGCTTTGAAATGTTTTAAAGTAGCCAAAACTAGAATTCTAGCTTGTCTATATCGAAATAGTATATCTCGTTTCGATACACTTTAAGGGTTTCAGCTACTTGAATTGAATCTGCCAAAATTCGCACCGAAACAGGGCTTGCCTGTTTTAATACAACAAAGGTCATTTCGATACACTCATATGCGTTTCGATACGCCCATCATTTAATACCCAACGACTTTATGAAAAAAACCCCAATGGTTATTTTCCCAACTATCTCTTAAAGTGCGGACCGTACCGATACGAATAATCACGTTTCAGTACACTACAAGGAGTTTCGATACACCTCAATGTGTTTCGATAAGCAGAGCTGGACCAGACCTCAAATTGCTATTTCTAAAGAAGGTTGTACCGATACGGTAACACGCGTATTGATACAAACAACTTCAGAACTGCATTTATTGTGGGAAATAAAGGCTTTAGCGGATCCAATTCAATCCCAACGGTTCTCAACGCCTACAAACTCAATTAGAAGTATAAAAGGGACCTCCAAGCATCCATGGAAGACTATTGCTTCAAATGTCAACAATACTATGGTGATAAATTGTGTCTTAGGGCTTTAATTGTTCATCCTATGTATAAAAAACACTTGTGAGCCAAAATTGTCATATTTGCTCAAGTGTTTAGGTTTTAGTTTGCTTATTTTGTTTCTCTTGTAAAGAGTGCTTGGTTAATCTTTGGATAGAAAGATTAACCGTTTGTAAGGGTTTCCTTCTATTTCTAGATAAGGGGACGAATCAATTAGTGAATTGGTTGGAAAATCCTTAGTGGGAGCTAAGGTAGTGGATGTAGGTGCTTTTTCGAAGCCTTAACCACTATAAATTCATTGTGTCATTCAATTTTTGGCTTCGACAAATCAATCACCCAAAAATCTATCTTTTCCATCACTTGGCAACCATCGACTGAAGGTGATCATTGAGCCCAACAATTGGTATTAGAGAGAGGCTCAATCGATAAGGTTTAACCACCTATTGAGGCGATCTGGGAAGCTCGATACATCATTTCAATCAACCAGTCAAATGTCGCAATCCATCGACAACCAATCTTTCTTTGATGAAACAAAATATGCTTATTGGAAGACTAGAATGATATTCTTCATGAAAGCAAAAGATTACAAGCTTTAGAACATAGTTAAGGATTGCCCGTTCATTCCAAAATGAAGCAAGGCGAAATGGAGTGCAAATAATCGCAAGAAGATGGAGCTAAATTGCAAGGCTTTGTTTATACTCTTTTGTGCATTTATCCCCAACATCTATGAGAAGATGTCTTCTTGTGAAGATGCGAAGGAGGTATGGGAAATGTTTGAGGTCACATACGAGAGAACAAACGAAGTAAAGGAGACCAAGATCGGTCTTCTCAACTTAGAGTATGAAAACTTCAAGATGGACCCGGATAAAGACATCAAGAGGATGTTTGATCGTTTCTTCACAATTGTTAATCAAATCAAAGGTCTTGGAGAGGAGATTCCGGAAGACAAACTTGTTCGGAATTTGATCTACTCACTTCCCCATTCATGAAAGTCCAAAATGACGACAATTGTAGAAGCAAAGAACTTGAAGGAGCTCAAGCTTGACGAGCTCGTTGGATCTTTGCTCACCCATGAGATGATGTCTCAACCCTTGAAAAGGGAGAAGAAGAAGAAGATCAAGAAGCAAGGCAATGATCTCAATTTCATTGCCCTTCCATCCTTCACATGCCAACACGAAGAATCTAGTGAGGAGGAAAGTGAAGATGAAGAGATGGTTCATCTCTTCAAGAAGTTCACCCGGTACATGAAGAGCAAGATGGTTAAATCCAAACATGAACCGAAGAAGAAGATAAAAGATTCTCACAAGAGCAACAAAAAGGGATCATCTTCCAAGAAGGCATATGTGGCTAAATAGAGTTATGAAGATTCTGTCAATGAAGATGAAGTAGCCCACCTATGATTTTGACCCTCAATGAGGGTGAGGTAGCTTCTAACTTATCTTGTTCAAATTCTTATACGTTTGATGAGCTATAAAAAGCATATGACCAATTGGTTTTTAAGTTAAAGCTTCTTTTTCAAAAAACAAGAAATTGATTTCAAAGTTAAAAATCGAAAATGATTTACTTTCTAAAACCAATTTGGGGTTTGAAGCAAAATTGAAGGATTTTGAGCAAAAAGTTTCAGTTTTGCAAAAGTTGCTTCAAACAATGGGAAAAGATCATCAAAAGGAAATTGATGATCTTAAGGAGGAAAAAAGATC
Organism: Hibiscus tridactylites; assembly: GCA_958450335.1. Lineage (NCBI taxonomy): Eukaryota > Viridiplantae > Streptophyta > Magnoliopsida > Malvales > Malvaceae > Hibiscus > Hibiscus tridactylites. The sequence goes on from OY288269.1 coordinate 32,462,663, forward strand.
TAATTTCCAATGAACTTCAAAAGAAAAACAATTTGGCAAAATCAACTTTTTTTACGTTAGAGAATCTAGTGTCCCTAGATTTTTAAACGGTAAATGTTTTAGAGGCATTTGGATCCCAAAAGGACTAAGTACTTCAACTAAAAATGATGAAATTGAAAAATGGATTCCTAAGAGGAATAAATTATGTGCTACTTGCTTATGGATCCAAAGCAATTTGGATACAAAAAATTACTTGATTGTCTTTGTTTTAGGTATAATGGAAAATGATCATCAAGTCAAATATTGAGGGGGAGCTCCATACACACAAGGAAAGACACTTGAAGAAGGAAGGTTTCACATCCTCCATTGGGTTCAAGTGTGGTAAAATCTAGTTGATCTTCTTTTGTTCAATTTGATTTATTTTTATTTTTTATTTTCAACTAGATTATCATATTTCTTGGACTAACCATTTGTTGATGCTTAAGTAAGAGGGAGCCTTTTTTAAACAAATTATTATTTTTGTCAAATTAACTCTCTATTGTTATGGACTTAAAAGTTTTCAAACTTTGTTTGAACCATTTTTAATATAACAAAAAGGGGGAGAGTGTTTGAAAATTTGATTTTTTTTTTCAAGTGAATAAGGGGGCTTTAAGTATTTATCAATTTGTAATCTCTTATTCAAAATTTATTTTTCTTAGGGGGAGAATCTCAAACACAATTTTTCAAGTTGGTTTTATTCTATCAAAAACAGGGAGATTGTTGAGATTTATGTTTTGATATAATGATTGAAAAATTGATTTAGACTAAATTGAAAAGATTTCAAAATGACTTTAAGTCCAAACAACTTGAAAATAAGTTTGAGGAGTTTTCAAAAGGTTTTAAAATGCTTTGAAATGTTTTAAAGTAGTTAAAATAAGAATTCCAACTTGTCCGTAACGAAACGGTATGCCCTGTTTCGATACACTTTAAGGGTTTCAGCTACTGGAATTGAATCTGCCAAAATCCGTACTAAAATAGGGCTTGCCCGTTTTGATACGGAAAAGGTCGTTTCGATACGCTCTTATGTGTTTCGATACGCCCATCATTTAATGCCCAATGACTTTATGAAAAACCCCCCAACGACTATTTTATCTACTGTCTCTTAAAGTGAAGACCGTACCGATACGAACAATCACGTTTCGGTACGCTACACATCAATGTGTTTCGATATGCATAGATGGACCAGACCTCTAACAGCTATTTCTAAAGAAGGTCGTATCGTTACAGTTACACGCGTATCGATACGAATAACTCCAAAACTGCATCTATGGTGGGAAGTAAAGGCTCCAACGGCTCTAATTCAATCACAATGGTCCTCAACGACTACAAACTCAATTGAGAGTATAAAAGGAACCTCCAAACATCCATGAGAGACTAATGCTTCAAATGTCAACAACATGATGATGATAAATTGTGTCTTAGGGCTTTAATTGTTCATAATTTGTATAGATAACACTTGTGAGCCAAAATTGTCATATTTGCTCAAAATGTTTATGTTTGGGTGAGAGCTTAAAGAGTGCAGACAAATACCTTGTGAGAGGAATTTTAGTTTGTTTATTTTCTTTCTCTTGTAAAGAGTGTTTGGTTAATCTTTGTGTAGAAAGATTAACCATTTGTAAGAGTTTCCCCCTAATCTTAGAAAAGGGGACGAATCAATTAGTGAATTGGTTGGAAAATCCTTAGTGGGAGCTAAGGTAGTGGATGTAGGTGCTTGTTCGAAGCCCAAACCACTATAAATTCATCATGTCATTCAATTTTCGGCTTCCACAAATCAATCACCCAAAAATATATATTCTCCACCACTTGGCAAACATCGGTTGAATGTGATCATCGAGCCCAACAAAATGGTTCATATATCTATATATACTCCGAATGATATTAAGTATATAATGTTGGAATAATGACTTAGAATCTGCAACAAATAAGTCAAAGATATGCAAGTTGGAGGAAGATTTGTTTTTAAAATTTTAACTTTTATTTTTGATTATTTAAAAATAATATGAATCATGATTTTCTAGATTTTATAATATTTTTGTTATCTTGCTGCTACAAATTTCTTAATAAATTGAGCACGCAACATTCAATAAAATATGTTCTCATACAAGCTTTCTTTACTTTGGTCGATATTTATCTTCAATTTACTTTCAAAACCAACAAATTAGCATCTGAGCCTTCATTTTTTGAGGGACCTGTGAAAATGGAGGAGACAAGCTTCACAATGCCACCACTAGTCTTTAATGGAGAAAATGATCAAACTTGTGTTGTCAGGATGATTGTTCATTTACAGCCGCTTGACGTCTAGGATGCAATAGAAGATGATTATGAGATTCCCCAACTGTGGCGCAAATGAAGAGTCATTGGGAGAAAAAGTCACTTGTTTTCTGCAGTTTCACCATCAATTCTTTCCAACATCATGCATTTTAAACTAATCATCCTCAACATAAATGCTGGTGGAGACCAGATGTCATATGCAACAAATGCAGTAAGAAAAGACATGTGGAAAGGATTTGTAAAGCTCAACAACAACAAGATATGAACAATGTTGCAGCTGAACAAAAGAACTCATTGTTGCAACATGTTTTGCAAATAAAAACATTCATGAGAGTTGCATCTCTTAAATCAAGGAGTGCTGGAATAATGACTTAGAATCTGCAACAAATAAGTCAAAGATTTGTTTTTAAAATTTAAAATTTTATTTTTGATTAATTTTTGTATAGTTTGAATCATGATTTTTGTTATTTGGTTGTTACAAATTGCTCTATAAATTGAGCATTCAACATTCAATAAAATATGTTGTCATACAAACTTTCTTTGCTTCCTTTCATATACTTTAAAAACCAACGAATAATACAGTTATATTAAAAGTATTTAAAAGTAAATCCAAATAGTTTGGATTTCCTATTTAGAAATAGATGTTTGAATGTAGTTGTGGTGGAGTTGAATTAGCATGACGTATGAAAGAGGGATTGGGCAATAGGGGCTAAGAGATGAAATGGAAGTGGTAGTGATTTTGTCAGGTCATGTGCATTATAACTTTTGATGGATCCTTGAACCCTTGGGAGTTACAAAGACAAATGAGCAGGCAAAGAGGGAGAGACTAATGACTGATTATCGCATTATGGACTTGGTCCCATCTTTCATGACTTGAATAATAAGACAATGTTAGCCTGGGTGGTCACATTTTGCTATTCAATTTTGACTCCTTTGGATGTTTCTCAATTGCTGAGGAGTGGTTTCAAGATCAGATCATTGTCTTCTTCACTACTATACACTGCTTTCAACTTTTAAATGATTTGCCTTGTTCACTACTATACACTGCTTTTAACTTTTAAGAAATTAGTCTCTCAATTTGATCCTCCTCATCTATGAAAACTAAAAATTTAGTCCAATTATCGATAAACAAATGAACTTGAACTCCTAAGTTTTGTTAATTTAATACATATTTTTATTAATTCCTTATAAATAAATAACTAATTTGTTGTTTCTGATTTAATGACAATATTAACGATGTTAGAGTAGTTTCTCAATTTTCATAAAGTATAATAATTAAGTTCGGATAATTTTACTGAGAAAATGACATCATATTCTCAATATTTTCCCCTTTTACATTATTTATAATATAAAAGAAGAAGAGAAAAAAATGTTCGCATCATTAGAGGATCTTGTGATGTGAGAGATGGTCCGATTCACTCCAATGTAGGATAAATGTTGGTGGCATGCCCACAAAGCTCCATCAAACTATAAATGAACCAAATCATTACCCCCACAAGATGTCCACAAACCAAGGGTAAAAATTACCAAATCAAATAAAGTAGGTTTGATATTAAAATAAATGTTTAAATTATTTTTTTAGGTGCTCAAATTATTATTTTTTGATCAAAATGAGTGTTTTAATTGACCTTAAAATGAGTAAAAAATAATAATTTAGGCAACTAAAGAGGGCAAAAATATAGTTTTGACACTTAAAAAGATAAAAAAAGTTTAGGTGTCTAAAATAAAAAATAGAATAATTTAAACATTTATTTTGATATTAAGCGAATAAAATAGAATAAGGTTTGAGGTTATTTTTGTGGGGTATGGGCTGGTTTTGTTTCGACACTGTAAGATATAATAATTTTGGAGACAAGTGATACTAAGATGGGCAATGTTTGTTTGGTTTCGAAATACGGATTAATTTTTGTCGCCAAGAAATATACAAAATGAAAGGGTGGTAGGATAGACAAGAGAAAGGGATAAATAGAGGAAGTGGGGGAGTTTCCCAAGTAATTTTTAATTTATTTATTTATTTATTTTTGAAACAATTAATTTATTTTCTTTCCTTTACAAAACTGGGTCGTGAGTTTCAAACAATAGTACACCCCATCATTATTTTTGCACAATTTGTACTGCTCCGTTGCTGCTATGATTCCACCCATCTCAATGCTGGGTGCTTTGCTTTGTTGGCCACATTGTGTCTTCGACTTCTCATCATTTATCTTTTTATATTCTACTTGTGTCATAATCATATTTATATAAATTTTTATAATAAGTTAATAATTCAAATTGTATAAATTTTAAGATATTCCTTTTTTTTACAAATTTTAATACTACCTAAAGTAGAGGGGAAGAAAATTTTTTAGACATAAATAAATATGAAGGAACACATATTAGCAATTTGACCAACTGGCCAAATATACTTTAAAATTGCTTGCTAAATATTAAAATATTCAAATATTCTTATTTGTTTTTAATATTATATCACATTCTACCTTTTATGTATTGTATATTTAATTATTTAAGTCATGTGTTTGTATTTTTTTTAATATTATATATGTCGACAAAAGTGTTGCACAATTTATGATTGTTGCACAAGTTTAAAGCTTTGGAGTAGTAGGCGTATGTTAGTTTTTTATTACTTCAATTCAATTAAAATTTTTAATTAAGAACTTAAATTAAATAAAATAATATAAAAAACAGTAGAAATATAATTATATGTGTTTAAAATTTATTGTACAAAAACATTATTAAAAGGTTACCACACCTCACCAACAATCAGCTGACTTAGTAATATGAGATATTAGGTCACATATACAATATAAATAATTTAAATATTACATTGTAAACGAAGAAAATCGAATTGAAAGAGTCGCCGTTATATTAAGTCTCTATAAAATTTAATATAAATTACTTAATTAATATGTCAAATACCGATAGTTAAATAAAAATTTTTTCTCTCTCCACTCACGTAGCTTCTTATTCTTTTCTCTCGAAGAACAAAGTTTTGTGTATTGTGCCTAAAAGAAGTGGCATGCACCATTTTCCATAAATTATAGTTTTAGGCCACCACGTTTCGTAGTTTGAGAAAGTGCACCCATTGGTATCTCATGTCGATCAAATAAAGGGAAAAGTTTTTTTTTTTGAAACACAAGGGGAATAATTTTATTTATAACCGAGACTTAACCATGTGCCTCATTAAAAAACCTCCCTAAACCTAGGCGGAGGAAAAAGAGTGCGACATGGTTAAGCGAAGATGCAACACACAATCTAGGGATACAGGTTAAACGAAAAGATACCTACAGGAACTTCATTAAGCCAAGGTGATAGAATTAAACCACCTACGATTGACCCCTTCTAGCATCCGGAAACGACTGCCGAGGACCAAACAGCATGAGGTTCCACTTTCAATATGGTCAGAAGGACCTAACGCGGACTGAATCAATATGAAATCCTCTCCACCTTTATAACAGTCGCCTACGTAACAGAAACATTGGCCAGACCCTGGCAAGCTTTACTCATCTGCAATAACAACAACACAACGATTTTTTGCGATACCTTTCTTTGCTAAAAGATCCGCACAGAAATTGGCTTCTCTAGGAACATATTTTAGGCTCCACCTAACGGAATTCCCAGCGTCCAAACATGACTGAATGACGGGATAAAAAATCCCGGGCGCAGATGAAGGATTAGCGATCCATTCCACCGCAAGTTTACAGTCGCTTTCAACACTGACAACTGAGGAATTGGACCACCGAGAGCCTGAGAACAATGATAGCGCTTCACGAACAGCCAAGATTTCCGCAGTAGTAACGTCCATACAACCAACATATTTAGAGAATGAAATGAGAAGCTTGGAATTAACGTCGCGAAGGCAGCCTCCAATCCCTGCATCGCCAAAGCTACCGGCGACAGCAGCATTAGTGTTAAACTTTAATTCCCCTGATGACGGAGGAACCCAGCAGCAAGGGGCAACGCTGCAACGAGAAGAGGAGGTCTTGCAGCCAGCAAAGCTGCTCGGCCAGCACAGGAGACCATCGATGGAGGCAAGCTCGTTTGGCCAGCAAGCTCGGCACCACCAACCGAGGCGCAAGATAGCTAAGTCGAATATCTGATTTGAGTCTGGCTTGACTTTTCTGAAAACAACTTCATTCCTGATTTTCCAGATTGTCCATATGAAGCTAAAAGCACTTAGATTCCAAATTTTAAGATTGAAGCCTAGAGGGTGATAAGAAAACCACATAGAGAAGAACTCTCGTATTGAAGCAGGAACAATAAAGTGTAAATTCCAAAGGTTGCACCACTTCTGCCAGATCGTCCAAGAAACAATACAATGGCAGAGGACATGAACCACAGATTCGGGTTCAGAGCCGCACAGAGGGCACAAGTTAGAGGAGACATAGCTGACGTTACGTTTTAACAACTCCACGCTAGTGGGAATGCGGCCGAGAACAGCTTTCCAGACAAATGAAGACACATTTGGGGGGGCATTACTGTTCCAAATCAGTTTCCAGAAAGGGTCCGATGTAAGGCTCGCAGAGCTGCAAAGAGAAGCACATGATTTAACAGTAAACAACCCGGAAGAGGATGCATTCCAACGAATACTATCAGGAATCTCAGGTCTGATAGAATCACGAGGCAAACAGTTCAAAAAAGAGGACCATGCTTCATACTCCCAACTAAGCAAAGCTCTCCTCAGGGTAATCATCCAACACCAACTGCCGTTTACAAAAGAACCGAACTCAGCGATCTTACCTGATTTGTTTATAGAGAGAGCGAAAATACGAGGGTGAAGAACTTTCAAAGGAGCTGATTCAATCCAAATATCCTCCCAAAACCAAATACGCTTGCCATTACCAACCACTAGCGACACGAAACTAGTGAAGGGGTTGTCGGGTTTAGATAAGATGGTTGTGATGTTTTTCCACACAAAGGACTTATTCCTTGGGGTGATGTTAGCTGGAAATATGGAAGCTTGATCGAATTCGTAAATGGCGGCCACAATTTTGCGCCAAAAGCTCTCCGGTTCAGAACCAAACCTCCACAACCACTTACATAACAAGGCTTGGTTCTTCAAATTGAAATCAGGCAATCCGAGGCCACCCAACTCCTTAGGCCGGCAAACAGTATCCCAATTTACCCAATGGATAGAACGATGATCGAGAGCCCCCCAAAGAAACTTAGCAATAGTTTTTGAGAGAAGAGTGCTGATCGAACTGGGCATACGAAACATTGACAGGAAATATATCGGAAGATTAGATAGAACTGATCTGATAAGGGTAACACGGCCGCCGAACGAGAGGAGCTTAACTTTCCACCCAGCCAGCTTTGCTTGAACTTTATTCACTATAGGTTCCCAAATTTTGGGACTATTGGTGGAAATGCCGATCGGCAGACCAAGATAGTTGCAAGGGAGAGACTCATTTTTACAGTGGAAAAGTGCAGCCCAACGAGCGATGTCCCCATCACCTACGTTGATACCGATAAGCTTAGATTTTCCGAGATTGACTTTAAGGCCAGCAGCTACCTCGAACCCCCTAAGGATGCGAATAACATTTCTAATCTGCGTCTCACTGTCCCCACAAAAAATAATTAGATCATCTGCAAACTGCAGATGTGACACATTCGAACCATTAGAGTCCACAGTAAAACCGGAGAAGAAACCGTTAGAAGCTGCATTGGACAAAAGGGAGCTCAGGACTTCCGCTACAATATTGAACAATAACGGTGAAAGTGGGCAGCCTTGGCGAAGTCCACGGGAGATGGGGAAGACTCTCGTTAGCGATCCGTTGACGAGAACAGATATTACCGAAGTAGAAAGGCAAGACATAATCCATGAACACCATAGTTCGCCGAAACCCATCGCCTTAAGAGCGAAGGCAAGAAACTCCCAACTAACGGAATCATAGGCCTTATGAAAATCGACTTTGAAGACAACTCCGGACAGCCCTCTCCTCTTGGTAAACTCAATGAGTTCGTTGGTGATGAGGTAGCAATCCAAAATTTGCTTTCCGGGACAAAAAGCGAACTGACTCTCGCCTATTATTTTGTGACAGATTCCTTTCAACCGTATAGAAAGAACTTTGGCAAGTAATTTATACACGCACCCAACCAAGCTAATGGGACGGTAATCGGCAATGGATAAGGGGTCCTTGGTCATGGGAATCAAAACTATGAAGGAATGGTTGAAGGAGAAATCCTTGATTTTCCCAGCATAAAAGTCGGAGAAGAAGCTGAGGATCTCATCTTTGAGAGAGGGCCGAAACCGTTTCAGAAAGCCAATGTTGAATCCATCCGGGCCGGGCGCTCTTGAGCTATCTAAGGCTTGGAGAGCAAGCGAGATTTCTTCTAAAGAGAAGGGTCGTTCTAAAGACAGAGAATCGGACTCGCTGATACTATTCTTAAGGCAATCCAATTTAGCTACTGGGATAGTTGAAGAAGAGTTATATATGTTCTTGAAATAAGCTTCAATCTCTTGCTTAATAATACTTGGATTATCAGTGATAGACTCCCCAACTTTAAGCCTGGAGATACTGTTTTTTCTCTTCCTTGCAGAGGCCAAAATATGGAAATACTTAGTATTTCTATCACCAGCTTCAAACCATTTCAACCGGGATCTCTGCAACCACTTTCGCTCTTCAATTCGAATCAACTTCCAGAGGTCGGATCTAGCACTTCTGAGCTTAGGAACAAGAGATGGGTCCGAAGAGCCCTGCGATATAGCCTCCTCTAAGATGGATATCTGATTTTCCAAGTCGCCGATGGAGGGACCCTGACAGGCCTGATTGGAAGCAATGACTCCTTTGGAGACTTTTTTACATTCCCTGAGTAAATTACCTATACCTTTGCCTCTACCATTAACACATGTGCTGGAGATGGATTCGACCATTGCTTTGTCTTCATTCAAGTAATCGTACCAGCGGAAAGGTTTAGGCCCCCAATTCGAGGACAAAATAGAGAGGGCAACCGGGCAGTGATCGGATATATTCTTAGGCATAGTGTGGGAGAAAATATCAGGCCAAAATAACGCCAATTCAGGGGACAAAAGGAAGCGATCTAGCCTGCAAAAGGATGGTTTGTCTCTCATGCTGGACCACGTAAAACGACCATTCACCAGCGGTAAGTCGATGAGGCCGAGAAAATCAATGAAAGAGTTAAAGTCATTCATAGCTTTCCTGTTGAAACATAAGCCCACTTTTTCTTCAGAACTTCTGATAATATTGAAATCACCGCCTAGCACAATTGGGCAATTGAAGCTAGGAATTAAGGATCGTAGATGATTGAAAATGGAAACCCTTTCCGCAACAACATTGGGGAGATAAACGTTGCCCAGGAGACACAATTTACTAGCTGAATTGTGGTGGATCTTACCCAAAAGGAGAATAAACTGCTCTTTGATGAAGGAGGAATGTAAATCGAAGAAATTAGGATCCCATATGACGATGAGACCTCCTGCGGACCCAACAGAAGGAGAGTGAACCCAGCGAAAATGCCTTGATTTTCCAATAATGAGTCGAATTAGCCTATCGTCGACAACACTAAGTTTAGATTCTTGAATAAGCAGCAATTTGGCCCCGGAAACCGCCATAAGTCTTTTAACAGCCGCTTTTTTCTCGAGCTTACCTAGCCCCCTGATATTCCATGAGATCATAATACACTGTTGCATAATGAAGATTACTAACGGCGATCAGAAAAGAGACAACAGAAACCCGCTGACAACATATTCTCACTGAGCGAGAATCTTCTCGTTCTCTAGCTCAATTAACCTCCTACAGACTTCTTCATCGCTGGCAATGAACGACAAACCGTTGAGCCTACAAACCTCAATGCAAGCTCTGGCTTCGGATTGAACAGAGAGAGCTGGGGTCGGAACGACAGGGGCGAGATCAACGGCAGGGGGAATGGAATCCAAACCAGATGGTGGGGAGGGATTGTTCTGGGAAGGGGGAATAGATTCAACTGGTTTAACCACAAACCCAGACCCATGTTCACGGTTGATTCCGGAGGCCCACGGAGACAGCCGATTTATTTTCTTCAGCAGTTTGGGCCTAACAGAGAAAAGGCCCGTTCTAGAGTCCAAAACAGGAATACTGTCACCACTACTATCAGAGGAAAGGGAGGCTTCGGAGGCCAGATTAATCTGAACCTCATAGAGGGAGTTTAGAGCGGGCTCCACTCGAGCCACCTTAACATCTGGTGACCCCACCACTGGGGGAGAATTACGCACGTCCTTATTATTTGCATGGGGGAAATCGTTGGCAATAACTGAAAAGCTGGGCTCGTCATTAAGACACCCCGAATTAGAATGATGCACCTCCCTAGTACCGATGAGATCTGGAACTGGATCGTCGGAATGGAAACTATCCACTTCGACCTCATGAGCGAAAACAGGCTCTTCGTCGATCCAACATCTGTCATCTTCATACTCACCGGAGGACAACTCGACGGAGAAACACATGCCATTGACAGCAACTCTAATGATATGAGGAATATCAGATACATTACTGACACCTACCAAAATACGGGCTTGGTCAAAACGATTCCTGGAAGAAGTATCCTTATCCAGTTTGATGAAATTGCCCCACTGTGCCACTATACTTTCAAAAACAGTGTCGTGCCAAGCAAAAATGGGAATTCCTTTAACAGTAACCTAGCGAAGTAACTTCCTTTTTGCCATGAAGCTTTCGAGATAGTCAAAGTCCACAAACCAGGATTTTGTTAAGGAGCGTTTGAGATCCCAAAAAATTTGTATTTGTTCTTCTTCCGCAAACTGAAGGATGACGAAAGAACCGGACCACGGACTAACTTTAATTCTGTAGCCCTCCGACGCAAGTGCTTGCTGAACAAAGTCAGCGTCGAACATCCCTTTTACCTGACCCACAAGGCATCGTTTGGACCACTCCATGTCGGGTGCTGGAATAGACACAGAGACAAACTCTGGAGCTGAAACAGCAGGAGAATGAGGAGTCGGATTGGCTACCTGAGGAACAGCCCTAGGAGGGTTATCCGACGGAGGAGCTGGTTGACTGATCCTATTTAACAGAGCGTCCTTAAAAGAAAAGCCTTTAACCACAAAAGATTCCCGACGAAACTTGCCACCATCACCATAGGGAGCGTTCTTCATGGACGTCGAAGCGCTACCCAAAGAGGGGCGCTGAGAATTGTTTTCAGGATAGACCTTGATGAGAAAACCATCAAGCTTCCTATTGTTGCCAAACTTAACAGCCCTAGCCGCTTCTTCCATTTTGTTGAATCTAACAAAGGCGAAAGTCGACCTGCTGTTCCTTCTGCTCGCGTTGTTGTATGCTATAAAGACGTGAAGAATCGATCCATAAACTGAGAAAGCTTCTTTAAGGGCACGCCAGTGGATTCTTTTACTGATGAAATCCACGAATACTGCAAAACCTGCTCTTGGCTCTTTGTAAGCAACGGCATGTCCAGGGCCGGCCGGCACTTTAGCCGGATGAGACGGAAAGAAATCCTAACTGCTACTACTCCCGAAACCCTGCCGACTGCTGCGACGACTTCTCCCATAACCCTGACGGCTGCTACGATGACTGCTCCCGGAACCCTGACGGCTACTACGACGACTGCTCCCAGACCCCAGACGGCTGCAACGACGACTCCTACCGCGCTCCATGATAAAGGGAAAAGTTATTTCGGGATAAGTTTTGATTAAGTGCAAGAATCAAACACATTGTCTTTTTTTTTTTGCTTAATAGTCAAAATGGGTCCAATTTATATATTTTTTTCAGTTTGGGGCCTAATCTTTATTTTGAACCACTTTGGTGCCTAACGTTTCATTCCGTAACTCAGTTTGAAATTTTCTGTGATGGACGCTAAATTTGCGCCGTTATCCAATACAAAATTGCCACGTGGCAAATTTTTTTATTATCTTAAAAAGATTTTTCGAAAATAAAAAAAAATTAAAAAAAAATTAAGTAAATTAAAATTTTTACTTTTAACCTAATATAAATCATGCTTAAACATATTCACCATCTTTCCCCTCTCTTCTCGTTCCCCCTTTCTGAAAAAGCACTTGAGCAAAAAACCCTAGATCGTTTCTGGTTTGATTTTTTGAAGAATGTTGAGTGGAAGTTCAAAGCTGATTGGAACACCTATAAAATTCATTCCTTTACTCCAAGGCTGATCTGAAATACAAATCGGAGTTCTCTTTTCGCTATCACATAGCACAACTCTTGAACTGTAATGAGTCTTCAAACTTTCACTCAACATCCTTCAGAAAATCAATCCAGAAACGATCTAGAGTTTTTTGCTCAAGTGCTTTTTCAGAAAGGGAACGAGAAGAGAGGGAGAAGATGATGAATAGGTTTAAGCGGGATTTATATTAGGTTAAAAGTAAAAGTTTTAATTTACTTAATTTTATGTTTAATCTTTTTTTTTAATTTTCGAATTTTTTAAGATAATAAAAAACCTGCAACGTGGTAATTTTTTTATTAGATAACAACACAAATTTAACGTCCATCACGGAAAATCTCAAACTGAATTACGGAATGAAACATTAGGTACCAAAGTGACCAAAAATAAATGTTAGGTCCCAATCTGAAAAAAAGGTATAGGTTGGACCCCTTTTTGACTATTAAGCCTTTTTTCCCCCTACACCACATTGTTCGAACAATTTTTAGCAAAATAATCAAAATACATTTACAACAAACTAATGATATTATAAAAATAGATGATTAAATAAGCAAGACTTAAATGAAAGTTCAGTCCTTAACTTTAATTTACATCAAAATCAATAAAACTCAATGGGGAGAGGAAGCGGCAGGGAGAGTTTTCACTCGGAGTTCGCGGCAGGGAGAGCAGCTCGTCGTCAAGGAAGCGGCAGGGAGAGTTTTCACTCGGAGTACGTAACAGGGTGAGCAGTTTGCCGGCAGGGAAGTGGAAGAGAGTTTTTTTACTCGGAGTTCGGGGCAGGGAGAACAGCTCGTCGGCAGGGAAGCTTCATTAGAAACAGGAGGCAAAAGCGGAGGGCCGGAGTTACTGTCTTCGTTAATCACGTTAGCAAGAAGATCCATAGAAATACACTGAAGGAAGCTTTTCAAGAGTACGTGAACGTGCTGGACGTTTACATAGCCTACCACAACCTTAAAAGAGCTACGATGAGGTGCACTTTTGCGTTCATCAGATTCTCAAACGTGTGGGAAGCTATGAAGACGGTAGAGCTGGAAAACAATAGGCGTATGGATGGGTGCGTTATAAAGGTTTTTCTGGAAAAAACTCACACCAAGCAAAAGAAAACGTACTCTGCTGAAGGAGACAGGCCAGGTGATCAACGTTTAGGGGGCAAGATGAATTGGTCCAAAAAGACAGGCGAGCGCACCTACAAAGAAGTGTTGCTAAACACTGGGAGTCAGAGCAATGATGAAGTGAAAGAGAAGCTTTTGAGTGACACGGAGTTGAGAAAGGTTGGAGATGTAGCATCTCCCAATGAGGAGAACCCTGACAGCTTGAAAGAAAACCATATTACAAAGGTGGAGGGGGAAAAAGGCCCGGCGGCATATGAGTCCATAAAGACGGTGCAGATAGACATTGAGCAGGCTGGCCGGAACTGGCTGAAAAACTCACTGCTTGGTCAGATAGTCCCCATGTTCGATGCGGAGTTTGTACAACAAATTCTTCGGTCCGAATGGTTCAAAGTGAACGTTCATGGCCTGATAGGTTTCTATGTCCTAATCAGTTTTTTGGAGGAAGAACAAATGGAAATATTTTGGGACCTAAGTGAGTCTACACTAAAACAATGGTTCTCGGATATAGATACGTTGGAAAAATTCTGCAACTCAGAGAAAATGCTAGTTTGGATTTGTTTGGAAATAGTTCCCCTCGAGGCTTGGAATGAACAAGGGTTAAAGCAAATCGTGGCGTGTTGCGGAAGAGTAATACGCCTGGAAGAAGATACATTAGCTAGGAAGAGGCTTGATGTCGCAAGAATCCTCGTTGGGGTGAAGATCTTATCACAGATTCCCCATTTGCTAAACATCGAAATGAACAAGAATACTTACACCATTAAAATCTCCGTAGCAGAGTTTGAAGACGAGAGACGGTGGCTGGATGAGGGGTTAGCGGTCGGTGGGGGTTTCTGTTCGCCAGAATACCCGAGCCGCAGAATGGGAGGAGTCGAAGAAGTTTTTGAGAAAGCTCATGCTCCAAAGAATGCGGAAGCCGATACTCAATTATTGCAGCTGCAATGCTGGTGCGAGTCTCAAGAGATTTTGTCACCTCTGGGACCAGACAGACAAAATCACGCTTGTAGGGCATATATTATTAGTCGATGCGGGGCCCCTCTGGCTGTCGGGGCGTCTCCAACGCAAATATCACAAAAAAATGGGAAAAGCTCAGTTAGAGGGGTTAAGCCCGTGGGCCAAAGGTGTCTCACAAGCCCAGGTCCAGTGATGGGCTCTTTGAAATCCCAATCATCGAAGCCTCTGAGTCTTTTTCATCCTCAGACCAAAGCATCTCAAATGAACCGGTTTATGACCCTTCGTCGGGGCTTTACTCTGTCCGAACCAAATCTTTCAAAGGGAGTAATTTCCACTTACGCCCTCTATCTAAAATCTCTGGAGTTGAAAAAAGAAACATCAGAAGACCACTGGGTTCTCCTAGTCCGGTCACCAGAAGAATTGCAGCGTCTTTGCCGGAGCTAATTCTGGGTATGTCACCGATGAAGAATTCCGCCAAAGCTGCATGCAGAGGAGAGCCAATTAAATCTCGAGTTGCTCAGGATTCTGTGTCGGGCCCGGAAAAGGAGATGCTGGATGAAGCTAGGGCTACTTTAGAGTTCTCTCAAGCGGTGGGGCTTAGATTCGAGTCTGAAAACGAAACATTACTGGGCAAACTTGTGGAAATCGAAAGGAATGTTGCTGAGTGACAGAGAAAACCAGTTCCCCCCGCGTCAACGTTGTGAGTGGTTATTTTCTTGATGAATCATTCTTTACTTATTACATGGAACATAAGAGGTCTGGGAAGTTGGGAGAAAAGAACAGCTGTGAGGAAACTGATTTCAAAATCAAAATGTAAATTTATGCTTCTGCAAGAGTCGAAATTAAGGAGCGTTGATACAAAAACCATCTTGCAACTCTGTGGGCGTAATTCGAACTTCGATTTCAAATTCTCCGCGGCAGTAGGAGCAGCAGGAGGACTAATATCGTGCTGGGATCCTGGCTTCTTCTCATGTGACAGGTGCGTTATCGATCATAACTTCATTGCTATTATCGGCAAGCTTGTTAGTTCAAACTTCAGTTGTGGAATATTAAATGTGTATGGTCCTAATGTGACAAGTGAAAGAAACGCTATCCTTGTAAGATTAGCTTTGCTAGTTTCTAAAATTGGGTTGTCCTTCGTGATCGCTGGGGATTTCAACATTGTGCGGAATGCTGGAGAAAAAAGCAGGGCCAGTTATAATAAAAAATCAATGGCAATTTTCACCGATTTTATCGAAGGGCTAGAGTTGCTGGACCTCCCACTCAACGGGGGAAAGTTCACTTGGTCTAACTATAGGGAGGTTCCAGCATTTAGCAGGCTGGATAGGGTGATGCTCTCGCCTGATTTTGTTAGTTTGTGGCCCGATCTAATACAAGTGCTGCTCCCGAAGAACATCTCAGACCACAACCCTGTTGGCCTGGTCTCGATGGGAGGGGAGAGAGGAGCAAAATACTTTAAGTGGTTTGATTACCTTGCAGAAGACAAAGATTATGTGAGGCAAATTGAAAGCGAATGTCGAAGCTTTAGTGGAGGTCAGATTGGGTCCTTGCTGCAATTGTGTAAAAGAGTGTCCAAAGAATGGGTCAAAAAACAAGGTAAAGATGATTCCAAGTCTGTGAGTACCCTGGAGAAAAAATGCCATGAACTGGAACTACAGCTGTTGAGTGGACAAAATATTGATGAGAACAGAAAACAATTGTTAATGAGCAGAAAGAATTTGTGGGAAGCCCTGAGAAGAGAAGAGTGCGAATGGATACAAAAGTCCAGGGGTTAAATGGGCAGTGGAGGGACACCGGAACTCCAAAATTTTCCATTTGTGTGCCTCCTCCAGAAGAAGCGAGAATTTTATTGGCTGCATCAAAGTTGGGGAGGAAACTTACAGCAGGCCTGCCGATGTTAGGAAAGCCATAGAGATTCACTTCAAGAAATTATATAATTGTCAGAACACAATTCCCGTTGATGTCTCGGGTTGGGATTTAAATCACATCAGTCATGCGGAAGCTTCCAGATTAGAAAGGAAATTTGCTTTCCTGGACCCGATGGGTTTAGTATGGGGTTTATTAAAAAATTTTGGAATTCTCTAAAGAAGGAAATTTTGAAGTTCTTTGAGGATTTCCACAAGAGGCAAAACCAGGAATTCGCCTTCAATCATTCTTTTATAGCCCTTATCCCCAAAAAACAGAATGCAGCCTCTATCAAAGAGTACAGACCAATAAGTTTGGTGGGATGCATTTACAAGCTTTTAGCCAAGGTGCTTACGCTGTGTTTGGGTGAAGTTGCGAGTCAGGTTATAGGAGAGAAGCAATTTGCTTTTTGCCCTGGTAAACAATTGATCGATTGCTCACTTATTGCGAATGAAGCAATTGATTATGTGAGGAAAAGCGGATTAGAAGGAGTAGTTCTCAAGCTCGACTTCCACAAAGCCTACGATTCGGTGGATTGGGGTTTTCTAATGAACATAAAGAGGAAGATGGGGTTCGGCACATTATGGTGCAAGTGGATACACACCTGCCTATCAACCGCATACATTTCGGTTTTGGTTAACGGATTACCTACAACACCGTTTGCTGTGGGGAGAGGGCTTAGACAAGGCTGCCCTCTCTCGCCAATGTTGTTCAATATTGCAGCGGAGGGTCTCAGTTTTCTTCTTCACAAAGCAAATTCTTCTGGCTTCTTTCAGGGTTTCGAAATTGGGCAAGAAAGGCTAAACCTGTCCCATATCCAGTTTGCAGACGACCTCATCATTTTCAGCGGTGCTGGAGTGACTCAGATCAGAAATCTTTTCAGAGTACTCAAAGGGTTTGAACTAGCGGCCGGTCTCAAAATTAACCGCAGGAAGTCTAAAATCATCTGTATCAACGCATATTCAGAAAATATCAGCAGGTTGGCTTTGCTTTTAAACTGTCAAGTTGAAGGCCTTCCGAGTAAATACTTAGGCCTGCCCTTGGGTGAGCCAAAAAATAGCTTGAAAATTTGGGATCCGATTGTGGAAAATTTCAAGAGAAAGTTAGGGGGCTGTGTTGAGTGGATCGAAAGATCGATATTTACCAAGAGGGGGGGTGAATTGGAAATTTGAAGGATTGTAGTGGAAATTGGCAAATTAAAATTGAAGAACAAGGAATTTAGAGTGGTTCAAGTTCCAAATGAACTCTACATCCACTACCTTAGTCTCACTAAGGATTTGCAACAATTTCACTAAATTGATCTTCCCCTTTTCTAGGACAAGGAGGCAACCCTTTACAATATCGGTTGATTTTTCTACCCAAAAATCAACCCAACCCTCACACAAGAGAACAAAGGAATTTGTAGGCTAATTAGGTATCTCTCAATACAAATGATAGCCCCGATACAAGCACTCAACCCAATTTTACAAAATATGAATGAAGAACACAAATTGGGATTTTACACAAATTTGGGATTTTTGCTCAAATGCTTGAATTTGATGTTTGGATGTTTGCTTGAAGTTCAATAGTTTTTGCTGATGCTTTTGGATGTCCCTTTTATACCTTCTCATTGATTTCTAGCCGTTTGGGTGGTTGGGAACATAAATGGAGCCGTTGGAACCCTCTCTTGCCACCATTAATGCTGTCTGCACCAACCCGTTTCGGAACCCGGGAAACCTGTTTCGGAACGGATTAAAATAGAAAGAGCCGTTGGGGTGCATTTAAGAGCCCGTTTCGAAACGCCTTATGGCCGTTTCAGAACGGTTTTGCCACTGTAAAAGGGTCGTTTCGGAACGATCCAAGCCCGTTTCGAAACACCTTAACGGTTTTCAGAAATTCAGTTAAAACATACAACGGTCATATTTTCAAAATAAAACCTAGCCCCTGTTTCGGAACGGTATTGATCCGTTTCGAAACGGAATGGCTACTGTCAAAGGGTCGTTTTGGAACGGGCTTGATCCGTTTCGAAACACCCCTTGTATATTTAAGGATCTGAAATATTTGAAATAATTTAACCCTTTTTAAATCCAACATGAAGAACAGTTTCGAAACGAGTTGTGCCGTTTCGAAACGATTGCAAGTGTTTCGATACACGTTTCGGAACGGTGGTCGACAGTGGTGAAAATGTTTCGAAACGCCTTAGGGCCGTTTCGAAACAGGTACTTGAAAAACACTGCTTTGGCTTGAAACACTTAGAAAAAGTATTTGAAAATGTATGTTTTTAACTTGGGCATAATACTAAAATTATATGGGGATATTTTAAGGACTTAAAATTCGTTTTAACTTTTTCGATTTAGTCCTTAGGTTTTTAGTTATATCAAAATTAAAATATTTGTTTCACAATCTCCCCCTTTTTGATATAACAAAACCAAGGTTAGAATTTTTGAGAATTTTGAAGGTTTTGAAAATATTCTAACTCCCCCTTAATTTAAGATAGGTTTTGAAAAAAAATTTGATTTGAAGTTTAAGTTTAAAAACCTTTTAAAATTTAAAAACGAATTTTAGTGTTGTGGCTCTTAAATTTCTTCTCCCCCTTTTTGTTAGATCAAAAAGAACAACATAAGCTCATAGAGAAGATAAAAGATTAGTACCAATAAGCAATAATAAGCAACCATAGAATTAATTCATAATAAAAATATCCAAAACATAATTCAAACATGAAGTTCAACATAATTCAAACAATAAAATCCCAAATAAAAAGTCATAAGCATAGGTTCCTAAAAGCATGAGAAAACAAAAAGATGCATTCTTAATCCTAAAAAGCATAAATAATATGAGATGATATGAATTTCCTAAGCCTCATCATCATCATCCTCGTCATCATCATCATCATCGTTCTTGGTTTGAGAACGGTGAAACTTCGTCCATTGCCCATAAAGAGTGGAGAAGGAGAGGTCCAAGTTGGAATGAGAAGTCTCAAGAGAAAGAAGACGATCCTCGACATTCTTCAACCGATTGCCCATAGTCTCAAAGCCCGAAGCAATGCTAGTGTCCAAAGCATTCATCCGAGTGTCCAAGGCATTGAACCGCTCGGTAAGAAAAATCGTGAGGGCGTCATTGTTTGCGGCTTGAACTTGTGGTGGAGGAGCAACGAGAGGAGGATCCGCTTCTCTATCAACTCTTTCCCAAATACCATTCACATATTGGAACCCGGACTTGCGAAGGGATGACTCACCAATCTTGGTCTTGCGAGGTTCCGGAGAGTCATAGGTACAATCAATTTCAAGATGTTCAAATAGGGCGCTCAAGACAATGCCATAAGTAAAGGACGTCAACTCATTTGTGTCAGTAAGCTTGATATTATTGACTATCTCGGCAAAGATTATCTTAGGCACATTTGGGCGCTCACCCCTACGGAAACACTCTAACCAAAAATGATCTCTTTGACGGATATGGGAATATTTACCACCGGAAGGGCGAATAAACCAAGAGACTATCAAATGAAGAACACGATCATGCACATCCAAATTAAGTGCTTTACCGGTGAAAGAAGATTCCAAAAGAGCAACATTAATAACAATCTTTTTGCCTAGTAAAGATGCCTCAATTCCTATGATCTCGGTTTTGGACTCATCATAAAGAAAACGAGCATTGGAGTAAAAGATGAGTACCATATTTTTGTAGCAAACATCCGGAGTGCTCAAGAAATACCAGAGATTCCACTCATCTAAAAGGCCGAGATAACGGAAAAGGAATCGCTCGGAATTGAGGAAATCAAGATCAATGACACGTTCCTTACGAACCGCGAAATCCTTGACATAAGCAAAGCGAGCACGAGCGTCCGGATTTTTAAGAGATTTCTGAAAAAGCATAGTGATATTCGGACGAATACTCGAATCACCGGATTGAACGGCCTTCCGCTTCTTGTTCGATTGATCCGCCATCTAAAAATATTAAGCAAGTGTTTTAAAAATAAGTGTATGCATTGATAATTAAAATCAATCCAATAATAAATCCCACTTAGGTTTTTGAAAACAAAATTAAAATAAAATAAAAAAAACAGTTTAAAAAAAATACGATTGAAAAATTTTATATTCGAATAAAAAATTTTGAGATTTGAAAAATTTTTTACAAAATTTTGAAAACCCACAACCAAAAACATATAATTTATACAAAAATAAAATTTTCTAACCTAAGATTCGAACATGAATTGAAAGAAAGAAAAAAATTGAAAAATTACCTTAGTTTGGGATTTTGGATGATTTTGAAGAAATCCTTGCACAAGATTAATGAAACTTGCTTAGACTTGAGTTGAAGAGTAAAACCCCTCACAATGTTGTGAAAATCAAAGAGTTTTAGAGGGTATTTATAGAGAGGGAGGCGGTTTAGGGTTTTAGGTTTTGATAAAAAGTGAGTTTGTATCATTAAAAGCCCTAATATAAAGCAGTCCGCGATGCCGTTTCGGAATGGTCAAGACCGTTTCGGAACGGGCGGCTAGGGTTTTGACCATTTTAAAACCATAAACAGATCGTTTCGATACGGTATTGACTGTATCGAAACACCCTTTGACTCGTATCGGAACGCTTTTGAGGCGTTTCGAAACACCCTTCTCTCAGAGCTGGATTTAAGGTATCCGTATCGAAACTGGTTCACCCGTTTCGATACACCTGGGCCTGGAAGTGCAGATGAGGCTCTAAAAATGCAGAAAAAAGATCTTTTAAGAGGCCTAACATGCATAAATGTCATGAATGAGCAGGCAAAACATATTTAAGCATAAACATACTCCCCCTAACTATAAGCATGGATAAAATTAGGAGTTTAAACACATCAACATGGCATTTCACAAGATCAAGCATATTTAAGCACAAAAGAGGTCCTAAAAGGTCAAGATAGGCTAGCTAGACCTAACTCTCTCCTAAGGGACCAAAAACGCTCTTTGTCTAAGGGTTTTGTAAAAATGTCCGCTAATTGATTCAAGGTGTCTACATACTCTATAACCACATCTTCCTTAAGGACATGATCTCTAATGAAATGATGCCTTATTTCTATATGTTTGGTTCTAGAGTGTTGGATGGGATTTTTAGTTAAGCATATTGCACTAGTGTTGTCACATTTTAGGGGTATGGTTCCAACTTTAATTCCATAATCTAAGAGTTGTTGCTTCATCCAAAGGACTTGAGCACAACAACTCCCTAAGGATATGTACTCGGCTTCGGTGGTAGATAAGGCTACACTATTTTGTTTCTTAGAGAACCAAGATATGAGCATACTACCTAAGAATTGACAAGTTCCCGAAGTACTTTTCCTATCAATTTTACAACCCCCATAATCCGCATCCGAGAAAGCATGTAGGTTGAAGGTAGAGTCTCTTGGATACCAAAGGCCTAAACAAGGAGTGTCTCTAAGGTATCTAAAGATTCTCTTAACGGCTATAAGGTGAGACTCTCTAGGACTAGCTTGAAACCTAGCACACAAGCAAACACTAAACAAGATATCCGGTCTACTTGCGGTAAGGTAAAGCAAAGATCCAATCATAGAACGATAAAGCTTAGAGTCAACACACTTACCTCCTTCATCTTTGTCAAGCTTTGTAGATGAGCTCATAGGAGTGGCTTGAGGCTTTGCATTCTCCAAGCCAAACTTCTTGAGCATATCTTTTATGTATTTTGCTTGGTTGATGAAGGTGCCATCCTTCTTTTGCTTGATTTGGAGTCCCAAAAAGAATGAGAGCTCCCCCATCATGCTCATCTCAAATTCACCTTGCATTAACTTAGCAAACTCTTGACAATGACATTCATTAGTAGAACCAAAAATAATATCATCAACATAAATTTGAACTACTAAGATGTCATTTTTATACATTTTTATGAAAAGTGTAGTGTCCACCTTACCTTTTTCAAATCCTTTTTCAATCAAAAAATTTGAAAGTCTTTCATACTAAGCTCTAGGAGCTTGTTTTAAACCATAAAGAGCTTTGGTAAGTTTGAAAACATGATTTGGAAATTTTGAATCTTCAAAACCCGGTGGTTGTTCCACATACACTTCTTCATTTATAAAACCATTTAAAAATGCGCTTTTAACATCCATTTGAAAGAGCTTGAAATTATGATAACATGCATATGCAAGCAACATCCTAATGGCTTCCATCCTAGCTACGGGTGCATAGGTTTCATCAAAATCTATTCCCTCTTCTTGAGTGTAACCTTGTGCTACAAGTCTAGCTTTATTTCTCACAATGTTACCACTCTCATCTAGTTTGTTCCTAAAGACCCATTTAGTTCCTATTGTAGATTGATTACTAGGCCTATCAACTAATGTCCATACATTACTTCTCTCAAATTGATTTAACTCTTCTTGCATAGCAATAATCCAAAAGTCATCTTTCAATGCTTCTTTTATGTTTTTAGGCTCTATGCATGAGATAAATGCAACATGGTTCATTAATCTAAGAGAAGAACGAGTGGTTACCCCCTTGGATGGATCACCCAAGATTTCACCATCTTTGACATAGTTCAACTCTCTTGGGTAGCTCACTTCCTTTTCCTCAATAGCCAAGTCCTTCAAGGCTTCAAGAGGTGGATCTTGTGTATCTTCTTCTTTTGGTTGAATCTCATCCTCCTTTGAAGTTTGACCTCCATCAAAGGCATTTATGATTCCTACATCATCATCATCACAAGAATCCTTCCTAGGAAGGAGGTTATCATCGAATACAACATGAATAGATTCTTCTACTACTAAAGTTCTTTTGTTAAATACTCGATAGGCTTTAGAGGTTAAAGAGTAACCTATAAAAATAGCTTCATCACTTTTTGCATCAAATTTACCTAAGTTGTCTTTTCCATTATTTAAAACAAAACACTTGCACCCAAAAGGGTGAAAATAGCTAATGTTAGGCTTTTTAGATTTTAAAATCTCATAAGGTGTTTTCTTTAAAATTGGCCTAATCATTACTCGATTTACAATATAACAAGCGGTGTTTGTGGCTTCTGCCCAAAAATATTTAGGTAAATTATTTTCACAAAGCATAGTTCTAGCCATTTCTTGTAAAGTTCTATTTTTCCTCTCTACTACCCCATTTTGTTGAGGAGTTCGAGGAGCCGAAAAATTATGGCTAATACCATTTTCATTCAAAAATTCTTCAAACCCTAAATTTTGAAACTCGGTTCCATGATCACTTCTAATGTGTGAAATTCTAAGTTCAAGATCATTTTGGGTTAATTTTGAAAATGTGATGAATTTTTCCAAAGCCTCATCTTTAGTACTTAAAAAGAGAACCCAAGTAAATCTAGAAAAATCATCAACTAACACAAATGCATAAGATTTACCACCCAAGCTCATAGTCCTAATTGGCCCAAATAAATCCATGTGAATTAATTGTAAGCATCTACTAGTAGAAACATCATTAATGGATTTAAAGAAAGACTTATGTTGTTTACCCTTAGAGCATGCATCACAAATTTTGTCATTTGAAAATTTAATTTTGGGCAAACCTCTAACTAGATTTAGAGAGACTAGTTTTTCCAAAACACTAATGCTAGCATGTCCTAGCTTCCTATGCCACAACCATGCATCATTTTCATTTTGAGCAACTAAACATGCATGAGATGTATGTATGTCATCTAAATGCACCATGTATATGTTTCCTATGCGATGACCTATGAGCATAATATTATCAGATTTAATGTCAACAATTTTGCATCCATTTTTATCAAATAAAACATTAAATCCTTTATCACACAATTGACTTATGCTCAATAAATTATGTTTAAGACCATCGACATATAAGACATTTTCAATGAGAATGGTAGAGTGATTACCTATAGAGCCAATACCTTTAATGTGGCCTTTGGAGTTGTCACCAAATGTTACTACTCCTCCACTTTTTGGCTTTAAATCCATGAATCGACTCTTGTCTCCGGTCATGTGTCTCGAGCATCCACTATCAAGGTACCATGAGTTTTGACTTTGTGCTTTGGCCTTGTAGCAATGCTCCCCCTACAAACAAAGATATTAAACCTTGGTTTTTGGTACCCAAATCATTTTGGGTCCATGAGTGTTAGCTCCCAAAACCTTGGTTCCCTTAGGAATCCAAGATGACATAGCAATAATATTATTAGATTTTACAAGTTCCTTAGGAACCCATACACTTCTAATTCTTTTAGCTCTACTATGTCTAGGGTAGCTACCTTGTTTGTAGTAATTAGTCCTTTTCTTAGGTTGGTGTGTTCTAGAGGATTCTCCTACTTCATGTTTGACACTACCAACATTTTTTAAGGACTTTTTGAGCTCATTTAGCTCACCTAACACCTTTTGGTGTTCACTATTGCATTGAGACAAAAGATTATTAAGATCAACATTTTCATCTTGAAAGAATTTAAGTTCATCTTTTAATCCTAAAATCTTTTTCTCAAATTTAGAATTAGCTTGAGTGAGTGAGTCATTTTTCTCATTTAGCTCTAAAATGATTTTCTTGTTTTTAATGACCGACTCTTTAAACTTCTCAACTAATTCATCATATACCTCTTGTAGCTCATCATATGCATCATTTAATTCTTCATATGAAAAATCTAAAGTAGATGAGTTAGAGGTTACCAAAGAGGAATCTTCCTCAAGTGCCATGAGACAAAGGTTAGCCACTTCTTGTTCGTCATCCTCCGATGACTCCTCATCACTCCAAGTAGCAAGTTTGGCTTTGAGTTTCTTCTTCTTCTCAAAGCCCTTCTTCTTGAGTTGAGGGCACTCCGAACGGATGTGACCGGATTGTTTGCACTCATAGCAAATGATGGGATCCTTCCCTTCTTCTTTGTTCCTTCCTTTAAAGTCCATCTTTCTTTGGATTTTTCTTCCCCGGTTGGACCTCATGAAGCGTGAGAATCGTTTGGCTATCATAGCCAATTCTTCAAGTTCATCCTCCTCACAAGATGAGCTCTCATCATGTTGTGAAGCTTTTGCCTTGAGAGCTATTCCCATCTTCTTCTTCTTTTCAACTTCAAGTTTCTCTACTTTCTTTTTCTCATCTTCCCTTCCTTGCTTCATGATCTCATGAGTAAGGAGAGAACCCACAAGCTCATCAAGCTTTAATGTCTTCAAGTTCTTTGCTTCGATGATGGCGGTTCTCTTCCTATCCCAAGCTTCGGGAAGTGAATAGAGTAGCTTCCGGACAAGCTTGTCTTCCGGTATGATCTCTCCATATCCCTTTAGACCGTTGACGATTGTGGAGAATCGATCAAACATCTTCGACACCGTCTCATCGGGCTCCATCTTGAAGTTTTCATAACTAAGATTGAGAAGTCCAATCTTAGTTTCTTTGACATCATTGGTGCCTTCATAAGTGGTCTCAAGAGTGTTCCACACTTCCTTGGCATTTTCAATGGATGAGACCTTTGAGTAAATGTTCGGACCGAAAGCATAAAAAAGCATGTGGAGAGCTTTATCGTTGACTTGAATCTTCTTCCTCTCCTCTTCACTCATTTCGGCTTTCTTCTTCAACACCATCTTGCCTTCACCATCTTGCTTCAATGGAATGTATGGCCCATCCTCAATGACATCCCATACAAGGTAGTCACTTGACTTGATGAATAGCCTCATTTTGTTCTTCCAAAAAGAGTAGTTGTCACCATTGAAGAAAGGAGGCTTGGTGGTTGATTGTGACTCGTACATGCCGGAACCGGAGGTTGAAGCCATCTCTTGATATTTTGATGATCACACTCTTCCAAGGATCTCCTCTTGTGGTTGTTAATCCTCAAAGAGTTAAGCTCTGATACCAGGCTGGAAGTCTAAGCTGTTATCAATGGGGGGCAGAATCGCTCTTATCAAAGCAGTACTTATGAGCTTGCCTGTGTTCTACATGTCGATGTTCCACTAGCCTCATATCTAAATTTCTCTGGGGTGCCAAGGATAGCAAAACAATTCATTGGATAAGCAAAGATACGATAATGAAACCAAAGAAGTGTGGAGGCTTAGGCATAGTAAACCTTGCGGATAGAAACAGAGCACTACTGAGCAAATGGGTTTGGAGATTCGGCGTCGAACAAGACAATCTATGGCGAAAAGTGATCAACGCTAAGTTCATGGAAAGCGAAGATGCGCTCATCCCGAGGAAGGTAACATCCGGTAGAAAGTCCTAGGTTTGGAGGAATATAGTGACCCCATTGGCCAATCCTAACAGTTTTGTAACACAAAACTTACATTTCTTGGTGGGGAACGGGAAAAAGATACAGTTTTGGTCGGATGTTTGGCCAGGGCCCGCACCAGTCAAAGAGAAATTTCCCAAAATTTATAACTTGGCAATTGATAAGTCGGGTCTTATAGCTAATTTCGGCAGTTTCATCAATGACGCATGGACATGGGAAGTAAGGTTGCGCATGGTTTTATTTGACTGGGAAAAGGAGGTTTGGGAGGAGTTCATCGCAACATTAGAAGGAGGGAAACTGGGAAGATTCTTAAGTGATGGAGTTCGATGGAAAGGCGCTCCAAATGGAGTTTTTAGTGTTAAAAATTACTGTGAATTACTTACTGATTGCAACAGGGACGAAGAAGAAGTATAGTCACACGTTTGGTCTAACCTCGCACCTCCTAAGGTAGCAGCTTTCATGTGGCGTTTGGCTCACAGAAGACTCCCAACCAGAAGTGAGTTGGCAAAAAGAGGGGTAGGCGTTATTCAAACCCAGGTCTGCCCTTTATGCCTTAAGGATGTTGATACGGTTAATCATCTCTTCTGCTCATGCGAGGTTAGTTGGAGGGTATTGTCTAGGTGGCTACATACCTGGAGAGTTTCTTTTGTTGTCCCAGGAAATGTGAAAGCGCTAATCTTAGCTTGGGGTGAAGTTAGAATCCCAAATCTGGCTTTGGAAATTTGGAAAGCAAGTCTGTTGTTTTTTTGCTGGTCCATTTGGCTGCTCAGAAACGATAGAGTTTTTAACGATAGTGTTGTCGATGAACAGTGGTTGTACACCAACACCCTAGCAAGACTCGGCTGGTGGTGTAAAATAAGATTTCCTGGGGCGTTTCTTCCCTCGGATACCCTTTTGTAGGACCCAACGTTACTCAAATATGTAAAGGCTGAAAGGAAGTGCAAAGCGAGCTCGATGTGGTCTAAACCTCCTGTTCGTGCACTGAAATTCAATGTAAACGGGGCTGTTAACGGTGGGTTCAAAACTGCAGGTATATGAGGCATTTTGAGGGATTGGAATAACGTGAGTTTGGCTATGTTTTCTAAATGCGTTGGAATTACTGATTGCACCACTGCTGAACTCCTTGCTCTAAAGGAGGCAATCTGTATGTTCAAAAAGATGGTGAAAGCTGACAACAACGCTCTAATCCTCGAGACAGACTCATCCATGTGTGTTGATTGGTTTCGCAATCCAAGCAGGGCACCGGCGGTCTTCTTGGGTATCATAAAAGAATGTTTAACAGGGTGCTCGAATCTAAATTGGTCCATCGTGTGGACCCCTAGGGAAGCCAACACCTTTGCAGATAAACTGGCCAGAAGCGACATTTCTCGCCGGAAACCGCTAAGTTGGGTAAGGGCAGGTTGATCCCAGTGTGGGTTTTTTGAAGAAGGCGGGCCACTGTAGCTTTGGCAGGAAGGACGTGAGTGTTGAAAATCTTAGGGGACTGTATTTGTTTGTGCTTCTTATTCAGCAACCCTACATGTGATTGTATACATTAGCAAGAGGAACTCTTTTTCCTCCAATTAGGATTAGGGAGGTTTTTTAACGAGGCTCTTGCTAATGAACATTAGTATTAATAAAATATAATTTTCAAAAAAAAAAAAGTTCAGTCCTTAAAATTTTTGTTTGCCATTTGTTCCTAAATTATTTTTGGTCGAAATAAGTACCTAATCTATTATTTATAAGCAATTTAAGTATTTAAACTATTTTTTTTATTAAAATAAGTACCTAAATTGTGTCATTCCTTTTGCTTTTAGTCTCTAAACTATCTTTTGGTCAAAACAAATAAATAAATCTTTGTAACGTGTCAACATCTCATTAGTCAAAATATTTTTTAAAACATAAATAATGGTCGAACTTAAAGTGATTAAAAATAATAGTTTAGATATTTGTTTTGACCAAAAAAATAGTTTAAGGATTAAAAGTAAAAAAATACTATAATTTAGGGGTGGTTTTTCTTTTAAGCCAATAATCAATTTAAAGTACAAGGACTAAAATACAAATTAGAATATAGTTGAAAGACAAAAACTATAATTTTGATCGAGTAGGCTTATTTTTAAATTTCTACTTCCTCTAGAAAACATATTTTGTTTATAGATCCTCCCATCTCATCCCACCTGCATTGCTATAAAGCGTATATAAAAATGAATGCAGCCAATGTGTTTTAAAAAAAGGGTTGGATGATTCTTGGAAATGCAGGTCAAAACTTGAGAAGTGGTAGTCATGATGGTTGAAGGAATTAAATAAAGATTGATATAGTTCCTCCTCCTCCCATCATGAAGCAAAGGATTTGTATTAATTTTGTGGGGGTTGACCCATGGATTTTTTTATAAAAAAATATTTGAGTTGAGTTAAATTTTTTTGTTACTTATTTATTTATTAATATATATTTTTATTAAGTAGAGAGATAATTATGTTTTTTTTAAGAAAAATGTTAAAATTTAAACTCATACAAGATAAGATAACATGAACAATTTTGTTCACTAAGTCAATAGATCTCTATTTATTTAATTGTATTGTTTGGCAATTAGCGAATAGGTGATAGATGGTTACATTAGCTGATAGATGATTGCATTAGTTGATTTGACTAGCAGATTCTACTAGTTGATTGTATAAAAGCGTTTGATAAAATTAACTGATAGCTGATAGCCGTTTGATTATATAAATAAGTAAAATGACATATAAGAACATGATTATATTCAATACATGTTTGAATAGTTTATTAGTTATCAAAATTTTGTATCTATTGATATTAATTAGATTATGAAAATTAATTTTTTAATATAACATTACTAAGCATATTTGAAGAATCTATATGCTAATTTATTTTTTATATAATTATTTTTAATAAAATCTAATTAATTACTAAATTTAAATACAAATATAAATGTGGTGAATAAAAAAATAAAAATATTAGCTTTTAAATTTCACCATGTAAATCAGTAATGACAAAAAATATATATCTAATCTTTAATATGTTATTATTTTCATGATACTTTGTTATTAAACTAGATATTTAAACATTTTCTCCCTATTCCTTAATTAAATAAAATATTTAAATATGTTGTATGGACTGGAAAATTGTAAAGAACATACGACGGAAAATATGGATGAACAAATCAAAAAATTGAAGATCAAACGAACGAAAGTTTTCAATGATAAAACGACCAATGAAGAATTAAAATAAAAAGTGTTAAATTTAGGTTATTTGGAATTTTTTTTATCATTGTTAAGGGTAAAATATCATTTAGGACTTTTATTTCAAAATTTTTAATTTTAAAAAGTTACTATTAATAGATTTTTCAAAATCATAGGTTTTACCTCAATATGTTATTCCAACATGCTACTTACAAACATTCAAATTAATAGTTGTGACTAATTAAACTTCTAATTTTAGCTCAAAACACTATTTATGTTTGAACCATATATTTTAACAGCTGAGTTTTAATCTAGAAATCCTTCCGTGAAGTTTGAGGTGTATGAAGACAATTTTATTCTAAAATTACATTAAAAATTAAAAATAAACAAATTGAATACTTCTCATTATTCTAATATCATTTTTAGAAAAAATATATTTTCACAATCATTATAATTGATAATAATCACTTATTCATTTATATATGATTCATTTATTTTACAAAATAGTGATTGAATCACAAGCGTGTGTACAAAACATATATATTTAATAATTTTTTTGACAAAATATATTTAATAATTATTAAAAATCAATTCATGGTGCTTAAATATACAATTTGGGGGGGGGGGGGAGGTAATTAATAGAGACCCTTCATTAAATTCGTTTTATTTGTAGGCAACTGTGGCCTTTTGTAAATATGTATGATATTTTAGGAATTTTAAATGATTATAGGATGAGTGATAAAAAATTGGATAATTTTTTGGATGGAAATCTAATGTCTCTCTTTAGTGTCCCTATTTATGCCCCATGCTCAAAATTAGGTTTAGGGTTTAGAGTTTTAGGTTGAGGTTTATGGTTAGTGTTTAGGGAATTTAAGCTAGGGTGTATTTTTTAGGTTGTAGGGTTTAGGATTTAGAATTTATGCTTAGGGCTTGAATTTTAATTTTGTAGTGTTTTTTTAGTGTTGGGGCAAAAGTATGAGCACCGAAAAGGGGCAGAGAATTTTTATCCAATTATTTGATACACTAGCGGCGGAAACTTTTAGTTTTCACAAATGCCTTAGCTTTAAGGACTCAGTTTACGTCGTAGGATTTAGGGGTTTTTGTGTAGTAGTTTAGAATTTAGTGACTATGAAAAGAATTTGGAGTTTAATGTTAAAATTTAGGGTTTATAGGTTAAAACCTAAATTCTAAACACATTACCCTAAAACTTAAACACTAACCTCTAAAACCTAAATTCTAACCACAGCCCCTAAATTCTAACCATTGCCACTAACTTTTAAACCCCTACACCTAAACCACACAACTTAAATAGCATCCCTAAATATTAAAACTAAGGTGTTTGTGGAAACTAAAAGTTTCCACTGCCACTGTATTGGATATAAATCCAAAAAAATTTATGTATAAGTTATTTGTTTTTAGTTTTTTTATTAAATAGTGAGATATTACATTCCTATGCCATGATTAGAACCCATACAATATATGGCAAGATGAGCATCCTTAGCCACTAGGCCAATTAATGAATCTCTGTTTTGAGTTTAATTAGATGCATTGATTTTTAGTTTTTTTACTCAAAAGATTACATATAAGTATTAAAAGATGAAATTATCCTCCTAATAACACCAAATATTTGTTAAAGTACGGGTGTTTTGTTGATTTCTGTTGAGATGATCAATCGAATCCAAATGGTCAAGAGAAAGATGAATTGGCAATTAAAAATTGAAGGGAAGAAAATGAAATAATAAAAATGAAGGACACGTGATTTAGAGTGGTTTAAGCTTCTAACAAGCTCTACATCCACTAGCTTAGCTCCCCACTAAGGATTTCAAACAATTCACTATTGAATTCGTCCCATTTTCTAGGCTTAGGAGGAAACCGTTATAAATCGATCACGCTTTCAACCCAAAGCTTGATCAAGATCACTCTTTTACAAGGAATTTGTTTTGATATAATAATAGAAAAAATGTTTTGGACTATTTTGAAAAAAGGTTTCAAAATATTTATAAGTCTAAACAACTTGAAAATATGTTTGATTATTTTTATAAGGCTTTGGAATGATTTAAAATGTCTTTCAAGTAGCCAAACTTGAGTTTTTCAAGTAACCGTATCAATACGGTATACCCCGTATTGATACAATTTAGGGTTTCAGCTATAGGAAAACTTCAGTAGCCAAAACCTTACCGATATGGCTTGTTCGTATCGATACGGAGCAGAGTCCTATCGATACTCATTGTAGCGTACCGATACAATTTTAACTACCCCCAATGGTCATTTGAATTGCAGGCC
This sequence comes from Hibiscus tridactylites, assembly GCA_958450335.1. Classification (NCBI taxonomy): domain Eukaryota; kingdom Viridiplantae; phylum Streptophyta; class Magnoliopsida; order Malvales; family Malvaceae; genus Hibiscus; species Hibiscus tridactylites. The sequence continues at coordinate 32,494,632 of OY288269.1, forward strand.
GTACCGATACGCTCCTAGGCGTATCATTACACATCAGTTGAGAAAAGCTCAACGATTAGTTCTGAAGAAGAGCGTACCGATACGGCTACCAGCATATCGATATGGGCAGATCTAGAACTACATTTATTGCAGAAAATAATGGCCCCAACGGCTCCAATTCAACTCCAACGATCTCCAACGGTTAGAAGCACATTTGGAAGTATAAAAGGGACCTCCAAGCATGTATGCAAGACTAATGATCCACAAGTCAACAACATTATGATGTCAAATGTGTCTTAGTGCTCAAATTCTCAATCTTTGTGTAACCCCCTCGTCCCGGTCTGGCCGGATGACCGGTCCGAGTGGGCCACACGGAGAAAACTGAAGCAAAACCCGTTAAGGTTCCCCCTCGGTTAGCAACCCTATTTTTTTCTTTAACTTAATCATTTCTAAAAGTTCATTTAAGTCCTACGTGATCAAACAACGGAATAAAATACAGGAGATAAACATTCGAACCCAAAACAGCATTTAAACAGCCCAATTTTAATCCTTTAAACAGGCCGTTTCGAAACACCCTTGAGGCGTATCGAAACGCCTTGACCAGGTTAACTGCCCCAGAGCCCATATAAGGGGTCGTATCGAAACGGGGGTCAACCGTTCCGAAACGCCCTCAACGGTCAACTTCTCGTGGTCAACGAGATTTTGACCGTTTCGAAACCCTCAGACCCGTTTCGAAACGCCTTCATTTCGTCATTTTCTCAGAATTCTAGTAGCCAAAACGTTCCGAAACCCGTATCGGAATAGGGGGCTCTCAGAGGCCAAACCGTATCGAAACGCGTTCCGATATGGGGTCCCTGAAGCCTACCCGTTCCGAAACGACCCAGCCCGTTTCGAAATGTGGGTTGCATGCAACCTTTGAAAGACAGATTTAGGGGAATTTCAACAAGTCTAAAGGTCCCATAGGACCCCTAAAGGCACACAACACCAACCAACAAAGTCTAGAGGCATACATCCTAGGTTTAGCATACTCAAACACCCACAAGACATGAATTTAAACAATCTTTCATACATGGCAAATACTCATTAAAGACATATCATAAAAAGCATGCTTGAAGACTTTAATAGACAAAAGATACCAAATCGTCACGTATAGGTTTACATGCCATCAAGCAATCTTAAGCATCCATAAGACATACATCATTCAAGCATTTGGCAAGTTATATCATGCTTACAAACCAAGTAAATCCATAGACATCAAAATCATATATGAGTCTTACAAAGCTCATTCAAACACAACCTTGCCACATTCCTAAACTACTACATAATTAATAACCGTACTTGAGCAACAAAACTTGGAAGCCCTTCTTGCCTTGCTCCGAGCTAACACCACGCTAATGATCTGCATTGTTGAAAAAGAGAGCGTAAGCGATAAGCTTAGTGAGGATGCTCTAAATCCGAAAACATCAACAATACAGGGTTCAAGCATGTATTCTCTAATTCTCATTTCTATCATGCATAGGCATAAAGACTAGTAGACCTAGCTAGTCTTTCAAGAGGCATAATATGGCATCTTACATCATACTAAGCTCAAACATCACTTATCAACATCATGCATCGCAAATATAAGATCAAGTTCAATTGGCCACTATTAGTTTACCCGGATGTGCGGATTTAATCTCAACATTCACATTACCTCAGTGGGATTACACTCATCACCGGACATTGCATGGCCGGGATTCCACTCATCACCACATGCCCTACGGATGAGATTCCACTCATCATCCCGTAGAATATATATAAAAGCTTCCTGTGGAATATTACATCACCGTACTCCTCCTTGATGACTTAACGCCATCAAGGCCACGTACGTTTTGACTCAATTTGTGTGCACACTAATTCTAATGATCTATTATTTACACATGGTAAGTTAATTAGTGCCAATTTTCATTTACCACATCACATATCCATCCATCATATCTCATGCTCATCACCTACACATTTCATGGTACGCATGTACAAATTAACCCACATTTCACAAAAGCATAAATAGGCAACCACAATAGCATTTAATGGAAATCAATAGCTAAATTAACAATTTGAATTCACATAGAAATGGCCTACCAAGCACATTCCAACTCACACACTACACACACTCGAACCAAACTTTAAAACATGTTTAAAGTCACTCACCAACCTTCCTTAGCAACCAAAGTAGGCCTCCTACAAGCCCGAATTCGATCCCAATGTTCCTCCGACGTCTCCTCTTGCTTCTAGCCAACCAAAAACACATCAATTATTCCCAATCAATGCTAAAATTCAGTCAACACTCAACTCTTGAGCCCAAACTAACTTCAACATGTTTTCCAATCAAATTAATCCCCCAAATATGCCCATTTTCGTGCTCCTACAAACCCTAGCTGAAAATTCCATTTTCAATCATCCAAATGACACTCAAATGGTCCCAAAACATCCTCGTAACATACACAAATCATCAGCCCTCTAGTTTAAACCTAAAACCCACCAAAAACCAAGTTTTTGACACCTTAAAAATTGCCTCAAGAACCCATTTCGGGTTTTCATCCAAACCTAACCATTTTAACATATTTTAAGCATCTTAAGGTGGTTAAATCAAAACACAACCTAACATTTCAAGACAAGATGAAAAACCCCATAAAAACCTTAACTTTCATTAAACCCTAACTTTTCAAAAGTGGGTAGTTTTAAAATCTATGGCCATGAATAGATAGTAAATGAAGAGGAGAGTGGGAAAGTACCATTACCTTTGAAAAATGACCTTAGGTTGATGTAGAAATCAATGGAATAATGTTTAGGGTTTGGGGAGGGGTTTAGGAGCTTTTCACAAAGGAGAGATGGGGAAGACAAAGATGACACCTTCATTTCTTTTTGTTTGTTCCTTTAATTTCAAAAAAAGTTGTCTTCCTTTTTAAAAGTTTTGGGTTAAATTACCAATTTGGTCCCTCCTAGATAATTAAAACTCAATTAACTCAAGTCAAGGTCAAATTGATTTAATTTAATTTTACCGACTCAGACCACTAACCCGACTAACTCCTAACCCCAAAACACGTGTGTTACAACTCTCTCCCACTTAAGGAATTTCGTCCCCGAAATTACCTGACTGAAAGAGATACGGAAACTGCCTTTCTATATCCTCCTTCCTCTCCCAAGTGGCCTCGTCCACACCCAGACGTTGCCACCGCACCTTTACCAATTCAATCGATCTTCCCCGCAACACCTTACTGTCAGAAGCTAAGATCTCAACTGGTTCTTCCTCATATGTTAAATCCGGATTCAATTCAATCTCCTCTACGAGCATAACATGTGATGGAACGGACCTATACTTACGGAGCATCGAAACATGGAATACATCGTGTATCTTCTCTAGTTCGGATGGCAAACGCAACTGATAAGCAACCAGACCAACCCTCTTCACAATCTCATACGGTCCTATGTACCTCAGACTCAACTTCCCTTTTCGGCCAAATCTTATTACTTTCTTCCACGGAGACACTTTCAAGAACACCTTCTCACCCACTGAGAACTCAACTTCCTTCCTCTTCAAGTCGGCATAGGACTTCTGCCTATCCGAAGTAGCCTTTAATCGATCACAAATCAATTTTACCTTGTCAGTTGTCCCCTTGAGCAATTCCGGCATAGGCAACAACTTCTGTCCCACTTCAGCCCAACAAATTGGAGTTCTACACTTTCGGCCATACAAGGCCTCATACGGAGCCATTTGAATGCTCGACTGGAAGCTATTATTGTAAGCAAACTCAACTAAAGGCAAATGCTTCTCCCACGTGCCCTGAAAGTCAATGATGCAACAACGCAACATATCCTCTAAGATCTGAATAACTCTCTCTGACTGACCATCTGACTGAGGGTGATAAGACGTGCTAAAGTTCAAACGGGTACCCAGAGCTGTATGCAGACACTCCCAAAATCGAGAAGTAAACCGTGGATCTCTATCTGACACAATAGACTTCGGCACACCATGCAGTCTAACAATCTCACCAATGTTCAAATCCGCCAATCTATCTAAAGTGTAAGTAGCATTGACTGCCAAGAAGTGAGCACACTTCGTAAAACGATCCACAATAACCCACACTGAGTTCTTCCTCGTAGGAGTCAAAGGCAAACCTGAAACAAAATCCATGGTCATGTTCTCCCATTTCCATTTCGGAATTCTCAACGGTTGCAACAAACCTGAGGGAACCTGATGTTCCGCCTTCACTCTCTGACACACTAAGCACTTACTCACAAAGTCGGCTACATCTCTCTTCAAGCCAACCCAAAAGTACTCATTCTTCAAATCATGGTACATCTTCGTACTTCCAGGATGCATAGCAAACGGACTACTGTGGGCTTCAGTCAAGATCGTACATCTCAAGTCACTGTCCTCTGGCACTACTATCCTATCCTTGAAACACAAAACCCCATCGGTACTGAAACTGTAGTCTGAATATCTACCTTCGGCTATATCTTGCACGTGAGGTGCCAAAGATCTATCTAAGAGCTGTTTCTGTCTAATCAACTGACCTAAAGTTGGTCTAACCTGAAGCTCGGCTACCAAGCCACCATCTCTGGACAAACTCAATCTAGCAAACATGGCTCTCAAGTCCACGACTATCTTCATACTCAATGCATCGACCACTACATTGGCCTTACCCGGATGGTATTCAATGGTAAGATCATAGTCTTTTAGCAACTCTAACCACCTACGCTGTCTGAGATTCAAATCTCGCTGTGTCATAATGTACTTCAAACTCTTATGATCGGTGTACACTGTGCATTTCTCACCGTACAAATAGTGCCTCCAAATCTTCAGAGCAAACACAACTGCAGCTAACTCTATGTCATGGGTCGGATAGTTGCTCTCATGAGTCTTCAACTGTCTTGAGGAATAAGCCACTACTCTCTTGTCTTGCATAAGAACACATCCTAGCCCTACGTAAGAAGCATCCCTGTAAACTACATAGTCCTTCCCAGACTCTGGCTGAATCAAGATCGGTGCTTGGGTCAAAGCTTCTTTCAATTTCTCAAAGGCTCTCTGTCTTGCATCCGTCCACTCAAATTGAACACTCTTCTGTAGAAACTGTGTCAAAGGAGCGGCTAACTTAGAGAAACCTTCTACGAATCTCCTACAGTATCCGGCTAAGCCTAGGAAGCTATGTACCTCTGTTACAGACTTCGGTTGCTTCCATTCAACAATGGCCTCAATCTTCTTCGGATCAACTCTAATCCCATCGGCTGACACTACATGTCCTAAGAAGACTACCTCTCGGATCCAGAATTCACACTTGCTTAGCTTCGCATACAACTGATGATCTAGAAAAGTCTTCGAAACTAGTCTCAAGTGTCGGTCATGGTCTTCTTCAGTTCGCGAGTACACCAAGATGTCATCTATAAAAACAACTACAAACTGATCTAGGTACTGATGAAAAATCCTGTTCATCATATCCATAAAAGTAGCCGGTGCATTAGTCAATCTAAATGACATGACTAAGAACTCATAGTGACCATACCTAGTCCTAAAGGCCGTCTTCGGTACATCAACCTCTCTTACCTTTAGCTGGTAATAGCCCGTTCTCAAGTCAATCTTCGAAAAAACTGATGCTCCTCTCAACTGGTCAAACAAGTCATCAATTCTAGGCAACGTATACTTATTCTTCACTATCAACTGATTCAACTGTCTGTAGTCTTTACACATTCTCATGCTTCCATGTTTCTTCTTCACAAACAAAATTGGTGCACCCCAAGGTGAAGAACTAGGCCGAATAAAACCTCTATCTGTCAATTATTGCAACTGATTCTTCAACTCTTTCAATTCTTTCGGTGCCATGCGATACGAAGCAATTGAAACAGGAGCCGAATCAGAATAAGTCTCAATGGTGAACTCTACCTCTCTGTCCGGTGGTAACCCTGGTAACTCTTCCAGAAACACACTAGGAAAGTCACATACGGTCCGGATGTCTTGAGGTCTAACCTCACTCATGTTAGGGTTCATCACATATGCTAAGTATGCTTCACACCCCAACTCAACTAACCTCTTAGCCTCTAAAACTGAAACTACATTGGACAAGAACTTCACGTTCTCGCCCACCACTACAATCTCATAGTCATCTGTGAGCCTCAAAGAAATCCTCTTAGTTTCAAAATCTATCCTAGCTCTATGCTCCGTGAGCCAGTTCATACCCAGAATCACATCAAAACCATAGAAAGGTAGCTCCATCATATCCACTGGAAACACATGTCCCTGTACCATCAACGGACACCTTCGGTACATCTTTCTAACTACTACTGTGTCCCCAAAGGAACTAGTAACACTAACTCCTACCTCTAACATTTCACGAGGCAAATTCAAAGACTGTGCATGCTCACTCAATATGTAGGAATGTGTAGACCCAGAGTCAATCAAAGAAAGCAAACCCATAGACTGTATCGAGAAGTTACCTGCGATCACATCGATGTCATGCTGGTCCCCACGCTGAGCGTAAACTCTGGACTGACCTCCGCCCTCCGGCTGAACTGCAACTACATGTGCTATGTTCCTCGGGCCATCATTCCTCGGCTGGAAGTTACCCCTACCGCGCCCGCGGCCCCTCTGAAAGTCATTGGCTCTAGTAGGAGCCTGTCCCACTAGATGTGGACAGTCACGCCTAATGTGGTCTCTAGCTCCACAACTCCGACACGAGTGGAAATTTCCCCAACACTCACCAGTGTGGTTCATCCCGCAAGTAGCACATGTGGGCAACTTCCCACCAGCTCTCTAGCCCTATTGGCCCCTACCGTGGTTACCGCCACCAGGTCTATGATCATAATGATGCCTGTTGTACCGATGCCTCTTGGCATCACCTTTATCAAAGTTACTGGACCTCTTACCCGAACTAGAACCACCAGACCGCTTGGTCAAGCTCAAACTGTGCTCTAAGTCCTTGGCCCTCGCGACCAAGACATCAAAATCAGTGTAGTCTGAAGGTAGAGTATACATCTTGATCTCTTCACTCAGCCCATAATGAAAACGCTTACAACGTTCCACCTCAATAGGAACAAGTTCAGGTGCATACTGACTCAGTCTGACAAATCGAATCTCATAGTCTGTCACGGACATACTCCCCTGAAGCAAAGCCATAAACTCCCTCTTCCTCTCATCGAGGTATCGCAGACCCAAATACTTCTTACGGAATGCTGACTCAAAGAACTCCCAAGTAATCTCGGCCTCATCCATACCCGTAGTAATGGTGACCCACCAAATGTAGGCATCACCCTGAAGCAAGGACTCAACACATCCTAACTTGCGCTCACCAGTACATCCCATCTGAGCGAGAATACGGACAATCTTCTCAAACCACAACTCTGATCTCTCTAGAGTAGACCCTCTAAACTCTTCGGCCCCTAGGCCCCAAAGTCTCTCTAATGGCAAACCAGTGCCCTCACCCTGATGATGTCTTGTTGCCTGACCCCCAGCTACTGCAGCCTGAAATGCCCCCGGCTATCGCCTGAACCAAGTGAGCTAAGTCTATTCCGGCCGGTCCTTGGCCACCTTGGCCTCATTGAGGTCCCTCTCCTTCGGCCCCGGCCTCGCCTCCTACTCCAGGTGGAGGAGGTGGTGGTGGAGAAGCTCCAACTTGAACCACATGCTCTCCCACTTGAGCCTCAACCCTAACTACTGGCTCAACTCCTGGAGCCGCTGCCCGTGGTTCCGGTCGAACCATCCTAGGCCTCCCACGTGGTCTCATGATACAACTAGCAAGGTAATAACTATAACAACAAACAAACAGGGATTACGTTAGCCAAAGTAAGGGTCCAACAGTGCTCAAGTACTCCCTTTTCAATAAAATCTTTTAAATTAAGTAATAGTAGCAATGGGCACACACTCTACACCGAACACGACAACTCATGCTTCAAAACATCATGCGAACATGCAAACACCAAGATTTCATGGCAAGCATACATCGAGCAATGCAATTACTTAGCACATCAAGCTTACCTCACTTACCCGCCCGAGGTCTCAGTAACCTCAGGCTCTGATACCAACAAATGTAACCCCCTCGTTCCGGTCTGGCCGGATGACCGGTCCGAGTGGGCCACACGGGGAAAACCAAAGCGAAACCCGTTAAGGTTCCCCCTCGGTTAGCAACCCTATTTTTTTTTCTTTAACATAATCTTTTCTAAAAGTTCATTTAAGTCCTACGTGATCAAACAGTGGAATAAAATACAGGAGATAAACATTAGAACCCAAAACAACATTTAAACAGCCCAATTTTAATCCTTTAAACAGGCCGTTTCAAAACACCCTTGAGGCGTATCGAAACGCCTTGACCAGGTCAACTGCCCAGAGCCCATATAAGGGGCCGTATCGAAACGGGGGTCAACCGTTCCGAAACGCCCTCAACGGTCAACTTCTCGTGGTCAACGAGATTTTGACCGTTTCGAAACCCTAAGACCCATTTCGAAACGCCTTCATCTCGTCATTTTCTCAGAATTCCAGTAGCCAAAACATTCTGAAACCCGTATCGGAACAGTGGCTCTCAGAGGCCAAAACGTATCGTAACGCGTTCCGATACAAGGTCCCTGAAGCCTACCCGTTCCGAAACGACCCAGCCCGTTTCGAAACGCGGGCTGCCTGCAACCTTTGAAAGACAGATTTAGGGGAATTTCAACAACTCTAAAGGTCCCATAGGACCCCTAAAGGCACACAACACCAACCAACAAAGTCTAGAGGCATACATCCTAGGTTTAGCATACTCAAACACCCACAAGACATGGATTTAAACAATCTTTCATACATGGCAAATACTCATTAAAGACATATCATAAAAAGCATGGTTGAAGACTTTAATAGACAAAAGATACCAAATTGTCACATATAGGTTTACATGCCATCAAACAATCTTAAGCATCCATAAGACATACATCATTCAAGCATTTGGCAAGTTATATCATGCTTACAAACCAAGTCAAGCCATAGACATCAAAATCATATATGAGTCTTACAAAGCTCATTCAAACACACCCTTGCCACATTCCTAAACTACTACATAATTAATAACCGTACTTGAGCAACAAAACTTGGAAGCCCTTCTTGCCTTGCTCCGAGCTAACACCACGCTAATGATCTGCATTGTTGAAAAAGAGAGCGTAAGCTATAAGCTTAGTGAGGATGCTCTAAAACGGAAAACATCAACAATGCAGGGTTCAAGCATGTATTCCCTAATTCTCATTTCTATCATGCATAGGCATAAAGGCGAGTAGACCTAGCTAGTCTTTCAAGACGCATAATATGGCATCTTACATCATACTAAGCTCAAACATCACTTATGAACATCATGCATCGCAAATATAAGATCAAGTTCAATTGGCCACTATTAGTCTACCCGGATGTGCAGATTTAATCTCAACATTCACATTACCTCGGTGGGATTACACTCATCACCGGACCTTGCATGGGCGGGATTCCACTCATCACCACATGCCCTAGGGATGGGATTCCACTCATCATCCCATAGAATATATATAAAAGCTTCCGATGGAATATTACATCACCGTACTCCTCCTTGATGACTTAACGCCATCAAGGCCACGTACGTTTTGACTCAATTTGTGTGCACACTAATCCTAATGATCGATCATTTACACCCGGTAAGTTAATTAGTGCCAATTTTCATTTACCACATCACATATCCATCCATCATATCTCATGCTCATCACATACACATTTCATGGTACGCATGTACAAATTAACCCACATTTCACAAAAGCATAAATAGGCAACCACAATAGCATTTAATGGAAATCAATAGCTAAATTAACAATTTGAATTCACATAGAAATGGCCTACCAAGCACATTCCAACTCACACACTACACACACTCGAACCAAACTTTAAAACATGTTTAAAGTCACTCACCACCCTTCCTTAGCAACAAAAGTAAGCCTCCTACAAGCCCGGATTCGATCCCAATGTTCCTCCGACGTCTCCTCTTGCTTCTAGCCAACCAAAAACACATCCATTATTCCCAATCAATGCTAAAATTCAGTTAACACTCAACTCTTGAGCCCAAACTAACTTCAACAAGTTTTCCAATCAAATTAATTCCTCAAATATGCACATTTTCGTGCTCCTTCAAACCCTAGCTGAAAATTCCATTTTCAATCATCCAAATGACACTCAAATGGTCTCAAAACATCCTCTTAACATACACAAATCATCAGCCCTCCAATTTAAACCTAAAACCCACCAAAAACCAAGTTTTTGACACCTTAAAAATTGCCTCAAGAACCCATTTCGGGTTTTCACCCAAACCTAACCATTTTAACATATTTTAAGCATCTTAAGGTGGTTAAATCAAAACCTAACCTAACATTTCAAGACAAGATGAAAAACCCCATAAAAACCTTAACTTTCATTAAACCCTAACTTTTCAAAAGTGAGTAGTTTTAAAATCTATGACCATGGATAGATAGGAAATGAAGAGGAGAGTGGGAAAGTACCATTACCTTTGAAAAATAACCTTAGGTTGATGTAGAAATCAATGGAATAATGTTTAGGGTTTGGGGAGGAGTTTAGGAGCTTTTCACAAAAGGGAGATGGGGAAGACAAAGATGACACCTTTATTTCTTTTTGTTTGTTCCTTTAATTTCAAAAAAGTTGTCTTCCTTTTTAAAAGTTTTGGGTTAAATTACCAACTTGGTCCCTCCTAGATAATTAAAACTCAATTAACTCAACTCAAGGTCAAATTGATTTAATTTAATTTTACCGACTCGGACCACTAACCTGACTAACTCCTAACCCAAAACACGGGTGTTACACTTTGTATAGACTACACTTGTTGAGCTTAATTGTCAATGTATGCTAAGGTGTATTAGGTTTTGGGTGAGGGCTTATTAGTGCAAACACATACCTTTTAGAGGGATTTCTAGTTTGTTAAGTTTTCTCTTGTTTGAGAGTGATACCAAAGCTCGGTTTGTGAGCTTTGGTTGCTAGACTTGGTGAGTGAGTCTAGGTTGTAATTGGTTGCCTCCTAAGCCAAGAAAAGAGAAGAATTCTTAGTGAATTGGTTGAAATCCTTAGTGAGAAGCTAAGGTAGTGGATGCATAGCTTGTTGGAAGCTTGAACCACTATAAATCCTTTGTCTTTTTGTTTATCTTTTTGCTTCCACTAAATACACCTAAAATACATCTTCTCCACCGCTTGGCAAGAAATTCGATTGAAGGATATCGAGTCTAACAATTGGTTTCAGAGTGAGGCTCAACCAAGAAGGTTTAACCACCTATTGAGACAATACGGAAGCTCGATCAATAAACAAGTCAACTGGTGATAAATGGCCCAATCAATCGACAAGCCACCATTCTTCAACGGTGAGCATTATGCCTATTGGAAGAATAGGATGATGTAATTTATCATGGCCAAGGACTACCGTTTATGGGATCTTGTTAAAGATGGATCGTTCATGCCTCAAAGAAGGAAGGGGGATTGGAATGCCAACGACAAGAAGATGATGTAGCTTAATTGCAAGGCGTTGCACATTCTCTTTTGTGCTTTTGGCCTAGATGTATATGCAAAGACGCCTTCTTGTGAAAGTGCCAAGGAGGTATGATACATGCTTGAAGTCACATACAAGGGAACAAACGAAGTAAAGGATGTAACCCCCTTAACCCGGCCTAGACGGTTGACCCGAATTAAGAAAGTCACACGGGGAAAACCAAAGTCAACCCGAAAGTCAACCTTGATTAACGACCCCTTTTTTTTCTTTTTAATCTTGTCTAGATGCACATTAACCCTAATTGTGATCACTCAACAACATATTCAAAGATCACAAGCATCAGAGATCAAACAGGGACGCAATTGAAAAAATTACAACTTTAGGGACCAAATTGTAATTTCTGATATTTAAGGGGACTTAACCCAAATTAAAGTTACCAACTTGAAATTAGTCAGGTTTCATGCTTCTCTATGAAATTTCAGCTCAAAAGGACTTCCCGAACTCATACAATTGCTCAAACAAGATTTAGGACTAAAACACAAACAATTCAAAACATTTAACTGTCAATGTCAGCCCCCAACGGTCACCCGTTCCGAAACAGGCAGAACCCGTTTCGAAACACGGGCCGTTCCGCAACGCGTACCGGAACACGGACTGGCAGTAGCCAAACCGTTTCGAAATGGTGCCTACCATTTCGGACGCCTGGGTTCATTCAAGGCACCCGTTCCGAAACGGTGTGCACTGTTCCGAAACACTCTGCACAGATTGCAGCAAAATGCATACTTTAACATGCAATTAATCATTCAAACATGCTCCAAATGCTACCAAACTTTACCAGCATGCAATTCAACATATATGAGACTTACTAGCATCATCAATTCATCAAAACAACATCATATGCAAAAAGCCCCAAATCTATAGGCATGCTTCCTACACAAGCTAGCTATTCAAGCACAAACTTCCAAAACAAGCATGTAATGATCCAACACAAAAACCAGCATTCTTATCATCATTCAACATACTTAGGGAGTTCCAAACACCTCCCAAAACATACACATTGGTCCCCCATTGCCAAATTACCAAAAGCTAAAATGTACTAACAAAACCTTCCATACAATGAGCTCTACTTTCACTTGAATGCTTGCCCTCCTTGCTGCCCTCAAGGTTCCCTAATGTTCTGCATTATTGAATTAAGAAAACGAAAGAGAGCGTAAGCAAAAGCTTAGTGAGGAATGCTCTTAAAAACCATTCAATAATGCATTTAAAAACATTTACAAATCATGCTTTAAATCAACCTTTGCACATGCTCAAAAACATACTTAAAACAAGCATCTCATGCTTCATAACATAACATGTCATATTGGTTCAAGTGATAGATTCCATTTCTTTAAAACAAGTTCATCAACTTTCCCAAGGACTTTTAAACACCTTGGCCCCAAGGACTTTTAAACACCTTGGCCATGGACTTTTAACCACCATGAAAGAGGACCACACAAGGACTTTTAACCACCTTTGTGTCCATAGCTTGATTCACCCCAAGGACTTTTAAACACCTTGGCCCCAAGGACTTTTAAACACCTTGGCCCCATGGACTTTTAAACACCATGGCCCCATGGACTTTTAAACACCATGGAAAGGATCACCTAAGGACTTTTAACCACCTTAGTGTCCGCAACAAGAACCATCCAAGGACTTTTAACCACCTTGATGTTCTTAAGTAACAAGGCTCACTCAAGGACTTTTAACCACCTTAGTGACCTTAACCCTTTTTAAAACATCACTTGCCAATATACATCATTTTCATCATTTAATCCACTGTTTTTAAGCATTAAACCAAGCCATATTCATCATGCATTTAAAAGCATCAAACCACATTTAATCAATGTACAAAAACAAGGAACTCTTACCTAGAGTTTCCTTCAACATATGGCTTACAACATCAGCAAATACCATGCTAAATCATGCTTTCAACACAGTAATTAAAACATGCAATAAACCACTTTGCATCACAACAAAATCATGGCCGCCACTAGAGAGTAATTCCGAAAACTTACACTTGAGCTTAGCAAAGTTGTTTAGACTTAAACTAAGCTCCCAAGACATTGGTTTCAAAGCCGAAAACCCAATTTCACTCACGCACTCACCTATTCCACTTTGCTTCAAGCCAAAGCACCAAATCAAGCTTCCGGATCAACAACTCTTGGATCCAAAGATGCCTCCCCTATTTCAACACATCAAAGCAGAGGATTAATGCATCATCATGCATTAATTGCTTCAATGAAAGCACCTAAACTCGCTGCTCTCATCCACACACCATTTTCGGCCACCAAACACAACCGAAAATGCATCCAAACCACTTCTAAACAAAGCCCAGCCATAAACCAGCAAAACCACACATCCTTTAACATCATATAACATCTAAAAACAACCTATTAACATCCTTATACCTCCAGCAACATCAGATCCACAAGATCACCTCAAAAACAACCTTGAATCACAAGCTAAACTTAGGAAACTCAACCTATACGGGATTGCATTAATCAAAACTCAATTCCTTATCAATTTAGAGTTCATTTAACATCAAAAACACATCTAAAATCACAGATTAATCAGATCTAACGAAAATCATCAAAAATCACCAAATCTTGCATTATAAGCCAAGATCCATTTCACCACTTAAAAACCTTTAATAAAACATCAATTAAGGATTGAAAACTTAGGAATTTCAGTAAAGAACTGATAGTTTAGAGGAGAAGGACGTTCTTACCTCCAAACTTGAGTTTCTCCTCTTTTAGGAATCTAAAACCTTGATGAATCAAGTAGCAAATGAAGAGGTTTTGTAGATACTATGATTAGGAATCAAAAGAGAGTTGAAAGGAGGAATTTAGGTGAGAAAATCAGATCAAATTCTCTGGAGAGAAAGTGTTTCGGTTGAGAGAAAATGAGAGAAAGAAAATAGGAAAGTTAGTTATCCAAAATAGCCAAAATGGCTTTCCCTCCACTTTTAATATGTTTAAAATCAGAATTAAGTCTTAAAATATCTTAGAAAAATCTGGAGAAACTCTCTTTGGGTAAATAGCTCCTTAAAGATTCAAAGTTTCAACCCTTTATAAAACAGTCACCAAACTTTCGAAAATTACATTTTGGTCACTAGCCAAAATGTCACCCTTCCAAAACTCTTTTTCCAAAATTGATTTCACAGTTCACTTAATTATATTAAAAGATGATTTTAGAACATTTTTCCATATTTTTAATGCAACCCGAACTAGGCTTTCCTAATTTCACCTCTTTAGATTCGAACAACACTTTGACCAAACCGGTCAACGCCCAAAACTTCTAAGCCCAAAACCGGGGCGTTACAAAGGAGACCAAGATCGGTCTTCTCAACCTTGAGTATGAAAACTTCAAGATGAACCCGGAAGAAGACATCACGAGCATGTTCGATCAGTTCTCCACAATCATCAATAAACTCAAAGGATTTGGAGAGGAGATTGCAGAAGACAAGCTTGTTCTGAAGTTGATTTATTCACTTCCAAAATCATGGGAGGGTACGACGACGACTATCATCGAAGCCAAGAACCTGAAGGAGATCAAACTTGATGAGCTAATTGGGTCCCTTCTTACCCATGAAATGATGTCTATACCCTTGAAGAGGGAGAAGGAGAAGAAGAAGAAGAAGATAAAAGAGCAAGGCATTGATGTTAATGTCATTGCTCCAATTCCTCCAAATTCCAACATGAAGAATCAAGCGATGAGGAAAGTGAAGATGAAAAGATAATTCATCTCTTCAAGAAATGTGCCCGATTCATGAAGAGCAAAATGGAAGAATCAAATCATGAATCGAAGAAGAAGAAGAGGCCAAGCTCTTCAAGCCATAAGAAGAAGGCACATGTGGCTACTTGGAGTGATGATGACTCCACTGATAATGAACAAACCAACCTTTGCCTTATGGTCATCCAAGAAGATTCAAGAGTAACTTCTAATTTATCTACTTCAACCTTTTTCTTTTTTTTTTGATGAATTGCAAGATGCATATAATGATTTTTTTAGAGTTTAAAAATCACATTTTTGAAAAACAAGAAAGTGGTTTCAAATTTAAAAATTCAAAATGATTTGATTTTTAAAACAAAAATTAAAATTGAAGCAAAACTCAATGAGTTTGAACAAAAATGTGTTGATTTACAAAATTTGCTTCACAAAGTTCAAGAGGAAAAATATTTGATTTCCAAAGAGCTTGAAAAGAAAATCAAATTTTGGAAAATTAAATTTTTATCAAAGACAATCTAGTGCCCCTAGATTTTTAAATGGTAAATATTTTAGAAGTATTTGAGTCCCAAAAAGACTAATTACTTCAACTAAAAATGATGAAATTGAAAAATAGATTCCTAAGGGGACTAAATTATGTGCTACTAACGCTTATGGATCCAAAGCAATTTGGATACCAATGATTGTCTTGCTTTAAGTGTGATGATTATTGGTCAATAAAGTACAACATTGATGGGGAGCTCCATACACACAAAGAAGATCATTTGGAGAAGGAAGGCTTCACATCCTACCTTTGGTTCAAGTGTGGTAAAAAATAGTTGAATTTTATTTATTTAATTTGGTTTATTTATTTTAATTCAACTAGTTTATCATAATTGTTGGACTAACCATTTGATGATGCTTTGAGTAAGGGGGCCGTTTTAAAACCAAAACTTTTATTTTTGTCAAAATCTTTTAAACCTCCATTGTTATTTTGAGCTTAAAGTCATTTAAATTCTTTTTGATATAACAAAAAGGAGGAGAAATGATTTGAAATTTTGATTTTTCAAGTGAATAAAGTGAAGCTTTAACTACATTTCATTTTTAAAATCTCTTATTCAAGATTTTAAATACTAAGGGGGAGAATCACAAACAATTTTTTTCAAGTTAGTTTTATTATATCAAAAAGGGGGAGATTATTGAGATATTTGTTTTGATATAATAATAGAAAATTTGTTTTGGACTAAATTGAAAAGGTTTCAAAATGTTTATAAGTCCAAACAACTTGAAAATATATTTGATGGTTTTTATAAGGATTTGGAATGATTTAAAATGTCTTTCAAGTAACTAAACTTGAGTTTTTCAAGTAATCGCATCGATACGGTATACCATGTATTGATATGCTTTAGGGTTTCAGCTACAAGAAAATTCTAGTAGCCAAAATCGGAACCGACACGGTACGCTTTGTAACATACCGATACGATTTTAACTACCCCAACGACTAGTTTCCCAACTATCATTTAAATTGCAGGCCGTACAGATATGCTCCCAAGAGTATCTGTTGAGTGGATTGAATGATCGAATTAAACCAAGAGGGGGGGTGAATTGGATTTTTAAAGTTCTTGGTGGTGGAAATTGCAAATAAAAAGGTAGACAAGGAATTTTAGAGTGGTTCAAGTTCCAAATGAACTCTACATCCATTACCTTAGCTTCACTAAGGATTTGCAACAATTCCACTAATTGCTCTTCCCCTTTTCTAGGCTAAGGAGGTAACCCTTACAATTTTCGGTCAAATTTTGGCACAATTGAAACAAAGAATTTGTTGGCTAAACAAGTATCTCTCAATACAGAAAATAGCCCAATTACAAGCACTCAACCCAATTGAAATGATAAGAATGAAAAATACAATTGGGGTTACAAGACAATAATTGGATTTAGGCACAAATGCTTGGATGTTTGCTTTAGGATCAATAGTTGTTGCTGAAGCTTTTAGAGGTCCCTTTTATACCTTCTCATTGAATTCTAGCTATTGTGGTTGTTGCATTCATCAATAGAGCCGTTGGGGGTGTTATCCACCCTCCATAAATGCAGTATGCAGCCTACCGTTTCGAAACGCCCGACCCTGTTTCGAAACAAACCAAAATAGAAAGAGTTGTTGGGGTGCATTTAAGAGCCCGTATCGAAACAACCAGACCTGTTTCGATACGCTAAGAGCCGTTTCGAAACTTGTTTCGAAACATTTTGCCACTGTCAAGGATCGTATCGAAACGGTTGGAGATCATTTTGATACACCTTAACGGTTTGTTAAAAATTAGTTAAAACGTTCAACAGTCATATTTTTCAAATAAATTTTAAAGCCGTTTCGAAACACTCGATGTCGTTTCGATACAGTGTCTCAATGTTCATAAGTCGTTTCGAAACTTGTTTCGAAACACAGGTTGGTAGTGTTGAAATCGTTTCGATACCCGTTTCAAAACACATGTTCATAGTTTCAAAACTGTTTCGAAACGCCTAAGGCCGTTTCAAAACGGTGACTCAAAAATCACTGTTTTGGCTTTAAGAACACTTAGAAAATATTTGATAAAAATAGTTTTTAACTTAGGCATACTGTTTAAAACATATAGGGAGGTTTGAGGACTTAAAAAATTGTTTTCAAATTTTCAATTTAGTTCTTAGGTTCTTTAGTTATATCAAAATTAAAATACCGGTTTCACAATCTCCCCCTTTTTGATATAACAAAACCAAAGTTAGAATTTTTAAGAGTTTTGAAAATTTTGAGTACATTCTAACTCCCCATCAATTTAAGATAGGTTTTTAAAGTTTTAAAAAGGATTTAAGGATTTAAATTCAAGGTTTAAAACTTAAAAACACTTTAAACATTTAAAATGAATTTTGGCTCTTAGATTACTTCTCCCCCTTTTTGTTAGATCAAAAATAATAAACAAGGCTCAAAGAGAAGAGATAGGGTTAAAAGCAATAATCAATAAGCAATAAGTAACAATAATATTAATTCATAAAATTAAAATATCCAAAACTTAAACCTTAAACAATAAGTTCAAAGCATAATCCCAAATAAAATCAAAAGCATAGGTTCATAAAACATAATGGAAATAAAGATGCAAACTTAATCCTAAAATGCGTAGCTAATATGATATGGCATGAGAATCCTAAGCCTCATCGTCGTCATCATCATCATCCATGGACTCATCATCGCTCTTGGCTTGAGAACGACGAAAATTCATCCATTGGCCATAAAAGGTGGAGAATGACATATCCATAGCCGAGTGTTGATTCTCAATGGATGTGAGTCGATTCTCATTTACAAGGAGACGATCCTCTACGGATTGCAACCGTGTGTTGATAGCACTAAAACCTCTAGACATGTTAGTGTCCAATGTGTTGAACCGCTCGCTCAGAAAGGCCGTGAGAGCTTCATTGTTCGCAACTAGAGCTTGTGGTTGAGGTTCAACTTGAGGTGGAGGTGCTTCCCTATCAACACATTCCCATTGCCCATTGTTGATATATCGAAAGCTAGACCTTCGGAGAGAAGATGCACCAAGTTTTTGCTTGCGGGGTTCCGGTGAGTCATAGGTGCAATTAAGACTAAGCTTGCCAAAGATGTAACTTAAAACAATTCCATAAGTGAAAGATTTAAGTGCATCGGTGTCACGAAGCTTAACATTATGGACAATCTCGGCAAACATGATCTTAACAAGATTAGGGCGCTCACCATGACGAAAACATTCAAGCCAAAAATAATCTACTTGACGAATGTGAGAAAATTTACCTCCTGAGGGGCAAAGAAACCACAAGACGATCAAGTGGAGAAACCTATCGTGAGCATCCAAGGTAAGCACCGAACCGGCGTGAGAACCAAAGTGACTCTCATTGTCGATTCCTTCGTCCTTAAGACCAAAAGTAGTCTCCAAGTAAGGGATGTCAATGACAATCCTCTTTCCCAAGATAGAAGACTCAAGGCCAACAACTTCAGAGTTGTCTTCATTATTGATAAATTGGGCATTTGAGTAAAAGTGAAGGACCATGTGCTTGTAGCAAATATCCGGGATACTCATCAAACCAAGGAACCCCCATTCTCTTAAACGGTCGAGGTAACGAAAGAGAAAGCGCTCGGAGTCAAGAAACGTGATATCAACAACACGCTCACGACGAACTTCGTACTCCTTGATATAATTGAACCGATCCCTCATCTCTTGAGTTCGAAGACTTTTTTGAAATAAATGGGTGAGATTAGGACGAATACTCGATTCACTTGATTGATCGGTCTTACGTTTTTTGTTAACGTTCTCCGTAGACATCCTAAAAACATAAAGCAAGCGATTTAAAAACAAGTTTAAGTGTATGCATGAGATTTCTTAATTCAATCCAATGATAAATCCCACTTAGGTTTAAAAACAAATTTTAGAAACAAAGATACAAAACAAAACAAAAAAAAAAATTAAGAGAAAAACAATTAAAAAAATAGTAAAGAAAATACGAGTCAAAACTTATATATTCGAATAAAAAAATTTGAAGATTTTGAATTTTTTTACAAGATTTGAAAAACCCAAGTATCAAAACATATAGACTATACAAAATTAAAATTTTCTAACCTAGGATTCGAATACAAATTGAAGGAAAAAGAAAAAGATGAAAATATACCTTAAATTGGGATTTTGGATGAATGGATGAAAATCCTTGCACAATATTGTTGATGCTTGCTTAGACTTGTGTTTAAGAGAAAAAACCCTCAAGATTTGGTGAAAAACAATGAGGTTTAGAGGGTTTTATAGGAAAAATCGATTATAGGGTTTTAGGGTTTTGAGAGAGTTTTAATTTATTTTTAACTTTAACATTAAAAGTCCCTTTAAAGTAGTCCGCAAACCTGTTTCGGAACAGTGTAGACCATTTCGAAATGCGGGCACGAAAGTTTGACCGACTTTTCAACTCCAACTGACCGTTTCGATACGAGTTTGACCGTATCGAATCCCCGTTGACTCGTATCGAAACTTGTTTCGATACACCCCTTGGCAGCAGCAAAAATGTTTCGAAACCCTTGGAAGGCGTTTCGAAACACCCTTACCTCAGATAGAAATTTAAAGCAATGGTATCGAAACAAGTGGACCCGTTTCGATACACCTGGGCTTGGAAGTGTAGATGAGGCTCTAAAAGTGCAGAAAAATGAAATTTTCTAAGGCCTAATTTGCATGAATGACATGAATGAGTAGTAAAAACATATGCAAACAAAAACATACTCCCCTAGCTACATGCATGGATGAAATTAGGAGTAAAAACACATAAACATGACATTTCACAAGATCAAGCATTTTAAAGCACAAAATAGGCCCTAAAAGGTCAAGATAGGCTAGTTAGACCAAACTCTCTCGTAAGGGACCAAACACGATCTTTGTCTAATGGTTTTGTAAATATGTCCGCTAATTGATTTAAGGTGTCAACATACTCTATAACCACATCTTCTTTAAGGACATGATCTCTAATGAAATGATGCCTTATTTCTATGTGTTTGGTTCTAGAGTGTTGGATGGGATTTTTTGTCAAACATATAACACTAGTGTTATCACATTTAAGGGGTATGGTTTCAACTTTAATGTCATAATCTAAGAGTTGTTGCTTCCTCCAAAGGACTTGAGCACAACAACTCCCTAAGGATATGTACTCGGCTTCGGTGGTAGATAAGGCTACACTATTTTGTTTCTTAGAGAACCAAGATATGAGCATACTACCTAGGAATTGACAAGTTCCCGAAGTACTCTTCCTATCGATTTTACATCCCCCATAATCCGCATCCGAATAAGCATGAAGGTTGAAGGTGGAGTCTCTAGGGTACCAAAGACCTAAACAATGAGTATCTGTTGAGTTGATCACACAATTGCAAATGGCCAAGAGGGGGGTGAATTGGAAATTAAAATTTTGGTGGGAGGTATGAGTGAAAAATAAAAGTGACACAAGTGGTTAGAGTGGTTCAAGTTCTCCAAATGAACTCTACATCCACTACCTTAGTGCCCACTAAGGAATTTCAACCAATTCACTACTTGAATTCTTCCCCTTTTCTTGGATGAGGAGGTAACCTTACAAACCGATTAAGCTTTCTACCCAAAGCTTAATCCACTCACTTTTACAAAGATAAGGATTTGGTAAACTCAAACAATTCCTCTCAAAGGATAAATGTTTACCCAAATACAATTTCAAACTCCCCAAACTCACAATACAAGATAACAATAAGATCACTAGAGTTGGGTACAAGAATTTGACTTTAAAGAGCACTAGGGTTTGGATTTTTTCTTTGATGTTGCTTGTAGGTTCAATAGTTGTTGCTTGGTCAATTGAAGCTTGTTTTTATACCCTTGCATTGAATTCTAGCCGTTTGGGTAGTTAGGATCATCAATAGAGTCGTTGGGAGCAATTTTCCCGCAATAAATGCAGCTCTGCAACATACCGTATCAGTACTCGGGAAGGGCGTATCGATACCTGCATCAAAGAGGAAAGAGCCGTTGTGCCTGAAAACAGAGCGTATCGATATGCATAGAAGGCGTACTGGTACGATTTTAAGGGGCGTATTAGTACGGAAGGCCGTATCGATACGGTCTTTACTCACTGGAATCCCAAGTCTGATTTTTATAAAAAAAACGTATCGATACACATACCAAGCATATCTGTACAGTATAACGGTCATTTAAAAATTGGGAAACCAAACAACTGACAAGTAACAGTCGAAAAATTAAACGTTGAGATTTTTCAAAGATATGCTTATCGTATCGATACGGTTGCAAAGCGTATTGGTACGGTTTCATGAAAAGAGTTGCCCAGATGAATATCGTATCGATACGGTTGCAAGGCGTATCGGTACGGTAAGCCTATTAAAATTCCAGTGGCAAAAGAGGGTATCGATACACATAAGGGTATCGATACGCTTGGGCATTTTTGCATACTTTGGTTTGAAAATCAAAATTCCAGTAGCAAAAGAGGGTATCGATACGTCTAAGGGTATCGATACGCCTGAGCTTTTTTGCATAGTTTAGCTTGAAAAACATAGGAAAAGAATTAGAGATTTATATGTTTAAGAACTTGTCTTTAGATATTATTTTGTTTAAAAATACTTGTCAATTGTGAGACTTTAAAGAATACTTAAAAATTTATTGTTTTGCAAATTGGTCCTTAAGTTTATGTGTTATATCAAAATCAATTTTGGTTTCACAATCTCCCCCTTTTTGATATAACAAAACCACAAATAAATTTTTAAGTTTTTGAAACTTTGAAAAGCTTTCTCCCCCTTACTTTAAGATAGATTTTCAAAAATAAAACATTGACTCTATGATCCTTCTCCCCCTTTTTGTTAGATCAAATATAATATAAGGATAATAGCAACATAAAAGCAACAATAATTCATTAAACTTAAAGCAATCATAAGAGTTCAAATCATAAAATTCAAATTAAACATAATAGTTCAAATGCATAAACTTCAAAGCAAACATCATAATCCAAACTTTAAAATCCTAAAACATAGATAATAGGCATAGACTTAGATAAAAAAAATGCAATAACAGAATATAAAACTAAATGCCATAAGATGAGATGCATGAACTACTCGTCCCTCTCTTCATCATCATCATCCTCGTCCTCTTCTTCTTCATCATCTTGAGGGGGTTGATTCCTTCGGTTTTGGATAAGCCAAGCACCATGGAAGGCGATAAGAGAAATATCCATGGAGTTTTGGCGAGAAGCCATGGTGTCCATCTTCTTCTCTATACCTTTGACGCGATCTTCTAAGGATGTGAATCGAGTATCCATCGCGGTTTCCATGGAAGAGAACTTCTCATTGAGGAAAGTCATGAGAGTACCCATGGAAGAGGAATCAAACGGAGCACGGGTGAGAGCTCAAAGAAGCACGAGAAGCATCGACCAGAGCATCTTGTGGAGTATCTTGAATGTTACGAACCCATTCATTATCAATGTAAGAGAAACCGGAACGAGCTAGAGAACGCTCATCTATGGGTAGGCCAAGGGTTTCAGGATAGTCATGGGAACAATCAATGCCAAGGGAATGAAGGAGATAACTCAAAGCCGTTGAGTAGTAAAAGGATGAGACTTGTTTGGTGTGACGGTGTTAGACTAAAAAGACAAGGTCGGCAAACATAATTTGACAAAGATTTGGACGTTGACCTTCTCTAAAACACCTAAGCCAAAAATCATCTGTTTGATGAATAGTTGAATATTTCCCACCCGATGGACGTAAAAACCAAGAGACAAGAAGATGAAGGATACGATCATGAGCATTTAAAACTTCTGTTGAGCCTAAAGGACCCATACCCAAGGATTGTTCATCATTGATACCAACATTTTCAAAACCAAAGACATTACATAAATTTTTTTGATCAATTTGAAAGGTTTTGCCCATAACAGAAGATTCAATAGCAATAACATTCTCCCTAGATTCATCATGAACACATACGACATTAGAAAAGAATACGATGACTAGATTCCTATATAGGATAAGAGGAATGCTCAAAAAGGTAAAAACTTCCATTGCTTAATTAAAGATAGATATTGGAATTTGAAACGGGCAGAACTTAAGAATGGGATTGACACAACACGTTCTTCCCTAAGGTTCATACCTTGAAAGAGTTTACATTGTTCTATATCGCCATCATCGAGAAAACTTAATTGGATAATATAAGGAAGGTTAGGTTGTAGGATTACCCTCGAGATCCGCATTAGGATCGAAAGTAGAACGATGACACTTAGTTCCCTTTTTCAATGGTTCCATAACCCTCCTTCATCTTTGTCAAGCTTTATGGAAGAACTCATGGGTGTGGCTTGATGTTTTGCATTCTCCAAGCTGAACTTTTTGAGCATATCATTCACGTACTTAGCTTGATATATGAAGGTGCCATCTTTCCTTTGTTTGATTTGGAGTCCCAAAAAGAATGAGAGCTCCCCCATCATGCTCATCTCGAACTCACCTTGCATTAGCTTAGAAAATTCTTTACAATAACACTCATTAGTGGAACCAAAAATGATATCATCAACATAGATTTGTACTACTAAGATGTCATTGTTATATCTTTTTATGAAGAGTGTAGTATCCACCTTTCCTTTTTCAAAACCCTTTTCAATTAAGAAATTTGAAAGTCTCTCATACCAAGCTCTAGGAGCTTGTTTTAAACCATAAAGAGCTTTTGTTAGTTTAAACACATGGTTTGAAAATTTTGAATCCTCAAAACCCGGTGGTTGTTCAACATACACTTCTTCATTTAAAAAATCATTTAAAAAGGCACTTTTCACATCCATTTGAAAAAGCTTGAAATCATTATAACATGCAAATGCTAAAATCATCCTAATGGCTTCCATCCTAGCTACAGGTGCATATCTCTCATCAAAATCAATTCCCTTTTCTTGGGTATAGCCTTGAGCAACAAGCATAGCCTTGTTTCTCACTATATTACCACTTTCATCTAATTTATTCCTAAATACCCATTTAGTTCCTATAGTAGATTGATTACTAGGTCTTTCAACTAATGTCCAAACTTTACTTATCTCAAATTGATTTAATTCCTCTTGCATGGCCAAAATCCAAAAATCATCTTTTAAAGCTTCTTTAATATTTTTAGGCTCAATGTATGAAAGAAATGCAACATGGTTCATTAATTTGAGAGAGGATCTAGTAGTTACCCCTTTGGATGGATCACCCAAGATTTCGCCACCTTTGACATAGTTGAACTCCCTTGGGTAAGACACCTCCTTTTCCTCAAGAGCCAAGTCCTTCAAGGCTTCAAGAGGTGGATCTTGTGAATCCTCATCTTTAGTTGGAACCTCATCCACCTTTGACGTTTGTCCTCCGTCAATGGCATCAAGGATTCCTACATCATCATCATCACAAGATTCCTTCCTCGGAAGGAGGTTATCATCGAAAACAACATGTATAGACTCTTCAACTACTATAGTTATTTTATTAAATACACGATAGGCTTTAGAGTTTAAAGAGTACCCTAAGAAAATAGCTTCATCACTTTCAGCATCAAATTTACCTAAGTTTTCTTTACCATTATTCAAAACAAAACACTTGCAACCGAAAGGATGAAAATAGCTAATGTTAGGCTTCTTAGATTTTAAAATCTTATAAGGTGTTTTCTTCAAAATTGGCCTAATCATTACTCGATTTATAATATAGCAAGCGGTATTTGTGGCTTCCACCCAAAAATATTTAGGTAAATTATTTTCACAATGCATGGTTCTAGCCATTTCTTCTAAAGTTCGATTTTTCCTCTCAACTACCCCATTTTGTTGAGGAGTGCGAGGTGCAGAAAACTTTTGGCTAATCCCATTTTCATTTAAAAACTCATCGAAACCTAGATTTTGAAATTCGGTTCCATGATCACTTCTATTGTGAGAAATTTTAAGTTCAAGATCATTTTGAGTTATTTTAGAAAATGTGATGATTTTTTCTAAAGCCTCATCTTTTGTACTTAAGAATAGAACCCAAGTAAACCTAGAATAGTCATCTACAAGCACAAAAGCATATGATTTACCACCCAATCTCATTGTTCTAATAGGCCCAAAAAGATCCATATGAATCAATTGTAAACATCTACTAGTAGAGACATCATTAATGGATTTAAATGAAGTTCTATGTTGTTTACCCTTTGAACATGCATCACAAATTTTATCATTAGAAAATTTAAGTTTGAGTAAACCTCTAACTAGATCAAGGGAAATTAATTTCTCTAAGACACTCATGCTAGCATGTCCTAATTTTCTATGCCAAAGCCATGAGTCATGTTCATCATGTGCAACTAAGCATGTATAGGATGAATGGATGTCATCTAAATGCACCATGTATATATTGCCTATTCTATGTCCTATGAGCATTAGTTGATTTGTTTTAATGTTTACAATTTTGCAACCACTTTTATCAAATAAAACATTAAAATCCTTATCACATAATTGACTAATGCTCAATAAATTATGTTTAAGACCGTTGACATACAAAACATTTTCAATGGAAATAGAGGAGTGATTACCAATGGAGCCTATTCCTTCAATGTGGCCTTTGGAGTTGTCACCGAAAGTTACTACTCCACCACTCTTTGGCTTTAGTTCCACGAATCTACTCTTGTCACCTGTCATATGTTTTGAGCATCCACTATCAAGGTGCCATGAATTTTGGCTTGAAGCTTTGGCGTTGTAGCAATGCCCCCCTACAAACAAAGAAATTAGGCCTTGATTTTTGGTACCCAAATCATTTTGGGTCCATGTGTGTTAGCCTTCAAAATTTTGGTTCCCTTAGGATTCCAAGAAGCAATAACATTTATATTATTAGAAATAATGAGTTCCTTAGGAACCCAAACTCTTCTAACTCTTTGACCTCTAGATTTCTTATTAAAATTTCTTTGTTTAGGAATAAAAGGTTTTCTTTTTACATATTGAGATTTAGAAGGGTTTCCTTTTTCAAAATTGTTTTTCCCAATATCAATTGATGTTTTAAGATTATCCACTTCCTTTGTGTGATAATCTTGAAAATCGGAAAGAAGTTTTTCAAGTTCAAGATTTTTCGTTTTAAGATCATTTGAAAGATTTAATAAAAACAAAACTTTATTTTCCAATTCGGAGTTAGTTTTTGAAAATGTTTCATTTTGATTTTTCAAATCGAAAATGATTTTCTTGTTTCTCAAAATGGATTCTTTATATTTTCCTACTAACTCATCGTAAACCTCTTGCAATTCATCATAAGCATCTTGAAGCTCATCAAAAGTAAAATCAAAATTAGATAAGTTCGAATTTACCTTTGGTTCATCATCAATGGCCATGAGACATAGATTGGCCACTTCCTCCACCTCCTCGGAAGACTCATCGTCACTCCAAGTTGTTATTTGAGCTTTGAGCTTGTTCTTCTTCCCAAAGCTCTTCCTCTTCAATTGAGGACATTCGGAATGGATATGGCCGGGCTTTTTGCATTCATAGCAAGTGATTTGGTCCTTTTCCTCTTCCTTACTCTTGCTCTTGAAGTCTCCTTTTCTAATAATCTTTCTCCCACGATTGAACTTCATGAAGCGAGTGAACCGTTTGGCCAACATGGCCATCTCCTCATCTTCATCTTCACTTGAGTCACTTTCTTGATATGAAGCTTTTAGAGCGATTCCAACCTTCTTCTTCTCAACATCCTTCTTCTCAACCGCTTTCTTTTCTTCTTCTCTTCCCTTCCTCATAATCTCATGGGTGAGTAGAGATCCAACAAGAGCATCAAGCTTGAGAGTCTTCAAATCTCGAGCTTCAATAATAGCCGTTCTCTTGCTATCCCATGACTCCGGAAGAGAATACAACAATTTCCTCACTAGTTTGTCTTTGGGGATGATCTCGCCGAACCCCTTCAATCCGTTGACAATGATCGAGAATCGATCAAACATCTTGGAAACACTTTCATCAGGATCCATCTTGAAATTTTCATAGCTTAGATTGAGTAGCCCAATTTTTGTCTCCTTGACATCACTAGTTCCCTCATATGTTGTGTCGAGGGTGTCCCAAACCTCCTTGGCATTTTCGATCGAAGACACATTGGAGTAGATATCCGGACCAAGTGCACAAAATATGACATGAAGAGCTTTATCATTCACTTGCATCCTTCTTCGTTCATCATCCGTCATTTCGGCTTTTACTTTTGGGACAAGTCTTGCTTCTCCATCACTCTTCATAGGAATGTATGGACCTTCTTCAACCACATCCCACACCATGTAGTCGATGGACTTGATAAAGAGCCTCATTCTATACTTCCAATATGGGTAGTTATCCCCATTGAAGAATAGTGGCTTGGTGGTAGATTCAGACTCATAGAGATTGGAGTTGGAGGTGGATGCCATTGCTTGACTAGTTGTTGATCAAACTCTCCTAGAATCTACTCAAGAGGGTTGTAATCCTTCTAATGAGTGTAGCTCTGATACCAATTGTTGAGTTGATCACACAATTGCAAATGGCCAAGAGGGGGTGAATTGGCAATTAAAATTTTGGTGGGAGGTATGAGTGAAAAATAAAAGTAACACAAGTGGTTAGAGTGGTTCAAGTTCTCCAAATGAACTCTACATCCACTACCTTAGTGCCCACTAAGTATTTTCAACCAATTCACTACTTGAATTCTTCCTCTTTTCTTGGATGAGGAGGCAACCTTACAAATTGATTAAGCTTTCTACCCAAAGCTTAATCCACTCACTTTTACAAAGATAAGGATTTGGTAAACTCAAACAATTCCTCTCAAAGGATAAATGTTTACCCAAATACAATTTCAAACTCCCCAAACTCACAATACAAGATAACAATAAGATCACTAGAGTTGGGTACAAGAATTTGACTTTGAAGAGCACTAGGGTTTGGATATTTGCTTTGATGTTGCTTGTAGGTTCAATAGTTGTTGCTTGGTCAATTAAAGCTTGTTTTTATACTCTTGCATTGAGATCTAGCCGTTTGGGTAGTTGGGATCATCAATAGAGCCGTTGGGAGCAATTTTCCCGCAATAAATGCAGCTCTGCAGCATATCGTATCGGTACTCAAGAAGGGCGTATCGATACCTGCATCAAAGAGGAAAGAGCTATTGTGCCTGAAAACTGAGCGTATCGATACGCATAGAAGGCGTACCGGTACGGTTTTAAGGGGTGTATCAGTACGGAAGGCTGTATTGATACAGTCTTTACTCACTAGAATCCCAAGTCTGATTTTTATAAAAAACGTATCGATACGCATACCAAGCGTATCGGTACGGTATAACAGTCTTTTAAAAATTGGGAAACCAACCAACTGACAAGTAACGGTCGAAAAATTAAACGCTGAGATTTTTCAAAGATATGCTTATCGTATCGATACGGTTGCAAAGCATATCGGTACGGTTTCATGAAAAGAGTTTCCTAGATGAATATCGTATCGATACGGTTTAAAGGCGTATCGGTACGGTAAGTCCATTAAAATTCCAGTGGCAAAAGAGGGTATCGATACGCATAAGGGTATCGATACGCTTGGGCGTTTTTGCATACTTTGGTTTGAAAATCAAAATTCCAGTAGCAAAAGAGGGTATCGATACGCCTAAGGGTATCGATACGCCTGGGCGTTTTTGCATAGTTTGGCTTGAAAAACATAGGAAAAGACTTATAGAATTTATATGTTTAAGAACTTGACTTTAGATATTTTTTCGTTTAAAAATACTTGTCAATTGTGAGACTTTAAAGAATACTTAAAATTCATTATTTTGCAAATTGGTCCTTAAGTTTATGTGTTATATCAAAATCAATTTTGTTTTCACAGTATCTCTAAGGTACCTAAAGATTCTCTTAATGGCTATAAGATGATACTCTCTAGGACTAGCTTGAAACCTAGCACACAAGCAAACACTAAACAAGATATTCGGTCTACTTGCGGTAAGGTAAAGCAATGATCCAATCATAGAACGGTAAAGCTTAGAGTCAACACACTTACCTCATTCATCTTTGTCAAGCTTTGTAGATGAGCTCATAGGTGTGGCTTGAGGCTTTGCATTCTCCAAGCCAAACTTCTTGAGCATATCCTTTATGTACTTTGCTTAATTGATTAAGGTGTCATCCTTCCTTTGCTTGATTTGGAGTCCCAAAAAGAATGAGAGCTCCCTCATCATGCTCATCTCGAATTTACCTTGCATTAGCTTAGCAAACTCTTTGCAATGACATTCGTTAGTAGAACCAAAAATAATATCATCAACATAAATTTGTACTACTAAGATGTCATTTTTATACCTTTTTATAAAAAGTGTAGTGTCCACCTTGCCTTTTTCAAAACCTTTTTCAATTAAAAAGTTTGAAAGTCTTTCATACCAAGCTCTAGGAGCTTGTTGTAAACCATAAAGAGCTTTAGTGAGTTTGAAAACATGATTTGGAAATTTTGAGTCTTCAAAACCCGGTGGTCGTTCCACATACACTTCCTCATTTATAAAACCATTTAAAAACGCACTTTTAACATCCATTTGAAAAAGCTTGAAATCATGATAACATGCAAATGCAAGCAACATCCTAATGGCTTCCATTCTAGCTACGAGTGCATAGGTTTCATCAAAATCTATTCCCTCTTCTTGAGTGTAACCTTGTGCTGCTAGTCTAGCTTTATTTCTCACAATGTTATCACTCTTATCTAGCTTGTTCCTAAAGAACCATTTAGTTCCAATGGTAGATTGATTACTAGGCCTATCAACTAATGTCCAAATGTTACTTCTCTCAAATTGATTTAACTCTTCTTGCATAGCCGTAATCCAAAAATCATCTTTCAATGCTTCTTTTATATTCTTAGGCTTTATGCATGAGATAAATGCAACATGATTCATTAATCCAAGAGAAGATCGAGTGGTTACCCCCTTGGATGGATCACCCAAGATTTCACAATCTTTGACATAGTTGAACTCCCTTGGGTAGCTCACTTCCTTTTCCTCAAGAGCCAAGTCCTTCAAGGTTTCAAGAGGTGGATCTTGTGTAACCCCCTTAACCCGGTCTAGACGGTTGACCCGAATTAAGAAAGTCACAGGGGGAAAACCAAAGTCAACCCGAAAGTCAACCTTGATTAACGACCCTTTTTTTTAAAACTTGTCTAGATGCAAATTAACCCTAGGTATGTTCATACATACAACATACTCAAAGACCATAGACATCAGAGACCAAATAGGGACCCAATTGAACAATTTACAACTTTAGGGACCAAATTGTAAATTCTACAAATTACAAGGACTTAACCCGATTTAAAGTTACCATCTTGAAATTAGTCAAGTTTCATGCTTCTCTAAAAATTTCAGCTCAAACGGACATCCCAAACTCATACAATTGCACATACAAGATTCAGGACCAAAATGCAAACATTCCAAAACATATAACTGCCAATGTCAGCCCCCAACGGTCAGGTGTTCCGAAACAGGGAGAACCTGTTTCGAAACGCGGGGCCGTTCCGCAACGCGTACCGAAACGAGGGCTGGCAGAGGACTTTCCATTTCGGAACGGTGTCTTCCGTTTCGGACGCCTGGGCTGCTACAAGGCACCCGTTCCGAAACGGTAGCTACTGTTCCGAAACGACCTGCACAGAATGCAGAAGTTTGGCTGCCAAAACACACCATGAATCAACCAAACATGCTCCATATGCGATCAAACCACACCAGCAAGTTACTCAACACATAAGGAACATAAATGCATCAAAATCTAGATACATGATCACCCCTAGGTACACCAACACATTAACACATTCGGAACTCATTCATGCTTATAAACAAGAAGCATAGCAATACGACTTAAGCACAAGGAGATCCCAAAACGTTGCAAAATTAATCCACATGATTCAACATCATAAACCAAACTTGTCCAGCGTTCACAAACTCGTTAAACATCAACATAAGAGATTCTCCCCCCATTGCCTTTATTAACTATAGCTATTAACCGAGACATACATCTCAAGTGGAGTTCTCCTTGAATCCCTTGCTCCTCGCTGTTCCAACTTCAATTATCTGCATTGATGGACAAAAAGGAGCGTAAGCACATAATTCTTAGTGAGGAATGCTCGAAACCAAAACACCATCAATGCAGCGGGTCTTAAAACCATTTTTAAAAACAAACCCGATTTAATAAACCAAAGCAATGTTTGAAAACCCTTTTCAACAACAAGCTCAAAACCACGCATTGCTCAAACATGAAAACCAACCCTTAGCTTAGCAAGCTAAGTAAACCTTTTCAAGCACAAATTGCAAAGACTTTAATTTAACCTTTCTATGCATAAACACCAAATGCAAAGTTAAATTCAAAACCTTGGAAAACACTTCCACCTCACAACATACCTTTCTCATACTTGATTATCATTTCAAGCAAGAAACCCTTTTAAAACCATTTACTCATTCAATCCAACACATGCATTAAATAAATGCACATATGAACCACATCATCAACATTTGCATCATATGCCTTTAGAAACAAGTCTTAGCAAGACTCCAATGCACTAAAGAGATTTCATGCACACATGCATCACTCTCAATAGATAATCAACACTTGTTCAAACTTAACAAGTAAACATGCATTCTTAATACATTAAACACTTCTCATGCAACCATGCATCATTTCAAGCATCTCATGTTTCATTATAATCCATAACATTATATTGGCTTCCAAGTGATCAACCACATCCACTTTTCAACTCAACATCCAATCGGATACGCGGATCATAAGCGTTGTCCCTACGCTTCATACACACTACCAATCCAAGGTCCCCAAATGGACTTTTAACCACCATTTGACCTTACCAAACACAAGGTTCCCATGTATGGACTTTTAACCACCATACAACGTTAACTTTCACAAGGTTCCCATGTATGGACTTTTAACCACCATACAACCTTAACTTTCACAAGGTTCCCATGTATGGACTTTTAACCACCATACAACCTTAACTTTCACAAGGTTCCCATGTCGTTAGGATACTTGGATGGAGTTTACCGGTTCACACTTAACCACTCCACATCCAAGGCGACTTTATTCACGGTGCACCCAATCATATAGCCGGCTAACTATATCCGCTCAAAGAAACCAAGAACCACTTACATCACTTGCCAATATAACCATATTACCACATTAGTCCAATGATTCACATGCATAACCATAATGCAAAAACCATCATTTACCATCATCAATCCACTGTTTTTAAAGCATTACATAAAGCCATTAAACAACATGCAACATTATGCAACAATTCCACAATTTCAATGTCCAAAACCAAGGATCTCTTACCTTGAGCATCCTTCACATATGGCTTTCAAAACCAGCATTAAACCATGCTTAAATATGCTTCAAAACAGAATTTAAAACATGCAAATCACATGCATTACAACCATCAATCACAATTGCTTTTAAAGCCAAAATCCACAACACAAATCAAGAGCAAAAATCCATTTACTTACTCTTGAGCTTAGCAAAGTTGTTTAGACTTAAACTAAGCTCCCAAAACCTTCAAACCTTGGTTTAAAAGCTGAAAACCCAACTTCACTCACCGATACACAAAACAAGGCTAACCAACAAGCCTTCAGAGCATCCGAAACCTTCCGCACCACCTCTAAAGCTCACGGATCAAACTCCCCTGTTTCAAGCACACAATAACAGAGGATTAATGCATCATTATGCATTAAAAACACCAGCAACACAACTAAACTCGCTGCTCTACTCAAATCCAACATTTCGGCTACCAAACACAACCGAAATCACCTCCAAACACTTCCAAAACTTAACCCAGCCAAGATCCATCACTTCTAACCATTTTTAAACATCAATTAACATCCAAAATGATCACAAACACGTCCTTATACCTCCAGCTATAACAGATCATCAAAAACACTCCAAAAACAACTAAAAACTCAAGCAAAACTTATTAAATTCAACCTATTCGGGATTGCATTGATAAAACCTCAATTCCTTATCAATTTAACATTCATTTAACATCAATTTGACACCTCAAAACACTGCCCAAACAGATCACATGAAATTTCACCAAAATCAAGCAAATCTTGCATTTTAAAGCCAAAATCAAGATTCCAATTGAAAAGCCTTTAACAAATCACAAATCAAGGATTGAGAACTTAGGAATTCAGTAAAGAACTGAGAGTTTATAGGAGAAGGACGTTCTTACCTCCAAACTTGAGTTTCTCCTCTTTTAGAACCAAAAAGCTTGAAGAATCAACTAGCAAATGGTGAGGTTTTGTTGATGTGATGATTAGGAATCAAAAGAGGATTGAAAAGAGATATTTAAGTGAAAAAATCAGAAGAAAATCTCTGGAGAAAAGATGTTTGGGTTGAGAGAAAATGAGAGAAAGTAAAATTGGAAAATATGGAAAGTTAGTTGCAAAATAGGAAAATGACTTCCCTCCACTTTTCTTTTGTTTTAAAATCAGAATTAAACATTAAAATATCTTAGAAAAATCTGGAGAAACTCCCTTTGGGTAAATAGCTCCTTAAAGATTCAAAATTTCAATCCTTTCTAAAACAGTCACGCAACTTTCAAAATTTACATTTTGGTCACTAGCCAAAATGTCACCCTTCCAAACCTCATTTTGTAAAATTGATTTCACAGTTCACTTATATATATTAAAAGAGGATTTTAGAACATTTTTCCATATTTTTAATGCAACCCGAACTAGGCTTTCCTAATTTCACCTTTTTATATTCGAACAGCACTTTGACCGAACCGGTCAACGCCCAAAACTTCTAAGCCCAAAACCGGGGCGTTACAACTCTCCCCCTCTTAGGAAATTTCGTCCTCGAAATTTCGACTGGCGAAAAGAGAACAACTAAACTTCTCAAATCAACACACAAGGCAACACAAAAGCCTCAACCACCACTGAACACTTTCCACACAAAACTCCACCGAACCCAACACCACCACATGTTGTTCACAAATTCCAGCACACTCAAATGTTAACCACATCTTAACCTTTCGCACTTCCGGACTGCACACAGCCCCAACAACATCCTGAAGAACCTCAAACTTTTACAGCACACAACACCTTAACACACAACTCTCAAAACTTGTTCACATAATAACACCAACCAATCCAATTCAGCCACTAAGAAATCCACAACCTCGTCTGCTTCCAAACTCTTTACCAAAAACTACTCAACCTCTTTCAGAGATTTACACAACAAGCAAAAATTCTTAAGCAACAACTGCTTACCCAAACTTCTCAACGTATTACTGTCCCTACTTCACATCCACCGCAATCTTTACCATCGACTCACCAGGACTACTCACCCGAAATCCAAAAATTACATCACAACCCTAACTTGACTCCGCCAGCTGTTCCATTACATCACCAGCTGACTTCAGACGAAACTTACTTAACCACAACCAGCCAACCACTTCTCACGAGAATCTGTCCCACCAACAATGGCCTTCGATCTTTCATTACCTTTCCACTTCAACTTTGACCACAACACTTGCCTTACTAGAACATCGCCCAACTCGAACGTACATATCATCTTCTCAACTCTTCAAGGTTGCTAAGAACCAACACTACATAAACAACCCTTCTACTACAACATTAATGCTAAGCTATCTCAGCACTCTAGAAACACATCCACTATCCTCAACATCACTTAACACTAAGGAACCACCACCTTTACTAGCTATTCAAACCACTTGACCGATTCTAACCTCAACCGGTACTCCTCACCACCAACCCACTGAACTCTTTAAACAGCAAACACTTTCCTTCTACCACATACTATATCGTGCTCACTATTACCAACAACTAGCTCAATACTTTCCATTACTTCTAACTTCCACTCAACACCAACACATCCTCTAAAAACCCATCATCCAACCTAACCCAACCACAACACTAACAGATTCGATTAGTTATTGGCGAGTGTGAACTTTCGTATGCATGGTCACCAATATGCCCTATCAATGCCTGATGTACATGTATGCAAAACCTCTAATGTCATGCCACATGTATGCATGGACCAACACATATATAATATAGCATATAACAAATGATTTTAACTGTGCATGAATGCCAGTTCACACCCTCCAATAACATCCTCAAAATCAGTCTAAGAACAACCTCCTACCTCACTTCTAACTTGTCTAACTCCACCACTCCAACAACCATTAACCACAAGATACTCACTGAAGCCCTCTTCACTCTAAAGTTGTTTCCAGAACAACAACTTCCACTACCCCAACATGCTAGCAACGAAACCATACCCACTACACAAGAAGACCAACAGAAACCAAACTAAGGTAACTAGACAAAGGTTACTTAGCAAGGTTACCTGAAAACACATCACCACCCTGGAGCTCCAACAGACGAGCTCTCTTCCTCGCAGAACCATCATCCTCCAGCCGCACCACTGCAGCATCAGCTAACACACTAAGGTCATCACCAACTCCCTGCGGTAAAGAACCTTGGCTGTTCCGAGCCAACTTCAAACAATCACGCCTCCTATGTCCAACAGACCCACATTTCCAATAGATTTCCTTTCCCAAACTCTTCACAACATTCTGCTCTTCCTGCCACCTCCGAACCTTGCCTCGGCCGTGCCCACGACCCTTCAGAGACCCTTTGGCTACCACTGAAGCTGACTTCACCCCAAGAGGACAATCTCGCTTCACATGCTCTTTAGAACCACAGTTCCAACAAGCACCCGCGCCCCAACAACCTCCAACATGGCACCTTCCACAATGATTACACACCGGTAGCTGAGCCTCCACTCCTTGTTCAACCAGCACTTGCCCCAGATCTGCACTACCTTCACACTGCTTAACCCTTGGAAATTTCTCCCCGAGATACCTTTCATAAAAGGCAGACACAAAGAAGTCCCAATCAATATCATGGATGTGCGATGCCACCGCCACAGATGTCCACCAGGCACACGCGTCCTCCAACATCAAAGAGACAACGCTCCCCAGCTTACAGGCATAATCATAACCTTCCTGATCCAAAATCAGAACCACACTGGCTAACCAAGCCTCAAACATCTCAGGTGAAGAACCATGATACTCCACAGCACCCAAATCAAGCAAACGCTGCTTCGACAAACCCACACATCCCACAGCCAACACATCTACCGACTTTACTTTTGCCACAACCTGAGATGTTCCCAACATCTCTTGAACAACAGGTGATGAACTCTTCATCACAGAACCAGCTTCTCCCTCCTGTCTCAATACCTCAACACCAAGCACAGAAGATTGAGACGAAACACCTCCATTAAAAGGTGAATTCCACGCCTTAACAACATGCCCTAAAGCAGCCACCATCTCACCCAACTGCCATTCTTTCATCGATTTCGCCATACTATTAACAACAAACAATCACAGCAAAACAAACAAACCAATTAGACCAGCTTTAAGCAAGGATTCAAACTCCAACTCCAAAATAACACAATAGCTATAGTAATAAGGCAATGGGTATCCCGTATTCTCCCCTTTTTCATGACATAACAGTAAACAAAAACATGGATATCACAACATCAAGCATATCAAGCAACACATTCGATCATGCTTTCATCAAACAACATCCACTTACAACAGCATAATATCAACATATCATACTCAAAACACTCTCATCATGCATAAAACCAACTCACAACATCAGCACGAATCCACATAACTCAACGATGATTCATAGCCACAAAGCATGCTTGAAAACATTAACAACTTGCTCAGAAACACGTGTTTCAACCAGCTTTCAACCACACATCAGCATAAACATCATACACATATTACAACAACTTACCGATTTCCCCAAGCATTCGCAACTCAGCTCTGATACCACCAAATGTAACCCCCTTAACCCGGTCTAGACGGTTGACCCGAATTAAGAAAGTCACACGGGGAAAACCAAAGTCAACCCGAAAGTCAACCTTGATTAACGACCCTTTTTAAAAAAAAACTTGTCTATATGCAAATTAACCCTAGGTATGTTCATACATACAGCATACTCAAAGACCATAGACATCAGAGACCAAACAGAGACCCAATTGAACAATTTACAACTTTAGGGACCAAATTGTAAATTCTGCAAATTACAAGGACTTAACCCGATTTAAAGTTACCATCTTGAAATTAGTCAAGTTTCATGCTTCTCTGCAAAATTTCAGCTCAAACGGACATCCCAAACTCATACAATTGCACATACAAGATTCAGGACCAAAATGCAAACATTCCAAAACATATAACTGCCAATGTCAGCCCCCAACGGTCAGGTGTTCCGAAACAGGGAGAACCTGTTTCGAAACGCGGGGCCGTTCCGCAATGCGTACCGAAACGAGGGCTGGCAGAGGACTTTCCGTTTCGGAACGGTGTCTTCCGTTTCGGACGCCTGGGCTGCTACAAGGCACCCGTTCCGAAACGGTAGCTACTGTTCCGAAACGACCTGCACAGAATGCAGAAGTTTGGCTGCCAAAACACACCATGAATCAACCAAACATGCTCCATATGCGATCAAACCACACCAGCAAGTTACTCAACACATAAGGAACATAAATGCATCAAAATCTAGATACATGATCACCCCTAGGTACACCAACACATTAACACATTCGGAACTCATTCATGCTTATAAACAAGAAGCATAGCAATACAACTTAAGCACAAGGAGATCCCAAAACGTTGCAAAATTAATCCACATGATTCAACATCATAAACCAAACTTGTCCAGCGTTCACAAACTCGTTAAACATCAACATAAGAGATTCTCCCCCCATTGCCTTTATTAACTATAGCTATTAACCGAGACATACATCTCAAGTGGAGTTCTCCTTGAATCCCTTGCTCCTCGCTGTTCCAACTTCAATTATCTGCATTGATGGACAAAAAGGAGCGTAAGCACATAATTCTTAGTGAGGAATGCTCGAAACCAAAACACCATCAATGCAGCGGGTCTTAAAACCATTTTTAAAAACAAACCCGATTTAATAAACCAAAGCAATGTTTGAAAACCCTTTTCAACAACAAGCTCAAAACCACGCATTGCTCAAACATGAAAACCAACCCTTAGCTTAGCAAGCTAAGTAAACCTTTTCAAGCACAAATTGCAAAGACGTCAATTTAACCTTTCTATGCATAAACACCAAATGCAAAGTTAAATTCAAAACCTTGGAAAACACTTCCACCTCACAACATACCTTTCTCATACTTGATTATCATTTCAAGCAAGAAACCCTTTTAAAACCATTTACTCATTCAATCCAACACATGCATTAAATAAATGCACATATGAACCACATCATCAACATTTGCATCATATGCCTTTAGAAACAAGTCTTAGCAAGACTCCAATGCACTAAAGAGATTTCATGCACACATGCATCACTCTCAATAGATAATCAACACTTGTTCAAACTTAACAAGTAAACATGCATTCTTAATACATTAAACACTTCTCATGCAACCATGCATCATTTCAAGCATCTCATGTTTCATTATAATCCATAACATTATATTGGCTTCCAAGTGATCAACCACATCCACTTTTCAACTCAACATCCAATCGGATACGCGGATCACAAGCGTTGTCCCTACGCTTCATACACACTACCAATCCAAGGTCCCCAAATGGACTTTTAACCACCATTTGACCTTACCAAACACAAGGTTCCCATGTATGGACTTTTAAACACCATACAACCTTAGCAACACCGATTGGTAGTTGTATAACATCACTAACGAGATCCGGGACACCATATACAAGATCCACACATGGACTTTACACCACCATTGTGATCTTAACAAGCACAAGGTCCACCAATGGAATTTTAACCACCATTATTACCTTTGCTTACCCAAGGTCCTCGAATGGGATTCCAATCACCATTATAACCTTAACCATCTTGTTAGGATACTTGGATGGAGTTTACCGGTTCACACTTAACCACTCCACATCCAAGGCAACTTTATTCACGGTGCACCCAATCCTATAGCCGGCTAACTATATCCGATCAAAGAAACCAAGAACCACTTACATCACTTGCCAATATAACCATCTTACCACATTAGTCCAATGATTCACATGCATAACCATAATGCAAAAACCATCATTTACCACCATCAATCCACTGTTTTTAAAGCATTACACAAAGCCATTAAACAACATGCAACATTATGCAACAATTCCACAATTTCAATGTCCAAAACCAAAGATCTCTTACCTTGAGCATCCTTCACATATGGCTTTCAAAACCAGCATTAAACCATGCTTAAATATGCTTCAAAACAGAATTTAAAACATGCAAATCACATGCATTACAACCATCAATCACAATTGCTTTTAAAGCCAAAATCCACAACACAAACCAAGAGCAAAAATCCATTTACTTACTCTTGAGCTTAGCAAAGTTGTTTAGACTTAAACTAAGCTCCCAAAACCTTCAAACCTTGGTTTAAAAGCTGAAAACCCAACTTCACTCACCGATACACAAAACAAGGCTAACCAACAAGCCTTCCAAGCATCCGAAACCTTCCGCACCACCTCTAAAGCTCACGGATCAAACTCCCCTGTTTCAAGCACAAAATAACAGAGGATTAATGCATCATTATGCATTAAAAACACCAGCAACACAACTAAACTCGCTGCTCTACTCAAATCCAACATTTCGGCTACCAAACACAACCGAAATCACCTCCAAACACTTCCAAAACTTAACCCAGCCAAGATCCATCACTTCTAACCATTTTTAAACATCAATTAACATCCAAAATGATCACAAACACGTCCTTATACCTCCAGCTATAACAGATCATCAAAAACACACCAAAAACAACCAAAAACTCAAGAAAAACTTAGGAAATTCAACCTATTCGGGATTGCATTGATAAAACCTCAATTCCTTATCAATTTAACATTCATTTAACATCAATTTGACACCTCAAAACACTGCCCAAACAGATCACACGAAATTTCACCAAAATCAAGCAAATGTTGCATTTTAAAGCCAAAATCAAGATTCCAATTGAAAAGCCTTTAACAAATCACAAATCAAGGATTGAGAACTTAGGAATTTCAGTAAAGAACTGAGAGTTTAGAGGAGAAGGACGTTCTTACCTCCAAACTTGAGTTTCTCCTCTTTTAGAACCAAAAAGCTTGAAGAATCAACTAGCAAATGGTGAGGTTTTGTTGATGTGATGATTAGGAATCAAAAGAGGATTGAAAAGAGAGATTTAAGTGACAAAATCAGAAGAAAATCTCTGGAGAAAAGATGTTTAGGTTGAGAGAAAATGAGAGAAAGTAAAATTAGAAAATATGGAAAGTTAGTTGCAAAATAGGAAAATGACTTCCCTCCACTTTTCTTTTGTTTTAAAATCAGAATTAAACATTAAAATATCTTAGAAAAATCTGGAGAAACTCCCTTTGGGTAAATAGCTCCTTAAAGATTCAAAGTTTCAATCCTTTCTAAAACAGTCACGCAACTTTCAAAATTTACATTTTGGTCACTAGCCAAAATGTCACCATTCCAAACCTCATTTTGTAAAATTGATTTCACAGTTCACTTATATATATTAAAAGAGGATTTTAGAACATTTTCCTTATTTTTAATGCAACCCGAACTAGGCTTTCCTAATTTCACCTTTTTATATTCGAACAACACTTTGACCGAACCGGTCAACGCCCAAAACTTCTAAGCCCAAAACCGGGGCGTTACATCTTGTGTGTCCTCTTCCTTTGTTGGAATCTCATCCTCCTTTGAAGTTTGTCCTCCATCAAACGCATTTATGATTCCTACATCATCATCATCACAAGAATCCTTCCTTAGAAGAAGGTTATCATCGAATACAACATGTATAGATTCTTCTACTACTAAAGTTCTCTTGTTAAATACTCGATAGGCTTTAGAGGTTAAAGAGTATCCTATGAAAATAGCTTCATCACTTTTTGCATCAAATTTACCTAAGTTGTCTTTTCCATTATTTAAAACAAAACACTTGCAACCAAAAGGATGAAAATAGCTAATGTTAGGCTTTTTAGATTTTAAAATCTCATAAGGTGTTTTCTTTAAAATTGACCTAATCATTACTTGGTTAACAATATAGCAAGCGGTGTTTGTGGCTTCTGCCAAAAAATATTTAGGTAAATTATTTTCACAAAGTATGGTTCTAGCCATTTCTTGTAAAGTTCTATTTTTCCTCTCAACTACCCCATTTTGTTGAGGAGTTCGAGGAGCCGAAAAATTGTGGCTAATACCATTTTCATTCAAAAATTCTTCAAACCCTAAATTTTGAAACTCAGTTCCATGATTGCTTCTAATATGAGATATTTTAAGTTCAAGATCATTTTGGGTTAGTTTTGAAAATGTGATGAATTTTTCTAAAGCCTCATCTTTAGTACTTAAAAATAGAACTCAAGTAAATTTAGAAAAATCATCAACAAGTACGAATGCATAAGATTTACCACCCAAGCTCATAGTCCTAATTGGCCCAAATAAATCCACATGGATAAGTTGTAAACATCTACTTGTAGAAACATCATTAATGGATTTAAAGGAAGACTTATGTTGTTTACCCTTAGAGCATGCATCACAAATTTTATCGTTTGAGAACTTAATCTTGGGTAAACCTCTAACTAGATCAAGGGAAGTTAGTTTTTCTAAAACACTAATGCTAGCATGTCCTAGTTTACTATGCCACAACCATGCATCATTTTCATTTTGTGCTACCAAACATGCATGAGATGTATGTATGTCATCTAGATGCACCATGCATATGTTAGCTATGCGACGACCTATGAGCATAATATTATTAGATTTAATGTCAACAATTTTGCACCCATTTTTATCAAATAAAACATTAAATCCTTTATCACACAATTGACTTATGCTCAACAAGTTATGTTTAAGACCATCGACATACAAGACATTTTCAATAAGAATAGTAGAGTAATTACCTATGGAGCCAATACCTTTAATGTGGCCTTTGGAGTTGTCGCCAAATGTTACCACTCCTCCGCTTTTTGGCTTTAGATCCATGAATCTACTCTTGTCTCCGGTCATATGCCTCAAGCATCCACTATCAAGGTACCATGAGTTTTGACTTTGTGCTTTGGCCTTGTAGCAATGCTCCCCCTACAAAAAATATATTAAACTTTTGTTTTTGGTACCCAAATCATTTTGGGTCCATGAGTGTTAGCTCCCAATAACTTGGTTCCCTTAGGAATCCAAGATGACATAGCAACAATGTTATTAGATTTTACAAGTTCCTTAGGAACCCATACACTTC
Source organism: Hibiscus tridactylites (assembly GCA_958450335.1). NCBI lineage: Eukaryota > Viridiplantae > Streptophyta > Magnoliopsida > Malvales > Malvaceae > Hibiscus > Hibiscus tridactylites. The sequence continues at coordinate 32,537,609 of OY288269.1, forward strand.
TAATCCTTTTAGTTCTACTATGTCTAGGAAAGCTACCTTGTTTTTAGTAATTAGTCTTTTTCCTAGGTTGGTTTGTTTTTGAAGATTCACCTATTTCATGCTTCACACTACCAACATTTTTAAAAGACTCTTTGAGCTTATTAAGCTCATCTAACACCTTTTGGTGTTCACTATTACATTGAGAAAGAAGATTATTAAGGTCAATGTTTTCATCTTGAAAGAATTTTAGTTCATCTTTCAACCCTAATATCTTTTTCTCAAATTTTAAATTAGCTTGAGAAAGTGAGTAATTTTTATCATTTAGTTCCGAAAATTTTTCTTATTCCTAATGACCGACTCCTTGTATTTCTCAACTAATTCATCATAGACCTCTTTCAACTCATCATATGCATCATTTAATTCATCATATGTCAAATCTAAAGATGACGAGTTAGAGGTTACCATGGAGGAATCTTCCTCAAGTGCCATGAGGCAAAGGTTGGCCACTTCTTGTTCGTCATCCTCGGATGACTCCTCATCACTCCAAGTAGCAAGCTTGGCTTTGAGCTTCTTCTTCTTCTCAAAGCCCTTCTTCTTGAGTTGAGGGCACTCCGAACGTATGTGGCTGGGTTTATTGCACTCGAAGCAAATGATTTGATCCCTTGCTTCTTCTTTGTTTTTACCTTTGAAGTCCATCATTCTTTGAATTTTTCTTCCCCGGTTGGACCTCATAAAGCGTGAGAATCGTTTGGTTATCATAGCCAATTCTTCTAGCTCATCCTCCTCACTAGAAGAGCTCTCCTCAAGTAATGAAGCTTTGAGATCTATTCCCATCTTCTTCTTCTTTTCCACCTCTAGCTTTTCTACTCTCTTCTGTTCTTTCTTCTTCTCTTCTTCCCTTCCTTGCTTCATAATCTCATGAGTAAGGAGAGAACCCACTAGCTCATCAAGCTTTAAAGTCTTCAAATTTTTAGCTTCTATGATGGCTGTTCTCTTCCCATCCCAAGATTCGGGGAGTGAGTAGAGTAGCTTACGGACAAGCTTGTCTTCCGGTATTGTCTCTCCAAATCCTTTAAGCCCATTTACTATGGTAGAGAAGCGATCAAACATCTTGGACACCGTCTCATCGGGTTCCATCTTGAAATTCTCATAACTAAGATTGAGAATTCCAATCTTAGTTTCCTTGACATCGTTGGTTCCCTCATAGGTGGTCTCAAGAGTATCCCACACTTCTTTGGCACTCTCAATGGATGATACTTTGGAGTAGATGTCCGGATCGAAAGAACAAAAGAGCATGTGGAGAGATTTGTCATTTATTTGGATCTTCTTCCTTTCTTCTTCACCCATCTCCACCTTTTTCTTCAAAACCATCTTCCCTTCACTATCTTGCTTCAATGGAATGTAGGGGCCATCTTCAATGACATCCCAAACCAAGTAGTCTTTGGACTTGATGAAGAGGCGCATTCTATTCTTCCAAAATGGATAGTTGTCACCATTGAAGAAGGGTGGTTTTATAGTGGATTGAGACTCATACATGCTCGAACCGGAGGTAGATGCCATCTCTTGATTTTTGGATGATCACACTCTTCCTAGGAATTCCTCTTGTGGTTGTTAATCCTCAAAGAGGTAGGCTCTGATACCAATTGTTGAGTGGATCGAATGATCGAATTAAACCAAGAGGGGGGTGAATTGGATTTTTAAAGTTCTTGGTGGTGGAAATTGCAAATAAAAAGGTAGACAAGGAATTTTAGAGTGGTTCAAGTTCCAAATGAACTCTACATCCACTACCTTAGCTTCACTAAGGATTTGCAGCAATTCCACTAATTGCTCTTCCCCTTTTCTAGGCTTAGGAGGTAATCCTTAAAATTTTCGGTCAAATTTTTCTACCCAAAATTTGACCCAATCCTCACACAATTGAAACAAAGAATTTGTTGGCTAAACAAGTATCTCTCAATACAGAAAATAGCCCAATTACAAGCACTCAACCCAGTTGAAATGATAAGAATGAAAAATATAATTGGGGTTACAAGACAATAATGGGATTTAGGCACAAATGCTTGGATTTGATGTTTGGATGTTTGCTTTAGGATCAATAGTTGTTGCTGAAGTTTTTAGAGGTCCCTTTTATACATTCTCATTGAATTCTAGCCGTTGTGGTTGTTGCATTCATCAATAGAGCCGTTGGCGGTGTTATCTAACCTTCATAAATGCAGTCTGTAACCAACCGTATTGAAATGCCCGACCCTGTTTCGAAACATACCAAAATAGAAAGAGCCGTTGGGGTGCATTTAAGAGCCCGTATCAAAACGGTCAGACCTGTTTCGATACTCTAAGAGCCGTTTCAAAACTTGTTTCGAAACATTTTGCCACTATCAAGGATCGTATCGAAACGACTTGAGATCGTTTCGATACGCCTTAACGGTTTGTTGAAAATCAGTTAAAAACATTCAACAGTCATTTTTCAAATCAATTTTAAAGCCGTTTCGAAACACTGGATGTCGTTTCGACACAGTGTCTCACTGTTCATAAGCCGTTTTGAAACTTGTTTCGAAACACGGGTTGGCAGTGTTGAAATCGTTTCGATACCCGTTTCAAAACACATGTTCACAGTTTCAAAACTGTTTCGAAACGTCTAAGGCCGTTTCGAAACGTTGACTCGAAAATCATTGTTTTGGCTTTAAGAACACTTAGAAAATATTTGATAAAAATAGTTTTTAACTTAGGCACACTGTTTAAAACATATATGAAGGTTTGAGGACTTAAAAATTCGTTTTCACATTTTCAATTTAGTCCTTAGGTTCTTTAGTTATATCAAAATTAAAATATCGGTTTCACAGTATCGATACACATCAGCTTAGAAGAGCTCAATGGCTAGTACTGAAGAAGGGCATACCGATACAGCTACCCGCATATCGATACGGACAACTCCAGAACTACATTTATTGCAGGAAATAAAGGCCCCAATGGTCTCCAACGGCTAGAAGCTCTTTCGAAAGTATGAAACGGACCTCTAAGCATGTATGTAAGACTAATGATCCACAAGTCAACAACATTATGATGTCAAATGTGTCTTAGTGCTTAAATTCCCGATCTTTGTATAAACTATACTTGTTGAGCTTAATTGTCAATGTATGCTCAAGTGTATTAGGTTTTGGGTGAGGGCTTATTAGTGCAAACACATATCTTTTAGAGGGATTTCTAGTTTGCTAAGTTTTCTCTTGTTTGAAAGTGATCCCAAAGCCCGGTTTGTGAGCTTTGGTTGCTAGACTTGGTGAGTGAGTCTAGGTTGTAATTGGTTGCCTTCTAAACTAAGAAAAGAGGAAGAATTCTTAGTTAATTGGTTGAAATCCTTAGAGGGAAGCTAAGGTAGTGGATGTAGAGTTTGTTGGAAGCATGAACCACTATAAATCCTTTCTTTTTGTCTATCTTTTTTTCTTCCACCAAATACACCCAAAATACATCTTCTCTACCACTTGGCAAGCAATTCAGTTGAAGGATATCGAGCCTAACAGAATTGTTGGCAAACTTAAATTGACCTCTCCCCAAACATGAAATAAAAGAATACAAAGAAAATTCACAACTTGGGTACAAGAGTAAGACTCTAAAAGGCTCAGAGAGATTGGATTTTTGCCTGAATGTTTCTCACTTGATGAATAGTTGTTGTTGTAGCTTTTGAGTCTTGCTTTTATATCCCATGATTGATTTCTAACCGTTTGGGTAGCTGAGATCATTAATAGAGTCGTTGGAGACCATTTTTCCCGCAATAAATGCACTTCTGCTGCATGGCGTATTGGTACACGAGAGCCCCGTATCGGTACCTGTAAGACAGAAACTAGCCGTTGCAAAAGTAAATGCAGGGGAGTATCGATGCGCGGGAAGGCGTATCGGTTTTAGTGTAAAATAGGGGTCATATCGAAAAGGTTAGGTCGTATCGTTACGATTTTTACTCACTCGAATCTGTGAAAAAGTCTTGAGAAAAAGGTATCGGTATGCTTCAAGGGCGTATCGAAAAGGAAAGCTTTGTTTTTACAAAAGCGTATCGAAATGGATGTAACCATATCGGTACGAGTTAATTGAATTTTGAAGCTCTAAATCATACTCAACGGTCGAAAAATATAATACAAAGATTTTAAAAATCTTAAGACCTCGTATCGGTATGCTGATGTGTCGTACCGAAACTAAGGATCGGTACGCCCAAGCTCTGTACTGAAACTCATAAGTATAAACCTAGGTTGACGACCATATTGAAATGGGCAAGCCCGTATCGCAACACCGTATCGAAATGGTGTGAGCTGTATCGAAACAATATGTTCAATTAAAATTCCAGTAGCCAAATTTCGTATCGAAACTATATAGGGCGTATCGATACGCCTGGGCGATTTGGTAAAGTTTGGCTTGAAAATACTTAGAAAATTTTTGGGGTTTAAGTTTTGTCTTTAAGTGAGACTTTTTGAGTACTTAAAAATTTATTTACTTTTGCAAATTGGTTCTCAAATATTTTTTTAAATCAAAATCAAACATTGGTTTTACAATCTCTCCTTTTTGATATAACAAAACCAAAGTAAATTTTTAAGTGGTTTAAAAGAAAGTACTCCCCTTACTTTAAGTTAGATTTTGATTTTTTTTGGCTTTTTAAGTATTCTCCCCCTTTTTTTTGATCAAAATCAATGGGATAAACATAGGTTCATAAACAAGATATAAACATTAAAGCAATATAAAGCAAACAACATAATTATAATTAAGCATTTAAAACATAAAGGTTCAAAGCAACATAAATCCAAACTCAAATCCTAAACACATAAATCAAAGAATAGGTTCAAAATCAAATAACATAGGTGCATAAAAATTAAAATCCTAAGATGATATGATATGGCAAGAGGTGCAAAAGCCTAAGATTCATTCCCACCGTCGTCATCCTCTTGATTTTCCTCTTCATCATTGGCTTGTTGAGATTGAAGTCATGCTCCATAATAAATGATGAGAGAGACATCCATTGAGTTTTGTTGAGTTTCAATGGTCGTGACTCAATTCTTAATGTTACTCATTCTTTCCTCCAAGGAAGTGAAGCGAGTGTCGATGGCGGCAAAACCTGAACTCAAGTTGGTGCCTAAAGAAGTGAATTGGTTATTGAGACAAGCCATGAGAGAATCCATAGAAGTTGGGCCACCAAATCTTGAGGAGCCACCAGATCGGCTTCAACATTTTGAGGAGGGACCTCGAGACGAACCCAATCTCCATTAATATAATGGAATTTTCGATAAGCCTAAGGAACACTCGTCGATCGAATCAGTGAGGTGCTCGACATAGTCTTGTGAGCAATCAATCTCCAACTTCGAGAACAAGTAGCTCAAAGCGGTGCCATATGTGAAGGATGAGACAAGGGTGGTGTAGCGATGTTGCACGAGGTAGACAATCTCCGCGAACATGATTTGAGCTAGATTGGGGCACTTACCCCCACAAAAGCATCAGATCCAGAAATTATCGACTTGTCGGATCCTGGAGAACTTGCCACCAGATGGACAGAACCACTAACTGATCATGAGGTGAAGGATGCGATCATGGGCATCAAGGACGGTTACGGAGCCGCTAAGAACATAGCCTAAGGAGTTTTCATCATCTATCCCCACATTTTCAAACCCAAAAACATTAGTCAAAACAATTTGGTCATTCCTAAACTTCTTCCCCATGAGATAGGATTCAATGGCTATAACCTCGATTTTATCGGGATTGTAGATACATTGGGCATTGGCATAAAAGATAATGACAGGGTTACAATACAAAAGGTCGGGTTTACTGAAAAAGGCATAAGCTTCCATTGATATAATAAACCAAGGTATTTGAATTTAAAACGCTCATAATTAAAAAAAGGGAATAGAGGTAATACGCTCACGAAAGATCTTATAGTTTTGGTATTGTTTGTAGTGAGCCATTCCGGCGGGTGTTTGAAAACACTTTTGGATGATAAGGGTGAGGTTTGGTCTCATACCATCGTTCTCGGAGGATTTCCCAACCTCACTAATTCTTGGTCTCTTTTTAGGAGCCATTAGAAATTTTGAAATCAAAATCAAACAAAAAATACATGCATGCATAAATCATCACATTTGATCCTAATAATTAATCCAATGCTCAAGTTATTGTAAAAACATATACAATATAGTTTAAAAATATATACAAGTATAAAAACAATTTTTCGTAAATTTTTTTTTTGAAAAACAGTTTAGAAAAATATATGATATAATTTTATATTTGAATAAAAAATTCAATTTTGAAAAAGTTTTTACAAAACTATTGAATCCCATCTTATATACATACTAAAAACACAAATTTTAATTAAAACAATACATAAATAATAACGAAATTAAAAAGAAAAGGAAAGGGTTTATACACTAAGTATGAGATTATGGATGAATGAATGGATGATGATGCACCAAACTTGATGATAGAGTTTAGACTTGGTTTAAAAAACAAAAGCTCTAAAAGAATTATGTGAAAAACTAAAGGATTTGAGAGGGTTTTATAGGGAGAATTAGGTTAGGCTTTGAGAGAAAAAGAGGGGTGTTTGAATTAAAGTTAAATTTGGTCTTTAAAGCTCATTTAAACTCCCACCGGCTAAACGTACCGAAACGCCACATGGCGTATCAGAACCGCATATCAGAACCGCGTACCGGTACGTTTTTGAAGCCGTACTGAAACACGTGATCGTATCGGTACAGGCTTGCCATAATCACCTTTATGCTAAGCTTAAACCAAAACATGCATATTTCAAATTATGCATTAACAACATTTTCCACAATGTTTCATTTCATTATACTGGCTCACAAGTGATAAACAACAATCTCAAAAACATATATCGGATACACGGATTACCAAGGGTTGTCCCGCACCCTTCATACACTCTACTAGCATTACAAGGCTCACACACCAGAGCGACCCTCCATCGTTGTGACACCCATGGTGGAGTATTCAGTACAATCATAACCCCTCAACACCACTCATCGATAAATGTATAATCCAATAACGAGAGATGGGAAAAACACAAGGTTTGCACCTGGGAGCTGTCCTCAACCTTAAACAATCCTCAATCATTAGGGGTACTTGGATTGAGTATTCGGTACAATCACAACCCCTCAACATCCAAGGCGACTTGTTTATTGTGCACTCAATCCTATAGCCGGCTAACTATATCTGATTTCATTTATAAAACATTTTATACAACATCACTTTCCAATATAATCCATATCACATGCACACCTCACTGTTTTCACAAAGCATTCATGATAAGCCATAAATCAAGCATTAAACCATGCTTCAAACCTCATGCATCAACACATGCATACAAGGATCACTTACCTAGTGCATCCTTAAACCACATGGCATCATCAACCTCATCTTACACATTCAAAACATGCTTTAAAACAGTAGGTAAATGCAATTAAACCAAGTGCAATCAAAGGTTCAAAAATAGAACAATCCGAGAGAGAAATTCACTTTACTTACTTCCGAACTTAGTAAAGCGTTTCAAGCTCTTACTAAGTTCCCAAAACCCTTTTCTAAAACATTTTCACGCTGGAAAACCAACTTCCACTCACCGACTCGCGAAACCACGCTTGCCGACGCAACTACCGATCGTCCAAAGCCTCCAAAACTCTTTGTTTGCTTCCAGAATATTATCCCCTGTTTTCAACACATCAAAATAGAGGTTCAATGCATTAAAATGCATCCAAAACACCAGCACTCACAAGAAAACCCACATCCCTACTCTAGAGCACCAAAGCACCCATATGAAACAACTGAAAACTCGATCGATAGACCTCTAACTTCATCCCAGCCATTACACAACTAAACCAAAGCATTTTAGGCATTAATCAACATCCAAAAACAACCTAAAACCATCCCTATACCTCCATCAACTTAAATTCCTCAAGAACACCTCAAAAACTCACCCAAAAGCACTTCAAAAACTAAGGATCTCAAGGATTTCGGGATCTATATAATTAAGACTCCTCTTCAACACCAAAAACCTTTTAAAACTCATTTAGAAACAATCTCAAACCAGTCATTTAAATCAAACTCCGAAAATCACCTTAAAATATATTTTTCAATCAAGATTTCAAGAGTTTAACAATCTAACAACAAAACCTCAATCAAAATCAGTATTAAAGAGTCAAATATCTTTAGAATTTCATTAAAGAACTTAGATTAGAGGGATAGCATGAAAATTTCTTCCAATCCTTGCTTCTCCTCTAATTTGGAAAGATTAGCTTGAAGAAACTTGAAGGAAAATGGAAGAAATCAATAAAGAAAAGATAGAAATCAAGAGAGAATTTGAGAGAAAAGGGAGAGTGTTTGGATGAAGTGAAAGTGATAAATGAAAAGATCGTCAGAAAATTCATTAACCGATTAACTAACTTTCCTTAATTAATTAAATAAAACCTTTTTAATTATTTAATAGACATTTAAAAAACATGCCACATTAGGGAAAGTGCATAATTTCCAAGTAGCTCCCTAAAGATTCTAAGATTTTGACTCTTCTTGAAAAACTCATTTTTCCAACGTTTAAATCATTACATTTTGGTCACTACCCAAAATGTACACTTTAGAAAACCCGTTTTGTAAAATTGATTTGACCAACCTCTTAAACACCATTTTAGATGATTTTAGGAATTTTTATCATATTTTATCCCATCCCAAACCTTGATTTCCCTAAACCACCTTTTAACGATTAGAACAACTGACACCGGTTCCACCGGCCCAACCCGACTTGCCCAAAACATCTAGGCCCAAATTGAGGGTGTTACAACAGTCTACCCAGGCTTGATGCTCACTAAGCCAATCTAAGCCAAGGATCACATCGAACTGATGAATCGGTAAAGCCAACAAATTGACCAAAAAAGGAATCCCTTGAATCATTAAGGGGCAGTTCTTGCACACTACTCTTACGGTGGCACAATCTCCTAAGGGTTGGTTACAGAGATTCTCGGTGCTATAGGTTCGGAATACATATTATACTTCTTAACTACAATGGTGCTTATAAAAGAGTGAGTAAAACTAGGGTCAATCAATGCATACAAAGGATATGAATATAGCTCAATGGTACCTGCGATGACGTTAGGTTCATCCTCTTCTTCTATGCTCTTCACATGATACATTTGGGCAGGGGCTTTAGAATCTTTCTTATTGAATGGTTTCCCCAGACAACTCGATCGTCTATAAGTTCTCGATGATCCTTGCTTCGATTCTTTACCTCGAAATGATTGAGCACGAGAAGCAGCAGTAGTCGGTGCAATAGTAGATTTGGTTGCATTCAAAGGACAGTCACGTATAAAGTGACCCTGCTCACCACTGTAGTAACAAGCTTCAGTCTGCTTACGACATTGACTCGTTGGATGCCTATTCTGACAGTAATTGCAATCTGGATGTTGGTTGCCTCGATTTGAACCTCCGGTGCTATCAACGGACGTTGCCTTAGCAAAGGACTGTGTCACAGACTGAGGCCTCTCAATGTTTCTAGAACGGGAGGGTTGTGGATTGACATTATGTTTTGGGCCTTGATATCTCCTTTTCTTGTTCCATCTTAGAGGTCGAGAATCATCCCTGAACCTCTTCTCGAACTTCTCAGAGCCACCAGCTCGTTAAGCTTTATGTGTAACTTCGGTGGCCTTAACTATATTCACAAGGTCTTGGAAATCAGAAATACTTAATGCGGTAAACATAGGGCGTAGTTCATCATTGAGCCCTGTAATGAACATCCGTCACTTCTCTTTCTCCTTCTTTATATACTCAGCACCATATCTATAATACTTGCAGAAATCAGGGATGTATTGTTCCATCGGTCGTCCGCCTTGTTGGAGGTGGAGGAAGATACTTCGCCTCTCAGCAAGGTAAAACTCATTGATATATTTCTTGCAGAATTCTTTAAGGAAGAACTCCCAAGTCATAATGTCTTTAGAGGCCGTCAATATGGTATTTTCCCACGAGTGAAGTTCTTCATCAGCCAGCAATGCGATGGCACTCTCGAGTTTGTGCTCTTCCGAGCACTGAAGTTGCTTATCCAAAATCCGCAAAGTGTTGTCCAACTAGTATTCGACAACTTCAGGGTTATCGTCATCTTGTCCAGTAAAAGTGTAAGCTCGATTATGTGAAATCTTATCAATGGATGCTCAAGTGTGTTGGACAGTAGGAGCGATAAATTGCACGGCTTGTTAAGCCCTCATAGCAGTCATAAACTGTTTGAACATGTCAGCCATGTTCTTGTAGCATTCAGCCTGATCGATAGGTGCTACAAGCTTAGTGCCTTGAGCAGGTGGATCCTGCGGGTTCGGTGGATTCGGAGGATTTCCTCCTCTAATCTCCTTGCCATACGTCGAGGAGCCAGTGGCAAGCTCGTCAATGTGAGCTTCATTTGTGTCATACATATCTATATGAAAGATGAGATTAGTCGAGAAGTCACAATATACGCAATATATAACTCCTAGGTGGCAAAGTAACACAATAACAATACAACAAGCTTCGGTTTAGTCCTAGAATTGACTAAACTCTAGCTCTGATACAACAAATGTAACACCCTCTTCCCAGTCTGGTCGAGAACCGGGTTAGAAGGTGATATCGATGATTAATACAATAATCAGTACAATAAAATTTCATTTTATTATCAACATTTAAAACATTAACATACAATAACACATTACCTCAATGTATCTTAGTCCACTTGATCCACATGAAGTAATAATGAATCAATTAGGGCTAATTCATAAATATTACAAGTTTTAGGGACCAAACTGTAAATTCTATAGATTAGGGGTCCTTCGATGCAATTGATTATACCATATTGAAATTCACAACAATATTAACAAGCTTGTAAAATTTCATACAATTCGAAGCTCATTTACTCATTCAATTTAATTTTTCAAAATTCAGTGACTAATCTTTGAACATTGCAAACTGTCAAATTATGCCATTAACTAACTTAACTAACCCTGTATTGAGACACCTTAGGGCTGTTTCGAAAAGAGTGTACCATTGTCAACCCATGTTGACTTTACCCTTTAGACAGTATCGATATGGGCAAGCCATGTATCAATACGGGTTGACTTCCTTTGACTTTGACCCATTTCGATACGCTATGGACCCGTATCGAAACAAAGGATTCCAGTAGAAAAATGTTCCGATACGACTATAGACCGTATCGGTACACCATGTTCCTTAGGTTCAATTATGCTTACCCATATCGATACGCCATCACCCGTGTCGATACAGCCTGACCTGTAATCACATATTTTTGCTGGTTTTTATTCAATTTTACTTACCAAATGATATTCAAATGCAATGAAACTTTACACACAACATTTCAATGATATGAACTACTAGCATGCCAAATTTCATGCTCATAGGAATAAGATTACTATGTTTTGACCTTTATGAGCTAAATATGCAACTTTAGACTACTTTAAGCCAAAACAAAAGGCCATTTAGGGCTACCAACCACTTTACAACATAGGCATCTCACAAACATATCAAAATGGGAATGAACGACTAGTTCGACTACTTTCCCACCTTCCTAGGAGTTCATAAGGTCAAAATACATTACTTTAGGACTCATAGTGACTCGTCTTGCCTTCACTATCCGATCCACAACGCAATAGCCTTTCAACCTGAAATGCAGGAGATGAGACACGTTAGGCATACATCCTTCCGCCTCGCCAAATCAATATAGGCCGTAGCCTTAGGACCGTAGTCCACCCGTACACCGAGCTCATGAATTCTATGGTATGCCAATTGTATCTATTGTCCATTCAAATCCAAGGTTTCAATGTTCGTATCCATATTCAATGTTCAATGAGAATTTCGATGATCAATGACTTCAACATTATCAATAGTAGACATGTTTCATTAACAATATGCCATGTTTCAATATCAATGTCAATATCAATATCTGATGATTTCTTTACAATATTTCATTAACAATGCATAATAGCGATGGTAATAACTATGCCCGATATTCAATAACAACTTACCGAAACTTACCAATGAATTCAATTAACAACCCAATGTAACTTCTTCACTGATATCGTTAGCGATATGATCAAAAACAATAATAAATGGTTCGAGAAGGCTCCTCGCCTAATCCTGAGACTTCGACTACACTCATCTTACTAATCTGATGCTCTTACGGCTCTCGAATAACAACTCCCTTGTTCCTAGCCTTTGATGAATTTGATGGATGCTCTTTTTCGTTATCTTGAGCTAGGAAATCAATATGGATATTATTAGGATTGATAATACAATATCAAAATCCTAGCATAAGATTTAGGTCAACTCATCTATGAAATCTAATAACCGATTGAGGAATATAGCTTACATGACCGATAGAAATGATTTGATATCAAGAAAATAAAGCAAAGCAAAGCTTGAAGCTAGCTCCAATGTCGGTGCTTGCTTAGGTAGGAGATGATGAAGATGAAGAGTTTAGGAGAGGTGTTTTCTTTCAATGTTTTCGGGTAAGCTTTTTCTCAATCCTATTTTACTATGTTTTAAAGTGAAGGGCTTTCCTTTAGGTGAAGTAACTTCACCAGATTATCCCACGTTGGGATATTAGATATTGAGGAGGGGCTAATCGCAAGGTTAGTCCCTCAATTCTCACTACACTATGGTCTTGCCTTCCAAATTACAATTTTCTCAATTTAGCCACTAAATAAGTTACAATATTATTCGGTAGAGTCCAATGACAATTTTAGCTCATTATAGTCTGATATCAATAATTAACTAGCCGTTACAATATTTGGGTTCTATCAATATGAGGCTTCCGATCCCTGAACCTAATTCCGACTAGACCGGATTTTGGGGTGTTACACAAGATTTGTAGAAGAACTCATTGGTGTGGGTGGCTTGAGGTTTCATATTTTCCAAGCCGAACTTCTTGAGAATATCCTTGATGTACTTGGCTTGATTGATGAAGATGTCATACTTCATTTTCTTAATTTGGAGTTCTAAAAAGAATGAGAGCTCCCCCATCATGCTCATCTTAAATTCACCTTGCATCAACTTAGCAAAATCTTGGTAAAATATTTCATTAGTAGAACCGAAAATTATATCATCAACATAGATTTGGACTACTAATATGTCTCTGTCTTTGTCTTTTCTTTTAATGAAGAGTGTTGTATCCAACTTTCCTTTATTAAAACCTTTTTCAATTAGAAAACTATACAACCTTTCATACCAAGCTATAGGAGCTTGTTCCAAACCATATAAAGCCTTTGAGAGTTTGAAAACATGGTTTGAGTATTTTGGATACTCAAAATCGGGTGGTTGTTCTACATACACATCTTTATTAATAAAACCATTTAAGAATGCACTTTTAACATCCATTTGAAAAAGCTTGAATTCATGATAACACGCAAATGCAAGAAACGTCCTAATGGCTTCCATCCTAGCTACGGGTGCATAGGTTTTATCAAAATTGATTTCCTCTTCTTGAGTATGACCTTGAGCAACAAGTCTAGCCTTGTTTTTCACTATGTTACCACTCTCATCTAGTTTATTTCTAAAAACCCATTTAGTTCCTATAGTAGATTTATTACTAGCCCTATCAACTAATGTCCAAACCTCAACCTCTCTCAAATTGATTTAATTCCTCTTGCATGACCAAAATATAATAATCATATTTTAATGCTTCTTTGATATTTTTAGGGTCAATGCATGAAATGGGTTTAACATTGCTAGCAAGTCTAAGAGAAGATCTAGTGGTTACCCCTTTGGATGGATCACCCAAAATCTCACCACCTTTGACATAGCTGAACTCCCTTGGGTAGGTGGCTTCCTTTTCCTCTAAAGCCACGTCCTTCAAAGCTTCTAGAGGTGTATCTTGTGCTTCTTCTTCTTTGAATGGAACTTCATCCACCTTTGATGATTGCCCACCATTATTGTCTTCAAAAATCCCTACATCATCATCATCATCATCATAAGAATCCTTCCTCATAAGGAGGTTATCATCGAAAACCACATGTATAGACTCTTCAACAACTAAAGTTAATTAAATACTCGATAGGCTTTAGAATTTAAAGAATACCCTAAGAAAATAGATGCATCACTTTTAGCATCAAATTTACCTAAATTGTCTCCATTATTTAAAACAAAACACTTGCATCCAAATAGATGAAAATAGACAATGTTAGGCTTTTTGGATTTTAAAATCTCATAAGGAGTTTTCTTTAAACTTGGCCTAATCATTACTCAATTTATAGTGTAGCAAGCCGTATTTGTGGCTTCCGCCCAAAAATACTTAGGTAAATTGTTTTCACAAAGCATGGTTCTATCCATTTCTTCTAAAGTTCGGATTTTTCCTCTCAAATACCTCATTTTGTTGAGGAGTGCAAGGAGCGGAAAAAATCATGGCTTATACAATTTGAATTACAAAAATCCTCATAACCTAAATTTTGAAATTTGATACCATGGTCACTTCTAATATGACAAATAGTTTGACCAACATCATTTTGAGAAAGTTTTGAAAACGCGATGAACTTTTCTAAAGCCTCATCCTTGGTACTTAAAAATAGAACCCCAAGTGTATCTAGAGTAATCATCAACTAAAACAAATGCATATGATTTTTCACCCAAGCTCATTACCCTAATAGGGCAAAAAAATATCCATGTGAATCAATTGTAAAAATCTACTAGTTGAAACATCATTAATAGGTTTAAAAGAAGTTCTTTTATGTTTGCCTTTTGCACATGCATCAAAAATTTTATCAAGTGAAAATTTAATTTTAGACAATCCTCTAACTAGATATTTGGAAAATGATTTTTCTAAAACACTCATGCTTGCATGTTCTAGTTTTCTATGCCATAGCCATGATTCATGTTCATCTTTAGCAACTAATCATCTTAGAAAAGAAGTTAAAATTGTTTTGCAAGTCAGAAACGTCAGTCAACTTGCAACGCCTTTTTGGATGTGATCCAAGCACTTACGGGTCAACATATCTTCTTGAAACTTTCCCGGCTGTCAATTAGCTTTCCAAAAAATCTTGACACGCCTCAATCTGACATTCGGAACTCAAGATACATTTATTTTAGAAAAGACAATGCATGTAGAAATTCCTATAAGAGATTAATACGATATTTGGATAATTACAATTTTTTAAGATTTTATTTAATTATTTGTAATTTAAATCAATATAGGATTCTACAATATCTATTGTATTTAAATACTTAAGTTTACTAAGATTATAACTTCTCCAAGGCTTATATAAGGAGGGTTCAACCACATTGTAATGCAGATTTGAATGGTTAAAAACAATTCTCTTTTGAGTTTAGACTTGCAAGAATTATAACTTGTGTTATTTATTTTATAGGCGATTCCTTAAGTTCGTCAGAATTTGTTGTTGATCTTCACACTCCTGCTTGCCAAGGTAACTGTGTATATGAGGGTGGGTTAGAGCCGTTTGAGGTTGTTTGCTTGGTTAATTGTGATCAAGAGGGTGCCAAGGACAATTTATCCATCTATCTTCCATCTCCATCGTCATCGCCTATCTTCATCCATCTTTTCACCGATCCAACATTCTCCATCAACATTTTCGCCAACATCCTTACCCGCTTCCACAAGCTCAACATTCGCGTATACAAGGTCGTTTTCGTATCATTTTGTATCAGATTCAAGTTGTTCTTGAGGATGTCATTGAGCAACGTATTAGATTTTACTCTTTTGGGGACTCGATGTCATTATTGTTGTCGACTAGATCATTCAGGGTATGATTGTCCAGATAAGTGTTATTTTTAAGAATTTTTTTAGAGATATGTTGTCTGAATTCATGTCTTCTAATGATTTTGAAATCTGTGATTCGGAGCATGATGGAGAAATTTGTTCTCCAAAAGAACATGAGGAAGGCAATACCATCGAGAGTTTAACATTTCTTATTGATGTGGAAGAAATTGTAAGTAGTGTGTGTTTCTAGTGACCAACATACTATTCATATTCAAGATGATCATCAAACGATAAACACCGATGAAGGTATGCTACAATCAAAAGGTACAATTGATTGTTTTCAAAATTCTAGTTATGCTTATTCCTCTTCTAGCAATAATAATAATTTTGAAGATGAGAATGAGTCACTTTGCAACCAAAAGAACAATAGTGATGATCTCAACGAGAAGGAACTTGTAAATTACATTGCAAAAAGAGACTATGCACAAGGATCCTTCAAGACATCTTCTCTTTCCTTGTACTTTGATGAACTTCCTCCATTTACCGGTTTAGATTCGAAGGTGAATCTTTTTGTGGAGTGGGAGAATGATACATGCATGAGAGGGGTGAAATTAATAATCTTGGAACAGAAGTTAAAACTTTTTGCAAGTCAGAAATGTCAGTCAACTTGCGATCCCTTTTTGGATGAGATCAAGCATTTATGGGTTGACCTGTCTTTCTGAACTATATCGGTTGTCAATTAGCTTTCCAACGAATCTTGAAACGCCTCAATCTGACATTTGGAACTCAAGATACGTCTATTTTAGTAAAGACATCGCATGCAGAAATTCCTATACGAGATTAATACGTGATTTTTGGATAATTACGATTTTTCAAGATTTTTTTGATTATTTGTAATTTTAATCAATATAGGATTCTGCAATATCTATTAAGATCATATTTATTTAATTATGATTTTATTTTCAACATTTATTTATTATTAGAAGTTACTTATGTAATTAGGAGATTAGATTTTAATATTTATTTATTGTATTTAATTCATTAAGTTTACTAGGATTAGAACTTCTCCAAGGCTTATATAAGGAGGCTTCAACCACATTGTAATGCAGATTTGAATGGTTAAAAAAATTTCTCTTTTGAGTTTAGACTTGCAAGAAGTATAACTTGTGTTCTTTATTTTAGAAGTGATTCCTTAAGTTCGTCAGAATTTGTTGTTGATCTTCACACTCCTACATGCCTAGGTAATTGTGTCTAGAAGGGTGGGTTAGAGCCGTTTGAGGTTGCTTGCTTGGTGAATTGCGATTAAGAGGGTGACGAGGACAATTTATCCACCTATCTTCCATCTCCATCGTCATAGCCTATCTTCAGCCATCTTTTCACTGACCCGGCATTCTCCATCAACATTAGCGCCAACATCCTTATCCATTTCCGCAAGCTCAACATTTGCGTATAAGGGGTCGTGTCCGTATCATAAATGTTTCCTATACGATGACCAATGAGCACTATTTGATTTGTTTCAATGTTCAAAATTTTGCAACCATTTAAATAAAAAATAACATTAAAAACTTTATTGCACAATTGACTAATGCTCAAAAAATTATGCTTAAGACCGTTGACATACAAAACATTATCAATGATTATGGAGGACTGATTACTAATGGAACCGATTCCTTCAATGTGGCATTTGGAGTTGTCAACAAATGTTACTTCTCCTCCACTTTCTGGCTTTAGCTTCAAGAATCTACTCTTGTCACCGGTCATGTGGCTTGAGCATCCACTATCAAAGTACCATGAATTTTCACATGCAGCTTTGGCCTTGTAGCAATGTTCCCCCCTACAAGCAAAGAATTAAACTTTGGTTTTTAGTACCCAAATCATTTTGGGTCCATGAGTATTAGTTCCCAAAAACTTGGTTACCTTGGGAATCCAAGAAGAAATGACATGAATATTATTAGAAGTAACTAGTTCCTTAGGAACCCATAGACACCTAATCCTCTTACCTCTAGAGGGCCTTTGGAAGCCTCTATGTTTGTGGTTAAAAAAGTTTCTTTTTACATAGTTGGGTTTTGAAGATTCACCTTTTTCAAAACTAGAATTTCCTACTTAGTTCAAAGAAGATTTGAGATCATGAAACTTAGGAATAAGGTTGTTTAAATCATCATTTTCTTTATCAAAATATGTTAAGTTATCTTTTAAAGCACAAACCTTCTTTTCAAGTTTAGAATTAGTTTTAGATAAGGAATCGTTTTGTGTTTTCAAATCAAAAATGATTTCTTGTTTTTTTTAAATTGATTCCTTATAATTCTCAACCAATTCGTCATACACCTCTTGCAACTCATCCTAATCTTCTTAAAGCTCATCAAACGTGAAATCAAATGTAGATGAGTTAGAGGTTACCTTAAGATCTTCTTCAAGAGCCATGAGACAAAGGTTGTAAACTTCTTGCTCCTCTTCATCGGATGATTCTTGTAAAGTGTCCATAAGTTCTATATTTCATGCACATTCCATATCATATTATTGTTGTTTTTAAGTACATTTTAGGCATAATTAGGATCATGCATTGCATTTTACAGTACTCTTTACTTTGCCATGTTTTTATAGATTATATGTTATTTGGTAAGGAAAATGTATTGTTTTAGTTTAGTTTTAGTTTCAGGTACTAGAGGTTGATAGAAGGAGAGAGGAGCTGAGGACATGATGCTGAGGCAGCAGAACAATGAGCTGTACTGATGGAGTTCCAAACAAAGACAATAGCTGCCGAATAGTTGATGCCGCCCTACCTGCTGCCCAAGACAACAAATTGAGGAATTGGAGAACTGGAGTGTGATTTGTATAGCAGAAAATCTTGATTTTAACGATGTTGTCCACTCAATTTTCCGATGACTATAGCAGCAGGCAGAGCTGTCGAAGGAGGAATTCGAGATTACTTGCGGAGCAAGGCAACGTGAAGAAGTCCACATTTAACTCAAAGAAGTCGGAATTTAAGGTTGCATTTAATGCAAAAGCTACTTTGAAGACTTATACTCCAAGAAGGACTAGACCTAGCTAATGCCTATATATACCCATTGTACTTTTACTTCAAAACAACGTAGGTTTTCCCTAAGGCATTGTTTAGGTTTTCTTGCCACCATTATATTCTAAAATTCTCTTTGGGTTTGGGTTATGTTGTAATTAGTGTGAGAACGATTGTTTAGGATTTTAAGTTTGTTTTTGCAAATAAAGCTTCAAGGTTTGCTTATTCCATGTTCTTCACAGTTTTCAATTAAGGTGAAAGATTAGTTGATTACTATCCATTTGTTCGGTATCGAGAGAGTCGAACTCACAAAAGTAGTAAGTACAGTCTTCACCTTAATCAAGTGTTGATCAATCCAGCCTAGACATAGGTTAGGGTTTAAGGCGGCTAAAAGAGAACGAACCAAACATCGATGTCTTTGCACGATTCACTTCGTGACTGGTATTATCAACAGTGGGCATCAACAACATTCTGACTTAGACATAAGCGGGATCACTTTCGAAGCGTTCTGCTGAGCCTTGTAGTTTTGCTGAGTTTACCACTGAGACACAAGTCCATTCCCCTGCCGAGGCAGCGAGAGCGTCTCAGCAACCTCACTGCCATCCCCCGCCGAGGCAGCGAAGTCTGGCAGCGCAAAGCAACTTGTCATATTCAACGCAGTTTCACACTAAACATCAGCATTGCCCGACCCATTCCATCAATATGATCTCTTCTCTTTTATTTACTTGTGTTTTATTTTATTTTCCTCTTAAACAATTGAACTTATTTGTGCATTTAATCTTCCTTTGTGGAGGAGTTACGATTCGAGTCAAGCTGTCCAATCACAGTGGGAGACGATATCTTGTATACTATTACTTGACAGGAGTGTACAGTTACGATCATATTTAGAGAACAGTAAAGCGCTCTACAAGTTTTTGGCGCTGTTGCCGGGGATTGGTAACATTTTGCTTTGCTAGTGCATGATCAGGGCAAACACAAAAGGCGAAATCATTTATTGTGACGATATCGTACGAAGAGAAAGAGAACTCAAAAAGGAAATCAGAACAGCCCTAGGGATAGCTAAAGAAGAGAGAAAAGCAGAGGAAATCATGGAAGGAATAAAAGACAACTCTGCCGACAATGCTCAGAACGGCAGGGATGGGCATCAAGACCCACCGCCCAGAGAACAACAGCAAGTTCCACCTAGGCAGCCGCCCTTTATTCTGCCTAGGAAGCCACAGTACGTTCGAACTACTAGAGATTATTTGGAGCATGTCTTTAGAGGGTTCGATCCTACAGTGGCAGAACCTAAAATTGAGGCGGATCACTTTGAGCTAAAGCCTGTGATGTTTAACATGATCAACACTTGGGGGCAATTTGGAGGGACGACCACAGAAGACGCTCAACAACACTTAAGAGGATTCTTGGACATATGCAGAGCCTTTAAAATACATGGAGTCCACCAAGATGTGCTAAGGCTGAGGTTATTCCCTTATTCACTAAGGGATAGGGCGAAGCGGTGGTTGAACAACCAGCCAGCAGGGTCATTCAACACATAGACAGAGCTATGTAAGGATTTCTTGGATCGTTTCAGCCCATCTAATGTCACAGACAGATTGAGAAACGAGATCACAACTTTCTGACAAGGGGATGATGAGCAATGTATGAAGCATGAGAGCGGTACCAACATATGCAAAATAATTGCCCGCTTCATGGCTTTCCGGCTTGAACACATGTGTCAATATTTTACAATGGGGTAAACTACCCAACTCGAATGATGATTGATGCCTTAGCCAACGAAATCATCCTCGACAGACCACCAGAGAAGGCACTGTGGATCCTAAACCAAGCCACCAAAAATGACTATAAGTACCCAACAGCCCGCCGAGGCAGCATTAGGCGGCCAGCAGTTGTGAACGAAGTGGAAGCCTCAGAATCTGTCAATGCCCGCCTCGATAAGCTGACAGAACTGGTTATGAACATGGTAAAGCCCACTGGGAAAGTCTTTGAGGCCAAGGCTTTAGAGCCATTACGCGATGAGTGTGAGGGCAATCACTACTCCTTTGAATGTACCGCATCTGCCAATTTCATGGGAGGATACGAGAGGAACAACAGGCCCGCCACGAACACATACAACCCTGGATGGAGAAATCATCCAAATTTTGCCTGGAGCAATCCTAAAACTGCTGCCAATCCACAACAGCAACAAGGAGGTTACTAGCAGAACCAGTCCAGACAACAAGCTCAACAACCACAGAACAATTCACTAGAAGCAACTTTACAAACTTTTATGTCTAACACTAGTGAATTTATTGTTTGTACTAATAAATTTATTGATAAAACTGAGTCATTCATGGACAGAAAAAAGATGAGGATGAACAACCAGGAGGATGCAATAAAGAACCTGGAGACCCATTTTGGGCAGTTCACTGCGATCTTCAGCAGTAGGACAATGGGTGCATCATCTAGAAGTACAGAGGCAGCAGCTAAACCCACATATGAGCAGTGCAAAGCCATATCAACTAGAAGTGGTAAACAATTGAATGAGCCTAGAATGGAAAAACCAGTAGAG
Source organism: Hibiscus tridactylites (assembly GCA_958450335.1). Taxonomy (NCBI): domain Eukaryota; kingdom Viridiplantae; phylum Streptophyta; class Magnoliopsida; order Malvales; family Malvaceae; genus Hibiscus; species Hibiscus tridactylites. Next base: position 32,558,849 of record OY288269.1, read on the forward strand.
AAACACCCAGCACTGAAAGAACTAACCGCCGCGGCAGCATCCACACCAGCTGTCCCGGCAGATGAGCCTGACAGCAGCCCTGAGGCAGATGATCCTCCACAGATAAAGTTCCCATGCAAAGAACGTATAGAGAACATCTGCCTGCTAGCACCTTTCCCCAGAGGCTTAAGCAAGAGAAGCAAGAGCACCATTTAGGAAATTCTTGGATATTCTGAAACAGGTGCACATAAATATCCCTCTCATAGAAGCCATTCAGAACATGCCCAACTATGTAAAATACCTAAGGGCTATGGTTTCTATGAGGAAAAGAATCGGGGAGTTCGAAACAGTCGTTGTGACAGAGAAGTGCATGGCTATGGTGCACAACAAGCTGCCACCCAAGCAAACAAATACGGGCAGCTTTGTGATACCATGCAGAATACGCAACAAGCACGAAACAAAAGCCCTGTGCGACTTAGGAGCCAACATAAACTTGATGCCTAAGGTAGTCTTCGACAAACTAGGAATTAGGCAAGCCAAACCTACCTCCATTATGCTGAAACTTGCTGATCATTCATTCGTACAACCGGAGGGCAAGATCGAAGACATCTTAGATCGAGTGGGCAACCTTATTTTTCTAACAGACTTCCTCGTCTTAGACTGTGAGGCTGATGAAAATGCCCCTATAATCCTTGGGCGAACATTTTTGGCCACGAGCAGAACGTTAAGTGAATTGGAACATAGGGAGTTAGTTATGAGGATAGACAATCAGAGCATCAAGTTAAATGTGTTACAACCCTTAGAAAAGTAAAAGGAAGGATGCCCAGATGCTCAGGTCGCCAAAATTAGCACAGAGACAGGCCAAGACAGCAGCTATCACAACATACCCAAGAGCAGGTTGAAGGACCCAACATCACACCACCTAAAAGAACAAAAGGACCCCCCAAGAGAGAAAGACAAAACAAATCACCTCAGGAAGTGGTTATGTCTGAGAGATGCACCCAAATTGTAACCCCCTTAGCCCGGTCTAGACGTTGGACCCAAACTACAAAGATTACACGGGGAAAACCAAAGTCAACCTGAAAGTCAACCTTGATTCATGACCTTTTTTTTCTTTTTATCTTCTCTAGATGCACGTTAAGCCTATGTGATTACACCATAATCAAAGGAGAGAAGGACACCACGATCGGAAATCATTTAGGGACTCAATTGCATGATTTACACATTTTAGGGACCAAAATGTAATTTTTAGAAAATATAAGGACTTGGCTGAATTTAAGATTACCAATATTTAATTAATCATATTTCATGCCTCCCTGCCAAATTTCAACTAAAAAAACATTCCAAGATCAAGTAATTGCATCCACAACATTCAGGACTAAAATGTAAAACATGGAAACTTAAAACAGTTCAAAATCATTATCCAACGGTCATCTGTTTCGAAACACCAACCTTCGTACCGAACCGCCGGTATCGAAACAGTGTTGACTGTTTCGGTACTCGGGTGTGTTCCGAGACCAGTATCGAAACATGCCTCTCTAGTGGCCAAACTATTCTGAAACACCTTCAACCGTATCGAAACGCTATGGCCATTACAGGTCCCCGTTTCGGAACAGTTAAGGGTGTTTCGATACACCCTGCCCAATGATAGCAGAAATTGCTGACTTTTCATGCTTTTTCACACTCGAAGCAGCCCTGAGACATGCCACAAAATGCATACATCAAGGATTCATATCAACAATCATGATATCGAAGTTATAGCATAAACATAGCAACCAACACATAAGCAAAGGCACTAAAGGCATGCTTTCTAGTTCCTAGGTTGCCAAAACCATAATAAGTCAAAACTCCAAAAAAAACCAAAATCCAAACTCCAAAGGCCATTTACAACTCAAGTATAGGCAAACCAATATGCTCAAAGTAAAAGAAACATTCTCAACCATTCCAAAGTATAAATCCCACCCATTGCCTCTTATTACATTAAAGATGAGTCACATACATCTCTTTAGCAAAGTTATGGATTCCTCTTACTTTTGGGCTGCCTTCAAAGGTTCAATTCTCTGCATTGATGAAACAAAAGAGTGTAAGCAATAAGCTTAGTGAGGATCACTAGACAACATTCATCAATGCATAACTCAAGTTTTACAAAATCATCACTTTACATTACATGACATTTATAAAACAAGTATTCTCAAAACTACAATGCACTTTTAAAACCTCATGCACATATTCATCGATTTACAACAGCAAATAGACCTTTGCTCATGCTTTAGCAAGCATCACATGCATTCTTGCATCATACATATATATCTCATGCACCCTTGCATCATTTACAAGCATCTCATGCTTCACTTTATTCAGTTACATTATATTGGCTTTCAAGTGATAGTCCACAAATCATTTCAACACAAGACACAATCGGATACGCGGATTACAAGTGTTGTCCCCACGCTTCATACAAACTACCGAACTACACAAGGTGGAGAAAATGGCACAATCACAACCCCTCAACACCCGTGATGGAGATTAATTGCACAATCACAACCCCTCAACACCCGTGATGGAGATTAATTGCACAATCACAACCCCTCAACATCACTCATCGGTAGTTGTATAATTCCACAAACGAGAGTATGGACACATAAACAAGACTCACACACGGGACTAACCATTCACCGTTTGATCTTAACTTCAATCGTTAGGGTACTTGGATGGAGATTACGGCACAATCACAACCCCTCGACATCCAAGGCGACTTTATTCATGGTGCACCTAATCCTATAGCCGGCTAACTATATTCGATTTAAGTAACCAAAACCATATTCATCACTTGCCAATATAACCATTTATCCACATTAATCAACTATTTTTCAAGCATAACCACAATGTCATTTCCACAAGCACACATGCTTAAAATCATATGCATTTTCATATGAAAACCAAGGATCACTTACCTACTGCATCCCTAACATAATGACATTAAAATATGCTTAAACATGCTTAAAACAGTAAACAAATCCACTCTTACATCAAATGCATTTTCATCCAACTTAACACATTTCCAAGAGAGGGATTATCGAAACACTTACACTTGAGCTTAGTTAAGTGTATCAAGCTTACACTAAGCTCCCAAGAGCATGCTCAAAGCGTTACACAGAAAGAAATTGCATTTCCACTCATCGATACGCAAAACCATGTTCACCGACACGAAAATTACACCTTTGGAGCCTCCAAAATCACCTCGTTAGCTTCCGAATCAAGATCCTATGTTTTCACATCAACAAAATAGAGATCTAAATGCATTAAAATGCTCAATAGATAACCAAGCCCAGACACCATACATCACTTCCAAAGCATTATCAACATCAAAACACATCTAATAAACATCCTAACACATTCTTATACTTCCAACAATAAAAAACCCACCATTACACCCCAAAATCACACTTAAAACTACCAAGAAACTCAAGGATCTCAAGGATTTCGGGATCTATGTTAATAACACATCATCTTAACATATAAATCAACTTAAAAATCAAGTAGAATCAACACAAAACAATGCCCAACTCATCAAGTCCGAAAATCAAGATTTCATCCAAATTTTCATACGATTTTGATCTCAAATCAAAACTATATTGAAAACTCAATCAAAAATTAGAAGCCAAATATCTTGGGAATTTCAATAAAGAACTTAGATTAGAGGTTGAGAACGGGATTTACCTCCAATCCTTGCTTCCTTCAATAGATGACAAGTTTTCCTTGCAAAACTCTTGAGGATTTTTAGAAGAAAGAATTCTTGAAAAGATGAGAGAAAATGGTGTTTGGCTAAAATGAGTGACAATTGGTAGTTACGTAAAATGAAAATCCACTAACTACCAATTAATTAATATCATATTCTAATTAAAATCATTTAATTAAAACCCATTTAAATCATATGTCATATTGAAGAAAGGTCAAATTGACTTAAAGCCCCCTAAAGATTCTAAGATTTTGGCTTCCACCTTAAAAAGCACATTTTCCCAGTTTTGAAACTTTACAATTTGATCACTACTCAAAATGTCCATTTTCCAAAACCCTTTTTGTAAAATTGATTTGACCAACCTCTTAATTATATTTTTAGAGGATTTTAGCAATTTTTAACACAATTTTATCCTATCCCGATCCTTGATTTCCAAAAATCACCTTGCACGATTCGAATCGTTCTCGACCGGTCCGATCCGTTGTCTCAAACATCCAGGCCCAAAACCAGGGCGTTACAACTCTCCCCCACTTAGTAAATTTTGTCCTCGAAATTCTTACCTGATGGAAAGAGATGCGGAAACTGCCTCTGCATGTCCGCCTTGCTTTCCCATGTGGCCTCCTCAACTCCTCGGTGCCGCCACAACACCTTCACAAACTCTATCGTCTTGCCACGAAGAACTTTACTACTCACGTTCAGAACCTTCACCGGTTCCTCATCATATGAGAGATCCAGATTCAACTCTATCTCCTCAACATGCATTACATGCGAAGGATCCGATCTATACTTCCGTAACATGGAGACATGAAACACATCATTTATCTTCTCCAACTCTACAGACAATCTCAACCGATATGCCACAGGACCAATACGCTCCACAATCTCGTAAGGTCCAATAAATATTGTGCTAAGTTTACCCTTACGCCCAAATCTCATCACCTTTTTCCATGATGATACTTTCAAGAACACACGTTCGCCAACCGCGAACTCAATTTCCTTACGTTTCAAGTCCGCGTAAGACTTCTGTCTATCCGATGTTGCTTTTAACCACTCACAAATGAGCTTCACCTTCTCGGTGGTTCCCTTAAGCATAGACGACATTGAAATCAACTTCTGCCCAGCTTTTTCCCAACAAAGAGGGGTTGTACATCTCCTCCCATACAAAGCCTCGTATGGAGCCATTTGGATACTTGCCTTGTAACTATTGTTATACGCAAACTCAACCAACGACAAGTGCTTTTCCCAAGAACCCTGAAAATATATCACACAACATCTCAGCATGTCCTCAAGCACTTGAATCACACGTTCTGACTGTCCATCCGTCTGCGGATGATAAGAAGTGTTGAAATTCAACCGTGTACCCAAGGCTTGATGCAAACATTCCCAAAATCGTGCTGTAAACCTCAGATCTCTATCCGACACAATGGACTTTGGCACCTCGTGCAACCGCACAATCATAGCAATGTACAGCTCAGCCAACTTATCCAAAGTATACGTATTATGCACAGGCAGAAAATGCGCACACTTCGTAAGCTGATCCACAATCACCCAAACTGAATTCTTCTTTGTTGGTGACAAAGGCAACCCAGACACAAATTCCATGGTGATTCTCTCCCACTTCCATTCTGGAATTCTCAAAGGCCGCAACAATCCAGAAGGAACCTGATGCTCAACCTTCACTCGCTGACACACCATACACTTAGTAACGAACTCCGCTACATCCTTTTTCAACCCCACCCAGTAGTACTCATCCTTCAGGTCACGATACATCTTTTTACTACACGGATGCATAGCAAAAGCACTACAATGAGCTTCAGTCAGAATAGTGCGCCTTAACTCAGCATCATCTGGCACCACTATTCGACTTCCAAAACACAGAACACCATCATCACTAAAGCTGAAATCCGTAGGTCTGTCTTCCGCTATGTCTTGAACATGCGAAACAAGAGAATCATCAAGCAACTGTTTATCTTTAATCAACTGTAACAAAGATGGTTTCACTTGCAACTCCGCCACAAGACCACCTTCACGCGATATGCTCAAACGAGCAAACACCGCTCTCAACTCAACAGCCACCTTCCGGCTTAAAGCATCGGCCACAACATTAGCCTTGCCCAGGTGGTACTCAATCGCCAGATCATAATCCTTAAGCAACTCCACCCAACGTCGTTGCCTAAGATTTTACTCCTTCTGAGACATAAGGTACTTTAAGCTCTTGTGGTCTGTGAACACAACACATTTCTCACCATACAAGTAATGCCTCCAAATTTTCAAGGCAAACACCACAGCTGCAAGCTCAAGATCATGACTAGGGTAGTTGCGCTCATGCACCTTCAACTCCATAGATGCATAGGCCAGTACCTTACCTTCCTGCATCAACACGCAGCCCAAACCAACAATAGACGCATCACTATAGACCATAAACTCCTTACCAGATTCAGGTTCAATCAAAAAAGGAGCTTGAGTCAATGCTTCCTTCAGCTTTTCAAAAGCTAGTTACCTCGCCTTCGTCCACTCAAAGCGAAAATTATTTTGCAACAACTTGGTCAAGGGGGTTGCTATCTTTGAGAAACACTCGACAAACCTATGGTAGTACCCAGCTAACCCAAGGAAACTCCGTACTTCCGTCACTGACTTAGGCACTTTCCAACTCATCGCAACCTCTACTTTCTGCGGATCAACGTGAATACCCTCTGCCGATACCACATGGCCAAGGAAGACCACTTCCCTAAGCCAGAACTCACATTTACTCAGCTTCGCATACAACTGATTCTCCAACAATGATTGCAAAACGATTCTCAAGTGTTTATCATGATCCTCCTCGGTACGCAAATACACAAGGATGTCATCGATGAACACCACCACAAACTGATCCAAGAATTCATGGAATACACGATTCATCATGTCCATGAAAGCAGCAGGCGCGTTGGTCAAACCAAACGGCATCACCAAAAACTCATAATGCCCGTACCTCATCCGAAAAGCAGTTTTAGGTACGTCCACATCCTTCACTTTCAATTGATAGTACTCCGATATCAAGTTTATCTTAGAAAACACTAAGGCTCCCGAAATTGATCAAAGAGATCGTCAATTCTAGGCAAGGGATACTTGTTCTTGATTGTCAACTTGTTCAGTTGCCGATAATCTATACACATTCTCATCGTCCCATCTTTCTTCTTCACAAACATAACTGGTGCACCCCAAGGTGACACAGTTGGCCAGATGAAACCTCGATCCAACAACTCATGCAACTGCGTTTTCAACTCTTTTAACTCCTTGGGTGTCATGCGATAAGGAGCAATGGACACCAGAGTTGTGTTCTCGTACAACTCTATACCAAACTCAACTTCCCTGTTTGGTGGCAATCCAGGCAATTCTTCCAGAAAGACACCCGGAAAATCGCAAACTGTTCGAATGTCCTGCACACGCACATCCTTGGTACCAGGATTCATCACAAAAGCAAGGTAAGCCTCACAACCCAACCTCTTCATACGGTTTGCTTCCAAGGCCGAAATCACATTCGACAAAAATTTCACATTCTCGCCTACTACAACAACCTCATAGTCGTCGGTCAACTTTAAGGCGACTCGCTTAACATCAAAGTCAACTACGGCCCTATGCTCCGTCAACCAATCCACGCCAAGGATTACATCAAATCCGTAGAAAGGAAATTCCATCAAATCCACGAGGAAAACATGACCTTGCACAGACAGAGGACACCTCCTATACAACTTCCTAGTGACTACAATCTCACCAAAAGAACTAGTCACTTGCATTCCTACTCCAAGCATCTCGACAGGTATATCAAGCAAATGTACATGCTCACTCAAGATATAAGAATGTGTGGATCTAGAATCAATCAAAGCCAACAAAGATAAAGACTGGAGAGCAAAGGTACCTGCGATCACATCGATATCGTTGCGCTCCTCGCGCTGAGCATACACCCTCACGGGTCCACCTCCCTCCGGTTGAACGGCTACAACGTGAGCAATACCTCGCTGCCCCTCATCTCTCTTATGAAAATTCCCACGGTCGTGCCCATGGCCTCTCTGAGGTGCAACTATCACAGGAGCACGTCCTTGGCCTCCACCAGCCAACAAAGGACATTCCCTCCTCATATGATCTGCCGAACCACAATTCCAGCAAGAGTTCCCTATCACCACAACAGGAGCCTGAACCTCTCTAGCTTCTCGAGTAAAATCTCACCTCAAATGGTCCCTGTAACCCCCTTAACCCAGCCTAGACGGTTGACCCGAATTAAGAAGTTTACACGGGGAAAACCAAAGACAACCCGAAAGTCAACCTTGATTAACGACCCCTTTTTTTTCTTTTTAATCTTATCTAAATGCACATTAATCCTAGATATGATCATACAATCAACATACTCAAAGATCATCGCAATTAGAAAACATTCAGGGACTTGATTGCATAAATTAAGAAATTAGGGACCAATTTGTAAATTCTGAAAATTATAAGAACTTAACCCTTTTAAAAGTTACCAATATGAAATTAATCATATTTCATGCTTCTCTGCCAAATTTCAGCTCAAACGGACATCTCAAACTCATTCAATTGCATAAACAAGGTTCAGGACTAAAACGTAAGGATTTCAAAACATATAACCACCAATTTCAGTGCCCAACGGTCGGGTGTTCCGAAACAGGGAGAACCTGTTCCGAAACACGGGACCGTTCAGAAACGAGTACCGAAACGGGGCTTGGCAGTAACATTTCCGTTTCGGAACGGTTCCTCCCGTTTCGAACGCCTGGGCCATTTCAGGCCCCCGTTCCAAAACGGTAGCACCCGTTCCGATACGACCTGCCCAGATTTGCAGAATTTTGCTGATTAAACACATAATTGACCCATCGAACATGCACCAAATGCAACCAAATCATACCAGCAAGTCATTCAACGCTCAAGGGACATAATTGCATCACAATCTAGATACAAAACCACCCCTAGGTCCACCAACTCATTTAACACATTCAACATTCATTCATGCTTTTAAAACAAGTAGCATATCATAATGACTTTAGAGTAAGAAGATTCAAAGGTTGCAAGCGTTAAACCACATAGTTCAAAACCATAAACCAAACTTATTCAACATACACAACCTCATTAAACATCAACATAAAAGACTCTCCCCCCATTGCCTTTATTATCTATAGCTATTAACCGAGACATACATCTCAAGTGGAGCTCTCCTTGAATCACTTGCTTCTCGCTGTTCCAACTTCAAATATCTGCATTGATGGAAAAAAGGAGCGTAAGCGCATAATGCTTAGTGAGGAAAGCTCAAAACCAAAACACCATCAATGCAGCGAGTCATAAAACCACTTTTAAAAGCAACACAATTCGATAAACCAAGGCAATGTTTGAAACCCCTTTTCAACAACATGCTTAAAATCATGCATTGCTCAACATGGAAACCAACCCTTAGCTTAGAAAGCTAAGTAATCCTTTTCAAGTACAAACTTGCAAAACCATCAATTTAACCAATCCATGCATGAACAACATATGCAAGGTTAAATACAAGTTCCTTGGAAAAACACTTCCACTTCACATCATACTTTTCTCATAAATTGAAAATCATTTCAAAGCAAGAAACCTTTAAAAGCCATTTACTCATTCAATCTAACACGTGCATTAAACAAATGCAACATATGAACCACATCACCAATATATTTGCATCACATGCCTTTAAAAACAAGTCTTCGCAAGACTTCAATGCACTAAAGAGATTTCATGCACACATGCACCATTCTCAATAGATAATCAACACTTGTTCAAGCTAACAAGTAAGACATGCATTCATAGAACATTATACACTTCTCATGCAATCATGCATCATTTCAAGCGTTCCATGCTTCATTACATTCAAGACCATTATATTGGGTTCCAAGTGATAAACCACACCCATTTTTCAACTCAACATCCAATCGGATACGCGGATCACAAGCGCTGTCCCCACGCTTCATACACACTACCAATCTCAAGGTCCCCAAATGGAATTTTAACCACCATTTGACCTTACCACACACAAGGTCCTCATATGGAATTTTAACCACCATATGGCCTTAACATTCACAAGGTCCTCATATGGAATTTTAACCACCATATGGCCTTAACATTCACAAGGTCCTCATATGGAATTTTAACCACCATATGGCCTTAACATTCACAAGGTCCTCATATGGAATTTTAACCACCATATGACCTTAACATCACCCATTGGTAGCTGTATAACATCACTAACGAGATCCGGGACATACAACACAAGATCCACACATGGACTTTACACCACCATTGTGATCTTAACAAGCACAAGGTTCTCAAATGGAATTTGAACCACCATTATGACCTTTGCTTACACAAGGTCCTCAAATGGAATTTCAACCACCATTATGACCTTAACACAAGACCCACCCATGGAATTTTAACCACCATGGTGTTCTTAACCATCTCGTTAGTGGACTTGGATGGAGTTACCGGTTCAATCACAACCACTCCACATCCAAGGCGACTTTATTCACGGTGCACCCAATCCTATAGCCGGCTAACTATATCCGATTCAAGTAACCAAGAACCACTTACATCACTTGCCAATATAACCCTCTTACCACATTAATCCATTGTTTCACAAGCATAACCAAAATGTTAAAACCACCATTTACCAACATCAAACCACTGTTTTTGAAGCATTAACACAAAGCCATTAAACAACATGCAACAATTCCACAATTCCAATGTACAAACCAAGGATCTCTTACCTTAAGCATCCTTCACACTTGGCTTTCAAAACCAGCATTAAACCATGCTAAAATATGCTTTCAAAACAGAATTTAAGACATGCAAATCACATGCATTGCATCCAACAATCACAAGTGCTTTGAAAACCAATTCATAACACAAACCAAGAGAAGAATTCCATTTACTTACTCTTGAGCTTAGCTAAGTTGTTTAGACTTAAACTAAGCTCCCAAAACCTTCAAACCTTGGTTTTAAAGCTGAAAACCCAACTTCACTCACCGATACAAAAAACAAGGCTAGCCAACAAGCCTTCCAAGCATTAAAAACACCAGCAACACACCCAAACTCGCTGCTCTTAGCAAATCTAACATTTCGGCTACCAAACACAACCGAAATCCCCTCCAAACACATCCAAAACTTAACCCATCCAAGATCCATCACTTCTAACCATTTTTAAACATCAATTAACATCCAAAATGATTTCAAACACGTCCTTATACCTCCAGCTATAGCAGACCATCAAGACCACTCCAAAAACAACCAAAAACTCAAGCAAAACTTAGGAAAATTAACCTATTCAGGATTGCATTGATAAAACCTCAATTTCTCAACAATTATACATTCATTTAACATCAAGAAGACACCTCAAAACAGTGCCCAACCATTTCATACGAATTTCATCAAAGATTAACCAAATCTTGCATTTTAAAGCCAAAATCAAGATCACAATTGTAAAACCTTTAATTAAACACAAATCAAGGATTGAGAACTTGGGAATTTCAGTAAAGAACTGAGAATTTAGAGGAGAAGGACGTTCATACCTCTAAACTTGAGTTTCTCCCTTTTTGGAACCAAGATTCTTGAAAATTCAATAAGCTAAAGCCAAGGTTTTGTTGTAGAATTGATTAGAGATCAAATGAGGATTGAAATCTCATATTTGGATGTCAAAATCAGAGGGAAAATGTGCTGGAAAAAGTGTTTGGGTTGAGAGAAAAGATGAGAGAAAAGGAAAATGGAAAATTGGGAAAAGTTAGTTAAAATGCCAAAAATATCTTTCCCTCCCTTTTTCCTTTATTTTAAACCATTAATTAATCCTTTAATATTTAAGAAAAATCTAGATAAACTCTTTTGGGTAAATATCTCCTTAAAGATTCAAAGTTTCAATCCTTTTTAAAACAGTCACCCAGTTTTGAAAAATTACATTTTGGTCACTAACCCAAAATGTCACTCTTCCAAACCTCATTTTGTAAAATTGATTTCACCTTTCTCTTATATATAATAAAAGAGGATTTTAAGACATTTTTCCATATTTTTAATGCAATCCGAACTAGGCTTTCCTAAAAATCACCTTTTATATTCGAACCGCACTCTGACCGACCCGGTCCAAACCCAAAACTTCTAAGCCCAAAATTGGGGTGTTACAGTCCCTCGAACCACAAGTCCACCATGTATGCTGCTCGGACCTCATACAACGTCCCTGAGCCTGTACACCTCGACCCGAAACACCACGCCTTCCCTTAGGCTGATGTCTCTTGTCACGGCCTCTCTTGTTCCTTCCACCACCGGAACTATACTCAGTAGCTCTCTTTCCAGAGCTAGAACCGACACCTCTAGAAGACAAGCCCTGGTTCTGCTCGATGTCCTTTACCCGACAGACAAGCACATCAAAATCTGTGTAATCTGCAGCTAGCATGTACGTCTTAACATCTTGCACCAATCCATACCGGAAGCGATCACAGCGATGCCTCTTACTAGGTACCAGCTCAGGAGCATATTGGCTCAAGCGTACGAACTGGACCTCGTACTCAGCTTGTAACGCCCCGGTTTTGGGCTTAGAAGTTTTGGGCGTTGACCGGTTTGGTCAAAGTGCCGTTCGAATCTAAAAAGGTGAAAATAGGAAAGCCTAGTTCGGGTTGCATTAAAAATATGGAAAAATGTTCTAAAATCATCTTTTAATATATATAAGTGAAATGTGAAATCAATTTTACAAAATGAGGTTTGGAAGGGTGACATTTTGACTAGTGACCAAAATGTAATTTTTGAAAGTTGCGTGACTGTTTTAGAAAGGATTGAAACTTTGAATCTTTAAGGAGCTATTTACCCAAAGGGAGTTTCTCCAGATTTTTCTAAGATATTTTAATGTTTAATTCTGATTTTTAAGCTAAAGAAAAGTGGAGGGAAATCATTTTGGCTATTTTGCAACTAACTTTCCATATTTTCCAATTTTCCTTTTCTCTCATTTTCTCTCAACCTAAACACTTTCTCTCCAGAGATTTCTTTCTGATTTTGTCACTCAAATCTCTCTTTTCAATCCTCTTTTGATTCCTAATCATCACATCAACAAAACCTCACCATTTGCTAGTTGATTCATCAAGGTTTTTGGTTCTAAAAGAGGAGAAACTCAAGTTTGGAGGTAAGAACGTCCTTCTCCTCTAAACTATCAGTTCTTTACTGAAATTCCTAAGTTCTCAATCCTTAATTGATGTTTTATAAATGGCTTTTAAAGTTGTGAAATGGATCTTGGCTTAAAATGCAAGATTTGGTGATTTTTGATGAATTTTCGTTTGATCTGTTAAAGCTGTGATTTGAGATGTGTTTTTGATGATTAATGAATGTTAATTTGATAAGGAATTGAGTTTTGATTAATGCAATCCGGGATAGGTTGAGTTTCCTAAGTTTAGCTTGTCATTCTTGGTTGTTTTTGAGGTGATCTTGTGGATCTGATGTTGCTGGAGGTATAAGGATGTTATTAGGTTCTTTTTAGATGTTAAATGATTCTAAAGGATGTTTGGTTTTGATGGTTTATGGCTGGGCTTTGTAGAGGAGTTGTTTGGATGCATTTTTGGTTGTGTTTGGTGGCCGAAAATGGAGTGTGGATGAGAGCAGCGAGTTTAGGTGCTTTCATTGAAGCTATTAATGCATGATGATGCATTAATCCTCTGCTTTGATGTGTTTAAAACAGGGGAGGCATCTTTGGATCCAAGTGGTGGTGATCCGGAAGCTTGATTTGTGCTTCGGCAAGAGGCGAGGTGGAATCGGTGAGTGAAAAATGGGTTTTCAGCTTTGAAACCAATGTCTTGGGAGCTTAGTTTAAGTCTAAACAACTTTACTAAGCTCAAGTGTAAGTTTTCGGAAAAACTCTCTAAGTGGTGGCCATGGTTTGGTTGTTATGCAATGTGGTTTATTACATGTTTTAAATTCTGTTTTGAAAGCATGATTTAGCATGGTTACTGCTGATTTTGTAAGCCATATGTTGAAGGAAGCTCAAGGTAAGAGTTCCTTGTTTTTGAACATTGATTAAATGTGGTTTGGTGCTTTAAAATGCATGATGAATATTGCTTGATTTAATGCTTTAAAACAGTGGATTATTTGATGATAATGATGTATATTGGCAAGTGATGTTTTGAAAAAGGTTAAGGTCACTAAGGTGGTTAAAAGTCCTTGAGTGAGCCTTGTGGATTCTAAGAACTTCATGGTGGTTAAAAGTCCATGATGATTCTTGCTAAGGTCACTAAGGTGGTTAAAAGTCCTTGAGTGAGCCTTGTTACTTAAGAACATCAAGGTGGTTAAAAGTCCTTGGATGGTTCTTGTTAAGGACACAAAGGTGGTTAAAAGTCCTTGTGTAGTCCTTGCCATGGTGTTTAAAAGTCCATGGGCCAAGGTGTTTAAAAGTCCTTGGGGCCAAAGTGTTTAAAAGTCCTTGGGAAGAACACAAAGGTGGTTAAAAGTCCTTGTGTGGTTCTTGTGAACTATAAGATCACAATGGTGTTTAAAAGTCCATGTGTGAGTCTTATGTTGATCTTGTTTTTAAAAGATGGAATTTATCACTTGTGGCCAATATGACATGTAATGATTTGGAAGCATGTAATGCTTGTTTAAATTGCTTTGACATGAGTAAATGATGATTTGAAGTATGATTTATAAAGTGTTTTATAAATGCATTATTGAATGGTTTTAATGAGCATTCCTTACTAAGCTTTTGCTTACGCTCTCTTCCGTTTTCTTAAACCAATAATGCAGATCATTAAGGTACTTTGAGGGCAGCAAGGAAGGCAAGCATTCAAGTGGAATTAAGCTCAAGTATGGGAAGGTTTTCTTAAACACATTTTAGCTTTTGGGCATTTGGCAATGGGGGACCTATGTGTATATTTTGGGAGATGTTTTGAACTCCCTAAGTATGTTTAATGTTGTTGGAAATGCTGGATTTGTATTTGGTCTTTATGTGCTTGTTTTTGAAGGTTCTATGCTTGAAAGGTTTGCTTGTGTAGGAAGCATGCTTTAAAATTGGGGCTTTTCATATATGATGATAATATGTTGATTGGTTGATGCAAACATGTCTCTTATATGTTGTATGAGCTGCTGGTAAAGTTCGGTAGCATTTGGAGCTTGATTGGATGATCAATTGTGTGTTTAAGCATGCATTTTGCTGCATTCTGTGCAGGGTGTTTCGGAACAGTGGCTACCGTTTCGGAACGGATGCCTTGAATCAGCCCAGACGTCCGAAACAGGAGACACCGTTCCGAAACGGAAAGGCCACTGCCAGCCCTCGTTTCGGTACACGATGCGGAACGACCCCGTGTTACGAAACAGGCTCTCCCTGTTTCGGAACATCCGACCGTTGGGGGCTGACATTGGTAGTTAAATGTTTTGGAATGTTTGCATTTTGGTCCTGAATCTTGTTTGTGCAATTGTATGAGTTTGGAATGTCCGTTTGAGCTAAAATTTGACAGAGAAGCATGAAACCTGATAAATTTCAAGATGGTAACTTTAATTTGGGTTAAGGCCTTATAATCTACAGAATTTACAATTTGGTCCCTAAAGTTGTAAATTGTTTATTTGGGTCCCTGTTTGATCTCTGATGTTTATGATCTTTGAGTATGTTGTTTGTATGAACATAATTAAGGTTAATGTGCATCTAGAAAAGTTTTTAAAGAAAAAAAAGGGTCGTTAATCAAGGTTGACTTTCGGGTTGACTTTGGTTTTCCCCGTGTCACTTTCTTAATTCGGGTCAACCGTCTAGGCCGGGTTAAGGGGGTTACATTTGGTGGTATCAGAGCCAGGTTCTCGAGTAATTGGGAATGAATGTGTGCATGATTGAAGTATGTATGCTATGTATGCTTGATTGATTGAAAGCATGTTCAGTGGCTTGTGAATTTGATGCGTTTGAGTTGTATGCTGAAGTGAAGCATGTTGTAGGTACCCATTGCCAAATCAAAGCTAGTGTAATGATGTTGATTTTGAATGAAATTGAGCTTGAGTACTTGGATTGCTTACCTTGCTGGACCTAACTTTGTTTTATTTGCATTGTGATTGCATGGTTAAAGTATGGCACCACGTAGAGAGTTGAGAAGTAATGTGCGAGCTACGGCTCCGAATGAGAATGAGAATGAGGAAAACGCGGGTAGTGCGGTGTTACCTCCTCCTCCACCTGGCAGTGGTGGTGCTGAGGGTGAAAGAGCTGAAGCTGCAGCTGGTGCTGGAGCTGCTGGACCTGAGGTTGGTCAGGGGCAAGCTATGCCTGACATGACGATGTTGGTGCAAGCTATTGCTGGTGCTTTTCGAGCAGCGGTAGCTGGTGCTTAAGGAGCTGGGCATCAGGGAGATGCTGGAGTGAGACTACCTTTGGAGCGGTTGCGCAGTCTTGGTGGGACTGAGTTCAGGGGTATGTCTGCTGAGGGTTCTGAATCCTGGATGGAGAGTACCAAGAGGATCTTGGGTCAAATGGGTTGCACTGATGTGCAAAAGCTGGGTTGTGTTGTATCCTTTCTACAGGATGATGCTTATACGTGGTGGACGACCACTATTGCTGGGATGGCTGAAGCTGATGTGACTTGGACATTCTTTCAGAATGTGTTCAAGAGGAGGTATCTTGGTGTAAGGTACCTGGATGAAAAGAAGCGAGAGTTCGTGTCTCTTACCCAGGGGAGCATGACTGTGGCTGAGTATGAGGTGCAATTTGTGCGACTCAGTCAGTATGCACCTGAGCTGGTACCTGATGAGCGGGAGAGGTGCGAAAGATTCCGTTATGGTTTAGTGACGGTTGTGAAGATGTATGTGCTGGCCACCGAGTATGATGATTTTGATGTGTTGGTGGGCCGAGCTAAGGATATTGAGATGAACTTGGGTTTATCTGCCAGAGGTGCTGGAGCAAGTGCTGGTAAGCGGGCAGCTGAGTATAGTTCCGGTGGTGGACGGAACAAGAGGGGACGTGATCAGAAGTATCAGTCCTCAGCTAAGAGAGGTGGTGGTGCACCTGTTCGGGGAGGCAATGCTAGAGCTGATCCGAGTGCTTGTTGGATATGTGGTTCACGTGGTCACATGAAGCGTGACTGTCCTCGTGCTGTGAGGGAGGTACAAGCTCCTGTTGCGGCAGCTGGTAACGGGTGCTGGAATTGTGGATCTGCGGACCACTTGAGGTGAGATTGTCCTATGTTGGCTGGTGGCCAAGTGCGTGCTCCTGTTGTTGCTGCACCGCAGAGAGGTCGTGGGTGCGGCCGTGGTAATTTCCAGCGGAGAGAGGAAGGTGGTCGTGGAGTGGCCCATGTTGTGGCTATTCAGCCTGAAGGTGGAGGCCAAGCGAGGGTGTATGCTCAGCGGGAGGGGAGGAATGACGCGGATGTGATTGCAGGTACCTTTACTTTGCAATCCTTGTCATTACTTTCCTTGATAGATGCTGGATCTACGCATTCATACATTTTGCGTGAGCATGCTGAATTGCTTGGTTTGCCTGTTGAGTCTTTGGATGTTGGTGTTCGTGTCACTAGTTCTTTTGGTGAGACTGTTGTGACTCGAAGGTTGTATAGAAGGTGTCCTTTGGTTGTTCAAGAACATGTTTTTCATGTTGATCTTATGGAGCTGCCTTTCTATGGTTTTGATGTGATCCTTGGTATGGATTGGCTTGTTGAGCATCGTGCTGTTGTGGATTGTGAAAATAAGCGAGTTTCGCTGAAGCTTGCGGATGATTATGATGTTGTTGTGGTTGGTGAGAATGTGAAGTTTCTTGCCAATGTGGTGTCTACCTTGGAGGCGAGTAGGATGCTGAGGCAAGGCTGTGAAGCTTACCTAGCTTTCGTGATGAATCCTAGCTCTAAGGAGTTGAGGGTGCAAGATATCAGAGTTGTGAAGGAGTTTCCTGGAGTGTTTCCTGAGGAGTTGCCTGGTTTACCTCCTAATCGTGAGGTGGAGTTTGGAATTGAGCTGTATGAGAATACAACTCCTGTGTCCATTACCCCTTATAGAATGGCACCTAAGGAGCTGAAGGAGCTGAAGACGCAGTTGCAAGAGCTGCTTGATCGTGGTTTCATTCGGCCAAGTGTGTCACCTTGGGGAGCACCGGTCTTGTTTGTAAAGAAGAAGGATGGCACTATGAGAATGTGCATTGATTACCGTCAGCTGAACACGTTGACTATCAAGAATCGGTATCCTTTGCCGAGAATTGATGATCTCTTTGATCAATTTCGGGGAGCAGCTGTGTTCTCTAAGATTGACTTGAGGTCAGGGTATTATCAGTTGAAGGTGAAGGATGTGGATGTGCCTAAGACAGCTTTCAGGACAAGGTATGGGCATTATGAGTTCCTTGTGATGCCGTTTGGTTTGACAAATGCTCCTGCTGCTTTCATGGACATGATGAACCGTGTGTTTCATGAATACCTGGACAAGTTCGTTGTGGTGTTCATTGATGATATCCTCGTGTACTCGCGTACTGAGGAGGAGCACGAAGAGCATTTGAGGATTGTGCTGCAAGCTTTGTTGGAGAATCAGCTTTATGCTAAGTTGAGCAAGTGCGAGTTCTGGCTTAAGGAGGTGGTGTTTCTTGGGCATGTAGTTTCTGCTGAGGGGATTCGTGTTGATCCTCAGAAGATTGAGGCGGTGATGAACTGGAAGGTTCCGAAGTCTGTTCATGAGGTTCGTAGTTTCCTTGGTTTGGCGGGATACTACCGGAGGTTTGTGGATGGGTTTTCTAATATTACTGCACCTTTCACAAAGTTGTTGCAAAAGGATGCTAAGTATGAGTGGACAGAAGCGAGACAACATGCTTTTGAGAAGCTTAAGGCGGCTTTGACACAAGCTCCTATCTTGGTTCAGCCTGAATTAGGGAAAGAGTTTGTGGTCTATAGTGATGCGTCCTATGTTGGTTTGGGATGTGTGCTGATGCAAGAGGGTAAGGTTGTAGCATATGCATCACGGCAGTTGAAGGTGCATGAGCGCAATTATCCTATGCATGATATTGAGTTGGCTACAGTGGTTTTTGCTCTGAAGATCTGGAGACATTTTCTGTATGGTGAGAAGTGTACTGTGTACACGGATCTCAAGAGTTTGAGGTATCTGATGTCTCAGAAGGAGTTGAATCTTAGGCAGCGGCGTTGGTTGGAGTTGCTCAAGGATTATGATCTGACGATTGAGTACCATCCTGGAAAGGCTAATGTTGTTGCGGATGCCCTGAGTAGGAAGGTAGCTGTTGAGCTGAGGGCTATGTTTGCCAGCTTGAGTATTTCGCGCGACGGTGGTCTTGTAGCTGAGTTGCAAGTGAAACCATCTATGGTTCAGTTGATCAAGGAAAAGCAGTTGCTGGATGATTCCGGTGTCTCATGTTCAGGATATCGCGGAGGGTAGACCTTCAGATTTCTGTTTTAATGATGATGGTGTGTTGTGTTTTGGGAGTCGAATAGTAGTGCCCAATGATGCTGAGTTGAGGCGTGCTATTCTGGCTGAAGGTCATAGTAGTCCTTTTGCTATACACCCTGGTAGTACTAAGATGTATCGTGATCTTCGTGATGAGTACTATTGGGTGGGTTTGAAGAAAGATGTTGCGGAGTTTGTGAGCAAGTGTATGGTGTGTCAGCGAGTTAAGGCTGAGCATCAGGTTCCTTCAGGTTTTTTGCAACCGTTGAGAATCCCTGAATGGAAGTGGGAGAGGGTTACCATGGATTTTGTATCTGGTTTACCTTTGTCACCGTCGAAGAAGAATTCGGTTTGGGTGATTGTGGATCGCCTGACGAAGTGTGCGCATTTCTTGC
Organism: Hibiscus tridactylites; assembly: GCA_958450335.1. Classification (NCBI taxonomy): domain Eukaryota; kingdom Viridiplantae; phylum Streptophyta; class Magnoliopsida; order Malvales; family Malvaceae; genus Hibiscus; species Hibiscus tridactylites. The sequence goes on from OY288269.1 coordinate 32,578,334, forward strand.
CTGTGCATACTACGTTTTCTTTAGATAAGCTTGCGGAGCTGTACATTGCTGAGATTGTGCGGCTGCATGGTGTGCCTAAGTCGATTGTGTCGGATAGGGATCCGAGGTTCACATCGCGTTTCTGGCAGTGTTTGCATCAAGCTTTGGGTACAAGGTTGAATTTCAGTACATCCTATCATCCTCAGTCGGATGGTCAGTCTGAGCGTGTTATCCAGATCTTGGAGGATATGTTGAGGTGCTGTGTGATTGAGTTTCAGGGTTCTTGGGAGAAGCATCTGCCTTTGGTGGAGTTTGCTTATAACAATAGTTATCAGGCAAGTATTCAGATGGCACCTTATGAGGCTTTGTACGGGAGGAAGTGTAGGACTCCTCTTTGTTGGGCTGAAACTGGTCAAAAGTTGGTTTCGATGCCGGCTTTGTTGAAAGGAACCACAGAGAAGGTGAAGCTCATTAGTGAGCGGTTGAAGGCAGCCTCTGATCGGCAGAAGTCTTATGCGGATTTGAAGCGTAAGGAGGTTGAGTATGCGGTGGGTGACCGTGTGTTTTTGAAGGTTTCGCCTTGGAAGAAGGTGATGAGGTTTGGCCGGAAGGGTAAGTTGAGCCCTAGGTACATTGGACCATATGAGGTGGTTGAGCGTGTGGGTCCTGTTGCGTATCGGTTGAGGTTACCTCAAGAGTTGGAGAAGATTCATGATGTGTTTCATGTTTCTATGCTCCGGAAGTATAGATCTGATCATTCGCATGTGATGCCTATGAAGGAAGTGGAATTGAATCCGGATTTGACCTATGATGAGGAACCGGTGAAGGTTCTAGATTCGGATAGCAAGGTTCTTCGTGGCAAGACCATTGAGTTGGTAAAGGTGCCGTGGAAGCATCGAGGTGTTGAGGAAGCCACGTGGGAGCGGAAGGAAGACATGCTGAAGCAGTTTCCTTATCTCTTTCCTTCAGGTAAATTTCGGGGACGAAATTTCTTAAGGGGGGGAGAGTTGTAACGCCCCGGTTTTGGGCTTAGAAGTTTTGGGCGTTGACCGGTTTTGTCAAAGTGCTGTTCGAATCTAAAAAGGTGAAATTAGGAAAGCCTAGTTCGGGTTGCATTAAAAATATGAAAAAATGTTCTAAAATCATCTTTTAATATATATAAGTGAACTGTGAAATCAATTTTACAAAATGAGGTTTGGAAGGGTGACATTTTGACTAGTGACCAAAATGTAATTTTTGAAAGTTGCGTGACTGTTTTAGAAAGGATTGAAACTTTGAATCTTTAAGGAGCTATTTACCCAAAGGGAGTTTCTCCAGATTTTTCTAAGATATTTTAATGTTTAATTCTGATTTTAAAGCTAAAGAAAAGTGGAGGGAAATCATTTTGGCTATTTTGCAACTAACTTTCCATATTTTCCAATTTTCCTTTTCTCTCATTTTCTCTCAACCCAAACACTTTCTCTCCAGAGATTTCTTTCTTATTTTGTCACTCAAATCTCTCTTTTCAATCCTCTTTTGATTCCTAATCATCACATCAACAAAACCTCACCATTTGCTAGTTGATTCATCAAGGTTTTTGGTTCTAAAAGAGGAGAAACTCAAGTTTGGAGGTAAGAACGTCCTTCTCCTCTAAACTATCAGTTCTTTACTGAAATTCCTAAGTTCTCAATCCTTAATTGATGTTTTATAAATGGCTTTTAAAGTTGTGAAATGGATCTTGGCTTAAAATGCAAGATTTGGTGATTTTTGATGAATTTTCGTTTGATCTGTTAAAGCTGTGATTTGAGATGTGTTTTTGATGATGAATGAATGTTAATTTGATAAGGAATTGAGTTTTGATTAATGCAATCCCGGATAGGTTGAGTTTCCTAAGTTTAGCTTGTGATTCTTGGTTGTGTTTGAGGTGATCTTGTGGATCTGATGTTGCTGGAGGTATAAGGATGTTATTAGGTTCTTTTTAGATGTTAAATGATGCTAAAGAATGTTTGGTTTTGATGGTTTATGGCTGGGCTTTGTTGAGGAGTTGTTTGGATGCATTTTCGGTTGTGTTTGGTGGCCGAAAATGGAGTGTGGATGAGAGCAGCAAGTTTAGGTGCTTTCATTGAAGCTATTAATGCATGATGATGCATTAATCCTCTGCTTTGATGTGTTTAAAACAGGGGAGGCATCTTTGGATCCAAGTGGTGGTGATCCGGAAGCTTGATTTGTGCTTCGGCAAGAGGCGAGGTGGAATCGGTGAGTGAAAAATGGGTTTTCAGCTTTGAAACCAATGTCTTGGGAGCCTAGTTTAAGTCTAAACAACTTTACTAAGCTCAAGTGTAAGTTTTCGGAAAAACTCTCTAAGTGGTGGCCATGGTTTGGTTGTTATGCAATGTGGTTTATTGCATGTTTTAAATTCTGTTTTGAAAGCATGATTTAGCATGGTTACTGCTGATTTTGTAAGCCATATGTTGAAGGAAGCTCAAGGTAAGAGTTCCTTGTTTTTGAACATTGATTAAATGTGGTTTGGTGCTTTAAAATGCATGATGAATATGGCTTGATTTAATGCTTTAAAACAGTGGATTATTTGATGATAATGATGTATATTGGCAAGTGATGTTTTGAAAAAGGTTAAGGTCACTAAGGTGGTTAAAAGTCCTTGAGTGAGCCTTGTGGATTCTAAGAACTTCATGGTGGTTAAAAGTCCATGATGATTCTTGCTAAGGTCACTAAGGTGGTTAAAAGTCCTTGAGTGAGCCTTGTTACTTAAGAACATCAAGGTGGTTAAAAGTCCTTGGATGGTTCTTGTTAAGGACACAAAGGTGGTTAAAAGTCCTTGTGTGGTCCTTGCCATGGTGTTTAAAAGTCCATGGGCCAAGGTGTATAAAAGTCCTTGGGAAGAACACAAAGGTGGTTAAAAGTCCTTGTGTGGTTCTTGTGAACTATAAGATCACAATGGTGTTTAAAAGTCCATGTGTGAGTCTTATGTTGATCTTGTTTTTAAAAGATGGAATTTATCACTTGTTGCCAATATGACATGTAACGATTTGGAAGCATGTAATGCTTGTTTAAATTTCTTTGAGCATGAGTAAATGAAGATTTGAAGTATGATTTATAAAGTGTTTTATAAATGCATTATTGAATGGTTTTAATGAGCATTCCTCACTAAGCTTTTGCTTACGCTCTCTTTCGTTTTCTTAAACCAATAATGCAGATCATTAAGGTACTTTGAGGGCAGCAAGGAAGGCAAGCATTCAAGTGGAATTAAGCTCAAGTATGGGAAGGTTTTCTTAAACACATTTTAGCTTTTGGGCATTTGGCAATGGGGGACCTATGTGTATGTTTTGGGAGATGTTTTGAACTCCCTAAGTATGTTTAATGTTGTTGGAAATGCTGGATTTGTATTTGGTCTTTATGTGCTTGTTTTTGAAGGTTCTATGCTTGAAAGGTTTGCTTGTGTAGGAAGCATGCTTTAAAATTGGGGCTTTTCATATAAGATGATAATATGTTGATTGGTTGATGCAAACATGTCTCTTATATGTTATATGAGCTGCTGGTAAAGTTCGGTAGCATTTGAAGCTTGATTGGATAATCAATTGTGTGTTTAAGCATGCATTTTGCTGCATTCTGTGCAGGGTGTTTCGGAACAGTGGCTACCGTTTCGGAACGGATGCCTTGAATCAGCCCAGGCGTCCGAAACGGGAGACACCGTTCCGAAACGGAAAGGCCACTGCCAGCCCTCATTTCGGTACGCGTTGTGGAACGGCCCCGTGTTTCGAAACAGGCTCTGCCTGTTTCGGAACATCCAACCGTTGGGGGCTGACATTGGTAGTTAAATGTTTTGGAATGTTTGCATTTTGGTCCTGAATCTTGTTTGTGCAATTGTATGAGTTTGGAATGTCCGTTTGAGCTAAAATTTGATAGAGAAGCATGAAACCTGATAAATTTCAAGATTGTAACTTTAATTTGGGTTATGGCCTTATAATCTACAGAATTTACAATTTGGTCCCTAAAGTTGTAAATTGTTCATTTGGGTCCCTGTTTGATCTCTGATGTTTATGATCTTTGAGTATGTTGTTTGTATGAACATAATTAAGGTTAATGTGCATCTAGAAAAGTTTTTAAAGAAAAAAAAGGGTCGTTAATCAAGGTTGACTTTCGGGTTGACTTTGGTTTTCCCCGTGTGACTTTCTTAATTCGGGTCAACCGTCTAGGCCGGGTTAAGGGAGTTACACAACCATTGATAGGTTACCCTGAACGAGAGATATAAACTCTCGTTTCTTCTCATCCAAGTATCTCACACCTAGATACTTTCTTCGGAAGGCACCCCTAAAGAATTCCCATTCAACTTCATTGGGTTCCATACCAGCTGTGGTAGTCGTCCACCAGCTGTAAGCATCACCTTGCAGCAAGAAAACTGCACATCCTAGCTTGTGCTCCTCGTTACAAGCCATCTGATCCATTATGCGGATCGTACTGGCTAACCAGGCCTCAGACGCCTCAGGTGCCATACCATAAAACTCTACCGCACCCAAGCTCCTCAACCTTTCCAAACGTAGACCCACATGCCCAGCTGCAGGGGCCTACACTTTCGCTTCGGCAACAACAGCCTGAAACGCTCCAGTGATCGCCTCAACCAATGGCACCAAATTACTCAATCCATGACCAGCTTGTCCTTGTTGCACCTGCTCCCCACCTCTAGGTGGTGGCGGAGGAGGTAGATCTCCACCAGGAGGGACATCAGCCCCATGCTCAGCCTGGTTATCCTGCTCAGCTGCAGGTACTATCGTATTGGACCTCAACTCTCTTCTAGGTCCCATGTGCTATTTTAAACAAACACAACAACGAAAGCAAATCAAACCATTTAGGTCAGCTGCAAGTAAGAATCCAAGTTTACAAAACATTTGGTTAGTGTAATAAGGCAATGGGCACCCAATTTCCCCACAGAGCATAGCATACACAAATCATCATGCTCACATACTTCTCATCATTTCAAATAAGCACATGTCCACATAACATCATCACTATACAATCATATTCATTCCATATGTAATTCACATCACTCAATATGGCATAAGGTTCAAAATTCAAACATTAGCATGCTTTTCAAACGTCATATTTCAACTCACATCAATTAAACATACCAACAGTCCCAATTATTTCGAAACCTGGCTCTGATACCAACAAATGTAATCCCCTTAACTCGGCCTAGACGTTGACCCGAACTACGAAGATTACACGGGGAAAACCAAAGTCAACCCAAAAGTTAACCTTGATTCACGACCCTTTTTTATCTTCTCTAGATGCACATTAAGCTTATGTGATTACACAAGAATCAAAGGAGAGAAGGACACCGCGATCGAAAATCATTTAGGGACTCAATTGCATAATTTACACATTTTAGGGACCAAAATGTAATAAATCATATTTCATGCCTCTCTGCCAAATTTCAACTAAAAAAGAATATTCCAAGATCAAGCAATTGCATCCACAACATTCAGTACTAAAATGTAAAACATGGAAACTTAAAACAATTCAAAATCATTATCCAACGGTCATCTGTTTTGAAACACCAACCTTCGTACCGAACCGCTCGTATCGAAACGGTGTTGACCATTTCGGTTCTCGAGTGTGTTCCGAGACCAGTATCGAAAGAAGCCTCTCTAGTGGCCAAACTGTTCTGAAACACCTTCAACCGTACCGAAACGCTATGGCCATTACAAGTCCCCGTTTCGGAACAATTAAGGGTGTTTCGATACACCCTGCCTAGTGACAGCAGAAATTTCTGGTTTTTCATGCTTTTTCACACTCAAATCAGCCCCGAGACATGCCACAACATGCATACATCAAGGATTCATATCAACAATCATCATATCGAAGCTATAGCATAAACATATCAACCAACACATAAGCAAAGGCACTAAAGGCATGTTTCCTAGTTCCTAGGTTGCCAAAACCATAACCAGTCAAAACTCCAAATAAACCAAAATCCAAACTCCAAAGGCCATTTACAACTCAAGTATAGGCAAACCAATATGCTCAAAGTAAAAGAAACATTCTCAACCATTTCAAAGTATAAATCCCACCCATTGCCTCTTATTACACTAAAGATGAGTCACATACATCTCTTTAGCAAAGTTATGGATTCCTCTTGCTTTTGGGCTGCCTTCAAAGGTTCAATTCTCTGCATTGATGAAACAAAAGAGCGTAAGCAATAAGCTTAGTGAGGATCGCTAGACAACACTCATCAATGCATAACTCAAGTTTTACAAAATCATCACTTTACATTACATGCCATTTATATAACAAGTCTTCTCAAGACTACAATGCACTTTTGAAACCTCATGCACATATGCATCGATTGACAACAACAAATAGACCTTTTCTCATGCTTTAGCAAGCATCACATGCATTCTTGCATCATACACATATATCTCATGCACCCTTGCATCATTTACAAGCATCTCATGCTTCACTTTATTCATTTACATTATATTGGCTTTTAAGTGATAGTCCACAAATCATTTCAACACAAGACACAATTGGATACATGGATTACAAGCGTTGTCCTCACGCTTCATACAAACTACCAGACTACACAAGGTGGAGACAAATGACACAATCACAACCCCTCAACACCCGTGATGGAGATTAATGGCACAATCACAACCCCTCATCATCACTCATCAGTAGTTGTATAATTCCACTAACGAGAGTATGAGACACATACACAAGACTCACACATGGGACTAACCATTCACCGTTGTGATCTTAACCTCAATCGTTAGGGTACTTGAAAGGAGATTATGACACAATCACAACCCCTCGACATCCAAGGTGACTTTATTCACAGTGCACCCAATCCTATAGCCGGCTAACTATATCTGATTTAAGTAACCAAAATCATATTCATCACTTGCCAATATAATTAATTATCCACATTAATCCACTGTTTTTCAAGCATAACCACAATGTCATTTCCCCAAGCCCACATGCTTAAAATCATATGCATTTTCAGATGAAAAACCAAGGATCACTTACCTAGTGCATCCCTAACATAATGACAATAAAATCCAGCATTAAAACATGCTTAAACATGCTTAAAAACAGTAAACAAATCCACTCTTACATCAAATGCATTTTCATCCAACTTAACACATTTCCAAGAGAGGGATTACCGAAACACTTACACTTGAGCTTAGTTAAGTGTGTCAAGCTTACACTAAGCTCCCAATAGCACGTTCAAAGCGTTACAAAGCAGGAAATTGCATTTCCACTCACCGATATGCGATGCCTTGTTCGCCGACACAGAAATTACACCTCCAGAGCCTACAAAATCACCTCGTTAGCTTCAGATCAAGATCCACTGTTTTCACATCAACAAAACAGAGATCCAAATGCATTAAAATGCATTCTAACACCAGCAACAATCCATATACTCGTTGCCAACTCAAACTACACCAAAATACCTTTCCGAAATAACGGAAAACTCAATCGATTGCCTCCTAAACCAAGCCTAGCCACCACCATAAATCACTTACAAAGCATTATAAACATCAAAACACATCTAATAAACATCCTAACACATCCTTATACCTCCAGCAATAAAAAATCCACCATTACTCCCCAAAATCACACTTAAAACTACCAAGAAACTCAAGGATTTCGGGATCTATGTTAATAACACATCATCTTAACATATAAATCAACTTAAAAATCAATTAGAATCAACACAAAACAGTGCCTAACTCATGAAGTCCGAAGATCAAGATTTCATCCACATTTTCATAAGATTTTGATCTCAAATCAAAACTATATTGAAAACTCAATCAAAATTAGTTATTAGAAGCCAAATATCTTGGGAAATTCAATAAAGAACTTAGATTAGAGGTTGAGAATGGGATTTACCTCCAATCCTTGCTTCCTTCAATAGATGACAAGTTTTCCTTGCAAAAATCTTGAGGAATTAAAGAAGATCTCTTGAAAAAGATTTAGGAAATGTTGAGAGGATTTTTAGAAGCAAGAATTCTGGAAAAGATGAGAGAATATGGTGTTTGGCTAAAATGAGAGGGAATTGGTAGTTACGTAAAATGAAAATTCACTAACTACCAATTAATTAGTATCATATTCTAATTAAAATCATTTAATTAAAACCAATTTAAATCACATATCATATTGAAGAAAGGTCAAATTGACTTAAAGCCCCCTAAAGATTCTAAGATTTTGGCTTCCACCTTAAAAAGCACATTTTCCCAGTTTTGAAACTTTACAATTTGGTCACTACTTAAAATGTCCATTTTCCAAAACCCTTTTTGTAAAATTGATTTGACCAACCTCTTAATTATATTTTTAGAGGATTTTAGCAATTTTTACCATAATTTTATCCTATCCCGATCCTTGATTTCCAAAAATCACCGTACGCGATTCAAACCGTTCTCGACCAGTCCGATCCGTTGTCTCAAACATCCAAACCCAAAACTAGGGCGTTACACAAATGCACTCCCAACATAACTTAATTATTTTTATTTTCTTTATTTTTATGTTTTAGGAATATAGTTTAATTTATTGCAATTTATTTTCTGTTAGGATTAGATTTTTAATTAGTTAAATTTATTTTTCACATTTTTTTATTTTCAGAATTTATTTAATTATCTTTATTTTTATATCAAGCTTTAGGAATAAAATAGTCAAATCAAGAAGAAGCCCAAAGAGGAGCCCACCCACCATCCCGCCAAGACAACCAAGGGCGGCCTAGTACAGACAACGCGTAACAGTTAGTTGCTAACGGCTGCAGAAATAACAGGCAGAAATCTCATAACGTACGCGAGAAAACTTGCCCGTTGGACATTTAATGTCGCCCCGACACCTCCCGATAACCTCTAGTTAAACCTCACTCATCGCGTTCATTCATTTTACTTTCACCTTCTTGCTATACTCTTCTTGAATCCATAGCTCTCTTTTCTCACAATATTTTCTTTAAGTTTCAGTTATATCTAAATCGTCTCACACATGGCATCAACATCAACACCCAAACCCACCTTCCAACACTTATGCTCCAAGGCATATGAGAAGAGATACAAAATACAGTTTTCCAAGCAAGCCATTTAGGAGGAACAAGGGTTCCACTACACGAAACAGACAGGGGACCTTGGTTTAGAGCCCGCCCTGTTTGAAACAATTCATAGCAAGGGATGGGAAATATTTGCACGAAAATCGGAGATGGAAAACATCACATTGGTCAGAGAGTTCTATGCCCATCCCCTCTCCTAGAGCTGCCATTCGTGTATGTCCGAGGGAAGCCTGTCAAGCTGAATGTCACCGTGATCAACAGCTTCTACGACCTAGAGATGGACGACAACCCTCACGAGGAATGGAGGTAGTCACTGACGACTGCCGACTATGACATACTCAAGGCCAAGCTATGCGAGCCCAACACACCGTTCTTAGCAGGAAAGTATGGCGACTCTGTCCAACGCCGCCACCTGCTGCCTGAGCCTTTGTTGTGGATTACCTTTATCAAACGTTGTCTGCTGCCCACCTCCCAAAACTCCATTGTCCACCGGCCGTGCCTTGCACTCATCCACAACATCATAATGAACCTGACCATCAACGTTTGGGAGATCATATCCAAGGAGATCCACAATTGCTTCTGTAAGACAAAGGGTAGGTTGTACTTCCCGTCTCTCGTCACAGGCCTTTCTGCCAACTTCAACGTCCTAACCGAGCCCGAAGAGTAGATGACAACTGCCTAGGAGTGGTGGACCAAGAAAGTTTGCCTACAGATGATGTAGGTCCAAGAGACATAGCCCATCACCCCAGCCAGCCACTCCAGCCGCCCCCGGCAGTACTGAAGCTGCCCCGACCAATAGAGTTCTCACTCTGCTGCACACCCTCATTGAAAGCATCAAACGGATCGAGCATGAGTAGTTGACCTTCATGAAGTACGTGGGGGAGGTCCAAGATGCTTTTTTGGCATATCTCCTTCAGAAATTTCCAGACGACGTGTAACCCCCTCGTCCCGGTCTGGACGACTGACCGATCTGAGTAGGCTACACGAGGAAAACCAAAATGAAACTCGCTAGGGCCCCACTTCGGTTAGCAACACTAGAAAATTTCTTTTTATTTTATCTTGTCTAAAGGCATTCATACATCCTATGCGTGACACGACAGCAGAAGGACAACGGGCGGTGCGAACAACTGAGCAAACAATTTAAAAGAATCCATTTTATTTTATTTAGCAGGTCGTATCGATACTCTTGAAAAGGGTATCGATACGCCTTGACCAAGTCAACGACCCACAGTCAACGTAGGGAGACCGTATCGGTACACATGTTGACCGTACCGATACGCCCTTACTAGTCAACTTCTCACGGTCAATGATACAAGACCGTACCGATACACACTAGACCTGTATCGATACGCCAAAATCTCGTCAAATTCTCAGATTTCCAGAGAGGCTTTGGCGTATCGATACACCCCTGCGTATCCGTACGCTAGGCTTAAACTGAGCCCCAAAGTGTAGGACCGTATCGATACGGCCCTTGGGCGTACCGATACGCCCTGCACTGCAACACTAAAAAATTCAACAAAAAGCAACAAGACCCGACCCTAGATGAAATTTATGACTCTCCTAACCACACACAATCATACATAAAACATTTAATAGACAAGATCAAGCATGTGAGACCACTTTAAACACACAATCATAATGTTCATCTCAAGAGAGGCATTTGGGTGGAAAACATGCATAGAACCATACTTGATTTCACCATTTCATTACAAGGGCAAGAAACATTCAAAGGCATAATATGGCAAGGTTCCACATACTTTTAAACATTCATGAAGCATTCATTGATCAAATTATAAACTTCCAGGAACAAGGCAATTAAGCATCAAGATAAACATGGTTCTCAATCTACGACATAAAAACATAACACATCCAACCATAACATCAACAAATCAACATACTCATCTAAACACAAAATCAACTAAGGAGTTTGACCCTAACTCCTACAAGTCTACACCCCCATCGTCTAGGCATTATTATAAATACGTAAATCATACTTGAGCTACTTTGAGAACTCCAAAAGCTTCTCCCTTGCCCACTTGCCTCTCGAACTCTAACGATCTACATGTTGGAAATAAAGGAGAGCGTAAGCTAACTAGCTTACTGAGAGAAGCTCTAAAATTCAACAAACATACAGTTTTCAAAACACTTTTCATAATTGACATTAAATCAGTGGATGCACAAAAGATTATCACAACAAGACCACACATGGGTTGCACATGCACAACCTACATACACACGGTGGGACTACACATCACAGTTTCGACTAGTAGTTTTCCAATGGGACTACACATCAAAGTACTCTTCTACTAGTCACTACCGTTGGGACTACACATCATCGTAGTTAAGAAAACCATCACGTGAGGCTCAACTTCTACACGACAACACAACAACAACGATGTAAAACAACTCAAGATGCACATGATACCACAACATATATCATTCATCAACACATAACAAAGATGTAGGAGTAGTATCTTACACTCGGGTTTAGGTGAACCCTCAAGGTCCCACCCAAACCCCCAAGAGTCCCATTTCGAAAACAAATCAAAGTTGATATTTCTACTCACTGTTGCTACCCAAATGAGAGCCGAAAACCACGCTCAAGTATCCAAAACCTCCGAATTCGTGCCTAAAGCCTCTCCAATGATTTCCCTAGGTTCTAACCAATCAAAAACAAAAATTTTCTCAACAATTCAGCCATGAAATCACTGTCGCAAACAAAACACAATCTCAAGACTCATATCATATATTTTCAAACCATGAACTATCCAAACTTCTCCATTTTCGTACTTCCACACAATCCAGCTGTAAACTATATGTTTCGAACCCCAAAACACCCCTAATTACTCCCAAAACAACCCTTAAGCATCAACAAATCATCAGGTCAACCCTTTTACATTAAACTACCCCTATAACTCAAGTTTTCATCTCTTTTAAAACACCCATAAAACCCATTTCGGAATTTCTTGACAAAAATCAACCAAATTGAGATATAATGAACCTTAGGGCTAGGTTAACTAATATTTTATCTCTGCACATCAAAACCAAACGAAAATTCTTTAAAGTTCCATGCTTTCTCTTCAAAAACTCCAATAACTCAAAAACATGAAAAATGGGTTTCTATGAAAACTAAAACCATGGAGATGTAGAAAACAATGAGGAGAATTCAAAAATAATCTTACCTTGAAGAGAACACTTGAAAAGAGGGTGGGATTTGATGGAATAGTGTTTTAGGGGTTTTAGAGGTTCTAACGTGAAAATGAAGAGGAAGAAGAAGAAAATGAAAAGGCCTTCTTCTTCTTTTTTTAAATCCTCTACCTTTCTCATCTTTTCTTTATTTTCAAAATTATCAACATACCCTTAATGATATCAAACCCCTTTTTATTTAACCCAAGGCTTAGTTAAATAAATTTTTAATTGTAATTTGATCCAACATATAAAATATTTTTTTAAAAACGAAAGGGGAAACTCGCACATTATTTTAATATTATTTTCACCGACCCCCAAACCTAGGTGTTACAACTCTCCCCCACTTAAGGAATTTCGTCCCCAAAATTACCTGACGGAAACAAGTACGGAAACTGCTCAAGCATATTAGCTTTCCTTTCCCACGTGGCCTCTTCCACTCCACTATGTCTCCATAACACCTTGACCAACTCTATGGTCTTGCCACGCAACACCTTGCTATCAGAAGCAAGTATCTCAACCGGCTCTTCATTGTAAGACAAATCTGGTTTCAACTCTATCTCCTCAACGGGCATAACATGGGACGGATCCGATCTATACCTCCTAAGCATCAACACATGAAAGAAATCATGGATCTTCTCTAACTCGGAAGGCAATCTCAACCGGTAAGCTATTGGCCCAATTCGCTCAACTACCTCATAAGGTCCAATGAATCTTGGGCATAACTTGCCCTTCCTCCCAAACCTCATCACCTTCTTCCAAGGTGAGACTTTCAAAAACACTTTATCTCCCACAGAATACTCTACCACTTTCCTCTTTAAGTCGACATAGGACTTCTGTCGATCTGAAGCTGCCTTCAAGTGGTCACATATCAACTTTACCTTCTCGGTGGTGCCCTTAAGCAAATCGGGCATCGGTACAAGTTTTTGTCCGGCTTCGGACCAACAAATCGGAGTTCTACACTTCCTACCATACAAGGCCTTATACGGAGCCATCTGAATACTTGATTGGAAACTGTTGTTATACGCAAACTCTACTAACGGTAGATGTTTCTCCCACGACCCCTGAAAATCGATGATACAACATCTCAATATATCTTCCAACACCTAAATCACCCTCTCAGACTGACCATCTGACTGCGGATGATACGAAGTGCTGAAGTTCAACCAAGTACCCAAAGCTCGATGCAAACACTCCCAAAATCTAGCTGTAAACCTCGGATCTCAGTCTGGCACAATCGATTTCGGTACCCCATGTAGTCTCACTATCTCACAGATATACAAATCGACCAACTTGTCTAAAGTATAGGTGGTATGAACTGGTATGAAGTGGGCACACTTAGTAAACCTATCCACAATCACCCACACTAATTCTTCTTCGAAGGAGTCAACGGTAGCCCTGACACAAAGTCCATGGTGATACGTTCCCACTTCCATTCCGAAATCTTCAACGAATGTAACAACCCTGAGGGAAACTAATGCTCGACCTTGACCCTCTGACAAACCATACACCTACTGACAAACTCGGCCACGTCCTTCTTCAAACCAACCCAATAGTACTCTTCTTTCAACCCTCGATACATCTTCGTGCTACCCGGATTCATAACAAAAGGACTATTATGAGCTTCATTCAAGATCGTACGCCTCAACTCGGCATCCTTCGGAACCACTACCCTATCCTTGAAACATAGGATCCCATTCTCACAAAAACAATACTCGGTAGGCCTATCTTCGGCTATGTCTTGCACGTGAGGTGCCAAAGACTCATCTCGCAACTGCTTCTCTCGAATTAACTGAACTAACGAAGGCTTAACCTGGAGCTCGGCTATCAACCCACCTTTCTTAGACACACTCAACCTCGCAAACATAGCTCGTAACTCAATGACCACTTTTCTACTCAAGGCATCGGCCACTACTTTTGCCTTACCCGAATGGTACTCTATCGTGAGGTCATAATCCTTAAGAAGCTCTAACCACCTATGTTTCCTGAGGTTCAACTCCCTCTGAGACATCAAATACTTCAAACTCTTGTGGTCGGTATACACAGTGCACTTCTCACCATAAAGATGGTGTCTCCAAATCTTCAATGCGAACACCACTGCGGCTAGCTCTATGTCATGGGTGGGATAATTCTTCTCATGAACCTTCAACTATCGCGAAGCATATGCTACCACCTTACCTTCTTGCATAAGCATACAACCTAGCCCTACGTAGGATGCATCACTATAAATCACAAATTCTCTCCCTGGTTCGGGCTGAATCTATATAGGAGCTTCGGTCAAAGCTTTCTTTAATTTCTTAAACGCTTATTGTCTTGCATCTGGCCACTCATACGAAACATTCTTCTGTAGCAACTTGGTCAAAGGAGCCGCTATTCTAGAAAACCCCTCAACAAACCTTCTATAATATCCCTCCAAACCAAGGGAACTATGGATTTCTGTCACTGACTTTGGTTGTTTCCAACTCACTATAGCTTCTATCTTCTTGGGATCCATACTAATCCCACTAGCCAATATCATGTGACCTAGGAAGACTACCTCCCTAATCCAAAACTCAAATTTGCTTAGCTTGGCATACAACTGATTCTCTAGAAGGGTCTGAAGTACTAACCGCAAATGCTCATCGTGCTCCTCTTCAGTCCTAGAGTACACTAAGATGTCGTCTATGAAAACTACCACAAACCTGTCCAAGGACTCATGAAACACACGGTTCATCATATCCATGAAAGCTGTCGCAGCGTTTGTCAACCGAAAAGGCATCACCAAAAATTCATAATGCCCATAACGTGTACGAAAGGCCGTCTTCGGTATGTCCACATCCTTTACCTTCAACTGGTAGTATCCGGACCTCAAGTCAATATTTGAAAACACAGAAGCACCTCTCAACTGGTCTAGCAAGTCATCTATCCTAGGCAAAGGGTATTTGTTCTTCACTGTCACCTTATTCAACTGCCTATAATCTATACACATCCTCGTGCTACCATCTTTCTTTTTCACAAATAAGACCGGAGCACCCCACGAGGAAATACTAGGCCTAATGAAGCCCTTATAAGTCAACTCCTGAAGCTCTGTCTTCAACTCTTTCGGTGCCATTCTATACGGAGCAATCGACACTGGTGCAAAATCAGAATATGTCTCAATAGCAAACTCAACTGCTCTGTCTGGAGGAAAACCCGGTAACTCTTCCGGAAAAGCACTTGGAAAATCACATACTGTTTTGATGTCCTAAGGTATCACCTCACCCATATCCGGATTCATTACATAAGCCAAATAAGCCTGACACCCTGAACTCAACAACCTCTGAGCTTCCAAAGCCGAAACCACATTAGACTGGAACCTGATGTTCTCACCAACTACCACAACCTCAAAGTCATCGGTAAGCCTCAAAGAGACTCTATTGGTCTCGAAATCAACCCTATCTCTATGTTCTACAAGCCAATCCATGCCCAAAATCACATCAAAACCGTAGAAGGGTAACTCCATCATATCGACCGGAAATACGTGGCCTTGAACCATCAAGGGATACCTCCTATACATTTTCCTAACGACCATTGTATCACCAAAAGAGCTAGTGACATTTACACCTACCTCTAACAAATCACATGGTAACCCTAATGACCTTGCGTGATCACCCAAAATATACAAATGTGTTGACCCCGAATCTATCAAAGAAAGCAAACTCAAAGACTGTAATGAGAAATTACCTGCAATGACATCAGTGTCATTCCCAGCCTCTCGCTGAGTGTACACCCTAGCTGGTCCTCCTCCCTCGGGCTGGACTGCTACTGCATGAGCCAAGTTCCTCTGACCTTCATTCCTTGGCTGAAAGTTTCCGCGACCACGCCCACGGCCTCACTGATGCTCAAAGCCCCTAGCTGGAGCCGGTCCGCCCCTAACCGGGTGTGGACAGTCGGGCCTCAAATGGTCCCGTGAGCTATAGTTCCAACACGCTCCATAGATACCCATACATTCACCCTGGTGGCGTCTCCCGCACTTAGTGCACTCCCGCACATTTCATTCCGGTACGGATGAATTATAGTCTTGAGACCTTAGCAGAACTGTATGTTCGAGAAGTTATCCGTTTACATGGAGTTCCAACTTCCATTGTTTCAGATCGAGATCCTCGATTTACAGCTCGATTCTGGAAAGCTCTACATAAGGCTATTGGAACTAAACTGAATGTTAGCACAACATTTCATCCTCAGAGTGATGGACAATCTGATCGAGTAATTCAAATCCTTGAAGATATGCTTAGAGCTTGTATTATTGATTTCGGTAAGAATTGGGAGAAATCACTGCCGTTAATCGAGTTCGCTTATAACAATAGCTATCAGTCTTCTATTCAGATGGCTCCTTTCAAAGCACTGTATGGAAGAAAATGACGAACTCCTTTGTGTTTGTCTGAACTCGGAAAAAATAAAGTGTTAGGACCTCAGCTGCTTCAGGAAACTGAAGAACAAGTTCAAATTATTCATTCCCGATTGAAACAAGCTTTTGATAGGCATAAGTCATACGCTGATCTGAAGCGTAGGGACATCCAATATGAGATCGGAGATAAAGTATTTCTCAAAGTTTCTCCGTGGAAGAAAGTTTTTCGTTTCGCAAGAGAGGAAAGCTTAGTCCGCGTTTCATTGGACTGTTCGAAGTAATTGAGAGAATTGGTCCTATAGCTTATCCCTTGCACTACCTCCTGAATTCGATAAGATTCATAATGTCTTTCATGTTTCTATGTTAAGGCGTTATCGATCCGATCCGTCTCACATTTTCGAACCAGAAGAAGTTGAACTTAATCCTGACCTCTCCTATGAAGAGGAACCTGTCTAGATTCTCGATCGAGAAATTAAAAGGCTTCGTAACAAGAGCGTCCCTCTTGTTAAAATTCTCTGGAAGAATCATAACATTACAGAAGCAACTTGGGAACCCGAGGATACGATGCGGAAGCAATATCCTCATTTATTCAGTTCAGGTAAGAATTTGGGGACGAATTCTTTCTTTAAGGAGGAGGGAATTATAACACCCGCATTTCTGTCCTAGAATTTAAAGATGTAGAATTTAATTATTTTATTTATTCTTAGAAGCAAATTGAGCTTGGAAATTTGTGAATTATGCAATTTGGTCCCTAAAGTTCTCTATTGGGCAATTAGTGCAGCAATTCGGATTAGAAAGGAAATTAGATTCGAATTAAGTAGTTTAGTCGATTGGTAAACTAATGAAATTGAGTTAATGATGTCAAGATCTAAAGTGTGGAATTAAAAGAATACAAAAACAAATTAAATAACATTACACTCCTTGAAAATCGGATGAAATTGATAAAATTCAATAAAGCATGTAACAAGGCAATTTGGTGATCAAATTAAAAGGTTTATAAATAGTAAAAATTGCATGTTAAGGATAAAATATCCTTGGGGCTGCCCTTAGTAAATCAAAAGTAAAAGAGTTAGACAAAAGGGCTCATGGGTAATTTAGGGAGCTATCAAATCACCTAAATGATGGAAACTTGTCTTCCTTCCTCATTTTGCTCTCCTTTGCCGTGAAGAAAAGAAAATATGGGGGGAGGGGGAGAGAAGCTCAATAATCAGCCATTTTGAGATCTAAAAATAGTGAGATTTTCGGTTGCATGGTGGAGGATTAAGCTAGGAAATTGAAGAAGGTAGCTAGTGTTGTCAAGAAATTAAAGAAAGTAAGTTTCCTACTCTTTATAGTTTTCGGTTGAGTTAAAAACCATGCATGCAAACCTAAAACTTGTATGAACATGAAAATATATGAATCTTGAATGAAATAACAAGATGAAATGTTGAAATATGTGAAAACTTATTAAGAAGATATGAATAGAGTAAAAAGGGGACTATTTTGAAAGAAAATGTAAAATCTTAGGCATTTGGAAAGTTTGCTAGGGATTAAAATCTGAAAATTCTTAATAGGAGAAAGTTGTGAAGAAATGAATATTTTTTCATAAAAGCTTATTGGTTGCTGAAAAAAAATGAGTTAAAAAGATGATATTTTGATTAGAACTAAAAATGGTCATGAAATCGAAAGTTATGGAGATTGGGAACTGATTTGGAGAAATCAGTAAATTGAATGCTTAAATGTTGAAATTGGAAGTTTACATGGACTGTAAAATATCATGGAAAAATAGTATAAGTCATACCATGAAGGAATTTTAGATTCAAGTATGTGATTAAATGTATTTTTAAGCTAAAGTATAAGTTAAGAAAACTGTCCAGTGGTGTTCAATGTAAAAACAGTAACTTTGGAAATTCACCAAAAAATTGGATATAAGGTATTTAAAGCTGAAATTTGTACTGTATAAACATTGATATGTCTAGAATTATTGAGAGAAAACGGAACTCAATTTCAGTATGTAAATAAAAAGATATGAATTTTTAAAGTTGGGCAGTGCATTGTGTCCAGATTTACCGAAATGAGTATAATTAAGCAATAAACTGTATTAATTAGAATAAGATAAAAATATGAGGTTTACGTGACTGTAAAATTGAGTTTAATACCTTTCCAACGGTGTATGATAAGTTAATTTTGGATTAGTAATTAAAAAGTTATGATTAAAACGCTAACTAGTCCTCCAACTAGTTTAATGAAAAGTCAGAATTGAAATTAGAAGTTCATGCTTGAAATTGTGAAGTAATTATGGTTGAATTGCTTCCTAATATAGTGTGTATTTTTTAATGTTGAGAGTTAAGATCGGAATAGCGAAGAAATTTCGGAGGAATCTAGGATCGATCGTTCGAAAGGAAGAAGCAAAGGCATCTCAATTCGAGATCAAGCTTAAGGATCGTGAGTGTAATTTCGTGAGTGTAATTTTGTATTAGGGTTGGGACTAGTGTCCGAACCACTTTATTATTTGTAATTTATGTTTTATATGCATGAAATTGGACTAATTGATATTCGGTAATGTGTTTAGTAAGGGAATGAGATAAAAAGGAAATTGGATGCATGGTTTGAAACTTGTGATTTATGTTTGATTGTGTGCAATATGTGGGCTGTTTTATATGATGTTAATTGCCATGAATTATATGTTCGATTTGGATTTTGATAATTGTTTGAGTATGCGCAAATGTGGACTGCCCATGTGGTTATTTGTATGATGAATATGCATGAATTGGATTCTTGATGATATTTGATAAAATGAATATATGGACTGCCCTATGGTAAGTTTATTCTATGCTTAAAAATGCATGTGATTATGTATGTATGGTGTTGCTGCCATGATTGATATTATGATCGAATGAGCATGCAAAGTAAATTCTGAAAAATGTATATGTTAAATGAAATAATGAACTAATTAATTAACAAGATTACGCCCTTGGTCGATTGGAAGATTTAGATAAGAACGGCATGCGTAGAGTCTGAGCTCACCGTTTGATATTGCTTTGTGCAATCTTTGATAGTACTTTGTGTACTCTTGATAAGATGTGTGTTCTTTATTGCTGTTCGAGACACACGATGCTATGGGCATCCCCTTTGATGTTGCTTTGTGCAATACTTGATGTTGCCGCGGGCAACTATATGTGTTACATGTTACCCTTCTGATGGCTCGAATTTCTGTTACGGCTATTCTACCATGGGCAAAGATATTAAATAAAATGCTTGGGCTATGAAATTAAATAAAAATGAATGAACTGAATTACAATGTGACATGAATTACATGAATTAAATGGAACTTGCTAAGTTAAATAAGCTTATGAAGTGGATAAAAGATTGTGTGACTTAGCATGATATGATATGATATGATATGATATGATATGATATGATATGAAATGAAATGTTATGCTATGTGGACATTGGTCCTTTCCGATTATGATATGAAGCATATGAATTGCTTATAAGTCCGATTATGTGAAATTTGGGTAATGACCCTATTCGAATACATGTAATTAAGAAATGGGAAATTCTGATTTTTGAATGATATTTTGAGATCATTCGAATGTCATGCTATGATGAAATTGTGATTCGATTTGATAAGTTAAAAATGCTATGTATGGTTTAGCATGAGATCTTGATTAATTCAATTGCTAAGCATGAGATTGAGTATGCTGAAAATGGATTGTATTATGCTATTGATCGAATTATGTGCAAGCATGTGATAAATTATTGTGATATGTTATGTATTCGAGCATGTGCTATGAATGTTGATATGACATGTATGATGCTATGTGTATGAATTTTACGTGAGCTTAGTTGGGTGCAATTGAATTGTTAATAAACCTAGCTAAGTAATCTCAATGCTTGAACACGCTAAAGCTCAAGAATGAATTAGTTTTAGCATTACCTCGCTAAGTACTTTTTGTACTTACCGCTCCGTTGTTTTCTTCTTCCCAACCTTAGCAGGATCGTTCGGACCTTAAATCTAGCGTTCGTTGGATCAAAGTTATCAAGTTCTCAAGTTCACAGTTCTGAAATATGTACGATCTAAGTCTTATCTTTAGACTCCTAGATGGTGGCTTTGAAGTCTGTTTAAGGATTCGTTTCGTCGTGTTTGGTCGTAACTTAAGTTTGAAATGGTGTTTGAAATTATATGCTCTGTAATGCTTGGTTAGGAGGCTAGAATCATGTTTTGTAATTAAATAGGTAGCCTCAATATTTTGTGTATAAAAATGTAAGTCAAGCTAGTGGTTGTGTCGATTCTTTTTGTTGTCCATATTCGATAGCTTGGCATGTTTAGGGGCATATAAATCAGGATATTTTGTAAGGTTCTAAGTAAAGGTAATCAAATGCCATGAAATGGAAATTTATTATGTGTTGCATGAAACTGAATTTATTAATTATGGGTAATTTGGATTAATTCGATAATCACCTAGACCATTTAGTTAAGTTTTCGAATGGCATGTAATCGATTAATTAAGTGTTCGACATTATGACCTAATTGTAATAGTAATATGAAAATAAAAATGAAAGTTTTAAATTGGCTCGTAAATAAGTAACAAGATTAAAAGAAAGTATATCTAAGTTTTTGTTAGCCCATCTTCCTCGTGCGCATTAATATGAAATAACTGATTAAAATGATATCATGTTTCCGAAATGCTTCCGCTTTTGTATGATAAGTTCTGTTATGTCTGCTTTTCCGCTTTCGGTAACGCCCTCGGCTCCCGGCCCGGGTTGGGGGTGTTACATTTGTTGGTATCAGAGATTTTTAGGTAATAGGTCCTATAGACCTCGAATGTGTTATGTGTGCGTTATTAGTTGAGTCAAGCCACCTAGGGATCATACATATTGTTACTTGTGACTTGATCCTAACTTGAATTTTGTTTGATCTGAATTAGAATGAAAGAGACACATTTAGCTCGAGACGATGAAAGTACTTGAGAATCCTCAAGTGAAGGGGATAGTGTCCGTATGAAAGAAAACTCTCCGGATAAGGAGAACCCTCCTGTACCAGATAACACTCGACAACAATCTTCTGTTCAGCCTCGGACGAACACTGATAATCCGACTGTTCAGAATGTTCAAAGAGATTGTCTTCTGAGCATGAAAGAAATGTTCGATCAGCTTTTGACGAACATGAGACATGAACAACCTGCTCCGGTAGCTGCTGCCCCTAGCAGAGCTCCTATTGAAAAGATTGCTCAGCACCGAGCCTATACTTTTGCAGGCTCTATTGAAGAGAAGCCTGAAGAAGCTGAGTATTGGTTAGAAAGAACTACTCAGATATTGACTAAGCAACTTCAGTGCTCAGATGAGCATAAGCTCGAATGCGTTGTAGCCTTACTTGCTGATGAAGCCTTGAACTGGTGGGAAACTACAACACTAACTGCTCCAGTTGAATCTGTAAACTGGAAATTCTTCGTAGAAGAATTCAAGAAGAAAACATCAGTGAACAGTACTTGGCCGATCGAAGAAAGCGTTTCTTGCATTTGAAGCAAGCGGGTCGACCAACAGAGCAGTACATGGCTGATTTCTGTAAGTACTGCAAGTATGGTTCTGAGTACATCAAGTCAGAGAAAGAAAAGTGTTGTATGTTCATTGACGGCCTGAATGATGAGCTGAGTCCGATGTTTACCGCCCTGGATATCACAGACTTCCAAACTCTCGTAAATCGAGCTATTGCTACGGAATCAAAGTTTCGGACCACAGAAAAGAGGAAAAGCGGTTATCGTCATGATAAGAAGCGTAAGGGTGACGACAAGTCATACTGGAAATCAAAGAAGTCTAGAAGCCATAAAGAAGGTACTTCTTTGTATAATCCAGCACCTCGTAGTAACTTCACACCGAAGCCTCATTTTGTGAGTAGACTTTATGTCCCGGTTATATCTGTCAATAGCCCTGGGAATTCAGAAAGGGTTGTCGTTTGTCATCATTGTCAGAAACCACATTCTGGTCAGTGTCGAAAGTAGGCTAACTGATGTTTTGCTTGTGGCGGAAGTGACCACTATATCAGAGATTGTCCAGTGATAAAAGATCAAGCTCCTGCTCAAAACTCTGCTAATCCAAGTCATGTGCAATCTAATCAGAACAAGAATATTAGACAAGCTCAGTCTGGGAATCAGGGCAGAGGCAGAAGCAATCAGTCGAAAGCCACCACACATCAGGAATCACGAGCTCCAGCTCGAGTCTATCATATTCGTGGCAAGGATGAGGAAGAGTCTCCGTACGTTATTGCGGGTACGGTTGAACTAAACCTTGCTCATGTTTATGCTTTAATTGATTCGGGATCAACTCATTCTTTTGTGTGTTATCACTTGATCGACAAGTTACAGCTAAAGCCCGAATTTGTTAAAACTGGATTAATTGTTTCAAACCCTATAGGAGGTGACTTACCAATCAACCTGATCTGTAAGAATAGCCTTGTCTCTATTCGAAATGTACCTTTTCCCTGTGATTTGTATGTTCTACCTAAATGTGAGTTTGACCTAGTATTAGGTTTAGACTGGTTGGGTAGACATGAAGCATAGATTGACTGTCAGAATAAAAGACTATACTTGAAGGGATTAGGAAAAGAGTCAATTCTGCTAATTGACAAGAAACCAACATCTATTTTTGCTGCTATGGCTTTGCAAGATGAACTAGATTTCGGCTTAACAGAAATTACTGTTGTATCTGAATTTGTTGATGTTTTTCCTAAGGAACTCCCTGGACTCCCTCCAATTCGAGAAGTTGAGTTCAAAATTAAAGTTCAGCCTGGAACTAATCCGGTGTCCATTACACCCTATCGTATGGCACCAATTGAATTGCAAGAATTGATGAAGCAAATTCAAGAATTAGAAGATAAAGGTTTCATTCGACCCAGCACTTCTCCCTGGGGTGCTCCAGTTCTCTTTTTGAAAAAGAAAGACGGAACGATGCGACTTTGCATTGATTACCGGTAATTGAACAGAGTCACTATCAAGAACAAGTATCCATTGCCCCGAATTAAAGATCTGTTTGATCAACTGAAAGATGCTGGTGTATTCTCTAAAATTGATCTTCGATCTGGATATTATCAAATGAGGGTGAAAGATGAAGATATACCCAAAAACTGCTTTTAGACCTCGTTATGGTCATTACGAATTTCTGGTGATGCCATTCGGGTTAACAAATGCTCCTGATGCATTCATGGATTTGATGAACCGAGTATTCAAGCCTCATCTTGACAAGTTTGTTGTCGTATTCATCGACGATATTCTGGTCTATTCCCGTAACAGAGAAGAACATGCTCAACATCTTTGGATTGTACTCCAGACACTCCGAGAAAATCAGCTATTCGCTAAGTTCACTAAATGTGAATTATGGCTTTCAGAAGTATCTTTCCTTGGACATGTTATTTCAGCCGAAGGAATCAAAGTTGGCTCTAAGAAAATTCAGTCAATTCTTGAGTGGCGACCTCCGAGCAATGTAAGAAAGGTCCGCAGTTTCCTTGGTTTAGCTGGGTATTACCGGAGATTTGTGAAAAGATTTTCGGTAATTGCTGCACCACTAACCAAATTGCTCAGAAAGAGTGAATCGTTTAAGTGGTCCGAAGGACAACAAAGAAATTTTGACCAGCTCAAACAAGCCTTGACTTGTGCTCCTGTTCTTATTCAGCCTGAGTCCGGAAAAGAATTTGTTGTTTACAGTGATGCATCACATTCCGGCCTTGGATGTGTTTTGATGCAGGAAGGTAATGTGATTGCATACGCTTCTCGAAAACTTAAGCCTCACGAGCTAAACTATCCAACTCATGATCTTGAATTAGCAGCCATTGTTTTTGCACTGAAAATTTGGCGACATTATTTGTACGGTGAGAAGTGTAAGCTATTCGCCGATCACAAAAGTCTGAAGTACATGCTTACTCAGAAAGATCTCAATCTTAGACAAAGAAGGTGGTTGGAATTACTCAAGGATTGTGATCTGACCATCGATTACCATCCTGGAAAAGCTAACGTGGTTGCCGATGCTCTGAGTCAGAAACCGAACCTTGGTACGTCTTTCGAAATTCTTAAAATCTAAAAATGTTCAATCTTGAAAATTCTCTAAACCATTCGAATAATGTCTTGCTTTCCAAGTAATATCTTTGATTTGTTTGTTCATAGCTTCTTTGGCCATCAATGCTCATTTTCGACTATGTAAAGCTCAGAATTATCTGAACGAACTCCAAGTTCAATCTATTCTGATTTCTAGAATCAAAGAGCTCCAGCAAGTTGACCCAGAACTTCAGAGAATCTTGTCTAAGCTTGAATCTAATCCTGACTTTTCTGTCAAGTCAAACAGTCTTTTATATTTCAAAGATCGGGTTTGTGTTCCTAATAACAAGGAATTACAAGCTGAAATTCTGCAAGAAGCACATCAAAGTTCTTTTTCAATTCACCCTGGATCTGTTAAGATGTACAAGGATCTCAAGCCCTTGAATTGGTGGTCTAGAATGAAATAGGCTATCAATGACTTAGTATCGAGATGTCTGAATTGTCAGCGAGTCAAAGCTGAACATCGTGCTCCTACTGGATTACTTCAACCTCTTGAATTTCCGCAATGGAAATGGGAACGGATTACGATGGATTTTGTAACTGGTCTTCATGACTCTCCTAGAAAGTGTGAAGTTGTCTGGGTGATCGTTAATCGTTTCACTAAATCACCACATTTCATTCCGGTACAGATGAATTATAGTCTTGAGACCTTAGTAGAACTGTATGTTCGAGAAGTTATCCGTTTACACGGAGTTCCAACTTCCATTGTTTCTGATCGAGATCCTCGATTTACAGCTTGATTCTGGAAAGCTCTACATAAGGCTCTTGGAACTAAACTGAATGTTAGCACAACATTTCATCCTCAGAGTGATGGACAATCTGAACGAGTAATTCAAATCCTTGAAGATATGCTTAGAGCTTTTATTATTGATTTCGGTAATAATTGGGAGAAATCACTGCCGTTAATCCAGTTCACTTATAACAATAGCTATCAGTCTTCTATTCAGATGGCTTCTTTCGAAGCACTGTATGGAAGAAAATGCCGAACTCCTTTGTGTTGGTCTGAACTCGGAGAAAATAAAGTGTTAAGACCTCAACTGCTTCAGGAAACTGAAGAACAAGTTCAAATTACTCATTCCTGATTGAAACAAGCTTTTGATAGGCAGAAGTCATACGCTGATCTGAAGCGTAGGGACATACAATATGAGATCGGAGATAAAGTATTTCTCAAAGTTTCTCCGTGGAAGAAAATTTTTCGTTTCGGCAAGAAAGGAAAGCTTAGTCCGCGTTTCATTGGACCGTTCGAAGTAATTGAGAGAATTGGTCATGTAGCTTATCGCCTTGCACTACCTCCTGAATTCGATAAGATTCATAATGTCTTTCATGTTTCTATGTTAAGGCGTTATCGATCTGATCCGTCTCACATTCTCGAACCAGAAGAAGTTGAACTTAATCTTGACCTCTCTTATGAAGAGGAACCTGTCCAGATTCTCGATCGAGAAATTAAAAGGCTTCGTAACAAAAGCGTCCCTCTTGTTAAAATTCTCTGGAAGAATCATAACGTTACAGAAGCAACTTGGGAACCCGAGGATACGATGCGGAAGCAATATCCTCATTTATTCAGTTCAGGTAAGAATTCGAGGACGAATTCTTTCTTTAAGGAGGAGGGAATTGTAACACCCACATTTTTGTCCTAAAATTTAAAGCCGTAGAATTTAATTATTTTATTTATTCTTAGAAGCAAATTGAGCTTGCAAATTTGTGAATTATGCAATTTGGTCCCTAAAGTTCTCAATTGGGCAATTAGTGCACCAATTCGGATTAGAAAGGAAATTAGATTCGAATTAAGTAGTTTAGCCGATTGGTAAACTAATGAAATTGAGTTAGTGATGTCAAGATCTAAAGTGTGGAATTAAAAGAATACAAAAACACTCCTTAAAAATCGGATGAAATTGATAAAATTCAATAAAGCATGTAACAAGGCAATTTGGTGATCAAATTAAAAGGTTTATATATAGTAAAAATTGCATGTTAAGGATAAAATATCCTTGGGGCTGCCCTTAGTAAATCAAAAGTAAAAGAGTTAGACAAAAGGGCTCATGGGTAATTTAGGGAGCTATCAAATCACCTAAATGATGGAAGCTTGTCTTCCTTCCTCATTTTGCTCTCCTTTGTCGTGAAGAAAAGAAAATATGGGGGGAGGGGGGAGAGAAGCTCAATAGTCAGCCATTTTGAGAGCTAAAAATAGAGAGATTTTCGGTTGCATGGTGGAGGATTAAGCTAGGAAATTGAAGAAGGTAGCTAGTGTTGTCAAGAAATTAAAGAAAGTAAGTTTCCTACTCTTTGTAGTTTTCGGCTGAGTTAAAAACTATGCATGCAAACCTAAAACTTGTATGAACATGAAAATATATTAATCTTGAATGAAATAACAAGATGAAATGTTGAAATATGTGAAAACTTATTAAGAAGATATGAATAGAGTAAAAAGGGGGATTGTTTTGAAAGAAAATGTAAAATCTTGAGCATTTGGAAAGTTTGCTAGGGATTAAAATCTGAAAATTCTCACTAGGAGAAAGTTGTGAAGAAATGAATATTTTGTCATAAAAGCTTATTGGTTGCTTGAAAAAATGAGTTAAAAAGATGATATTTTGATTAGAACTAAAAATGGTCATGAAATCGAAAGTTATGGAGATTGGGGACTGATTTGGAGAAATCGGTAAATTGAATGCTTAAATGTTGAAATTGGAAGTTTACATGGACTGTAAAATATCATGGAAAAATAGTATAAGTCATACCATGAAGGAATTTTAGATTCAAGTATGTGATTAAATGTATTTTTAAGCTAAAGTATAAGTTAAGAGAACTGTCCAGTGGTGTTCAATGTAAAAACAGTAACTTTGAAAATTCACCAAAAAATTGGATATAAGGTATTTAAATCTGAAATTTGTACTGTATAAATTTTGATATGTCTAGAATTATTGAGAGAAAACGGAACTCAATTTCAGTATGTAAATAAAAAGATATGAATTTTTAAAGTTGGGCAGTGCATGCTGTCCAGATTTACCAAAATGAGTATAATTAAGCAATAAACTGTATTAATTCGAATAAGATAAAAATATGAGGTTTTCATGACTGTAAAATTGAGTTTAATACCTTTCCAACGGTATATGATAAGTTAATTTTGAATTAGTAATTAAAAAGTTATGATTAAAACGCTAACTAGTCCTCCAACTAGTTTAATGAAAAGTCAGAATTGAAATTAGGAGTTCATGCTTGAAATTTCGTGAGTGTAATTTTGTATTAGGGTTGGGACTAGTGTTCTAACCACTTTATTATTTGTAATTTATGTTTTATATGCATGAAATTGGACTAATTTATATTCGGTAATGTGTTTAGTAAGGGAAGGAGATAAAAAGGAAATTGGATGCATGGTTTGAAACTTGTGATTTATGTTTGATTGTGTGCAATATGTGGGCTGTTTTATATGATGTTAATTGCCATGAATTATATGTTCGATTTGGATTTTGATAATTGTTTGAGTATGCGCAAATGTGGACTGCCCATGTGGTTAATTGTATGATGAATATTCATGAATTGGATTCTTGACGATATTTGATAAAATGAATATGTGGACTGCCCTATGGTAAGTTTATGCTATGCTTAAAAATGCATGTGATTATGTATGTATGATGTTGCTGCCATGCATGATATTATGATCGAATGAGCATGCAAAGTAAATTCTGAAAAATGTATATGTTAAATGAAATAATGAACTAATTAATTAACAAGATTACGCCCTTGGTCGATTGGAAGTTTTAGATAAGAACGACATGCGTAGAGTCTGAGCTCACCGTTTGATATTGCTTTTTGCAATCTTTGATAGTACTTTGTGTACTCTTGATAAGATGTGTGTTCTTGATTGCTGTTCGAGACACACGATGCTATGGGCATCCCCTTTGATGTTGCTTTGTGCAATACTTGATGTTGCCGCGGGCAACTATATGCGTTACATGTTACCCTTCCGATGGCTCGAATTTCTGTTATAACTATTCTACCATGGGCAAAGATATTAAATAAAATGCTTGGGCTATGAAATTAAATAAAAAGGAATGAACTGAATTACAATGTGACATGAATTACATGAATTAAATGGAACTTGCTAAGTTAAATAAGCTTATGAAGTGGATAAAAGATTGTTTGACTTAGCATGATATGATATGAAATGAAATGTTATGCTATGTGGACATTGGTCCTTTCTGATTATGATATGAAGCATATGAATTGCTTATAAGTCCGATTATGTGAAATTTGGGTAATGACCCTATTCGAATACATGTAATTAAGAAATGAGAAATTCTGATTTTTGAATGATATTTTGAGATCATTCGAATGTCATGCTATGATGAAATTGTGATTCGATTTGATAAGTTAAAAATGCTATGTATGGTTTAGCATGAGATCTTGATTAATTCAATTGCTAAGCATGAGATTGAGTATGCTGAAAATGGATTGTATTATGCTATTGATCGAATTATGTGCAAGCATGTGATAAATTATTGAGATATGTTATGTATTCGAGCATGTGCTTTGAATATTGATATGACATGTATGATGCTATGTGTATGAATTTTACGTGAGCTTAGTTGGGTGCAATTGAATTGTTAATAAACCTAGCTAAGTAATCTCAATGCTTGAACACGCTAAAGCTCAAGAATGAATTAGTTTTAGCATTACCTCGCTAAGTACTTTTTGTACTTACCACTCCGTTGTTTTCTTCTTCCCAACCTTAGCAGGATCGTTCGGACCTTAAAGCTAGCGTTCGTTGGATCAAAGTTATCAAGTTCTCAAGTTCACAGTTCTGAAATATGTACGATCTAAGTCTTATCTTTAGACTCGTAGATGGTGGCTTTGAAGTCTGTTTAAGGATTTGTTTTGTCGTGTTTGGTCGTAACTTAAGTTTGAAATGGTGTTTGAATTTATATGCTCCGTAATGCTTGGTTAGGAGGCTAGAATCATGTTTTGTAATTAAATAGGTAGCCTCATTATTTTGTGTATAAAAATGTAAGTCAAGCTAGTCGTTGTGTCGATTCTTTTTGTTGTCCATATTCAATAGCTTGGCATGTTTAGGGGCATATAAATCATGATATTTTGTAAGGTTCTAAGTAAAGGTAATCAAATGCCATGAAATGGAAATTTATTATGTGTTGCATGAAACTGAATTGATTAATTATGGGTAATTTGGATTTATTTGATAATCACCTAGACCATTTAGTTAAGTTTTCGAATGTCATGTAATCGATTAATTAAGTGTTCGACATTATGACCTAATTGTAATAGTAATATGAAAATAAAAATGAAAGTTTTAAATTGGCTCGTAAATAAGTAACAAGATTAAAAGAAAGTACTTCTAAGTTTTTGTTAGCCCATCTTCCGCGTGCGCATTAATATGAAATAACTGATTAAAATGATATCATGTTTCTGAAATGCTTCCGCTTTTGTCTGATAAGTTCTGTTATGTCCGCTTTTCCGCTTCCGGTAACGCCCTCGGCTCCCGGCTCGGGTTGGGGGTGTTACAAAAGCCCCGGCTATAGTCTGAATCAAATGGGTCATGTCCGCGCCTGCTAGACCCTGATCCGCCTGAGCCCCAACACCTCCAACATTAGCATTGGCCTGAGGCCCATTACCATCTCCTCCGACTTGAGCACCAGCCTGAGGCACATCACCTTCACCACCCACTTCATTACCACCGGGAGCAGGGGGAGCAGGAGGCTCACCTCCAGGTGCCTTGTCACCCGCTCTAGGCCGCCCCCTTGGTCTCACCATAGCAAAATAAGATCTAAAACAACAAACACACAACAAACAAGAAAACGTTAGGTTAGCAAAGGGCAATGATTTAAGTTCTCAAGCTCGTCAAACCAAAACCATTATCTTTTTATTTTGACAACAACGCCTAACAATGGGGACATTTGACCAACCCTTAAACAACAACAAGGTCGTTAAAGCATGCATTCATACACCGTGCTAGCAACAGACTTCAAGCATACATGGCTAAACACTCACCAAGATACAACAACACATAACACAATAACCTACCTCACTTACCTGCCCGAGGTCTCGGAAACCTCAGGCTCTGATATCACTAAATGTAACTCCCTCGTCATGGTCTGGACGACTGACCGGTCCGAGTAGGCTACACGGGGAAAACCAAAATGAAACTCGCTAGGGCCCCACTTCGGTTAGCAACCCTAAAAAATTTCTTTTTATTTTTATCTTGTCTGAAGGCATTTATACATCCTATGCGTGACACGACAGCGGAAGGACAACGGGCGGTGCGAACAACTGAGCAAACAATTTAAAAGAATCCATTTTATTTCATTTAGCAGGTCGTATCGATACGCTTGAAGAGGGTATCGATACGCCTTGACCAAGTCAACGACCCACAGTCAACGTAGGGAGACCGTATCGGTACACAGGTTGACCGTACCTATACGCCCTTACTAGTCAACTTCTCACGGTCAACGATACAAGACCGTACCTATACACACTAGACCCGTACCGATACGCCAAAATCTCGTCAAATTCTCAGATTTCCAGAGAGGCTTTAGCGTATCGATACACCCCCGTGTATCGGTACGCTAGGCTTAAACTGAGCCCCAAAGTGTAGAACTGTATCGATACGGCCCTTGGGCGTACCGATACGCCCTGCACTGCAACACTCAAAAATTCAACAAGACCAGACCCTAGATGCAATTTATGACTCTTCTAACCACACACAAGCATACATACAGCATTTAATAGACAAGATCAACCATGCGAGACCACTTTAAACACACAATCATAACATTCATCTCAAGAGAGGCATTTGGGTGGAAAACATGCATAGAACCATACTTCACTTCACCATTTCATTACAAGGGCAAGAAACATTCAAAGGCATAACATGGCAAGGTTCCACATACTTTTAAACATTCATGAAGCATTCATTGATCAAATTATGAACTTCCAAGCACAAGGAAATTAAGCATCGAGATAAACATGGTTTTTAATCTACGACATAAAAACATAACACATCCAACCATAACATCAACAAATCAACATGCTCATCTAAACACAAAATCAACTAAGGAGTTTGACCCCAACTTCTACAAGTCTACACCCCCATCTTCTAGGCATTATTACAAATACATAAATCATACTTGAGTTACTTTGAGAACTCCAAAAGCTCCTCCCTTGCCCACTTGCCTCCCGAACTCTAACGATCTTCATGTTGGAAATAAAGGAGAACGTAAGCTAACTAGCTTAGTGAGAGAAGCTCTAAAATTCAACAAGCATGCAGTTTTCAAAACACTTTTCATAATTGACATTAAATCAATGGATGCACGAAAGATTATCACAACAAGACCACACATGGCTTGCACATGCACAACCTACATACACACGGTGGGACTACACATCATATTTTCGACTAGTAGTTTTCCAATGGGACTACGCATCAAAGTACTCTTCTACTAGTCACTACCGATGGGAAAACACATCACCGTAGTTAAGACAACCATCATGTGAGGCTCGACTACTACACGACTACACAACAACAACGATGTAAAACAACTCGAGATGCACATGATACCGCAACATATATCATTCATCAACACATAACAAAGATGTAGGAGTAGTAACTTACACTCGGGTTTAGATGAACCCTCAAGGTCCCACTCAAACCCCCAAGGGTCCCATTTCGAAAACAAATCAAAGTTGATATTTCTACTCACCGTTGCTACCCAAATGAGAGCCAAAAACCACGCTCAAGTCTCCAAAACCTCCGGATTCGTGCCCGAAGCCTCTCCAATGGTTTCCCTCGGTTCTAACCAATCAAAAACAACAATTTTCTCAACAATTCAGCCATGAAATCACTGTCGCAAACAAAACACAATCTCAAGACCCATATCCTATATTTTCAAACCATGAACTATCCAAACTTCTCCATTTTCGTACTTCCACACAACCAGCTGTAAACTATTTGTTCCAAACCCCAAAACATCCCTAATTACTCCCAAAACAACCCTTAAGCATCAACAAATCATCAGGTCAACCCCTTTACATTAAACTACCCCTATAACTCAAGTTTTCATCTCTTTCAAAACACCCATAAAACCCATTTCGGGATTTCTTGACAAAAATCAACCAAATTGAGTTATAATGAACCTTAGGGCTAGGTTAACTCATATTTTAACTCTACACATCAAAACTAAATGAAAATTCTTTAAAATTCCATGCTTTCTCTTCAAAAACTCCAAAAACTCAAAAACTTGAAAAATGGGTTTCTATGAAATCTAAAACCATGGAGATGTAGAAAACAATGAGGAGAATTCAAAAATAATCTTACCTTGAAGAGAACACTTGAAAAGAGGGTGGGATTTGATGGAATAGTGTTTTAGGGGGTTTAGAGGTTCTAACTTGAAAATGAAGAGGAAGAAGAAGAAAATGAAAAAGCCTTGTTTCTTTTTTTAAAAATCCTCCACCTTTCTCATCTTTTCTTTATTTTAAAAATTATCAACATACCCTTAATGATATCAAACTTCTTTTTATTTAACCCACGGCTTAGTTAAATAAATTTTTAATTGTAATTTGATCCAACATATAAAATATTTTTTTTAAAACGAAATGGGAAACCCAAACATTATTTTAATATTATTTTCATCCGACTCCCAAACTCGAGTGTTACACGACGGCCCCACCCTGCCAACATCGTCGTCGTAGCTGCACCCAGAGAAGGCACACCATCAGAAGTAGTTGTCCGCCATGCCGCCTTCCACTGTCAGATGTCGTATCTGACGCACTACACATCGTACCTCACCACATCCGCTTCCAATATGGTGGCAGACTCCCCAGAGCTGCATCAGCAACATCATTCCCCTGTCTACACAGCGGCAACGGTGGCCAACACCTCCTCCTATGATGAGGTAGAGCAGCCACTAGCAACAGCAGCAGAAGCAACATCCCCAATGGCGATGGACCCTCCGACACCAACAAAGAAAGGAACAAGGAAGAGGAAGCAGCACATCATAGCCGTCGAGCCAGTGGACGAGGAGACAGAATCTGAGAGAGAAGCCCCTCCAGAAGAACCTCATAAAGAACCTCGCCCAACTCCTAAGAGAGTCCAGCCGCCGCGGACAGCAAATGTCTCACCAGCCAAGTCTATCGCTCGGGCATCTACCGGCCGACGCATTGTCATCTAATCTTCGTCTTCCTCATCTGCCGCCAAGACCCAAGCCTCCTCTCAACCCTCAACCAATTTCTAGAGTTTTATTTTATTTTCTTCTCTTTATTTTATTTTTTTGTTTTTTTAACTTAATTGTATTTTTTCTGTATTTTATTTTGTGCATTGAGGGAAATGCCCATCTCAAGTTTGGGGGGGTTAGCTCTTATTATTTTTGTTTAGGTATATTTTAGGGCATTCTAGGTTGCATTATGTACTTGCCTTAGAAAATTAATTGAAAAGAATTTTTTTAAAGAACTTATGCCTATGATAGGATAGCCGATTTAAAGTTTGGCACCAAGTTAAAATGAACTTAATTTTGGGGGAAAAGCATGAAGTAAACTTAGGATTTTTCTATAGTTTCTAAAAAAAACACTATTGTTACTTGCTGAATTTGTTTGAGTTTCTGATTAACATTGCCTGTTGAATTATTTGTAAAATTCTAACATGGTTGCAGGAAGCTGCCGCGACAGGCAACAAACATAAAAAACAAAAGCACTGCCAAGGCATGCAAAAGAAAAAAATTATGTTGTCTATCCCTAGAGGTGCTCGAAACAGGCTCTAGGAAGAATCATGTGCAAGAACACTTCGCTGGTATCAAAGTCCATGAATCTGAAAATCTTGAAGTGACGGACAAATAAGCATGAGTGAATGAAAGTCTTCACGGGATGACTCTACTCCATGGGTTCGGGGTTTTGTAGTTTTCTCCTCTCTTAATTTTGGACCTAGAAGAGTAGTTGTGATAAGCTGAAGCCTTTATTTCCATGATTACTTAATTGTGCTTAATTATGTTGTCTCGGCAGCAACCTTGTATAACATGACAACATCTCTGTTTACCTAGAATATTCATCAGATTCAGCATGTACACAGTTCTGCACACACTTCACTGGCATATTATAGTTTAATTCTGAGTTAATTCATGTTATTCCCCTCTCACTAATTTAGTGACAGGTGCCACAACCTTAAGGTGTTAAATCAAGTTTAAAATAGAATTTTTCTTTCCGATTAGTTTAAAAGGGCAAGTATATTTAGGTTGCATTGCTTGAGGACATACAATAGTTCAAGTTTGGGGGTGTGTAAAGTGTCCATAAGTTCTATATTTCATGCACATTCCATCTCATATTATTGATGTTTTTAAGTACATTTTAGGCATAATTGGGATCATGCATTGCATTTTACAGTATCCTTTACTTTGCCATGCTTTTATAGATTATATGCTATTTGGTAAGGAAAAGGTAATTTTTAGTTTAGTTTTAGTTTCAGGTACTGGAGGCTGATAGAAAGGGAGAGGAGCTGAGGACATGATGCTGATGCAGCAAAACAAGGAGCTGTACTGATGTAGTTCCAGATAGAGACAGCAACTGCCGAGTAGCTGCCACCGCCCTACCTGCCACCCAAGACAGTAAACTGAGGAATTGGAGAACTGGAGTGCAGTCTATAGAGCATAAAATCTTGATTTTAACGATGTTGTCCACTCAATTTTCCGATGACTGTAGCAGCAAGTAGAGCTGTCGAAAGAGGAACTCGAGATTTTGTGCGGAGCAAGGCAACGTGAAGAAGTCCATATTCAACTCAAATAAGTCAGAATTTAAGGTTGCATTTAATGCAAAAGATACTTTGAAGACTTCTTCTCCAAGAAGGACTAGACCTAGCTAATGCCTAAATATACCCATTGTACTTTTACTTCAAAAACAACTTAGGTTTTCCCTTAGGCATAGTTTTGGTTTTCTTGTCGCCATTATATTCTAAAATTCTCTTTGGGTTTGGGTTAATTAGTGTGAGAACGGTTGTTTAAGATTTTAAGTTTGTTTTTGCAAATAAAGCTTCAAGGTTTTCTTAATCCATGTTCTTTATAGTTTTCAATTAAGGTGAAAGATTAGTTGATCACTATACATTTGTTTAGTATCGAGAGAGTTGAACTCACGAAAAGAGTAAGTACGGTCTTCACCTTAATCAAGTGTTGATCAATCTGGCCTAGACATAGTTTAGGGTTTAAGGTGGCTAAAAGAGAACGAACCAAACATTACTGTCTTTGCACGATTCACGCCGCGACTGGTATTATCTGCACTGGGCATCAGCAACATTCTGACTTAGACATAAGCGGGAACACTTTCGAAGCATTGTGTCGAGCCTTGTAGTTCTGCCAAGTTTGTCGCCGAGACACAAGTCCATTCCCCTACCGAGGCAACGAGAGTGTCTCAGCAGCCTAATTGCCATCTCACCCGAGGCAGCGAAGTCTGGCAGCGCAGAGCAATTTGTCCTATTCAATGCAGTTTCACACTAAACAACAGCATAACCAAGCCCATTTCATCAATCCGATCTCTTCTTTTTTATTTAATTGTGTTTTATTTATTTTCCTTTTAAAAAAATTAACTTATTTGTGCATTTAATGTTCCTTTGTGCAGGAGTTACGATTCGAGTCAAGTTGTCCAATCCATGTGGGAGACAATATCTTTTATACTATTACTTGATAGGAGTGTGCACTTGCGCTCATATTTAGAGAACACTAAAATGGTCTACAATTCCTCATCACTCCAATTAGAAACGTTTATCTTGAGCTTCTTCTTCTCCCTGAAGCTCTTCCTTTTGAGTTGGGGTCATTCGGTTCTAATGTGCCCCGGCTTCTTGCACTCATAGCATATGAGTTGATCCTTCTCTTCCTCCTTGTTCTTGTTCTTGAAATCTCCCTTTCAGTTAAACTTTCTTCCTCTATTGGACATTCATGAACCGAGTGATTGGCTAGCATAGACATTTCTTCGTCTTCCTCCTTACTCAAATTGCTCTCCTCAAAGGAAGCTTTGAGGTCAATTCTGAGTTTCTTCTTCTCTACCTCTTTCTCCTCGACCTTCTCTTCTTCCCTTATATTTGCTTCTTCTCTTCCTTGCTTCATAATCTTCTGAGTAAGAAGAGAAACTATGACATCATCGAGCTTCAAAGCCATCAAACCCTTTGCCTCGATAATGGAGGTTCTTTTACCATCCCATGACTCAAGAAGAGAATAGAGGAGTTCCTAGACAAGCTTGTCTTTGGGGATGACTTCTCTAAAGCCTTTGAGACCGTTGATGATGATGGAGAAATGATCAAACATCTTTGTGACATTCTCATCGGGTTCCATCTTGAAATTCTCATAGCTCAAATTGAGGAGTCCAATCTTGGTCTCCTTTACATCGTTGGTTCCCTCATAGGTGATCTCGAGCGTGTCCCACACCTCCTTTGCACTTGTACACAAAGACATCTTCGAGTACATATCTGGTCCAAGTGCATAAAAGAGCATGTACAAGGCCTTGTCATTAACTCGTAGCTTTCTTCTTTCTTCATTGAAATGGATGGTCCATCTTCAATTACATCCCAAAGGACATAATCATTTGACTTGATGAATAGCCTCATTCGATTCTTCCAATAAGGATAGTTGTCTCCTTTGAAGAAAGGCGGTTTGGTGACCGATTGAGACTCGTACAAGATATTGTTGGAGGTAGATGTCATGGCTTGATTTTTAGATTGATGTATCTCTTCTAGAATCGACTCAAGAGGGTGTTAATCCTTCCAATGAGTGTAGTTCTGATACCAATTGTTGAGATGATCAATCGAATCCAAATGGCCAAGAGGGGGTGAATTGGCAATTAAAAATTGAAGTGAGGAAATTGAAATAATAAAAATGAAGGACAAGTGATTTAGAGTGGTACAAGCTTCTAACAAGCTCTAAATCCATTACCTTAGCTCCCCCACTAAGGATTTCAAACAACTCACTACTGAATCCGCCCCCTTTTCTAAGCTTAGGAGGAAATTGTTACAAATCGATCAAGCTTTCTACCCAAAGTTTGATCAAGATCACTCTTCTACAAGGAAATGTTGGCAAACTTGAATTAACCTCTCGAATAGGCTTATATGCTGCCCAATTACAAGTGAACTCTCCCCAAACTTGAAATAAAAGAATACAATGAAAAATCACAAGTTGGGTACAAGGGTTTAACTCTAAAAGGCTCAAAGAGATTGAATTTTTGCTTGAATGCTTCTCACTTGATGAATAGTTGTTGTTGTTGTAGCTTTTGAGTATTGCTTTTATATCTATTGGAGATCGTTTTGGTAGTTGAGATCGTTAATAGAGCTATTGGAGACCATTTTTCCACAATAAATGCACTTCTAGTGCAGGGCGTATCAGTACACGGGAGCCCCATATCGGTACTTGTAAGACAAAAACTAGCCGTTGCAAGAGTAAATGCAAGGGCGTATTGATATGCGAGAAGGTGTATTGAAACGGTCTTAGTGTAAAATTGGGGTCGTATCGAAACGACTAGGCCGTATCGGTACAATTTTTGCTCACTAGAATCTAATGAGAAAGTCTTGCAAAAAAGGTATCAGTACGCTTCAAGTGCGTATCGAAACGGAAAACTTTGTTTTTACAAAAGCGTATCGAAATAGACGTAACCGTATCAATACGGGTTAACTGGATTTTAAAGCTTTAACTAACACTCAATAGTCGAAAATTTAATGCAGAGACTTTAAAAATCTTAAGACCCTGTATCAGTACGCTGATGTGTTGTACCGAAACTGAGGATCGGTACGCCTATGCCCTGTACCGAAACTCATAAGTATAAACCGAGGTTGAAGACCGAATCGAAACTGGCAAGCCCGTATCGCAATACCATATCGAAAAAGGGAGAGCCGTATCGAAACGATGTGTTCAATAAAAATTCCAGTAGCCAAATTCTGTATTGAAACGTTATAGGGTGTATCGATACACCTAGGTGATATGGTAAAGTTTGGCTTGAAAACACTTAGATATTTTTTAGGGTTTAAGTTTTGACTTTAAGTGAGACTTTTTTAGTACTTAAAATTTTATTTACTTTTGCAAATTAGCCCTTAAATAATTTGTTATATCAAAAACTAACATAGGTTTTACAATTTCTCAATTGTGTTTGTGTCGAGTTGACTCGTGACATCAACTCAAACATATATTTTATTAATTATTATAAAACTTAGGCTTAATATACCAATAAGAGTTTAAACTATACCTCTTTTTAAATCTATGCGTCTAAACCAATTTTTTTGGTAAAAATAGGTATCTAATCTATACCTCTTGTTAACTTTAGGAGTATGGTCGCTAAAGGTCATTTAAAAAATTTATTACCTAATCTATTCTTAACATGTGACAATAATTTTAACTTTTTTAATTAGTTGATAAAAAATTTATAATTTTTAAAA
The DNA here is from genome assembly GCA_958450335.1 of Hibiscus tridactylites. NCBI lineage: Eukaryota > Viridiplantae > Streptophyta > Magnoliopsida > Malvales > Malvaceae > Hibiscus > Hibiscus tridactylites. Next base: position 32,617,378 of record OY288269.1, read on the forward strand.
ACATTTCGAATTTTTCAAAAACCTCCAAACCAGTCTTTAAATCCCTAAAAATCTCTAAATTAGTCCCCAAATCCATAAAAATCACAAAATTTCAAATCCTCGCCACTACTGCCATCACCAATCCCACCCCTTTTCTTGTTGGACCCAACCAACCATTTTCCCTAACGTGTCGTCGTCGAAAATCGACGAAGGACGAGTCAGCCGAACAATGATTTCACATTCATCGTTCAATGTTCGGTTGGCACGTCATTTTCAATTTTTGACAACGACAAGTTGGGGGAAATGGCCAACTAGGTCCGACGACTGAAGGGGTGGGCTCGACGATGGTGATAGTGGTAAGGATTTGGGGATTTTTAATTTTAGGGATTTGGAGACTATTTTAGATTTTTAGGATTTTTTAAAATTTTAAATTATTAAAGATAAAAAATTAATTATATAAATTAGAAATTAAAACATTTTACATGTCAAATTTTAATTTGTTAACATTTTTTAACAGTACTTAACTACCATGCACCTAAAATTAACAAAATAAAATGTTAAACACCACTTATTTACAAAATGGTTGACAAGAGATTATGTGCTAAAAAGTTGACAAGTGACATAGCTTGAACACTTATTTTTATGTTAAACCTAAAACTTGGTTTAAAAACTAGTTACAAAATAGTTTATGTAAAATTATATTTTGGATTATTAAATCAATAAATAATTATAGATGGAGTGGTAAAATGTTTTTATGGAATAGTTATTAGTTATGGCTTCTAGTCTTGTGTATTTAATTTTTATTGTTATATATATATATATATCCACTTATATGGTGTAAAATTTATTTAGTTTTAAATATTTTTGCAAGTGATGATCTTCACATTTTCTAATGTTAATCTCATCCATCCATTTTACTCGTTCAATGGCCATAAATTAGTGTAAAACTAAATGAGTTTTACACCATGTAAGTGAATCTTATATATATATATATATATATATGGATAGGATCCAGTTACACAGTGTAAAACTCTCTAAGTTTTACACGTTTTTGGATCATTGGATGGGTGAAACGGATGGATGAGATTAATAGTAGAATATGTGAAGACTATCACTTGGAAAAAAAAGTAAGGAGTTAATCTCAGCCATCCATTTTCCCCATCACACGATCTAAAAAATATGTAAAACTTAAAGAGTGTGAAACCAAAATTGATTTTGATATAACATCTAAACTTATGGACCAATTTGCAAAACAATAAATTTTTAAGTACTCCTTAAAGTCTCACTATTGACAAGTATTTTAAACAAAGTAATATCTCAAGACAAGTTGTTCTTAAAATTATAAATATTTCTAAGTCTTTTCCTATGTGCTTTCAAGCCAAACTACACAAAAACGCCCAGGCGTATCGATACCCTTAGGCGTATCGATACGGTTTTTAGCCACTGAAATTTTAACAGACATAGAGTACCGATACGTTATTACCCCGTATCGATACGATATTCATCTAGGCAACACTTTCAATGATATCGTATCAATACGCTTTGCAACCGTATCGATACGATAAGCTTATCTTTACAAAATCTTTGCATTTAATTTTCGACCGTTGACCTATCAGTTAGTTGGTATCCCAATATTTAAATGACTGTTATACTGTATCGATACGCTAAGTATGCGTATCGATACGCTTTTTATGAAAACCAAATTTGGGATTCCAGTGAGCAAATCTCGTATCGATACGCCCTTCCGTATCTGTATGCCCCTTAAAATCGCACCGGTACGCCTTCTAAGCGTATCAATACGCGATGTTTTTCAGTCACAACGGCTCTTTCCTCTTTGATACAGGTATCGATACGCCCCCTACACGTACCGATACGGTAGGCAGCATAGCTGTATTTATTGCGGGAAAATGCTTCTCAACGGCTCTATTGATGATCCCAACTACCCAAACGGCTAGAATTCAATACAAGGGTATAAAAACAAGTCTCAATTGAACAAGAAACAACTATTGATCCTACAAGCAACATCCAAGCATCCAATCCAAACCCTAGTGCCTTTTATTGTCAAATTCTTGTACCCAACTCTTATGTTCTCATTTGTTATCTTTTATTGTGAGTTTGGGGAGTGTAAAATTGTAATTGGGTAAAGAATTATCCTTTGAGAGGAATTTGTAGAGTTTACCAAAAACTTCTTTTTGTAAAAGTTAGTGGATTAAGCTTTGGGTAGAAAGCTTAATCAAATTGTAAGGCTACCTCCTCATCCAAGAAAAGGGGAAGAATTCAAGTAGTGAATTAGTTGAAAATCCTTAGTGGAACTAAGGTAGTGGATGTAGAGTTCATTTGGAGAACTTGAACCACTCTAATTTCTTGTGTCACATTTTATTTTTCCCTATTATCACCTACCAAAATTTTTATCGCCAATTCACCCCCTCTTGATCATTTGCAATTGTGTGATCAACTCAACAATTGGTATCAATGCTACACTCATTAGAAGGATTACAACCCTCTTAAGTCGATTCTAGGAAAGTTTGATCAACAACTAGTCAAGCAATGGCATCCACCTCCAACTCCAACCTCTACGAGTCTCAATCTACTACCAAGCCACCATTCCCTATTATCACCGACTACATGGTGTAGGATGTGGTTGAAAAAGGTCTATTCATACCAATAAAGAGAGAAGTCGAAGGAAGACTTGTTCCAAAGGTCAAGGCCGAGATAACCAAAGATGATCGAAGAAGAATGCAAGTAAATGATAAAGCTCTTCATGTCATCTTTTGTGCACTTGGCCCAGACATCTACTCCAAGGTGACTTTGATCGAGAATGCCAAGGAAGTTTGGGACACCCTCGAGACAACATATGAGGGAACTAGTGACGTCAAGGAAACAAAAATCGGGCTACTAAATCTAAGCTACGAAAATTTCAAAATGGATCCCGATAAAAGTGTTTCCAATATGTTTGATCGATTCTCGGTCATTGTCAATGGGTTGAAGGGTTTTGGTGAGATCATCCTTGAAAACAAGCTAGTGAGGAAATTGTTGTACTCTCTTCCGGAATCATGGGATATCAAGAGAACGTCTATTATTGGAACTCGAGATTTGAAGACTCTCAAGCTAGATGCTCTTGTTGGATCTCTACTCACCCATGAGATCAGAAGGAAATGAAGAGAAGAAGAAAAGAAAATGGAGGAGAAGAAGGATGTTGAGAAGAAGAAGATTGGTATCGCTCTTAAAGCTTCATACCATGAAAGCGATTCTAGCAAAGATAAAGATGAGGAGATGGCCATGTTGGTCAAACGATTCACTCGCTTTATGAAGTCCAGCCGTGGGAGAAAGTTCATTAGAAAAGGAGACTTCAAGAGCAAGAGTAAAGAAGAAGAGAAGGACCAAATCATTTGCTATGAGTGCAAAAATTCAGCCATATCCATTCCGAATGTCCTCAATTGAAGAGAAAGAGCTTTGGGAAGCAGAACAAGCTCAAAGCTCAAGTAGCAACTTGGAGTGACAAGGAGTCATCCGAGAAGGAGGAGGAAGTGGCCAATCTTTGTCTCATGACCATTGATGATGAACCAAAGGTAAACCTTAACTCATCTAATTTTGATTTTACCTTTGATGAACTTCAAGATGCTTACGATAAATTTCAAGAGCTTTATGATGAGTTAGTTTGAAAGTAGAAGGAGTCTATTTTGAGAAACAAGAAAAACATTTCCGATTTGAAAACTCAAAATGAATCTATTTCAAAAACTAACTCCGAATTGGAAAAGAAGGTTTTGTACTTAGTAAATCTTTCAAATGGTCTTAAAAAGAAAAATCTTGAACTTGAAAAACTTCTTTCCGATTTTCAAGATTATCACACAAAGGAAGTGGATAATCTTAAAACATCTATTGCTATTGGAAAAAACCATTTTGAAAAGGGAAATTCTTCTAAATCCCAATATGTAAAAAGAAAACCTTTTATTTCTAAACAAAGAAATTTTCATAAGCAATTTAGAGGTCAAAGGATTAGGAGTGTTTGGGTTCCTAAGGAACTCATTATTTCTAATAAGGCTAAAGGGTCAAATTTGCCCCTGCAGTAATCTAAAATCAACAATGTTGCCCTTACTTTTTTTCTCCGTAATTTTGCCCTCAAAGTCAATCAATTGTAGCAATGTTGCCCTTTGACCGATTTTGACCGTTAAATGTTGACGTGGCAGTTAACGGTGCTGACGGGGCAATTTTACCCTCTAATTCATTCATGCAATTTTGCTCTCGAAGTCATTAATTGCAGCACTTTTACCCTTGGTTTATTTAGTTTTAGAATAAAATTGGATAAATAATTTGGTTTTTTCGAGTTGAACTTTAACAAACAGAATATATGAAAAATCGATTAACAAATTGATGTAAATATCATTTGAGTCCCTAGTAATTTTATAAATAAGCAAAATGAGAACTCTCACAAAAAATCAAAATATTATTCATTTTTTTAAAAAAAATCTATAAACTTAATAAAAATAAATACGATATTCAAAAAAATATTGAAAATAAATCAACGAGAAGCGTGTTAATTGAACGGTGAACGCAAACTATTCTATTCGAACGACGTTTGATTGACACACTTACTGACGATGGGTTGTTAGGAAAAAAATGTACGGTGAACTCGAATCATGTGGCTCAGGTTGAATTCTGCTTTATCTTCTAGATATCCTTCTATTTATCTCCCATGCCCTTATCTCCCAAGCCGTTTTCGCCGAACACCACTAATGTCGTTTTCTGAGATCATCGTACATTTTTTTCCTAAACAAAGAAATTTTTCTAAATACCAATATGTAAAAAGAAAACCTTTTATTCCTAAACAAAGAAATTTTGATAAGCAATTTAGAGGTCAAAGGATTAGGAGTGTTTGGGTTCCTAAGGAACTCATTATTTCTAATAACATGAATGCTATTGCTTCTTGGATCCCTAAGGGAACCAAAGTTTTGAGGGCTAACACCCATGGACCCAAAATAATTTGGGTACCAAAAATCAAGGCCTAATTCCTTTGTTTGTAGGGGGAGCATTGCTACAAGGCCAAAGCTTCAAGCCAAAACTCATGGTACCTTGATAGTGGATACTCAAGACATATGACCGGTGACAAGAGTAGATTCGTGGAACTAAAGCCAAAGAGTGGTGGAGTGGTAACTTTCGGTGACAGCTCCAAAGGCCACATTGAAGGAATAGGCTCCATTGGTAATCACTCTTCTATTTTCATTGAAAATGTTTTGTATGTCATCGGTCTTAAACACAACTTATTGAACATTAGTCAATTATGTGATAAGGGTTTTAATGTTTTATTTGATAAAAGTGGTTGCAAAATTGTGAACATTAAAACAAATCAATTGATGCTCATAGGACATAGAATAGGCAATATTTACATGGTGCATTTAGATGACATCCATACATCTCATACATTCTTAGTTGTACATCATGAACATGACTCATGACTTTGGCATAGAAAATTAGGACATGCTAGCATGAGTGTTTTAGAAAAATTGGTTTCCCTTAATCTAGTTAGAAGTTTACCCAAACTTAAGTTCTCTAATGATAAAATTTGTGATGCATGTTCTAAGGGTAAACAACATAGAACTTCATTTAAATCCATTAATGATGTCTCTACTAGTAGACGTTTACAATTGATTCATATGGATCTTTTTAGGCCTATTAGAACTATGAGATTGGGTGGTAAATCATATGCCTTTGTACTTGTTGATGACTATTCTAGGTTTACTTGGGTTCTATTCTTAAGTACAAAAGATGAGGCTTTAGAAAAATTCATCACATTTTCTAAAAATAACTCAAAATGATCTTAAACTTAAAATTTCTCACATTAGAAGTGATCATGGAACCGAATTTTAAAATCTAGGGTTTGAAGAGTTTTTAAATGAAAATGGGATTAGCCATAAATTTTCTGCACCTCGCACTCCTCAACAAAATGGGGTAGTTGAGAGGAAAAATCGAACTTTAGAAGAAACGGCTAGAAACATGCTTTGTGAAAATAATTTACCTAAATATTTTTGGGCGGAAGCCACAAATACCGCTTGCTACATTATAAATCGAGTAATGATTAGGCCAATTTTAAATAAAACATCTTATGTGATTTTAAAATCTAAGAAGCCTAACATTAGCTATTTTCATCCATTTGGTTGCAAGTGTTTTGTCTTGAATAATGGTAAAGAAAACTTAGGTAAATTTGATGCTAAAAGTGATGAAGCTATTTTCTTAGGGTACTCTTTAAATTCTAAAGCCTATCGTGTATTTAATAAAAGAATTTAGTAGTAGAAGAGTCTATTAATGTTGTTTTTGATGATAACCTCTTTTCGAGGAAGGAATCTTGTGGTGACAATGATGTAGGAATTCTTGATGCCATTGATTGAGGACAAACGTCAAAGGTGGATGAGATTCCAACTAAGGATGAAGATGCACAAGATCCACCTCTTGAAGCCTTGAAGGACTTGGCTCTTGAGGAAAATGAGGTATCTTACCCAAGGGAGTTCAACTATATCAAAAGTGGTGAAATCTTGGGTGATCCATCCAATGAGGTAACTACTAGATCCTCTTTCAAATTAATGAACCATGTTGCATTTCTTTCATGCATTGAGCCTAAAAATATCAAAGAAGCATTAAAAGATGATTTTTGGATTTTGGTCATGCAAGAGGAATTAAATCAATTTGAGAGAAGTAAAGTTTGGACATTAGTTGAGAGGCCTAATAATCAATCTACTATAGGAACTAAATGGGTCTTTAGGGATAAACTAAATGAAAATGGTAATATAGTGAGAAACAAGGCTAGGCTTGTTGCTCAAGGCCATACCCAAGAAGAGGGAATTGATTTTGATGAAACATATGCACCCGTAGCTAGGATGGAAGCCATTAGGATGCTTTTGACATTTGCATGTTATAATGATTTCAAGCTTTTTCAAATGGATGTGAAAAGTGCTTTTCTAAACGGTTTTATAAATGAAGAAGTGTATGTTGAACAACCACCGGGTTTTGAGGATTCAAAATTTCCAAATCATGTGTTTAAACTAACTAAAGCTCTTTATGGTTTAAAACAAGCTCCTAGAGCTTGGTATGAAAGACTTTCAAATTTTTTAATTGAAAAGGGTTTTGAAAAAGGTAAGGTGGACAATACACTCTTCATAAAAAAGATATAATAATGACATCTTAGTAGTACAAATTTATGTTGATGATATCATTTTTGGTTCTACTAATTAATGTTATTGCAAAGAATTTTCTAAGCTAATGCAAGGTGAGTTCGAGATGAGCATGATGGGGGAGCTCTCATTCTTTTTGGGACTCTAAATCAAACAAAGGAAAGATGGCACCTTCATAAATCAAGCTAAGTACGTGAACGATATGCTCAAAAAGTTCATCTTGGAGAATGTAAAACCTCAAGCCACACCTATGAGCTCTTCCATAAAGATTGACAAAGATGAAGGAGGTAAGTGTGTTGATTCTAAGCTTTATAGATCCATGATAGGTTCTTTGCTTTACCTTACTGCAAGTAGACCAGATATCATGTTTAGTGTTTGCTTGTGTGCTAGGTTTCAAGCTAGTCCTAGAGATTCACACTTATTTGCCATTAAGAGAATCTTTAGATACCTTAGAGTCACACCTAATTTAGGCCTTTGGTATCCTAAGGATTCCTCCTTTAGCCTTCATGCTTATTCAGATGCGGATTATGGGGGTTGTATGATAGATAGGAAAAGTACTTTTGGGACATGTCAATTCTTAGGTAGTATGCTCGTATCTTGGTTCTCTGAGAAACAAAATAGCGTAGCCTTATCTACCACCGAAGCGGAGTACATATCCTTAGGGAGTTGTTGTGCTCAAGTCCTTTGGATGAAACAACAACTCTTAGATTATGGTGTTGAAGTAGAAACTATACCCCTTAGGTGTGACAACACTAGTGCCATTTGTCTCACTAAGAATCTCATCCAACACTCTAGAACCAAATACATAGAAAATTAGACATCATTTTATTAGAGACCATGTGTTAAGAAATGATGTTGTTTTAGAGTATGTTGATACCTTGAACCAATTAGCGGATATATTCACAAAACATTTGGATAAAGAGCGTTTTTGGACCCTTAGGAGAGAGTTAGGTTTAAATAGCTTCTCTTGACCCCTTTAAGGTTTAACTAGCGGATATATTCATGCTTATGTTAATTTGCCTTTTTTTTCTTCTATGCATGTTGCTAGGGGGAGTATGCATTAAGTTTAGCCATTAAAACTTGTTCACATGTCATTCACATGCATTTAGGGACGTTTAAAGTTGGATTTTTAAACTTAAATCTGTCATAAATGCCTTATCTGGTAAAGGCGTATCGATACGGCTGAAGCGTATCGATACGGGTTCATCAATGGGAAATCCTTGAAGCTAAATACGTATCGATACGACCCCGCGTATCGATACAGCTAAGTCAAGGGAAGTAATCCAGGTCAAATCGTACCCATACGATCTCGCATATCGATACAGTAATAACGCCAAATAAAAAATTAGGGTAAAAGTGTATCGATACACTCTACAAGCGTACCGATACGGTCTCGACAGAAAGGTTATTTAGAGCTGCATCTACAAAACACTTCAAAAATTAAAAAACCCTTCTTTTCTCTTAAAACCCTAGCTGCAACCCTCTATAAAAAACCCCTCAGTCCTTCAATTTTTTCCATCAAACTTAAAAATTCTTTGAGGATTTTTGATCCCCACATCAAAGCTAAGCTTTGTCAGCAATCTTGTGCACTTACATCAACACATTCACTCAGTCTAACAATTCAAGGTATAAAACTTCTCTTTTCTTTTTTTTCGTTTGATTATTATAATTGTTTCAACTTAGATTTTGTACAAAACAAACTTTTATAACATGGTTTTTAAACTTTTTAACAAAAATTTTCAAAAATAAAAAAAATTTCATTCGAATATATTTTCTACTTGTATTTTTTTCTGTTTTTAAAAAAATTAAAACTCTTTCTAAAATATGTACATATCTTTTTCACAATAACTTTTTTAAAATTAATTACCTTGAACTATTAGAATTTATTGGTTTGGATGAGATGTTAATTGCATACATATTCGAATCGTTTTGATGTGTTTTCAAGGTTATGGCACCGACAAAGAGAGCTAGACGTCATCTTGCCACTTCCGATCCTATTGAGGATGAAGAGGGTAACCCTAAACCTAATCTCCCTTATATTATCCAATGTAGTTTTCCCAACCCATCCGATATGTCTCGTTACAAACTATTTCAAGGTTTCACCCTTAGGGAAGAACGCATTGTGTCTATACCGTTTTTAAGCTCTGCCCGTTTCAAATTTCAATACCTACCTTTAATTAGGCAATAGAAATTTCTAACATTTTTAAGTATTCCTCCCATTCTATATAGGAACTTAGTCATCATATTCTTTTCAAATGCTCTATGTGTTCATGATGAGGATAGAGAACATGTCATTGCTATCGAGTCATATGTTATGGGTAAAACTATTAAAATTGATCAAAAGGTTCTTTGCAAGACTTTTGGTTTTGAAAACGTAGGAATTGATGATGAAAAGTCCATAGGTCAAGGTCCTCTAGGCTCCATCAAAGTATTAAATGCTCATGATCGTATTCTCCATCTTCTCATTACTTGGTTTTTACGTCCATCGGGAGGGAAATTTTCCACTATACGTCAAGTAGATGATTTTTGGCTTAGGTGAATTAGGGAGGATCACCGTCCAAACCTTGTCAAATTATGTTTGTCGACCTTTTCTATCTAGTCCAACACCGTAACACCGAACAAGACAAATCTTTTTACTATTCTACGACGTTGAGTTACCTCTTCCACTCCCTTGAAATTGTTTGTTCCTATGATTATCCCGAACCCCTTGGCCAACCCATCGATGAGCGCTCTCTATCTCGTGCTCAATTTTCTTATGTTGACAATGAATGGGTGCATGTCCCTTATGCTCCTCAACAAGATGATCCGGTTGATGCTCTTCATGCTTCTTCAAGCTCTCAACGAGCTCCGATTGAATCCTCTTCCATGGGCACCCTAATGACATTCCTCAATGAGAAATTCACTAACATGGAAGTCGGGTTTACCGCCATTGACACTCGGTTCACCTCCTTGGAAGATCGCGTCAAAGGTATGGAGAATCAAATGAAAGTCATCGCTCTTCAACAAAACTCCGTGGATATCTCTCTCACCGCCTTCCATGGTGCTTGGCTCAACCAAAATAGTAGGAATCAACCCACTTGAGACGATGAAGATGAAGAAGACAAGGAAGATGACGATGATGATGATGATGAGGCGGACGAGTAGTTTTTGCATACCATCTCATGGCATTTAGTTTTTGCACCTATGATTAGTACTTTATGCCTTTTATCTATGTTTTAGGATCTAAGTGTGGATTATTATGTTGTTTTTCCTTTGAAGTTTGCTTTGAACTATTAAGTTTGTTTAAATTTGAAGTTTGCTTTGAATTTTATCATATGATTGTTGCTATTATCCTTGTGTTTATGTTTGATCTAACAAAAAGGGGGAGAAGGATTATAGAGTCAAATTTTTTATTTTGAAAATCCATCTTAAATTAAGGGGGAGAAAGTTTTTCAAAAGTTTCAAAAACTTGAAAATTTATATGTGGTTTTGTTATATCAAAAAGGGGGAGATTGTGAAACCAAAATTGATTTTGATATAACACCTAAACTTATGGATCAATTTGCAAAACAATAAATTTTTAAGTACTCCTTAAAGTCTCACTATTGACAAGTATTTTAAACAAAATAATATCTCAAGACAAGTTGTTCTTAAAATGATAAATATTTCTAAGTCTTTTCCTATGTGCTTTCAAGCCAAACTACACAAAAATGCACAGGCGTATCGATAACCTTAGGCGTATCGATACTGTTTTTAGCCATTGGAATTTTAATGGACATAGCGTACCGATACGGTATTACCCCGTATCGATACGATATTCATCTGGGCAACACTTTCAATGATACAGTACCGATATGCTTTGCAACCGTATCGATATGATAAGCTTATCTTTGCAAAATCTTTGCATTTAATTTTCGACCGTTGACTTGTCAGTTAGTTGGTATCCCAATATTTAAATGACCGTTATACCGTACAGATACGCTAAGTATGCGTATCGATACGCTTTTTATGAAAACCAAACTTGGGATTCGAGTGAGCAAATCTCGTATCGATACGCCCTTCCGTATCTATACGCCCCTTAAAACCGTACCGGTACGCCTTCTAAGCGTATCGATACGCGATGTTTTTCAGTCACAACGACTCTTTCCTCTTTGATACAAGTATCGATACGCCCCCTACCTGTACCGATATGGTAGGCAGCAGGGCTGCATTTATTGCGGGAAAATGCTTCTCAATGGCTCTATTGATGATCCCAACTACCCAAACGGCTAGAATTCAATACAAGGGTATAAAAACAAGTCTCAATTGAACAAGCAACAACTATTGAACCTACAAGCAACATCCAAGCATCCAATCCAAATCCTAGATCCTTTTATTGTCAAATTCTTGTACCCAACTCTTGTGTTCTCATTTGTTATCTTTTATTGTGAGTTTGGGGAGTGTAAAATTGTAATTGGGTAAACAATTATCCTTTGAGAGGAATTTGTAGAGTTTACCAAAAACTTCTCTTTGTAAAAGTGAGCGGATTAAGGTTTGGGTAGAAAGCTTAATCAAATTGTAAGGTTACCTCCTCATCCAAGAAAAGGGGAAGAATTCAAGTAGTGAATTGGTTGAAAATCCTTAGTGGGAACTAAGGTAGTGGATGTAGAATTCATTTGGAGAACTTGAACCACTCTAATTTCTTGTGTCACATTTTATTTTTCCTCATTATCACCTACCAAAATTTTTATCGCCAATTCACCCCCTCTTGGCCATTTTCAATTGTGTGATCAACTCAACAAAGAGTTTTCCACTGTGTAAGTTGATCCTAACCCATATATATATAATGGAGAGAGAGAGTTATGATCAACTTACACAATGTAAAACTCTTTAAGTTTTACACGTTTTCTGGATCGTTAGATGAGGAGAATGGATGGCTCAGATTAACTTCTTACTCTTTTTTTCCAAGTGATATTCTTCACATAATTACTGTTAATCTCATCCATTTGTTTCACTCATCCAACGATCCAAAAAACGTGTAAAACTTAAAGAGTTTTACACTGTGTAAATGTATCTTATCTCATATATGGGTTAGGATTAGACCTGGCAAACTTGACCCGAGACCCGAACCGAATTACCCGAACCGAAACCCGATTTTGATCCGAACATGATGATTCGAAGTTGACCCGAAACCCGAACCGAACCGAACCGAAATTTTTTGTTGAACCAAAATGGACCCGAACCGAATGGACCCGAATCGAATGCTACCTGAACCGAAAACTGAACCGAATATCGACCCGATTTTAACCCGATTTTGACCCGAATATCTATTGTTAACAATATAATAAATAATAAAATGAAGTACAGAAATTTGAGATCTTGGTGACCAATTTTATAATTTCATCATAAAATATAGCATAAAATTGAAATTGTAGACTAAATTGACAATTTGGAAGTGGAGAAATTTGAGAGTCCAATGATCAATTTTGTAATTATACCATATAAATAAATAGGGGTCAATTTTGGCTAAAAATTAAATCTTTGAAATTAAAATGAACGAAAATATCAATATATTAAATTAATAGACTAAATTACAAAGATTAGTCAATTTCAACTAAAAATAAATATTTAGAGACTAAATATCACTACGGGGAGGGGATTTCTATATCCGAAGTCTAAATCGTGGGAATACTTGTGACTAAATTAAATTAAACTAAAACTTAAAGTTGACTAAAATGTAACATTTTAAATGCAACATGACCTAAAAAGTAATTAATCTCTAGCTTAAAAAATTGGTGGCTTATTTCCCTATAAAATTTTGTCTTTTCTCTCTCTATTTTTTCCAATTGTCTTTTTCTCTTTTTTTTTTCAATCTAGCTTAAAAAATTGGTGGCTTATTTCCCTCCAAAATTTTGTTTTTTCCCTCTCTATTTTTACCAATTGTCTTTCTATTTTTCTTGATTTAATTGAGTTTCAATTTAGATTAATTTAATTGAAATTTCACATTTAGTTTTAAAATTATTTTAATTATGTTTGTGATTTATGCTTTTAGATTTTAGTTAGTTCAATTAGATCCTAAGTTTAATAAATTAATTCATTTCAGACATTATTATTATTATTATTATTATTATTATTATTATTATTATTATTATTATTATTATTATTATTATTATTATTATTATTATTATTATTATTATAAAGTTTGATTAAATATAATTATACAAAAAATTATATGGATACATGAAGCTTTGATTTAAATATTTAATCAAATTCAAATGCATAGATTGACAAGTTGAATCAGAATTAATCTCATACACCAATAACTCTAAACTGAACCATAAATACTAAACCTCAAACCTTTAACCCAACTCAAATCAAATTGACCCAAAAATTTAAATGTTGACCCGACCCGAAATTGACCCGATTTTAACCCGAACCGAAAGCGACCCGAACAACCTGATTTTGACCCAAACCGAAAGCGACCGATCCGATTTTGACCCGATCCAATACCCGAACCGAATTCGACTCATCACAGACCCGAATTAGAACCGAACCCGAACCGAACCGACCCGAACCGAATCTAAACCGATTCTAGATAGACCCGAAATGACCCGAACCGAACCGAAACGACCCGAACCGAACCCGAACCGAATGACCCGATTGCCACCTCTAGTTAGGATGCACTTACTATATGTAAAACTCAACTAGTTTTACACTAATTCATGATCATTATATGGGTAAAATGAATGGATGAGATTAGCTCCTTACTCTTTTTTTTCCAAGTGATAATCTTCTCATACCCTACTTCTAATATCATTCATTCATTTCGCTCATCCAATGGTCATGGTTTAGTGTAAAACTAGTTGAGTTTTTAGATTCCGAAAACCATATTAGTAAATAACACATATCCTTTTAATTTATATAAAAATTAATTACATGATAGATTATTAATCTCATTAATATGTAAATTTTTTATATAAAAATAAGAACTAAGTACTTTGGTAAAAAAAAAAAAAAAGAACTAAGTACTAAAGCTTAGGTTTCAAACGAGTCCTAAAGCGTTACAATCCCATGAAGAACATTTAAAATCATATATGGGGTACGAGAAATAATCTACGATCAAAATTCGAAGCATCTGTCCGTTTCGCCAAAATTCCTATATAGTGGTGTCATAGTAAGGTATGAAATTTGAAGAAATTCACATAGCACTACAATAAGTATTATTGACACCATATCAAAAAAAATTAAATATGATAAATTCTTATGTGTTTTATGAAAAAATCGAGTTTTTTTGTACTTTATAACGGATTTGAAAGATATTTTAGTAGAATCAATTGTACCTTAAAAAACTTATATATATGCCCATGCATAGAGTTTAACTCAATAAAAACCGACCACCATTTAGAACATTGTAGCAATGCCAAGGCATAACAAATCGCTTGAAACTCCGCCTCATTGGATTCTATCACCCTAACAAACCATAAAACTAACAGCAGATCCATGTTTAAAGTTGAGGGCCTGCGCTCACCCTAAATTTTTTTAAGTTTTCATATTTAGCTTTAATTTTTTAATTTTTATAAATTAGTCTTTAAAATTTATAACTTGTGTCTACCCTTAAAATTTGAAATTTTTAAGATTTATGTCAACCCTAAAAAATATTTTGACTTGTGCTCACCCTCAATTTTTTTGGACCCGCCACTGCATAAAATAATGCTAAAATGTGACCAGTGGCAGAGCCATATGTAGTTTAGATGAGTCAATTGAACCCACTTGATTTATTATGGTATGAGATTTTCAAAGACTTAAATGAGATTTTTAAGGAGTTGGTATAAAATATTTCATGGAAATATTAGAATTGATCCCAATTGATTTGTTTGGATATGAGGTCAACAATATTTATATTGTAGTGGTATGAGAATCCTCATACCCCAAAGTCTACTATGACCCTACTATATGAAAATCCTGAATCCACCACTGAATGTGACCCTGTCATCGCATAATACACCACCAGACCCTACTGATCTTAAAACGACATCGTTTTGGTTGTCTATTTTGATGCCTAAAACAACTCAAAACGATGTCGTTTTGCTGGTAAAAAAATAATGAAAACATATTGGAAGGGTTTGAACTTAAAACTTTTAAATTCAAAGGTTAAACTTTAACCACTAAACCAACATAATATTATGTAATATTTTATCACAAATATTATATATGTCAAAATACAATTGACATTAATTTAAATTATTTTATGAAATAAATAATACTATAAACAATATAGCAATTTACGTAGAAATACAAATTAATTATATATTCAAATTAATTCAAAATAGCAATTTACGTAGAAATACAATATGGAAATGATTTTTTTGTTAGATACTTTTTCATATTTTACATCTCTCCTATTTGGGTTGAGTTTAAATTTGGGATTAAAATATAAATATTGAATTTGAAATATTATGGGTCATTATGAGATTTGGGCTTAAAATTAAAATTATATTAATTACATATTCAATTTTTGGTTCATTCGGTTAATTAATCGATTTCAAACCGAATTTACTGATAACCAAACTTTAAAAAAATATTTAACTATTAATTGATTGATTATTTGAACTAAACTTCGATTCGGTCGAATAATTCGATTTTGACCGAGCAATGAACACCCTTAGTTATATACATAAAATTTTGATTTGTTTCCATCTAATATGACCACATATTGCAAATTCAAATAATTATGTTAGTCCAATATAAAATAGATATATTTATTTTTTAAAAGTATACAATTGAATCGAAATGAAAGTTTCATGTGTTTTATTGAACAAAAATCAAAATTTCATGTGCATAAATGAATTATACATTGAATCAAAGTTCATATAAATAAATTTGACATTTACCTAAATATTTAATAAAGAATTGAAAAAATTAAAAGTCCACCAAGAGCTATGTTAAGAAAATTAAAGAAAAAGAAAGGGTTTGGAGAATATCCCATCCAAATTCTGATATCGATGTCGACAATGATAATGATGTTTTAACACATAAAGAAGATAGCATATATACCAACGACAAAGTGTTGTATTCTTCAAAATCATTTTAAAGTTGGATTGAATACCTAATCTTTCAACTAAACAATCCACTTTAACTACTAATTATACTGTTTAATTTTGATGTAATTTGATCACTGGATAAATGCTTTCCCATCTTTAATGGTCTTCAATGTCCATAGGGGCTATGCAAATAGAATTGCTAAATATTTAAGGTACAATTAATTTTTTATCCTCCAAGTTAATTAATTTAATTATTTTAGCCTTTAAACTTCTACTATCAATATTATAACCCTCAAATATTTATTTATTTATATTTTATAAAATGACCAAAACGTAACAGAATAATAACGGGCCGTTTAGTTAATGTAAGCTATTTTGTCGTTATAAAAATTAACTCAACTATTTACTATTTTTTGTCACGTCATCAAAAACTTTAAAATTGTAAAAAAAGTTTATGTTTAAATTTCAAGACAATAACTATTTTCTTAAAGTTTTTGATGATGTGGTCACAAGGACAAAATAATTAATGTTAATTTAACAGTGTCATCATTGTTTTGTCATATTTGAGCTAATTTGACCAAGTGTAAAAATTCAAAGGCGAAAAGATACATAATAAAATTTTAAAGGTTAAAATGACTAAACTAATAAAATTGGGGGGAAATTTATTGTGCCGAAATTTTGATGATGTATTTGTAATACCCTAAACCCTATCCAACAAATCTAGAATGTCCAAAGTGCCGCATTAGATCATTGAAGTGACCTGACTCCTTTAACGCAGAGATCAAAATTGAAAATAGTATGGAAGTACTTTTCTTTTTTTTTATCTGAAAAAAGATTATCATAAAACTTAGAACAAATTACATGTGTCAAACCAAACGTACATCAAGAGAAAGACATGCAATCCCATACACGTGGAAACACAAACAATACAAAACACAACCAGAGGTAACACCGCCAGGAATTGAACATGGGAAACAATACAAAAGACCAATAACAAAGACATACAGTGCCTTGAAACACAGATAAAAAGCAGAGACGCAACACAGCCTCACAAGTGAACCAAGGGATAAACCTTAAACATAGGCAAAAGCAGGAAAACTGTGCGATCTTCTCTGCCGTCCTAGGACCTTGGATTGAGACACGATTGTGGCACCCAAGTGAGAGCTCCTTTCGAAGGCAGACTCCCTTGTCGATAGACTTGGGTCTTGTCAACTTGAGCAAAGAGATCGAAAGACCAGGCCTGAGAATAGGAGTTGCGAGGTTGCAAAAGCCAGCAACAGATGCAGCCTTCTGTCTGAAACTGAAAACGGGGGTAAACGAAAATGACGGCCAGTCGATAAAAGACCCTAAAACCTTAGCAGCAAAGCTAGAAAACGAAACATTGATCACGGGAGAAGGTCTTGAGTTAACCACCATCCATCGAGCCTTCCCTCTATCGATGATGGTGGGATAAGAATCGATCATGGCTGATGAGGATGACCCTCCAAGGAGTCACCCGTAGCGCTGATAAAAGCGCTGAATAAAATGTTGATGTTAACTTTACCCGCAAAAGCCTTTTTTGGTGTAAGCAAAGCTAGCAACACCACATGAATCCCATGAAAAGTGGGATATGTTTCACTCTTCAACAGAAAAATAGTGCCAACGTAGGAAGCTAATGTTTCCTTAAATGGCTCTATGAAGCATTTCTTGCTTAAAAGCCTCATTTTGTCCTTTGCTAGCTTGTTAGTCCTTAGGCCAAAGCCAAAAAAGTAATCCTTTTTGGTTGAGAAAATGAGCAGTACGCAAGAATTAAATATGTCTAACAAGGAAACATGAAGAAATGAGGAAAAGAAGACTGACACAATCCCAAAAGATTCGGGTGTTAACACTGATCCACATTTTTTTCCTTGGTCTGAGATAGCAGCTGGAAACCTCATACCGAGAGTTGCACGAAAGCCAACTTTTTGGTAAGAATCATCTTCCTCCTTGGCTCCTACGGTCTCTGTAACACCCGAGTTTAGGGGTTGGGTAAAAATAATATTTAAATATATTATTTGAGTTTCGATTTTATAAATAAAATAATAAAGTATTATTTTGTTCTTCATAATTTCAAAGCAAACATTATATATTTGACTCAAATTGATTTGGGAATCAAATCCCATGGATTTGATTTGTTAATGAGATTGACATCTCATTAATGGCAAAACTGTAAATAAATCAACTTTCAAATTAAAACCCCCTCTTTTATTAAAAGTCCCTTTTGTCATCTTCTTCACTCACCTTTTTCCCCCATTTTAACGACAAGAAGAGAGCTCATTCTCATTTTACTATTCCATTCTCTTACAACTTCATCTTTGAAGCTTATTGAAAGGTAAATATATTTTTGACTTGGCCTTGCTATCCTCTACATTTTGGTATCTTTAGATTTCACTAAAACTATGTATTTTGTAATTTGGGTTTTTCAAAGTTTTGGTTAAAGGTTGGAGCTTTATGATTCTTTATCAAAGCTTTTGATTTATTTTGGTTAGATATGTTGTTTATGAACCATAGGGTCCAACATATGTGAATTTTGAAGTGTTTTGTAAAGATTTTCGTATTTGGGTTTTGATAGGTTTTTAGAAGGGTTTTAAGGTTGTTTTTGGGGTTGTTTTATGTTGGAAATGGGGATTGTTTTAGAAGCTTTTAGAGGTGTTAAAAGTGTTTGAAACAAGAGTTTTGGTTTGGGTTTGAGGGTTGCTCAGGTTTGATGTTTTGGGGGTTGTTCATAGCTTGAATTCATGTGTTTTATGCTTGACTAGTGTTCCGGGTTGGCTACATGGATGTATGGACTGATTCGAGGTTGTTTTGTTTATATTGAGATGATTAGATGCAAGAGTTTGTGTTGGTGAAGCATCGCGGGTGAATCCGGAAGCTTGAAGATCTTGGTTGCTTGGTTGTTGAGCTTGGAAGTGAAGGTGAGTGGTTAAATGTTTTTAAAATGGTTTGAGTATTTGGTTCAAGCCCGTGGACTAGGTTGGGCTTGGTAGACCTACCTAGAGCTGGGATTGGATTGGTAGTCCAATCCCAAGCTATAGTTAGAGACTATGGTTGATCTTTGAATGTGTTTATGCCTCATGTTTAATTGTGATTGTGTTGGCTATGTATATGATGTATACATGTATGTTGAGGCTTGGATTGATGCATTGATATATGCATGTGGATTGTACATGATGTTAATCATGGTGAGTACGTGCTAAGCACATAAATGGTTGTGAATTGATATTGTGGATTGTGTTTAGTATTGGCACTAGTATGCTTGGGTACAAATGATCGATCATTAGGATGTTTAGTGTGCACACGTGAGTCAAATGCGCGCGTGGTCTTGATGATGTTAGTCATCAAGATGGAGTACGGGTTCGCCCGGAAAACCTTCTTATATATATGTTAGTCGATGATGAGTGGAATCCCCTCCGCGTGAACGATGATGAGTGTAATCCCACCATAAGGTAATGGTTGTGTTGGATGTGAGTTCCAACGTGTTTATCCGCGTATTCGAATCATAGCTAGGTGCCAATATGATATGAAATGTGATTCTTATATGGATTATTATATGTGTTTACATATGATGTGGATTTGAGCTTGTTGAGCATGGCATAATATTGAATATATGTTCATGCATCATGTGTATTTTTGGCTCATGTGGATCGAAGGCAAGATCATGCATTCTACCTTGGTTGTGCTCGTGCTTGGACCCTGCATTGTCGAGGTTTGTTTTAATGAGCTTACCCTCACTAAGCTTTATGCTTACGCTCTCTTTTGTTCGACAATGTAGACCCGTAGTTCGTGGGTTGCTAGTGCAAGAAGGGACCTCCAAGAGTGCTTTGTGGTGCTATCTTAGCTATCAAGTATGGATATTTTAGTTAAAGGATGTAATAGTCAAGCAATGGGATATGTATATGTTGTTTGAGCCTTTGAAGTATGTTGGTGTTGGTTGTTTAGGAGCATGTTAGACTCCTTTAAATGTTATGTTGTTTTGGCTTTTGGATGCCATGTTTGGATTGTAAACCATGTTTGAATTGCCTACCTTGAATGCCTAAGTGTATGCCTTGTTCAAGCATGCCATCTTAATTGCCATGTATGACCTTTTAGTTGGATGTCCCTATCTTGTATCCTTATGTGTTTTTAGTATGTTTGCTATATGGTGCATGCCTCTATAGTGTGTTTGTATGTTGTGTATGCTCCTTGGAGTCGTTAAGGGCGTTTGGGATCATTTAGAGATGTTTAAAACTGATTTTGGGAATTCACAGACAGTAGGTGTTTCAAAACAGGTTGTGTTGTTTCGGAACGGGTGTGGTTCTAGGGCCACCGTATCAAAACGTGTTTCAATACGTTTTGGCTACTGTGAGCCCCTGTTTCGATACGAGTTTCGAAACACTTTGGCTACTGGAATTGCATGTTCCGAAATGGGTATCGGAACGTCTAGGCAAAATGGGACCCTGTTCCGAAATGGGGTTGATGCGTTTAGGTACGGGTGTCTGGCTTTTTAAACTGGAGCCCGTGTTTCGAAACGGGCTATGTTTGTTTCGAAACACAGTCATGTAAATGGGCTTTTTGACATCTCTAAAGGGTCTCAAGGGTTGGGCTTAGGCCCTTTTTGCTGTTAGGCTTCTCGTGGGCCTTGTTTCCGCTGTCATTTCACGCATAGGTTTATTTAACGCTTCTAGACAAGATAATAAATGAAAAGTTTTTCCTTGGGTCGGTAACCGAAGTGGAGCCTTAGCAGGTTTTACCTCGGTTATCCCCGTGTAGCCCACTCGGATCGGTCAAGCGTCCGGACCGGGACGAGGGGGTTACAATCTTCATCGTTGCAATCGAACCTTGACCAGCTATTTGGACCAATATAGCCCATCTTCCTTTACTTCCTCTCTTTTATGCCAACATGCACCTTTCTTGCAACAAACCTCAGCAACTTGATCTCTTCCACAAAGGTAAGAGATAGTCCGAGCTTTTTATTAATGCCATGGTTCCCGGAGGTGACAACATATTCATCGCAGCACAACAGGGAGAGTCTGGGACGACTAGCCTTAGACTCACAGGCAAAGATGGCATTGGGGCTAAACTGAAACTTGCTGAGATCCAAAAGACTACCATTACACGAGCTTCGCCATCGCTGGAAGGTCCAAAACCACGTCGTACTCCCTTGTCATACCCTTGTTTTTAATATCCCATGAGCAAGCGGTATAGCTGATTCATCAAAAACTCAGGATAGCCGAACATTTTGGACTGAAAGGCAACCAAAACTTAGATTGTGCCAAGTAACCGAATGAAAACCACCGTCGATGGCCTTGGTCCTTCGTCCCTCGGCTTCACTTGGTCGCCTTTCTCCTTTCTCTAGGCCAAAAGCATTAGAAGAACGACGAAGCATCACGACGGGGACAATTCACACATCTGATACGACTATCGAGTAGAACTTCTCAGTATTTTTAGAACTAGAGAAGAGATATGGGAGAGTCAAGGCTCGAAAGGGGAAGAAACTAGGAAAATCCATTTTGCTTTCACATGCTAAATATATAGTATAGAAGTACTTTGTGATGACATCAGAAGTGTTGAGGTTATCCCGAGCTTCAACTATGTCTTGTCTAGTCACTGTTCATACCTATGGCCTATTGGAAGAACCGATAACGCCTCTACTTCCTTGGAATGATGAAGTTAACTGTAACACCTCGATTTTGACCTGAATCTGAAGTACTGTATTCGGGTTAATTCGTGTTCTGGTCCTTGGGATTTGTAATTGTAATTAATTTTGGTCACTATTTCTATGAAAATTAGTTTCAAAGTTTGTTTTCTTTGCAATTTTATCCTGAATTCTATTATTAATTTAATTTTAATTGTTTAAATTATTTGTATGTTTGCATATTTTTAAAATTAGCATGTAGTATACTTGTATAGGTGAGTAATTCATTTAGAATAAACAATAAGAGCCTTTAGCATTTAAGTTCTTTAATTTAAATCAAACAATTAAATTACTAAGAAAGAACATTATAGAAAATAAATAAATTATTGAATAAGGCTTAAATATTCTAAGTTGATTAGTATCACATTGTAATGTGATGTTGGTCAAGAAAATATTTAAGTAAGAGATTCAGTGTTTCATTTAAACATAGAAAATGGAAATCACCTATAGTTAGTTTAAATAAAATTAAAAATGAGATTAAATAATTAATGACACTAAATCTAGGAATATTGTTACTTTTGGGCCTAATATGTGTAGTGTCCAATTATTTGGGTGTTACCATAAAAGCCCAAAAATTAATAATATTCATAGAATTTTAATTAATTAATTAATGGAGCCCTAATTAGGTCTTACTTAAAATAGACAACAAAATAATTGGACATACATTAAACCTTTTGGGTTAAGTTACATTTTGAATATAAATTGAAGTGCCCTAATGTATTTGGACGTTTCAAAACTTATATTCGTCCAAAATGTATTTTCTTACAAAAGGATATCCTCATTCGAAATAGAATCCATTTAACGATTTAATTAAATTCAGATTAATGTTCGAAATGCCAAAATGCCACGTGGAATTAATAAGGTACCGATAACGGGCGTTTGTAGGGGGTGTTAACCCTTCACTACACGTAACTGATTCCCGAACCTGAATTTTATTAAAAGAATCTCTGGTCTGTTTTTATGGTGTCCGGTCTACCAAAGTGATCAGTGGCGACTCCAAAACGATTATTAAGAAAATAAAGGAAATTTGATTAAAATTTGAAAAACCCATTATTTTCGAGATCAAATTAATTAAAAATCTCGATTTCTAAAACCCTAATCGTCAGGTTGTTTTTCCTCAAACGGGTTTTCAAAAACAATCGCAACAGTAGTTTACTCTAAATTTAATGCAGACATGTTTTTCATAAATGGTCTAATTACCTTAAGGTCCTCCTCCTTTCATCCCTTAATCAAAAGTCCTATGTACCTCAATATAAATCCAATTCTAATTCAAATAAGTCCAATCTTAGCCCAAAAGACCCAACTACCTTGACTAATAAAAAAAATTCATGGCTCAAGTCTAGGGTTGTAAAAACAAGTCAGGACCTGAAAATTTGTCTGAAACCTGCTCGAGTCAGAACCTGATTTGACCCGAGAATTCGATGATCCGAACCCGAACTGTAACTGACTGTTGCTGACCCGAACCCGAGTTGAACTTGTTATTGTAGCAATCGAACCCGATCTGCGTCCGACTGAAAACGACCCGAACCCGAATCTGACCTGTTAATTTTGACCTGAAACCGGACCTGCATCCGACTGAAACGAACCCGAACCCGAGACCGACCTGGCAAATTACCTGATATTATCCGACTGAATCGACCCGATATCCAATTTTACCCGACCTGTTAATGTACCTGACCTGTTTTGAACCTGAACTGTTGTTGACCTGAACTAATGTAGACCTGGCTAAAAATGTTAAATAATTTAAAGTGTAAACTGTTCATTATAAAATTAATAATTTTTTAGTAGATTGTGTTAATTTCATTACTTAGAAAAATTTTATCTTCTATTATACTTAAAAATTTGTCTTAATTTGTAACTACATTATGTATAATAAAATTATATACTTAGAAATTTGTTTAAGTATAAAAATATATATTATGTATAATAAAATTATATACTTAAAAGATTTGTCATAATTTTTACTAAGTATATAATATATTAGTAATATATAGATAATATAATATATTAAAATTATTATGCTTTATTATATAATATATATTATGTTAACTTTATTATGTTCATAAAATTAAAATAAATACAAAATATAAGTTAGTATTATGTTTAAAATAAAGTTAATGTTATTATACTTATATAACATGTGAAACAATTGTCTTTCAATTATATAATCAATTTTAAATGGGTCCCTAAAACCTATAATGTATAAATAATTTATATATATATATATAAACTTATAAGTTATAAGTTAAAAGTTATATAATGTATTTATAATATAATAATTAATAATAAATAATAATTAGTAATAGTTTGGGTCTTGGGCCTTTGGGCTCAAATCCCACCACCCATTTATTC
Organism: Hibiscus tridactylites; assembly: GCA_958450335.1. NCBI lineage: Eukaryota > Viridiplantae > Streptophyta > Magnoliopsida > Malvales > Malvaceae > Hibiscus > Hibiscus tridactylites. Next base: position 32,641,563 of record OY288269.1, read on the forward strand.
GAGATGGGCCCCTAAAACCTATAATGTATAAATATAATATATATATATATATATATAAACATATAAGTTATATAATGTATTTATAATATAATAATTGATAATAAATAATAATTAGTAATAGTTTAGGCCTTGGGCCTTTGGGCTCATATCCTACCACCAATTTATTTGAGATGGGCCCTTAAAACCTATAATGTATAAATATAATATATATATATATATATAAAATTATAACATATAATTTATATAATGTATTTATAATATAATAATTAATAACAGAAATTAATTAGTAAAAGTTTGGGCCTTGTGCCTTTGGGCTCATATCTCAACGCCCATTTATTTGAGATGGGCCCCTAAAACCTATAATGTATAAATATAATATATATATTATATATAAACTTATAACTTATAATTTATATAATGTATTTATAATATAATAATTAATAATAAATAATAATTAGTAATAGTTTGGGCTTTGGACCTTTGAGCTCATATCTCACCACCCATTTATTTGAGATGGTCCCTAAAACCTATAATGTATAAATATAATACATATATATATATATATAAACTTATAATTTATAATTTATATAATGTATTTATAACATAATAATTAATAATAAATAATAATTATTAATAGTGTGGGCCTTGGGCCTTTGGGCTCATATCCCACCACCCATTTATTTGAGATGGGCCCCAAAACCTATAATGTATAAATAATATATATATATATATATATATATATATATAAACTTATAACTTATAATTTATATAAAGTATTTATAATATAATAATTAATAATAAATGATAATTAGTAATAGTTTGGGCCTTGGGCCTTTGGGCTCATATCCCACCACCCATTTATTTTAGATGGCCCCTAAAACCTATAATGTATAAATGTAATATATATATATATATATATATAAACTTATAATTTATATAATAATTAATAATAAATATTAATTAGTAATAGTTTGGGCCTTGGGCCTTTGGGCTCTTATCCCACCACCCATTTATTTTATATGAGCCCATAAAACCTATAATGTATATATATATATAAACTTATACCTTATAATTTATATAATGTATTTATAATATAATAAATAATAATTAGTAATAGCTTGGGCCTTGGGCCTTTAGGCTCATATCCCACTACCCATTTATTTTAGATAGGCCCCTAAAACCTATAACGTATAATATATATATATATATATATATACATATATATATATAAAAACTTATAACTTATAAGTTATATAATGTATTTATAATATAATAATTAATAATAAATAATAATTAGTAATAGTTTGGGCCTTGGGTCTTTGGGCTCATATCCCACCACCCATTTATTTGAGATTGGCCCCTAAAACCTATAATGTATAAATATAATATATATATATATATATATTATATTATATATATATAAACTTATAACTTATAATCTATATAATGTATTTATAATATAATAATTAATAATAAATAATAATTAGTAATAGTTTGGGTCTTGGGCCTTTGGGCTTATATCTCACCACCTATTTATTTGAGATGGGCTTCTAAAACCTATAACGTATAAATATAATATATATATATATATATATATACATAAACTTATAACTTATAAGTTATATAATATATTTATAATATAATAATTAATAATAAATAATAATTAGTAATAGTTTGGGCCTTGGGCCATTGGGCTCATATCCCACCACCTATTTATTTTAGATGAGCCGTAAAACCTATAATGTATAAATATAATATATATATATATATAAACTTATAACTTATAAGTTATGTAATGTATTTATAATATAATAATTAATAATAAATAATAATTAGTAATAGTTTGGGTCTTGGGCCTTTGGGCTCATATCCCACCACCCATTTATTTGAGATGGGCCCCTAAAACCTATAATGTATAAATATTATATATATATATATAAAAACTTTTAACTTATAACTTATAAGTTATATAATGTATTTATAATATAATAATTAATAATAAATAATAAATAATAATTAGTAATAGTTTGGGCCTTTGAGCTAATATCCCACCACCTATTTATTTTAGATGGGCCCTAAAACCTATAATATATATATATATATATATATATATATATATAAACTTATAACTTATAAGTTATATAATGTATTTATAATATAATAATTAATAATAAATAATAATTAGTAATAGTTTTGGTCTTGGGCCTTTGGGTCATATCCCACCACCCATTTATTTGAGATGGGCCCCTAAAACCTATAATGTATAAATATAATATATATATATATATATATATATATATATATATATATATATATATATAAACTTATAACTTATAAGTTATAAGTTATATAATGTATTTATAATATAATAATTAATAATAAATAATAATTAGTAATAGTTTGGGCCTTGGGCCTTTGGGCTCATATCCCACCACCCATTTATTTTAGATGGGCCCTAAAACCTATAATGTATAAATATAATATATATATATAGGGATAGGATCAAATTACACGGTGTAAAACTCTCTAAGTTTTACACCTTTTTTGGATCGTTGGATGAGTGAAACGGATGGATAAGATTAACAGTAAAATATGTGAAGATTATCACTTGGGAATTAAAAACACGAAGTTAATCTCAACCATCCATTTCCTCCATCCAACGATCCAAAAAAAGTGTAAAACTTAAAGAGTTTTACACGGTGTAAGTTGATCCTAACCCATATATATATATATATATATAAACTTATAAGTTATATAATGTATTTATAATATAATAATTAATAATAAATAATAATTAGTAATAGTTTGGGCCTTGGGCCTTTGGGCTCATATCCCACCACCCATTTATTTGAGATGGACCCCTAAAATCTATAATGTATATATATATATATATATATATAAACTTATAAGTTATAACTTATATAATGTATTTATAATATAAAAATTAATAATAAATAATAATTAATAATAGTTTGGGCCTTGGGCCTTTGGGCTCATATCCCACCACCCATTTATTTTAGATGGGCCCTAAAACCTATAATGTATAAATGATATATATATATATATATATATATATATATATATATATATATATAAACTTATAACTTATAAGTTATATAATGTATTTATAATATATTAATTAATAATAAATAATAATTAGTAATAGCTTGGGCCTTGGGCTCATATCCCACCACCCATTTATAATAATTAATAATATCAATAATAAATAATAATTATTAATTGTTGGGTTTTGGACTAAATATTTTAGATGGGCTAAATATAATAATTAATAATTGTTGGGCGGGAAAATTAATATATATGGGCGTGAAAATTTATTTTGAAACCGCCCAATTCCTAAATTGAATTTCAATTTGGGGTAAATTATAAATAAAGCCTTTTATATTATATAAGTTTTTTATTCAAGTCATTTAAGTTTTAATTCAATTCAACTGAATCCTTAAAACTTTATTTTTACTTCAAATTAACTCTTATTTATTACTTTTTTCACTATAGTCCATAAAACTTTGTTTTTATTCAAAATTGTTTATTTCTGGTGAACCTGAATTAACGCGAATTGAAATGAACCCGACGACTTAAAATTACCCGACCTGAAATTAACTCGACCTGAAATGAACCCGACCTGAAATGAACCCGAACTGAAATGAATCCGACCTGAAATTTACCCGACCTCTAATTTACATGCCAATTAACTGATTTTACCCGACCTGTTTTTACCCGATCTGCAACGAGTTTGACCTGAAATGGACCCGACCTGAAAATTGACCCGACCTGAAATGGACCCGACCTGCAAATTACCCGACTGCAATGGACCCGCACCCGACCCGAGTCGAGTCAAAATTATTTTTTACCTGAAACGACATGTATCCGATTTTACCCGACCTCACAGAACCCGACCTAAAACCTGTCTGATTACCTGTTTTTATATCCTACTCAAGTCAACGCACAAACATCTGCTCAAAAATCTGAGTTGTTACAATACTTGTCAAAATATTACTTTTCGTTGTTTATGATGCATCTATTATTGAATTTCAATGTCCAAATTAATGTTAAAATTGCTTATTCTTCTTTTGTTGAAATGTTAAAATTGCTCCTTTGGTAAATAGAACAATGGATTGGAAGAAAAGTTAGGTTACATATGTGTGTTATGGGTTAGTACTGTTGGTGTCACTTTTCACTCAGAATAATGCATCTTTTACTTCAAAAGGTGAGATATAATTCTCTAGTGTCCACTATTTTGTTAACTCATCTACCAAATATAGTCCACAATCAATATTCCCATCTGTAGACTTAAAGCTTTAGAACTTATCAGTTAAAATTCTGTGTTAATTATGTTATCTTTTATTTGAAAAAAGCCCCACTCCACCATCTTAAACATTGCAAAATATATTGTGGAAATAATAATTAAGATTTATTGTAATTTTGAATGAGGATTTTGGTAGCCTAAATTTTTTGTTCGATTTTTGAAATTTATTTTAATTTTATTTCATTTAATGTATCTGGTCTCACTAAAAAAAATAAAAGAAATATACTTTAAAATGTTGTTTTCATTTAATTCTAATACATATTTTTATATTTTATGTTTTAAAATTTATTTACATATTTTAACAAATCTAATGTATACATATTACATATTGTAAAATTATTTACTTTTAACAACATTATTTTTTAATCTTATAAAATTTTAATATCCAAAATATTTCTTTAAAAAATTACATGTATATAATCAATCCCCTGTAATATTTCTTTTATAATTTGATCCAAATATTATTTACTTATATCTGACCTAAACAAAAATCTTTTTGCAGACACAACTATAGATTTTATTTTCCTAGCCTTTAGAGATGCAAAATTATTTATTAAACCATATAATAAATCCCCTGTAACACTTCTTATACAATACATAAAATAGCTAACTCATTTAATCTTTGTTGAAACATTGTTGATCTTAACTAAATCAATTATAGTTATGACTCAAATATATATACACACTAATTTTCTTACCTATATTGTTTGTATAAATTAAAGTATATCAAATATTTTAATATTTATATTTATATTTTAACTTTTATCTCATAAATAATTAAATTGTAATGATATTTTTGGAATAGCATTGAAATGGTATTAAAAAAATAAAACTAAGAGAATTTAAACAATTTGAAATATATATATTTAAAATGAGCGAGTCATTATGATTGAATATTTAAATATATATTTTGTCATCAATAATCTCTAGAGCATGTAATTAAAAGCTCGCAGTGACATCAATATTCTCTTTATTTTAGGTTGTGAGTTTAACACCCATTAGAAGCAAAATTCCCTCTCTTCTAATAGAAACTGTTCAAAAATATATTTTGTACATATATTTATTTTATATAGTATAATAACCTAGTGCTTCATGCTGCTAGACTAATTTATTACTAATATATTTAATTTTTAAACTTAATCTTTATAGCTAATAGCTTTATAATTGATCATATTCAAAATTAATTTAGCATGTCAAATCGACAGGTGAATCTAGCTAGGAGCTTTGTAGCAATATGTATATATTGTATATTAGTACGTGTAGAATCTGTTTGTAAAAATATAAATTTACTTATTATATTTTAAAGAATCTCATATTTTTCTTTTATATTATTTATTTTGTCTTTAAATATGAAAACTTGGTATTGAGCTTGTAAAATAAAAATATGATGGTGGTTGCGCGCACACGAGATTTGGCCAAGAAATTCAAATCATTAGTTTTTCTTTAGTGTATGAACTAGAGGCTCGATCTATTTTTATTATTTATTTATTATTTTTGAAGTTCATTTTTAATCATCTATTTTAAAATGAAATTATATTCATTTTTAACCATCCATTTTTCTAATTAATCTTAACCATTCATTTTAAATATAATCATCTTTATTCTTAACCATTCATTTTATTTTTGACTGATTTGCATGGTACTATAAATATCATGCACATATGCCTTCATAATTCATCCAAAGAGTATTATCATCTACTTTCTTCTCACCTCTCTCATTTTAAACACCTTTTAAAAGCTGAGTTTCCATTGGTTCTTTACTCTTTCTGTTACCTGCTTTGGCAGAAGTGCTTGTTGAATCTTGGAGGGTACGCTTCACTGCGAAATATCCTTAAGGACAATGTCTAGTGCACGCCTCAAGCAAGTCTTATTTTCAACCCTTTTTCGGTTTAACCAAACATTTTTCCTACAATCTTAAGGATATTTTTCCCATTTCCTATTTTAAACCAAAAACTTGCGACCTCTTAACAAAGATTTTCGTTGGTGTTGTTGTTGTTGTTACGCTGTCCGTGCAGTACTCTAGTGTGTCCCTTTACAGTCGTGATGTTGTTTGTACATCATAATTTGATCTCTACTGCTAAAATAGGTATTTATTGTCTATGAATTTTTTAGGATGCTTTTAGATAATAATTTTATTTATCTATGCTATAAAATTGAATTATTATTCTTAAGCCTAATATCTACACTTACAGAATTTTGTGAGTTGAGCTTTAAGCATGATTGAAGTTGGTTACAAACTTAAAATAATATTTTTTTAAAAAGAAGGAAAAGGAAAATTATTTTATGTGTGGCAGACTCCATGATTGAATATTGGTATAATGTGAAGTGCATGTCTAGGATTGGTCCTATCAAAGACTTGGTATTTAAGAGTGTCTTTTACACCACCTCTCTTTCATAGGAACCTACCTGGTGCATTATTCATTGACTATGCCCACGATTTTTATCTCCAATTATGATGACACATTGAGCCACCATATAACTTAGTGCAAAAATTTCAATGAGAAATGATCATCCTGTTAAGCCAAATATTAATTTGGGCGAAACAAATGTCGTTAATCTTGTTAAGTCAATTTTTAATTTGGTTGAAGCAGATGAGATAATTTTTGTGACCATTTCTCAAAGTTGATGCATTTACGAATACAAAAGAGTGGATGATAGACAATGGTGCTACTAGGCACATATTTATGTCATACCCCCTTACGAAGGAAGGGGAAGAAACTGTCTATTTTAAACACCGTTTGAAACTGCACAAGTATTTGAAGAGGCAAGGTATTATTCAAAGTAAAAAAAAAACCTTAGCCTAAGTTTCCTTTAAATGTGATGAATCGAGAATATATTCTAGGAAAAAGGGTTTGTAACATGTTTATTCAAAATTATTAGGCATGATATTTATATTTCTTGTATGATTAAATGTTATGATGATCTATGTGACATGTTAATGTGAGAAATTGTTATGATTGATTTGACACGATAATATTAACATAACTTGTAAAATGTGTATGTTGGATTTTCTATGTGAAAATGATTAGAGACACCTTAAATTTATAAAAGTTATATGTTCTTGAAATATTTTTAAGTGTGGGGTATTTTACCAAATTTATACTTCTAGTTCGTAAGGAAAGATAATTGTCTCTATGTAATCACTAATTTTGTCCGGGTCAACTTTTTTATTTTTTGCTAATAATGGGCTTTAATTATATATGGGTTGTTATTATTACTAGTATTACTATTACTATTGTCTATATCATTATCATATATCACTATTTTTCTTATTACCATTATCTATATTATTAGTATCTATTATTGACCATTATCGTATTGTTACCACTATTATTATTATTGTCTTATTAGTATTATTATTGTGACTATCATAACTATTGTCATAATTATTATTATCATTATACTAAACTAAAAAAGGAAAAAAAGGAGAATACAGTTTAAATAAAATATTGAAATAAAGCCCAATGCACTCTTTATATATAAAGCCCATGTTTGTCTTATAATGTCCATTTACATAAAAACCAAAAAATATATATATTATTACATACGGCCCATGTTAGGCCCAATACTAAACTTAAATCTGATAGAAGAAAGAAACCCTAATCCTCTCCTAATATTTTGCAGCCGCCTCAGCCCAGCCATCAGATCTGGGATCCAGATCTGACGGCCCAGATCGCACCAGAAGCAAAAAAACCCTAGAGAAGCCACTCGTTGCCCTAGCGCCACATCATCGTCTGCCGTTGGATCCAGATCAAGATCAACGGCCAAGATCGAGGTTCAGAAGCCTCCAGAAACTCCACGTGCCCACGCGCGTCCATCAGGCTCCCACACGCGCGCGTGTCCATCACGCTCGAGCCCCTTCGAATCCCCCCAGTCGTCCAGATCCATCTCCGACGGTCTGGATCACTCCACGGCCGAGACTCTGGTCCCCCCTCTCCTCACGGGTCACATGCAGCAAAAAGAAAGCAAATATCAGATATGGCCAAAAACTCAACAGAAATTCAGAAACGTACGAGGCATGCAACAACCAAAATGAATCCGGCCAAAATGTAATACGAACCAATGAGCTTTTTCATTGCATTAACCAAAATGTAAAAAGCCTCGATTTTTCGGCTATAAAACCGAATCGACGCATCGTTGTAAGGGATTCGTGAAACTCCCGTAAACAAAGCACGAAAAGCAATACCACAACCAGAGCATTTTCAGGTATATCACTCATCACCATTGCATATTTAAAAAAAAGAGAGAGAAGGAGATCAGAAGCTTTTTTTTACCTTTTTCTGTTTCGTTCCTCATCGAACCAGAACCCCCTTCCTCTTGGCAACAATCCCGGCCGTTCATCGGCTTCAAAGGGTGCGTCAGAGAAGGGGTTCAAAACCCCCTGTTGTTTCGTAAACCGTTTTTAAAAAAATACAGAGGCTAGTTTTTTTTTTAGGTTTTCGTTTTCGGGAAAGGTCGTTTTGGGTTTTGGGGAGTGAAAGGTCGTCTTTTTCGGGTTTCTTTAGAGTAGGTTCGTTGGTCGGACATGGTTTTAAGTCCGCCGGACGGTGACTAGCACCGGCCGGCGTTCGAGATCGAGGGAGAATCAGAGAGTCTAGGTGCGGCTAGGGTTTTAATCGGGCTAAAAGGGCGTCCGTTTTAGTTTAGGTGGGTTATATAGTTTTCTTTTAGGTTTTGTTTTTGGGTAAATAGCAAATTCAGTCCCTCCGTATCGAGCTATTAGCGTCATAAGGGTCGCCGCATGGGTAAATCGCATCCTAGGTCCCCCGTAGTTCGAGTCGGTTCATCTTTCAGTCCCCAGATCGAGTTTTTAGGGGTTATTTCTGCGTTAGGTCCTCCCCTGTTTCCCCTGTGTTCAATAGAGTCCCTGCAGTCTAGAGTCTTTTGTTTTTTTTTAGATTTCAGCCTCTGTTTTGATTTCCCTTTCATTTTGGTCACCATTCGAATAGTTTTGTTGCTTTATGTTTTAATGATGATTAATTAGTATGAAAGTATGTATGTTATGCCATGTGTTTGTTTTATCTTTATGAATCGAATATATGTTGCCATGTTAATCTTTTAATTCGGTACATTGAAAATGGGCTAGTTCAATCTCTTTAATTAGGTTAATTAATGAATAGTCTTAAATGGGCTTTGTGTTCTTTTAAAAATAGGAATGCCTTAAAATGGGCCTTTGGGCTTCAAGAGTTAGTTTAATTAATTAATTTGGGCTTTCTCTCCTATGTGTTATTTTGAGTGACATACATGTACATATATTTGTTCATCATACGGCCCAATATGCAAGCATGATAACCGGGTCTAAAAAATCAAACCCGAGAGGGGTATTAATTAACTTCGGTATCCGAAAACGACAGTCCTAGCTTAATGGATGTCTATCGGATACTTAGGTTAATTTTCACCGCCTCCAGGTAAGCGAAAGCATAAAAATTGAAAACAACACGCATCATCTCTTATATGTTCGCATCATGCATAAAGGTGACGTACGGGATCCGAACCCTAAACTAACACGGCAGTCAGCCTTATTTGATGTCGGTTTAGTCTATGGTCCGGTGTACCGTCATCCTTTTTAATTAAATGATTAAGTAATTCCAATGCCACTATTCGATAAAGCCCGCGTTATTTAAGTTATATTTTCATTTAAGAACAATTATTAAATTCACTTCGATTTTTAAATAATTCCTATCGATCAAAAGGCAACAAGTAATTTGGTACCGATTTCCGGGCGTGATGGGGGCGCTAACCCTACCCCACGCGTAACCAACTCCCGAACCCGTTTTAAAATGAATCTCTGGTTTTATGGTGTCCGGTCTACCTTAGTGGCCGGTGGCGACTCCAAATTTTCACAAGTTTTTCAAAACATGAATTTCTCCCTTTTTTTAAATATAACCCCCTTTCAAAAAATGAAATAGTGATAAGGCCCCCCACTTAGCGGTTTTCTACAAAAAACCTTATCACAGCTTGGCGACTCCGCTGGGGACGAATTTTTGTTTTTACAAAACAAAAAAGAGAGTTAAGCCAATAAAACACTTGTTGCCATTTGATCGATAGAAAATATTTAAAATTCGAAGTGAAGCTAATAAGTTTGTTCTTTCATGAAAATACGACTTAAGTTGAACGAGCTTTGAAAATTTGTGGCATTCGAATTGATTTTTCATTTAATTATTAAGGAAGTCACCGACATGTGTTGCATCATGATCATCAAGCTCTATACCCGAGCTACCCTTTTTAAGTGAGAGTGAAACGCCCATACCCACGTGAGTATCCCTCCACGGGTCGGTAATTCACTTTCGGAATCCACGCCTTTTGACACGTGAGCAGCCCTCCACGTCATTAGGTCGTGCTTTCCCTCGAGCCGAAACCAATTCGCAAGCCTGTAATGGGCCAGAATTAGGGTTCTTATTGCCTTAGTAGGTGATGAGATAGGTTCGGGTACCCTTTGTTAGAACCGAACTCATGAGTGAGAATATAAGAAGCCTACCCCGTTAGAGCCATGCGGATAACCCTAGAGTTTAGAGTGTCTAGGTTTTTCTTGCTAATTGCTTGTTTCTACGCTTCTTTTTTCGTTAACGCTTGAATTTCATTTCTTGCCTTGATTTATGTTTATCATGTGACTAACACCTTTGCTTTTCTTCCCCTCTTATTTTGCATATTTCATCATTGCATAAAGAGCACATTGAGTTGGGAAATAGTCTGAAATTAAAGACTTGATTAGTGGGAAATATGGTATGTAACAATAACGTGAAGGACCACGATGAAAATGCAGCCACAAGGAGAACTACTACATGGTCGGGATTCCGAGACAAGAAAGGCTTTCAAAAACAAGAAAAGGCCACCTCACTTATTTGTTAGATGTCCCGGGCAAGTGATCATTACTTCGAATTTTGGAGCTCAACCTACATTTGTTCTACGGTTGGCAGCTTTGATTTGACTACAACAGTTGGGAAATACCGAGTCTTGCAAGGAAATTAGCGAGAACCACACCGAACAGCAACCAAGCTTTCCGGGGCAAGATCGAAAGTTTCTCGGGCACTTCGCCGCCTTGAGTCGACAATCAAGTCTCAATCTAGAACAAGGAAAAATATTTCAAGTCAGAGGGAATTCCGACCTCACCCCCGATGCGCTTTGAAGGTTAGGCTCAGTGGGACCCTTTCAAAGAGCAAGTCAAGAGTACCAATATCGACAGTGGATTAATCATAATTCGTCGCCTATACCACTTGGGGGCAGGACCGAGAGTTGGCCTACTTGTTAACGAGGATATGAGAGAACGCCCGATTCCTAGCAAAAGATCATTTCAAGAAAGAAGAAGGGATTGAGTGAGTCTTGAAGAAAATCGTCGGCCTAGACGCTAGCTTAAGAACTGCATGTAGTGGGTTTTATCCGATCATTGTAACGGACCAAGGTTCCCATTGATGAGTTGTTTAACGAGGATATTTGCCGAACTCAGTGTTGCTCTCTGCATTTCAATTATGCATTTTGTTTAATTACCTTTAGCCATGCATTTCTGTTGTACATGTGACACATTGTATACATGAAATGCACCTTTGCATTCAATTATACATTTTGATTAACCATATGTTGTCCATACGACACATTGCATTAATGCACCTTTGCATTCAATTACATTTTGATTAATTACCCTTAACCATATGTTGTCCACACGACACATTGTATTTATGCACCTTTGCATTCGATTATACATTTTAATTGATCACCTTTAATCATATGTTTCCGTTGTACATGCGACGCATTCATCCATTCATTCATTCATTCATTAAACAAATAAAATTAATGTCCATCAAATTAATGTACTTTTGCATTCAATTATACATTTTGATTGATTACTCTTAACCCTATGTTGTACATATGTCACATGGCATTCAATAAAATTAATGCACCTTTGTATTCATGTAGCTTATTTTACAATAATACTTTTTGTACGTTCGTTGCATCATATGCATCACTAATTGGGGGAAGTACTCACCTCAGAGAAAATAGAAGAGAATGACTTCAAGCCAGTATAGTTTCAAAAGCATGAATGACCTGATGGCTAGGGTCGATAAGCTCGAACAGCTCCAAGAGCATTTGGTTCGAAACCAGAAAGAGACGATCGCGTATGTGAAGACGTTCCAAGATGAAACAATGGGGCAAATCAGTGAATTGAGGGCTATGATAACTGTGGTGACCGAAAGAAGTGGCGTGAGGGGAAACCCCCGGACCGAGAATAGTGAGAAGGTGGGCCATGACTTTGGGATGAAAGAAACTTTGTCTGATGAAGACCAGGTCGTCATTGGCCAGTATGAGGTGAACCGCACTACTTCAGAATTCCCCGTTGAATTGGCGTTAGATAAGATCGAAGATTCTCTTAGGAGAAGCTTGTCTTCTCCAACGAAGGAAGAATCAGCTCAAGAGCGACAAGATTGCCAAGAAGCCCCAAAGAGCGTTACAGTTTCGCAACCTCGAACTATGGTCAGGAGTCCTCAAGGCTCAAAGAAGATGAAAGGGATTGAGAAAGGGAATGATCAGTTCACCCCCAGCTCTTTCACTTACCAAGAGTTGTACTCAAAACTGTTGCATGCTCGAGTGGTGGCACCTTGCTTTGTTAAAACCCCATCGCCTCCGTATCCAAGTTGGTTCCGTGAGGAAGAGCATTGTGATTACCACGCCAGAATTCGGGGGCACTCGATTGAGAAATGCACGAGCTTTAAGCGCAAAGTCCAGGTTCTTCTAGACCTTGGGGTGTTGGAATTTGAGACAAAAAGCCCGGGTTTGATAATCAGGTTTCCAACTACGGATAATGAGGTAAAGCTAGGAGGAGATCAAGTTGCTGTGGTGAAAGAAGTGGATAAGGCAAAGTCGCGGGCATCGGTGAAATCTACGGACGTCAGTGGCTGTCCTGATCATGATACGGAAGGGTCGAGCCTGCTTACGGGGTCAAAAGAATTTCCAAAGGAGCCCACTAAAGCGATGGACCCCGATAAAATTGAAGAAGGTGAGCCTTATCTAAGGAAAGGGGAAAAAAGGAAAGCTAAAGAGCACGTTGTAGGAGAGGTTGACAAGAAGACGAAGGCGTGTTTCCCGATGATCAATTCTGAGCTGTTACCTCTACTGATTCAAAACAAGCTCTTGAGGCCACCACCCCCGAAGCGGTACAATTATTTTAATACCAATGTGTTTGGTGCCAGGATTCCGTGTGAATATCATTCCGGGGATTTCAGCCACACTACGGAAGAGTGCGCATTTCTAAAGCGTAGGATCCACAAGCTTGTTGAGAATGGAGTGCTCTCCTTCGAGAATGGAAAACCTAAGTTTAAGTAGGAATACCGAGTGCGAAAAGTCGGGTTCGGTGTCGTGGTGGTGGGGAATTTCTGTTGCATCCTACCTTTTGTTGTCATATCTTTTCCTCTTTAATGTGCATGTTTAAATTTGTAATGTTGGCCCATGATAGCTAGCATATTTTGTAAGGGCTTTTGTGACGTCCGTTTGTTTTATCTTCAATAAAGGAGACTTTTGCAAGCAGTTTATATTTCTTAATTTCTTTTAGACATTTCATTTATTCTTTATACATGTATATATATTTTTACACAAAATACTTTGAAAAGAAAAACCAAATGTTGTGGGAATGATACGAATGGAAGCACCATCTGTTCTACTCAAGCCAAGAGAGGGGTGACAACGAGTGTTTAGGAATAATGGGCCACTCCCATTGAGTGAATCTTCCTCTCGGGCATTGTTGTCTAAGGTTCTTGAATGAAGTGATAACCCTAAAACTTCTACCACCTGAAGACCAATTTTGATATCCGTGTATGGGAGGACATTTGGCATTCCTTCAATTCCCTTCACATAGAAAGAAAATAAAAAATATGCCCATTGATGTCCCCGTTTGAGCCTGTTGAACTTTTTTTTTCTTTTGATTGAACCCAAATCAAGGATCACCCCTACACCGGGGGCAGATGAGATATAAGGCTATGGAAAAATAAATGACATTGGATTCTGATTATGCTATGAGGATGATGTCTTGTGAACTAAGTGGATTAAAGGAGAACAGATTCATTGGATACACTTTCAGTTTGAGCAGCAAAAACATCAAAAGAAAACAGCAAAAGAAAAGTTGATGCTCAAAGAGTTACCCCAAATCAGGTCAAAAGTTGCCGATATAAAAGTTGAAGAAATCAAAAGCAAAAGCACTAAAGTGAAAAGTGCAATTTTGTAAAGGGAGAGAAGCGGATAAAGAAAAGGGACAAGAGGATTCCCTATCCAAATAAATCTCTGCTTAGATGAGCCTCGAAAGATTGTTCACCTTTGATCAAAAGCCCGCACTAATACAATGTGAAGGTGCAAATTGATCCAAAACTACATTTGACGAAAGGAAATGAACTCTAGGGTGAAAACCCCAAAAAAGGGGCAGTCTAGAGCGATCCAAAGAAAAGAAATAGCATTTCATTTGAGCATAATCAAGAGACTCCCCGTTGGAAACATTGATCCTTGGTTTCACCACCCTTAAACACTTGTTTGGGCCTATTTACCCTTTCTTTTGTAGCCGTGAGCCTTAGCCTACATTACAAGCCATAAAAGACCATTTAGACCATACGTGGACGGATGAATTTGTCTTCAGATCACATCCCGCATGTCAGGGTTAACCTTTCTTCAAGGATTGACACACTTCTAATGCCTGATTGAGACCAGAAAAGAGGGAAGGATGGGGCATGGTGAGTTAGTGAGCTAAAGAGAGCCACTTTTTCGGGTAGGCACTAGGAATGGGAGTCGCTCCTCTCGGAAGCCTAATAGCCCAGAAAAGATTTCATATGTGCATTCCTGCAACATTCGGAAAATGTCACTCGGGTTGACCTTTTTTTCAAGGACCCAAAACTTGATTTTCTTAAATATCACTTGCCGTTATTCTTTAAAATGTATATATATACATAATGAATTTATTTTTATAAGTCTCCTATATTGGAATGAACAAGCGGACTGACCATGGCTCGAGGTAAAACCATCGGTACCATTGGGGCATCTTTGTCTGTGGGGCAACTAGGGCTTTACACATGGGATTTCAAATCAGTTGGGGGCTAATGATTCTGATTGTGATTGTGATTCAGGCCATTGGACTCAAGGAATAAGCAACACAAGTTGGGGGCAAGTTTTGTCAAGACACGAGATTGATGAGTGGTTGTAGTCCCAAGATGGTGACCACCAGCCTCAGAGAATAAATACAAACTAAATTCATGCATCTTTGCATTCCCATGACCATACGCATCATTGCATCATGAAGTATGCTCATGCATCATTGATAGTTAGACACCCCTATGTTAGGAGCATGCTAACTCATACCACCATAGCATTTTGCTCATTTTGAACAGGTATTTGAAGATTGATAAAGGGGTGGATCTACGGCTCTACGAGAAGAGAAATAGATCTCAAGAATCCTTTGACTGGTATCAAGGTTCTTAATCCCTGATTTTTTTTATCCTTTCTAAAGGATGTTTTTCCCAGAATTCAAATTTCTCAATTTTATCCTTTCTAAAGGATATTTTTCTCAGAATTCAAATTTCTCAATTTTATCCTTTCTGAAGGACGTTTTTCTTAAATTTCAATTTCTCAACTTTATCCTTCCTAAAGGATATTTTTTCTTGAAATTTTAATTTTATCTTTTCAAAAAGGATTTTTCTTAAAACTGGATTTCTCAATCCTATCCTTCCTAAAGGATGTTTTTCTTAAAACTGGATTTCTCAATCCTATCCTTCCTAAAGGATGTTTTTCTTAAAACTCGGATTTCTCAATCCTATCCTTCCTAAAGGATGTTTTTCTTAAAATTCGGATTTCTCAATCCTATCCTTTCTAAGGATGTTTTTCTTAAAACTGGATTTCTCAATCCTATCCTTCCTAAAGGATGTTTTTCTCAAAACTCGGATTTCTCAATCCTATCCTTTCTAAAGGATGTTTTTCTCAAAACTCTCGATTTCTCAATTCTTATCCTTCCTAAAGGATAGTTTTTCTTAAAACTCAGATTTCTCAAGCTTATCCTTTCTAAAGGATGTTTTTCTTAAAACTCAATTTCTCAATTTTATCCTTCCAAGGATGTTATTCTAAAAATTCCAATTTTCTCGATGTTATCCTTCTTTAAGGATGTTTTTTTTAATCCAATTCCCATTATTGGTGAAAACTGATTGTACCCAGGGGAATGGTACAACTAGCCCGGAGCAAACGGCTACCGGTAAAGGCATTTCAAATCCGTTAATCCCTGTGCATTTGGGAAAAATGCAAGTCTCGATTCCAAGAAAAATGAATTGGAGACGTTACACCGCATCATGAAAGAAGAAGCAATGTTTGGGCAAGTCCGACAGAAATGTTGGCACAACGTGCTTAAACACGGTAAAGTTTAAAACAATGGATAATTCAAATGTCCACCGAAAATCCATTTTTACGAATGGTCGAAGGGAAATAAATCCTTTGCAAAAATCCAATTCCCATTATTGGTAAAAACTGATTGTACCGAGGGGAATGGTACAACTAGCCCGGAGCAAACGGCTACCGGTAAAGGCAATTCAAAACCGTTGATCCCTGTGCGTTTGGGAAAAATGCAAAAAGAAATAAGCTGACCTGTAGTTTTTATCATAACGAGAGAGTTCAAAGTTTTCGGGTAGTTAAGCCGGAAGGCCTGCTCAGTGTTTTTGCCGCTTCGGGAAAACAAATTATTGAAGGTTTATTCTTTGCCGCTCAGGGAGAATGAATTAGCCACGTCCTTTGTCGCTCATGGAGGACATACCAACGTTGTCCAGTTGCTATTGGAGGTTTATTCTTTGCCGCTCAGGGAGAATGAATCAACTATGTCCTTTGCCGCTCAGGGAGGACATACCAACGTTGTCCAGTTGCTATTGGAGGTTTATTCTTTGCCGCCCAGGGAGAATGAATCAGTTGTGTCCTTTGCCGCTCAGGGAGGACATGCCAACGTTGTCCAGTTTGCTATTGGAAGTTTATTCTTTGCCGCTCAGGGAGAATGAATCAGCTATGTCCTTTGCCGCTCAGGGAGGACATGCCAACGTTGTCCAGTTTGCTACTGGAAGTTTATTCTTTGCCGCTTAGGGAGAATGAATCAACTATGTCCTTTGCCGTTCAGGGAGGACATACCAATGCTACCGACTTTGTTCCTGCCGCTTCGGAAGAGCAAATGTAGTTTCAGGCGAAGAATTTCATACTCGCCGCATCCTGATCTGAGAGCAAAAGAGTTTAAGGACCCCTGGACAGAAGAGCTAGAAAGCCTGTCTAGTTTGCTTTCGCCGCTCCAGGAAAGCACGCTATTTGAAGTTCATTCTTTATCGCGTAGGAAGAATGAATCGACTTTGTCCTTTGCCGTTCAGGGAGGACATGCCGACAATACCCACACTGTTTTTGCCACTTCGGAAGAGCAAATCACCCCAAACAGGGAAGTCGGACTAAATTAGTGCTTATGGTCTTTGCTTTATTCTTGTTCCACAAGTACAAGCAAAGAGGGGCAACTGTAATCACTAATTTTGTCCGGGTCAACTTTTTTATTTTTTGCTAATAATGGGCTTTAATTATATATGGGTTGTTATTATTACTAGTATTACTATTACTATTGTCTATATCATTATCATATATCACTATTTTTCTTATTACCATTATCTATATTATTAGTATCTATTATTGACCATTATCGTATTGTTACCATTATTATTATTATTGTCTTATTAGTATTATTATTGTGACTATCATAACTATTGTCATAATTATTATTATCATTATACTAAACTAAAAAAGGAAAAAAAGGAGAATACAGTTTAAATAAAATATTGAAATAAAGCCCAATGCACTCTTTATATATAAAGCCCATGTTTGTCTTATAATGTCCATTTACATAAAAACCAAAATATATATATATTATTACATACGGCCCATGTTAGGCCCAATACTAAACTTAAATCTGATAGAAGAAAGAAACCCTAATCCTCTCCTAATATTTTGCAGCCGCCTCAGCCCAGCCATCAGATCTGGGATCCAGATCTGACGGCCCAGATCGCACCAGAAGCAAAAAAACCCTAGAGAAGCCACTCGTTGCCCTAGCGCCACATCATCGTCTGCCGTTGGATCCAGATCAAGATCAACGGCCAAGATCGAGGTTCAGAAGCCTCCAGAAACTCCACGTGCCCACGCGCGTCCATTAGGCTCCCACACGCGCGCGTGTCCATCACGCTCGAGCCCCTTCGAATCCCCCCAGTCGTCCAGATCCATCTCCGACGGTCTGGATCACTCCACGGCCGAGACTCTGGTCCCCCCTCTCCTCACGGGTCACATGCAGCAAAAAGAAAGCAAATATCAGATATGGCCAAAAACTCAACAGAAATTCAGAAACGTACGAGGCATGCAACAACCAAAATGAATCCGGCCAAAATGTAATACGAACCAATGAGCTTTTTCATTGCATTAACCAAAATGTAAAAAGCCTCGATTTTTCGGCTATAAAACCGAATCGACGCATCGTTGTAAGGGATTCGTGAAACTCCCGTAAACAAAGCACGAAAAGCAATACCACAACCAGAGCATTTTCAGGTATATCACTCATCACCATTGCATATTTAAAAAAAGAGAGAGAAGGAGATCAGAAGCTTTTTTTTACCTTTTTCTGTTTCGTTCCTCATCGAACCAGAACCCCCTTCCTCTCGGCAACAATCCCGGCCGTTCATCGGCTTCAAAGGGTGCGTCAGAGAAGGGGTTCAAAACCCCCTGTTGTTTCGTAAACCGTTTTTAAAAAAATACAGAGGCTAGGTTTTTTTTTAGGTTTTCGTTTCCGGGAAAGGTCGTTTTGGGTTTTGGGGAGTGAAAGGTCGTCTTTTTCGGGTTTCTTTAGAGTAGGTTCGTTGGTCGGACATGGTTTTAAGTCCGCCGGACGGTGACTAGCACCGGCCGGCGTTCGAGATCGAGGGAGAATCAGAGAGTCTAGGTGCGGCTAGGGTTTTAATCGGGCTAAAAGGGCGTCCGTTTTAGTTTAGGTGGGTTATATAGTTTTCTTTTAGGTTTTGTTTTTGGGTAAATAGCAAATTCAGTCCCTCTGTATCGAGCTATTAGCGTCATAAGGGTCGCCGCATGGGTAAATCGCATCCTAGGTCCCCCGTAGTTCGAGTCGGTTCATCTTTCAGTCCCCAGATCGAGTTTTTAGGGGTTATTTCTGCGTTAGGTCCTCCCCTGTTTCCCCTGTGTTCAATAGAGTCCCTGCAGTCTAGAGTCTTTTGTTTTTTTTAGATTTCAGCCTCTGTTTTGATTTCCCTTTCATTTTGGTCACCATTCGAATAGTTTTGTTGCTTTATGTTTTAATGATGATTAATTAGTATGAAAGTATGTATGTTATGCCATGTGTTTGTTTTATCTTTATGAATCGAATATATGTTGCCATGTTAATCTTTTAATTCGGTACATTGAAAATGGGCTAGTTTAATCTCTTTAATTAGGTTAATTAATGAATAGTCTTAAATGGGCTTTGTGTTCTTTTAAAAATAGGAATGCCTTAAAATGGGCCTTTGGGCTTCAAGAGTTAGTTTAATTAATTAATTTGGGCTTTCTCTCCTATGTGTTATTTTGAGTGACATACATGTACATATATTTGTTCATCATACGGCCCAATATGCAAGCATGATAACCGGGTCTAAAAAATCAAACCCGAGAGGGGTATTAATTAACTTCGGTATCCGAAAACGACAGTCCTAGCTTAATGGATGTCTATCGGATACTTAGGTTAATTTTCACCGCCTCCAGGTAAGCGAAAGCATAAAAATTGAAAACAACACGCATCATCTCTTATATGTTCGCATCATGCATAAAGGTGACGTACGGGATCCGAACCCTAAACTAACACGGCAGTCAGCCTTATTTGATGTCGGTTTAGTCTATGGTCCGGTGTACCGTCATCCTTTTTAATTAAATGATTAAGTAATTCCAATGCCACTATTCGATAAAGCCCGCGTTATTTAAGTTATATTTTCATTTAAGAACAATTATTAAATTCACTTCGATTTTTAAATAATTCCTATCGATCAAAAGGCAACAAGTAATTTGGTACCGATTTCCGGGCGTGATGGGGGCGCTAACCCTACCCCACGCGTAACCAACTCCCGAACCCGTTTTAAAATGAATCTCTGGTTTTATGGTGTCCGGTCTACCTTAGTGGCCGGTGGCGACTCCAAATTTTCACAAGTTTTTCAAAACATGAATTTCTCCCTTTTTTTAAATATAACCCCCTTTCAAAAAATGAAATAGTGATAAGGCCCCCCACTTAGCGGTTTTCTACAAAAAACCTTATCACACTCTAAAGTATTAGATTGCATGTTCACAGTGTTGCATATATGCTTTAAGCTTTGGATAATAACATATTGGTTGAAATAAAATTGTTAAACAAACAATGACTATAATTTATGTCAATTTTAGTAGTATGTATTTTTGAGTTATAGCATATTTTATTTAAAAAATAAAAGAATAAAAAGATGGGTAAGATAAAAGAGATGCATATTTTTCTTAATGGCTATAATGGAAAAGAAATAATAATTTATGATCTATCTCCTCTTATAAATTGATGTATCATTAAAATTGCAAGCTTTCTTTTTCTAATTTATGAGCCAAACTTATTTGAAACTTGATTGTAAACATAATGATTTGAGAAGATCTGAACGACCTAGAACTGTAAAATTCTTTGGAAGTATTATTTTTTATATTTATACTTGGCTGAATATGATACAATTTTTCTTAATCGATTTCTTCTTACTATGCTTTTGTTTTAAAAAGTGGTTAGTATTGAATGTAACTCATTCTTACAACGTTTGTAAATTAGTTTTTTACTTCATAAAACAGAACTTATCGATTGCAAACAAATTCTTTTTACAAAGAAAATTGTTTTGATATTTTTACTCCATTTACAAAAATTTCTTCATTGAAATCTTTTTCTCTAGTTTCAACACAATTTTTTATCACCCAAATGGACGTTAAAGACATGTTTTTGGTTACTCAAAAAGATATAGTGAACAACCCGAAGAATGCATCGTATCAAGTCGTGAAATTAAAGTTTGTAAATTTCTCAAATCATTATATGTCTTGAAACAAACTTCTAAAATTGTGAAATGAGAAATTTAATCAAGTGATAAAGTGAAAAACATGAATGATTATTTATTTGTATTGATAGCATGTTTTTTTACACCAATTTGATTGACGATGTTTATGTGATTATTATGTATTGATTATATGTATATCTTAGTAATTATTACGTGAGACTGAGAGGTGTCTTGCTTCAATAAAAGACATGAATGAAGCAAATGTCGTATTGAGTATTTAAATCATAAGGAAGTGTGGTAGCAAAATGTTATCACAAGAACATAACGTTGAATTTTTATGAAGTTTGGATATATTGATACCAAACCTCTAAGTACTCATTGTGATGCTAATATTCAAATGAGAAAAATATACATGTGATCATGTTGCTCAATCCAAGTATGCACAAGATTATTAAATTTTGATGCATTTGATGAATTTTACTAGACTGGAGATGACACATGTTAATTTTCAATTGAGTTGATATACACAACTCAAATCATTATTGTTAAGTTGATGTAGTAAAGTTAATAAGATATCAAAAGAATATCATGAGTTATGATATTCTACTTAGTGGAGTACCCGTTGTATTAAAAGAATACAATGATGATAATTAAATATCTTATTCACGTGAGACTAGATCTACTAGTGGTTATGTATTCACCCTTAGAGGTAGAACACTATCTTGAAAACTAGCCAACTTGACATTTATAGAAAATTTACTATGAAGTCTGCATTTATTGCGTTAGAGTTGGCTAATAATGAAGCTAAGTGGATTCTTCCATTTCTTAGCTTGTATAATAAAGCTAAGTAGTAGAAAACTTCTTAGCTTGTGTAATGAAGTTAAGTGGTTGAAAATTTTTTTAGCCTGAACAATAAAGCTAAGTGATAGAAAAATCTCTTAGCATGTATTTGAAGTTGAGCGTTGAAAAATCTCTTAGCATGTATTTCATTAGGCACAAAAATGATAGATTCAGTGCCAATGCATTATGATTGTCAAGTAGCAATAGACATTGCAAAGAATAAAAACTTTCAAAGGTTAAACTAGACATATGATGAGTAGCTAGTTTGATCAATATTTTCATGCTAATTATGCTCAATTGGTTGCTTTGTGGTGCTGAATTGTTGCTCATTACGTGATTTACTGTGCAGGACCTCGCTGCTGCGAAATACTACGAAAATGACTGAAATCTGCAAGTTTTCTGGATTCATGGCCGGATTAGTGGGCATGAATTCACTGACTCAGCGACACGTCAGCAGATGACATTAGCAGCACGGGAGGATGACGTCAACAACAGTGATGATCAGATGATGATGTGGCGGTAGAAGTGAAAGCTTATCAGGATATTTCGATAGCTTATCGGATTCGAGATAATAGCTTATCGACCAGGATTTTGATAAAGGCTTGGGATTTATCTCTCTTATTTAATTTAAATATTTTTTTAGGAATTATCTCTTAGGATTTATCTTTTGTAATTTGAATTTATTTATCTCTTATCACTTAGTTAATTCCTAGGGTTTTAGACTAGTATAAATACCCCCTTGTGTAAGACTCAAAGTATCGCATCACATATCTCATCTTTTAGTTTTTATTTGTTCTTAGGAATTTTGTAACACCCCAAATTTTCCCCAATTTGGAAATCTCTAAATTTTGAAATCCCTAATTCGAAACCCTAGAATTTGGGAATTTTAATCAAGAAACCGATTGTGATTTAAGGGCTAAATTGGAATAATTCGAAACTTGTGGGGTTAATTTAGAAAAAGAGGCTTATTGAGACCCTTAGTTTGTAATTTACCCGCTAATTAGGGTATAAACCCCATATGTGGCTTTTCACCTACCAAAAAGCCTTTGCTAGACGCATCATTCCCTCTCTCCTTCAGTCTCCTTCGAGAACCAACAAACTCCCACCCTTCATTTTTCCGTCCACGCTCCGACGTGGGTGTTGCCGCTGTCTGTTCGTCAATTGGTGGCCACTGTTGCCTTCCCCTTCCTCGTCCGATCAAAACCCGCCCTCACTGGTCCTCGTCACTGTCGTTACGCAAGATCCGAGAGGCCAAAACCCCTCATCGTCTCCGCGCGCCGCCGCCCTTTTCGTGGTCTTGATTTTGGGTAAGTGCCGATGTTCACGGTTGTTTATTTGTTCGGGATCGGAGTAAGTTTCGACGGCCGCCACCGCCGCGTTGAACGGTCACCAAGAAGCTCAGTTGCTTGCCGCCGCCGCTAGAGGGAACCCTAGATCTAAGGCTTGGTTAGGGTTTGACAGATTTGGGAAATATAAACTGAAATTAAGGACTAGGGATTTGAATAATCTGATTTGGGGGAAAAAAGAACCGAACCAGACCCACAACACAGAATCGAACCAGACCGTTTGACTGGACTGGGCGGCGTCAGCAGTGACGTCATCCGCTGATGACATTGCTGATGTAAGCAGACTGACGTAAGCGATGACATCATATTTGACCATGATGACGCCAGCATTGACTTTTTGGGCTGAAAGTTAATTTTATGTTTTTCGACGCCCCGGTTATAGATTCGTAGCCTATTTTCCCAAATTCGATCCCGAACGACCGCTTTTGACCCTTCGAATTATTTTATCCTTAACTTGGAAATTGTATATTAAGAATTCGGAACCGAGTTATATTTGTGTCCAGGTAATATCGATTCGGACACCGAGATTCTTCCATCTCCTCCGCCTTGTCGACCTCCTGCATCTCAACCTTCAAGTTCCGCACGTTTGTGAATTTAAATAAATTTCTGATTCGTAGATTGTGGCATACTAGTAGAGAATTTTGACTTAGTGAACCTTTGTAGGTGCCGATCCTGTTTCACCTACTTCTAGATCTGAGCGTGGGAGACGTCACTTTTGACGTTGAGCTGTTAGCTGTCTGAGGTGTGTTCTCTGCTTGTGCTATACTATATTTGTTGTTGTTGTGTGATGTTTGACTGTGAAATATGTTGATGCTATGTGATTTTTTACTGTAAAATATGTTGTGATCTAGGCTATGTGATATGTTGTATGCCATTCTGTTAAGCAACATACATCGGAATTTGAATAATTAATTATTGGATTAAATGCTCATGCATTTTCGGACTAAATACTCATGCATTTTCGGACTAAATGCTCATGCATTTTCGGACTAAATGCTCATGCATTTTTGGACTAATGATGTTGCTTTCGGATTGGAATCAGAACATTCATGTCATATCATTCGGGCGGGAAAATGTACAGTGGAAGTTCAGTGGTTTCATCCTTTGGGCTGAATTCCACTTCGGATCAGTGGTTCCACCCTTCGGGCCGAGTTCCACTTCGGATGGTGACGATGTAGAAAGTGGTTCAGGGGAACCTTACTCTTCGGACGGTGATGTAGATGGGTTCATGACATAGACTTAGGTGCATCGTGCTTTGCAAATCTGTATATTCGATTAACTGTTGAAATGACTATGTTGACTGTATGATACTTATGATTTTCTGTCTGATGCACCTTAGAGACACACTGAGCTTATTAGTTGACTCTGTAACCATCCAGATTCGCTTATGCGTTTAACCTAACTCCAGGCGGTCACAACTTATAATCAAACTCTTGTGAAACATCTCAGTCAAAATATCAAAACTGACATAGTCCCCCCTTACGGGAGATTTACAAACCATACCATAAAACCTGTTAACGAAGATATAACAATACTATTCTCAAAACGATTATAAAATCTATCAATATTGCTTTCAAATCCATCTCAAAATATCAAGTAATAGTTTAGTAACATGTGGTTAAAAAATAGGTGATATGAAAGCATAAAGTGTTTAGTTATAAACTAACGCCAACATCCGGCAAAACCAAAATATAAGTCGTATCAAAATATAGGCATAAGTCACCCAAAAACAGACAATTTGGAAGATAAGAGCATTACAAAAGTCTATAGCTAAATGTGCCGATCCTCTAGTTGTCGGGTCCAAAAGGGGTAGCCTATCACAAGTATCTGAAAGGGGAGAAAAGGAGGGCATAAGCTAGGGTGCTCAATGTGTTCCAATAAGCGCAGATCAAACAAGCATACAAATAAATATCAATCAAATCATAACCAGACATAACAAATCAATACAAATGCTCGAGCGTATGCAAGGGTTAACTAGTGACTACCCTCTAACCTTACAACATATGCAGTCCCCCATAACTGCATCCATAGGGACTTACCCTAGGCCCGATGGGCATAGGTGCCACCTAAGGGGATGCCTTAGGTCCATAAGGATTTACCCGTGCTAAAGCATCGATACCTACTTAAGGGGAGACCTTGAGTCCATA
Organism: Hibiscus tridactylites; assembly: GCA_958450335.1. Taxonomy (NCBI): domain Eukaryota; kingdom Viridiplantae; phylum Streptophyta; class Magnoliopsida; order Malvales; family Malvaceae; genus Hibiscus; species Hibiscus tridactylites. The sequence continues at coordinate 32,667,271 of OY288269.1, forward strand.
AGGATTTACCAGCTGGATCAGGGCTGTACCTACAGAAACTTCATAACATAACCCAACAATATACCCAAATAGTAATAAGTGTACAGATTCCAAGCATGAGCAACAGAGTACATGCGACAGACATATTCTATTTAGAGTATCAGAAATAGAAGATTCATGCTTTTGACAGATAAGTGGGCATACCATTGAGTAGAGTAGACATTCTCATCATTCATCATGCAAACAGATTGTAACATTATAGGTTAAGCTAATAGATCATACTATCAAGTTCATCAGACAGCCAGACAATACCATCACAGATCAAGCAATCACATAACAAGTATACATATTGAAGAGGCATACATCAGGTACGCAGAGAATGTCATCATATATCCAGTTGATCATTTCATTTCAATTTCCAACATAGTGATGCAATCTCAATAACAGTTGAAATATTCATGGTTAAATCATTATACAATCCATTCAACAGAATATAGCACACATGAAACACACCTCAAAAGCTGGACGGAGAAGGGTCTAACGGACACCTGCCTTAGTACGCTCGGATACAGGGTCAGATCCTAGATCAAGAAAGAGTAATGGTCATAATGTGAAAAAAGAGTTAAACTTGTTCTTATACACAGAGTTTGAATTCATACTGATATTTACTGAAGCGTGAGGGTGAGCGGGTCGAGAGGAGCTAGGCTGAGCTGGAGAGTGGTCACACGAGTCTCGGGTACCTTTACACAATTAATACACTATTTTAGTCACTTATTCGATTTACTATTATCTGAATATAATAATTAAGTACATATGCATGATTTGGGTTTAAGGTCAGATTCAATAGTCTTAGAGTCGGAATTTCGCAAAACGGGCTTCAAAACGGACTCAGGACGTCGAAAAACATCAATTAGGGCTTTTTCAGAAATTTTGACTTTTTGGTCAAAGTCAACGCTGACGTCAGCAGGTCAAAGTAAACGGGGTCAGGGTCAACGCTGACGTCATGATGACATCAGCAGCCAACAAGGGGTCAACCAAGTTGACTAGGTGAGTTAACTCACAGAGTCAACTCGGGCGAGTTGACTCACTGAGTTGACTCGGACACGGGTCGGTTTGGGTCAGAGACGGGTAGGGTAGGGTCTAACCGGTTCGGGTCGGGCATGACTGGTTTGGGTTTTGGGCCAAATGGGTTTGGGCTCGGGTTTGGTTGATGGGCCAACCGGTCCAGCCGGTTCAGGCCAACTCACTTACCCAAACGGAGACAACCGTCGGACGGTAACCGGAACATTGTCGGAGGCTTGGAATGGCTCGATTTCACCTGAAAAAGAATGGCAGATTCGATTATACATCTAACCCAAACCACACAAGCCCGAAATCGCCGAAAAAATAACCGGAATCCTCGCGGAAAAACAAAAGATTGCCGGCACTTACGTAGCTCCAATAGGGGCTTCGCCGGCGTCGGTTGGGCGCGGAACAATAGGGGTTTTGCACGGTACGACGAGGGGAGCCGAGATCCGACGGCTATTCCTCGAACGGACATAGAGGACGGTCGGAAATTGAGCAAAACAAAGGCGACGACGCTAGGGATTCGATGAAGCTTTGAATGGTGTTTCACGGTGATCGGGGAGGGTAGACGGCGCTTGGAGATGAGAGTTTTAGTCGGAGCTCGATGGGGAATGCCTTGGCGCCGACGGTGAAGCTCACGGCACGACAGTGCCGAAGATGGACGGAGATCGGAAAGAGGGGGAGAACTTTCTTTTGGGGATTCGAATAGATGGCTTGTAGAGTAAAAATGGGTAGGTGAACAGGCGCGTCTTTAATTAAATCCATATATAAACGATTTTACGTTAACCTTAAAGGGTAAAAAGGGGGAGGCAATAACAGAAATGAGCCTTGGCTCAAATTGTTAGCATGTTGGGTCGTGAGGGCTGAGGTCTCGGGTTCGAGCCTCCACACCCTCACCTTCATTTCCCTTTTTTTATCATATATATTTGCCGGGTGTTACAACTCTCCCCTCCTTAAGAAAAATTTCGTCCTCGAAATTTACCTGAATGAAACAGATGTGGAAATTGCTTTCTTAGAGATCCCTCGATGTCCCATGTAGCCTCACTAGTACTCCGATTTCTCCACTGCACCTTTACCATCGGAATGCGTCGGTTTCTCAGAACTCTCTCATCAAAATCTAAGATCTAAATTGGTTCCTCTTCATAGGACAAGTCTGGCCTCAACTCTAAATCCTGAACTTGAATGACATGACTAGGATCTGGATGGTATTGCCTCAACATTGACACATGAAAGACATTATGGATACGGCTGAGCTGAGGAGGTAACTCAAGCTGATAGGAAATAGCCCAACTCTCTTCACGATACGGTATGGCCCAATGAATCTCGGACTCAACTTACCCCTTTTTCCAAATCTCATAACTTTCTTCCATGGAGATACTTTTCAGAAAGACTTGATCACCAACCTCAAACTCAATATCCTTTCTCCTCCGATCAGCATAAGATTCTTGTTTGTCAAAGGCCTCTTTCAGGCGATCACGGATTAATCTGACAGTCTGCTCGGTCTCTTGAACCAACTCCGGACCCAAGGTCTTCTTATCATACAGCTCGGTCCAACAGATAGGAGTTCGACACTTACGACCATACAGAGCTTCATAAGGGGCCATGCGAATACTAGCTTGATAGTTGTTATTATAAGCAAACTCGGCCAAGGGTAAGAAATCTTCCCAACTACCGCGAAAGTCTATCACGCATCCCCTCAACATATCTTCAAGAGGATGGAAGGATGTACTGAAATTGAAATGCGTACCTAAAGCATTATGCAAGGCCGACCAGAAATGAGAAGTGAACCTCAGATCTCGATCTGATATGATAGATAAGGGTATCCTATGCAAGCTGACTTGGTGAGTCGATCAACAATAACCCAGACCGAATCCTTTTTAGAAGGAGTCAGAGGCAACACGATAACAAAATCCATCGTGATACGCTCTCATTTCCACTCAAGAATCTTAATGGGTTGTAATAAACCAGAAGGATGCTGATGTTCCGCTTTAACTTGCTGACAAGTCATACACTTCGATACATAATCTGATATATCCTTCTTCATACCCTCCCAGCGGTACCTTTGCTTCAGATTCTGATAAATCTTGTCTCCACCATGATGCATAGTGTAAGGGCTGTTATGAGCCTCACTAAGTATGGCTCGCTTCTGGTCGACATCATCAGGGACACAATAACGACCCTTGAAGCACAATACGCCATCCTGATCGAAGGCATACATAGATGTGGATCCCTGCTCATCTTGTTGCATGACTGGAAGTAAGGAACTGTGTAAAAGTTGCTTGGCCTTAATCTCTTCGGCCAAAGTTGGTTTAACTTGCAATTCTGCTAACAAACTGCCATTACTATAAATACTCATCCTGGAAAACAGGGATCTCAGGTCGGATATGGTCTTACGACTCAAAGAATCGGCAACAACATTGACTTTTTTCGGGTGGTACTCAATCACATAATCATAGTCCTTTAGAAGCTCAACCCAACGACGTTGCCTCATATTTAAATCCCTCTGAGTGAGGATATACTTCAAGCTCTTGTGATCAGTAAAGATATAGCACTTCTCTCCGTAGAGATAATGTCTCCAGATTTTTAAAGCAAAGACCACCATAGCTAACTCGAGGTCATGGGTCGGATAGTTACACTCATGTGGTCGTAACTGACGTGATGTATAAGCGATTACCTTCCTATCCTGCATCAATACACAACCAAGCCTGGAGTGTGAGGCGTCACTATACACTGAGAAGTCCTTCCCAGACTCGGGTTGTGAAAGAACCAGGGCTCGAGTCAAGACTGCCTTCAGTTTCTCAAAACTAGCTTGCTGGGCATCAGACCAAGCAAAAGGAACACTCTTCCTCAAGAGCTTCGTCAAAGGGGCAGCAATGATGGAGAAACCCTTGACAAAGCGGCGGTAGTAACTGGCTAAACCTAGAAAGCTACGGATCTCAGAGACATTCTTGGGTTGCTTCCAACTGGTGATAGCCTCGATCTTACTAGGATCAACTTGGATACCTCGATCTGATACAACATATCCCAGAAATGTCATTTCTCTGAGACAAAATTCACACTTGCTCAGCTTAACATACAGACGATGCTCTTTCAAGGTTTGCAGAACAATTTTCAAATGCTCAACATGCTCAGATTCTGTCCGAGAATAAACCAAGATATAATCAATAAACACCGCAACAAATTGGTCTATATAGGGTTGGAACACACGGTTCATCATGTCCGTGAAAGCCGCAGGTGCATTGGTCAAACCAAAAGGCATCACAAGAAACTCATAGTGCTCATATCTAGTGCGGATAGCTGTCTTCGCACCATCAGATCCCTTTATCTTCAGTTGATAGTTTCCAGATCGAAGATCAATCTTTGAGAAAACTAAGGCTCCCCGAAATTGATCAAACAAATCGTCGATCCTGGGTAACGGGTATTTGTTCTTAACTGCCAGTTTGTTCAACTTCCGATAATTGATGCATAATCGGAGTGAACCATCTTTCTTCTTGACGAAGAGGACTGTAGCTCCCCAAGGTAAAGAGCTAGGTTGAATGAAACCTCGATCAAGCAGCTCTTGCAACTGAATTTTCAACTCCTTAAGCTCCTTAGGGGCAATACGATAGGGATTCATGGATACAGGTGCAAACCCCGAATAAGTCTCAATCTCAAACTCAACATCCCTATCTAGAGGTAACCCGGGCAACTCTTAGGGAAATACATCAGGAAATTCGCTGAAAGTGCGGATTTCTTCAATCTTGGGTAGAGAACCCTTCGTATTCAGGAGACAAGCAATGAAGGTCTCATATCCCTTCCGAATCATTCTGTCGACGGTTAGAGCAGATACTACATTAGACAAGTAACCTCGACGTTCACCGATTAGAACCACTAACTGACCATCAGAAGTTCTTAAGGTTGCCCTTTTCAATTCACAATCAAGGTTAACCCGGTGCTCGGTCAACCAATCCATACCCAAGATCAGATCGAACTCCTCCATTGGAAGTTCCATAAGATCAACCAGAAAGATTTCCCCTTGAACCTCAAGAGGACAACGCCTAAACACCTTGTCCACGATCACTAACTGACCTATTGGGCTCATAACTGTAACAACATTCTCTGTGGCTTCTATTGAAAATGGAAGGTCTCGGGAAACATATCTTGAAATGTAGGAGTGGGTAGAACCATTATCGAGGAATGAAAAGTATGGAACAGAGAAGATGGTAAATGTACCTGCTATAACATCCGGCTCATCTCTATCATCACGTCGCCTGGTAGCATATACAAGTGCTGGCTGCCTAGCCTCAGACAAAACTGATCCCCCACTCTGATAGGACCGTGCTCTAGAGTCTATCCTAGCAGTAGATGCAGAAGGTCTACTCTGACAACGACCCCTGACCGGAGTCTGTACGGATGTCTGTGAGCGTGCAGGGGTTTGGGAGGATACCCGAGGTGCAGAAGATGGGACAGGGCAATTCTTCAGAAAATGGTCTCCGGACCCACATCGAAAACATGTACCTGTCTTCTTTCTACACTCGCCCCCATGTCGCTTGTCACAATGCACACAAAGAGGTATAGGGGTAAAACCAGACGAATCACCTCTACTAGTAGTCGGAGTCCAAGAAGCCTCAGGCCTAGATCCAAAATTACCTCTATGATGACCAGAAGTGTGATTCCTCTTTCCATGACGCGAGGAAGGCTCAGAATTAGGAGGCCTCTTAGACCGCTCTCGGTCAACTCTACCTCCACCAGAGGCTGCTAGCTCAACTTCTTCCAGGTCTTTATCTTTCTCAACTAAAGTATCGAAGTCCTTATCCAGGTGACCAACAACATGTACACATAGCTCATATATCAGCCCCATCACAAATTTACGACATTTTCCCCTCTTGGTAGGCACTAAACTAGCCCCAAATCTGAGCAAGCCCAAGAATTCTGTCTCATACTCGGATACAGACATATCTCCTTGAGTCAAGGTCCTGAATCGTTCTTGCATCTGTCTCATGTAGCGCTCACCAACAAAGCGGCTCTTGAAGCGCTCCTTGAAAAAGTCTCAACTCAAATGGGCCGCAAGAACACTACTAACCACAGATTCCCACCAAGTACGAGCATTCCCATACAACCTAGAGACGGCTCCCAAATATCTCTTGGGTGACTCAAGACCCAAAGAATCCATACGCCTCTCCAGATCGTGGACCCATTCCTCTGCCTCGGTCGGGGCTCCACCGGTAGGGCCATCAAAAGTTCTCACCCCATTCGTGATCAAAGTCTAAGAGATGGGAACCTCAGGGACAATACCAGCTGCTCTAGCCGCACCAGTAATCAACTGCAAAAACTGCCTACTAAGGGCTTCATCATTAACAGATGTGGGAGGCTCAGAAGAAGACGGTGCTTCTCTAATCGGAGTAGACACATCGATCCCAGTGGCAGACTGAGGAGCAGTCACTACAGTAGGGCCAAATGGTACGGAAGTCTCGGTAGGACCAGGGACATGAGTTGAAGTAGGTGGCTCAACCACCAGATCATTCATAGCATCAGCAAACTGGACAGGTCTACCGCGTCTCCGAATAGGTCGACGTCGTCTTACAGCACTCATAGCAGAGGGTCTCTACAAGGAATAAGCTTAGAGTCAATTCATAACAATAGAGAATCGAACACAATTAAGCAGACAAAATTGGGTGACTTAGCTCATTTCAAAACACCATTTTGTAAAACTTTCAAACATTGCGTAAAATGGACTCATACACAGTCTGAGGTTTCTAAAACCAAAAGCTCTAATACCACTAAATGTAACCACCCGGACCCGCTTATGCGTTTAACCTAACTCCAGGTGGTCACAACCTATAATCAAACTCTTGTGAAACATCTTAGTCAAAATATCAAAACTGATATATTTCCCCCTTACAGAAGATTTACAAACCATACCATAAAACCTGTTAACGAAGATATAACAATACTATTCTCAAAACGATTATAAAATCTATCAATATTGCTTTCAAATCCATCTTAAAATATCAAGTAATAGTTTAGTAACATGTTGTTACAAAATAGGTGATATGAAAGCATAAAGTGTTTAGTTATAAACTAACGCCAACATCCGACAAAACCAAAATATAAGTCGTATCAAAATATAGGCATACGTCACCCAAATACAGACCGTTTGGAAGATAAGAACATTACAACAGTTTATAGCTAAATGTGCCGATCCTCCAGTTGCCGGGTCCAAAAGGGGTAACCTATCACAAGTATCTGAAGGGGGAGAAGAGGAGGGCATGAGCTAGGGAGCTCAATGTGTTCCAATAAGTGCATATCAAACAAGCATAGAAATAAATATCAATCATATCATAACCACACATAACAGATCAATACAAATGCTCGAGCGTATGTAAGGGTTTACTAGTGACTACCCTCCAACCTTACACCAAATGTAGTCCCCCAGAACTGCATCTATAGGGACTTACCCTAGGCCCGATGGGCATAGGTGCCACCTAAGGGGCTGCTTTAGGTCTATAAGGATTTACCCGTGCTAAAGCATCGGTACCTACTCAAGGGGAGACCTTGATTCCATAAGGATTTACTAGCTGGATCAGGGCTGTACCTACAGAAACTTCATAACATAACCCAACATTATACCCCATATTGTAATCAGTGTACAGATTCCAGACATGAGCAACAGAGTACATGTGACAAACATATTCTATTCAGATTATCAGAAACGTAGATTCATGCTTTTGACAGATAAGTGGGCATACCATTGAGCAGAGTAGACATTCTCATCATTCATCGTGCAAATAGATTGTAACATTATAGGTCAAGCTAACAGATCATACTATCAAGTTAATCAGACAACCAAGCCATACCATCACAGATCAAGCAATCACATAACAAGTGTAACACCCCAATTTTGGGCTTGGAAGTTTAGGGTCTGAACCGGACCGGTCTGATTTTTAGTTTGAATATAAAAGGTGGTTTTAGGGAAAGCCTAGTTCGGGATGCTTTAAAAATATGGAAAAATAGCTAAAAATCCTCTTTTAATATATATAAGAGAGTGGTGAAATCAATTTTACAAAATAAGGTTTGGAAGTGTGACATTTTGAAATAGTGACTAAAATGTAATTTTTGAAAACTTCAGTGGTGACTGTTTTGTAAGGATTGAAACTTTGAATCTTTAAGGAGCTAATTTACCCAAGAAAGGATTTCTCCAGATTTTTCTTAGATTTTAATGATTCATTTAATGTTTAATTAATTAAAGGAAAAGAGGGAAACCATATTTTAGCTTTTCATAACTAACTTTCTTAAAAACTTTCTCATCTCATTTTCTCTCAAAATTCCCTCAGCCAAACACATTTCTACAACAACATTTCTTTTGATTTTCACACCAAATGATGAGGTCTCAATCATCAATTGATTCCTAATCCTTTCTACATCAAATCCTATTGTTTTGCTTATTGGATTTTCAAGAAAATTTGCTCTAATCAAGGAGAAATCTACATTTAGAGGTAAGGATGTTCTTCTCCTCTAAATAATTAGTTCTTTACTGAAATTCCCTAGTTCTCAATCCTTAAATTAAGTTTTATAAAAGGTTTTTAGTGTTGTGATCTTGATTTTGGCTTAAAACTCAAGATTTGGAAGAAATCTTGAAGAAATCCGTGTAGATTGTTTGGGCTCTGTTTTGAGATGGATTTTAAATGTATTTTGGATGTTTAATGATGTGTAATTGAGGTTTGATCAATGCAATTCCGAATAGGTTGAATTTCCTAAGTTTTTGCTTATGAAAATGATGGTTTTTTGGGTGATCTTGGTGTTCTATTATAGATGGAGGTATAAGGTCGAGTTTAGGTTCATTTTGGATGTTAATTGTTGTTTAGGAATGGCTAGAAGTGATGGATCTTGGCTGGGTTATGTTGTGGAAGAGTTTAGAGGTGATTTCGGTTGTGTTTGGTAGCTGAAATGTTAGATTTGGTTAGAGCAGGGAGTTTAGGTGTAATGGCTGAAGATTTCAATGCATGATGATGCATTAATCCTCTGCTTTGATGTGTTTAAAACAGGGGAGGCATCTTCGGATACTTGTGGTGTTGATCCGGAGGCTTGATCGGCGTTTCGACAAGCTTACGAAATGGAATTGGTGAGTGAAGTTGGGATTTCCAGCTTGTAATGAATGCTTGAAGGTTTTGGAGCTTAGTTTAAGTCTAAGCAACTTAACTAAGCTCAAGAGTAAGTTTTCGGGAAAACTCTTTCTCTTGGATGAACCATGAGATGGTTGGATGCATTGTGGTTATTTTGCATGTTTAGATTCTGTTTTGAAAGCATGTTTAAGCATGATTAATGCTGGTTTTGAAAGCCATGTGTTGAAGGATGCTCAAGGTAAGAGATCCTTGGTTTGGTATTAGTAAATGTGTTTTTGATGCATGGTGATGCATGACGGTTTAATGGCTTTGATTAATGCTTTAAAATAGTGGATTATTGATGATAAATGATGTATATTGGCAAGTGATGTGTGGTTTTAAAGTACTTAAATCGGATATAGTTAGCCGGCTATAGGATTGGGTGCACCATGAATAAAGTCGCCTTGGATGTTGAGGGGTTGTAATTGTACCGTAAACTCCATCCAAGTACACTAACGAGATGGTTAAGATCACAATGGTGGTTAAAAAGTCCATGTGTGGATCTTGTGTTGTGTGTCTCGTGTTCTCGTTAGTGATGTTATACAACTACCGATGAGTGATGTGGAGGGGTTCTGATTGTACTGTTAAACTCCATCACGGGTGTTGAGGGGTTGAGATTGTACCGGTAAACTCCACCTTGTGTGTTCAGTAGTGTGTATGAAGCATATGGGACAACGCTTGTAATCCGCGTATCCGATTGTGTTTTATGTTGTAAATGGTTATGGATTATCACTTGAAAGCTAATATGACATGTTGTACTAATGAAGCATGAGATGCTTGTTTAAGAATGCAAGGTTGCATGAATAATGATGTTTATGTGTTAAAAGGCTTTGTGAAAAGTGTTTTATAAAATGCATTATTGTGTTGTTTCTTTAGAGCTTGCCTCAATAAGCATTTATGCTTACGCTCTCTCTCTTGAACCAATAATGCAGATAATTGAAGCGTTTGAGGGAAGCAAGGAGGCTAAGAATCCAAGGGAAAGCTAAGCTCATGTATGGTGACTTTTTTACAACATTATTAGTTTTTGATATTTGGCAATGGGAACCTAGGATGTGATTTGGGAGATGTTTGGACTCCCTAGTGGTGGCATGATGCCTTAAATGTTTTGGATTTGTAAATGGCCATTTTGGTGCTTGCTTTGATTCTTTGATGGTTGTTTGGCTTGAATATTAGGATGCATGCCTATAGACTTGTGGATTTCCCTAATTGATGCCATGAATGTGTTTCAATGTTGCAACCATGTACCTTATGTGCATGATGACTTGTTGGCATGATTAGAAAGTCATTAGGATGTGTATGAGTGGTTAAATGTATGTTAAACCAGCAAATTCTGCACTTTCTGGGCAATCCGTATCGGAACGGGCACTAGCGTTTCGAAACGGGGGCCTGCAATGGCCTTCGTGTATCGAAACAGGTAGAGGTCGTTCCGAAATGTTTTGGCCACTGCCAGGCCCTGTTTCGATACAGGTCTCGAAACAAAACCGCGTTCCGGAACGGTCAACCCCGTTCCAAAACAGTTGACCGTTGGGCACTGATTTGAATGGTTTTAAGGTTTGCAAGCTTTACGTTTTGGTCCTAAAGATCGTTTTTGCAATTGCATGAGCTTGAGATGTTTGATTGAGGTGAAATATCACAGGGAAGCATGTAATATGATTAATTTGATATTGGTAACTTAAAAATCAGCTAAGTCCTTCATCTTTCCAGAAATTACAATTTGGTCCCTAACTTGTGTTTGTTGTGCAATTGAGTCCCTTGTTGCATTTCGATCGGTGTGCTTTTCAAGTATGTGTTTCTCAAGGGTACGCTTAAGGTTATTGTGCATCTAGATAAGACTAAAAAGGAAAAAAGGCTGTTAATCAAGGTTGACTTTCAGGTTGACTTTGGTTTTCCCCATGTAATCTTCGTAGTTCGGGTCAACCGTCTAGGCCGGGCTAAGGGGGTTACATTTGGTGGTATCAGAGCTGAGTTCTCGAGTAAATGGGAATGGTTATGTGGGTGATATATGTATGATTGCATCATATGCCTTTTTAAATGAAAGTATGATGTGTAAATTATAAAGTATGTTACAATTGTGATGTATGTTGTGTTGAAACATGTTAGAGGAACCCATTGCCATATCAAAACTAATGAAATGAATTGTTTTTGAAAAATGAGCTTGAGTGCTTGGATTACTTACCTTGTTGAGCCTAATTATGTTTATTGCATTTGTGTTAGTGCATTGTTTTAGTGAATGGGACCTCGTAGAGAGACGAGGATTAATACGCGAGCTATGGCTAAGAACGAGAATGCGAACAATGCTTATAATGTTATGGATATACGTCCTCCTCCTGGTGGTGGACCGCCCGGTGGTGGTGGTGCTGGAGGTGATGGAGCTGGTGTTGGTGCTGGTGCTGGGGTCGCTGGACCTGAAGCTAGGCAGGGGCAAGCTGCTCCTGACATGACAGTTTTGATACAGGCTATTGCTGGAGCCTTTCAGGCGGTAGTAGCTGGAGCTCATGGAGCTGGACATCAGGGTGATGTTAATAGAGTCAAATTGGGCGAGTTGACTCACTAAGTTGATTCAGCAAGTTGACTCGGACACGGGTCAGTTCGAGTCTGTCCAGTTCGGGTCGGACTTGACTGGGTTTGGGTTTTGAGCCAACTGGGTTTTGGCTCGGGTTTGGTTGATGGGCCAACTGGTCCAGCCGGTTCAAGCCAACTCACTTACCCAAATGAAGACAACCGTCAGACGGTGACCGGAACGTCGCTGGAGTCTCGGAATGGCTCGATTTCACCTGAATAAGAATGGAAGATTCAATTATACATCTAACCCAACCCACACAAGCCCGAAATCGCCGGAAAAATAATCGAAATCCTCGCAGAAAAACAAAAGATTGCAGGCACTTACATAGCTCCGATAGGGGCTTCGCCGGCGTCGGTTGGGCGCGGAACGATAGGTGTTTTGCACGGTACGACGAGGGGAACCGAGATTCGACGGCCATTCCTCGAACGGACGTCGAGGACAGTTGAAAATTGAGCAAAACAGAGACGGTGGCGCTAGGGATTCGATGAAGCTTTGAATGGTGTTTCACGGTGATCGGAAAAGGCAGACGGCGCGTGGAGATAAGGGTTTTGGTCGGGGCTCGACGGGGAATGCCTTGGCGCTGGCAGTGAAGCTCACGGCGCGACAGTGCCGGAGATGGACGGAGATCAGGAAGAAGGGGAGAACTTTCTTTTGGGGATTTGAATAGATGGCTGGTAGAGTAAAAATGGGTAGGTGAACAGACGCGTCTTTAATTAAATGCAGATATAAATGATTTTATGTTAACCTTAAAGGGAAAAAAGGGGGAGGCAATAACAGAAATGAGCCTTGGCTCAAATGGTTAGCGTGTTGGGTGGTGAGAGCTGAGATCTCAGGCTCGAGCCTCCACACCCTCACCTTCATTTCTGCTTTTTTTATCATATATATTTTCTGGGTGTTACAGACTCCCCCTTAGCTTCTATTTCAGATTCTCAAACATAGGAGTTCGGTACTTGGAGGACCACAATTATCAGATTTATTACTGTTATATTATGAATATTTTTAGTTTTCAGATTTATTTCGGTTTTAATGCAGTTATTTCATTATTTGTGGTTTTTATGTAAACTCGATTATATTTATTTGAGGATTTTTAAACTGTTTAGTGTGCATGAGAATTTTAACTGGATATTTTGCTACTTTATTTTAGATTGCTTTATCTATATGACTGCATTTTCGATATATGGATTTTAATATGAAACAACACCATTTTTTTAAATTACTTGAGGGACACGTTTTCAATCCGATTTCCTAGATTCGGCCCATAACCTTTGGGTCGGGTTTAGGGGGTTACATTTAATGGTATCAGAGCCTCGGTTCAACCCTCGGACTTTGTGGCTCGCATAAAATATTTATGTCGAAAATGATTTTTGCATGCATACTAAGTATTTTCGAGGCAAAAGGGTATTTTTGGAAAGTAAACATTTTTTGTATTTTGACATATTTTGAATAGAACTCCAAGTACCAAATTTAATCTTAGTATTTTCTAATTTTTTGTAGATAGACTACTATGCCACCACGTATGAGTACTAGGTTAGCGACCGACCGAGGTAGTGGTCGAGGCTGTGGAAGAGGTCAAGGTCGTACCGTAGCAGCTGAGAGCGGTGCTTCACAAACAGTGCATCAGGATGATGTTCACAAACAGCTTGGGGTTCAGCAGACTGGAGCACAACATGCTGGGGCCCAATGGGCTGGTGGTGAGGATCAGCCAGCCCAGCAAACACCGGGTGGTGGACCACCTGGGCCTAGAGATGCAGAGACTGCGGGCATGGATGCTGCTGCAGTGCACATGGAGTTGCTCCGTTATCTTTGTCAGACTGAGAATGTTAGGAGGCCCATATCTACTGAGTTCTTGGCTGTTGGGATGACTATGTTTGATGGGAGGACGGGTACCAATCCTGCTGATGCTGAGTATTGGTTGAAGAAGCTTCAGAGGTTGTTCACTGAGATGGATTATCGTACCGACCGGAAGCTTAGAGTCGTTGTATCTCTATTGCAGGGTGAGGCTCAGAATTGGTGGGAGGCTGAGGAGCATGTTATTCTAGCTGATCAGATTTCTTGGCATTAATTTTGACAGGCTTTCTGTGACCGATATGTTGGGGCTGAGTATCTAGCAAAGTGTCAGGATGATTTCATGAATCTGAAGCAGAACGACATGTCTATGAATGATTATGAAATTGAGTTTATGAGACCGATCCAGTATGTTTCGGGGTTGGTGTCTTCCGGAAAAGAGAAGTGTGATTGGTTTCTGAAAGGGTTGCGCCCTTCAATTAAGGCGGGTGTGGCTCTATATATGGATATTGAGTATAAAGAGATCACCAAGCGAGCTAGGAGAGTTGAGCGAAATGAGGCGGAGTTGAAGCTACTTGAGTCCTATGATACTGATCAAGGTAGGAGGTAGGAGGTAGTCGACTGCGTCAGTTCAGCACAGTCAGGGTAACCAGTTTAGGAAGAGAGCCAGAGACGAGTCTGATCATCATGGTTATTCTAGAGCTACACCGGTGACTTCTACTATTCTGACCGTTAGTGTCGGGGGTTCGACTAGTACCTGTGGGGTGCCACAGTGTGTTGAGTATGTAAAAGTTCTATATTTTACCCCCTATTTAACCCATATTTCTGCTGCATTCAAGCATAATTCATTGCATTTAGGATAGATTTCATTCATACATCACAATTATATTAAAATGGCACAGTTTCTACTGAAATTGGTTGCTTTTGCAGGTAGCTGGTGTAGCAGATGAAGGGCAGTGGAGAAGCAGAGCTGGAACACTGGACTGCAGCTGAGAAGAAGGATGCTGCCAAGGCTGCTGCCGTGGCACCCAAGGACGACAACAATGGTGAAGGGAAGAAGTGAAGTGGAGCTCGACAGAAAGAGGAAATTAAGCCAGTCTGTCGTGGAGCACTTATATTTTTCTGAGCCCTAGATCAGGATGAAGGCCAAGCTCAAAGTTCAAGGAAGAAACTCCAAGCTAGAAGAGAGGACGAATTAAAGACATCTACTTTGAAGATTTAGTCTTTAATAGAGTTGCACTTTAATTTAAACTTGTATTCTTGCCATATTAGAAAACTTGAACCCAAGGCCTATATAAAGGCATGTAATTCGACCTAGGGAAGGATATCTTAATCTCTAGCCGTCTTCCCCTAAACCCTAGTTGTTTCCCCATTCTCATCATGTTCTAAAACTTCCCCTAGGGCTAAGGGTTGATTCTGTAAAGTACTTGCAAGGATTGCATTGTTTTAGGATTTTTTTTGTTCAATAAAATAGACTTCAAGTTTGCTTATTCTGGTTTTCAACATCTTACAAGAGTATCGGGAGAGCATTGTGAGATTACACATTTACTTAATTTCGGGAGAGTTAAGTATACGAAAGGAATAAGTACGGGTTCTCCAGTTTATGGTTGAACTATCTCGGACCTAGGGATAGGACGAGGTTAAGTGGCTAAGGAAGAATTCAACAACATTGGTGTTCATCCTTTGATTCACGCCGGGAGGTATCATCAAAGACGTGTTCATCGACAGACTTGGACCTAGAGATAGGCCAAGGCATAGCATAGATTCTTGCCAAGCTTGAAGTGCTGAGTTGTGTGTTCGCTGCCGCGACAACAACAGACCGTTGCCGCAGCAGGTGCTACCGCGACAGGAGCTACGACAGAACAGAGAAGTCTTAGACTTTGTAAACACATGCACTACGGAGCATATCAATACCAGCCCATTCTTTACTCTGAATATTTTCATCCTTTACTTTCAATCTTCTTTATTCTCTCATGACAACAATTAAACTATTTCTTTTCCCTCCTATGCAGCAATTCCAGGTTAAAGATATTAGCCCAGTCCCTATGGAGACGATATCTGATACTTACGTATCACTTTACTACATGTGTCGTGTACACTTGCACTACATTGCAATAGACACTTTTACACGCAACAGAGTGTTCCTTCTGTAAGAAGTTGCACATTGGTGAGTATACGAGGCAATTTGGGGCTTGTTTCCGATGTGGATCATTTGAGCATCTTTTCAGGGATTGTCCGATAGCACCTTCATCATCTTATGTTCCGAGTCAGTCTCATGCATCTATACAGACTCCTTCTGGAGGTAGAGGACATGGTAGACCTGCTACTTCAGGTACTGCTAGAAGAGGTAGACCTGTCTAGAGTGATATATCAGCTAGATCCGATACTAGACATCTGGGGTTGGTTTATGCAACTGGAGCTCATGAGAGTTATGATGGTGAGCCAGAGGACATAGCAGGTACGTTTATAATGTTGTCAGGTTTTTACTTTCATGTTGAAGGATAAGGAATTCAGAAGGAAGAACTTTAAGTCATGTCAGCTAATTTTTGGGATCTATCGCTAAGTTTGAAAATTTCGAGGCCGAAATTTCTTTTAAGGGAGAGAGAGTTGTAACACCCCAAATTTGCCCCAATTTTGAAATCCCTAATTCAAAACCCTAGAATTTGGGAATTTTAATCAAGAAACCTATTGTGATTTAAGGGCTAAATTGGAATAATTCAAAACTTTTAAGGTTAATTTAGAAAAAGAGGCTTATTGAGACCCTTAGTTTGTAATTTACTCGCTAATTAGGGTATAAACCCCATATGTGGCTTTTCACCTTCCAAAAAGCCTTTGCTAGCCGCATCATTCCCTCTCTTCCCCAGTATCATTCGAGAACCAACAAACCCCCACCCTTCATTTTTCTGTCCACGCTCTGACGTGGGTGTTGCCGCCGTCTGTTCGTCAATCGGTGGCCACCGTTGCCTTCCCCTTCCCCATCGAATCAAAACCCGCCCTCACTGGTCCTCGTTGCCGTCGTTGCCCAAGATCCGAGAGGCCAAAACCCATCTCCGTCTTCGTGCGCCGCCGCCCTTTCAGTGATCTTGATTTTGGGTAACTGCCGATGTTCACGGCTGTTTATTTGGTCGATATCGGCGTAAGTTTCGACGGCTGCCACCGCCGCGTTGAACGGCCGCCAAGAAGCTCGGTTGCTTGCCACCGCCGCCAAAGGGAACCCTAGATCTAGGGCTTGGTTAGGGTTTGACAGATTTGGGAAATATAAACTGAAATTAGGGATTAGGGATTTGAATAATCTAATTTGGGGGGAAAATGAACCGAACTAGTCCTTGAATTGAACCAGACCCACAACACAGAATCGAACCAGACCGTTTCACCGGACCAGGTGACGTCAGCAGTGACGTCATCTGTTGATGACATTGCTGATGTAAGCAGACTGACGTCAGCGATGACATCATCATTGACCATGATGACGCCACCGTTGACTTTTTGGGCCAAAAGTTAATGTTATGTTTTTTGACGCCCCGGTTCTAGATTCGTAGCCCGTTTTTCCAAATTCGATAATGAACGACCATTTTTTACCCTTCGAATTATTTTATGCTTAACGTGGAAATTGTGCATTTAGAATTCTGAACCGAGTTATACTTGCGTCCAGGTAATATCGATTCGAACACCGAGATTCTTCCACCTTCTCTGCCTGGTCGACCTCCTTCATCTCAACCTTCGAGTTCCGCACGTATGTGAATTTAAATAAATTTCTAATTAGTAGATTGTGGCATAGTAGTAGAGAATTTTGACTTAGTGAACCTTTATAGGTGTCTATCCTGTTTCGCCTGCTTCTAGATCTGAGCGTGAGAGAGGTCACTCCCGATGTTGAGCTGTTAGCTGTCTGAGGTGTGTTCTCTGCTTGTGCTATACTATATGTGTTGTTGTTGTGTGATGTTTGACTGTGAAATATATTGATGCTATGTGATTTTTTACTGTAAAATATGTTATGATCTGGGCTATGTGATATGTTGTGATCTGGGCTATGTGATATGTTGTATGCCATTCTGTTAAGCATCATACATCAGAATCTGAATAATTAATTATCGGACTAAATGCTCATGCATTTTCAGACTAATGATGTTGTATTCGGATTGGAATCAGAACATTCATGTTATATCATTCGGGTGGGAAAATGTACGGCAGAAGTTCAATGGTTCCATCCTTCGGGCTAAATTCCACTTCGGATCAGTGGTTCCACCCTTCGAGCTGAGTTCCATTTCGGATGTTGACGATGTAGAGAGTGGTTCAGGGGAACCTTACTCTTCAGACGGTGATGTAGATGAGTTCATGACATAGACTTAGGTGCATCGTGCTTTGCATATCTATATATTCGATTGACTGTTGAAATGACTATGTTGACTGTATGCTTTTTATGATTTTCTGTTTGATGCACCTTAGAGACACACTGAGCTTAATAGCTGACTCCACTTTAGCTTTTATTTCAGATTCTCAAACATAGGAGTTCGGTACTTGGAGGACCACAATTATCAGATTTATTACTGTTTTAGTATGAATATTTTTAGTTTTCAGATTTATTTTGGTTTTATTCCAGTTATTTCATTATTTAGGGTTTTTATGTAAACTCGATTATATTTATTTGAGGATTTTTAAGCTGTTTAGCGTGCATGAGAATTTTAACTGGATATTTTGCTACTTTATTTTAGATTGCTTATCTATACGACTGCATTTTTGAAATATGGATTTTAATATTAAACGACACCGTTTTTTTTAAATTACTTGAAGGACATGTTTTCAATCTGACTTCCTAGATTTGGCTCATAACCTTTGGTTCAGGTTTAGGGGTTACAAATTTTACTTTAATAAAGTTTTATTTTTCCATAGCCAAAGGCTAAAGCGATGACTCTATTCCAACGTGATTAATGAAAAGTACTCAAATAACTCCAAGTTTTTTCTCTCAGTTTTCTAAGTTTAATTTCAAAATCAAAACGATTTCAAAACTAACGATTGACTTTGGTCAGGATGTTGTTTTTGGTTAAATATGTGGGAGGAAGGATTGGCTATTGAAGCACATTCGACTTCCTGGGAACACACTTAGTAAATTGATTACTAAGAGAAAATTGAGATGGGAACCGTTGTTATTGAAACAACATCCGAGTCGGGTTTTTCCAAGAACTTTAAAATTGTTTATTTTTAACAGAGATAGCCGCGGTTAATCTAACCAGAAAACTAGAGTCTAAAAATTGATTTTAGATTATCGGTTTACCGGAAAAAAACAAGTCTCAATGATTGATCTTTGTAGGCAAGTAACCGACGTGAATCCTGAAGTAAAAACCTTTTCCGATGATATGAGGAAATTGAGTCAAAGCAAAAGCCCGAAGCTAATCTTTATTATATTGAATCCACTTCTTTTTAATATTATCTACAATTTTTTTAAAATTCTACAAATCACCTCATTTTCTACTTAAACATCATTCAACTCTCTTCTTGGCTCACTGATCAAGCGAACATAAATCATGAAGTTTTCTTAGTCCCTGTGGGATCGACTCTTACATCTCTTTTACTACATTTAAATTAAATTCCTTTATTTATTTATTATTTAAGAAGAAGGAATTATTTTGACGTGAAAACGATGCGTGTCAAAAAAATTGGCGCTGTTGCCGGGGACTTCGGCAAAGTTACTGATTAAAGTTTGTTTTGATCTATGACCAGGTTGTCGAGTTAACGACGTTAAATAAAGTGCTTAATGGGAGGCAACCCATTTCTTTTGATGAGTAGCTAGTTTGATCAACATTTTCATGCTAATTATGCTCAATTGGTTGCTTCGTAGTGCTGAATTGTTGCTCATTACGTGATTTACTATGTAGGACCTCGCTGCTGCGAAATACTACAAAAAAGCTAAAATCTGCAAGTTTTCTGGATTCATGGCCGGAATTGGGGCATGAATGCACTGACTCGGCGACATGTCAGCGGATGACATCAGCAACACGGAAGGATGACGTCAGCAACAGTGATGATCAGATGATGACGTTGCGATAAAAATGAAAGCTTATCAGGATATTTTGATAGCTTATCGGATTCGGGATGATAGCTTATCGACCATGATTTTGATAAAGGCTTGTGATTTATCTCTCTTATTTAATTTAAATATTTTTAGGAATTATCTCTTAGGATTTATCTTTTGTAATTTGAATTTATTTATCTCTTATCATTTAGTTAATTCCTAGGGTTTTAAACTAGTATAAATATCCCCTTGGGTAAGACTCAAAGTATCACATCACATATCTCATCTTTTAGTTTTTATTTGTTGTTAGGAATTTTACTTTAATAAAGTTTTATTTTTCCATAGCCAAAGGCTAAAGGGATAACTCGATTTCAACGTGAGAAATGAAAAATACTTAAATAACTTCAGGTTTTTTCTCTTAGTTTTCTAAGCTTAAGTTCAAAATCAAAATGATTTCAAAACTAAAGATTGACTAAGGTTAATTTCAAAATCAAACGATTTCAAAACGATTTAAAAGAGCAAGAAGATTGGTTTAAAGAATTAAAAATAACAATAGAGATATTCAGCCTTGGCTAAGCTTTGACTTGTTCTACTCGGTTCATTGGTAGAGATTTTTTATTTCGATAAACTTGTTGGCAAAATTACTTCAAGGTCAATCCTTGAATTATCTTTGTAAACTGAATTTCCAAAACCTATGTTTAGCTTCAGTTTTGATAATTTGTTTAAACCAACTCAATGTTTGAGAAAACAAATTATTAAGCTCGTAACCAACTCGAAAAGTTATTTCAATAAAAACGATTCGATCTCAATTTCCCTTAGTAATCTATTTACTAAGTGTGTTCCCTGGAAGTCGGATTTGTTTCAATAACTGATCCTCCCTCCCACTCGATAGATCAAAACAATTGTTTTCTCCAAAGACAATCTTTGGGTTTAAAAATCATTTTGATTTTGAAGATAAAGTGCGAAGAAATCGAGAAAAGTTTCTGAAATGTTTGAAGCTTAATTTTGAACCTCGCCTTGAGAACATGTCATTGCATAAGACTTTGGCTTATGAAGATTTAGCCGAGCATGGTTATTAAATTAATAATGCTCGACATTTTAGAAATAATCTTAAGAAAAATAAGAAAAGAACTTAAGGAAAAAAACTAAGAAGTGTAAAAATTCAAAGAGAAAGATGAAATACTATTAAAATTGATGATGAAGTCTTGCCCTAAAAGGGGTATTTATAGTACTTCAAATAACCTAGGTAAACCTAAAATGATAATTAAAAATTAAAAAAAATAATTATCCAAAGTTTAAAATTTAAAATTCAAAAATCCGGAGATAGGCTATATGATAAGCGGCTTGATAAGCTATCACTACTGCTGACGTCAACTTCTAGAAGACGCTGACGTGGCGCCCAATCAACATTCATGCCCTGATTCATGCCTATGAATCTGTCCATGACTCCAGCATTTCCTACAACATTCCAGCTTATTTCCAGCATCACGCCCCCTACATGAAAACAACATAAAACCGCCCAGTTAAGTCCCTCAAACTTGTATTTAAACGAAATAAGGACAAAAAACACAACCAAAATAAATACTCATCAAATTTCCCTTCACTTATCCGTTGCTTATCCTCAAGTATCTCAAAATTAAAATAAATCTAAGCTCAACTTGTCATCCTTAATTTCACGAAGTCTCAAAGTTTCTGGTATGATTAAGTATCTAAACATGAAAGAAAATAAGGAGCAAATAGATAAATGACAAGATTTAGAAATAATTTAAGCAAAAAACTACATTCCAATACCCTGCTAACAACAATGATGCAAACCAAGTACCCTCACAAGGAATCGCTCGTGACACTCAAAGTGTTTAAGGGTAGAGAAAATCACTCGAGGCAAAACTAAATAGAGCATTACCATAGGCTTGTGGTTAAATCTAACCTCCACTACTAACTATGAATGTGATGCAAAAATTAAGAGGTCTTAAAAGGGTTGTAACGGGGCTAAGGTTCGGGTAGGATAAAGGCCGAAAAAATAAGGGTTAAAATTCAAGACAAAAATCATCCCAAAAATTTATTCGAATTTTTTTTTCTTTTTTCATTCGAATCAAACCTATTCTGCAGTATTTTTTTTGAATTGCACTGCTATTTTTTCTGCTCTTTTTTACTGCATATTCGAATAATTTTCTGCACAGTTTTTTTTTGCATTGCATATTCGAAACAATTTCTGCATAGTCTTTTTTTTACACAATGTTTTCTGCTTCTGGACTGCATGATTCGAATCTATTTTTTTAGACAATTTTGTCTTGAAAAAAGGACCAAAATAATGTAAATAATAAAAAACGGATTAGACTAAAATATGGTGAATCTCTAGAAAAATGTCAAGGCTCAAAATTGTTTCACTAAGGGAAAATAATTAAAGGGTAGGCAATTTGTTTGGGAAGAGAAAGGGTTAAAACTCACAAAAATTGTCTTGTGTACCTAGGTAAGCATCATGTCAATTAATAGAGTAAGGAATGTCATAAAAAGGATTTTATGGAAAAACTATCATGCCAAAATCTACCATGCAACCTAAAATTTCCAACAAGAGAGATACAAAATCAAATGGAAACAATGAGACAAGGGCAAACTAAGAATTAAACAAGTAACATAAATTAAATAAAATTAAGAAAACAAGAGAACAATCAAACGGATAAGAAAAAAGAAAATTTTGCAAGCATATCTCGCTCACCCTCACTTGATGCATTTTGTCCCAAAATGATAACTAGAGTAAAAGAGAGGAAAGGAGAGACTCCCCTAGTCAATTGTGGTCACGACCGTGGCCTCGTCGGAGAAGATGAGGGTTGGCCGAACAATGTTTGGTTCGAAGGTTGGGGGCTTTGCGTGCGTGAAGAAAGAAGGGTGAGATGACGGCTGCAGAATAAAGAAAAGGTGGGGGGAAATTATGTTAGTTTTTTTAATTTTTAAAAATTTGGAAAAGGATAATTTTATTTTAAAATTTTAGATATAGGTGATAAAGATATTATATATATATATTAATAATTCAAAAGATATATATTATGATTTAAAATTTAAAATAATAATTTAAGATAATAAAGATAAACCCCCAAGGGTTAAATTTAAAAATAAGATAATAGATAGATAAATATATATATATATATATATATTTAACTTACGTAAATATAAATAAATATATATATAATAAATAATATGTTATAAAGATCAAATAAAATAAAATAAGAATAAAGAAAATAAGAATAAAATCGAAACTGAAAAATTAAAATAAAGAAATAAATAAATAAAGAAATAAATAAATAAAGAAAATGGGTTGCCACCCATCTAGCGCTTGTTTATCGTCGCTAGCTTTACGACCTTATTCAAGTGACATGTTCGATTAAACGAATTTCCTCGACTAGACCAACTGGAGCATTATCATAGTACGGTTTAAGCCGTTAACCGTTAACTTTAAATGGCTCTCCGGAATTATTTTTAATTTCCACTGCACCATGTGGAAAAATATCAGTGACTGTGTACGGTCCAAGCCACTTTGATGGTAATTTCCCTGCAAAAAGATTTAATTTAGAGTTAAATAATAAAATCTTTTGACCAATATAAAATGATTTAAAGGAAATATTACGATCGTAAAAATCTTTATTTTTTTCCTTAAAAATTTTCCAACTGTCGTATGCATTTTTTCGAATTTCTTCCAACTCATGGACATCAAGTTTACGTGTTTCGCCAACTAGATCCATTTCCATGTTGCATTTTTGGACTGCCCAACGCGCGCGGTGCTCCAATTCGACCGGTAAATGGCACGACTTACCAAAAACAAGGCAATAATGAGACATCCCGATAGGACCCTTATACAATGTCCGATATGCCCATAATGCGTTATTCAGCTTAACGCTCCAATCCTTCCGATTGGGTTTCACGATCTTTTCAAGAATGGTCTTGATTTCGCGGTTTGATACCTTTGCCTGACCATTCGTTTGTGGATGGTATGACGTCGCGATGCGTTGGGTGACACCAATTTTTTTCATTAGCGCATCGATGACTCGATTGATAAAATGTTTCCTCCTGTCGCATATCAACGGTCTCGGTGTGCCAAACCTGGAAAAAAATATAATCTTTCAGAAATTTGACAGTGGTTTTAGCATCATTGTTTTTTGTAGCTTTCGCCTCAACCCATCGCGAAACATAATCAATAACTAAAATAATATAAAAATTACCGAATGATGATACAAATGGCCCCATATATTCTATCCCCCACACATCAAATATTTCACAAACATGAATAGGATTTAGGGGCATTTCATTACGTCGACTTAAGTTGCCAACTCTTTGACACTTATCACATGATTTGCAAAATAAATATGTGTTACGAAAAATATTCGGCCAATAGAATCCACATTCAACAATTTTATGAGTTGTCCTTTTAGGTCCATAGTGTCCACCGCATGCATATGAATGACAGAAATTAAGGATAGATTTTACCTCGTCTTCGGTTACACATCGTCGTATTACCTGATCAGAACAATGTCTCCAAAGGTATGGATCATCCCAAATATAGAACCTGGATTCCTTCTTGATTCGATTAATTTCTAACCGTGGCAAGTCAAGGGGCAATTCACCTGTAGCCAAATAATTCACGATGTCCGCAAACCAAGGTGTTGAAGCTTGCGCCATCATCAAATTTTCTTCAGGGAATTCTTCATTAATATGCGAATCAGAATTGGTCAGTTGGATTCGGCTGAGGTGATTGGCCACTAAATTTTCACTCCCCTTCTTGTCATTTATCTCGAGATTAAACTCCTGAAGGAGTAAAATCCACCGGATCAACCTCGATTTTGTTTCCTTCTTGCTCATCAGATACCGCAAAGCTGCATGGTAAAAAAACAATAATTTTAGTCCCAAGTAAATAAGAGCGGAATTTATCTAAAGAAAAAACTACAACAAATAGTTCTTTTTCTGTAGTTGAATATTTGCGTTGCGCTGGATCAAGCGTATTTTATGCATAGGCGATGACATGAGGCTCTCGTCCTTTCCTTTGACCAAGTACCGCTCCCACACTAAAATTTAAGGCGTCGCACATAATTTCGAACGACAAGTTCCAATCGAGTGGTTGCACTATCGGCGTGGATACAAGTTTCCCCTTAATTGCATCAAACGATTCCCTGCATTCGGATGTAAAGTTGAACTCTACATCTTTCTGCAGTAACGAACATAGTGGTTGTGCTATCTTCGAGAAGTCTTTTATAAATCTCCTGTAGAAACCTGCATGTCCAAGAAAAGAGCGGATATCCCTCACAATTATGGGGTATGGGAGTGAGCGAATAATGTCTGTTTTAGCCTTATCAACAGAAATTTCTTCAGAAGATACAATATGTCCTAGCACTAAGCCTTTATTAACCATGAAGTGACATTTTTCGTAATTGAGTATAAGGTTAAACTCAATGCGGCGTTTTAATACATTAGTTAAATTAAACAAGCACTCACCAAAAGAATTTCCATATACAGTGAAGTCACCCATAAACACTTCAATCCCCTTCTCAATATAATCTGAAAATATACTTACCATACATCGTTGGAACGTAGCTGGAGCGTTAGATAGTCCAAACAACATTCGTCGATAGGCGAAGGTTCCGAATAGGCATGTAAAGGTGGTCTTCTCTTGGTCCTCAAGGGATACTGGAATTTGAAAGAAACCTAAAAAACCATCGAGACAACAATAGTGAGATTTACCAGCTAATCTTTCAATCATTTGATCAATGTATGGTAAAGGAAAGTGATTTTTCCGGGTTATAGAATTCAACTTCATGTAATCTATGCAATTCGCCATCCATTTTGAACTCGTGTTGGAACTAACTCACCTTCATCATTTCTGATTACCGTAACGCTGATTTTTTAGGAACAACATGAATAGGACTTACCCACTCGTTATCCGAGATTGGATATATAATATTGGCGTCTAGAAGTTTTTGAATTTCGGTTTGTACTACCTTCATCATGGGATCATTTAAGCGTCGCTGACCTTGTCGAGAGGGCTTTGCCTCTTCCACTATTTTGATCTTGTGTATACAAGTTGGGGGGCTAAGTCCTTTGATGTCTACAACCGTCCAACCGATTGCTTCCTTATACTTTCGCAAGACTGTGACAAGTTCGACTTCCTCCTCTCCGGTTAATTAATTCAAAATGATAACTGGTAAGGTGTCATTATCTCCCAAGAAGGCGTACTTAAGGTGAGATGGGAGTTCCTTTAATTCCAACTTCGGAGCCTGCAAAATAGATGGCAAAGTTTTAGTCTTAGATGAAATTAAAGCTAAATCAGAATTAATAAAGGAAACAAGTTCGTTCTCTCTTTCTTCCTCATTATCGCAAAGCTCATAGTCGATACTAAAGTTATCAAAAACATTAGAATATGCATACTCTTCTATACATGGATCAGCAATATCAATTGAGTATAAATTCAACCTGATTAGGATACCTTATTGCCTTATAAACATCGAATTCTACTACCTCACCGTCAAATTCCATGGATAAAAGGTCGCGCCTTACTTCTATTTTCGTGTTTGTTGTGCTAAGGAATGGACGTCCCAACAACACTTCGGAGCAAGTGTTTGTTCTATCGTGAGCCATATCGATCACATAAAAGTCCGCAGGGAAAAACAAGACATCTACCTTTAACAAAACATTTTCCAACACTCATTTTGGATAGATGATTGATCGATCCGCCAATTGTATCGTAATTCTGGTTTCCTTCAAAGGATCATTAGTTATCATTTTATAAACAGAAAGCGACATTACATTTATTGAAGCTCCAAGATCGCACATTGCACGTTTAATAGATATATTACCAATTTGACAGGGTATAACAGACATACCTTGGTTTAATAGTTATCATTTTGGGTGGTAACTTACATTGAAAAACTGCAGAAACGTGCTCTCCCAAGTTTACCTTTTCGTGCCAGGTGAGTTTTCGCTTGGTTGCGCAAAGCTCTGTGAGGAAACGAGCGTACCTTAGCAGTTGGCGAATGACTTCTAAGAGGGGAATGTTCACTTGAACTTTTTTAAATACTTCAATGATTTCCCTCTCTTCAACTTTTTTGTCACGTTTTACCAATCGTGATGGGAAGGGAGGTGCGACTACAAGGGGTGGAGAAGGAGTAGGAGATGGTGGTAAAGGGTTACCTTGTTTATCGTTACCTTATTCTATGGGTGGATTGTTGTCTTTTAGTGGCTCTTTCTGTGCTATAACGGTCTCACTACGAAGAGTAATTGAATTTACATTTTCTTTAGGGTTAGACTCCGTATGAGAAGGTAACCTCCCTTGTGACTCCATTCTTCCTAATCGTTGGGTAATCTGACTTATTTGCTTGTCCATCTCTTGAAAATGGGCCTCCGTGCGGGTCTGGAATTTTTCCTAAGACATAGCCAACCGCTCTACAATGGACTCTAGGTTCGAATTTTGTTGAAGCTGTTGGTTAGACTGCCTTTGTTGATATTGTTGTCTTTGGTTCTGCGCAAACCCTTGGTCTCTCCACCCTTGATTGGCAGTAGGGTAGTATTGTTTTTGATAGGATCCCGAAAAGTTCCCCATAGCTTTCACTTGTTCAGTACCTTCTTGGATCATAGGGCAACAATTCGTCGAGTGTTCGGGGCTTGTGCATATCCTACAAAGCCTAGAAACGATCTTCCTATCTGCAACTAAAGTTTGAATAATGTCAGCTAATTTATCAAGCTTGTTTTCTAGTGAAACTGTACCTACCTCATTAATTCTTCGAGATGGTTCACTCGATTGGTAGAAGCGTTGTGAGTTGGCTGCCATGGTCGAAATCAATGTCCTTGCTACCACTGAGGTCATATTAATTAGGTCTCCTCTGCTAACTGCATCAACTACTTTCATATATGTATGGGTTAGTCCTTCATAAAAATATTGAATAAGTGTTTGATCTGACAAACCGTGTTGTGGGCAATTTGCGCATAGTTTCTTGAAGTGTTCCCAATATTCATAAAGTTTTTCAGTATCCCTTTGTCGGATACTTAGAATATTTCACCTCAATTCGCTTGCTTTAGCGGCTGGGAAGAACCTGTCAAGAAACAAGCGAGCCATTTCAGTCCAGGTAGTAACTGAGTTAGAAGGTAAATCATAAAGCTAATCCTTAGCAATATCATACAAGGAAAAGGGAAAGGCACGAAGTTTAATTTGATCCTCAGATACTTCTTGTGGTTTTGTAGTTGAGCAAACCATGTGGAACTCCTTAAGGTGTTTGTGTGGGTTTTCGCTGGGCAAACCGTGGAAGGTTGGTAGGAGATGAATCAAGGTCATTTTTAGTTGGAATGGTGTTTCACCATTCGAGAAGGTTATGCAAAAGGGTTGATTGTCATCTGGTGCCCTGATTAGCTGCTGGATCATCTGTTCGTTGGCTCTTATTTTGTTTCGTTCTTCGAAGTATGTTTTGGGTTGGGATGATTCGATATCTTGATGGAATCATTGTTGACACAACTTATATTTCTTTTCTCGGTTTCGTTGTGTTTTGTCGTCTCGCAAATGCTTCAATTTCTGGAATGAATTCAAATTGTTCTCCCGGATTTCCCCTGGTCTTAAACAATAAAAAACAAACAGTAAAAGTTGCCAAAGTCTCCGGCAACAGCGCCAATTTTGACACGCGTAGTAACGTGTCAAGAGTAATTTCCATCTTCCAAATAAATAAATAAATAAAGGAATTAAATTAAGTATAGATTGGGAAGTAGGAGTCGAACCCACAAGGACTTGGACTTTTCTTGTTGCGCCTTTGATGTTTCTGAACCAAGAGATGATGGAATTGAATTTGTATGATTTGGGGGGGGGGGGAGGGAATTGCAATGAAATAATTTAAGAGAGCAAGAAGATTGGTTTAAAGATTTAAAACTAACAATAGAGATATTCAGCCTTGGCTAAGCTTTGACTTGTTCTACTCGGTTCATTGGTATATATTTTTGATTTCGGAAAACTTGTTGGCAAAATTACTTCAAGGTCAATCCTTGAATTTTCTTTGTAAACTGAATTTCCAAAACCTATATTTAGCTTCAGTTTTGATAATTTGTTTAGACCAACTCAATGTTTGAGAAAACAAATTCTTTAAGCTCGTAACCAACTCGAAAAGTTATTTCAATAAAAACGATTCGATCTCAATTTCCCTTAGAAATCTATTTACTAAGTGTGTTCCCTGGAAGTCGGATTTGTTTCAATAATCGATCTTCCCTCACACTTGATAGATCAAAACAATTGTGTTTCTCCAAAGTCAATCTTTGGGTTTAAAAATCATTTTGATTTTGAAGATAAAGTGCGAAGAAATCGAGAAAAGTTTCCAAAATGTTTGAAGCTTAATTTCGAACCTCGCCTTGAGAACTCATTGCATAAGCCTTTGAATTATGAAGATTTAGCCGAGCATGGTTATTAAATTAATCATGCTCGACGTTTTAGAAATAATCTCAAGAAAAATAAGAAAAGAACTTAAGGAAAAAAACTAAGACTAAAAATTCCAAGAGAAAGATGAAATGCTATTCAAATTGATGATGAAGTCTTACCCCAAAAGGGGTATTTATAGCACTTCAAATAACCTAGGTAAACCTAAAATGATAATTAAAAATTAAACAAAATAATTATCCAAAGTTTAAAATTTAAAATTCAAAAATCCAGAGATAAGATATTCGATAAGCGGCTTGATAAGCTATCACTTCTGCTGACGTCAGCTTCTAGAAGACGCTGATGTGGCACCCAGTCAGCATTCATGCCCATGACTCCAGCATTTCCTGCAGCATTCTAGCTTATTTTCATCATCACGTCCCCTGCATGAAAACAACATAAAACAACCTAGTTAAGTCCCTCAAACTTGTATTTAAAGGAAATAAGGACCAAAAACACAACCAAAAATAAATACTCATCAACATGTTTGTCTAATGACATGAGGCAATAAAGCAACTGCAAAAAGATGAAGTGATATCAATTGATTATGTGAAGTTAGAAATGATTTTGGCCAAATCATTTAGCTAAACCCCTGGGAAGAAAATTAATATGTGAAACATCGAGGGGAAAATGGACTTATGCTAATATAAGAAATCAACAGTGATGGTAACCCAACCTTTTTGATTGGCGATCCCATGAAGAAGGTTCATATGAGTAATAACAAGTCATTGATTGATCTTGTAGAGAAAGCACTACATTATTTTTTTTGCCCCTTCTTATGGTGTAAATAGTGCTAAAAACTAAAAGGATGGTGAGGGTGAGTAAAACTCTTAATCAAGTTCATAGCCTTTATAGGTGGTGTACTAACCTGCAAAATACATTTGATGACTTGACCTATATAAGTGTGAAGTGGAGCCGCTTCTATGAGATTTATGGCAAAGTCTCTAGAGCACTTATGAAAACCAGGCACGCGCATGGCCATTAGCGCACAACCGCGAAAAAGAGCAAGAATCGATATAATGTGATTAATGAGAATGTCAGCTTAAAATAATGAGTTATTAGTTCATAGAAACGTGTTTCACCAATTACTCAGTAGGTTATGTCTCGTTTTTCTAAGTTCTGGTTCATAGTCCAAAAAGACACCATGAAGAATATGTTATATCAGAATACTCAGCTAAACCTTTTTTTATCATTCTTTGAAATATGAGGGGATTGTTGTAAAAATATAAATTTACTTAGTATATTTCAAAGAATCTCACATCTCTCTTTTATATTATTTGTTTTGTCTTTAAATATAAAGACTTGGTATTGAGCTTGTAAGAGAAAAATATGATGGTGGTTGTGCGCACACGAGATTTGGCCAAGAAATCCAAATCATTAGTTTGTCCTAAGCTAATGACTAGAGGCTCGATCTATTTTTATTATTTA
The DNA here is from genome assembly GCA_958450335.1 of Hibiscus tridactylites. Classification (NCBI taxonomy): domain Eukaryota; kingdom Viridiplantae; phylum Streptophyta; class Magnoliopsida; order Malvales; family Malvaceae; genus Hibiscus; species Hibiscus tridactylites. The sequence continues at coordinate 32,697,669 of OY288269.1, forward strand.
TTTATTATTTTTAAAGTTCATTTTAACCATCCATTTGAAAATGAAATTATATTCATTTTTAACCATCCATATTTCTAGTTAATTTTAACAATTCATTTTAAATAAAATCATCTTTATTCTTAATCATTCATTTTATTTTTGACTGGTTTGCCCTTGACTAATTGCTATTTTTAGATGCCCTTTTTGGACATGCATGGTACTATAAATACCATGCACATATGCCTTCATAATTCATCCAAAAAAGTAGAATCATCTACTTTCTTCTCATCTCTCTCATTTTAAACACCTTTTAAAAGCTGAATATCCATTGGTTCTTTGCTCTTTTTGTTGCATGCTTTGGCAGAAGTGCTTGTTGAATCCTGGAGGGTACGCTTCACCGAGAAATATCCTTAAGGACAGTGTCTAGTGCACGCCTCAAGCAAGTCTCATTTTCAACCCTTTTTCGGTTTAACCAAACATTTTTCCTACGGAATCAATATTGCTCCTAAAGTTTCTTTAAAGTATCCATAACTGATATGTTCAGATATCAATGCGGGAGTATAACTGTCCAAATTCGTATACAAGTATTTGATTAACATAGAGCAAGTATATTGGCCGGTTGACCAAGCTACTCATCTTTGTCCCTCATATTTCTTTAGGTTATGGGCTCTAGACTCACTAGGAGCACCCTCTTCCTTCTTCTAAAGTCTCCTCCCTCTCCTTCTAGGTAGAATTATGATTAGAATTAACAATTTTCAAAAGAAAAATTAATATTTTTTAAGCAGGGATGAATCGAGAGGGTTGAAGGGGGTAGTCGTTCCTCTGAAAGTTTGAAATTCGTATATGATTTAAAAAAAAAAAAATTTTATATATTTTCCATTAAAAATCTATTTCTGCCAACCCTAAAATTTAATAGGTTTATCCCTCTAAAATACCATAGGTTTCTCCATAACATAAAGTCATGTCTCTATAATGTAATTTTAAGTTATTTGTTATTGTATGATAAGATAGTGAAAACTGGCGAAGGACAAAAATGTGTGGTTGCTTGGGAGAATGACAGTTATCCCTCAGCAGTTTAAAATGTACAGAGCTCAGCTGCCAATAAAACCTGTGGCATCTCTCGGGTGGAATAGGCAAAACTTTAGGTCTTTATATGCAAATCTTTGTCAGCAGCTGCTTTTGACGTGTGTGGTTGGGGTCCAGCAAAGCAAAGCTGCTGGTTGTTGAGAAAATGACCATTTTCTTGCCTTCTTGGTGCAGATTGCTGCTATTTGCTGGCTGCTCGCTGGTGCTTGTCCTTGTTGACAGTGTTTTTTTTTTTCTCTTCATGGTCCAAGCAGGAAGAGAGTGACACAATGTGAATATTTTAAGTCATTTAGTGGAGATTTTAATATGTTAGACCTTAAAAAGTTTGTCAAAAAATAGTCGTCATTGACCATTTTGGGTTAAATATGTCTGAATACCTTTAGGTGCTCGTCAAAAAAAAAAAAATTAGTTCATTGACACATACCTTGCACATACAAGTTCTCGAATCCGTGTTCTCATGATATGAACATCATCATTGTTTCAGTTGATACTAGCTTTCTTACATGGCTCTTATGTTGGTTTTCATATATTTTTCATGTCTACGGTTGTATCAATTTTGAGTTGATCGCTAACTGTTGGTTTTCTCTCTCTTTTTTTCTTCACGTTCTTTTTTTTTCTTTTAATATATTTTATGTTATTTTATTTTGTTTAATTAGTCTTTTCCTTTCATATTGAAACACTAATTTTTTTTGTCTGACATATTATCGCACGTTCTTTTTTTTGTTTTTGTGGCATACTTTTTTTTACTCTTATGATATATATATATATATATATATATATATATATATATATATATATATATATATATATATATATATATATATATATATATATATATGTATGTGTGTGTGTGTGTGTGGGGTTAGATTTGATGTTGTATCTTCATATAACGTTTATTATGTTATCTTGTTAGTTTTTTTCCTGCTTTGAACTTTTAGATTGAATATCGATAGATGTTACAATCACTGGAAATGGATTGTTATTGAGTTGTATTAATTTTAGTTTGTCAACGACCGAAGATATGGTCATTAAATTTACTATACTTAATTCTTATAAAAAATGTATATGTACATATAAAAACATTTGTAACGTGTAATATGTTTGCATATATATAATATAACATCTCATGCCTATAAAATATATGTAAATTTAAAAATTAGACTGTAAAATTAAATATGAAAAACATTTTAAAAATATTGATAAGTTTAAAAAGTTCGCCAAAAATATATAATTCAATTAATGCCACTCCTAAATAAAATTTTAGATCTGCCCCTTACCATAATATGGTCGATACATTTACTAATACTAGGAGTATTATTCATCATTGGCTTATTTGTCAAATAAGTGCACAAACTATATTATTTAGGTAAGTGTTTAAAATATTTTTCAAGCCAAATAGGTGTCTAACGTTTTCAAAGTTTCTAAATAAGTGTTTAATGTTTTTAAAGTTTCCAAATAGGTGCCTAACTCCCACTGGCGTTGGTCACGTTTTCGGCGACAGAATGAAGCGCCCTCCCATCGCCGAACGATCCATGTATCGTTCATCGTCCGTTATGTCGCCGTTCGGCGCGAATTATTCGAATGAGTTATTCGACGATTTCGGCGTTTCGCACGACATTGGTTGATTTTCGGCGATGAGGTGGTGGGGTAGATGGCCGTGATGGTCCGACGACGAATATGATGGGCAACGGCATGGAAATCGGCGGTGAAATAAGGTCAATTGGGATTAAGTTTTTGGGTGTTAGGGATTTCAAATTTTGAGGTTATTTTGTGAAATTTGAGGTTATTTTGTTTTATTTATTTTTAAATATAAATTTAAAATTTTAAGAAGCTGACACGTGTTAAATAACAAAAGTTTACGGTGAAAATTAACAGACAGTAGCGGCGGGACACCTATTTAAATAACATTAAAAACGTTAAACACATGATTGACCCAAAACAAAGTTTAAACGCCTATTAAAAAAAGGTATAATTTAAACATTTACTTACCACTTAACCCTTCATTATTCAATACAATCAAAAGTATTATTTTCCCTTTAGATAGAGAAGAAAATATCAAAATTATATGTTAGATTTAACATGTATACTTCTCCTTATCAAAGTGACACATTCAAAATTGTATTCATACAGTGCTTTCTAGGGATTTAAGTTCAAAGGAATTCTAAGCTCAGAAAATATCAAGTTTCTCATTATTTTAGTTTGTTTTTATAGAAAATATAATTTGTTAAAAAATGAAATATCTAAAATTAGAACGAGGATTTGAAATATAAAAGTAAATTAAATATCTAATAAAGACATTTTCCTATAATCACTTGGGATCATAAAAGAACTATACAAGAAAAAAAGGTTAAAAACTCAATTAAAAGACTCAAACAAAAGATTGATATGAACAACACTATTAATCGATGACGGTGAATAAAAAATTATCAACATTAACATAAAAATACATATAACAATGAAGGCATGTTGATAAAACGGATATTACCACAACTTAATGACGAACAAGAAATGATGATTGTGAGCATGTATCCAAATTTAACGTGAGGGTCCAAAATATAGAGAATCAACGATATAACTAAACAAATGTCATCGTATCAGTTGAGGCGACGTTAAACCTAACCTCGAGAAAAAAATAGAATGAAAAAATGGCTAAAAGACCAATAATGAAGACATAATGCGTACAATAAGATATAAAAAATATGTCACAAAATAGAGTTATTCTTATTAAAAATTAGAGAAACAAAGAAAAGCAATGATGAGATAATATAAAGTAAAAAGGATTGTCGGCTGTTGACGATAAATGACGATCAAAATTAAAATTGTTATCGTCAAAGACCAAGTAAAGATGAAAAAAAGAGTTATGACGCTTAAGTCAGAGAAAATTTCAAAACTCCAAATTTGAAATCGAATCTTCTCATTATTCAGTTGAATATCAATGATTATAAAATTTATTCCTAGAGTATCATGTAATTTGACGTCAAAGCTGTTATTGGCTTTTGGGAGTTGCAACTCAAGTTCATGCGAGTGATATTAGTTGGGGGTTTAAGGGATTAAGCACACAGATTAGAAACATATAATAAAGTTATAGTACTTAAAAGAATGAATTACTTTAATTATTTTTAATCAAAACAAACATTTTGTTTTAGTTTTAATAATAACAAGACATTTTGTTAAAATAAGGTATAGAATTGGGAGTTTTCTAGCATGTGGCAGCCTAATATAAAGCTAATATACGGTGTTACCGGAAACATCATTAAAAAATACCGGAAACATGATAAGATATACCGGAAACATGATAAGATATACCGGAAACATGGATTTCGAAAGTGTCGATACTTTTGGATATGTTGATTTCGAAAGTATCCATACTTTCGAAAGTATCCATACTTTTAGATATGTTGATTTCGAAAGTATCCATACTTTCGAAATCCATATTTCCGGTATATCTTATCATGTTTCCGGTATATTTTATCATGTTTCCGACATTTCTTAATGATATTTTCGGTAACGCCGTATATTAGCCTTATATTAGGCTGCCGTACCGCAGAACTATCCTAGGAATTGTGTAGGGAACTTTTGAAATCATGATGACACCGACAGAAAGAAGCTAAAGTGGTGGAGGCCCATTTTGGCAGCTGCTTGAACGGCGAAAAGAGTTGGGCCAGCTGGAGTTTAGATCGGCTTTAAAAGGCTTTTTCTTTTTGCATTATTACTTAAAAGGGTCGTAATTATTAGGCAAAGCCTGTTGTTAAAATGCACCCTCAGGGTCCCCTTTTGGTCGCTTCCAAGCAAATAATTGCCAATGCTTTTCAGTCCACTACTAAAATTGCATTGTTGGAAACAGAAATATTTTAATTCATAGGATATCAAGTTTACATAAAAAGTATAATCCAGTTATGATATGATTTTTTCGTATAAATTTATTAGTGTTATATAGAAGATATAACAATGACGAAATATAACAACAAAATAATGAAGATTGTGATAGCAAATAATAAAAAAAAACATCAAGATTAAGGGACGAAGCCCTTCCCAATAAACACAAGGTTCCGTCCATGCCAAGATATACGTAAAAAAATTTAAAAAAGAAAAATCAAGGGCAGGAAATGATAACTTTTACTATGTCGAATGAAGAGTGTTGATGTCGAATGTATTAGACATCGAACAAGGTGGTTTGTGGTGGTTCACCTATGTTGGGATGGACAGATATATTCACCTATTTTTATCCGACCCCGTTTTATTTTTATTATTTTCATATATATATATATATATATTATTAAACCCAATAAACAAAAATATAAAAATAGTCCATTAAAAAATTAACAAAGAGTCGATATACATAAATAAAAGCCCATTCAGCCCATTTTGTTTTTTTAATTATATCATTAGTAATATATTTCTTGTAGATCACACAAGATCCTAATCACATTAGATGTTGAGAGATTACAAGCTATCATGTCCAACAAGTATGGAAAGTCAAGTGATGCGCAAGGAATTCTCATTGTGGACTCACGACAAATTTTCTGATAGGATCTAAGCATTTTCTGGGTCAGGATGTCTTCTTACGTATTGACCGTCTTTTAGTTATCTTTCAAATGCATCTTGAACCGCCTCAATCGGATGTCTGGAGCTCAAGATATGTTCGTTTTACTAAAGACATCGCGTGGAAAAAAATTGGATACAAGTTCAATACGAGAATTTGATTTAATTGTGAATTTTCAATTGTTTTATTGAATATTTTTAATTGAATTCAAGCTTAGTCATTCCTTATTTTTTAACTCCCTAAGGATATGTACTCAGCTTCAGTGGTAGATAGAGCTACACTATTTTGTTTCTTAGAGAACTAAGATATAAGCATACTTCATAAGAATTGTCAAGTTCCCGAAGTACTTTTCCTATCAATTTTACATCCATAATCCTTATCCGAAAAAGCATGAAGGTTAAAGGTTGAGTCTCTAGGGTACCAAAGACCTAGACATAGAGTATCTCTAAGGTACCTAAAGATTTTCTTAACGGCTATAAGGTTAGCCTCTCTAGGACTAGCTTGAAACCTAGCACACAAGCAAACACTAAACAATATATCTGGTCTACTTGCGGTAAGGTAAAGCAAAGATCCAATCATAGAGCGATAAAGCTTAGAGTCAACACACTTATCTCCTTCATCTTTGTCAAGCTTTGTAGATGAGCTCATTGGTGTTGCTTGAGGCTTTGCATTCTCCAAGCCAAACTTCTTGAGAATATCTTTCACGTACTTTGCTTGATTAATGAAGGTGCCATCCTTCCTTTGTTTGATTTGGAGTCCCAAGAAGAATGAGAGCTCCCCCATCATGTTCATCTCGAATTCACCTTGCATTAAATTAGCAAACTCTATGCAATGACACTCATTAGTAGATCCAAAAATCATATCATCAACATATATTTGTACTACTAAGATGTCATTTTTATATCTTTTTATGAAAAGTGTAGTGTCTACCTTACCTTTTTCAATCAAAAGTTTGAAAGCCTTTCATACCATGCTCTAGGAGCTTGTTTTAAACCATAAAGTGCTTTGGTTAGCTTAAAAACATGATTTGGAAATTTTGAATCTTTAAAACCCGGTGGTTGTTCCGCATACACTTCCTCATTTATAAAACCATTTAAAAATGCACTTTTCACATCCATTTGAAAAAGCTTGAAGTTATGATAACATGCATATGCAAGCAACACCCTAATAACTTCCATTCTAGCTACGGGTGCATAGGTTTCATCAAAATCTATTCCCTCTTCTTGAGTGTAACCTTGAGCAACTAATCTAGCTTTGTTTCTCACAATGTTACCACTCTCATCTAGTTTATTCCTAAATACCCATTTAGTTCCTATAGTAGATTGATTACTAGGCATTTCAACTAATGTCCATACATTACTTCTCTCAAATTGATTTAACTTTTCTTGCATAGCCATAATCCAAAAATCATCTTTTAATGCTTCTTTAATGTTCTTAGGCTCAATGCATGAGATAAAAGCAACATGATTCATGAGTTTGAGAGAAGATCTAGTAGTTACCCCCTTAGATGGACCACCCAAGATTTCACCACTTTTAACATAGTTGTACTCCCTTGGGTAGCTCACTTCATTTTCCTCAAGAGCCAAGTCCTTCAAGGCTTCAAGCGATGGATCTTATGTATCTTCCTCTTTAGTTGGAATCTCATCCTCCTTTGAAGTTTGTCCTCCATCAAGGGCATCAAGGATTCCTACATCATCATCATCACAAGATTCCTTCCTCAAAAGGAGGTTATCATCGAAAACAACATGAATAGACTCTTCTACTACTAAAGTTCTCTTATTAAATACACTATAGGCTTTAAAGTTTAAAGAATACCCTAAGAAAATATCTTCATCACTTTTAGCATTAAATTTACCTAAGTTGTCTTTTCCATTATTTAAAACAAAACACTTGCAACCAAATGGATGAAAATAGCTAATGTTAGGCTTTTTAGATTTTAAAATCTCATATGGTGTTTTCTTTAAAAGTGGCCTAATCATTACTCGATTTACAATGTAGCAAGCAATTTTTGTGGCCTCCGCCCAAAAATATTTAGGTAAATTGTTTTCACAAAGCATGGTTCTAGCCATTTCTTGTAAAGTCCTATTTTTCCTTTCAACTACCTCATTTTGTTGAGGAGTTCGAGGAGCCGAAAAATTGTGGCTAGTACAATTTTCATTTAAAAACTCTTCAAAACCTAGATTTTGAAATTCGGTTCCATGATCACTTCTAATATGAGAAATCTTAAGTTCAAGATTATTTTGAGTTAATTTTGAAAACGTGATGAATTTTTCTAAAGCCTCATCTTTTTTACTTAAGAATAGAACCCAAGTAAACCTAGAATAGTCATCAACAAGTACAAAAGCATACAATTTACCACCCAAGCTCATAGTTCTAATAGGCCCAAATAAATCCATATGAATTAGTTGTAAGGATGTTCTTGTAGAAACATCATTAATGGATTTAAAGGATGATCTATGTTGTTTACACTTAGAGCATGCATCACATATTTTATCATTTGAAAACTTGATCTTGGGTAAACCTCTAACTAGATTTAGGGAAACTAATTTTTCTAAAACACTAATGCTAGCATGTCCTAGTTCCCTATGCCATAGCCATGCATCATTTTCATTTTGTGCAACAAAACATGCATGGGATGAATGGATGTCATCTAGGTGCACCATGTATATGTTACCTATGCAATGACCAATGAGCATTATTTTATTTGATTTAATGTCAACAATTTTACACCCATTTTTATCAAATAAGACATTAAACCCTTTATCACACAGTTGACTAATGCTCAATAAATTGGTTTTTAGACCATCGACATATAAAACATTTTCAATGAGTATAGTAGAGTGATTACCTATGGATCCAATACCTTTAATATAGCCTTTGGAGTTGTCACAAAATGTCACTACTCCTCCGCTTTTTAGCTTTAAGTCCATGAATCGATTCTTGTCTCCGGTCATGTGCCTCGAGCATCCACTATCAAGGTACCATGAGTTTTGGATTTGTGCTTTGGCATTGTAGCAACGCCCCCTATAAACAAAGAGATTAAGCTTTGATTTTTGGTACCCAAATAATTATGGGTCCACGAGTGTTAGCTCCCAAAAGCTTGGTTTCCTTAGGAATCCAAGGTGACATGGCATCAACATTATTAGGTTTGACAAATTCCTTAGGAACTCATACACTTCTAATTCTTTTAGTTCTATTATGCCTATGGAAGCCACTTTGTTTGTAGTTATAGGTCTTTCTCTTTGGTTGGTTTTGTAACATCCCAAAAATTAGCCTAGAAGATTAGAGGTTTAATTAAATAATTAAGTGATTTATTAGATTAATTTCCTAAATATTCGAATTGGAAATATGTTCATTAAGGACCAAATTGAATTTTAAAGGAAATGTTCAGGAAAATTCGGTCATTATGTCCAATGACCAAACCGAACAAGAGAGAAAATATGAGGCTTGCATGCTAAAGTTAAAATGCATAGATTAACCCTTGAATTAACATGAGATCATAATATTATTAAGGAATATATATGATTACGTGGTATAATTAAAGTTGATAATAAGGGAATTAGTTGAGATATGACATGGTAGTCATATCCCATTTAATTTGTCTCCTATCTCTCTCTTTTCTTTCCTTAGCCGGCTACCCCAAACCAAAACCATCTAAGTCATTTGTTCATTCACACCAAAATCACAAACATAAAAATTAGAGAGAAAGCTTGAGAGTTTCGGTGGTGAGGAAGAAGAGCTTGCATGTCATTGAAACCTTCATAGAAAATTCAAAGAAAAGTTGGAAGTAAGTAGCACATTCCCTCCTTAGTTCGAATATGATAGAAATTTCAATAGATTAATGGTTTTAATGTGTTTAGAAAATCATGAAAAGGATGTTATTAGATGTTATGCTGCTGGAAATCCTAAGTTCATAAGAAATCTTAAGAAAATTTAAATGATGAAAGCTTATGAACATGCAAGAATTAAATTGGACAGATTTGGTAAGTTACAAGACATGCAACTTTAGAAAATTGTAGAAAATTCACTAGTAAGAGTTTAGTGATGAATTTTTGATATGTTCTAATTTGACATGTCTAAAGTGGTAGAAAAATTATAAAAAGGAGTTTTGGATGAATGTAGTAAAATCTGGAAACTCATTTCGAAAAGCATGCAAAACTGTCCAGCAATGCTCCTAGCTGGACAGTGAACTTTGGAAAATTGTAGAAAATAATATATTAGGAGTTTCGATCTGAAATTTTGATATGATGAAATTGGGTATGTTAATTGAATTTAGGAACAAACGGTGATCGATTTATAGTTGTGTACAAGAAATAAGAAACGAATTAAGTTAGGTGGTCAGAATTGTGTGTAAATGAAAAGAAAGGAAATTAAGAACATGTGACTTATTAAAATTGTAGAATTGGATAAAATGGAATGGTGGTACATTGATAAATAATCTGTGGGAAGTGAAATCCACAAAATTTAGTGATCATTTGAAGGTTTAAACGTTTAATTAAAGAAATTAGTAAAAAGGGAATTGGCTTTGTCGAACCATATTAGTATAGGGACTGTTTTGAATAAAAGACAAAATTCGGCCTTGAAATTTATGAAATAAATTCTGAAAATTTCTGAATAATTATACGATTGAAATTAAATGTCAATAAGCAAAGCCCTTGGTGTGTATAGTCTGTCCAGGTAGTACGGCTAGCCTAGAGTCTGAGCTCGATAAGAAAATCGGTACGTTAGTGTACTCGATATTGTGGTACGTAAGTGTACCTTCTTGCTTAATGTATGCGGACATTATGATATGTTATACGTTGATACGATTTGGTACGTGGTACCTATTACATGGTGAATTTTGATTCACAATTCAGTTACATGTGACTTGATTACCTAGCATACTCTACTATCCAAGGCATTGCTAATTGAGTACATAAGAGAAATTAAAATAATGAAGTCTGAAATTGAACTTTCGATTGGGTGTAATTCTTTGAATTAGATGGCAGCAAGTTAAATTCGGATTATGAAATTAATTAATTATCTTCTACAATTTATTCCTGCTTGTTAAATGTAATTGCCGAAATCGAATTTATGAAATTGGTGAAATTGAAATGTTCGATTATGATGATTAAGATAGCATGAGTTATTGTTCTTGTTATGATATGCAATTCGAATATGATGAATTGACAATTTGGAAGATTAATTTTGGATTCATGTCTTATATGTATATCAATGATATGATCGTGTGAAATTGCTTGTATTCGAATGGAATTACATGCCTTACTATGCACATGTTCGAATGATTACTAGTGTGTATCAATAAATTGTGAAATTGTTGTATTGCTTGAACCATTCGAATGAAATAATGGGCAAAGGGAAACATAATGTATGATCATAAGTAATTAAATGGAAATCAATTAGCTTAGGGTTTCCTCACTAAGTACGAGAAGTACTTACCACTCGAACCCTTCCTTCCTTCCAAAAAATTTCAGGTTCTAACTTGTTGATCCTCCACCCGTATTCTCCTCACACGAAGATTAAGTATGCCTTTCCCTATCTTTGTCGTGCTTATGTTGGGTGGCCTAGCGTTCTGCATGTTAGTTCAATTCGGTTTAATGGTGATGTTTATGAACTATTACTTTAGTTATGTATAAACTTTTAAGATGTTTCCCTTCATTTTGGTATGTAATTAAGGGATAAATATTTTGGGGTATAGATCGCCCAAGTATATGTTTGGGGCTTGATTCTTTTTGTTGAAATTTCTTTTTGTATAGGCAACTTATAGGTTGGCCGTTTGTAGTTACCCCGGGTAATGATCTTGTATAAGGGAAACAAACACTATGGTTGATATTTCGGATATTATTATATAAATGTGGTATGAATCGGTTAGCTTTATAAATTGTATTGTGCTTATAGTCTATCATGAAAATTGAATTAAAGAGGGCTATGGTACAATCGAATGGTTTAAGTTATGGAAACTAGAAATTGGTAATTGTAAATCGAATTGGGTTGATTAAATGGCATCCGAATGGAACTAGAAACCTTAAAATAGGCCTTGATTAAATTGTGTATTAAACGAATCATAGATTGATTATAATAATTGAATTAGACTATGTATGTGATATCCAAATTGATAGGAATTAATTAGAATATTCGAATGTATGAATTGGATAGAAATTATATGTGCCCATTATGCTATTGATCGAATGTATAAGGGATCTTATATGTGTTATATGAAATTGAGATAGCTAATTTATATGATTGTATTCGAAAGAAAAAAAATATTACACGAATTTGATAACCCCTTCCGCTGCTTAATCCGAATCTGTTATAAGTTAATATAACGCTCCTTGCTCCTAATTCGGGGTGAGGGGTGTTATATAAAGTGGTAATCAGAGCTTTTTAGGTTAAGTCCTAAAAATTTAATCGAGTCTGCATGCATCTGCACTGTTTAGTTATGCCACCCATGTATTGCATGATAAGATAAGTGTATTGAGCTTTCTGATCTTCTGTTGTTTAAATGAATGATAGAAAATGACGGACCCAAAAGACCCAAAGAATATGAGCTCACACGAATCTTCGAGCGAAGGTGAAAGTGTGAGATTGGGTGATAATTCTCCAGCTCGAACTGAAACTCCAAGAAAGGAGAAAAACAAAGAGCCTGCTCAGATTACTGAGCAAATTGCTAAAAAGCCTGCTCAAGTCACTGAATTTATCCCTATAGACCCTGTTCAGATCGTTGAGCAATCTCATAAAGAACCTGTTTAGAATACAGAACAGCCTCCACTTGAAAATCCTATGGTTTAGTCTGCTCAAAGGGAATGTCTCCTCAGCATGAAGGAGATGTTCAATCAACTTCTGACAAATCTGAAACAAGGGCAACCTGCTGCTTCTGTCCCTGTTGCACCTAGCAGAGCACCAATAGATAAGCTCTCTCAGCATCGAGCCTACACCTTTACTGGTACTAACGAAGAAAGACCAGAAGATGCAGAGTACTGGCTTGAAAACACCACCAAGGTGGTAACCAGACAATTACAATGCTCCGATGACCACAAATTGGAGTGTGCTGTGGCTCTATTAGCTGATAAAGCTATGAATTGGTGGGAAACCACTACTCTCACTGTTCCGACTGAACTGGTGACATGGGAATTCTTCCTTGAAGAGTTCAAAAAGAAGTACATCAATGAACAGTACTTGGCTGAAAGAAGAAAGAGATTCTTGCACCTTAAACAAGCCAACCGTCCTATTGAGCAGTACATTGCAGAATTTTGTAAGTATTGCAAATATGGTGCAGAATACATCAAAACTGAAGCTGATAAATGCCGAATGTTCATTGAAGGCATGAATAATGAATTGAGTCCAATCTTTACGGCTTTGGGAATCAATGATTTCCAGAATCTTGTTAATAGGGCTATTGCAACCGAAGCCAGAATGAAAGCTGCTAAAAAGCGAAAAGGGAGCAATAGACCTGACAAAAAGCAGAAACAAGACGGCAAGTCTCAATGGCAATTCAAGAAGCCTAAATTTCAGAAAGAAGGATCTTCTAATTTCACTTCTGCTCCGAAGAGCAATTACACTTCTAAACCAGCTACAGTGATCAGATCCTCAGTACCGACTATGTCTGTTAATAGTACGGTAAATTCTAAAAAGATTCCTCCTTGCAAGTTCTGACAGAAACCACATCGAGGTCAATGCAGACTTCAAGCAAATCTCTGCTATGCTTGTGGTGGTGATGATCACTACATCAAAGACTGTCCTCAAAAGCATGAATCTATGCCAACTCGTAATACTGCAGTTCCTAGTCCGACATCCTCTAATCGGAATAGGAATGCCAAGTCAGCCCAGCTGAGTTATCAGAAGAAAGGCAAGGGTACTCATTCTAATGCTACTACTCATCAGGAATCTCGAGCAGCTGCTAGAGTTTACCACATTCGTGGTAGAGATGACGAAGAGTCTCCTGAAGTGATTGCAGGTACTGTTGAGCTAAACTCACATCCTGTTTATGCCTTAATAGATTCGGGATCCACTCATTCTTTCACATGTCTATCTATAGTGAAAATGTTGAATTTAGAACATGAAATTGTGAAAACAAGTCTGATAGTCTCAAACCCTTTAGGAGGAACTTCGAACATTAACCTGATATGTAGAAATTGTTCATTGCATATTAGCAATTTTCCATTCCTTATTGATCTCTACATACTACCCTCCTGTGAGTTCGATCTAATTTTGGGTTTAGAGTGATTAAGTAAACATGAGGCTTGGGTAGATTGTCAAAATAAAAGATTGTATCTTCAGGGTTTAGGAAAAGAATCCATACTCTTAGTTGATAAAAAGCCCACTTCCATTTTTTCATCCATTGTTTTAAGAGATCAAATTGAATTTGGAATGTTTGAAATGCCTGTTGTTTCTGAATTCATTGATGTGTTTCCCGAGGGACTACCTGGTCTCCCTCCGACTAGAGAAGTTGAATTCGGGATTGAAGTACAGCCTGGCTCAAATCCGGTGTCTATCACTCCGTATCGGATGGCACCTCTTGAGTTAAAAGAATTGCAAAAGCAACTTCAAGAACTTCAGGACAAGGGTTTCATTTGACCTAGCACTTCTCCTTGGGGTGCACCTGTTCTGTTTGTAAAGAAGAAAGATGGAGCAATGTGTCTTTGCATTGACTACCGTCAATTGAACAAGATCACAATCAAGAACCGATATCCACTCCCAAGAATAGATGATCTGTTTGATCAACTTAGGGATGCTTCGGTATTTTCAAAGATCGACCTGCGATCTGGATACTATCAAATGAGAGTCAAAGAGGAGGATGTGTCAAAAACAGCCTTCCGAACTCGTTATGGCCACTATGAATTTCTGGTAATGCCTTTCGGATTGACAAATGCTCCGGCGGCATTCATGGATCTCATGAACAGAGTATTCAAGCCCTATCTTGATAAATTTGTCGTCGTCTTCATTGATGACATTATGATCTATTCTCGCAACAAAGAAGAACATGCTGATCATCTTCGCATTGTCTTACAAACTCTCCGGGAACGCCAGTTATTCGCAAAATTTTCCAAATGTGAGTTCTGGTTACCGGAAGTATCTTTTCTTGGACATGTAATTTCTGCAGAAGGAATTAAAGTTGATCCAAAGAAAATTCAGTCAATCATGGATTGGCGACCTCCCAGAAATGTCAGTGAAATACGGAGTTTTCTTGGTCTTGCTGGTTATTACAGAAGGTTTGTCAAAGGATTTTCCTCTATAGCCTTACCTTTGACTAAACTTCTTCGTAAAGACCAACCATTTGAATGGTCTAAAAAGCAACAGAGAAGCTTTGACCAACTCAAGACAGCCTTGACTCATGCCCCAGTTTTGATCCAACCAGAACCGGGCAAAGACTATACAGTGTACAGTGATGCTTCACATGCGGGTCTTGGATGTGTTCTAATGCAAGGTGACAATGTGATTGCTTATGCTTCACGCCAATTGAAATCTCATGAATTGAACTATCTAACGCATGATCTCGAACTTGCTGCAATTGTGTTTGCTCTCAAATTATGGAGACACTACTTGTACGGTGAGAAATGTTACATGTTCACCGATCACAAGAGCCTAAAGTATCTCCTAACTCAGAAAGATCTAAATTTGAGACAACGCAGATGGATGGAGTTATTGAAAGACTATGATTTAGTTATTGACTATCATCCAGGAAAAGCCAATGTGGTTGAAGACGCCTTGAGTCTTAAACCGACATTGGGTAAAGTTCCTAATCCTTGATTCTTAAAATAAAAATTTAATATATCTGTAATAAAAAAAATTCTGTCTAAAAAGTTGTATTTATTCTTGTAGCTCCAACTGCTATCAATGCTCATCTTCGAGTATATCAGAAGCAAGGATTCCTATCTGAACTTCAAACTCAATCCAGTCTAATTTCAAGGATTGAAAATCTTCAGAAAGCTGATCCAGAACTTCAGGATATTATTTCCAATCTGGATACAAAGTCTGGTGAAGGATTTCGTATTCACACAAACGGTCTCCTTTACTTCAAAGATAGAATCTGTGTTCCAAATGATGAAAGTTTGAAAAGAGATCTTCTGGAAGAAGCACACCAGAGTTCTTTTTCGGTCCACCCTGGATTGGTTAAGATGTACAAAGATCTCTAATCATTGTATTGGTGGCCTAGTATGAAAGCGGCTATCAATGATTTTGTATCTAAATGTCTCAATTGCCAAAGAGTCAAAGTTGAACATAGAGTTCCCACTGGACTACTCCAACCACTTGTACTGCCACAGTGGAAATGGGAACGAATTACTATGGACTTCGTGACTGGTTTTCCTTGTTCTCCCAGAAAATATGATGCTATTTGGGTAATCGTTGACCGATTCACCAAATCGGCACATTTCATTCCTATTCGTATCAATTACAGTTTGGAAACTTTAGCCAATCTGTACGTTCAAGAAGTAATTCGGCTACCTGGAATTCCTATCTCCATTGTCTCTGATCGTGATCCAAGATTTACTTCCAGATTTTGGAGAACCTTACAAAGAGCTATGGGTACTAAATTGAATCTAAGCACAGCTTTCAATCCGCAAATTGATGGTCAGTCTGAACGAGTAATTCAAATTCTTGAGGATATGCTTAGAGCTTGCATCATTGACTTTGGGAAGAATTGGGAGAAATCTCTACCCTTAGTGGAATTTGCCTACAACAATAGCTATCAGTCGTCTATTTAGATGGCACCTTTTGAAGCATTGTATGGCAGAAAATGCAGAACACCTCTACGCTGGTCTGAACTTGGTGAAAATAAAGTTTTGGGACCCCAATTGCTCAGAGAAACAGAAGAGAAAGTTCAAATCATCCACTCTCGCTTAAAACAAGCTTTCGATAGACAGAAAGCCTATGCGGATCTGAAACGAAGAGATATCCAGCATAATGTGGGAGGCAAAGTCTTTCTTAAAGTCTCTCCATGGAAGAAAGTATTTCGGTTCGGAAAGAGGGGAAAGCTCAGTCCTCGCTTTATTGGACGTTTTGAAATTACTGAAAGAATTGGCCCAGTAGCTTATCGACTTGCACTCCCTAGTGAGTTCGATAAAATTCACAATGTCTTTCATGTGTCAATGCTTAGAAAGTATAGATCCGATCCTTCTCATATCTTAGAGCCGGAAGAAGTAGAGCTGAATCTTGATTTGTCCAATGAAGAGGAACCGGTTTAGATTCTGGATAGGGAAATTAAAAGACTCCGGAATAAAAATGTTGCACTGGTTAAAGTCTTGTGGAGAAATCACAAGATGGAAGAGGCAGCATGGGAACCTGAGGAAACAATGTGAAACCAATATCCCTATTTGTTTGATTCGAGTAAGAATTCGGGGACGAATTCTTTTGTTAAGGGGGGGAGAAATGTAACATCCCAAAAATTAGCCTAGAAGATTAGAGGTTTAATTAAATAATTAAATGATTTATTAGATTAATTTCCTAAATATTCGAATTGGAAATAGGTTCATTAAGGACCAAATTGAATTTTAAAGGAAATGTTCAAGGAAATTCGGTCATTATGTCCAATGACCAAACCGAACAAGAGAGAAAATATGAGGCTTGCATGCTAAAGTTAAAATGCATAGATTAACCCTTGAATTAACATGAAATCATAATATTATTAAGGAATATATATGATTAAGTGGTATAATTAAAGTTGATAATAAGGGAATTAATTGAGATGTGACATGGTAGTCATATCCCATTTAATTTGTCTCCTATCTCTCTCTTTTCTTTCCTTAGCCGACTACCCCAAACCAAAACCATCTAAGTCATTTGTTCATTCACACCAAAATCACAAACATAAAAATTAGAGAGAAAGCTTGAGAGTTTCGGTGGTGAGGAAGAAGAGCTTGCATGGCATTGAAACCTTCATAGAAAATTCAAAGAAAAGTTGGAAGTAAGTAGCTCATTCCCTCCTTAGTTCGAATATGGTAGAAATTTCAATAGATCAATGGTTTTAACGTGTTTAGAAAATCATGAAAAGAGTGTTATTAGATGTTATGATGCTGGAAATCCTAAGTTCATAAGAAATCTTAAGAAAATTTAAAAGATGAAAGCTTATGAACATGCAAGAATTAAATTGGACAGATTTGGTAAGTTACAAGACATGCAACTTTAGAAAATTGTAGAAAATTCACTAGTAAGAGTTTAGTGATGAATTTTTGATATGTTCTACTTTGACATGTCTGAAGTGGTAGAGAAATTATAAAAAGGAGTTTTGATGAATGTAGTAAAATCTGGAAACTCATTTCGAACAGCATGCAAAACTGTCCAGCAATGCTCCTAGCTAGACAGTGAACTTAGGAAAATTGTAGAAATAATCTATTAGGAGTTTCGATCTGAAATTTTGATATGATGAAATTGGGTATGTTAATTGAATTTAGGAACAAACGGTTATCGATTTGGAGTTGTGTACAAGAAATAAGAAACGAATTAAGTTAGGTGGTCAGAATTGTGTGTAAATGAAAAGAAAGGAAATTAAGAACATGTGACTTATTAAAATTGTAAAATTGGATAAAATGGAATGGTGGTAAATTGATAAATAATATGTGGGAAGTGAAATACACAAAATTTAGTGATCAATTTGAAGGTTTAAACGTTTAATTAAAGAAATTAGTAAAAATGGAAATTGGCTTTGTCGAACCATATTAGTATAGGGACTGTTTTGAATAAAAGACAAAATTCAGCCTTGAAATTTATGAAATAAATTCTGAAAATTTCTGAATAATTATACGATTGAAATTAAATGTCAATAAGAAAAGTCCTTGGTGTGTATAGTCTGTCCAGGTAGTACGGCTAGCATAGAGTCTGAGCTCGATAAGAAAATCGGTACGTTAGTGTACTCGATATTGTGGTACGTAAGTGTACCTTCTTGCTTAATGTCTGCGGACATTATGATATGTTATACGTTGATACGATTTGGTACGTGGTACCTATTACATGGTGAATTTTGATTCACAATTCAATTACATGTTACTTGATTACCTAGCATACTCTACTATCCAAGGCATTGCTAATTGAGTAAATAAGAGAAATTAAAATAATGAAGTCTGAAATTGAACTTTCGATTGGGTGTAATTCCTTGAATTAGATGGCAGCAAGTTAAATTCGGATTATGAAATTAATTAATTATTTGCTACAGTTTGCTGCTACTTGTTGAATGTAATTGCCGAAATCGAATTTATGAAATTGGTGAAATTGAAATGTTCGATTATGAGGTTTAAGATAGCATGAATTATTGTTCTTGTTATGATATGCAATTCGAATATGATGAATTGACAATTTGGAAGATTAATTTTGGATTCATGTCTTGTATGTATATCAATGATATGATCGTGTGAAATTGCTTGTATTCGAATGGAATTACATGCCTTACTATGCACATGTTCGAATGATTACTAGTGTGTATCAATAAATTGTGAAATTGTTGTATTACTTGAACAATTTGAATGAAATAATGTGCAAAGGGAAACATAATGTATGATCATAAGTAATTAAATGGAAATCAATTAGCTTAGGGTTTCCTCACTAAGTGCGAGAAGTACTTACCACTCGAACCCTTCCTTCCTTCCCAAAAATTTCATGTTCTAACTTGTTGATCCTCCACCCGTATTCTCCTCACACCAAGATTAAGTATGCCTTTCCCTATCTTTGTGGTGCTTATGTTGGGTGGCCTAGCGTTCTGCATGTTAGTTCAATTCGGTTTAATGGTGATGTTTATGAACTATTATTTTAGTTATGTATAAACTTTTAAGACGTTTCCCTTCATTTTGGTATGTAATTAAGGGATAAATATTTTGGGGTATAGATCGCCCAAGTATATGTTTGGGGCTTGATTCTTTTTGTTGAAATTACTTTTTGTATAGGCAACTTATATGTTGGCCGTTTGTAGTTACCCCGGGTAATGATCTTCTATAAGGGAAACAAACACTATGGTTGATATTTCGGATATGATTATATAAATGTGGTATGAATCGGTTAGCTCTATAAATTGTATTGTGCTTATAGTCTATCATGAAAATTGAATTAAAGAGGGCTATGGTACAATCGAATGGTTTAAGTTATGGAAACTAGAAATTGGTAATTGTAAACCGAATTGGGTTGATTAAATGGCATTCGAATGGAACTAGAAACCTTAAAATAGACCTTGATTAAATTGTGTATTAAACGAATCATAGATTGATTATAATAATTGAATTAGACTATGTATGTGATACCCAAATTGATAGGAATTAATTAGGATATTAGAATATATGAATTGGATAGAAATTATATGTGCCCACTATGCTATTGATCGAATGTATAAGGGATCTTATATGTGTTATATGAAATTGAGATAGCTAATTTATATGATTGTATTCGAAAGAAAAAAAATATTACACGAATTTGATAACCTCTTCCGCTGCTTAATCCGAATCTGTTATAAGTTAATATAACGCTCCTTGCCCCTAATTCGGGGTGAGGGGTGTTATAGGTTTGTTCTTGATGATTCACCTATTTCATTTTTCACATTACTAACACTCTTGAAAGACTCTTTGAGCTTATTAAGCTCATTTAACAGCTTTTGGTGTTTCATATTACATTGAGAAATAAGATTGTTTAAGTCTACATTTTTATTTTGAAAGAATTCAAGTTCATCTTGTAAACCTTAGGTTTTTTTCTCAAATTTTAAGTTAGCTTGAGAAAGTAAGTCATTTTTAGCATTTAATTCCGAGATGATCCTTTTTATTTTTTAAGACGAACTCTTTATACTTCTCAACTAACTCATCATATACCTCTTGTAACTCATCATAAGCTTCATGCAATTCATCAAATGTAGATGAGTTAGAGGTTACCATGGAGGAATCCTCCTCAAGAGCCATGAGGCAAAGGTTGGCCATTTCATGTTCCTCATCACTCCAAGTAGCAAGCTTGGATTTGAGCTTTTTCTTCTTCTCAAAGCTCTTCTTCTTGAGTTGAGGGCACTCAGAACGAATATGACTCGGTTTCTTGTACTCATAGCATATGATAGGATCCTTTTCTTCTTCTTTGTTTTTGGTCTAGAAGTCCATTTTTCTTTGAATTTTTCTATCTCAATTGAACCTCATAAATAGTGAGAATCTTTTGGCTATCATAGCCAATTCTTCTAGATCTTACTCCTCACTAGAAGTGCTCTCCTCATGTAGAGAAGCTTTGAGAGCCACTCCTACCTTTTTCTTCTTGTCTACCTCAAGCTTCTCTACTCTTCTTTCTTCTTTCTTCCTTTCATCTTCCCTTCCTTGCTTCATGATCTCATGGGTTAGGAGAGAACCAACTAGCTCATCAATCTTGAGTGTCTTCAAATTCTTAGCCTCAATGATGGAGGTTCTTTTCACATCCCAAGACTCAGGAAGTGAGTAGAGTAGCTTATGGACTAGTTTGTCTTCCGAGATTATCTCTCTAAAACCCTTTAGCCCATTGACGATTGTTGAGAAACGATCGAACATCTTTGAAACGGTTTCGTCGAGCTACATTTTGAAATTCTCATAGCTAAGATTAAGTTACATCACTTGTTCCTTCATATGTAGTCTCAAGTGTATCCCACACTTCCTTAGCACTTTCGATGGAGGAAACTTTGGAGTAGATATCGGGACCAAAAGAGCAAAATAGCATGTGAAGAGCCTTGTCGTTGATTTCAATCTTCTTTCTCTTTTCTTCACTCATTTCATTTTTCCTTTTTGGCACAAGTCTTCCTTCGTCGTCTCTCTTCATCGGAATAGAGGGACCATCTTCAATAGCATCCCAAACAAAATAATCATTGAATTTAATGAAGAGACACATTCGGTTCTTCCAAAAAGGATAGTTGTCACCGTTGAAGAAAGGCGGTTTTGTGGTCGATTGAGACTCGTACATGCTAGAGCCGGAGGTAGATGCCATGGCTTGCTTTGTAGTTGATCACACTCTTCCTAGAATCTCTTCTTGAGGTTGTTAATCCTTCAAAGAGGTAGTCTTTGATACCAATTGTTGAGTGAATCAATCGATTGATCAATGCCAAGAGGGGGTGAATTGGTTTTAAAATTTGTTGGAGAAAGTGGAATAACAAAAATTGAAGAACAAGACAATTTAGAGTGGTTCAAGTTCCAAATGAACTCTACATCCACTACCTTAGCTACCACTAAGGATTTTCCAACAATCCACTAATTGCTCTTCCCCTTTTCAAGGCTTAGGAGGTAACCTTTACAGTACCGGTGAAATTTTCTACCCCAAATTTGACCAAACCCTTACAAGAATAAAAAGAAGAAATTAAGGCAAGAAAGATATCTTTCAATACAAGTTTGCCCCTTTAAATACAAGCACTCAACCCAAATTTGAATACAACATAGGAAATAAACACAACTCAATTTGGGATTTTACAAAAGATAAGAAATTAGGCACTTTGAGCTTGGATTTTTGTAAAGATGTTTCTTTTGGATGCAATAGTTGTTGCTAGTCTTCAATTGGCTTCATTTTATACCTTCTCCATTAATCCTAGCCGTTTGGGTGGTTAGGGTATTGAATATAACTGTTGGGACCCTCTCTTTCCACCATAAATGCACTTCTGCAGCCCATCGTATCGGTATACGGGGATCCGTATTGATACCTGTCTCAATACAGAAAGAGTCGTTGCATAATAACAAGAGGGGCATATCGATACGTGTGTAGGCGTATCAGTACGTGTTAAGAAATTGTTTCGATACGGGTAAGACCATATCGATACCATTATTCTCACAAAGCTCACTGGAAATTTCCGTATCGATACGACAAAGAGCGTATCGGTACGTGACAACCAACACTTTAAAATTCTGTTACCTAACAAATGACACCAACGGTCAAAATCATTTAAGGCTTTTCAATTTTAAAATTCCATTAAATTCGTATCGATACATGTGACACTATGTCGGTACACCATTCAAACTCCTTCCGTTTTTCAGAGAGAGCGTATTGATACAGATTCAATCTGTTTCGATACGGTAAGGGGCGTATCGAAACGCGTTTCTCCAGTGGCCAAGTTTGTAGAAAAGGTATCGATACGACAAGAAGTGTATCGATACGCCTGGACGATTTTCAATGGTTTGGCCTTGGAACACTTAGAAAATATTTTGGAGTTTGAGTTTTTCAAACTAGATTAAAGCCTTGTTGATTTTAAATCTTTTGAGGGACTTAAAAATCTATTTCAAGTTTTTTAATTTAATCCTTAAACTACTTTGTTATATCAAAATCAAACATTGGTTTTACAGTGGATTTTTACATTAATTTTTGCATGCATTCATCCGGATTACCATGGAAAATATTAGTGATCAAGTAAGCACCGTTCTGCGGGCGTAATGAGGGTGCTAATCCTTCCCTACACGTAGCCGTGCCCCCGAAGCCTCAAGAATTCATAATCTCTGGTTTGTTTTTAGGTTTCCAGTCCACCTAATATAATAAAAGGGACTAGTGGCGACTCTGTTATCATAGCTTGGCGACTCCGCTGGGGAAATTTTAAGAGGGCACAACTTTTACTTGATTACGAGTTATTTTCTCAAGTAATACGTTGCATTTTTGTGTGCAATTTTGGTGCTTTAAACTGTCAGTGTATCATAAACATAAGCCTTCTACCCGAGCTTTATTAAACTTAAGTGGAAAAATATAGCAATGCCTTCGTGAGTAACCCTCTGCATGGGCTAGTGAAAGTCTTCCAAGGTCCAGAGTACTAATGCTTTCGTGAGTAACCCTCTGCACATGCATAACATAATGCATCCCCTTGAACCACGTTCAATCTGTAAGCATGTGATGGGCCATGATTGGACATCTTATCAGCTTTAGTAGGGGGATAAGGGCGGTTCGAGAACATTTATAGATCCAAACCTGCATGAATGCATGCTTTTAGAAAGCCCACCCCATTAGAGCCATGTGAAAAACCATAGGTTTTATTTTCTGAATTATTTTTTGTTTTTGAACATTATCCTTGTATTTTATTAATATTATGTACTAACACTTTTCTTGCCTTATTTGTATTTTATAGAGCATACATCGCATTGCATTTTTTTGGTATTTCGAAACATCAGTCAATCAGTGGTCATGAGTGTTCGAGTCACATTGTCCAATTTTGGGGTCCCTTATTCGAACACCGATGTCAGAAATGAGTCCTTAGAGCTTCAGCACCAACACGGAGATAGTGTGCAGAAGGAGACTACCATAGATATGCCGAAGCAAGTGCATATGGGTTTCCCTTGCAATCATCTATCAGGACTGGTCATTGTTTGAGAAAATCTAGAACCCCAAGATTGAGCCATATTCACCTAGAGGTATGGAGACATAGCCCTTTTGCTTGTGGTAGAGATAGAAGAGCCCATGGTTGTAGTGGTTGTTGAGTTTTGAGATCCAGCCTACCGTTGCTTCATGTTCAATCAGGAAGACATGACTCCCACCACAGAAGAGTAGATGGACCTGCTACGCCTAGAGTTAGAGAAGCCTGACAAGATATAATGGAAGGATAAGAACTCCAGTTATTGGAAGAAATTTTCCAAGCTTGTTGGTCTAGACGTGAAGGAGGTGGATACCCATCTCGCCGAAAAAAACAAAAGCCCTTCCTTTACATGGGAATTCATCTATTCCCAGATCATGAAAGAAGTAAAGCATGGAAGGGTTATTGATTTGCTTGCGTTGGCCATTTATGAGTTAGTAATTTTCTCTAAAGTTTCCGGGCATATTGAAATATCCATAGTAGAATTGCTAGTCCAAAAAAACATGAATCATATATTGGCAATTTTGGCGGAAACATTCATATCCCTAAACGTTTGTCTAACTCGAAGAAGAGGTCGCTTCACCGGGTGCTCACAACTCCTTTACTTATGGTTGCGGAGTCATTTTCGGGACAATGAAAAGATAAGCAAACACATGACTTCTAGAGGTTTAGTCCCGATTAGAGAACTTACCAGGAAACAGTGGCAACGTAACATGAAGCAAGAACTTTCCGACAATGACATCACATGGAGAGCCTCGTGGATGTACCTAGTGCCGATTCTTTACAAGTGCATAAAGATGAAATGGGTCCCTCTCATAGGCTTGTGGGGAGCCACTAGTTATGCCCCTTTGCTCGTACAACGCCAGTGTGGGTCATGACAATTCATTCATGTTACACATGGGCTACGTCAAGAGGAATTCTCTTACACAGAGGATAATTCCATAAAGTGTAACCCCCTCGACCTGGCTTGGCCGATAGACTGAACCAAGCGGATCACACGGGGAATATTGAAGTAAACTAGGAAAGTTTACCTAAGTAAACGACATTTTTTCTTTTTATCTTGTCTAGATTAATCTTAGGTTCCTATGTGTATGTACGCAAGCAGCGGATAAAACATCAACACGTTCGTCAAAAACAATTAAAGCCAATTAAGGTTTAGGGACCATTTTGTAAATTTGGAAAACTTTAAGGACTTTTGTCAAATTCAAGTTACCAACCTTTAATTAAGTTTGTTACATGCTTATTGGTGAAAAATCAGCTCAAAAAGACATATAGAACTCATCCAATTGCATACAAGATGAACAGGGACCAAAATGTAAGAAGCAGAAACTCATAACAATTCAAATTCCTCATCCAACAGTCTGGTGTTCCGAAATAAGAAGCCCCCATTTCAATACATCCGTTTCGAAACATAAATGCCCGTTCCGAAACCCCTCTAAACAGGTTCCGGTACAAAAGTTCACCGAGGCAAAATGTTCCGGAACATGCTTCACCGTTCCGAAACATCAAGGCCATTATAAGCCATTGTTCTGAAACATGTAATGGCGTTCCGAAACGCTTGGGCCTGCAACTTTCCAAAAAGCTGTTTTAAACTGTTTTTACCCTCCGGAATCATCCTGACACATGCCTCAACATATATACAACTTGTATACACATCAAAGATCACATATACGAAGCACAAGCATCATCAAACCATCATTTCCACAAACTATGATACTAAAGGCATGCTTCCTAGATGTCAAAAGCACAAAAGGCTAAAAACCAATTGCAAGCATAAACCAATACTCAATGGCCATTTACAAATCCAAATATGCATCATAAACTTGCTCAAAACCAGAAATCAACAAATCAATAACGTCCAATGCATCGGACACCCCCATAGCCCTTATTACGCTAGTTCAAAAGCTCAACATACTTTTAAAAAAATGTCTTGGTGTGATTCCTCGAAGAGGCTGCCTCCAAAAGTCTAATAATCTGCATTGATGAAACAAAGAGAGCACAAGCATACAAGCTTAGTGAGGGTTGCTCAAAACCACAAACATCATCAATGCACAAAACCGTTTTACACTCTTTACAAAACCAACATGCCTTTCTTGATAAAACATGCACTTTTTCACCAAACTTACTGATTTAAACGTCATGCAACATGATCCAAATCAAAACCAGCAATTAAACCATTGCTACTCATTTTCCAAGCTTTCCAAGCATAAACACCATTATGCTAAGCTTAAACCAAAACATGCATTAGCAACATTTTCCGCATTATACAATTCCCTTATATTGGCTCACAAGTGATGACAACAATCTCAAAATAAAGTATCGGATACACGGATTACCAAGGGTTGTCCCACACCCTTCATACCCCCTACCGACATTTCAAGGTTCACACACGAGAGCGACCCTCCATCGTTGTGACACCCATGGTGGAGTTTTCGGTACAATCACAACCCCTCAACACCACTCATCGGTAGGTGTATAATCCACTAACGAGAGACGAGACAAAACACAAGGTTCGCACCCGGGAGCTACCCTCAACCGTTGCAACCTTAAACAATCCTCAATCATTAGGTTACTTGGATGAAGTATTCGGTACAATCTCAACCCCTCAACATCCAAGGCAACTTGTTTATAGTGCACTCAATCCTATATCCAGCTAACTATATCCGATTTCATTTATAAAACACTTTAAAACACATCACTTGCCAATATAGTCCATACCATCTGCATAACTCACTGTTTTTACAAAGCATTCATGATATGCCATCAACAAGCATTAAACCATGATTAAAACCTCATGCATCAACACATGCATACAAGGACCACTTACCTAGTGCATCCTTAAACCACATGGCATCATCATACACAATTCATATCCTCAAAAACATGCTTTAAAACAATAGGTAAATGCATTTAAAATCAAGTGCAACCAAAGGCTCAGAACTAGTACCACTAAGAGAGAAATTTCGATTTACTTACTTCAGAACTTAATAAAGCGTTTCAAGCTCTTATTAAGTTCTCAAAACCTTTTCCAAAACATTTCCACGCTGGAAAACCAAATTCCACTCATCGACTCGCGATACCATGCTTGCCGATACAACCATCGATCTTCTAAAACCTCCAAAAACAATTTGTTTGCTTCCAGATTGATATTCCCTGTTTTCAACACATCAAAACAGAGGTTCAATGCATTAAAATGCATCCAAAACCCCATCATACACAAGAAATACCGCAACCCTGCTCTAAAGCAACAAAACACCCATCTGAAACAACCAAAAACTTAATCGATTGACCTCAAACCTTAGCCCAGCCATTACCCAACTCATCCAACACATTCTAGGCATTAATCAACATCAAAAAACAACCTAAAACCAACCTTATACCTCCAGCAACTCGAAATCCCCAAGAACACCTAAAAAACTCTCCTTCAACACCAAAAGCCTTTCAAAACCCATTTAGAAACAACCTCAAAACAGCCAAATCAATTAAAGTCTGAAAATCACCCTTTTAAACCCATTTTCCATCAAGATTTCAAGAGTTTAATATTCTAACAACAAAACCTCAATCAAAATCAGTATTAAAGAGTCAAATATCTTTGGAATTTCATTAAAGAACTTAGATTAGAGGGATAACATGAAAATTACCTCTAATCCTTGCTTCTCCTCAAATTTGGCAAGTTTTGCTTGAAGAAAATTGAAGGAAAATGAGAGAAATCAATGGAAAATGATAGGAATCAAGAGAGGATTTGAGAGCAAAAGATTTCTGGAAAATTGAAAGAAAAGAAGGGTGTTTGGCTGAAGCAAAAGAGAGAAATGAAAATGATCGTGAAAAACTTTTCAACCGCTTAACTAACTTTTTAATTAAACCAAATTAAAAAGCCTTTTAATTTTTAATAGCACTTAAATCACATGCCAAATTAGGGAAAAGTCATAATTTCCAAGTAGCTCCCTAAAGATTCTAAGATTTTGACTCTTCTTGAAAACCCATTTTTCAACTTTTAAATCTTTACATTTTGGTCACTACCCAAAATGTATACTTTCGAAAACTCGTTTTGTAAAATTGATTTTACCAACCTCTTAAACACCATTTTAGAGGATTTTAGAAATTTTTATCACATTTTTATCTTATCCCGAACTCTGATCTCCCTAAACCACCTTTTAAACGGTTCGAACAACCGTCACTGATTCCACCGATCAAACCTGGCTCCCCAAAACATCTAAGCCCATAATCAGGGCGTTACATAAAGCGAGTCATGGAGTTGGTTAGTGAGTGGAAACAAACATATCGGATGAAGGTGGCCCTATTTTTCAGTGTTGTACCCGAGTATACTAATTGAAGAAAGCAAAGGATTGACAACATATGTGTTCCAATCTTGATAAGCCCTTCGGATAATCCTTAGCCTCGCATCCTGATGACCGAGCTAGAAATCTACAAACAAGACTTTGAGAAAGAAAAGAAAAAGCTGTGCGGAAGAGTCACGGAACTCGAAAGCAAGCCCATCGTCGAACAACACCAGAGAGGGTGTTGAGTGCATAAAAGTTCTATATTTTCCCCTTATTTACCCATATTTTTGCTGCACTAAAGCATGATTCATTGCATTTAGGATAGATTTTTCTAGATACATCATAATTAGAGAAAATTGCACAGTTGCTACTGATTTTGGTTACTTTTGTAGGTATCTGCTGCGACAGACCAAGGGAAGCAAAGGAGCAGAGGTGAATTGCAGAGCTGGAGTCGAGAAGCAAAGGCTGTCGTGACATTTGCCGTGGCAGCCATGACGATAGAAGAATGATGAGGTGGAAAAGTAAAGTGGATCTCGACAGATAGAGGATTTCAAGCCGGTCTATCGTGGACCACTCCCATATTTTTCTAAGCCCGGAAGCAGAATGAAGGCCAAGCCCAAAGTTCAAGGAAGAAACTCAAGGCAAAAAAAGAGGACGAATTCAAGGCATCTACTCAGAAGATTTAGTCTTTAATAGAGTTGCAATTTAATTCGAAATTGTATTCTTGCCATATTAGAAAACTTGGACCCAAGGCCTATATAAAGGCATGTAATTTGACCTAGGGAAGGATATCTCATTCCTAGCCGTCTTCCCCTAAACCCCTATCATTTTCCCTTCTTTACCATGTTCTAAACTCCCCCTAGGGCTAAGGGTTGATTCTGTAAAGTAGTTGCAGGATTGTATTGTTTTATGAATTTTCTGTCGAGTAATAAAAACTTCAAGTTTATTTACTCTAGTTTTTCATATCTCATAAGAGCATCGGAAGATCTTTGTGAGGTTATCCATTTGTTTCATATCAGGAGAGTGAAGCATACGAAAAGAGCAAATACGTGTGTTCCAGTTAATGGTTGAACCATCTTGGCTTAGGGATAAGTACAAGGTTAAGTGGCTAAAGAAGAATTCAACAACATTGGTGTTCACCCTTTGATTCACACCGGGAGGTATCATCCAAGAAGTGTTCATCAATAAAACTTGGACCTAGGGATAGGACAAGTCATAATAGGGATTCTTGCCAAGCTTGAAGTACAGAGTTGTTGATCGCTGCCGCGACATCAACAGACCTCTACTGCGACAGGTGCTGCTGCGACAGGAACGACGACAGACAACATAAGTTCCTCTAACAGTGCAACGCCTGCACTACTGAGCAATTAAATACCGGCCTATTCTCTAAATCTGAATCCTTTATCTTTTATTTAGTTTTTACTCAAGATTACTTCACCCATTCATTTAAACTATTTCTTTCTCTTGTGCAACAATTCAAGGATAGAGTTATTTCCAGTCCCTGTGGAGACGATATCCGATACTCTAGTATCACATTACTACTTGCGTCGTGTACACTTGCACTATTTGCGATATGACTCTTTTACACGCAACAAGTTTTTGGCACCGTTGCCGTGGACTGGCAAAATACCTTTACCTTTTTATTACTGCACTTTATTTTTATTTTCTGTTTTTAGTGGTGTTATTTACCCCATGGTTTTCACAAGGTTTTCTAATTGCTTATGCGCAGATCTAGACGAGGTAAAGAACCTGAGTACGAACTAAATCCAAAAATCGAACGCACGTACCAACTCAGGAACCAAGCCCGACTCTTGATAGAAAGAAACAAGTATCTTGAAGAGATACTGGAAGCAATGATGAACGGAAGGCAAGGTAATGGGATAGATGACCCCAAAAACAGCGGCCTAAAACTATAGTTCATCTTATCCATACATCAACTATAATCCATGGAGAACAACTATCTCAATCTAGTCAATTAAACTAATTTCAGGATTGAAATTGTAAAACTAATTTTAGATTACTATCAACCAACAAGAATCATTAGTACCCATTACAAATTATTAGGTTTGAACAAACTAGCCATAATTTGTTCTCAAAACCATCACAAAACAATTAAACTCAATTAAATTCATTTTAATGGAATTTCAATAAGAAATCATAGCTCACCTTGCTTGATAGGAGTACAACCAAAATAAGCTCCCCTTGTATTCTAACGTGAAAACCATTGTTGACCAAAATCCACCGATTTGTTTAAATTTAAAAAAATCATTTGAATGAAAAATATTTTAGAAATAGGTTCGAAAAATCAATTGATCATTGAAAAACACTTTAGTAATGTAGAAAATACGAAAACAATAGTTTTATTTGAAAGAAAATTTAGAAAACCGTGTTTTAGAGAAAATATTAACCATCGGTAGTATTTTTAGTTTTTTTTTAACAAAAGAAAATTGAGTTTGTTAAAATGCAAAGGGTGAAACTGCTCCTTAAAGATTCTTAGCCCGTGTCCCCATTCTATTTAATTCACACAAACAAGTTTTTAAAACCAAATTGTCTTTTTTTTGTTATCAAAAGCATAATTCTTGTTATTTGATGACCAATTAAATAACCTTCCAAAACATTAGCCATGCCCATTTTTTTCATATTCCTTTGAACACATTCGACTATTAACCCGAAACTATTTAACTAACTAAACCCAACGGAAACCAACAAACGTCCAAATCAATAGAACATCTCTTGCGATAACCTCACTAACAGTGCAACAATCTCATAGAATTCCTCAACAAACTTCGATAATAAATAATTGAACCCGAAAACACCACGTACTTTTGGCACCAACCTTGGTTGTTTCAAATCTAGCACATCTATAAATTATGAGAATAAATCTATAACGTCCTCTACGATTCATGAGACCTAAGAGAATGTACCCAATCAAACCCAATTATCTCACTACACTGCTTACATCATTATCTCATCGGCCTTCGAAAAATTCATTCGTAAGTGTGAACATATGTATGCATGATTACTTATATGCCCTAATAGATGTCTATGTGTATGTATGCAAAAACCTCAAATGTCATGACCAAATGTATGCATGTACTGACATATTTAAATATAGACATATATGTATGTAAGCATTGTGCATGTTTAACTATTCACACTTACCAATAACATTCTCAGAACCAATATTTCTTTCACCATGCTGAAACTCGCACTTACCAAAATATGGAACAAACATTTGCTTTGCTACAAACGCCTGCTAATCATTTCTTAGTTGTCGATCAAGATCCTTCTCGGTACAATTTTACATGAGAATACCACTACTCTTGTTATTCACGAAATCAAGTATTCATATAATACTCAATTCATTGCAATCTCGAATGTCACTAAAGCATTCGTTGTCTACACGACAAAACCGAAAACCCATAACAACCACAAGCTCCCATCATCCTTAGCAACCACGCCGATGCTTAAAAAAACAGAACTTCTGCTCCAACATATCCACAAACCAACCATGACCATAATTACGTTCTCAAATCATACATTTCCTTGTCTCCCAACAACATGACACAAAAAGGTTTTGATCCTGAACATCAACTTCCTTGCATGATGCGTATATCTTAACCTTATCAACTTAAACACTCTGAATTCCTCATTTGAACCTCAGTCGAAGCTTTCTCGAGCATACTTTATAAAAACTGATATTACTATCAAGCATACGACACCTTACATCATACTCCCTTTAATTTACATCACTTCACCAACTTCTTGTCTTTAAAATGCACATCGCTAACATTGATGATAATAACCACTTTTAATATTTGAAATAGTGGACCAAAGCCACCTATAAACTCACGAACGAGGACAATGTCACTCAAGTTCAGATACCATTTTTAACTACTATTGATTGAGGACCAGGTCAACTCAAGATCGAAAATCACTTTTCTTATACTATCGATAACCCAAACAACGCTTACTAACATCAGAAGTAATTATCGAATAAATTATTTCTCATTTAAAATCAAATTCATTACCAGTGTTTAAACCTGAAATTTGGGGTGTAGGCTCGACAAGTGATCCAAGACAAACCTGCAAAAACCTTTTAAAAAACAATTGTAATAGGCAATGTGTTCCTGGTTAACTCCAACAAAAGCAATTAACAACATGAGTACATATGAAACACTTTTGTCAATTTATCAAAATAACCAAATCAAACTCTATCCGTTCGAGGTTGTTAACCAGGCTTTGATACCAACAAATGAAATCCCCTTGGCTCGGCCTAGGCGTTGAACCTGAACCAAGAAGATCACATTGGGTTTGCCGGAGCAAACCCGAACAGTCTTACTCGAATTACATTCCATTTTTTCTTTTACTTGTCTAGATGCATTATTAAGACCTATGGTGTTCATACAAGTAGAGGTTCAATTTTCATTCGATACGAATGTCAACAAGGCACTCAATTGCAAAACAAGCATTCTAGGGACCAAAATGCAAATCCGAATAACTACAGGGACTTATTCAAGTTTAAGGTTACCAATAATTAAATAATTATGTTTCATGCTAGCGTGTCAAATTTCAGCTCAAACAGATAACAAATAACCATCCAATTAAACGAAATACGAAATTAAGGACTAAATCGTAAAACTGTTAAAGAACAGAGACTAGCACGTTTATAAAAGCTTATTTCATCAATTAGATACATTAAAAGTATGCTTGCAAAATCTCAGGTCAAACGGACATCATTTACCTATTCAATTGATACAACAACATACGGTGACCAAAATGTAAATAATCCAAACTTTGTAAAAGCCATTAACGGAATTAACTACCGAACGTACCGATACAATATTAACTCGTACCGACCCCCAAGGGATTTATTTGAATAGAGGATTCCATTAGCTGAAACGTGCACCTTTACGGTTACCCCTGTACCACAATATGATACAAAATACACAAGGGCGTATCGATACGGTGGCTAACTGTACCGATACTCCGTTCAAAATTCCTAAACATATGAACCTTTTATAGAACCGCATACCAACCCTAAGAGTCTCATACGGGTACAACTGTACATATAATGACCTTGTGGCCAAACATATGACATCTCGGCTCACTTAACTACATGCCAATTAATCAAAACAATTCATATTCAAACAATAATCTAGAGGCATGCTTATTAACAATATAAAGCATTAACCAATAATCATCAAATGGTCAATATCCCAAAAATAGGCCAAAGACCAATTACGAAATAGAAGTACATGGCTATGTACACTTAGAATGCAAACATTTGATCCAATCATTATTTAAACCATTAGATCATAACCAATATGTGTACTTGGCTTTAAATAAAATAAACATCAAACACCTTAAATAAAATCATCCAACATAATATAAAATCCAACCATATAATCATGCCTTATAACAAAAATTGCATCCTCACGATTAACCCACATTGCCTTATTACAAATAGTTTAAGCACCGTAAAACTGTAACACCCCTTCCCGGTCTAGTTGAGAACCGGGTCGGAAGGTGAAACCGATGATCAATATAGAAGTCGGTGCACTAAAATTTCATTTTATTAGTAACATTTTCAACCATATCATACAAAAAATCGTCACAATCAAATAAATCACTCCAAATTACTCATATACGCAGTGATTAACCATTCAAGGACTTAATCGCAATCATTATAAGTTTTAGGGACCAAAATGTAAACTCGATAAATTAGGGGTGCATCAATGCATTTTATTTTAACATATTGAAATCCACTTCATTAATATCCTACCTGTAAAATTTCATGCAATTAGAAGATCATTATCTTATTCAATTTAACCTTACAACATTCAGTGACCAAACTGTGAAACTTGTAATATGTTTAGTAGTCTTTAACTAACTTAATTAACTCTGTATCGAAACACCATAGGGCTATTTCGAAAAGGGTGAATGGTGGTCAACTCCTGTTGACTTTACCCTTTAGACCGTATCGGTACGAGCCTACCCTGTATCGAAACGGGTTGACCTCCCTTGACTTTGACTTTGACCCGTTTCAATATGCTACAAACCTGTATCGAAACGAGAGATTCCAGAGACCAAATGTTTTGAAACGACCATGGACCGTTCCGATACACCTTATTTCTCAGACCAAACTGTGCTTACATGTATCGAAACGCCATCAATCGTTTCGATACGGCCTGACCTTTAATGACAGATTTTTGCTGGTATTTATTCAATTTGACCTATCGAACAATGTCCAAATGCAATGACACTTTACCCACAATATTTCAATGGTATAAACTATTAGCATGCCAAATTTCATGATCATATGAATCCATTTACTATGTTTTTATCTTTTTGAGCTAAATATGTATTCATATACCATTTTAAACCAACCAAAAAGGCCATTATCCATATTACAACTTAGGCATTACACCAACACAACAAAATGGGCATCAATGACTAGTTCAACTACTTTGCCACCTTCCTAGGAGTTTATAAGTCAAAAACACAATACTTGAGGCTTGTAGTAACTTGTCTTGCCTTTGTGATCCGATCTTCCGATACACAATCTTTCATCTTAAAAAATGCATGAGATGAGACACGTTAGGCATACATTGCCTAGTGAGGTAGTTATAAACAATATGATTAACAATATATATATATATATATGATCTCATGCTCATCAAAGTCAATGCTATGCATCATTATACAATGTTCAACATGTTTATTTCATCATTAATCCTTGGATTGAATCAAGATAATGGATACGCGAATTCCTACGCCCCGCCAAATCAGTGAATGGTCCAATCCCTCCGCCTTGCCAATATGGCAAATATCAATACACATCCCTCCGCCTCGCCAAATCAATATAGGTCGTAGCCTTAGAACCGTAGCCCATCCATACACTGAGCTCATGAATTACATGGCAAGCCAATTGTATCCAATGTCCATTCCAATCCAAGGTTCCAATGTCCATATCCATTTCAATAATCAATGAGTATTCCAAAGACCAATGATTTCAATATCATCGATAGCCAATGTGTGTTATAATCAATGTTTCATGGTTCAATGCCAATGACAATAATCGATGTTTTCTTAGAAATGTTTTCATATCAATATTTATAAAACGACATTGTACAAAGACGATACTAATAACTGTGACCGATGCTAAATGACAAAATTACCGACACTTACCAAGGTGTCCGATTAACCATCCAATGCAATTTCTTCAATAACAATGTTATCGATGTAATATAAAATTCTTAAATAATAATTCTGGGAGGCCTTCGCCTAAACCCAAGACTCTGACTACACTCACCTTGACAATCCGAAGCATTCAAGGCTCTCGGATAACAATCCCCTTGTTCCTAGCTTGAGATGGAGACGGTGAAACCTCTTTCTCCACTTCTTGAGCTAGAAAAACAATAGAAAACTATTAGGATCGATATTTCGATATCAAAATCAACACAACGATATCAAAATCGATATCCGACTTCAATATAAACTCTAATCGATATCCGAGCGATAGTAACAATTCGATATATATGGATCGAAGAAAACCAAGCTTAAGATTATCTCTAATGCAGGTTCTTTCTAAGTTGAAGTAGATGAGGAAGATGAAGGTTTGAGCTTTGAGAATTTCTCGGTAAGTCTTTATTTCCTTATTAATTTGTTTTATCAATATAAAATTTGGTTATTTAGCTTTCCTTTTGTAACCGCCTCGTCCCAGTCTGGACGACTGACCAGTCCGAGTAGGTTACACGGGGAAAACCGAAGTGAAACCCGTTAAGGTCCCACCTCGATTAGCAACCTTAGAAAATTTTTCTTCAATTATCTTGTCTAGATGTCTCGTTAGTCCTATGTGTGAAAAACGACAGCGGAAAAACAAGGACAAGACGATGCATACTGAACGTAAGTTAATTTAAATTTACCAAGTGTCAAGTTAGTCTGATTTCTTGCATACTTGACCAAGCCTTACATAAACGATGCATACGAGAGTCTAAAGAAACCTTACGACAAATGGGAACCAATCCCGACATCCGAGAACCCTTAAAGACGCCAAAAGCCCAATTTACAGGCCAGTGTTTCGAAACAGGCTTGTATGTTTCGATACACGGGCCCCAGTTTAAAATTCAGACCAGACTGTACCAATACGGTCCCCTCCGTTCTGGTACGGGGATCTCCATTAACTAAGCGTTCTGACACAGGTTCCGAAACAAGCCTTCACAATGGAAATTCGTTCCGATACGTGTA
The DNA here is from genome assembly GCA_958450335.1 of Hibiscus tridactylites. NCBI lineage: Eukaryota > Viridiplantae > Streptophyta > Magnoliopsida > Malvales > Malvaceae > Hibiscus > Hibiscus tridactylites. The sequence goes on from OY288269.1 coordinate 32,734,036, forward strand.
CCGAAACGGGTACTCACAATGTCAAACTGTATCGAAACGCGTTCTGATACGGGTATCCCTGGAGCTAAACCCATTTCGAAACCACCTCACGCGTTTCAAAACGCCTGCAATCTGTAAGACTCTAAAAATAGTTTTAAGCATCTCCGAGTGTTCCCAAACATCCCCAAAACCACGAGAAACGAGAAACAGCATGCATACACATACTCTAGAGGCATTTCACCCTACTTCAAGCATGATCAAACACTTATCATACATTCAAGACCAAACAATTCGAAAGAACATACATCCAAGGTTAATCATTTAAAGAAACAAGTATTCACCAAGTACATTGCATAACAAGGTTTACATGCTTTTAGACAAAAAACATAAGCATCATGGAACATGGTTATAAGCCTTCAAAACACAAAACATTTAGGCAACAACATAAACATGGTTTACAAATCCACATCAAAGGCATTAACAATTAAAACCAACACATAGGACTCTATCAACGCTCATACAAAACACGTAGCATCCCCATTGCTAAACTACAACATTATTTACTAAACCATACTTGAGCAGCTACTACAAGCTTGGACGCCCTTTCCTTGCTCCTTGCTAACTCCACGCTAATGATCTGCATTGTCGAAAACAAGAGCGTAAGCTAGAAGCTTAGTGAGGGAGCTCTAAAACAAAACAACGACAATGCAGGGTTGAAAGCTTATCATCCTTAAGAAATTTTACAAGCATACATATGCACCAACATAACAACATAGCTAAACATCACAGGAATGCATGAACATGGCATCTTACCTCAGGTTATGCTCCACAAGATATAACAATTATCTTAACAACAACCACACATGAACAAGTATATTGGCAACTATTAGTTTACTAGGATATGCGGATAACATCCGTTGGGATTTTCACCCCCAACGTACTCGAAAACACATTACCTTCCGGTGGGATTACACTCATCACCGTTCCTTGCATGGATCTGATTACACTCATCATCACATGCCCTTACAGATGGGATTCCACTCATCATCACATAATAATATATTCCGGTGGAATATTACTTCACCGTAATCCTCCTTGATGACTATACGTCACCAAGGCCACGCTCGAATTTAACTCAACCGTGTGCACACTCATCCTAATGATCGATCAGTTATACCCAGTAATTAACTAGTGCCAATCATACCACACAAGCCACACTATGATTTAACAATCATGCTCACAACATATCATCATCGAGGGACAACATCAACATATACCACCACATGCTTAATCGAGCACATACTATGGAAAACCACATTTAAGCACGTTAAGAAAAAACACATAAAACAAACAAGAGATTAAACTACCAACTTAATCCCCTCCTTGGATTGGCCTACCAAGCACAATCCAACACCACTACCACAGACTTGAACCAATTTAAAATCATTTAAAGTAATCCACTCACCACACTTCATTAAGAAACCCGAGAAAAGCCGAATCAAGCCTCCACAATTTCCGGAATCGTGCTCGAAGCTTCTCCAACGGTTTCCCTTGATTCTAACCAATAAAAAAACACATTACTCAACCAAATCATTCACAAACACTTTCACAACCCAAACTACGACCATAAAGCCAATTCTCTACAATTTCAAACCATGAACCAACCCAAAGATCCTCATTTTCGTACTCCCTCACAACCCAACAGAAATCTATGAATTCCAACACCTAAACCGACATTAAACACCTTCAAAACAACTTTCTAGTATCAATATAACACTAGCCGAACTCCCCTTCACAAAGCCACTCCAAAAACTCACGTTTTGACCCTTTTAAAATACCCACAAAAACCCATTTCGGGATTTTTGATAAAACCCCACCATTTTGAGTTATAAAGTACTTAAGGGCAAGATTAAAACATATCTTAACTCTACAAATCAAAAGCAAATCGAAGAGCCATTAAAGGTCCAACCTTTTTCTCAAACTTTGAAAACTTGAAGAACTATAAATATGGTGTTTTTGAAAGTCTAAAACAGTGGAAATGTTCGGAATAAAAAGGAGAAGTCAAAGCGTGCTTACCTCGTTGAAAACACTTGAAATGGTGAAGAACTTTGATGGGATAGTTTTTAGGGGTTTGGGAGGGTTCAATGTCGTGAAAATAAAAACCAAGGAAGAAGATGAGCACTTTTTGTCAAAAGGCTCTTTTTACTCATCCTTTACCCTTATTTAAAAATTTACCAAAATGCCCTTAATGCAAATCAAGCCCAATTAAATTTTAAAGCAAAGCCCATTGCAATTAAAACGAGCCCAACAACTCAAACCCGATTCACACCCCAACTCCCGACCCCTAAACCGGGTGTTACAACTCTCCCCCACTTAAGGAATTTCGTCCTCGAAATTACCTGACTGAAAGAGATAAGGAAACTGCCTTTCCATATCCTCCTTTCTCTCCCAAGTGGCCTCGTCCACTCCTCGACGTTGCCACCTCACTTTGACCAACTCAATCAATCTACCACACAACACTTTGCTGTCTGAGGCTCAGATCTCAACCGGTTCCTCATCATACGTCAAATCCGGATTCAATTCAATCTCTTCCACATGCATAACATGCGACGGATCTGATCTATACTTACGAAGCATCGAAACATGGAACACATCGTGAATCTTCTCTAGCTCAGATGGCAAACGTAACTGATAAGCAACCGGACCGACTCGCCTCACAATTTCATACGACCCAATGTACCTTGAACTCAACTTCCCTCTTCTGCCAAATCTCATAACCTTCTTCCACGGATAGACTTTTAAGAACACTCTATCTCCCACAGAATACTCAACTTCTTTCCTCTTCAAGTCGACATAGGACTTCTGCCTATCCGAAGTTGCCTTCAAACGATCACAAATCAATTTCACCTTTTTGGTAGTTCCCTTAAGCAAATCCGACATCGGTAACAACTTCTGACCTACTTCAGCCCAACAAATCGGAGTTCTACATTTTCTACCATACAAAGCCTCATACGGAGCCATCTGAATGCTCGACTGAAAACTGTTATTATATGCGAACTCGACTAAAGGCAAGTGTTTTTCCAAAGTACCCTGAAAATCAATGATGCAAAAACGCAACAAATCCTCTAAAATCTGTATAACCCTCTTTGACTGAGCATCTGACTGAGGATGATACGACGTGCTGAAATTCAATCGGGTACCCAAAGCTGTATGCAAACACTTCCAAAATTGGGTTGTAAATCTCAGATCTCTATCTTACACAATCGACTTCGGCACACCATGCAGTCTCACGATCTCACTGATGTACAAATCGGCCAATCTATCTATGGAGTAAGTCGTATTAACAGCTACGAAGTGAGCACACTTCGTGAAGCGGTCAACTATAACCCAGACTGAGTTCTTCTTCGTAGGAGTCAAAGGCAAAACCGAAACGAAATCCATAGTGATATTCTGCCTTAACTCTCTGACATACCATGCGCTTGCTCACAAAATAGGCAACATCTCTTTTCAGACCAACCCAATAATATCCATTCTTCAAATCACGATACATCTCCGTACTACAGGGATGCATAGAAAACGGGATATTGTTTGCTTCGATCGAGATCATACATCTCAAATCACTGTCATCCGACACAACTATTCTCTCTGAAACACAAGACCCCATCAACACTGAAACTGTAGTATGATGGTTTACCCTCGGCTATGTCTTGCACGTGAGGTGCCAAAGATCTATCTAAAAGTTGTTTCTCTCTAATCAACTGGCCTACGATAGGTCTAACCTAAAGCTCGGCCACTTAACCACCATCAACGAACAAACTCAAACTAGCAAACATGGCTCTCAACTGAATGGCTACCTTCCTACTCAAAGCATCTGCCACTACATTGGCTTTACCCGGATGGTACTCAATTGTAAGATCATAGTCCTTAAGGAACTCTAGCCACCTACGTTGTCTAAGGTTCAACTCTCTTTGTGTCATGATATACTTCAGACTCTTGTGATCCGTGTACACTGTGCATTTCTCACCATACAAATAATGTCTTCAAATATTCAAGGCAAACACAACTGCGACTAGCTCTATGTCGTGTGTCGGATAGTTACGCCCATGAGTCTTCAACTGTCTCGAGGCATAAACCACCACTCTTCTTTCTTGAATGAGAACACAAACTAACCCTACATATGAAGCATCACTGTAGACTACATACTCTTTCCCCGACTCTGGCTGAATCAAAATCGACGCATTGGTTAAAGCTTCTTTCAATTACTCAAAGGCTTGCTGTCTCGCATCTGACCACTCAAACTGAACATTCTTCTGAAGTAACTTTGTCAGAGCAGCGGCTATCTTCGAGAAACCTTCCACAAAGCTCCTATAGTAACCGGCTAAGCCTAGAAAACTACGAATCTCTGTCACAGACTTAAGTTGCTTCCACTCAACAATGGCCTGTATCTTCTTCGGATCAACTCTAATCCCCTCGGCTGACACTACATGTCCTAGAAAGACTACTTCTTGGATCCAGAACTCACATTTACTCAACTTTGCATACAACTGGTTGTCTAGCAAAGTCTGCAAAACCAACCTCAAATGTTGGTCATGAACTTCCTCGGTACGCGAATACACCAAAATGTCATCTATGAAAACAACTACAAACTGGTCTAAGTACTGATAGAAGATTCTATTCATCTTGTCCATAAAAGCAGCCGGTGCCTTAGTCAACCCAAACGGCATGACTAAGAACTCATAGTGACCATATCTAGTCCTAAAAGCTGTCTTCGGTACATCAACCTCTTTCAACTTCAACTGGTAATAACCAGATCTCAAGTCAATCTTCGAAAAGAATCACGCCCCTCTTAACTGATCGAACAAGTAATCAATACGCGACAAAGGATATTGGTTCTTCAATGTCAACTGATTCAACTGTCTCTAATCAATGCACATTCTTATACTACCGTCTTTCTTCTTCACAAACAAAACTGGAGCGCCCCAAGGCGAAGAACTCGGACGGATAAAGCCTCTATCTGACAACTCTTGCAACTGAGTCTTCAACTCTTTCAGTTCTTTTGGTGCCATACGATATGGAGCAATCGAAACATGAGCAGAATATGAATAAGTCTCTATAGCAAACTCTACCTCTCTATCAGGCGGTAAATCCGACAATTCTTCCGGAAACACACTCGGAAAATCACACATTGTTTTGATATCCTGAGGTCTAACTTCACTCATATTCGGATTCATTACGTAGGCCAAGTACGCCTTACAACCCAACTCAACTAACCTCTGAGCCTCTAAAGCTAAAACAACATTCAATAAGAACTTCACGATCTCACCTACTACCACAATCTCATAATCATCCGCAAGCTTCAAGAAAACCCTCTTAGTCTCAAAATCTATCTTAGCTCTATGTTCTGTAAGCCACTTCATACCCAGAATTACATCAAAGCCATAAAACAGTAACTCCATCATATCCACTGGAAATACATGCCCCTAAACCATTAACAGACACCTTCTGTACATCTTCCTAACAACTACTGTATCCCCGAAGGAACTAGTAACACTAACACCTACCTCTAGTACCTCACAAGGTAAATTCAACATCTTTTCATGCTCACTCAAAATATAAGAATGCGTAGACCCGGAGTCAATCAAAGAAAGAAAACTCAGAGATTGTATCTAGAAGTTACCTGCAATCACATCCGTGTCGTTCTGCCCCTCACGCTGAGCATAAACTCTAGCCCGACCTCCGCCCTCTGGCTGAACCGCAACTACATGCGCTAGGTTCCTCTGCCATCATTTCTCGGCTGGAAGTTACCTCGACCCCGCCCAGGGCCTCTCTGAAAATCAACAGCTCTAGCAGGAGCCTGAACTGGTGCATACCCAGCCTGATGTGGACAATCACGCCTAATGTGATCTCTAGCTCCACAGTTCCAACACGAGTGAAAGTTCCCCCAACACTCACGGGTGTGATGCCTCCCACATCAAGCACACTGGGGCGGACTCCCACCAGCTCTCTGGCCCTAATGGCCCCTATCGTGGTTACCACCACCACGTCTATGGTCAAAGTGATGCCTATTTTCCTGATGCCTCTTGGCATCACCTCTATCAAAGTTGCCAGACCTCTTCTGGGAACTAGAACCACCAGAACCTTTGGTCAAACCCAAACAATGCTCTATGTCCTTGGCCCTAGCGACCAAGACATCAAAGTTTGTGTAGTTAGTAGCCAAGATGTACCTCTTTATCTCTTCGCTCAACCCATAACGGAAATGTTCACAATGTTCCCTCTCAGTAGGAACTAGCTCAAATGCATACTGACTCAATCTGATAAACCGTATCTCATACTCAGTCACGGTCAACTTACCCTGAAGCAAAGCCATGGACTCTCTCTTCTTCTCACCAAGATAACGGGGACCTAGATACTTCTTGCGAAAAGCTGACTCAAAGAACTCCCATGTGATCTCGGCATCTGGCATGCCCGTAGTAATGGTGACTCACCAAGTGTAGGCATCCCCTTGAAGCAACGAAACAACGCACCCAAGCCTGCATGCTCTAGTACAACCCATCTGTGATAGAATATGGACAGTCTTGTCAAACCAAGTCTCGGATCTCTCGAGAGCCAACCCTCGGAACTCTTCGCCTCCTAAACTACGAAGTCTATCAAGTGGCAAACCGGTGCCCTCACCCTGAGGTTGTGCCATTGCCTCGCCCCCAACCACTACTGCCTGAAAAGCCTCGGCTATCGCCTGAACTAGTGGAGCCAAATCTATATCGGCCAGTCCTTGGCCAACCTAAGGTCCTACACCTTCGGCTCTCGCCTCACCTTCCCCTTGACGAGGAGGAGAAGGAGCAGGTGGAGGAGCATGCGCCTCAACAACCGGCTCAACTCCCAGAGCTGATGCTCGTGGTTCCGGATTAACCATCCTAGGCCTCCCTCTAGGTCTCATCTCACAGCTAGCAAGATAACAACTACAACGAACAAACACATAAGAATTAAGTTAGCAAAGCCAAGGGTCCAACGTGCTGAAGTACATTCCTTTACAAAATCTTTTTAAATAAGCAATAGTAGCAATGGGAACTCGACACTACGCCTCAACACGACAATCATGCTAACACATGCTTTCAAACACCGTACTAGCAGAAAAATAACACTTCAAACATACCTCACTTACCTACCCGAGGTCTCAGAAACCTCAAGCTCTGATACCAACAAATGTAACCCCATCGTCCCGGTCTGGACGACTGACCGGTACGAGTAGGTTACACGGGGAAAACCGAAGTGAAACCCATTAAGGTCCCACCCCGATTAGCAACCCTAGAAATTTTTTTTCAATTACCTTGTCTAGATGTCTCGTTAGTCCTATGTGTGAAAAACGATAGCAGAAAAACAAGGACAAGATGATGTAGGCGGAACATAAGTTAATTTAAATTTACCAAGTGTCAAGTTAGTCTGATTTCTTGCATACGTGACCAAACCATACATAAACGATGCATACGAGAGTCATAAGAAAACTTACGACAAACGAGACCCAAGCCCGACATCCGAGAACCCTTAATGTAACTCCCTTAGCCCGGCCTAGACGGTTGACCCAAACTACGAAGATTACACGGGGAAAACCAAAGTTAACCTGAAAGTCAACCTTGATTAACAACCCTTTTTTTCTTTTTAAACCTATCTAGATGCACATTAATCCTAAGTGTTCTCCTAAGAAACATATACTTGAAAAGCACAGCGATCGGATTACAATAAGGAGCTCAATTGCACAAATTACAATTATTAGGGACCAAATTGTAATTTCTAGAAAGATGGGGGACTTAACTGATTTTTAAGTTACCAATATTAAATTAATCATATTACATGCTTCCCTGTCAAATTTCACCTTAATCAGACATCTCAAACTCATGCAATTGCAAATACAACTTTCAAGACTAAAACGTAAAGCTTGCAAACTCCAAAACCATTCAAATTAGTGCCCAACGGTCACCTGTTTCGGAACGGGGTTGACCGTTCCGAAACGTGGGTTCATTTCGAGACCTGTATCGGAATAGGGCCTGGCAGTGGCCAAAACGTTTCGAAACGGCCCTATTCGTTTTGGTACACGAATACCATTATAGGCCCCCGTTTCGAAACGCTGGTGCCCGTTCCGATACGGATTGCCCAGAAATTGCATAATTTGCTGGTTTTACATACATTAAGCCACTCAAACACATCCTAATGACTTCCAGTTCATGACAACAAGCTAACATACATATAAGGTACATGTTTGCAACATCAAAACACATTCATGGCATCAAGTAAGAGAATCCACAAGTCTATAGGCATGCATCCTAATATCCAAAGCCACACAATCATCAAAGCATCAAAACAAGCATCAAAATGGCCATTTACAAGTCCAAATCATTTAAGGCATCATGCCACAACTAGGGAGTCCAAAACATCTCCCAAATCACATCTTAGGTTCTCATTGCCAAATATCAAAAACTAATAATGTTGTGAAAAAGTCACCATACATGAGCGTAGCATTCCCTTGGATTCATAGCCTCCTTGCTGCCCTCAAACACCTCAATTATCTGCATTATTGGTTCAAGAGAGAGAGCGTAAGCACAAATGCTTAGTGAGGCATGCTCTAAAGAAACAACAAAATAATGCATTTTATAAAACACTTTACACAAAGCCTTTTAACACATAAACATCATTTCTCATGCAACAATGCATACACATCAAGCATCTCATGCTTCATTAACATCAACATGTCATATTGGCTTCCAAGTGATAAACCATAACCATTTACAACATAAAACACAATCGGATACGCGGATTACAAGCGTTGTTTCATACGCTTCAAACACACTACCGAATACACAAGGTGGAGTTTACCGGTACAATCACAACCCCTCAACACCTGTGATGGAGTTTACGGTACAATCACAACCCCTCAACATCACTCATCGGTAGTTGTATAACATCACTAACGAGAACACGGGACACTCAACACAAGATCCACACATGGACTTTTAACCACCATTGTGATCTTAGACATCTCGTTAGTGTACTTGGATGGAGTTTACGGTACAATCACAACCCCTCAACATCCAAGGCGACTTTGTTCATGGTGCACCCAATCCTATAGTCAGCTAACTATATCCGATTCAAGTACTTTAAAACCAACACATCACTTGCCAATATACATCATTTATCATCAACAATCCACTGTTTTAAAGCATTAATCAAAGCCATTAAACCATCATGCATCACCATGCATCAAAACCACAATTATCAATATCAAACCAAGGATCTCTTACCTTGAGCATCCTTCAACACATGGCTTTCAAAACTAGCATTAATCATGCTAAAACATACTTTCAAAACAGAATTTAAATATGCAAATTAAATACATTGCATCCAACCATCTCATGGTTCATCAAGGAGAAAGTTTTCCCGAAAACTTACTCTTTAGCTTAGTTAAGTTGATTAGACTTAAACTAAGCTCCCAATCCTTCAAACATTCGATACAAAGCTGGAAATCCAACTCCACTCACCAATTCTGTTTCGCAAGCTTGCCGAACGCCGTTCAAGCCTCCGGATCAACACCACAAGAATCTGAAGATGTCTCCCCTTTTTTAAACACATCAAAGTAGAGGATTAATGCATCATCATGCATTAAAATCTTCAGCCAATACACCTAAACTCGTTGCTCTCACCAAAACTAAAATTTCGGCTACCAAACACAACCGAAATCACCTCCAAACTCTTCCTCAACATTTCCCAGCCAAGATCTATCACTTCTAAACATTCCTAAACATCAATTAACATCCAAAAAGAACTTAAACTCGTCCTTATACCTCCAGATATAACAGAACACCAAGATCACCCCAAAAACCACCATTTTCATAAGCAAAAACTTAGGAAATTCAACCTATTCGGGTTTGCATTGACCAAACCTCAATTACACATCATTAAACATCCAAAATACATTTAAAAGCCATCTCAAAACAGAGCCCAAACAATCACCACGAATTTCTTCAAGATTTGTTCCAAATCTTAAGTTTTAAGCCAAAATCAATATCACAACATTAAAACCTTTTATAAAACTTAATTTAAGGATTGAGAACTTGTGAATTTCAGTGAAGAACTTAGTATTTAGAGGAGAAGAACATCCTTACCTCTAAATGTAGATTTCTCCTTGATTAGAGACAATTTCCTTGAAAATCCAATAAGCAAAACAATAGAATTTGATGTAGAAAGGATTAGGAATCAATTGCTGATTGAAACCTCATCATTTGGTGTGAAAATCAAAAGAAATGTTGTTGTAGAAATGTGTTTGGCTGAGGGAATTTTGAGAGAAAATGAGATGAGAAAGTTTTAACAAAAGTTAGTTATGAAATCTAAAAATTGGTTTTCCACTTTTCCTTTAATTAATTAAACATTAATTAAATCATTTAGATTAAATCATTAAAATCTAAGAAAAATCTGGAGAAATCCTTGGGTGAATTAGCTCCTTAGAGATTCAAAGTTTCAATCCTTACAAAACAGTCACCCCTAAACTTTTCAAAAATTGCATTTTAGTCACTATTTCAAAATGTCGCACTTCCAAACCTTATTTTGTAAAGATGATTTCACCACTCTCCAATATATATTAAAAGAGGATTTTTATATATTTTTCCATATTTTTAAAGCATCCTGAACTAGGCTTTCCCTAAAACCACTTTTTATATTCGAACCGAAAATCAGACCGGTCCGATTCAGACCCTAAACTTCCAAGCCCAAAATTGGGGTGTTACAACTCCCCCCCCCCTAAGAAATTTCGTCCTCGAAATTTACCTGGAGAAAAAAGGTACGAAAACTGCTTCTTCATGTCATCCTTTCTTTCCCACGTGGCTTCCTCAACACCACGATGCTTCCACAACACCTTTACCAAATCAATGGTCTTGCCTCGAAGAACTTTACTGTCTGAATCCAGAATTTCCACTGGCTCCTTATCATAGGTCAAGTCTGGAGTCAATTCCACCTCCTCTACAGGCATAACATGCAAAGGATCTGATCTATACCTCCAAAGCATAAAGACATGAAACACATCATGAATCTTTTCCAACTCTTGCGGCAATCTCAACTTGTACGCAACAGGACCCACACGTTCAATCACCTCGTATGGTCCAAATATACCAAGGGCTCAACTTACCCTTCCGGCCAAACCTCATAACCTTTTTCCAAGGTGAAACCTTCAAAATCACGCGGTCACCTACCGCAAACTCAATCTTCTTATGCTTCAAATCCGCGTAAGACTTCTGTCGATCAGAAGCTGCCTTCAATCGCTCACAAATGAGCTTCACCTTCTCGGTGGTTCCTTTCAACAAAGCTGGCATTGAAACCAACTTCTGACCTGTTTCAGCCCAACAAAGAGGAGTTCCGCACTTCCTCCCGTACAAGGCTTCATAAGGTGCCATTTGAATACTTTCCTGGTAGCTATTGTTATAAGCAAACTCCACCAAAGGCAAATGCTTCTCCCAAGAGCCTTGAAACTCAATCACACATCACCTCAACATATCCTCCAGCACATAGATAACACGCTCAGACTGTCCATCCGACTGTGGATGATAAGAAGTACTGAAATTCAGTCGTGTACCCAAAGCTTGATGCAAACATTCCCAGAAACGCGATGTAAACCTCGGATCTCTATCCGACACTATAGACTTTGGCACACCATGCAGCCACACAATCTTAGCAATGTACAGCTCTGCAAGCTTGTCCAAAGTGTACGTAGTATGCACAGGTAAGAAATGAGAACACTTCGTAAGGCGATCCACTATCACCCACACCGAATTCTTCTTCGATGGCGACAAAGGCAAACCAGACACAAAGTCCATGGTAATCCTTTCCCACTTCCACTCAGGAATCCTCAACGGTTGCAACAACCCAGAAGGAAACTGATGCTCAGCCTTAACTCGCTGGCAAACCATGCACTTGCTCACATACTCAGCAACATCTTTCTTTAATCCCACCCAATAGTACTCATCTCTAAGATCACGATACATCTTATTACTACCAGGGTGCATAGCAAAAGGACTACTGTGGGCTTCAGTCAGAATAGCACGCCTCAACTCAACATCATTGGGCACTACTATCCGACTCCCAAAACATAAAACTCCATCATCATTAAAACAGAAATCTGATGGTCTATCCTCAGCAATATCCTGAACATGTGACACCAAGGAATCATCCAACAACTGCTTATCCTTAATCAACCGAACCAAGGATGGTTTCACTTGCAACTCAGCCACAAGACCTCCATCTCGCGAAATGCTCAAGCTGGCAAACATAGCTCTCAACTACACTGCCACTTTCCTACTCAAGGCATCTGCTACAACATTAGCTTTTCCCGTATGGTACTCGATCGTCATATCGTAATCTTTAAGCAACTCCACCCAACGTCGTTGCCTAAGATTCAACTCTTTCTGAGACATCAGATATTTCAAACTCTTGTGATCCGTGTACACCGTACACTTCTCACCATACAGGTAATGTCTCCAAATTTTCAAAGCAAAAACCACCGCAGCTAACTCAATGTCATGCGTAGGATAATTGCGCTCATGCACCTTCAACTGGTGCGATGAATAAGCCACCACCTTACCCTCTTGCTTCAACACACACCCCAAACCAACGTAGGATGCGTCACTGTACACCACAAACTCTTTCCCTAATTAAGGCTGAACCAAGATAGGAGCTTGCGTCAAAGCTGCCTTAAGCTTCTCAAAAGCCTGCTGTCTCGCTTTCGTCCACTCATACTTGACATCCTTCTGCAACAACTTCGTCAAAGGTGCAGCAATCTTTGAAAATCCATCCACGAACCTCCGATAGTATCCCGCCAAACCAAGGAAACTACGAACTTCATGAAAAGACTTAGGAGGCTTCCAATTCATCACTGCCTCAATCTTCTGAGGATCAACACGAATCCCTTCAGCAAAAACCACATGACCAAGGAACACAACTTGTCTAAGCCAGAATTCGAACTTGCTTAGCTTAGCATAAAGCTTATTCTCCAACAAAGCCTGCAACACAATCCACAAATGCCCTTCATGCTCCTCCTCAGTACGAGAGTACACAAGGATATCATCAATGAACACCACAACAAACTTGTCAAAATACCCATGGAACATTCTATTCATCATGTCCATAAAAGCTGCAGGAGCATTCGTCAAACCAAACGGCATCACAAGGAACTCATAATGCCCATACCTTGTTCTGAAGGCTGTCTTTGGCACATCCACATCCTTCACCTTCAACTGGTAATAACCTGACCTTAAGTCAATCTTAGAGAACACAGCCGCTCCCCGAAATTGATCAAAAAGATCATCAATCCTCGACAGTGGATACCGATTCTTGATAGTCAACTTGTTCAGCTGACGATAATCGATGCACATTCTCATAGTGCCATCCTTTTTCTTCACAAACAAGACCAGTGCACCCCAAGGTGACACACTCGGCCGAATGAAACCACGATCAAGCAACTCCTGAAGTTGCGTCAATTCCAAACTCCACCTCTACATTTCCCATAAACATCATTTCTCATGCAACAATGCATACACTAACGAGTTTCATACGCTTCAAACAAACTACCGAACAGACAAGGTGGAGTTTACCGGTACAATCACAACCCCTCAACACCCGTGATGGAGTTTACGGTACAATCATAACCCCTCAACATCACTCATCGGTAGTTGTATAACATCACTAACGAGAACACGGGACACTCAACACAAGATCCACACATGGACTTTTAACCACCATTGTGATCTTAGACATCTCGTTAGTGTACTTGGATGGAGTTTACGGTACAATCACAACCCCTCAACATCCAAGGCGACTTTGTTCACGGTGCACCCAATCCTATAGCCGGCTAACTATATCCGATTCAAGTACTTTAAAACCAACACATCACTTGCCAATATACATCATTTATCATCAACAATCCACTATTTTAAAGCATTAATCAAAGCCATTAAACCATCATGAATCACCATGCATCAAAACCACAATTATCAATATCAAACCAAGGATCTCTTACCTTGAGCATCCTTCAACACATGGCTTTCAAAACTAGCATTAATCATGCTAAAACATACTTTCAAAATAGAATTTAAATATGCAAATTAAATAAATTGCATCCAACCATCTCATGGTTCATCAATGAGAAAGTTTTCCCGAAAACTTACTCTTGAGCTTAGTTAAGTTGATTAGACTTAAACTAAGCTCCCAAACCTTCAAACATTCGATACAAAGCTGGAAATCCAACTCCACTCACCAATTCTGTTTCGCAAGCTTGCTGAAACGCCGTTCAAGCCTCCGGATCAACACCACAAGAATCCGAAGATGTCTCCCTTGTTTTAAACACATCAAAGCAGAGGATTAATGCATCATCATGCATTAAAATCTTCAGCCAATACACCTAAACTCGCTGCTCTCACCAAAACTAACATTTCGGCTACCAAACACAACCGAAATAACCTCCAAATGCATTTTGTTTCATACAACATTTCTCATACAACCGAAATCACCTCCAAATCACCTCCAAAAGCCTTTTAACACATAAAAATCATTTCTCATGCAACAATACATACACATCAAGCATATCATGCTTCATTAACATCAACATGTCATATTGGCTTCCAAGTGATACACCTAAACTCGCTGCTCTCACCAAAACTAACATTTCGGCTACCAAACACAACCGAAATCACCTCCAAACTCTTCCTCAACATTACCCGGCCAAGATCCATCACTTCTAAACATTCCTAAACATCAATTAACATCCAAAAAGAACTGAAACTCGTCCTTATACCTCCAGCTATAATAGAACACCAAGATCACCCCAAAAACCACCATTTTCATAAGAAAAAACTTAGGAAATTCAACCTATTCTGGATTGCATTGACCAAACCTCAATTACACATCATTAAACATCCAAAATACATTAAAAAGCCATCTCAAAACAGAGCCCAAACAATCACCACAAATTTCTTCAAGATTTGTTCCAAATCTTGTGTTTTAAGCCAAAATCAAGATCACAACATTAAAACCTTTTATAAAACTTAATTTAAGGATTGAGAACTTGGGAATTTCAGTAAAGAACTGAGTATTTAGAGGAGAAGAACATCCTTACCTCTAAATGTAGATTTCTCCTTGATTAGAGACAATTTCCTTGAAAATCCAATAAGCAAAACAATAGAATTGGATGTAGAAAGGATCAGGAATCAATTGATGATTGAAACCTCATCATTTGGTGTGAAAATCAAAAGAAATGTTGTTGTAGAAATGTGTTTGGCTGAGGGAATTTTGAGAGAAAATGAGATGAGAAAGTTTTAACAAAAGTTAGTTATGAAATCTAAAAATTGGTTTTTCCACTTTTCCTTTAATTAATTAAACATTAATTAAATCATTAAAATCTAAGAAAAATCTGGAGAAATCCTTCCTTGGGTAAATTAGGTCCCTAAATATTCAAAGTTTCAATCCTTACAAAACAGTCACCACTAAACTTTTCAAAAATCGCATTTTAGTCACTATTTCAAAATGTCGCACTTCCAAACCTTATTTTGTAAAATTGATTTCACCACTCTCCAATATATATTAAAAGAGGATTTTTAGATATTTTTCCATATTTTTAAAGCATCCCGAACTAGGCTTTCCCTAAAACCACCTTTTATATTCGAACTGAAAATCAGACCGGTTCGGTTCAGACCCTAAACTTCCAAGCCCAAAATTGAGGTGTTACAATTAAAGACGCCAAAATCCCAATTTACAGGCATGTGTTTCGAAACAGGCTTGCACGTTTCGATACACGGGCCCTAGTTTAAAAGTCAGACCAGACCGTACCGATATGGTCCCCTCCGTTCCGGTACGGGGGTCTCCATTAACTAAGTGTTCCGAAATAGGTTCCGAAACGGGCCTTTACAGTGGCAATTCGTTCTAATACGCGTACCGAAACGGATACTCACAATGTCAAATCGTATCAAAATGCGTTCTGATACGAGTATCCCTAGAGCTACACCCGTTCTGAAACCACCTCACGCGTTTCGAAACGCCTACAATCTGTAAGACTCTAAAAACAATTTTAATCATCTCCAAGTGTTCCAAAAACTTCCCCAAAACCATGAGAAACAAGAAACAACATGCATACACTTACTCTAGAGGCATTTCACCCTACTTCAAGCATGATCAAACACTTATCGTACATTCAAGACCAAACCATTCGAAAGAACATACATCCAAGGTTAATCATTTAAAGAAACAAGCATTCACCAAGTACATTGCATAACAAGGTTTACATGCTTTTAGACAAAACACATAAGCATCATGGAACATGGTTATAAGCCTTCAAAACACAAAACATGTAACCCCCGCGTCCCGGTCTGGCCGGATGACCGGTCCGAGTGAGCTACACGGGGAAAACCGAGTGAAACCCCCTAAAGAATTCCCCCTCGGTTAGCAACCCTATTTTTTTCATTTTAAAATCTTGTCTAAATGGATATTAAACCCTAAGTGATCATACAGCGGAGCAGCATAAACAAAACAATCGAACGAACTCAAGCAATCCTGTTACAGCCCAATTTTAAACTTAAACTACAGGCGGTATCAATACCCTTAAGGGGTGTATCGATACCCCCTTGACTAGGTCAACTGGTCAGAGTCAACCCGTGGAGACCGTATCGATACACCCAAGGAATGTATCGATACCCTCCCCAACGGTTGACATCTCATGGTCAACGCTAAGATGACCGTATCGATACGCCAAAGGCCCGTATCGATACCGAACTGGACAGTAACTCCAGTGGCCAAAATGGTATCGGTACGCCCCCTCGCGTATCGAAACACGAGGCCTGAAACATGAAGGTTGTATCGATACGGGACCAACCGTATCGATACCCCTGCTATGAAAATACAGGTTTGAGCTGATTTAAGGCACAAGGAGGCCCTTAAATCCCTCTCAAACCTCAACCAACACACTAACATGTATCCTATGTCAAACCAAGAGTATAGGCATGCTTAAACTCGAAACTAAAGACACATTTCAACACATGGTGATGATTCAATCATACAAGCAACTTGGCATAAAAACATGGAACAAGGCATGCATACTTGGCATTCCAACAAAGGCAATTAGGCATACAAATCATACATGGGACTCAAAGGCCTTAAGGGCACAAGGAGAGCATATGAGGTTTGGCCCTCTCTAACAAGGCAACCTAAACACCAATAGACATGCCAATACACACAACATCCATCGTAGCATATCATGCATTACAAACCATAATCAAACCAAAACATCAACATAAGGCATTAACAACATGTGGCCAATACAAAGGAGTCTAGATACAAGCTCTTAAAACACGTAGCACTTCCCATTGCTAGACTACTACATTATTTAATTAAACCATACTTGAGTAAACCACCACACGCTTGGACGCCCTTATCTTGCTCCTTGCTAACTCCAAGCTAAAGATCTGCATTGTCGGAAAAGGAGAGCGTAAGCATAAAGCTTAGTGAGCGGAGCTCTAAAACATAACTACGACAATGCAGGGTTCAAAGCTTTCTTTAAAATAAAGGTCAACGCATACAAATCATCCAACGACCTAATCCTTCTACTAACATACAAGTTCAGCCAAAAGTCAACAATATAGGCATTTATCAAGGCATTACACTTCATGGTATGCATGAGGACATAATCCTAGATTAAAGCAAGACCACAAAAGAGTATGATATAGTGAGTTACAACATGAGCAACACGTGGCATGCACAAGCATAACCAAAACACACACGGTGGGACTACACATCACCGTTTCGACTAGTAGTTTTCCAATGGGACTACACATCAAAGTACTCTTCTAATAGTCACTACAGGTGGGACTACACATCACCGGAGTCTTATACCATTCGCTACCGGCGGGACTACACATCACCGGAGCAACGACAACCATCACGTGAGGTTCGACACCAACCATGCAACACAATATACACCCACTATCATGCGACATGTACTCACTATATCATGCACAACCAAAACAAGTTGCAAACAATATCCACAATTAGGCATCACTTACTACTTACAATCTTACCAATCACAATGGTCTTACTCACCATTTTCGTGCACAGTCTGCACCAACTTGCACACATCTTACAAGGTATAACCACGTCACCATTATTACCATCATACATCATTAACGATATAGCAATAAGCAACGTGCTTCTACTCAAGTATTTAAATTTCATGCTTAACAAACCATCTTTTCAAGCAATGAAAACAATGATAAAAAAAGGAAATTAAAGAGGCATTTCACATCAACTTACTCTTTGAGTTTAAGTCACTTTCAAGCCCAAATCTAAACAACTTTCAAAATCACCTTTGAACCAAAATGATTTTTGAAAACATTTCCACATCCACGTGCTTGAACCAATCTTAGAAAAATCAAATTAAAACATTAACCACTCACCTCACTTCCTTAAGCAAATCAAGCAAAGCCGACTCAAGCCTCCATGACTTCCGAAATCGATCCCGAAACTTTACCAACGCAAATCCTTGCTTCTAATCACCTCAACACAAGTAAATTAACCTCAAATCAGTCCACAACACAATGTAGCAAACCCGGAATGAAATTCAAACATCAAACACTTGTTTTTCGAACCAAGAACAACCCCATAAAGCCATTCCCGAGCAGCCCCTTTGAACAGTCCAAAACCGATGATTCTAACTCTTTTAACAAACCCAATAGCTTCCAAAACAACCCTTAACTATCATACAACCATCAGCCCCCATTTCCCAACATAAAACAGCCCTAAAACTCACTTCTAAACCCTCCTAAAACCCCTCCAAAACCCAAATACGAATTTCTTAATAAAACCAATGAAAAATGATATATGTTGGACCATTCGGGCTACAAACAACACATATAATAATAAGAATTCAAAAGCTTCAACATTGGACAACAAAGTTAATATTTTTAACTTAAAAGTTCAAAAACTCAAAACATGAAACAATGGGTTTTATGAAAAACTAAATACATGGAGAGAAAGAGGAAGGTGAGGACAGTTCAAAAGTGCCATTACCTTTTAAGAATCATCAAGGATGAAGGATGGAGGAGATGAAATGGAAGCTTCAATGGTGGGAGGGGGTTTCACGTTGGGTGTGTTTTTGGGAGGTAGAAGATGACACAAATTTTTGGGTGTTTTGGAATTAAAAGGGTTTTATTTTTACAAGGCCACATATTTACAAAACTGCCATTAATGAAATGGCTATTGGGCTTGGGTTTAAAAATTGGATCCAACACCTTTGTTTTATTTGCAAACAAAACCCGAACCATTATTTAATTTATTTAAATTATAAAACCGAACCCGAATGATATTAAAACATTATTTTCACCCGACCCCTAAACCCGGGTGTTACAAAACATTTAGGCAACAACATAATCATGGTTTACAAATGCACATCAAAGACATTAACAACAAAAACCAACACATAGGAGTCTATCAACGCTAATACAAAATACGTATCATCCCCATTGCTAAACTACTACATTATTTACCAAACCATACTTGAGCAACTACTACAAGCTTGGATGCCCTTTCCTTGCTCCTTTCTAACTCCACGCTAATGATCTGCATTGTCGAAAACGAGAGCGTAAGCTAGAAGCTTAGTGAGGGAGCTCTAAAACAAAACAACGACAATGTTGGGTTCAAAACATATCATCCTTAAGACATTTTACAAGCATACGTACGCACCAACATAGCAATATAGCTAAACATCACAAGAATGCATGAACATGGCATCTTACCTCATGTTATGCTCAACAAGATATAACAATTATCTTAACAACAACAACACAAGAACAAGTATATTGACAACTATTAGTTTACTAGGATATGCGGATAACATCCGTTGGGATTTTCACCCCCAACGTACTCGAAAACACATTACCTTCCGGTGGGATTACACTCATCACCATTCATTGCATGGATCTGATTACACTCATCATCACATGCCCTTACAGATGGGATTCCACTCATCATCACATAATAATATATTCTAGTGGAATATTACTTCATCGTAATCCTCCTTGATGACTATACGTCACCAAGGCCACACTCGAATTTGACTCAACTGTGTGCACACTCATCCTAATGATCGATCATTTATACCCATTAATTAACTAGTGTCAATCATACCACACAAGCTACACTATGATTTAACAATCATGCACACAACATATCATCATCGAGGAACAACATCAACATATACCACCACATGCTTAATCGAGCACATACTATGCAAAACCACATTTAAGCACGTTAAGAAAAAATACATAAAACAAACAAGAGATTAAGCTACCAACTTAATCCCCTCTTGGATTGGCCTACCAAGCACAATCCAACACCACTACCACAGACTTGAACCAATTTAAAATCATTTAAAGTAATCCACTCACCACACTTTCTTAAGCAAACTGAGAAAAGTCGAATCAAGCCTCCACACTTTCTGGAATCGTGCCCGAAGCTTCTCCAACGGTTTCCCTTGATTCAAACAAATCAAAAACAACACATTACTCAACCAAATCATTCACAAACACTGTCACAACCCAAATTACGACCACAAAGCCAATTCTCTACAATTTCAAACCATGAACCAACCCAAAGATCCTCATTTTCGTACTCCCTCACAACCCAGTAGAAATCTATCAATTCCAACACCTAAACCGATATTAAACACCTTCAAAACAACTTTCTAGTATCACTATAACACCAGCCCAACTCCCCTTCACAAAGCCACTCCAAAAACTCAAGTTTTGACCCTTTTAAAATACCCACAAAAACCCATTTCGTGATTTTTGATAAACCCCACCATTTTGAGTTATAAAATACTTAAGGGCAAGATTAAAACATATCTTAACTCTACAAATCAAAAGAAAATCGAAGAGCCAATAAAGCTCTAACCTTTTTCTCAAACTTTGAAAACTTGAAGAACTATAAAGATGGTGTTTTTGAAAATCTAAAACCATGGAAATGTTCGGAATAAAGAGGAGAAGTTAAAAACATGCTTACCTCGTTGAAAACACTTGGAATGGTGAAGAACTTTGATGGAATAGTGTTTAGGGGTTTGGGAGGGTTCAATGTTATGAAAATAAAAACCAAGGAAGAAGATGAGCACTTTTTGTCAAAAGGCTCTTTTTACTTCATCCTTTTCCCTTATTTAAAAATTTACCAAAATGCCCTTAATGAAAATCAAGCCCATTTAAATTTTAAAGCAAAGCACATTCTAATTAAAACGAGCCCAACGACTCGAACCCGATTCACACCCTCAACTCTCGACCCCTAAACTCGGGTGTTACACCTTCAATTGAAGGAAAGCTCTCAGACAACCCCACGTAACCCATTTATAATTGAGGAGGGGCTAATTGCAAGATTAGTCCCTCAACTCACTTCATACTATGATTTTGCTTCCTAACTTGCATTTTCTTCAATTAAGTCACTATATAGGTTTCGATACTATTCGATAGAATCTGATGACAATATTTTAACTCAATTTAGAGTCTGATGTCAAAAATTAACTATTCGATACATTATTTTGGCTTCATCGATGTTAAATTTCTAATCACCAGAACCAAATCCCGAGTAGACTAAATTTTGGGGTGCTACAACTCTCCCCCTTAAGAAAAATTTGTCCTCGAAATTTGACCTGAATCGAAGAGATGTGGATACTGTTGTCTCATGGTCTCTTCAGGTTCCCGCGTGGCTTCCTCAACGATGTGGCTCCTCTAGAGTACTTTAACAAGCGGTACTATTTTTTTACGAAGTCTTTTGACTTCCCTTGCTAGAATTTGAACTAGCTCCTCTTCGTAGGACATATTTCGCCGAAGTTCTACAGACTCAGGCTCCACAATGTGCGAAGTATCAAAACAATACTTCTGAAGCATCGATACGTGAAAAACATCGTGGATATTACTCAATTCCGAGGGTAACAATAGTCGATATGCTACGTGACTAATTCTTTCAACAACTTCAAAGGGTCCAATGAATTGGGGACTCAATTTTCCCTTATTGCCAAATCCTAAAAGCTTTTTCCATGGTGATACTTTTAGGAAGGCATTTTCACCAACTTCATACTCAATATCTCTTCTGTTGAGATCAACATAAGCCTTTTGTCGATCGAAGGCAGCCTTTAAACGACTATGGATAACATTAACCCGCTCTTTAGTCTCTCGAAGCAAGTCGGGGCCTAACATCTTGTCCTCGTCAAGCTATGACCAACACAATGGAGTTCTACATCGCCTACCATACCTGGCTTCATATGGGGCCATTTGGATTGATGATTGGTAACTATTAATGTAGGCGAATTCGACAAGGGGTAGAGACTTCTCCCAAGTTCCACCAAAGTCAATAATGCATGCCCGAAGCATGTCTTCCCATATCTGTATAGAAAGATTCAATAACGGTGCAAGTTTCGAAGATTTCAATGGACAAATTTTTTGATAATTTACCTGGATTACCCTTTTTGATTGACTGTTAGATTGAGGGTAGAAGGTTGTGCTAAGATTAACTCTTGTGCCCAGAGCTCCCTGCAAGGTTCTGCAAAATCAAGATGCAAATCAGGGATCTCGATCGGAGATAATAGACTTAGGTACTCCGTGGAGTCGGATTACTTCCTTAATATACAAGTTAGCTAGTGTAGGAAGACCGTAGTCCAGTCTAACCGATATGAAATGAGTTGACTTTGTGAATCGATCTACAATGACCCATATAGCATCATGCTTCACAGGAGTTAACGGTAGACCAGTAACAAAATCCATAGTGATATTTTCCCACTTCCATTTTGGTGGATCGATGGGCTGTAATAATCCAATAGGAGCACAATGTTCTGCCTTAACACGTTGGCACGTGAGACATTTGGAAATGAAATCAACTATGGCCTGCTTCATGCCTGGCCACCAATAGAGTTCATGTAGATCTTTGTACATCTTCAAAGACCCGAGATGAACAGAAAAAGAACTCGAAGGAGCTTTAGAAAGGATACCGGTGCGAAGAAATTCGTCATTAGGTACACAAACTCGGTCATGAAAACACAAGAGTCTTTTAGAGTTAATTCTGAAGTCGGGGTTATCTGATAGCTTAGAGACGATGGATTGGAGCTCAGGGTCCTGCTCTTGCAAATCTTTGATTCGTGAAACGATGGTAGACTGAACTTGATATTCAGCTACAAGACAACGATGCTTCCAAAGTTGGAAGTGAGCATTAATTGCTCGAGGGGCTATAATATAACAATATTACAATTAGTCAATATACTTCACAGTGCATATAACTTCTAGTTCAGTGTCAATGCTTACCAGGCGAAGGTTTGCGACTGAGTGCACAGCTACAATGTTGGCCTTGCGCGGATGGTAATCAATGACCAGGTCGTAATCTTTTAGGAGTTCCTTCCACCTTCGTTGCTGAAGGTTCAACTCCTTTTGAGTCAATAAATACTTAAGGCTTTTATGGTCGGTGAAAAGATAGCAATTTTCTCCGTAGAGATAATGTCTCAAGATTTTCAATGCGAAAACAACTGCAGCCAATTCAAGGTCGTAGGTGGGATAGTTTATTTCATGTGGGTTAAGCTGCCTCGAAGCATAAGAGATGACTTTGCCTTCATGCATTAGTACACATCCAAACCTGAGATGCGATGCATCACTGTAAACTGTGTAGTCCTTTCCGGACTCGGGTTGGGTCAAGACTAGTGCATGAGTCAACACTTGTTTCAACTGATCAAAACTTCGTTGTTGAACTTCAGTCCAAACAAAAGGAGCTTATTTCCTCAATAATTTTGTTAAAGGTGTGGCTATCATAGAAAATCCTTTTACGAATCTGCGATAATAGCCAGCAATCCCAAGGAAACTTCTGACTTCACTAATGTTCTTCGGTGGATGCCAATCTACAATGGCTTGGATTTTCTTCAGATTCTACTTGATTACTTGAAGCCGACACAATATGCCCCAGAAAGGCAACTTCGGTAAGCCATAACTCAGACTTAGAAAACTTCACGTACAACAGCTTCTCTTTCAAGTTCTAAAGCACTATACAAAGATGATCTCGATGCTCTGCTTCGTTCTTGGAGTAGATCAATATGTCATCCAAAAACACCACTACAAACTTGTCAAGATAGGGTCGAGAGAACCGATTCATCAAATCCATAATAGCTAATGGTGCATTGGTTAACCCAAAGGGTATCACCAAGAATTCGTAGTGTCCATATCTTGTACGGAAGGCAGTCTTTGGTATATCACACTTCCTAACTCTCATTTGATAATAGCCCGACCTTAAGTCGATCTTGGAAAACATAGAGGCATCTTTTAGTTGATCGAACAGGTCGTCTATTCTAGGCAATGGATTTTTATTCTTGATGGTTACTTTATTCAATTGTCTGTAGTCAATACACAATCGCATGGAACCATACTTCTTCTTAACAAAGAGAACTAGAGCTCCCCAGGGCGAAGAGCTCGGTTGTATGAAACCTTTGTTCAATAAATCTTGAATCTGAGCCTTTAATTCTTTTAACTCCACAACTGCCATGCGATATGGTGCAATGGAAACAAGAGTAGTCTCAGGTTGCACCTCGATGTCATACTCCACTTCATGGGTTAGGGGTAATCCCGGAAGCTAATCGGGAAAGACATTAGAAAACTCACACACTGTGTCAATGTCTTGCAGTTGTAATTCTCCTTTGGTTTCCAATGTCAGAGCATACAATGATGGATTCCTCGCATTCATCAATACGACACTTTCTTTACCTAAACCTCAAAGATACAATTTTCTTTAACAGCAATCTACCTAGGCTTGATGCTCACTAAGCCAATCTAAACCTAGGATGACATCAAACTCATGGATCGGTAAAGCCAACAAATTGGTCGGAAAAGGAATCCATTGAATCATTAAGAGACAGTTCTTGCACACTACCCTTACAGTGACGTAATCTCCAAGTGGATTGGTTACAAAAATTCTTGATGCTATGGGTTCAGAAGACATATTATACTTCTTAACTACAATGGTGCTTATAAAATATCAAGTAGAACTAGGGTTAATCAATGCATATAAGGAATGCAAATATAACTCGATAGTACCTGCAATATCATCAGGTTCATCAACTTCTTCTCTGCTCCTCATATGATACATTTGGGTAGGAGCTTTTGAATCTTGCTTGTTAAAGGGTTTCCTTGGACCACTCGATCGCCCAAAAGTCCCCAATGATCCTTGCCTCGATCCTTTACCTCTAAAGGATTGGGCAGGGGAAGCAACAGTGGTTGGCGGGCAACAAATTTAGTTGCATTCAAAAGATAGTCACGTATAAAGTGACCCTGCTCACCACAGTAGTAATAGGCTCCAGTCTACTTATGGCATTGACCCGTTGGAAGCCTATTCTGACAATAATTGCATAGTGGATGCTGATTGCCTTGGTTTGAACCTCCAGTGCTATCAACGGACGCTGCTTTAGCAAAAGACTGCATCATAGACTGAGGTCTCTCAATGTTCCCAAAACGGGAATGGTGTGGATAGATATTCTGTTTGGGGCCTTGATACCTCCCCTTCTTATTCCATCTCGAAGGTCCAGAATCATCCCTAAATATCTTCTCAGATTTTCCAGATCCACCGGCTCGTTGGGCTCTCTGGGCAGCTTTAGTGGCCTTTACTCGGTTCACCAAATCTTGAAAGTTGGTGATACCAAGGGCTGTAAACATGGGTCGTAGCTCATCGCTAAGACCAGCTATGAACATTATGCATATGTCTTCCTCTTTCATTATATATTCTACCTCGTATCGACAATATTTGCAGAAATCATAGATATATTGATCGATAGGTCACCCACCCTTCCTCAGATGGAGAAAGGTGCTCTGCCATTCTGCAAGGTAATATTCACTAATGTACTTATTTCGAAACTCTCGGAGACAGAACTCCCAAGTAACCAATACTTTAGGAGCTGTAAGAATAGTGGTTTCTTGCCACATGAAAGCTTCATCAGTCAATAACACAATAGAACAATCCAACTTGTGTTCATCCGAACATTGCAACTACTTGTTCAAGATTCGCATCATGTTATCCAGCCAATACTCAACAACTTTGGATTATCATCATTTTGCCCGATAAAGGAATAGGCTCGAAGTGAAACCAATTTGTCTACAGGGGCACAGACATACTAAACAACATGAGGAGTAGGCTTAACGGAAGGTGTTGTTTGCATCGCAACCATAAACTATTTGAACATATCAGTCATGTTCTTATAACACTCAGCCTGAGTGGTAGGTGTTGTAGGCTCAGTACCCTAAAAAGAAGGGTCTTGTGGTTACAGTGGATTTTGAGGATTTCCTTCTCTAATCTCCACGCCATGAGTTGAGGAGCCGGTAGCTAGCTCGTCTATATGAGCTCCATTAGTCTCAGACATATCTATATGAAAGATCAGAATAGTCGACATGTCATAATATACACATTATAAAACTTCTAGGTGGCAAAGTAACACAATAGCAATGCAACAAGCTTCGGTTTAGTCCTAGAATCGACTAAACTCTAGCTCTGATATCACAAATGTAACACCCTCTTCCCGATCTGGTCGAGAACCGGGTCAGAAGGTGAAACCGATGATCAATACGAAAGTCGGTGGAATAAAATTTCATTTTATTGGTAATATTTTCAACCATATCATACAACAAATCGTCACAATCAAATAACTCAGTCCAAATTACTCATATAAGCAGTGATTAACCATTCAAGGACTTAATCACAATCATTACAAGTTTTAGGGACCAAAATGTAAGCTCGATAAATTAGGGGTCCTTCAATGCATTTGATTTTATCGAATTGAAATTCACTTTATTAATATCCTACCTGTAAAATTTCTTGTAATTAATAGATCATTATCTCATTCAATTTAACCTTAAAACATTCAGTGACCAAACTGTGAAACTTGTAATCTGTTTAGTATCATTTAACTAACTTAACTAACTCTGTATCGAAACACCCTAGGGTTGTTTTGAAACGGGTGAACGATGGTCAACTCCTGTTGACTTTATCCTTTAGACTGTATCGGTACGGGCCTACCCTGTATCGAAACGGGTTGACCTCCCTTAACTTTGACTTTGACTCGTTTCGATACACTACAAACTCGTATCGAAACGAGAGATTCCAGAGACCAAATGTTTCGAAATGACCATGGACCATTCCGATACATCCTATTTCTCAGACCAAACTGTGCTTACGCGTATCGAAACGCAATCACCCGTTCCGATACGGCCTAACTTGTAATGACAGATTTTTGCTGGTATTTATTCAATTTGACCTATCGAACAATGTCCAAATGCAATGAAAGTTTACACACAATATTTCAATGGTATAAACTACTAGCATGCTAAATTTCATGATCATATGAAGCCATTTACTACGTTTTTACCTTTTTGAGCTAAGTATGTATTCATATACCATTTTAAACCAACCAAAAGGGCTATTAGCCATATTACAACTTAGGCATTACACCAACACAACAAAATGGGCATAAATGACTAGTTCAACTACTTTGCCACCTTCCTATGAGGTTATAAGTCAAAAACACATTACTTGAGGCTTGTAGTCACTTGTCTTGCCTTTGTGATCCGATCTTTCGATACACAATCTTTCAACCTGAAAAATGCATGAGATGAGACACGTTAGGCATATATTGCCTAGTGAGGTAGTCATAAACAATATGATTAACAATATATATACAATATATATATATATATATATCATCTCATGCTCATCAAAGTCAATGTTATCCATCAATATACAATGTTCAACATGTTGATTTCATCATAAATCCTTGGATTGAATCAAGATAATGGATACACGAATTCCTACGCCTCGCCAATATGACCAATATCAATACACATCCCTCCGCCTCGCCAAATCAATATAAGTTGTAGCCTTAGGATTGTTGTCCACCCGTACACTGAGTTCATGAATTCTATGGCATGCCAATTGTATCCAATGTCCATTCCAATCCAAGGTTCCAATGTCCATATCCATTTCAATAATCAATGAGTATTCCGATGACCAATGATTTCAATATTTTCGGTAGCCAATGTGTGTTATAATAAATGTTTCATGGTTCAATGCCAATGACAATAATCGATAATTTCTTAGAAATGTTTTCATATCAATATCTATAAAATGACAATGTTCAATGACGATACTAGTAATTGTGACCGATGCTCAATGACAAACTTACCGACACTAACCAAGGTGTCCGATTAACCATCCAATGAAATTTCTTCAATAACAATGTTAGCGATGTAATATAAAATTCTCAAATAATAATTTGGGGAGGCCTTCGCCTAAACTCGAGACTCCGACTACACTCACCTTGACAATCTGAAGCTTTCAAGGCTCTCGGATAACAATCCCCTTGTTCCTAGCTTGATATGGAGACAATGAAACCTCTTTCTTCACTTCTTGAGCTAGAAAATCAATAGAAAACTATTAGGACCGATATTTCGATATCAAAATCAATACGACGATATCAAAATCGATATTCGACTTCAATATAAACACTAACGATGAAATATCCATGGATGGTCAAAACCCTAACTTGAGATTAAACTCAATATATCCATGGAATCCATTAACCGATTGAGGATTATAGCTTACCCAAACAATAGTAACAACTCGATATCTATTAATTGAAGAAAACCAAGCTTAAGATTATCTCCAATGGAGGTGCTTGCTTAGTTGATGAAGATGAGGAAGATGAAGGTGTGAGCTTTGAGAATTTCTCGGTAAGTCATTATTTCCTTATTCCTTTGTTTTATCAATATAAATTTTGGTTATTTAGCTTTCCTTCAATTGATGGAAAGCTCTCAGACAACCCCACGTAGGCCATTTATAATTGAGGAAGGGCTAATCGCAAGATTAGTCCCTCAACTCACTCCATACTATGATTTTGCTTCCTAACTTGCATTTTCTTCAAATTAAGTCACTATATAGGTTTCGATACTATTCGATAGAATCCGATAACAATATTTTAACTCAATTTAGAGTCTGATGTAAATAAGTAACTATTCGATACAATGTTTAGGTTTCATCGATGTTAAATTTCCGATCACCGGAACCCAATCCCGACTAGACCGGATTTTGGGGTGTTACAAAAACATACACTTTAGTACGGTTGTCTTCGGATCACACCTTGCCTCTAACCACAACCCAACACTCTCTTAATTCACTACATTGACGGAAGAAAGGAGAGAGTAAGCATATAATGCCTAGTGAGTGATTTAAAAGGGTAAAACATCAATGCATTTTTGAAACTAAAACCAATATTAGAAACTCATATTAAGGCATTTCAAATTCACAATTTCCAAAGCATTTAAACAAATGTATAAAATCAAACTTTAAAACTAGATATTCACATTAAACCTTATGCATATAAAACCTTTTGCTTTAAAACAAGTATTGAACTACATGCCAAAACATCTCATGGTTCTTTTATCATTCCAAAATATGCACATTAAACCACATACTAAATATGTATCATGAATCTCTAGCATAATACTCACACAAGCCTCAATTTAAGTCTTCACATGCTTTTTCTTCTAATAATAAAGCTTAAAGAACACATGTATAAAGCACATTATACAAAACATAATCCATTTACCATGATACGTTAATTCATATATTGGAATTAAAGTGACCCAAAATCAATGTTTTTAGTTTCCATAAAACACATTGGATACACGGATTTACAAGTGGTTCCCAAGACCACTTCACATACATCCCTAACTGGAGGAATCGACACAATTAACCCCTCAACGGTTATGATGTAAATAATATCCACCAGCGGGAGAATACGATACAGTTAACACGTCAACAACTGCAGTTCCCATGCTGGAAAAACAGTACACTCACAACCCCTCGACACACATGAGGCGACTTATTATAGTGCACTTTAAACCCTATGGCATGCCAACTATATCCGATAACATTTATTTCATTGTCACTTAGCCAATATATACTTTCAAACCATTTACTTACTATTTTTCATAAGCATTTAACAAAACATTTTCATATGCAAAATCACATTGCCAAAGGCAACAACCACATTCCATTTAGTAACCATTTCTCAATGCTCTTAGGCATTCATATACTTAATAAATCATTGCATATCATTTAGAAAATGCATAAAGTAGTAAATAAACCAATCCATACTTTTAAATGAAAACATGTAATTCAAGTGTCATATCAAACCGATATTAAAAAGGAGAAATAGGGAAAACTTACTTCCGAGCTTAGCTAAGCTTGCTAGGCTTTAAGTAAAATCCCAAAGCCATAATTCAAAACCCTTTATAGTACCAAAAACACATTTGCACTCACCAACTTGCTACCATCTTGATGTTGACGTCTCGATGCCGATGCCTCGACGCGTAACAGGAAATCGTCCAAACACTTGCCATTTTCCATAAGAAAATGCAAGGGCCAATATAAATTGGACCACACCAAGGTAACCACTTTATTATAACACTACTACCACAATCATTCGAACTATTTGTATTCGAATGACAATTCACAAAATGACCAATTCCACTTCCCATGTTCTTCACGCCCTATTGCCCTGTTCTCGAAATGGAAAATGGAGTAGTAAACGCACCCAACACTTCTTCTTCTTCTTCTTCTTCTTCTTTTCATGTATATATATATATATATATATATATATATATATATATATATATATATATATATATATATATATATTTCTTATATTAAACCCAATAAGCAAAAAAATAAAAAGAGTCCATTAAAAAACTAAAAAATATAGTCAACTGATGCGCAATGAATTCTCACTATGGACTCGTGAAAAATTATTTTAGTTACCTTTTCAACGCATCTTGGAACACCTAAATCGTACACCGAGAGCTCAAGATATGTTCGATTTACTGAAGATAACACGTGCAAAAAATTGGATACGAGTTCAATACAAGTATTTAATTTAATTGCGAATTTTCAATTGTTTTATTGAATATTTGTAACTAAATTCAAGCTTAGACATTTCCCTATTTTTTTAACTCATTTAGGATCAAATTGAATGTAAGGAAAGTGGTTTCATTTCATTTCCAAATGTATTTAGCATAAACAGGGAATATGCTTTTAGGATTATTGATTTAAGGGTTTCTTAAAGCCTATAAATAGGCTTCATTCCATTGTAATTGACATATTCACAACCACACAACACAACACATGTACACCCCTTATTCAAGAGCAATACAATTCTAGCCGATTTTTGAGGTATTTTCATACCCAAACTGTAACCCCCTCATCCCGACCTAGGCGAGCGACCGAACCGAACGGGTCATATGGGGAATATTGAAGTAAATCGAGAAGCTTTACCTCAATAAACGACCCTATTGTTTCCTTTTATCTTGTCTAGATGCTCGTTACAACCCTAAGTGTTTAATGTTGCAGCGGATCAAACATAAAATCATCCGAACATCATTTGCATGCAAAAACGACTTTTAGGGACCAAATTGTAAACTTGTGTTACAAGGATTTTCCCCAAATTTGGATTACCATCTTTAAAATAATCATGTCACATGCATCTATGACAAAACTCAGCTCTAAATAATCATTCAAACTCAATTAATTGCATCCATAACATTTAGGGACCAAAACGTAAAGATTCAGAACGTTCAAAGATGCCCTTTTAACCAATTTAACTACCCCTTAGAGAGGATATCGATACTCCCTTGATGTGTAACCCCCATAACCCGGCCTAGACGGTTGACCCGAATTAAGAAGTTTACACGGGGAAAACCAAAGTCAACCCGAAAGTCAACCTTGATTAACGACCTTTTTTTTCTTTTAACTCTTGTCTAAATGCATATTAACCCTAGATATGTTCATAGATCAGCATACTCAAAGGTCACAACAATCGGAAAACATTTAGGGACTCAATTGCACAATTTATGAATTTAGGGACCAAAATGCAAATTCTGAAAATTATAAGGACTTAACCAACTTTTGAGTTACCATTATGAAATTAGTCATGTTTCATGCTTCTCTGCCAAATTTCAACTCAAACGGACATCTCAAACTCATTCAATTGCATAAACCAAGTTCAGGACCAAAACGCAAAGATTTCAAAACATTTAACAATCAGTTTCAGTGCCCAACGGTCGAGTGTTCCGGAACGGAAAGGACCGTTCTGAAATGCGGGACCGTTCCGAAACTCTTTGCGGAACAAGGCTTGGCAGTGGCAAATCCGTTCCGGAGCGGCTCCACCCGTTTCGGAACGCCAAGGCCATTTCAGGCCCTCTGTTCCGATACGGTAGCACCTGTTCCGAAACGTGCTGCCCAGATTGCAGATTTTTTTTCTGGTTTAACTCACTTTCAACCAATCAAACGCATTCCAAAGACCCTCAAATCATACCAGCAAGTCATTATATACTTAAGGAACATAATAGCATCATCCATTCACAATCATGACATCAAATAAGGAAAATCCCAATTCTATAGGCATGCATCCTATATTGGAAACCATACACACATCAAAAACACCATACCAACCTCAAAAAGGCCATTTACATGCTCTATCATTGTCAAAAGCATAAAACCAACTTACAGAGTCCAAAACATCTCCCAAAACAACAACATAGGTTCCCCATTGCCAAATGCCAAAAGCTAAGCAAGTTATGAAAATAGTCACCATACATGAGCTTAAGCTTCCACTTAGATTCTTGACCACCTTGCTGCCCTTTTAAGCACTTCAATGCTCTGCATTATTGGTTTAAGAAAGAGAGAGCGTAAGCACAAAGCTTAGTGAGGAAAGCTCATTTAAAACATCACAATAATGCATTATTAAAACTCCTTTTCAAAACCTTTGGTTCAAACAACATTTGATCATGCACATATGTATATAACCAAGCATTTCATGCTTCAAATCATTAACATGTCATATTGGCTTTCAAGTTATAATCATAACCATTTTTCAATCCAAAACACAATCGAAAATCGGATACGCGGATTACAAGCGTTGCCCCATATGCTTCATACACACTACCAATATCAAGGTGGAGCAAATGGTACAATCACAACCCCTCAACACCCGTGATGGAGACTATGGTACAATCACAACCCCTCCACATCACTCATTGGTAGTTGTATAACATCACTAACGAGATCACGGGACATACAACACAAGATCCACACATGGACTTTAAACCACCATTGTGATCTTACCATACACAAGGTCCACACATGGACTTTTAACCACCATTGTGACCTTAACACTAGATCCACCCATGGACTTTTAACCACCATGGTGTTCTTAACAATCTCGTTAGTGTACTTGGATGGAGTCTATGGTACAATCACAACCCCTCGACATCCAAGGCGACTTTATTCACGGTGCACCCAATCCTATAGCCGGCTAACTATATCCGATTCAAGTACTTTTAGACCAACCACATCACTTGCCAATATACATCATTTAACAACATTAATCCACTGTTTTAAAGCATTTGATAAAGCCATTCATCATCATGCATCATTATGCATCAAAACCACATTTATCAATGTACAAAACAAGGATCCCTTACCTTTGGCATCCTTCAATACATGGCTTATAAAACCAGCAATAAACATGCTAAAATATGCTTTCAAAAACAGAAATTAAACATGCAAACAAATCACATTGCATTCAACCAACTCATGGTTCATCAACAAGAGAGTTTTTCCGAAAACTTACTCTTGAGCTTAGCTAAGTTGTTTAGACTTAAACTAAGCTCCCAAAACCTTCAAACATTGGTTTCCAAGCTGAAAACCAAACTTCACTCACCGATTCCGTTTCGCAAGCTTGCCGAAACACCAATCAAGCTTCCGGATCAACACCACAAGGATCCAAAGATGTCTCCCATGTTTTAAACACATCAAAGCAGAGGATTAATGCATCATCTTGCATTAATATCTTCAATCAAGACACCTAAACTCGCTGCTCGCATCAACACTCACATTTCGGCTACCAAACACAACCAAAATCACATCCAAACATCTCCACAACACTACCCTGCCAAGATCCATCGATTCCAATCATTCTTAAACCTCAATTAACATCCAAAAAGGATCTAATCACGTCCTTATACCTCCAGCTATAGCAGAACACCAAGATCACCCCAAAAACCATCATTAACTCAAGCAAAACTTAGGAAAATCAACCTATTCGGGATTGCATTGATTAATCCTC
Source organism: Hibiscus tridactylites (assembly GCA_958450335.1). Classification (NCBI taxonomy): domain Eukaryota; kingdom Viridiplantae; phylum Streptophyta; class Magnoliopsida; order Malvales; family Malvaceae; genus Hibiscus; species Hibiscus tridactylites. The sequence continues at coordinate 32,768,267 of OY288269.1, forward strand.
AATTTCACATCAATTATACATCCAAAAATCTTCAAAAAGACATCTCAAAACAGTGCCCAATCATTTCATACGAATTTCATCAAAATTAAACCAAATCTTGCATTTTAAAGCCAAGATCAAGAACACAACCATAAAACCTTTAATAAAACTCAAATCAAGGATTGAGAACTTGGGAATTTCAGTAAAGAACTGAGTATTTAGAGGAGAAGGACGTTCATACCTTTAAATGTGAGTTTCTCCTTATTTGGAACCAAGATTCTTGAAAATTCAATAAGCAAATGCTAAGGTTTTGATGTAGAAATGATTAGAGATCAAATGAAGATTGAAATCTCATCTTTAGATGTCATAATCAGAGGACAATTTGCTGGGGAAAAGTGTTTGGGCTGAGAGAAAAGTTGAGAGAAAAGAAATGGAAAATTTTGAGAAAAGTTAGTTATGACAACAAAATATCTATTTCCCTCCTTTTACCTTTTAATAAAAATCATTAATTAAACCTTTAATATTAAGAAAAATCTGGAGAAAACTCTTCTTGGGTAAATTAGCTCCTTAAAGATTCAAAGTTTCAATTCTTTTAAAACAATCACCAAGTTTTCTAAAATTACATTTTAGTCACTAACCCAAAATGTCACACCTCCAAACCTCATTTTGTAAAATTGATTTCACCATTCTTTTATATATAATAAAAGAGGATTTTAAGATATTTTTCCATATTTTTAATGCAACCCGAACTAGGCTTTCCTAAAATCACCCTTTTATATTCGAACAGCAACCCGACCGACCCGGTCCAAACCCAAAACTTCTAAGCCCAAAATTAGGGTGTTACAACTCTCCCCCCTTAAGAAATTTCGTCCTCGAAATTTACCTGAAGGAAAGAGGTACGGAAACTGCTTCAAGATGTCATCCTTCCGCTCCCACGTGGCTTCTTCAACACCACGATGTTTCCACAACACCTTTACCAACCCAATGGTCTTGCCTCGAAGAACCTTACTATCCGAATCCAGAATCATCACCGGTTCCTCATCATAAGTCAAATCCGGATTCAATTCCACTTCTTCCACAGGCATCACATGTGAAGGATCCGATCTATACTTCCGAAGCATAGAAACATGAAACACATCATGAATCTTCTCCAACTCTTGCGGTAACCTCAACTTGTACGCAACAGGACCCACACGCTCAATTACCTCGTATGGTCCAATGTACCTAGGGCTCAACTTACCCTTTCGGCCAAACCTCATCACCTTTTTCCAAGGTGAAACTTTCAAAAACACACGATCACCCACCGCATACTCAATCTCCTTACGCTTCAGATCCGCGTAAGACTTTTGCCGATCAGAAGCTGCCTTCAAGCGTTCACAAATGAGCTTCACCTTCTCGGTGGTCCCTTTCAACAAAGCTGGCATCGAAACCAACTTCTGACCCGTTTCAGCCCAACAAAGAGGAGTCCTACACTTCCTCTCGTACAAAGCTTTATAAGGTGCCATTTAAATACTTGCCTGATAACTATTATTATAGGCAAACTCCACCAAAGGCAAATGTTTCTCCCAAGAGCCCCGGAACTCAATCACGCAGCACCTCAACATATCCTCCAAAACCTGGATAACACGCTCCGACTGTCCATCCGACTGCGGATGATAAGATGTACTGAAATTCAACAGCGTACCCAAAGCCTGATGCAAACACTGCCAGAAACGCGATGTAAACCTCGGATCCCTATCTGACACAATCGACTTAGGCACACTATGCAGCCGCACAATCTCAGCAATGTACAGCTCCGCAAGCTTATCCAAAGTGTACGTAGTATGCACAGGCAAGAAATGCGCACACTTTGTCAGGCGATCCACAATCACCCACACCGAATTCTTCTTCGATGGCGACAAAGGCAAACCAGACACAAAATCCATGGTAATCCTTTCCCACTTCCATTCAGGAATCCTCAACGGTTGCAACAACCCTGAAGGAAACTGATGCTCAGCCTCAACTCGCTGACACACCATGCACTTGCTTACAAACTCAGCAACGTCTTTCTTTAAACCCACCCAATAGTACTCTTCACGAAGATCACGATACATCTTAGTACTACCAGGGTGCATAGCAAAAGGACTACTATGACCTTCAGCCAGAATAGCACGCCTCAACTCAGCATCATTGGGCACTACTATCCGACTCCCAAAACATAACACTCCATCATCATTAAAACAGAAATCTGAAGGCCTATCATCCGCAATATCCTAAACATGCGGTACCAAGGAATCATCCAACAACTGCTTTTCCTTAATCAACTAAACCAAAGATGGTTTCACTTGCAATTCAGCCACAAGAACACCATCACGCGAAATACTCAAACTGGCAAACATAGCCCTCAACTCAACAGTTACTTTCCTACTCAAGGCATCCGCTACAACATTAGCTTTACCCGGGTGATACTCAATCGTTAAATCATAATCCTTGATCAACTCCACCCAACGTCGTTGCGTAATATTCAACTCCTTCTGAGACATCAGGTACTTCAAACTCTTGTAATCCGTGTACACAGTACACTTCTCACCATACATGTAATGTCTCCAAATATTCAAAGCAAAAACCACTGCAGCCAACTCAATGTCATGCGTAGGATAATTGCGCTCATGCACCTTCAACAGACGTGATGCATAAGCCACCACCTTACCCTCTTGCATTAGCACACATCCCAAACCAACATAGGACGCATCACTATACACCACAAACTCTTTCCCTGATTCAGGTTGAACCAAGATTGGAGCTTGTATCAAAGCTGCCTTAAGCTTCTCAAAAGCCTGCTGCCTCGCTTCCGTCCACTCATACTTAACATCCTTCTGCAACAACTTCGTCAAAGGTGCAGCAATCTTTGAAAACCCATCCACGAATCTCCGATAATATCCTGCCAAACCCAGGAAACTACAGACTTCATGAACAGACTTAGGAGGCTTCCAATTCATCATTGCCTCAATCTTCTGAGGATCAACACGAATCCTTTCAGCAGAAATCACATGACCAATTCTCTAAGCCAGAACTCACACTTCTCAAATGCCCTTCATGCTCCTCTTCAGTACGCGAGTACACGAGGATATCATCAATGAATACCACAACAAATTTATCCAGGTATTCATGAAATACTCGATTCATCATGTCCATGAAAGCTGCAGGAGCATTCGTCAACCCAAACGGCATCACAAGGAACTCATAATGCTCATACCTCGTTCTGAAAGCTGTCTTTGGCACATCCACATCCTTCACCTTCAACTGATAATACCCTGACCTTAAGTCAATCATAGAGAACACAGCTGCTCCCCGAAATTTAGCAAAAAGATCATCAATTCTCGGCAATGGATACCGATTCTTGATAGTCAACTTGTGAAGCTGGCGATAATCAATGCACATTCTCATAGTGCCATCCTTCTTCTTCACAAACAAGACCGGTGCACCCCAAGGTGACACACTCGGCCGAATGAAACCATGATCAAGCAACTCTTGCAGTTGCGTCTTCAGCTCTTTCAACTCCTTATGCGCCATTCGATAAGGGGTAATGGACACTGGAGTTGTGTTTTCATACAACTCAATCCCAAACTCCACTTCGCGATTAGGAGGCAATCCAGGCAACTCCTCAGGAAACACACCAGGAAACTCTCGCACATTGGCAAGAAACTTCACATTCTCACCAACCACCACTACCTCATAATCATCCGCAAGCTTCAACGAAACTCGCTTATTCTCACAATCTACTACAGCTTGATGCTCAACAAGCCAATCCATACCAAGGATTACATCAAAACCATAGAAAGGCAATTCCATAAGATCAACATGAAAAACATGATCTTGCACAACCAAAGGACATCTTCTATAAAGCTTTCGAGTCACAACAGTCTCACCAAAAGAACTAGTGACACGCATACCAACATCCAAAGACTCAACAGGCAAACCAAGCAATTCAGCATGCTCACGTAATATGTATGAGTGTGTAGATCCAGAATCAATCAAGGAAAGTAATGACAAGGATTGCAAAGTAAAAGTACCTGCGATCAAATCCGTGTCATTTCTCCCCTCCCTCTGAGCATACACTCTGGCCTGGCCACCACCCTCAGGCTGAACAGCTACAGCATGAGCCACATTCCGTCCACCCTCCTCTCTCTGCTGGAAGTTACCACGGCCGCGCCCACGACCTCTCTGTGGTGCAACAACTCTAGGAGCACGTCCCTGGCCACCACCGGTCAACAGAGGACACTCCCTCCTCATGTGATCCGCTGATCCACAGTTCCAGCACGAGTTACCAGTCGCCCCAACAGGAGCCTGCACCTCCCTCGTCGCTCGAGGACAATCACGCCTCAAATGGCCACGCGACCCACATGTCCAACATGTGTTCGGATCCGCTCTTGCCTTGTCTCCCTGAGTAGGCGCACCTTGCCCTCCACCACCTCGCTTAGCTGAAGACTGATACTTCCGATCACGTCCCCTCTTATTCCGTCCACCACCGGAACTATACTTAGCAGCTCGCTTACCAGCACTAGAACCAGCACTCCTAGAAGATAAACTCAAATTCATCTCAATGTCTTTTGCTCTACCAACCAGCACATCAAAATCATTATACTCAGCAGCCAACATATAAGTCTTCACTTCCGTCACCAAACCATAACGGAACCGTTCACACCTCTCCCGCTCATCCGGGATAAGCTCAAGTGCGTACTGACTGAGTCGGACAAACTGAACCTCGTACTCAGCCACTGACATGCTCCCTTGAGTAAGAGACATGAATTCCCTTTTCTTTTCATCCAAGTACCTCACACCTAGATACCTTCTCTTGAAAATGTTCAGAAAGAACGTCCATGTCACATCAGCATCCTCCATTCCGGAGATAGTGGTTGTCCACCAAGTATATGCATCGTCTTGCAACAATGATACCACACAGCCCAGCTTCTGCACATCAGTACAATTCATTTGTCCCAAAATTCTCTTGGTACTTTCCAACCTTGACTCAGAACCTTCAGCAGACAAACCCCTGAATTGAGTCCCTCCCAGACTGCGCAAGCATTCCAAGGGTAGTCTCACATTAGCATCTCCCTGATGCCCAGCTCCTTGAGCTCCAGCTACCGCCGCCCGGAAAGCTCCAGCAATAGCTTGAATCAACATTGTCATGTCAGGAACAGCTTGCCCCTGACCAGCTTCAGGTCCAGCGACCCCAGCACCAGCTGCAACACCAGCTCCTTCACCCCCAACACCACCACCACCAGGCGGAGGAGGTAAATCCACCACATTTTCAGCATTCTCCTCATTCTCATTCTGAGCCATAGCTCGCGTATTAATCCTCGTTTCTCTACGAGGTGCCATTCACTAAACAATGCAATCACAATGCAATAAACAAAGTCAGGCTCAGCAAGGTAAGCAATCCAAGTACTCAAGCTCATTTCCAATTAAAAAAAATCATTACATTAGCTTTTATTTGGCAATGGGTCCCTCTAACATGCTTCACCACCGCAACACCACAATTGTAACATACTTACAATTCACACAACATACTTTCATTCAACAAGCATACAAAGCATTCCTACACTCATTACCCATATAACCATTCCCAATTACTCGAGAACTCAGCTCTGATACCACCAAATGTAACCCCCTTAACCCGGCGTAGACGGTTGACCCGAATTAAGAAGTTTACACGGGGAAAACCAAAGTCAACCCGAAAGTCAACCTTGATTAACGGCCCTTTTTTTCTTTTAACTCTTCTCTAAATGCATATTAACCCTAGATATGTTCATAGATCAACATACTTAAAGGTCACAACAATCGGAAAACATTTAGGGACTCAATTGCACAATTTATGAATTTAGGGACCAAAATGCAAATTCTGAAAATTATAAGGAGTTAACCAACTTTTGAGTTACCATTATGAAATTAGTCATGTTTCATGCTTCTCTGCCAAATTTCAACTCAAACGGACATCTCAAACTCATTCAATTGCATAAACCAAGTTCAGGACCAAAACACAAAGATTTCAAAACATTTAACCATCAGTTTCAGTGCCCAACGGTCGAGTGTTCCGGAACGGAAAGGACAGTTCCAAAATGCGGGACCATTCCGAAACTCGTTGCGGAACAAGGCTTGGCAGTGGCAAATCCGTTCTGGAGCGGCTCCACCCGTTTCGGAATGCCAAGGCCATTTCAGGCCCTCTATTCCGATACGGCAGCACCTGTTCCGAAACGTGCTGCCCAGATTGCAGATATTTTCTGGTTTAACTCACTTTCAACCAATCAAAGGCATTCCAAAGACCCTCAAATCATACCAGCAAGTCATTATATACTTAAGGAACATAATAGCATCATCCATTCACAATCATGGCATCAAATAAGGAAAATCCCAATTCTATAGGCATGCATCCTATATTGGAAACCATACACACATCAAAAACACCATACCAACCTCAAAAAGGCCATTTACATGCTCCATCATTGTCAAAAGCATAAAACCAACTTAGAGAGTCCAAAACATCTCCCAAAACAACAACATAGGTTCCCCATTGCCAAATGCCAAAAGCTAAGCAAGTTATGAAAATAGTCACCATACATGAGCTTAAGCTTCCACTTAGATTCTTGACCACCTTGCTGCCCTTTTAAGCACTTCAATGCTCTGCATTATTGGTTTAAGAAAAAGAGAGCGTAAGCACAAAGCTTAGTGAGGAAAGCTCATTTAAAACATCACAATAATGCATTATTAAAACTCCTTTTCAAAACCTTTGGTTCAAACAACATTTGATCATGCACATATGTATATAACCAAGCATTTCATGCTTCAAAGCATTAACATGTCATATTGGCTTTCAAGTGATAATCATAACCATTTTTCAATCCAAAACACAATCGACAATCGGATACGCGGATTACAAGCGTTGCCCCATACGCTTCATACACACTACCAATATCAAGGTGAAGCAAATGGTACAGTCACAACCCCTCAACACCCGTGATGGAGACTATGGTACAATCACAACCCCTCCACATCACTCATTGGTAGTTGTATAACATCACTAACGAGATCACGGGACATACAACACAAGATCCACACATGGACTTTAAACCACCATTGTGATCTTACCATACACAAGGTCCACACATGGACTTTTAACCACCATTGTGACCTTAACACTAGATCCACCCATGGACTTTTAACCACCATGGTGTTCTTAACCATCTCGTTAGTGTACTTGGATGGAGTCTATGGTACAATCACAACCCCTCGACATCCAAGGCGACTTTATTCACGGTGCACCCAATCTTATAGCCGGCTAACTATATCCGATTCAAGTACTTTTAGACCAACCACATCACTTGCCAATATACATCATTTAACAACATTAATCCATTGTTTTAAAGCATTTGATAAAGCCATTCATCATCATGCATCATTATGCATCAAAACCACATTTATCAATGTACAAAACAAGGATCCCTTACCTTGGGCATCCTTCAATACATGGCTTATAAAACCATCAATAAACATGCTAAAATATGATTTGAAAAACAGAAATTAAACATGCAAACAAATAACATTGCATTCAACCAACTCATGGTTCATCAACAAGAGAGTTTTTCCGAAAACTTACTCTTGAGCTTAGCTAAGTTGTTTAGACTTAAACTAAGATCCCAAAACCTTCAAACATTGGTTTCAAAGCTGAAAACCAAACTTCACTCACCGATTCCGTTTCGCAAGCTTGCCGAAACACCAATCAAGCTTCCGGATCAACACCACAAGGATCCAAAGATGTCTCCCCTATTTTAAACACATCAAAGTAGAGGATTAATGCATCATCATGCATTAATATCTTCAATCAAGACACCTAAACTCGCTGCTCGCATCAACACTCACATTTCGGCTGCCAAACACAACCAAAATCACATCCAAACATCTCCACAACACTACCCAGCCAAGATCCATCGATTCCAATCATTCTTAAACCTCAATTAACATCCAAAAAGGATCTAATCACGTCCTTATACCTCCAGCTATAGCAGAACACCAAGATCACCCCAAAAACCATCATTAACTCAAGCAAAAGTTAGGAAAATCAACCTATTCGGGATTGCATTGATTAAACATCAATTTCACATCAATTATACATCCAAAAATCATCAAAAAGACATCTCAAAACAGTGCCCAATCATTTTATACGAATTTCATCAAAATTAAACCAAATCTTGCATTTTAAAGCCAAGATCAAGAACACAACCATAAAACCTTTAATAAAACTCAAATCAAGGATTGAGAACATGGGAATTTCAGTAAAGAACTGAGTATTTAGAGGAGAAGGACGTTCATACCTTTAAATGTGAGTTTCTCCTTATTTGGAACCAAGATTCTTGAAAATTCAATAAGCAAATGCTAAGGTTTTGATGTAGAAATAATTAGAGATCAAATGAAGATTGAAATCTCATCTTTAGATGTCAAAATCAGAGGAAAATTTGCTGGGGAAAAGTGTTTGGGCTGAGAGAAAAGTTGAGAGAAAAGAAATGGAAAATTTTGAGAAAAGTTAGTTATGACAACAAAATATCTATTAAGAAAAATCTGGAGAAAACTCTTCTTTGGTAAATTAGCTCCTTAAAGATTCAAAGTTTCAATCCTTTTAAAACAGTCACCAAGTTTTCAAAATTTACATTTTAGTCACTAACCCAAAATGTCACACCTCCAAACCTCATTTTGTAAAATTGATTTCACCATTCTTTTATATATAATAAAAGAGGATTTTAAGATATTTTCCCCTATTTTTAATGCAACTCGAACTAGGCTTTCCAAAAATCACCCTTTTATATTCGAACCGCAACCCGACCGACCCGGTCCAAACCCAAAACTTCTAAGCCCAAAATTGGGGTGTTACAACTCTCCCCCCCTTAAGAAATTTCGTCCTCGAAATTTACCTGAAGGAAAGAGGTACGAAAACTGCTTCAACATGTCATCCTTCCGCTCCCACGTGGCTTCTTCAACACCACGATGTTTCCACAACACCTTTACCAACTCAATGGTCTTGCCTCGAAGAACCTTACTATCTGAATCCAGAATCTTCACCGGTTTCTCATCATAAGTCAAATCCGGATTCAATTCCACTTCTTCCACAGGCATCACATGTGAAGGATCTGATCTATACTTCCGAAGCATAGATACATGAAACACATCATGAATCTTCTCCAACTCTTGCGGTAACCTCAACTTGTACGCAACAGGACCCACACGCTCAATTACCTCGTATGGTCCAATGTACCTAGGGCTCAACTTACCCTTTCGGCCAAACCTCATCACCTTTTTCCAAGGCGAAACTTTCAAAAACACACGATCACCCACCGCATACTCAATCTCCTTACGCTTCAGATCCGCGTAAGACTTTTGCCGATCAGAAGCTGCCTTCAAGCGTTCACAAATGAGCTTCACCTTCTCGGTGGTCCCTTTCAATAAAGCTGGCATCGAAACCAACTTCTGACCCGTTTCAGCCCAACAAAGAGGAGTCCTACACTTCCTCCTGTACAAAGCTTCATAAGGTGCCATTTGAATACTTGCCTCATAACTATTATTATAGGCAAACTCCACCAAAGGCAAATGTTTCTCCCAAGAGCCCCGGAACTCAATCACGCAGCACCTCAACATATCCTCCAAAACCTGGATAACACGCTCCGACTATCCATACGACTGCGGATGATAAGATGTACTAAAATTCAACCGCGTACCCAAAGCCTGATGCAAACACTGCCAGAAACGCGATGTAAACCTCGTATCCCTATTCGACACAATCGACTTGGGCACACCATGCAGCCGCACAATCTCAGCAATGTACAGCTCCGCAAGCTTATCCAAAGTGTACGTAGTATGCACATGCAAGAAATGCGCACAATTCGTCAGGCGATCCACAATCACCCACACCGAATTCTTCTTCGATGGCGACAAAGGCAAACCAAAAACAAAATCCATGGTAATCCTTTCCCACTTCCATTCAGGAATCCTCAACGGTTGCAACAACCCTGAAGGAAACTGATGCTCAGCCTTAACTCGCTGACACACCATGCACTTGCTTACAAACTCAGCAACATCTTTCTTTAAACCCACCAAATAGTACTCATCACGAAGATCACGATACATCTTAGTACTACCAGGATGCATAGCAAAAGGACTACTATGACCTTCAGCTAGAATAGCACGCCTCAACTCAGCATCATTGGGCACTACTATCCGACTCCCAAAACATAACACTCCATCATCATTAAAACATAAATCCGAAGGCCTATCCTCCGCAAAATCCTGAACATGCGGTACCAAGGAATCATCCAACAACTGCTTTTCCTTAATTAACTGAACCAAAGATGGTTTCACTTGCAATTCAGCCACAAGACCACCATCACGCGAAATACTCAAACTGGAAAACATAGCCCTCAACTCAACAGCTACTTTCCTACTCAAGGCATCCGCTACAACATTAGCTTTACCCGGGTGATACTCAATCGTCAAATCATAATCCTTGATCAACTCCACCCAACGTCGTTGCCTAAGATTCAACTCCTTCTGAGACATCAGGTACTTCAAACTCTTGTGATCCGTGTACACAGTACACTTCTCACCATACAGGTAATGTCTCCAAATATTCAAAGCAAAAACCACTGCAGCCAACTCAATGTCATGCGTAGGATAATTGCGCTCATTCACCTTCAACTGCCGTGATGCATAAGCCACCACCTTACCCTCTTGCATTAGCACACATCCCAAACCAACATAGGACGCATCACTATACACCACAAACTCTTTCCCTGATTCAGGTTGAACCAAGATTGGAGCTTGTGTCAAAGTTGCCTTAAGCTTCTCAAAAGCCTGTTGCCTCGCTTCCGTCCACTCATACTTAACATCCTTCTGCAACAACTTCGTCAAAGGTGCAGCAATCTTTGAAAACCCATCCACGTCTCAACACTAAAATATGGAAAACATCGCGAATACGCTGAAGCTCTGGTGGTAGCTCTAGCTGATATGCAACTGGTCCGACTCGACGAATAATTCGATAAGGGCCAATGTTACAAGGACTCAGCTTGCCCTTCCGACCAAACCGAAGTATCTTCCTCCAAGGATATACTTTCAAGAAAATTTTATCACCCACCTCAAACTCAAGACCACGACATCTCAAATCGGCATAAGACTTATGTCTGTCAAAAGCAACCTTAAGCCGATCCCGAAACAATCTGATAGTCTGCTCAGACTCGTACACAATCTTTGGTCCCAACAATTTGTGCTCATTCAACTCAGTCCAATCAATAGGTGAACGACACCTACGCCCATACAGAGCCTCATACAGTGCCATCTTGATGCTGGTCTGATAACTGTTTTTATAAGCAAACTCTGCAAGCAGCATGAAATCCTCCCAATTGCCTCTAAAATCAAGAATACAACCCCTCAACTTATCCTCAAGAATCTGGATCACACGCTCAGACTAACCATCTGTCTGTGGATGATAAGATGTACTGAAGTTCAACCGAGTACCCAAAGCAGAATGAAGAGAACCCTAGAATCTTGCAGTGAACCTCGGATCTCTGTCAGAAATAATAGATAATGTTACCCCGTGAAGTCGAACGATCTCAGAAATATAAAGCCGGGCTAACTTACTCAAAGAATAGTTAACTCGGACAGGAATGAAATGCGCGGACTTCATCAGACGATCAACAATAACCCAGATGGAATCCCTCTTCGACGGAGTCAAAGGAAGTCCGCTAACAAAGTCCATAGTCACGCGCTCCCACTTCCACCGAGGAATCTAAATATGTTGTAGTAACTCAGACGGGCGTTGATGCTCTACTTTGACTTTCTGACAAGTCAAAGACCTCGATACAAATCCGACGACATCTCGCTTGAGACCTTTCCACCACTACCTCTCACGAAAATTCTTATACATCTTGTCACCACCAGGATGCATAGCGTATGAACTGTCATGGGCCTTGCGGAGAATAACCTGTTTTAACCCATATTTCCTCGAAATACAATACCGCCCAGGAAACATAATACCCTATCCTAATCAATAGAGAAAACTCGAGATGTACCCTCACGCACCTCTCTGATACGATGCATCAAAAACGGATCACTAGGCTGTTCAGCTAGAATATCAGAAATCAATGTAGGAATAACTCGAAGTTCTGCCAACAGACTGCCATCGTCGTACAAACTCATCCGAGCAAACAAAGCTCTCAGATTTGAAATGGCGTTACGAATCAATGTATCAGCAACGACATTAGCTTTACCCGGGTGATACTCAATCTCACAATCATAATCCTTGAGAAGCTCTAACCATCGACGTTGTCTCAGATTAAGCTCTTTCTGAGTGAAGAGGTATTTCAGACTCTTATGGTCTGTATGGATATAACACTTCTCTCCGTAGAGATAGTGTCTCCAAATATTAAGTGCAAAAATAACAGCAGCAAGCTCTAGGTCGTGGGTAGGATAGTTACACTCATGCGGTTTCAATTTTCGAGACGCATAAGCCACTACCTTCTCGTCCTACATCAGAACACACCCCAATCCGGTGTACAAAGCATAACTGAAAACTGTATAAACCTTACTGGGCTAAGGCTAAATCAAAACTGGTGCTTTACTCAACACATACTTAAGCTTCTCGAAACTAGACTGCTGAGCCTCAGTCGAAATGAAGGGAACATCCTTCCTCAGAAGCATGGTCAACAGAGCTGCAATAGAAGAGAAACCCTTAACGAATCTCCGATAATAACCAGCTAAACCCAAGAAACTTCGAACCTCAGGAACATTCTTGGGCTGCTTCTAACTCATAACAGCCTCAACCTTTATCGGATCAACCTGAATACCCTAGGAAGAAACTATATGACCCAGAAACATAACCTCAAAAGCCAGAACTCACACTTACTGAATTTTGTATACAGCTATTTCTCTCGCATAATCTGTAATACAATCCGAAGATGTTTCTCATGTTCTGCCTCGAATCTAGAATATACCAGTATATCATCAATAAATACCACAACAAACTAGTCAAGGTAGGGTTGAAACACCCTATTCATCATATCCATAAAAGTGACAGGGGCGTTAGTCAACCCAAAAGGCATCACAAGGAACTCATAATGACCATATCGTGCCCGGAAAGCTGTTTTGAACACATCAGAATCCCTAACCTTGAGTTGGTAATAACCAGATCTCAAGTCTATCTTAGAGAATACCGTAGCTCCCCAGAACTGGTCAAACAGATCATCAATACAAGGAATAGGATATTTGTTCTTGATCTTCAGCTTGTTCAGCTTCTAATAATCTATACAGAGTCGAAGTGTCCCATCCTTCTTCTAAACAAACAGAACAAGAGCTCACCAAGGAGAAACACTTGGTCGAATGAAACCTCGATCCAACAGTTCTTGCAACTGAATCTTCAACTCTTTATGTTCCTTCGGTGCCATCCAATAAGGTGCCATAGACAGAGGAGCTGTACTCAGATAAACCTTGATGCCAAACTCAATCTCATCCCGTTTCGGCGGTACCCTAGGTAATTCTTCCGAAAAAAACGTATGGAAAGTCTTTCACAACTCGAATCTTTTCTAATCCGGAATCAAATTGTCTCAGATCAAGGATATAGACAAGATAAGCAATAGAACCTTTTCTGATCATTTTCTCAGATTTGAGAGCTGAGATGATGTTATATAGGAACCCTCTGCGCTCACCAATTAGAATCACCTCACGATCATTAGGAGTTCTCAGTGTAGCTATCTTTTTTTCACAGTCCAAAGTAACACAGTGTGTAGACAACCAATCCATACCCAGAATAAGATCGAACTCTCCAAAGGGTAACTCCATCAAATTATCTAAAAAGATCTCCCCTTGAATCTCAAGAGGACAATTCATGTATACTTTAGTAACCTCAACTGGATTACCCACTGGAATGTGTACAGTAACAGCACTAATAGTATCCTCAACAAAAATCTCAAGACTCTCAGACACAGAACTCACAACATATGAATGAGTCGAACCATTATCTAGTTGAGAAAAATATGGAATAGAATGGATAGAGAATATACCGACAATAACATCTGGCTCATCACGGTCCTCGTGCCTCCTAGTAGAATAACTAACCCCGGTTGTTTGGCCCCTGATCCTACTGATCCTCTACTCGGAGCTGGTCTACCCCTACTAGCAGAGCCTGAAGTAACAGATCTGACCTGACCTCTTCCCCTGGCGGGAGTCTGTATTGATTCCTGAGACTGAGTAGTAGTAAAAGCTTATGGAGGTGGAACCGAACAATCTCTGAAACGATGCTCGAATGAACCACATCTGAAACAAGCTCCAGTCTACCTCGTACACTCGCCTTAATGCCACTTCTTTCAAAAAAGACATTGTGGCACCCCTCGAGTACCATTCAAACCACCAGCACTGACAGTCGCAACAGAAGAAGTCACTGGTCTAGCTCTCGAATAACCCTGATAGTTTGACTCAACCCTGACCCTCTTCCTAGATTGATTTCCCTGACTATGCTAAACTGGTACTGACACTGGTCTCTTCCCTCTATCATATCCATGCAACTCAAGTTGTGTCAACTCTGCCTCATTACGCTCAGCTGTCATAGCTCATCCAGTAATGTCTTTGTATTCCTGGTCCATGTGTAAAGCAACATTGGCCTTTATCGTAGGATTCAATCCCTTCAGAAACCAATCACACTTGTCTTTTTCAGTGATCACTAAACCTGGGACATACTGAATCAATCTCATAAACTCGATCTTATAGTCATTAACAATCATATCGTTCTGTCTCAAATTCATGAAATCATCTCTACATTTAGGTATATAATCAGCTCCGATATATCGATCACGGAAAGCCTGTATGAAATTATCCCAAGTAACAGTACTAGCTGGAGTAACAAGCTCCTCAGCCTCCCACCAATTCTGGGCTTCACCCTGCAGCAGTGAAACGACAGCCCTGAGTTTCCGGTCGGTAGGATAATCCATCTCAAAAAATAACCGCTGAAGCTTTGTTAGCCATTACTCTGCATCTGTTGGGTCTGTACCCGTCTTTCCATCGAACATAGTCATCCCGGCAGCAAGAAACTCTGTGGATATGGGTCTTCGAACACTCTCAGACTGACGAAGGTATCTTAATAACTCTCTTTGAACAGTCACAACATCTGTGCCTAGTGTCTCACTATCCCCTGAATCACGATGACCACTACTCTGAGTAGGCTGAACATGTAGGTCTCCTCCACCAGTCTGATGACCTCCTGTCTGATCCACATGTTGTTCCTCCACATTCGCACCCTAGACCTCATCCTGATTTTGTATCAAACCCTCATGAGGTGGAACGTCACTATCTGCAGTCACGGTACAACCTTGACCTCGGCCACGGCCTCAGCTATGACCTCGACCGGCCCCTACTCTAGAACTTCTCTGAGGTGGCATAGTAGTATATCTACAAAAGACATAATCCTAAGATTAGATTTGGTACTTGGAGACCTTATTCAGAATAAGTATAAATATATTCATAATAGATCATAAGTTTATCTGAAATTCCCGTTTTACCCAAAACATTTGATAATACATGCGAAAATTTATTTTCGATTTAAAAATTGATTTATATCACCCAGGCCGAGCGTTGAACCTGGCTATGATACCACTAAATGTAACCCCCTAAACCCGACCCAGAAGAACTGGGTCGAATATAAGGAGTTAAGCTCAAAGCTTGTCCCTCACGCAAGCAACATGGTTTAAAACTTTAATTCCAAAATAGACAGTAAAAATAATACATAATACATATTGATAACAATATTCCTGAAAATGTTAAATATTCAAAATGTACATGCATGATAAAACCTAGTAACCCCAAATAAAACATCCAAAATCTGAATTTATATACCAACTGCTAAAACATATAATATAAATAGGTCCAAGTATCATACTATTAATAATAATAAATAAAGCTGGAAAACGAGGTCCTCCAAGTACCGTAGCCTAGACCTGAGTGTCTGAAAATAGAACTAAAGAGGTGTAACGCCCCGGTTTTGGGCTTAGGAGTTTTGGGCGTTGACCGGTTGGTCAAAGTGCTGTTCGAATCTAAAGAGGTGAAATTAGGAAAGCCTAGTTCGGGTTGCATTAAAAATATGGAAAAATGTTCTAAAATCATCTTTTAATATAATTAAGTGAACTGTGAAATCAATTTTGGAAAATGAGTTTTGGAAGTGTGACATTTTGGCTAGTGACCAAAATGTAATTTTCGAAAGTTTGGTGACTGTTTTATAAAGGGTTGAAACTTTGAATCTTTAAGGAGCTATTTATCCAAAGGGAGTTTCTCCAGATTTTTCTAAGATATTTTATGACTAAATTCTGATTTTTAAATGGTATTAAAAGTGGAGGGAAAGCCATTTGGCTATTTTGGATATTTTTGCAACTAACTTTTCTCAATTTTCTTTCTCTCATTTTCTCTCAACCCAAACACATTCTCTCCAGAGAATTTGATCTGATTTTCTCACCTAAATCCCTCCTTTCAACTCTCATTTGATTCCTAATCAACAAATCTTCAAAACCTCTTCAATTGCTAATTGATTCAATAAGGTTTTTGATTCCAAAAAGAGGAGAAACTCAAGTTTGGAGGTAAGAACGTCCTTCTCCTCTAAACTATCAGTTCTTTACTGAAATTCCTAAGTTTTCAATCCTTAATTGATGTTTTATTAAAGGTTTTTAAGTGGTGAAATGGATCTTAGCTTATAATGCAAGATTTGGTGATTTTTGGTGATTTTCGTTAGATCTGATTAATCTGTGATTTGAGATGTGTTTTTGATGTTAAATGAACTCTAAATTGATAAGGAATTGAGTTTTGATTAATGCAATCCCGGATAGGTTGAGTTTCCTAAGTTTAGCTTGTGATTCAAGGTTGTTTTTGAGGTGATCTTGTGGATCTGATGTTGCTGGAGGTATAAGGATGTTAATAGGTTGTTTTTAGATGTTATATGATGTTAAAGGATATGTGGTTTTGCTGGTTTATGGCTGGGCTTTGTTTAGAAGTGGTTGGGATGCATTTTCGGTTGTGTTTGGTGGCCGAAAATGGTGTGTGGATGAGAGCAGCGAGTTTAGGTGCTTTCATTGAAGCAATTAATGCATGATGATGCATTAATCCTCTGCTTTGATGTGTTGAAACAGGGGAGGCATCTTTGGATCCAAGTGTTGTTGATCCGGAAGCTTGATTTGGTGCTTTGGCTTGAAGCAAAGTGGAATCGGTGAGTGCGTTTGTGAAAATTGGGTTTTCGGCTTTGAAACCAATGTCTTGGGAGCTTAGTTTAAGTCTAAACAACTTTGCTAAGCTCAAGTGTAAGTTTTCGGAATTACTCTCTAGTGGTGGCCATGATTTTGTTGTGATGCAAAGTGGTTTATTACATGTTTTAATTACTGTTTTGAAAGCATGTTTTAGCATGGTATTTGCTGATGTTTTAAGCCATATGTTGAAGGAAACTCTAGGTAGGAGTTCCTTGCTTTTGTACATTGATTAAATGTGGTTTGATGCTTTTAAATGCATGATGAATATGGCTTGGTTTAATGCTTTAAAGCAGTGGATTAATTGATGAAAATGATGTATATTGGCAAGTGATGTTTTGAAAAGGTTAAGGTCACTAAGGTGGTTAAAAGTCCTTGAGTGAGCCTTGTTACTTAAGAACATCAAGGTGGTTAAAAGTCCTTGGATGGTTCTTGTTGCGGACACTAAGGTGGTTAAAAGTCCTTAGGTGATCCTTTCCATGGTGTTTAAAAGTCCATGGGGCCATGGTGTTTAAAAGTCCATGGGGCCAAGGTGTTTAAAAGTCCTTGGGGCCAAGGTGTTTAAAAGTCCTTCGGGTGAATCAAGCTATGGACACAAAGGTGGTTAAAAGTCCTTGTGTGGTCCTCATTCATGGTGTTTAAAAGTCCATGGCCAAGGTGTTTAAAAGTCCTTGGGGCCAAGGTGTTTAAAAGTCCTTGGGAAGTTGATGAACTTGTTTTAAAGAAAAGGAATCTATCACTTGAGCTAATATGACATGTTATGTTGTTAAGAAGCATGGGATGCTTGTTTTAAGAATGCTTTTGAGAATGTGCAAAGGTTGATTTAAAGCATGATCTGTAAATGTTTTTAAATGCATTATTGAATGGTTTTTAAGAGCATACCTCACTAAGCTTTTGCTTACGCTCTCTTCCGTTTTCTTAATTCAATAATGCAGAACATTAAGGAACCTTGAGGGCAGCAAGGAGGGCAAGCATTCAAGTGAAAGTAGAGCTCAATGTATGGAAGGTTTTGTTGGTACATTTTAGCTTTTGGTAATTTGGCAATGGGGGACCAATGTGTATGTTTTGGGAGGTGTTTGGGACTCTCTAAGTGTGTTGAATGATGATAAGAATGCTGGTTTTTGCATTGGACCATTACATGCTTGCTTTGGAAGTTTTGTGCTTGTGTAGCTAGCTTGTGTAGGAAGCATGCCTATAGAATTGGGGCTTTTTGCATATGATGTTGTTTTGATGATTTGATGATGCTTATAAGTCTTATATATGTTGAATTGCATGCTGGTAAAGTTTGGTAGCATTTGGAGCATGATTGGATGATTAATTGCATGTTTTGGAATGCATTTTGCTGTAATATGTGCAGGGCGTTTCGGAACAGTGTGCACCGTTTCGGAACGGGTGCTTGAATGAACCCAGGTGTCCGAAACGGTAGGCACCGTTTCGAAACGGTTTGGCCACTGCCAGCCCGTGTTCCGGAACCCGTTGCGGAACGGCCCGTGTTACAAAACGGGGTCTACCTGTTTCGGAACGGTCGACCGTTGGGGGCTGACATTGGCAGTTATATGTTTTGAATTGTTTGCGTTTTAGTCCTAAAACTTGTTTGTGCAATTGTATGAGTATGGGAAGTCCTTTTGAGCTGAAATTTCACAGGGAAGCATGAAACCTGACTAATTTCAAGTTGGTAACTTTAATTTGGTTTAAGTCCTTTTAATTATCAGAAATTACAATTTGGTCCCTAAAGTTGTAATTTGTTCAATTAGGTCCCTGTTTGATCTCTGATGTTTGTGATCTTTGAATATGATGTTTGTGTGATCACAATTAGGACTAATGTGCATCTAGACAAGATTAAAAAGAAAAAAAAGGGTCGTTAATCAAGGTTGACTTTCGGGTTGACTTTGGTTTTCCCCGTGTGACTTTCTTAATTCGGGTTAACCGTCTAGGCCGGGTTAAGGGGGTTACATTTGGTGGTATCAGAGCTGAGTTCTCGAGTAATTGGGAATGAATGTATGCATGATTGAAGTATGTTTGTCTTGTATGCTTGTTGATCGAAAGCATGTTTAGTGGCTTGTGATTTGGATGTAATTGAGATGTATGCTGTGATGTAGCATGTTGAGGGTACCCATTGCCAAACAAAAGCTAATGAAATGATGTTGATTTTGAATGAAATTGAGCTTGAATACTTGGATTGCTTACCTTGCTAGGCCTGACTTGTTTTATTTGCATTGTGATTGCATGGTAAAAGTATGGCACCACGTAGAGAGTTACGAGGTAGTGTGCGAGCTACGGCTCCCAATGAGAACGAGAATGAAGAGAACACGGGTAGTGCGGTGTTACCCCCTCCTCCGCCTGGTGGTGGTGCTGGAGGTGAGAGAACTGAAGCTGCAGCTGGTGCTGGAGCTACTGGACCAGAGGTTGGTCAGGGGCAATCTATGCCTGATATGTCTATGTTAGTACAAGCTATTGCGGGTGCTTTTCGAGCAGCAGTAGCTGGAGCTCAAGGAGCTGGGCATCAGGGAGATGCTGGAGTTAGACTACCTTTGGAGCGTCTGCGCAGTCTTGGTGGGACTGAGTTCAGGGGTTTGTCGACTGAGAGTTCTGAAGCTTGGCTAGAGAGTACCAAGCGTATCTTGGGTCAGATGAGCTGCACGGATGTGCAAAAGCTGGTTTGTGTTGTGTCCTTGCTGCAGGACGATGCGTATACGTGGTGGACGACCACCATAGCTGGGATGGCTGAAGCTGATGTTACTTGGACATTCTTCCAGAATGTGTTCAAGCGGAGATATCTGGGAGTGAGATATCTTGATGAGAAAAAGCGTGAATTCATGTCTCTTACCCAAGGGAGCATGAGTGTGGCTGAGTATGAGGTGCAGTTTGTGCGACTCAGTCAGTATGCACCGGAGCTGATACCTGATGAGCGAGAAAGGTGCGAGAGGTTCCGTTATGGTCTTGTGACGAATGTGAAAATGTATGTGATGGCCACTGAATATGATGATTTTGATGTGTTGGTGGGCCGAGCCAAGGACATTGAGATGATCTTGGGTTTATCTGCGAAAGGTGCTGGAGCTAGTGCTGGAAAGAGATCAGCTGAGTTTAGTTCCAGAGGTGGACGGAACAAGAGGGGACGTGATCAGAAGTATCAGTCCTCAGCCAAGAGAGGTGGTGGTGCACCTGCTAGAGGAGGTAATGCTAGAGCTGATCCTAGTGCTTGCTGGATCTGTGGTTCTCATGGTCACATGAAGCGTGACTGTCCTCGTGTTGTGAGGGAGGTGCAAGCTCCTGTTGCGGCAGCTGGTAATGGATGCTGGAATTGTGGTTCTGTAGACCATTTGAGGCGAGATTGTCCGAGGTTGGCTGGTGGCCAAGAGCGTGCTCCTGTTGTTGCTGCACCGCAAAGAGGTCGTGGGCGCGGCCGTGGTAATTTCCAGAGGCGAGAGGAAGGAGGTTGTGGAGTAGCCCATGTTGTGGCTATTCAGCCTGAAGGTGGAGGCCAAGCTAGGGTGTATGCTCATCGTGAGGGAAGGAATGATGCAGATGTGATTGCAGGTACCTTTACTTTGCAATCCTTGTCATTGCTTTCTTTGATTGATTCTAGATATACGCATTCATACATTTTGCGTGAGCATGCTGAATTGCTTGGTTTGCCTGTTGAGTCTTTGGATGTTGTTGTTCGTGTCACTAGTTCTTTTGGTGAAACTGTTGTGACTCAAAAGCTTTATAGAAGGTGTCCCTTGGTTGTTCAAGAACATGTTTTTCTTGTTGATCTTATGGAGTTGCCCTTTTATGGTTTTGATGTGATCCTTGGTATGGATTGGCTTGCTGAGCATCGTGCTGTGGTAGATTGTGAAAATAAGCGAGTTTCGCTTAGGCTTGCGGATGATTATGAAGTTGTTGTGGTTGGTGAGAATGTGAAGTTTCTTGCCAATGTGGTGTCTACCATGGAGGCGAGTAGGATGCTGAGGCAAGGTTGCGAAGCTTATCTAGCTTTTGTGATGAATCCTAGCTCTAAGGAGTTGAGGGTGCAAGATATCAGGGTTGTGAAGGAGTTTCCTGGTGTTTTTCCTGAGGAGTTGTCTGGTTTACCTCCTAATCGCGAGGTGGAGTTTGGAATTGAGCTGTATGAGAATACAACTCCTGTGTCCATTACTCCTTATAGAATGGCACCTAGGGAGCTGAAGGAGCTGAAGACGCAGTTGCAAGAGTTGCTTGATCGTGGTTTCATCCGGCCGAGTGTGTCACCTTGGGGTGCACCAGTCTTGTTTGTGAAGAAGAAAGATGGCACTATGAGGATGTGCATTGATTACCGTCAGCTGAACAAGTTGACTATCAAGAATCGGTATCCTTTGCCGAGGATTGATGATCTCTTTGATCAATTTCGGGGAGTTGCTGTGTTCTCTAAGATTGACTTGAGGTCAGGGTATTATCAGTTGAAGGTGAAAGATGTGGATGTGCCTAAGACAGCTTTCAGGACAAGGTATGGGCATTATGAGTTCCTTGTGATGCCGTTTGGTTTGACAAATGCTCCTGCTGCTTTCATGGACATGATGAATCGTGTGTTTCATGAATACCTGGACAAGTTCGTTGTGGTGTTCATTGATGATATCCTTGTGTGCTCGCGTACTGAGGAGGAGCACGAAGAGCATTTGAGGATTGTTTTGCAAGCCTTGTTGGAGAATCAGCTTTATGCTAAGTTGAGCAAGTGTGAGTTCTGGCTTAGGGAGGTGGTGTTTCTTGGGCATGTGGTCTCAGCTGAGGGGATTCGTGTTGATCCTCAGAAGATTGAAGCGGTGATGAACTGGAAAGTTCCTAAGTCTGTTCATGAGGTCCGTAGTTTCCTATGTTTGGCGGGATACTACCGAAGGTTTGTGGATGGTTTTTCCAAGATTGCTGCTCCTTTGACGAAGCTATTGCAAAAGGATGTTAAGTATGAGTGGACAGAAGCGAGACAACAGGATTTTGAGAAGCTTAAGGCAGCTTTGACGCAAGCTCCTATCTTGGTTCAGCCTGAATCAGGGAAAGAGTTTGTGGTCTATAGTGATGCATCCTATCTTGGTTTGGGATGTGTGCTGATGCAAGAGGGTAAGGTTGTGGCTTATGAGTCGCGGCAGTTGAAAGTGCATGAGCGCAACTATCCTATGCATGATATTGAGCTGGCTGCAGTGGATTTTGCTCTGAAGATCTGGAGACATTATCTGTATGGTGAGAAGTGTACTGTGTACACGGATCACAAGAGTTTGAGGTATCTGATGTCTCAGAAGGAGTTGAATCTTAGACAGCGACGTTGGTTGGAGTTGCTCAAGGATTATGATCTGACGATTGAGTATCATCCTGGAAAAGCTAATGTTGTTGCTGATGCCTTGAGTAGGAAGATAGCTGTTGAGCTGAGGGCTATGTTTGCTAGCTTGAGCATATCGCGAGATGGTGGTCTTATTGCTGAGTTGCAAGTGAAACCATCGTTGGTTCAGTTGATCAAGGAAAAGCAGTTGTTGGATGATTCCTTGGTGTCTCATGTTCAGGATATCGCGGAGGGTAGACCTTCGGATTTCTGCTTTAATGAGGATGGTGTGTTGTGTTTTGGTAGTCGGATAGTAGTGCCTGCTGATGCTGAGTTGAGGCGTGCTATTCTGACTGAAGGTCATAGTAGTCCTTTTGCTATGCACCCTGGTAGTACTAAGATGTATCGTGATCTTCGTGATGAGTACTATTGGGTGGGTTTGAAGAAGGATGTTGCAGAGTTTGTGAGCAAGTGTTTGGTGTGTCAGCGAGTCAAGGCTGAACATCAGGTTCCTTCTGGTTTGTTGCAACCGTTGAAAATCCCTGAATGGAAGTGGGAAAGGGTTACCATGGATTTTGTATCTGGTTTACCTTTGTCTCCATCAAAGAAGAATTCTGTTTGGGTGATTGTGGATCGCTTGACGAAGTGTGCGCATTTCTTGCCTGTGCATACTACGTTTTCTTTGGATAAGCTGGCAGAGCTGTACATTGCTGAGATTGTGCGGCTGCATGGTGTGCCTAAGTCGATTGTGTCGGATAGGGATCCGAGGTTCACATCGCGTTTTTGGCAGTGTTTGCATCAAGCTCTGGGTACAAGGTTGCATTTTAGTACATCCTATCATCCTCAGTCGGATGGTAAGTCTGAGCGGGTTATTTAGATTTTGGAGGATATGTTGAGGTGTTGCGTGATTGAGTTCCAAGGTTCTTGGGAGAAGCATCGGCCTTTGGTTGAGTTCGCTTATAACAATAGTTATCAGGCGAGTATACAGATGGCACCTTATGAGGCTATGTATGGGAGGAAGTGTAGGACTCCTCTTTGTTGGGCTGAAACTGGTCAAAAGTTGGTTTCGATGCTGGCTTTGTTGAAAGGGACCACCGAGAAGGTGAAGCTCATTTGTGAGCGGTTGAAGGCTGCCTCTGATCGGCAAAAGTCTTACGCGGATTTGAAGCGTAAGGAGATAGAGTATACGGTGGGTGACCGTGTGTTCTTGAAGGTTTCGCCTTGGAAGAAGGTGATGAGGTTTGGCCGGAAGGGTAAGTTGAGCCCTAGGTACATTGGACCATATGAGGTGGTTGAGCGTGTAGGTCCTGTTGCGTATCGGCTGAGGTTACCTCAGGAGTTGGAGAAGATTCATGATGTGTTCCATGTTTCTATGCTCCGGAAGTATAGATCTGATCCTTTGCATGTGATGCCTGTGGAGGAAGTGGTTTTGAATCCGGATTTGACCTATGATGTGGAACCGGTGAAGGTTCTGGATTCGGATAGCAAGGTTCTTCGTGGCAAGACCATTGAATTGGTGAAGGTGCTGTGGAAACATCGAGGTGTTGAGGAAGCCACGTGAGAGCGGAAGGAAGACATGCTGAAGCAGTTTCCTTATCTCTTTCCTTCAGGTAAATTTCGAGGACGAAATTTCTTAAGGGGGGGAGAGTTGTAACGCCCCGGTTTTGGGCTTAGGAGTTTTGGGCGTTGACCGGTTGGTCAAAGTGCTGTTCGAATCTAAAGAGGTGAAATTAGGAAAGCCTAGTTCGGGTTGCATTAAAAATATGGAAAATGTTCTAAAATCATCTTTTAATATAATTAAGTGAACTGTGAAATCAATTTTGGAAAATGAGTTTTGGAAGTGTGACATTTTGGCTAGTGACCAAAATGTAATTTTCGAAAGTTTGGTGACTGTTTTATAAAGGGTTGAAACTTTGAATCTTTAATGAGCTATTTACCCAAAAAGAGTTTCTCCAGATTTTTCTAAGATATTTTATGACTAAATTCTGCTTTTTAAATGGTATTAAAAGTGGAGGGAAAGCCATTTGGCTATTTTGGATATTTTTGCAACTAACTTTTCTCAATTTTCTTTCTCTCATTTTCTCTCAACCCAAACACATTCTCTCCAGAGAATTTGATCTGATTTTCTCACCTAAATCCCTCCTTTCAACTCTCATTTGATTCCTAATCAACAAATCTTCAAAACCTCTTCAATTGCTAATTGATTCAACAAGGTTTTTAATTCCAAAAAGAGGAGAAACTCAAGTTTGGAGGTAAGAACGTCCTTCTCCTCTAAACTATCAGTTCTTTACTGAAATTCCTAAGTTTTCAATCCTTAATTGATGTTTCATTAAAGGTTTTTAAGTGGTGAAATGGATCTTGGCTTATAATGCAAGATTTGGTGATTTTTGGTGATTTTCGTTAGATCTGATTAATTTGTGATTTGAGATTTGTTTTTGATGTTAAATGAACTCTAAATTGATAAGGAATTGAGTTTTGATTAATGCAATCCCGGATAGGTTGAGTTTCCTAAGTTTAGCTTGTGATTCAAGGTTGTTTTTGAGGTGATCTTGTGGATCTGATGTTGCTGGAGGTATAAGGATGTTAATAGGTTGTTTTTAGATGTTATATGATGTTAAAGGATATGTGGTTTTGCTGGTTTATGGCTGGGCTTTGTTTAGAAGTGGTTTGGTTGCATTTTCGGTTGTGTTTGGTGGCCGAAAATGGTGTGTGGATGAGAGCAGCGAGTTTAGGTGCTTTCATTGAAGCAATTAATGCATGATGATGCATTAATCCTCTGCTTTGATGTATTGAAACAGGGGAGGCATCTTTGGATCCAAGAGTTGTTGATCCGGAAGCTTGATTTGGTGCTTTGGCTTGAAGCAAAGTGGAATCGGTGAGTGCGTTTGTGAAAATTTGGTTTTCGGCTTTGAAACCAATGTCTTGGGAGCTTAGTTTAAGTCTAAACAACTTTGCTAAGCTCAAGTGTAAGTTTTCGGAATTACTCTCTAGTGGTGGCCATGATTTTGTTGTGATGCAAAGTGGTTTATTACATGTTTTAATTACTGTTTTGAAAGCATGTTTTAGCATGGTATTTGCTGATGTTTTAAGCCATATGTTGAAGGAAACTCTAGGTAGGAGTTCCTTGCTTTTGTACATTGATTAAATGTGGTTTGATGCTTTTAAATGCATGATGAATATGGCTTGGTTTAATGCTTTAAAACAGTGGATTAATTGATGAAAATGATGTATATTGGCAAGTGATGTTTTGAAAAGGTTAAGGTCACTAAGGTGGTTAAAATTCCTTGAGTGAGCCTTGTTACTTAAGAACATCAAGGTGGTTAAAAGTCCTTGGATGGTTCTTGTTGCGGACACTAAGGTGGTTAAAAGTCCTTAGGTGATCCTTTCCATGGTGTTTAAAAGTCCATGGGGCCATGGTGTTTAAAACTCCATGGGGCCAAGGTGTTTAAAAGTCCTTGGGGCCAAGGTGTTTAAAAGTCCTTGGGGTGAATCAAGCTATGGACACAAAGGTGGTTAAAAGTCCTTGTGTGGTCCTCATTCATGGTGTTTAAAAGTCCATGGCCAAGGTGTTTAAAAGTCCTTGGGGCCAAGGTGTTTAAAAGTCCTTGGGAAGTTGATGAACTTGTTTTAAAGAAAAGGAATCTATCACTTGAGCTAATATGACATGTTATGTTGTTAAGAAGCATGAGATGCTTGTTTTAAGAATGCTTTTGAGAATGTGCAAAGGTTGATTTAAAGCATGATTTGTAAATGTTTTTAAATCATTATTGAATGGTTTTTAAGAGCATACCTCACTAAGCTTTTTCTTACGCTCTCTTCCGTTTTCTTAATTCAATAATGCAGAACATTAAGGAACCTTGAGGGCAGCAAGGAGGGCAAGCATTCAAGTGAAAGTAGAGCTCAATGTATGGAAGGTTTTGTTGGTACATTTTAGCTTTTGGTAATTTGGCAATGGGGGACCAATGTGTATGTTTTGGGAGGTGTTTGGGACTCCCTAAGTGTGTTGAATGATGATAAGAATGCTGGTTTTTGCATTGGACCATTACATGCTTGCTTTGGAAGTTTTGTGCTTGTGTAGCTAGCTTGTGTAGGAAGCATGCCTATAGAATTTGGGCTTTTTGCATATGATGTTGTTTTGATGATTTGATGATGCTTATAAGTCTTATATATGTTGAATTGCATGCTGGTAAAGTTTGGTAGCATTTGGAGCATGATTGGATGATTAATTGCATGTTTTGGAATGCATTTTGCTGTAATCTGTGCAGGGCGTTTCGGAACAGTGTGCACCGTTTCGGAACGGGTGCTTGAATGAACCCAGGCGTCCGAAACGGTAGGCACCGTTTCGAAACGGTTTGGCCACTGCCAGCCCGTGTTCTGGAACCCGTTGCGGAACGGCCCGTGTTTCGAAACGGGGTCTACCTGTTTCGGAACGGTTGACCGTTGGGGCTAACATTGGCAGTTATATGTTTTGAATTGTTTGCGTTTTAGTCCTAAAACTTGTTTGTGCAATTGTATGAGTATGGGAAGTCTTTTTGAGCTGAAATTTCACAGGGAAGCATGAAACCTGACTAATTTCAAGTTGGTAACTTTAATTTGGGTTAAGTCCTTTTAATTATCAGAAATTACAATTTGGTCCCTAAAGTTGTAATTTGTTCAATTGGGTCCCTGTTTGATCTCTGATGTTTGTGATCTTTGAATATGATGTTTGTGTGATCACAATTAGGACTAATGTGCATCTAGACAAGATTAAAAAGAAAAAAAAGGGTCGTTAATCAAGGTTGACTTTCGGGTTGACTTTGGTTTTCCCCGTGTGACTTTCTTAATTCGGGTCAACCGTCTAGGCCGGGTTAAGGGGGTTACAAGAGGAGTCAGTGAAAACGCTCAGTGTGTCTCTACAGTGCAAACAGTACTAACAGAGTCATTATAACCATAGACTCAACCAAACATTATCACAATACAATTTTTCCATCATGAATCACTCTCAACCTCGTCACCATCTGAAGTGGAATCCAGCCCATATAGCGAAACCACTGATCCGAAGTAGACATCACCCCAACCATAATTAGATTACAGGAAATCCGAGTTCTGGTATATAATAATCCGAATCTGAATGTATATACAAATACTGCAAAACGTAACAGAATGTTGAACAAGTCAAACATCACAAATCAGCAAAATATTATCATCATACATCATCAAACCACATCATGTATACATTTCAGCAAATCAACACATTTACAAACAGAGAACTGTAAACAGACAGCACAGAAGAGAACACACTTCGAGTAGCTAACACTCAACGCCGACGGTGACGTCTCCCACGCTCAGTTCTATCTCTAGGTCGGTCAGAGTCAGCTCCTATAACAATTAAATACACCATCAAAGATAGTACTACTATGTCAAGGCACTGATAATATAAATATCGAATATATTAATAATTAAACTCACGAGCGGATCCTGATGTTTGAACAACAGGAGGTCATCTAGGTGGAGGAGGAGGAATGATCTAAGTATCCGAGTCAATGTCGTCTACAAATACGAATAATTCCAATTAATTCCCGATACTCAAATCTTTAAACACAAGTATAAACGAATAAAAGAGATCAAAACAGTCTTTCGGGTTCGAATTTGAGAAAACGGGCAGCAGAAATGGAATCAGGACGTCAAAAAACATAGAATAGCTATTTTCTGAAAAAGTCAATGGGTCAACGGTCAACGGGTCAACACTGACGTCAGCCGACTCTTTATAAGATAGACTGGTTCGGTTCTGTTAACCAGGTTCAGTTTTCTGGACCGATTCAAGCCCAAAATCCCCATTTCCCTTCGATTTGGAAATTAGGGTTTTTCCCTAATCGATTTTCCTCACCGGAAAACACGTCGGTAACCTCTAAACACTGATTCTGGCCAAAACAACACCTTTAAAAAGAAGCCAAACCCAAATCATGCGATTCTGCACTCACCCCAACTCGAAAACACAGTGAAACGACAAAACTTGGTAACGTCGTTTGAGAACACGAACGGTCTTCGAACCGTTTCTTAACAACGGTGGACGGAAAACAGAGATGGTGTCTTGAGTTTTGATCGCGCGGCCATGGAGAGGTAGTTGCCGGTTTCGGAACGAATAATGGCCGGCGCTTGGCCCTTGGCCGGACGGTAAACGCGAAAAAATGGGTTTGGGAGTTTATTTTGTTCGCACGAGAGGGAAAGGGAAACGATAGATGAGGTGAGCGGCCAAAATGATCTCAAAAATGAAAAACATGTATTAAAATCACCCTAAAATGGGTAAATTACCAGGTAAGCCATCGCCAATATTAAGATTCACAAGACGACACAAAAACTTTACTATCTTTGCAATTTGACCACCGAATATTCGAAAATTCCCAATTGAATCACTAAAATTCAATTAGGTTTTAACTTAAAATTCCAAATTATTAGGTTTTTAATTTAGGAATTTTCATTAAACTAGGGTTTCAAATTAGGGTAAAATTGGGTTGTTACAAGAACATTGGATACGGGTTCAATACAAGAATTTGATTTAATTATGAATTTTCAATTGTTTATTGAATATTTGTAACTAAATACAAGCTTAGACATTTCCCTATTTTTTTAAACTCATTTAGGATCAAATTAAATGTAAGGAAAGTGGTTTCATTCCATTTCCAAATGTATTTAGCGTAAATAGAGAATATGCTTTTAGGGTTTTTGATTTTAGGGTTTCTTAAAGCCTATAAATAGGCTTCATTCCATTGTAATTGACACATTCACAACCACAAAACACAACACATGTACACCCCTTATTCAATAGAAATACAAGTCTAGCTGTTTTTTGAGGTATTTTCATACCCAAATTGTAACCCCCTCGACCCGGCCTAGTCGAGCGACCAAACCGAACATGTCACACGAGGAATATTGAAGTAAACTGGGAAGGTTTACCTAAATAAACGACCCTATTTTTTCTTTTATCATGTCTAGATGCTCGTTACAACCCTAAGTGTTTAATGTTACATCGGATCAAACATAACATAAATCGAAAATCATTTGCATGCAAAAACATCTTTTAGGGACCAAATTGTAAACTTATCCAATTAAAAGGATTTTCCCCAAATTTGGATTACCATCTTTAAAATAATCATGTCACATGCATCTCTAACAAACCGCAGCTCAAAATAATCATTCAAACTACATTAATTGCATCCAACGCATTTAGGGACCAAAACGTAAAGACTTAGAATGTTAAAAGATGCCATTTAACCAATTTAACTGCCACATATCGATACCCTTAGGGAGGGTATTGATTCTCCATCGACGAATGCAACACTCCAATTCAAAAACACTGCAGCCGTACTGATAACCTTCGAGCCCATATTGGTATGCCCAAAACCAGTGGCCAAAATTGGTATCGATACGCCCCCGCGTATCGATACCCCTTCCCTAAATGCAATACCGTACCGATACCCTAAGAAGGGTATCGATACTCTGCAGTATACAATTACACTAAATGTTGGTTTTATCTATTTGAACTCACCCAAAAACAATCCAACATACTTTCAAACACAACCAATGAATCTTAAACAACATCCCTTAAGCATACATAGTAGTTTCAATGAACGAAATATGACAATTATCATCAAGTTATTCTAGAAGCATGCTTCCTGTGAAATCAAAGCATCCAAAAGGTCAAATCTCAAAACAATTCTTAAACCATCATATTGAGGCCTTTTACAAGTTCAAAACCAACAAGTAAACATGCTCAAATAGGGAGTTTCAACACATCTCCCAAACAAACCATGGGTCCCCCATTTCCCTTATTACACTAGTCCATAAAACGAAGCATACATTTAAAGCAATGTCTCGTATGATAGCCTTTCAAGTTTCTACCTCCAAACACTTAGTTATCTACATTGTTGGACAAAAGAGAGCGTAAGCCTACAAGCACTTCAATAACAAAATCAGCATGTTATACATCATGCAACAAGTATCACTTACTTCAACAGCAAAACCATTTGCTAAAACTCATTTTAAGCCTTTCCATACATATCTACCATATGCAAAGTTTAAAAAGTAAAAAATGCATTTCCATACTATTCATCAATATACATTTAATAGCATTTTAACAATTATATTGGCTCCCAAGTGATTATCAACATACCAATTTCTCAAAATATATCGGATTCACGGATTCCCAAGTGTTGTCCCAACACTTCATACATTTTCACCGGCATCTCAAGGTTCACACACGGGAGCTACCCTCTACCATTGTGACACCCGTGCTGGAGTATTTGGTACCTTACAACCCCTCTCCGCCACTCATCTTTAGATGTATAACCCCACTAACGAGAGACGAGACACAACTCAATTCCTCAATCGTTAGGGTACTTAGATGGAGTTTTCGGTACATTCACAACCCCTCAACATCCAAGGCGACTTGTTTATAGTGCACTCAATCCTATAGCTGGCTAACTATATCCGATTTCATTTGTAAACCACTTTACACAACATCACTTCCCAATATAATTCTCATTTAGTACAAACCTCACTATTTTCAAAGCATTCAAAATAAGCTATATTCCAAGCATTAAACCATGCTTCATTAAACATGTATAAGAAATACATACAATGATAACTTACCTAGCGCATCCTTTAACAATATGGTATCATAAACAACAAATCTCTTTCGCAAAACCATGCTTTAAAACAGTAGATAAACATATATTAAATCAAGTCCATCATCAAGCTTACAATATTAAAATCCGAGGGAGAAAATCACTTTACTTACTTCCGAACATAGTGAAACGTTTCAAGCTTACACTATGTTCCCGGAACCACTTTAAAGATGTTTCAAAACTAGAAATTCCATTTCCACTCACTGGCTCACGAAACCTTAATTGCTGACGCGAAAATCAAGCGTCTGAAGCCCCCGGATCTTCACCGATTGCTTCCAAAATATTCTCCCTTGTTTACACCACACAAGAATAGAGGATCAATGCATCAAAATCACGAGAACCTTAAACAACCTCGTTGCTCTGTCGTAAAGCACCAAAATACCCATCAGAAACAACCGAAATCACCTTCGATTGATCAGTAAACTCAGCTCAGCCATCAGCAAACACTTCCATCACATTTTAACCATATATCAACATGAAAAAACATCCTAATATCATCCGTACACCTCCAGTAACTCAGATTTCATGTTAACATCCCCAAAACCCAAAATCTAACAATCTAACAATTAGAGATCCAACTTATTTCGGGATTATTATTACAAAACCATTATTTCCTCATCATTTAACGCCCAAAATATAATTAAATTTATTGACAAATCAATCAAAATAGTGTCCAAATGAAAACCTTGAAAACTCATCTATTAAAGCTTTAACTAGCAATCTCCATCATATCATTTACAAAATCTTGTTGATAAACAAAAGTACAGAGCCAAAGACTTGATAATTTCAATAAAGAACCTTGATTAGAGGAGAGAAAAGAAAGATCACCTCTAACACAAGCTTTCCCCCTGATTTGCAATGAATTTGGTGAAATCCTTCAAGAAAACACTTGCTAAATGTTGTAGAAATCTATGGGCATCATTTAGGAATAAAAAGCTAATGGAATAGGAAAAATATCTGAAGATTTTAAGGATTAAATGTGAGTTTGGCTGCAAGGAAAGTTGAGTGAAAAGTTTGAAGAAAAAAAGTTACGTGAGAAAATGATTTGACTAATAAAATCTCTTTTTAATAAAACTATTTATTAAAACTTATAATTAAATCGTTTAAAACACCAAATTAAGGGAGATAGATGATACCAACATGGTGTAATAGCTCCCTAAGGATTCTAAATTTTGGCTCTCTTCAATGTAGCCAGTAAAACAAAACTTTCAATTTTTACATTTTAGTCACCAAGCCTAAATGTCGACTTTCCAAAAACCATTTTTCAAAATTGGTTTCACTTTCCTTCACTACATATTTAATTAGGATTTTATAAAATTTTCACATGATTTTATCACATCCCGAACTAAGTTTTCTCTAAACCGACCCAGATCTCTAATCTAGATTCGCCGATCCCTTAACTCCTTTTAAAACCTCTAGGCCCAAAACCGGGGCGTTACACAAACGTTGTTTTCTTCATATTCTTTTGTTACTTTGTATGAACAGAGAGGATGAGGGGTGCGGGTTCACACCAAGTCAAGCCTGTGGAGGAACCACTATCGGCGGGAGACGGAATCGGTGTCACTACCGGAAACGGTGGCAGAGGTAGCAGCGACACGCTGCCAGCGAACAACAACCAGCATCCATGCACGCGATAGATGCGACAGTGCAGTGCAGTTCATGGCTCAACTTGTACCCCATCTTTGGCGAGTTTACACTTTATCCCCCACTATTTGCAATCTCTTCACTTTGGTCTTTTTTATTTAAATTTCAGTCCTTTAGTTTCTTTTCTTTTTATTTGATATAATTTAATTCCCGTATTATTAAATTTGTATCTTTCTTCTTCTTTTTTCTAAATCAAATTGGTAATTATGTCATGTAAATAAAATTTAACTTTTTAGTTAATATATGTGATAATATAATTTCCATATAAAAATGAAAAAAAGAAGACTTTTATGTAAAATAATTATAAAGATTTACTTTTAGGCTAGTTTCCCTTGTATTTATTAAAGGTTTTAGATTACTTAATTAAGTTTCTAATTTGTAGGTTAGTTTACAAATAATATAATTTAACTATAATTGCCTTAGGTTTAAAATCCTTAAATAATTTGACTCTCAATAATAACTTGGTAAATAAAATTAACTATAATTGCCTTAGGTTTAGAATCCTTAAATAATTCATTTCCCTAATTGTAAGAATAAAACTATTTAGGTAATTTTCTAGAGAAGTAAATAAACATTTTTCTTAATTGTAAGAAATTAAATAAAATCATTTAGCTAATCTTTTAGAAAAGGTAAACAATCTATTTCCCTTAATTGTAAAAAAATGGTAGATAAAATTAACTTAGTAATTCTTTTAAAATAAAGAGTAAATAATCATTTGTCCTTATTCGTAAATAAAACTATCTTCGGTACAATTAAATAAAATCTTTTTAGGTAATCTTTTATAAAGGTAAATATTGTTCCCTAAAATGTAAATAATGAAATAACACCTTTAGGATTAGTTACCCTAAATATACGCTTGTTAAAAATAATATTTAATTTTTTAACATTAAATCACACATAAAATTTAAAAAGAACATAAAATGTCATTCTAAAAAAGGATTTTCTTGCATCATGAAAAACGAGATATTTTATCAAGTAGGGTTAATTCAGTCTTCCCTTAGCCGTTGGGGAACGGTCGAAACTCCTATGCGAGATTATATTTTCGGATTTTAGGGATTAATGCCATAATCCCTTTGCGTCTAAAATTGACCAGGGTTTCCTCAGCCATGAGAAAATTTTGACCACTTTTAGAACTTTGTGGATTTTTACATTAAAATTTACGCGCATTCATCTGAGTTACCATGGAAAATATTACTGTTCAAGTAAGCGTCGTTCTACGGGCGTGATGGGGGGTGCTAATCCTTCCCCACACGTACCCGTGCCCCCGAACCCTCAAGAATTCATAATCTCTGGTTTGTTTTTAGGTTTCCACTGCGCCTAATATAATAAAAGGGACCGCTGGCGACTCCGTTATCACAACGGAGAGACAAAGACGATGGTCGAAAAGAGGTAGAGAGAATGAGTGAAGGATCGGGTGAGGGAAGTTGGTCATGTCTGTTATATTTGGCTCGAGGGTATTTATAGTCGAGTGGCTCTGTTTGATGGGACATGGGTTTGACCTAGTGACATTTATTTATGGATTAGCAGGATTAGGTTCGGCTCCCAGTCAATAGGCTTTTTAGCCTGGTCACGTGGGCTGGCAGGGTTAGATGCGGCTTTCAGACGATAGGCTCAACTGGCGGGTCTGGCAGACCTGATGGTTATCATGTCAAATGTTACCAAGAAGAAAGGGCCAAGAAGGCCATGATGGTTCACATGTTAAAGAGCGACACAAAGACTAGGGGTTCCGAGGGCATAGGTAGAGGTACAACAATTGTAGGCGAATATGTGACAGTTGTAGGCGGATGTATAACACTTGTCCCTCTTATTCGAATGAGTGATATAAAGTGGCATAAGTAGAGACTTGAAATAATGGTCGTGCTTGTGACCGTTGTTTTGATGGTACGCTTTTAAATGAGACATTTTTAGGAATATATGCCATCATTGGCATGAATATAGACAATTTAAAACTTGCATGCATGGCGTTGTCTCAGTGGTTCGGTGTAACCCCCTCGACCTGGTCCGGGGGAAAGACTGAACCGAACGGGCCACAAGGAAAATATTGAAGTAAACCATGAAGGTTTACTTCAATAAACAAACCTAAGTTTTTTTTTCTTGTCTAGATGCTCAACATTAACCTATGTGTAAAGACTCATAGAGGAACGATTAACATCTCAAGCAGACTTCGATTAGACACTCAATTGGATTCAAACATGTTTTAGGGACCATTTTGTAATTTTAGCAATTTAGAAGGACTTCCTCAATTTTAAAGTTACCAACATTTAACTAGTCACATTACATGCCACTGTGTCTAATCTCAGCTTAAACCAATAATCCAAGCTCACTTAATTCCATCCACAACATTCAGGGACTGAAACGTAAAGAAACAGAACTTCATAAGATTCCAATAACAAACTTAAAAGCAAGGTGTTTCGAAATAAAGAGTCATGTATCGAAACACTCTGCCTCGAAAAGGGTCTTCGTGTTTCGGTACACGAGGCCGTTTCGGAAAAACCTCCAACATGTTTCGGTACACAAATTTCCAGTAGCTAAAATTCTCGAGCCTGTTCCGATACGCCTCTTCCCATTTTGAAACCTCTAGGCCATTCGAGGCTCACCATTTTGGTATAGCCTTGGGTGTAACGAAATGCTTGGGCCTGTAATGACACTTTTTGCTGTTTTTTCGCACTTTAATGCAATCATAATCATCACAACGTGCTTCCAACATGCATACAACATATCTCAACATCAATCCTCAAACATTCATGGCATATTCATCAACATAATACGAGCATTTGAATCAAAGGTAAACTATAGGCATGCAACCTAGTGACAAGTCAAGCAAGGTACCAAAATGCAAAGTAAAGCATAAACCAAATAATAAAAGCTATTTACAAGTCTAAAACAACAAATCAAACTTGCTCAAAAGGGTGTTTACACAAGTCTCCCAAAAACACAACAGATTCCCCCATTGCCCTTATTACGTATAGTCTAACCGAAACGTACTTTAGCAAATGAAGTCTCTTGTGATCCCTTGCTACTTGCTGCCTCCAAAACCTCAATGATCTGCATTGATGGACAATTGAGAGCATAAGCACACAAGGCTTAGTGAGGAAGCTCAAAAACAAAACACCATCAATGCATTAAAACTACTTTGCACCCTCACATTGAAACCTCATTTCAACTTCCTAAAACATCATTTGAAAACCTTCAATCCATTTTTTAACCATGCACTTTCTTTAACAAAAATAAGCATATTAGACCTCATGCTACATATATCATGATCATCATCAATTATATTGGCTTACAAGTGATCATTAGACAAGTTCATATATCAAAACCACATATCGGATACACGGATTCAACAAGTGTTACTCAACACTTCAAGCCATCTTAACTGGAATTGGTACATTCACAACCAAAGGTACTATATCAATCGGGTACAATCATAACTCATAGGGACACCAACCCCATAATCAGTTAGATGCTTAACCACTAACGCGAGATGGGGCACCAACCTCATCGATTATTAGGGTACTTGGACGGAGACACGGCACACCAACCCCTCAACACCCAAGGCGGCTTTTTATAGTGCACTCAATCTTATACCCGGCTGACGATAGTTGATATCATTTATAAACCATTTTCACAACATCACTTGCCAATATAATTCACATTTGACCATAGACCTCACTGTTCTCAAATCATCATCAATACATCATATTTCAAATCATTAAACCATGCTTAAAATCACAAGTATAAGACATATACTTACATGATCACTTACCATGTGCATCCTTCAACATCACATCATTAAAAATAGTAACCACATTCTTTAAACATAATTCAATAGTAGGTAAATCCT
Organism: Hibiscus tridactylites; assembly: GCA_958450335.1. Classification (NCBI taxonomy): domain Eukaryota; kingdom Viridiplantae; phylum Streptophyta; class Magnoliopsida; order Malvales; family Malvaceae; genus Hibiscus; species Hibiscus tridactylites. The sequence continues at coordinate 32,804,954 of OY288269.1, forward strand.
TTAATTCAAACAGTGCATAAAATATCACATAATAGCACAACCGAGAGAGAAATTCCTTTCCACTTACTTCCGAACTTAGTTAAGCATTTCAAGATTATCACTAAGTTCCCAAATCCATGTTTTCACTCACCGAAACGCGAAACCTTGACTAGCCGACGCAAATCCAAGCGTTCAAATCTCATGAAACTCCACCGATCACTTCCGATACGTTCTCCCCTCCAACCATTGCCTATTCCTCCAAATGGCATGATTTGTTGAAAACCTTCAAGAATCCTTTGAGATGAATGGAGGAAACACCAAAGAAATCATTTGCAAAACAAAGTGAAATGGAAAGATGGAACTCTCTGGAAGTTTTGAAAGAAAAAAAGATGTTTGGCTAATGAGAAGAGAGAGAAATTGGAAGTTACGTCAAAAAATAGATTTTGTAAAAACTAAATCCATTTTAATCAAAACCTTTCTTTATTTCTTTTAATTAAACAAATTTAAAATATGGACAATCAAAGGAATAACTGATTAATATCATATTAGCTCCCTAAAGATTCTAAGTTTTGGCCCTATTTCAAAACAATCCTTTAAAAATATTTTTCTATTTTTACGTTTTAGTCACTAAACTAAAATGTCTACTTTTGCACATGACGTTTTTCAAAAAGGACTTTACCACATCCACACACACACACACACACACACACACACACACACACACACACACACACACACACACACACATATATATATATATATATATATTAAGAGGATTTTAGAAAATTTTCTCATAATTTTATCACATCTCGAACCATGTTTTCCCTAGACCACTCCGAAATTAACCCGGATCTCTAGTCTAGGTTCACCAGACCCTGAAACCAAACCTAGAAACTCCTAGGCCCAAAACTGGGGTATTACAACTCTCCCCTACTTAGGGAATTTTTTCCTCAAAATTTCACCTGAAGGAAAAAGGTTGGTGAAAACTGCTTCGACATGTCCGTTTTGGTTTCCCACGTGGCCTCATCAATTCCTCGATGTCGCCACAACACCTTCACAAGTTCAATCGTCTTACCATGAAGAAATTTGTTACTAGAATCAAGAATCTCAACATGTTCCTCATCATAAGACAAATTCGGTCACAACTTAATTTCCTCGACATGCATAACATGCGACAGATCCGACCTATACCTCCGCAACATCGAAACATGAAACACATCATGAATTTTCTCCAACTCGGGAGGCAACCTCAATCGATATGAAATAAGACCAACATGCTCCACAACTTCGTAAAGTCCAATAAACCTTGGACTAAGCTTACCCTTACGTCCAAACCTCATCACCCTCTTCCAAGGCGATACTTTCAAAAACACGCTATCACCAACCGCAAACATAATCTCCCTACACTTCAAATCCGTATAGGACTTCTGATGATCCAGAGCCACTTTCAATCGATTACAAACATGCTTTACATTCTTCGTTGTTCCTTTAAGCAAATTCGGCAAGGAAACTAACTTTTGCCTCACTTCCGCCCAACAAAGAGGCGTCCTACACTTCCTACCATACAAGGCTTCATACAGAGCCATTTGTATACTTGGTTGATAGCTATTATTATAAGCAAACTCCACCGAAGGTAACTGTTTCACCCAAAAACCTTGGAAATCTATAACACAACACCGCAACAGATCCTCAAGCACTTGGATAATTTGCTCAGACTGATCATCCGTCTAAGGATGATACAAGGTACTGAAATTAAGCCGTGTACCCGAAGCTCTATGAAAACACTCCCAAAACCTTGATGTAAACCTAATATCTCTATTCTAAACTATGGATTTAGGTACACCATGAAACCTCACAATTTTCGTAATGTACAACTCAGCCAACTTATCCAACGTATACGTAGTATGCACAACTATGAAATGTGCACACTTTGTAAGACGATCTACAATAACCCAAATATAGTTCTTCATTGACGGGGTCAAAGGAAAACCGGACACGAAATCCGTCGTAAACCTCTCATATTTCCATTCCGGTATCTTCAAAGGTTGCAACAGTCCGGAAGGAAACTAATGCTTAGCTTTCACGTGCTAACAAACCAAACACTTACTCACAAAATCAACAACATCCTTCTTCAACCCAACCCAATAGGTATCATCCTTCAATCCACGATACATCTTAGTACTACCAGGATGCGTAGCAAAAGGGCTGCTATGTGCCTCAGTCAGAATAGTGCGCCTCAACCCAACATCATCCGGCACAACTATTCGACTCTTAAAACACAAGACACCATCATCATTATAACAAAAGTCTGTTGCATTACCATCCTCTATATCCTGAACATGCGGTTCCAACGAATCATCAAGCAACTGCTTCTCCTTAATCAACTGAACCAAGGAAGGTTTCACTTGTAACTCAGCTATCAATCCACCATCTCGTGATATACTCAACCGAGCAAACATCACCCTCAACTCTACAACCACCTTCCTACTCAAGGCATCGACCTTACTAGGGTGATACTCTATCGTCAAGTCGTAATCCTTAAACAACTCCAACCATCTTCGTTGCCTAAGATTCAACTCTTTTAGAGACATTAGATACTTCAAACTCTTATGATCCATATAAACCACACACTTCTTACCGTAAAGGTAATGCCTCCAAATTTTTAAAGCAAACACAACTGCGGCAAGCTCAAGATCATGAGTAGGATAGTTGCTGTAACGCCCCGGTTTTGGGCTTAGAAGTTTTGGGGGGTGACCGGTTCGGTCAAAGTGCTGTTCGAATATAAAAAGGTGAAATTAGGAAAGCCTAGTTCGGGTTGCATTAAAAATATGGAAAAATGTTCTAAAATCCTCTTTTAATATATATAAGTGAACTGTGAAATCAATTTTACAAAATGAGGTTGGGAAGGGTGACATTTTGGCTAGTGGCCAAAATGTAATTTTTGAAAACTGCGTGACTGTTTTAGAAAGGATTGAAACTTTGAATGTTTAAGGAGCTATTTACCCAAAGGGAGTTTCTCCAGATTTTTCTAAGATATTTAATGTTTTAATTCTGATTTTTAAACAAAAGGAAAGTGGAGGGAAGTTATTTCTAACTAATTTATCCTAAAATCTCATTTTCCTTTCTCTCATTTTCTCTCAACCCAAACACCTTTTCTCCAGAGTTTTTCTTCTGATTCTATCACCTAAACATCTCTTTCCAATTCTCTTTTGATTGCTAATCATCTCATCAACAAAACCTCACCATTTGCTAAGTGATTCTTCAAGCTTTTTGGTTCTAAAAGAGGAGGAACTCAAGTTTGGAGGTAAGAACGTCCTTCTCCTCTAAACTCTCAATTCTTTACTGAAATTCCTAAGTTCTCAATCCTTAATTGATGATTTATAAATGGTTTTAAAGTTGTGTAATGGATCTTGGCTTAAAATGCAAGATTTGGTGATTTTTGATGGATTTTCGTATGATCTGATTGGGCTGTGTTTTAAGGTGTTAATTTGATGTTAAATGAATGTTAATTTGATGTGGAAATTGAGTTTTAATTAATGCAATCCCGGATAGGTTGAATTTCCTAAGTTTAGCTTGTGATTCTTGGTTGTTTTTGGTGTGATCTTGTGGATCTGATGTTGCTGGAGGTATAAGGATGTTGTTAGGTCCTTTTTAGATGTTAAATGATGTTAAAGGATGTTTAGTTTTGATGGATTTTGACTGGGCATTGTTGAGGAGTTGTTTGGATGCATTTTCGGTTGTGTTTGGTAGCCGAAATTGGAGTGTGGATGAGAGCAGCGAGTTTAGGTGCTTTCATTGAAGCTATTAATGCATGATGATGCATTAATCCTCTGCTTTGATGTGTTTAAAATAGGGGAGTCATCTTTGGATCCAAGTGGTGGTGATCCGGAAGCTTGATTTGTGTTTCGGCAAGAGGCGAAACGGAATCGGTGAGTGGAATTTGGTTTTCGGCTTTGAAACCAGTGTTTTGAAGGTTTGGGAGCTTAGTTTAAGTCTAAGCAACTTAGCTAAGCTCAAGAGTAAGTTTTCGGAAAAACTCTCTTGGTGATGGCCATGGTTTTTGGTTGTATGCAATGTGTTGTTTGCATGATTTTAAATCTGTTTTGAAAGCATATCTAGCATGTTTATTTGCTGAGATTTTAAGCCATGTGTTGAAGGAAGCTCACAAGGTAAGAGTTCCTTGTTTTTGAACATTGTTTAAATGTGGTTTAATGCTTAAAGATGCATGATGTTTATGGCTTGGTTTAATGCTTTAAAACAGTGGATTATTGATGATAATGATGCATATTGGCAAGTGATGGTTAAGGTCAAAAAGGTGGTTAAAAGTCCTTGTGTGAGCCTTGTATATTTAAGAACATCAAGGTGGTTAAAAGTCCTTGGATGGTTCTTGGTTAAGATCACAAAGGTGGTTAAAAGTCCTTGTGTAGATCTTGGAAAGTTTAAGAACAACATGGTGTTTAAAAGTCCATGGTTGGTTCTTGGTTAAGGCTCAAGGTGGTTAAAAGTCCTTGTGAAAGCCTTGGTTACTTAAGAACTCCAAGGTGTTTAAAAGTCCTTGGGAGATTCTTGTTAAGGACACAAAGGTGGTTAAAAGTCCTTGTGTGGTCCTTGCCATGGTGTTTAAAAGTCCATGGGCCATGGTGTTTAAAAGTCCATGTGTGGATCTTACGTGAATTGTATCACTTGTTGCCAATATGAGTTGTTATGAACTTGAAGCATGAGATGCTTGTTTAAAATGTTTAAGAGCATGTTTAATGAATTTGAAGCATGAGATGCTTGTTTAAAATGTTTAAGAGCATGTTTAATGAATTTGAAGCATGAGATGCTTGTTTTAAATGTTAAAGAGCATGTTTAATGTTGCTTGAAGCATGGTTTATAAATGAGATTTATAAATGCATTATTGAATGGTTTTAATGAACATTCCTCACTAAGCTTTTGCTTACGCTCTCTTTCTCTTTTCTTAAACCAATAATGCAGAGCATTAAAGTGCTTTGAGGGCAGCAAGGAAGGCAAGCAATCAAGTGGAAGTTAAGCTCAAGTATGGGAAGGTTTTCTTAAACACTTTTAGCTTTTGGCATTTGGCAATGGGGGACCTATGTGGATGTTTTGGGAGGTGTTTTGAACTCCCTAAGTTTGTTTGATGTTGTTAATAATGCTGGATTTTGTAATTGGCCATTAAGTGGTTGGTTTGGAGTTTTAATGCTAGAATGATTTGCTAAGTAGGAAGCATGCCTTTAGATTTGGGGCTTTTCATATTTGATGCCATGATGATGATTGGTTGATGCAAGTATGTTCCTTACATGTTGTATGTCTTGCTGGTAAAGTTTGGTAGCATTTGGAGCATGTATGGTTGATCAATTGTGTGTTTTAGCAGCCTTATGTCTGCATTCTGTGCAGGCTGTATCGGAACAGTAGCTACCGTTTCGGAACAATGCCCTGTAATAGCCCAGGCGTCCGAAACGGAAGACACCGTTCCGAAACAGAAAGTCCTCTGCCAGTCCTCGTTTCGGAACCTGTTGCGGAACGGTCCCGCGTTTCAAAACAGGTTCTCCCTGTTTCGAAACACCTGACTGTTGGGGGCTGACATTGGCAGTTATATGTTTTGAAATGTATGCGTTTTGGTCCTGAAACTTGTATGTGCAATTGTTTGAGTTTGGGATGTCCGTTTGAGCTAAAATTTGGCAGTGAAGCATGAAACTTGACTAATTACAAGTTGGTAACACTAATTTGGGTTAAGACCTTGAAAATTGTTCAATTGGGTCCCTTTTTTATCTCTGATGTTTATGATCTTTGAGCATGCTGTTTGTATGATCATAACTAGGGTTAATGTGCATCTAGACAAGTTTAAAAAGAAAAAAAAGGGTCGTTAATCAAGGTTGACTTTCGGGTTGACTTTGGTTTTCCCCGTGTGACTTTCTTAATTCGGGTCAACCGTCTAGGTCGGGTTAAGGGGGTTACATTTGGTGGTATCAGAGCTGAGTTCTTGAGTAATTAGGAATGAATGTGTGCATGATTGAAGTATGTATGCTATGTATGCTTGTTGAGTGAAAGCATGATGAGTGGTTTGTGAATTTGATGCAATTGAGTTGTATGCTGTGGTGAAGCATGTTGTGGGTACCCACTGCCAAATCAAAGCTAATGAAATTATGTTGATTTTAAATGGAAATGAGCTTGAGTACTTGGATTTGCTTACCTTGCTGGGCCTGACTTTGTTTATTTGCATTGTGATTGCATGGTTAGAATATGGCACCTCGTAGAGAGTTGAGGAGTAATGTGCGAGCTACGGCTCCGAATGAGAATGAGAATGAGGAGAATGCGGGAAGTGCGGTGTTACCTCCTCCTCCACCTGGTGGTGGTGGTGCTGAGGGTGAAAGAGTTGAAGCTGCAGCTGGTGCTGGAGTCGCTGGACCTGAAGTTGGTTAGGGGCAAGCTATGCCTGCCATGACGATGTTGGTGCAAGCTATTGCTGGTGCTTTTCAAGCGGCAGTAGCTGGAGCTCAAGGAGCTGGGCATCAGGGAGATGCTGGAGTTAGACTACCCTTGGAGCGTTTACGCAGTCTTGGTGGGACTGAGTTCAGGGGTATGTCTGCGGAAGGTTCTGAATCCTGGATGGAGAGTACCAAGAGGATCTTGGGTCAGATGAGTTGCACTGATGTGCAAAAGCTGGGGTGTGTTGTATCCTTGCTACAGGATGATGCTTATACGTGGTGGACGACCACTATAGCTGGGATGGCGGAAGCTGACATAACTTGGACATTCTTCCAGAATGTGTTCAAGAGAAGGTATCTTGGTGTGAGGTACCTGGATGAAAAGAAACGAGAGTTCATGTCTCTTACCCAGGGGAGCATGTCTGTAGCTGAGTATGAAGTGCAGTTTGTTCGACTCAGTCAATATGCGCCTGAGTTAGTTCCTGATGAGCGGGCGAGGTGCGAAAGATTCCGTTATGGTTTAGTGACGGATGTGAAGATGTATGTGCTGGCTACCGAGTATGATGATTTTGATGTGTTGGTAGGCCGAGCCAAGGATATTGAGATAAACTTGGGTTTATCTGCTAGAGGTGCTGGTTCTAGTGCTGGAAAGCGAGCTGCTGAGTATAGTTCTGGTGGTGGACGGAACAAGAGGGGACGTGATCAGAAGTATCAGTCCTCAGCTAAAAGAGGTGGTGGTGTACCTGCTCGGGGAGGCAATGCTAGAGCTGATCCGAGTGCTTGTTGGACATGTGGTTCGCGTGGTCATATGAAGCGTGATTGTCCTCGTGCTGTGAGGGAGGTGCAAGCTCCTGTTGCGGCAGCTGGTAACGGGTGCTGGACTTGTCGATCTGCGGATCACTTGAGGCGAGAGTGTCCTATGTTGGCTGGTGGCCAAGTGCGTGCTCCTGTTGTTGCTGCACCACAGAGAGGTCGTGGGCGCGGCCGTGGTAACTTCCAGCGGAGAGAGGAAGGTGGTCAGGGAGTGGCCCATGTTGTGGCAATACAGCCTGAGGGCGGCGGTCAAGCTAGGGTGTATGCTCAGCGAGAGGGGAGGAATGACGCGGATGTGATTGCAGGTACTTTTACTTTGCAATCCTTGTCATTGCTTTCCTTGATAGATTCTGGATCTACGCATTCATACATTTTGCGTGAGCATGCTGAATTGCTTGGTTTGCATGTTGAGTCTTTGGATGTTGGTGTTCGTGTCACTAGTTCTTTTGGTGAGACTGTTGTGACTCGAAAGTTGTTTAGAAGATGTCCTTTGGTTGTTCAAGATCATGTTTTTCATGTTGACCTTATGGAGTTGCCTTTCTATGGTTTCGATGTAATTCTTGGTATGGATTGGCTTGCTGAGCATCGTGCTGTTGTGGATTGTGATAATAAGCGAGTTTCGCTGAAGCTTGCGGATGATTATGAAGTTGTTGTGGTTGGTGAGAATGTGAAGTTTCTTGCCAATGTGGTGTCTACCTTGGAGGCGAGCAGGATGCTGAGGCAAGGTTGTGAAGCTTATCTAGGTTTTGTAATGAATCCTAGCTCTAAGGAGTTGCGAGTGCAAGATATCAGAGTTGTGAAGGAGTTTCCTGGTGCGTTTCCTAAGGAGTTGCCTGGTTTACCTCCTAATCGCGAGGTGGAGTTTGGAATTGAGCTGTATGAGAATACCACTCCTGTGTCCATTACCCCTTATAGAATGGCACCTAAGGAGCTGAAGGAGCTGAAGACGCAGTTGCAAGAGTTGCTTGATCGTGGTTTCATCCGGCCAAGTGTGTCACCTTGGGGTGCACCGGTCTTGTTTGTGAAGAAGAAGGATGGCACTATGAGAATGTGCATTCATTACCATCAGCTGAACAAGTTGACTATCAAGAATCGGTATCCTTTGCCGAGAATTGATGATCTCTTTGATCAATTGCGGGGAGCAGCTGTGTTCTCTAAGATTGACTTGAGGTCAGGGTATTACCAGTTGAAGGTGAAGGATGTGGATGTGCCTAAGACAGCTTTCAGAACAAGGTATGGGCATTATGAGTTCCTTGTGATGCCGTTTGGTTTGAAAAATGCTCCTGCTGCTTTCATGGACATGATGAATCGTGTGTTTCATGAATACTTGGATACGTTTGTTGTGGTATTCATTGATGATATCCTCGTGTACTCGCGTACTGAGGAGGAGCATGAAGAGCACCTGAGGATTGTGCTGCAAGCTTTGTTGGAGAATCAGCTTTATGCCAAGCTGAGCAAGTGTGAGTTCTGGCTTAAAGAGGTGGTGTTTCTTGGGCATGTAGTTTCTGCCGAGGGGATTCGTGTGGATCCTCAGAAGATCGAGGCGGTGATGAATTGGAAGGTTCCTAAGTCTGTTCATGAGGTTCATAGTTTCCTTGGTTTGGCGGGATACTACCGGAGGTTTGTGGATGGTTTTTCTAAGATTGTTGCACCTTTGACGAAGTTGTTGCAGAAGGATGTTAAGTATGAGTGGACAAAAGCGAGACAACAGGCTTTTGAGAAGCTTAAGGCGGCTTTGACGCAAGCCCCTATCTTGGTTCAGCCTGAATCAGGGAAAGTGTTTGTGGTCTATAGTGATGCGTCCTATGTTGGTTTGGGATGTGTGCTGATGCAAGAGGGTAAGGTTGTGGCTTATGCATCGCGGCAGTTGAAAGTGCATGAGCGCAATTATCCTACGCATGACATTGAGTTGGCTGCAGTGGTTTTTGCTTTGAAGATTTGGAGACATTATCTGTATGGTGAGAAGTGTACTGTGTACACGGATCACAAGAGTTTGAGGTATCTGATGTCTCAAAAGGAGTTGAATCTTAGGCAGCGGCGTTGGTTGGAGTTGCTCAAGGATTATGATTTCACGATTGAGTACCATCCTGGAAAGGCTAATGTTGTTGCGGATGCCTTGAGTAGGAAGGTAGCTATTGAGCTGAGGGCTATGTTTTCCAGTTTGAGTGTTTCACGTGATGGTGGTCTTGTGGCTGAGTTGCAAGTGAAACCATCTTTGGTTCAGTTGATCAAGGAAAAGCAGTTGCTGGATGATTCCTTGGTGTCTCATGTTCAGGATATCGCGGAGGGTAGGCCTTCGGATTTCTGTTTTAATGATGATGGTGTGTTGTGTTTTGGGAGTCAAATAGTAGTGCCCAATGATGCTGAGTTGAGGCGTGCTATTCTGACTGAAGGTCATAGTAGTCCTTTTGCTATGCACCCTGGTAGTACTAAGATGTATCGTGATCTTCGTGATGAGTACTATTGGGTGGGTTTGAAAAAGGATGTTGCGGAGTTTGTGAGCAAGTGTTTGGTGTGTCAGCGGGTTAAGGCTGAGCATCAGGTTCCTTCGGGGTTGTTGCAACCGTTGAGAATCCCTAAATGGAAGTGGGAAAGGGTTACCATGGATTTTGTATCTGGTTTACCTTTGTCACCATCGAAGAAGAATTCGGTGTGGGTGATTGTGGATCGCCTAACGAAGTGTGCGCATTTCTTGCCTGTGCATACTACGTTTTCTTTGGATAAGCTTGCGGAGCTGTACATTGCTGAGATTGTGCGGCTGCATGGTGTGCCTAAGTCGATTGTTTCGGATAGGGATCCGAGGTTCACATCGCGTTTCTGGCAGTGTTTGCATCAAGCGTTGGGTACAAGGTTGAATTTTAGTACATCTTATCATCCTCAGTCGGATGGTCAGTCAGAGCGTGTTATCCAGATTTTGGAGGATATGTTGAGGTGCTGCGTGATTGAGTTTCAGGGCTCTTGGGAGAAGCATTTGCCTTTGGTAGAGTTTGCTTACAACAATAGTTATCAGGCAAGTATTCAAATGGCACCTTATGAGGCTTTGTACGGGAGGAAGTGTAGGACTCCTCTTTGTTGGGCTGAAACGGGTCAGAAGTTGGTTTCGATGCCGGCTTTGTTGAAAGGAACCACCGAGAAGGTGAAGCTCATTTGTGAGCGTTTGAAGGCAGCTTCTGATCGGCAAAAGTCTTACGCGGATTTGAAGCGTAAGGAGATTGAGTATGCGGTGGGTGACCGTGTGTTCTTGAAGGTTTCGCCTTGGAAGAAGGTGATGAGGTTTGGCCGGAAGGGTAAGTTGAGCCCTAGGTACATTGGACCATATGAGGTGGTTGAGCGTGTGGGTCCTGTTGCGTACAAGCTGAGGTTACCTCAAGAGTTGGAGAAGATTCATGATGTGTTTCATGTTTCTATGCTCCGGAAGTATAGATCTGATCCTTCGCATGTGATGTCTGTGGAGGAAGTGGAATTGAATCCGGATTTGACCTATGATGAGGAACCGGTGAAGGTTCTGGATTCGGATAGCAAGGTTCTTCGTGGCAAGACCATTGAGTTGGTGAAGGTGTTGTGGAAGCACCGTGGTGTTGAGGAAGCCACGTGGGAGCGGAAGGATGACATGCTGAAGCAGTTTCCTTATCTCTTTCCTTCAGGTAAATTTCGGGGACGAAATTTCTTAAGGGGGGGAGAGTTGTAACGCCCCGGTTTTGGGCTTAGAAGTTTTGGGCGTTGACCGGTTCGGTCAAAGTGCTGTTCGAATATAAAAAGGTGAAATTAGGAAAACCTAGTTCGGGTTGCATTAAAAATATGGAAAAATGTTCTAAAATCCTCTTTTAATATATATAAGTGAACTGTGAAATCAATTTTACAAAATGAGGTTGGGAAGGGTGACATTTTGGCTAGTGACCAAAATGTAATTTTTGAAAACTGCGTGACTGTTTTAGAAAGGATTGAAACTTTGAATCTTTAAGGAGCTATTTACCCAAAGGGAGTTTCTCCAGATTTTTCTAAGATATTTAATGTTTTAATTCTGATTTTTAAACAAAAGGAAAGTGCAGGGAAGTTATTTCTAACTAATTTTTCCTAAAATCTCATTTTCCTTTCTCTCATTTTCTCTCAACCCAAACACCTTTTCTCCAGAGTTTTTCTTCTGATTTTGTCACCTAAACATCTCTTTCCAATTCTCTTTTGATTGCTAATCATCTCATCAACAAAACCTCACCATTTGCTAAGTGATTCTTCAAGCTTTTTGGTTCTAAAAGAGGAGGAACTCAAGTTTGGAGGTAAGAACGTCCTTCTCCTCTAAACTCTCAGTTCTTTACTGAAATTCCTAAGTTCTCAACCCTTAATTGATGATTTATAAATGGTTTTAAAGTTGTGTAATGGATCTTGGCTTAAAATGCAAGATTTGGTGATTTTTGATGGATTTTCGTATGATCTGATTGGGCTGTGTTTTAAGGTGTTAATTTGATGTTAAATGAATGTTAATTTGAGTGGAAATTGAGTTTTAATTAATGCAATCCCGGATAGGTTGAATTTCCTAAGTTTAGCTTGTGATTCTTGGTTGTTTTTGGTGTGATCTTGTGGATCTGATGTTGCTGGAGGTATAAGGATGTTGTTAGGTCCTTTTTAGATGTTAAATGATGTTAAAGGATGTTTAGTTTTGATGGATTTTGACTGGGCATTGTTGAGGAGTTGTTTGGATGCATTTTCGGTTGTGTTTGGTAGCCGAAATTGGAGTGTGGATGAGAGCAGTGAGTTTAGGTGCTTTCATTGAAGCTATTAATGCATGATGATGCATTAATCCTCTGCTTTGATGTGTTTAAAACAGGGGAGTCATCTTTGGATCCAAGTGGTGGTGATCCGGAAGCTTGATTTGTGTTTCGGCAAGAGGCGAAACGGAATCGGTGAGTGGAATTTGGTTTTCGGCTTTGAAACCAGTGTTTTGAAGGTTTGGGAGCTTAGTTTAAGTCTAAGCAACTTAGCTAAGCTCAAGAGTAAGTTTTCGGAAAAACTCTCTTGGTGATGGCCATGGTTTTTGGTTGTATGCAATGTGTTGTTTGCATGATTTTAAATCTGTTTTGAAAGCATATCTAGCATGTTTATTTGCTGAGATTTTAAGCCATGTGTTGAAGGAAGCTCACAAGGTAAGAGTTCCTTGTTTTTGAACATTGTTTAAATGTGGTTTAATGCTTAAAGATGCATGATGTTTATGGCTTGGTTTAATGCTTTAAAACAGTGGATTATTGATGATAATGATGCATATTGGCAAGTGATGGTTAAGGTCAAAAAGGTGGTTAAAAGTCCTTGTGTGAGCCTTGTATATTTAAGAACATCAAGGTGGTTAAAAGTCCTTGGATGGTTCTTGGTTAAGATCACAAAGGTGGTTAAAAGTCCTTGTGTAGATCTTGGAAAGTTTAAGAACAACATGGTGTTTAAAAGTCCATGGTTGGTTCTTGGTTAAGGCTCAAGGTGGTTAAAAGTCCTTGTGAAAGCCTTGGTTACTTAAGAACTCCAAGGTGTTTAAAAGTCCTTGGGAGATTCTTGTTAAGGACACAAAGGTGGTTAAAAGTCCTTGTGTGGTCCTTGCCATGGTGTTTAAAAGTCCATGGGGATAAGATCACAATGGTGTTTAAAAGTCCATGTGTGGATCTTACGTGAATTGTATCACTTGTTGCCAATATGAGTTGTTATGAACTTGAAGCATGAGATGCTTGTTTAAAATGTTTAAGAGCATGTTTAATGAATTTGAAGCATGAGATGCTTGTTTAAAATGTTTAAGAGCATGTTTAATGAATTTGAAGCATGAGATGCTTGTTTTAAATGTTAAAGAGCATGTTTAATGTTGCTTGAAGCATGGTTTATAAATGAGATTTATAAATGCATTATTGAATGGTTTTAATGAGCATTCCTCACTAAGCTTTTGCTTACGCTCTCTTTCTCTTTTCTTAAACCAATAATGCAGAGCATTAAAGTGCTTTGAGGGCAGCAAGGAAGGCAAGCAATCAAGTGGAAGTTAAGCTCAAGTATGAGAAGGTTTTCTTAAACACTTTTAGCTTTTGGCATTTGGCAATGAGGGACCTATGTGGATGTTTTGGGAGGTGTTTTGAACTCCCTAAGTTTGTTTAATGTTGTTAATAATGCTGGATTTTGTAATTGGCCATTAAGTGGTTGGTTTGGAGTTTTAATGCTTGAATGGTTTGCTAAGTAGGAAGCATGCCTTTAGATTTGGGGCTTTTCATATTTGATGCCATGATGATGATTGGTTGATGCAAGTATGTTCCTTACATGTTGTATGTCTTGCTGGTAAAGTTTGGTAGCATTTGGAGCATGTATGGTTGATCAATTGTGTGTTTTAGCAGCCTTATCTCTGCATTCTGTGCAGGCCGTATCGGAACCGTAGCTACCGTTTCGGAACAATGTCCTGTAATAGCCCAGGCGTCCGAAACGGAAGACACCGTTCTGAAACGGAAAGTCCTCTGCCAGTCCTCGTTGCGGAACCCGTTGCGGAACGGTCCCGCGTTTCGAAACAGGTTCTCCCTGTTTCGGAACACCTGACCGTTGGGGGCTGACATTGGTAGTTATATGTTTTGAAATGTATGCGTTTTGGTCCTGAAACTTGTATGTGCAATTGTTTGAGTTTGGGATGTCCGTTTGAGCTAAAATTTGGCAGTGAAGCATGAAACTTGACTAATTACAAGTTGGTAACACTAATTTGTGTTAAGACCATTATAATTTACAGAATTTACAATTTGGTCCCGAAAGTTGTAAATTGTTCAATTGGGTCCCTTTTTGATATCTGATGTTTATGATCTTTGAGCATGCTGTTTGTATGATCATAACTAGGGTTAATGTGCATCTAGACAAGTTTAAAAAGAAAAAAAAGGGTCGTTAATCAAGGTTGACTTTCGAGTTGACTTTGGTTTTCCCCGTGTGACTTTCTTAATTCGGGTCAACCGTCTAGGCCGGGTTAAGGGGGTTACAGTTGCCCTCGTGCACTTTCAATTGTCTAGATGCATACGCCACAACCTTCCCACCTTGCATCAACACATAACCTACCAACATACGATTCATCACTGTAAACTACAAACTCCTTACCCGATTCAAGTTGAATCAAGACAGGAGATTACGTCAAAGCTTCTTTCAACCTCTCGAAAGCTTGTTGTCTAACATCCATCCACTCAAAGAAAACATTCTTTTGCAACAACTTGGTTAACGGAGCAACAATCTTAGAGAAACATCCACAAACCTACGGTATTAACCTACTAAGCCAAGGAAACTACAGACTTCCGTCACTGATTTAGGTGTCTTCCAATTCATCACTGATCAAACAATGTCCTGTAATAGCCCAGACCTCAAATCAGTCTTAGAAAACCCTAAAGCACTTCAAAACTGATCAAACAAATCATCAATCCTTGGCAAAAATACTTATTCTTAATCGTCAATTTGTTTAATTGTCGATAATCTATACACATTCACATCGAGCTATCTTTCTTCTTCACAAACAAGACCGGTGCACCCGAAGGTGAAACACTAGGCCTAATGAACCCTCGATCTAACTACTCCTGAAGTTCCATCTTGAACTCTTTCGGAGCCATTTGGTAGGGAGCAATAGAAACTGGAGTCGTATTTTCATACAACTCAATGCCAAACTCAACCTTTCTATTCAGTGGTAACCTAGGCAACTCTTCCGGAAATACACCCGAAAACATGCATACCATACGCATGTCCTGTACACGCACTTCTGTTGATTCTAGATTCATAACATAATCTAAGAAAGCCTTGCAACCCAACTCCATCAAACAAGTTGCTTCTATAGCCGAAAGAGCATTGGACAAGAATTTCATATTCTCACCCACGATTACCTCTTCATAATTATCAGCTAGTTTCAAGGTAACTCGCTTAGCATCAAAGTCAACCACAACCCTATGATCGGTTAACCAATCCATCCCAAGGATTACATCAAAACCCTAGAAAGGAAATTCTATTAAATCAACTACAAACACATGACCTTGAACAAATTAAGGACATCTCCTATACAACCTTCTCGTAACAACTATTTCACCAAAGGAACTAGTTACTTTCATTCCCACATCTAACATCTCAACAAAAATATCAAGCAGATGTGCATGCTCACTTAAGATAAATGAATGCGTAGAACCAAAATCAATCAAAGATAAAAACGATAAAGATTGCAATGCGAAGGTACCTACAAGCACATCGGTGTCATTGCGTCCCTCGCGATGTGCATACACCCTCGCAGGACCACCACCCTCAGGTTGAACAACTACAACATGTGCTACAGCTCTTTGACCATCCTCCTTACGCTGGAAGTTACCACGACCGTGCCCACGGCCTAGCTATGGTGCAACAACGGGTGCTCTAACCTGACTACCTCCAGCCAACAGCGGACAATCACGTCTCAAATGGTCAGCCGAACCACAACTCCAACAAGAGTTAGCTGCCACCGCCACATGATCCTACGCCTCTCGAGCCAAACGAGAACAATCTCGCCTCATATGCTCACGCGATCCACATACCCAACAAGAGTTAAAAGTCGATCTAGCCTGAGCACCCTGACCAAAAGCTCCACATCCAAGCCTTCCTCAACCTTACCTCGTATCCGTGTGATGCCTCTTATCATGCTTCCTCCTATTCTGTCTATCTCCAAGACCAAAATCTGCAGCTCTCATACTCGAGCTAGAACCATCTACACGAGAAGTCAAACCCAAAATCTACTCGATATCTTTGGCTCGCGCCACCAACACATCAAAATCTATGTAATCAGAGGCCAACATAAAAGTCTCCACCTCTTGTACCAATCCATAACAAAAATGATCGCAACGATGCCTATCACTCGACACCAACTCAAGAGCATACTGGCTGAAACGAACAAACTAAACCTCATACTCAGCCACAGTCATGCTACCCTAAGCCAAAGACATAAACTTGTGTTTCATATCATCTAAGTATCTAACCTCTAGATACTTCTTCTTAAAGGCAGCTTGGAAGAACTCCCAATCCACCTCAATAGGCTCCAAAGCCGCAGTTACAGTCGCCCACCAACTGTAAGCATCACCTTGCAACAACGAAACAATGCATCCCAGCTTACGTGTATCATTGCACCCCATTTGATCCAAAGTCGAAGTCGTAGTGGCTATCCAAGCCTTAGATGCCTCGGGAGACAAACAACAGTACTCAACACCACCCAAGCTACGCAAGCGTTCTAACGAAAACTCCATTTGCCTAGCAGCAGGTGCTTGCACTTGCACTCCGGCAACAACAGCCTGGAATGCTCTAGTAATCGCCTAAACTAGAGGCGTCAAATCACCCAACACATGCCCAACTTGCTTATGTTGTCCTTACTCCCCACCCTAGGTGGAGGCAGTGGAGGAGGTAAATTCCCACCAAGAGGAACCTCGTTCTCTTGATTTCCCTTCCCTTCGATAGTGGCAAACGTACCCTATCGTAACTCTCTCCTCGGTCCCATTATGCTATTATAATTATGGCATGATAAAAAAACAAAACAATGAAATCAGGCCAGCTCAGGCAAGGATACAAGACTTCCAATTCAATTTTAAACACTTTAACTATAGTTATAAGGCAATGGGTATCCTAATTTCCCTCATGCATAGCATAAGGCAAACACCATACATATCACAAGCACTGTGCACAACAATCAATTTGATTCAGCCCATAAAATCAAAATGTATATAACAAAGCACATACATCACAACCACTATACATGGCATCAATATCATTTATTCGTCAACAACATGATTATAACAATCACCGTGCAAAGCTAATATCATTATTCACTTGGAATCACATCACATCAACTTACCAATGACTTGACATCATCCCATTCAATCGAAACCTAGCTATGATACAACCAAATGTAACCCTCTCGACTTGGTATGGGCGAAAGACCGAACAGAACGGGCCACACGAGATATATTGAAGTAAACCTGGAAGGTTTACATCAATAAACAACCCTATTTTTTTTCTTGTCTATATGCTCAACATTAACCTATGTGTAAAGACTCACAGCGGAACGATTAACATCTCAAATAGACTTCGATTAGACACTTAATTGGATTCAAACACGTTTTAGGGACCATTTTGTAATTTTAGCAATTCACAAGGGCTTCCTTAATTTAAATTTACCAACCATTAATTAGTCACATTACATGCCACTATGTCAAATCTTAGCCCAAAACAATCATTCAAGCTCATTTAATTGCATCCACAACATTCAAGGACTAAAATATAAAGAAACAAAACTTCAAAAGATTCCAATAACAAACTTAACAGCACGGTGTTTCGAAACAAATATTCATGTATCGAAACACCAATATCTCAAAATGGTTCTTGGTGTTTCAGTACACGAGGCCGTTTCGGAACAACCTCCAACATGTTTCAGTACACCAATTTCTAGTAGCTAAAATTCTCGAGCCAATTCCGATACGCCCCTTCCTGTTTCGAAACCTCTAGGCCAATTTAGGCTCACCATTTCGGTATAGCCTTGGGCATACCGAAATGCATGTGCCTGTAATGACACTTTTCACTGGTTTTTCACACTTTAATGCAATCATAATCATCCCAACGTGCTTCCAACATGCATACAACATATCTCAACATCAATCCTCAAACATTCATGGCATATTTATAGACATAACATGAGCATTTGCATCAAAGGTAAACAATAGGCATGCAACCTAGTGACAAGTCAAGCAAGATACAAAACTGCAAAGTAAAGCATAAACCAAATACTAAAGGCCATTTACAAGTATAAAACAACAAATCAAACTTGCTCAAAAGGGAGTTTACACAAGTCTCCCAAAACATAATGGATTTCCACATTGCCCTTATTACTTATAGTCTAACCGAAACGTACTTTAGCAAATGAAGTCTCTTGTGATCCCTTGCTACTTGCTGCCTCCAAAACCTCAATTATCTGCATTGATGGACAAATGAGAGATTAAGCACACAAGGCTTACTGAGGAGGCTAAAAAACAAAACACCATCAATGCATTAAAACCAGTTTCCATGCTCACATTGAAACCTCATTTCAACTTCTTCAAACATCATTTGAAAACCATCATGCCTTTTTTAAACCATGCACTTTCCTTAAAAAATTAGCATAGTATACCTCATGCTACATGCATCATGAATCATTAACAAGTTCCAATTCCACACTATATTTAAGCCTTCCCATATATAGCTACCATATGCAAAGCTTAAAGAGTAAAACATGCACAAACCACATTATGCAACATAAACCATTTCATGATACATCATCAATTATATTGGCTTACAAGTGATCAATAGACAAGTTCATATCTAAAAACCACATATCAGATACACGGATTCAACAAGTGTTACTCAACACTTCAATCCATCTTAACCGGAATTGGTACATTCAGAACCAAAGGTACTATATCAATCGGGTACAATGACAACCCATAGGGACACCAACGCCATCATTGGTTAGATGCTTAACCACTAACGAGAGACGGGAAACCAACATCCTCTATCATTAGGGTACTTGGACGGAGACACGGTACCCAACCCCTTAACATCCAAGGCGACTTTTTATAGTGCACTCAATCCTATACCCGACTGACTATATCTGATATCATTTGTAAACCATTTTTCACAATATCACTTTCCCATACAATTCACATTTAACCACATGCCTAACTGTTTCAAAGCATCATCAATACATCATATTTCTAAGCATTAAACCAAGCTTAAAATTATAAGTATAAGACATATACTTACAAGAATCACTTACCATGTGCATCCTTCAACATCACATTATTAAAAACAGTAATCACATTCTTTAAACATGCTTTAACAGTAGGTAAATCCTTTAATTCAAAATAGTGTATAAAACATCACATAATAGCACAACCGAGAGAGAAATTCCTTTCCACTAACTTCTGAACTTAGTTAAGTGTTTCAAGCTTACCACTAAGTTCCCAAATCATCTTTTAAAGCATTTTAAAACTGAAATCCACGTTCTCACTCACCTACACGTGCAAACTTGACTAGTTGACGTGAATACAAGCGTTCGAAGCTCACGAAACTCCATCGTTCGCTTCTGATACATTCTCCCCTTTAACCCTTGCCTATTCCTTCAATTGACAAGATTTGTCTAAAAACCTTCAAGAATCCTTTGAGATGAATGGAGGAAACACCAAAGAAATCATTTGCAAAACAAAGTGAAATGGAAAGACGAAAATCTCTAGAAGTTTTGAGAGAAAAGAGATGTTTGGCTGATGAGAAAAGAGAGAAAATGGAAGTTACGTCAAAAAATAGATTTTGTAAAAAATAAATCCCTTTTAATCAAAACTTTTCTTTGTTTCTTTTAACTAAACACATTTAAAATATGGCCAATCAAAGGAGTAGTTGATTAATATCATATTAGCTCCCTAAAGATTATAAGTTTTGACCCTCTTTCAAAATAGTCCTTCAAAAATAGTTTTCTACTTTTATGTTTTAGTCACTAAACCAAAATGTCTACTTTCCACATGATGTTTTTCAAAATGGACTTTACCACACCTATATATACATATTAATAGGATTTTAGAAATTTTTCTCATATTTTTTTAAGATCCAGAACCATGTTATCCCTGAACCACTCTCGAACTAACCCAAATCTCTAGTCTAGGTTCACCGGACCCCGAAACCAACATACCGGCTTAATTTCCTCTTTCTGTCAAGCTCCACTTCACTTTTTCCCTTCAAATTTTGTTGTCGTCATTGGCTGCCACGGCAGCAACCACGACAGCTTCATTCTTCTCTACTGCAGTCCTGTGTTCCAGCTCTGCTTCTCCACTGCCCTGAGTCTGCTACAATAGCTACATGCAAAAGTAACCAAAATCAGTAGCAAATGTGCCATTTTATATAATTGTGATGTATATATGAAATCTATCCTAAATGCAATGAATTATGCTTGAATGCAGCACAAATATTGGTTAAATAAGGGGTAAAATATATAACTTTTACACACTCAACAGATCGCAGCTTGAAGCTTAAGGAAGTAAACCCTCTAAATCTCATACCTTTCTTCTAGATTCTCGTACATTTTCTGCACTTGGCTAGCTTCTCCCTTGTGCTTTTCTATGCCTTGGCTGACTTTAAACTTGTCCAGCAGATTATGTTCCTTGAGTGCTTCGATTTCTAACTTAGCTTGTCTCAGCTCTTCTCTCAGAATGTCGGCCTCTGAAGGAACCACTTTCAAATGTTCTTCTATAGACTTGGCGGGCCAAGGAGTAGGTAGCATAATCTTGTTATTCATCATTGTATGCCTCCAAATATCATAATCAGGAGTATACATGCAATGCCTGTCAGACTCTAACTGCATATACTAACACATCTTCCATGAGAGACTGATTTCCTGCACCTTCCGCCTGAATTCTCCTTGAAACTCAAATTCCAACGTACCATGCTCGGAAGTGAAGGGAACAAACTGTTGTGAACCATATTGGCGTGAAACTAACAAAGGTGCACAACCAATTCCTCCTCATAAGCCTAACAACATCAGAAAGTTGTAATCTTCACATCTATACCTTACTTTTGTATGTCCCATCCATGGTACCCTCCACTTGATGTCTTCGTCATGACAATCTCTGAAGATATCTACCCACTTGCTTCTCTTGATACTCGGCCAATCTTGTTCCAAAAATTCCTGATGTGGGGAAAAGTTCGGGGAAAACACGTTCAGTAAGGCCAAAGTTGGACACTCCTAGAAATGACTAAGGGCCCAAACTTGAAGTAACGGAGCACATCCTCCCAAACGCACACCTTCCACTTTTCAACAAGCATTCAAAGAGATGAAGGTTTCAGCTAGCACTGCAGGCACTGGGTTGACACTCCTCTTCAACTGCTCAAAGAAATCTAACAGGGCCACATTAATGTTTCCCAACACCTTTGGAAAAATTACTAGACCATAAATTGCAATGGACAAGAGGTCTACCCTTTTCGTGATGTCTAGATGAACCTGAATGATGTTTTGAATGCATGACCAAGGAAAATTAAAACTTCCTCCTCTCTTTTGTATCAACCCTTCAACCCATTCATCGCTCATTCTAGCAAATGAAGTAAGTTTTGAGTGTGAGTTCTTGTTCTTGGGCGGCTTTGTATACACCCAATTCTCATTCACCTCAGGCATGTTGAACAGAGCCAAGTACTCCTCGAAAGTAGGCATCATGTCCTATTCGTTGAACGTAAAGCAGCAATACCAGGGTTCCAGAACTGGATCAAAGCCTTTAGAAATGGCTCGTCAACCCTTACAAACAGAAGATATGCTATGACGCCATAAGACTCACGGAACAACTGTTTGGTCTTATAATCAAAATGGTCCCAAATCTCACGTAACTCATACACATTGTTCTGCTTAACACTAACATGGTTATACTCCGAAGTTTTTGTCTCGTGACTCGCACCCAAAATGTCTCCATACTTCCTGTGATTGACCTAAGACCAATGACGCACTTTCGCATTTTCCTCCTAACTCTTCAAGAGCTTTCCGTCCATAATTGAACAATTTTCTAGAATCAACCCCTTCTAAATATGAAATGATACACATGCAAAACAAACAAGATAGGGAACATAGATTAATAAAGTAAGAAAAAGGGAAATGAAACAGAAAAAACAAATTAAATGTACGATAATTCTAGGCCGGCATTCCAACATTTCAGGACATGTCTCCATGGATTGTTCCTGCGACTCAACACCCTCGGCTTTCTGCATAGCTCTATTAGGCTAGGCTCTAAATTCTCAAACTTGGTTTGGTTCTAAAAGGGTATCCAAGTTGTTCTTATTGTCCCCTACTATGGGTAGCAAGGACCTCGATCCTCACCCATTATAGGCTTCTAACAAATCGAGTTCAACTCAGAAGCACTCGCTACCGATGCCTTCTCGATGAATCAATATCCTTACAAAGACAAGGGAATGAGTCCCGAAGGTACTTGCTAGGCTCATACGAAGAATCAATATTCTTACATGAGAAAAGTGTATTTCCCCCCACTTAAACGAACGGGAAAAAGCTCGAGAATAGATCTTGGAATTAAGTCTTAAATGCGTAAAATAGAATTATATTCATTTAAATGGATAAATAAATAGAACCTATCGTGAACTTGCAAATTCCATATTTTTTTAAAAAAATTGAAAACCATTTAAAACCAATTTGTGGTCTGACCCTCTTTTTTTTTTATTTAAAAACAAAAACACACCCCAACGGAGTCGCCAAGCTGTCGCAACAACTTTTTAGGAGGCTTCGAATTTTTGGAAAACATAAAAAAACACGGAGTCGCCACCAACCTTTTTTGAAAAGTGTGATTGGATCACTTTAAATCAGGGTTATTTTAATAAAACATTTTGTTTTAATAAAATAACGGTTTTGGTCTGCGAAAACAAGAAAGCAGGTTCAGGGGTCGGTTACGCATGGGGAAGGGTTAGCACCCCCACGACGGCCAAAATTGGTACCTAATTAATTAAAAAAATCAAAACTGGAATTTGCAAGTTCATGAAGGTTCGACTTTATTTGTCCGTTTAATGAATATTAGCATATTTTAACGGCCTTATCGCTCGGGAGATGAACTTTAATCACCGCCAACATTTCTGGCGCTAACCCGTCATTCTCGTTTGATAAGACACCGCATTAAATTAATTTCATTTTTTCAAGCAACAAGGAAATTTAGTGCGTTGAGCATTTTATTCTAGGTTCGATTGAAAATCCTAACAAGATGTCTAAGTCTTTTATTTCTAATTAAAGGTTTAAGTTTGCTTAAGTTTGTCTTAATATTTTTTGTGAAGTAAATTTTTCAACAAACATGTCTCTATCTAACCTTTAGAACATAATCCTACGTTTTAACCTATTTCTAAAAACAAGCAAGCAATTCGAATTTTCTTTTGTGTTTTTCCCTTCTAATTAATTCTTTTGAAAAAACTTTTATTTCTTCTTTTTTTTTTTTACTTTTTATAACCTTCTTTTTAAAAGCCAAGACCCTTCTTTTGACCATTTTTATATATTTTTAACTTCTTTTTTTATTTTTTATGTTTTTACCTTTTTTTATTTCAAAAAAAAGAATTTCTCTTTTAAAAACTTTTTTTTTTCATTTTTTAAGTTTTTCTTTTTAAATGGCCTTTTTTTAAATAAATCTAATTTTTTGAAAGATTTCTTTTTAAGCTCTTTATTTTAAAATTTTATTTCTTCCTAGAACCCTAAACTTTTATTTTAAAACCTTTTTAATTTTCTTTTCTTGAAAAAACATCTTTATTATTTTTCTCTTTTAAAATTATTTAACCTATTTATTATTAAAACTAAAATTCAAGGAAAAACCCCTTTTTACTTTTTTATAAATCAAGCTCCTTTATTATTTCCCCCCATTATCATTATTTTTCCTAATCAAAACCCTAATTTTAAATTTTTTCAATTAAACCATATTAACTCATTTTATTCTTGCATTTTAATATAAACACATTTTAAAAACTCATATCTTCATTTCTAAAGATCAAAACACTCCTAACAACATTTTTTCAAGCATGCAAATTTTTAAAGATCAAACCAAAATTAAACAGAAATTTAAAACGAAAACATTACCGGAATCGCGAAACGATTTTCCGATTTCAAGAACACAACCTAAAATCCACAAAAAAAACAAACACAAACACAAAAATTCAACCAAGAACAAGCATGAAAATTATAAATAAAAAGTAAAAGGAAAGATAGAAATTTTACCGAAACGACGAACGAAGAACTTGAATACGGACTTCTCGAAATGCTCCTAATTGTCTCCGGAAAATTACCTCCAAACTCGAACTTCAACTCCAAAATTTCCAGCAACTCTTTAGAATTTTTTTGAGAATTTTTCTATGCTTATTTGCTTTTTTTCAAGTGTATTTTCTTGAAATTGGTGTGTTGAACAATGGAGAAGATGGGGTGTATATACACATACTTGAGCTTGCAAATCAAGCAAATATCCACGTTTAATTCCTAAATTGGAGCCAAAATCAGACCAAGAACTTGATTCTCGGTAAAACCCCTCAAACCCCATCCAATTTGGTTTAAATTCGAAGCTAAATTTTCCCCTTGATTTGAGCATGAGGTTTGACCTCTTGTTTCGATTTTTTGCAGATTCCGTCGAGCATAGGCAACGGCGACAATCGGGGTTGGTGTCGTTGGGTCGGCGACGGCGAGATGCGTTGACCGAAATCAACGATGACGACAGCCGTGGCCGGTAGACACTAGACGACTCTCCTCAACTTTCGACGGGACGGTTTGCTAGGGAACCAGCCCGCGCGCGTGCGGCTCACGCGCTGGTTCCCTTTTTTTCCATTTTTTATTTTCTTTCTTTTTTGCTGTTTTTTTTTTTGCTATTTTCTTTGCTGTTTTTTATTACATTTATTTTTTGTCTTCATTTTATTTCCTTTTTATCAACATTTATTTCCACCTTCATTATTATTTTTTTTTCTCATTTTTCCTTCTTTTTTTCTTTTTAAAAGATGGGATAGTATTTCTAAATGGGCTTGTTTTTTTCTTTTGAAATGGGCTTCAAAATGGGTTTTTAAAGATGGGTTTGTGTTGTATTTTTTATTTAATTTAGAAAAGGGTGGCCCTTTTATTATTTTTTATTTTAAGGGGAAAAAGATTTTTATTTATTTTTTCGGATTATTTAAAATTGTGGTGAAAATCTAGTGACAACAAATGAGAATGTTGTTGATCACTTGTGAGCCAATATAATTGATTAATTGTCATGGAAATGTTTTATGGATGTATTTTATGAAAAGTGCATATTTTACTTTAAAAGGTTTGCATATTGGTAGATATGCATGAAAGGCTTGATATATGTGTTAGCAACGGATTTTGCTGTTGAAGTATTTGATACTTGTTGCATGATGTAAAACATGCTGATTTTAATGATGAAGTGCATAAATTTCAAAGAGGGCATGATAGTTTTCAAAGGTGTGAAAATGGTTTTAAGCATGATGGTGTTTTGGGGTTTTGAGCATTCCTATCTAAGCTTGTATGCTTATGCTCTCTTTTGCTCATCAATGCAGATAACTAAGTATTTGTGGGCAGCAACTCGCAAAGGAATCCCAAGAGACTTCACTTGAATGTATGTTTGGTTTTGAACTAGAGTAATAAAGGCAACGGGGGTGTCCAATGTATGACTATATTGGTTTGTAAATGGCCTCTAATTGTTGGATTAAGCTTTGTTTTGAGATTTGACTTTTTGATGCTTGATTTTCATAGGAAGCATGCCTCTAGAATACATTGTTGATTATTACCATGATATGATGTTGTTGTTGCCATGCATATTTGAAGGTTGAAGTGTATTTGAGTTGAATGTATGTTTAAATGCATGTTGGACTGGCATAGGATGGGTTAAAGTGTGTAAAACTAGGAATTTGGGTAAGTGCAGGCTGTAGAGTATCGATACACTTGGTAGTGTATCAATACGATCTTCGTAAAATAAAGGGGTGTATCGATACACGGGGGCGTATCGATACACATTTTGGCTACTGCTTTTGGGTGTATTGATACGAGGCTTGAGCGTATCGGTACGGGCCTTGTATTGTTGAGAGTGGGAGTCTTCTCGTCGAGGGCGTATCGATACTCTCTCTAAGGGTATCGATACAATGGTAATTAATTTGGTTAAATGGCATCTGTGAATGTTCGGAATATTTACGTTTTAGTCCCTGAATGTTGTGGATGCAACTAAATGACTTTGAATGATTATTTTGAGTTGATTTTTGACAGAGTTGCATGTAATAAGACTAATTAAAGAATCGTAAACCGAAATTTGGAAAAACTCTTGGAATTTTATAAGTTTACAATTTTGTCCCTAAAAGCCGTTTTGAATTCAATTGATGTGTGGTTGGTGTCACGCGCGTTCTGCTAAAACCGTTAAACACTTAGGGTTGTAACGTGCATCTAGACAAGATAAAAAGAAAAAAAATAGGGTATTTATTGAGGTAAACCTTCCCGGTTTACTTCAATATTCCCCGTGTGACCCGTTTGGTTGGTCTATCGGCTAGGCTGGGTCGAGGGGGTTACAAAACCGATATCTAAACCAACAATAATCATCAGTTATCAATATAGCCATGGATAAGCAAAACCCTAACTTAAGATTAAGCTTGATACATCCATAGATTTTGATTATTGATTGAGGAATATTGCTTACCCGAACGATAACAACGATTCGATATCAATAAATTGAAGAAAAGCTAAGCTAAAGCTTGCTCTCCAATGGAGGTTCTAGCTTGGAGGAAGATGATGAAGATGACAAGGAGAGGTGCTTGCTTCTAGAGTATTTGGGTAAGTTTATTTTCTTATTTCTTTGCTATATAAATCTTTAGCCAATTTATATTTCCTTCATACGAAGGAAAGCTCTCAGATCATCCCACGTAGGTGGGATTTTAATTAAGGAGTGGCTAATCGCAAGATTAGTCCCTCAACTCCCACTACACTATCGTTTTGCCCTTAAACTTGTAATTTCCTCAATTTAGTCGCGAATTTAATTTCAATATTATTCGATAGGGTCCAATAACAATAATTTAACTCAATTAGAGTCTAATTAACAAGCCGATACTATATGTGAAACCTATGTTTGATTTTGATATAATTAAATTATTAAGGATCAAATTGAAAAACTTAAAAATGTTTTATAAGTCCCTTAATAAGTTTTAAATCACCAACTCATTAAAACTGATTTGAAAAACTCAAACTCAAAATATTTTCTAAGTGTTCCAAGGCAAAACTATTGAAAACCGTCCAGGTGTATCGATACGCTTCCAGCCGTATCGATACCTTTTTTACAAAGTTGGCCACTGGAGGAATTAGTTTCGATACGCCCTTAACCGTATCGAAACAGATTTAATCTGTATCGATACGCTCCTTTGTAAAGTCTGAAAGAGTTTGAATGATGTACCGATACGGCTCCACCCGTATCGATACGGTTTTAACAAATTTTTAATTCATATCGTTTTAAATGCTTTCGACTGTTGGTGTTAGTTGTTAGGTAAGCAAATTTCAAATTGGCAGTTGACCCGTATCGATACGGTAAACCCTCGTATCGAAACGGAAACTTCCAGTGATCTAAGTCGAGAAAAAGGTATCGATACGGTCTTAGCCGTTTCGATACCCCGTATCGATACGCCTACGTGCGTTTCGATACCCCTATTAATTATGTACAACAACTCTTTCTTTTTTGAGACAGGTATTGATACGGCTCCCCGTGTACCGATACGGATAGCTGCAGAAGTGCATTTGTGGTGATAAGAGAGGGTTCCAACGGCTCTTTTCATTTCCCCAACCACCCAAACGGCTAGAATTCATAGAGGAGGTATAAATTGAAGCCCTTTGAAGGTCAGCAACAACTATTCAACCCACAAGCATCATCAAAACAAAAATCCAAACCCTTATGCTCTTCAAAGTCAAATTCTTGTACACAACTCTAGTGTTTTCATTGTTACCTTGTATTGTGAGTTTGGGGTCATTGAAATTGTATTTGGGTAAACATTTATCCTTTGTGAGGAATTATTTGAGTTTACCAAAACCTTCTCTTTGTAAATTGAGTGGATTAAGCTTTGGGTAGAAAGCTTAATCAAATTTGTAAGGTTACCTCCTCATCCAAGAAAAGGGGAAGAATTCAAGTAGTGAATTGGTTGAAAATCCTTAGTGGGAACTAAGGTAGTGGATGTAGAGTTCATTTGGAGAACTTGAACCACTCTAACTACTTGTGTCATCTTTTATTTTTCACTCATTCCTCCTACCAATTTTTTAATTGCCAATTCGCCCCCTTCTTGACCATTTGCAGTTGTGTGATCAACTCAACAATTGGTATCAGAGCTACACTCATTGGAAGGATTACAACCCTCTTGAGTTGATCCTAGGAGAGTTTGATCAACAACTAGTCAAGCAATGGCATCCACCTCCAACTATGAGTCCCAATCTACCACCAAGCCACCATTCTTCAATGGGGATAACTACCCATATTGAATGAATAGGATGAGGCTCTTCATCAAGTCTACCGACTACATGGTGTGGGATGTGGTTGAAGAAGGTCCATACATTCCTATGAAGAGAGATGGAGAAAGACTTGTCCCAAAAGTAAAAGCCGAGATGACGGATGACGAAAGAAGAAGGATGCAAGTGAATGACAAAGCTCTCCATGTGATATTTTGTGCACTTGGTCCGGATATCTACTCCAAGGTGTCTTCAATCGAAAATGCCAAGGAGGTTTGGGATACCCTCGAGACAACATATGAGGGAACTAGTGATGTCAAGGAGACAAAGATTGGGCTACTCAATTTAAGCTATGAAAATTTCAAGATGGATCCCGATGAAAGTGTCTCCAAGATGTTTGATCGATTCTCGGTCATTGTCAACGGATTGAAGGGTTTCGGCGAGATCATCCCCGAAGACAAACTAGTGAGGAAATTGTTGTACTCTCTTCCGGAGTTATGGGATGGCAAGAGAACGACTATTATTAAAGCTCGAGATTTGAAGACTCTCAAGCTTGATGCTCTTGTTGGATCTCTACTCACCCATGAGATCATGAGGAAGGGAAGAGAAGAATAGAAGAAAATGGTTGAGAAGAAGAAGGTTGGAATCAGTCTTAAAGCTTCATGTCAAGAAAGCGATCCAAGTGAAGATGAAGATGAGGAGATGGCCTTGTTGGCCAAACGGTTTACTCGCTTCATGAAGTCCAATCGTGGAGGAAAGTTTATTAGAAAGGGAGACTTCTAGAGCAAGAGTAAGGAAGATGAGAAGGACCAAATCACTTGCTACGAATGCAAGAAGCAAGGTAACATCCGTTCCGAATGTCCTCAATTGAAGAGGAAGAGCTTTGGGAAGAAGAACAAGCTCAAAGCTCAAATAGCAACTTGGAGTGACGATGTGTCATCCGAGGAAGTGGCCAATCTATGTCTCTTGGCCATTGATGATGAACCAAAGGTAAATCCTAACTTATCCAATTTTGATTTTACTTTTGATGAACTTCAAGATGCTTATGAAGAATTGCAAAAGGTTTACGATGAGTTAGTAGGAAAATATAAAGAATCCATTTTGAAAAACAAGAAAACCATTTCCGATTTGAAAAATCAAAATGAGACATTTTCAAAAGCTAACTCCGAATTGGAAAAGAAAGTTCTGTTTTTAGTAAATCATTCAAATGATCTTAAAACGAAAAATCTTGAACTTGAAAAACTTCTTTCCGATTTTCAAGATTATCACACAAAGGAAGTGGATAATCATTCTAAATCCCAATATGTAAAAAGAAAACCCTTTATTCCTAAACAAAGAAATTTTAATAAGCAATCTAGAGGTCAAAGAGTTATGAGTGTTTGGGTTCCTAAGGAACTCATTATTTCTAATAATATGAGTGCTATTGCTTCTTGGATTCCCAAGGGAACCAAAATTTTGAAGGCTAACACACATGGACCCAAAATGATTTGGGTAACAAAAATCAAGGCCTAATTTCTTTGTTTGTAGGGGGAGCATTGCTACAAGGCTAAAGCTTCAAGCCAAAATTCTTGGTACCTTGATAGTGGATGCTCAAGACATATGACCGGTGACAAGAGTAGATTTGTGGAACTAAAGCCAAAGAGTGGTGAAGTGGTAACTTTCGGTGACAACTCCAAAGGCCATGTTGAAGGAATAGGCTCCATTGGTAATCACTCTTCTATTTTCATTGAAAATGTTTTGTATGTCAACGGTCTTAAACATAATTTATTGAGCATTAGTCAATTATGTGATAAGGGTTTTAATGTTTTATTTGATAAAAGTGGTTACAAAATTGTAAACATTAAAACAAATCAACTAATACTCATTGGTCATCGCATAGGGAACATATACATGGTGCATCTAGATAACATTAATTCATCTCATACATGCTTAGTTGCACATGATGAACATGACTCATGGATTTGACATAGAAAATTAGGACATGCTAGAATGAGTGTCTTAGAGAAATTAAATTCCCTTAATCTAGTTAGAGGTTTACCCAAACTTAAATTTTCTAATGATAAAAATTGTGATGCATGTTCAAAGGTAAACAACATAGAACTTCATTTAAATCCATTAATGATGTCTCTACTAGTAGATGTTTACAATTGATTCATATGGATCTTTTTGGGTCTATTAGAACAATGAGATTGGGTGTAAAATCATATGCTTTTGTGCTTGTAGATGACTATTCTAGGTTTACTTGGGTTCTATTCTTAAGTACAAAAGATGAGGCTTTAGAAAAATTCATCACATTTTCTAAAATAACTCAAAATGATCTTGAACTTAAAATTTCGCACATTAGAAGTGATCATGGAACCGAATTTCAAAATCTAGGTTTCGATGAGTTTTTAAATGAAAATGGGATTATCCACAATTTTTCTGCACCTCGCACTCCTCAACAAAATGGGGTAGTTGAGAGGAAAAATCGAACTTTAGAAGAAATGGCTAGAACCATGCTTTGCGAAAATAATTTACCTAAATATTTTTGGGCGGAAGCCACAAATACCACTTGCTATATTATAAATCGAGTAATGATTAGGTCGATTTTGAAGAAAACACCTTATGAGATTTTAAAATCTAAGAAGCCTAACATTAGCTATTTTCATCCTTTTGGTTGCAAGTGTTTTGTTTTGAATAATGGTAAAGAAAACTTAGGTAAATTTGATGCTAAAAGTGATGAAGCTATTTTCTTAGGGTACTCTTTAAATTCTAAAGTCTATCGTGTATTTAATAAAAGAACTCTAGTAGTTGAAGAGTCTATACATGTTGTTTTCGATGATAACCTCCTTCCGAGGAAGGAATCTTGTGATGATGATGATGTAGGAATCCTTGATGCCATTAATGGAGGACAAACGTCAAAGGTGGATGAGGTTCCAACTAAAGATGAGGATACACAAGATCCACCTCTTGAAGCCTTGAAGGACTTGGCTCTTGAGGAAAAGGAGGTGTCTTACCCAAGAGAGTTCAACTATGTCAAAGGTGGTGAAATCTTGGGTGATCCATCCAAGGGGGTAACTACTAGATCCTCTCTCAAATTAATGAACTATGTTGCATTTCTTTCATGCATTGAGCCTAAAAATATTAAAGAAGCTTGAAAAGATGATTTTTGGATTTTGGCCATGCAAGAGGAATTAAATCAATTTGAGAGATGTAAAGTTTGGACATTAGTTGAAAGGCCTAATAATCAATCTACTATAGGAAAAAAATGGGTATTTAGGAATAAATTAGATGAAAGTGGTAACATAGTGAGAAACAAGGCTAGGCTTGTTGCTCAAGGCTATACCCAAGAAAAGGGAATTGATTTTGATGAGACTTATGCACCTGTAGCTAGAATGGAAGCCATTAGGATGTTGCTTGCATTTGCATGTTATCATAATTTCAAGCTTTTTCAAATGGATGTGAAAAGTGCCTTTTTAAATGGTTTTTTAAATGAAGAAGTGTATGTTGAACAACCACCGGGTTTTGAGGATTCAAAATTTCCAAACCATGTGTTTAAACTAACAAAAGCTCTTTATGGTTTAAAACAAGCTCCTAGAGCTTGGTATGAAAGACTTTCAAATTTCTTAATTGAAAAGGGTTTTGAAAAAGGAAAGGTGGATACTACAATCTTCATAAAAACATATAACAATGACATCTTAGTAGTACAAATCTATGTTGATGATATCATTTTTGGTTCTACTAATGAGTGTTATTATAAAGAATTTTCTAAGCTAATGCAAGGTGAGTTCGAGATGAGCATGATGGGGGAGCTCTCATTCTTCTTGGGACTCCAAATCAAACAAAGGAAAGATGGCACCTTCATAAATCAAGCTAAGTACGTGAATGATATGCTCAAAAAGTTCGGCTTGGAGAATGCAAAACTGCAAGCCACACCTATGAGTTATTCCATAAATCTTGACAAAGATGAAGGAGGTAAGTGTGTTGATTCTAAGCTTTATAGATCCATGATAGGTTTAGTGTTTGCTTGTGTGCTAGGTTTCAAGCTAGTCCTAGAGAATCACACTTAGTTGCCATTAAGAGAATTTTTAGATACCTTAGAGACACACCTACCTTAGGCCTTTGGTATCCTAAAGATTCCTCATTTAACCTTCATGCTTATTCGGATGCGGATTATGGGGGATGTAAGATAGATAGGAAAAGTACTTCCGGGACATGCCAATTTTTAGGTAGTATGCTCGTATCTTGGTTCTCTAAGAAACAAAATAGCGTAGCCTTATCTACCACCGAAGCGGAGTACATATCCTCAGGGAGTTGTTGTGCTCAAGTCCTTTGGATGAATCAACAACTCTTAGATTATGGTGTTGAAATAGAAACCATACCCCTTAGGTGTGACAACACTAGTGCCATTTGTCTCACTAAGAATCCCATCCAACACTCTAGAACTAAACACATAGAAATTAGACATCATTTCATTAGAGATCATGTTTTGAAAAATAATGTTGTTATAGAATTTGTTGACACCTTAAACCAATTAGCGGATATATTTACAAAACCTTTAGATAAAGAACGCTTTTGGTCCCTTAGGAGAGAGTTAGGTCTAGCTAGCCTATCTTGACCTTTTAGGACCTCTTTGTGTTTAAAATTGCTTGATCTTGTGAAATTGCATGTTTGTGTGTTGTAACTCTTAAAAATGTCCATGCCTATAGCTAGGGGAGTATGATTCTATTCAAATATGCTTAGAACTGTTCATTCATCATTTGCATTCCTTTAGAAGGTGTTAAAATCGAGCCTATGGTTGTTCTTTAGGCCTAAAATGCATTTCTGGGCATAGGGTATTGATACGGTCCTACGCGTATCGATACGAGTACTTCATTAGTTTCCCAGACTTCATTTTTCCTTAAACGGGTATCGGTACGGTTAAACCCGTTTCGATACGAGCTTCATCCGTTTCAATACGATTCTTCAACGGGCATTTTTATGGGAATTACTCTTTTACCCCCATATCGATACACCCTCAGGCGTATCGATACACGATTGCGCAGACAGCTTTAAATTTGGCATTTAAAGTCTTCAACTTTTACCAAAACTAAAATTCTCAAAACCCTAAAAACCCTAGCCGTTTTTAGCCTATAAACAGGCTCTTCCTCCCTCATATTTTCACACCACAACTCAAAAACTTAAATAGGGTTTCAAATCAAGCAAAGCTCTAAGGGTTTTTTTCTCATCAAATTTGGTGCTAGGCTTTTCTTCATTCCTCTCTAATAACTATCAAGGTAAAACACTTTATTTTCTTTTTCAATTTTTTTGTTTTGTTGTTTTTATATTTGTCTTCATAACAAAATTTTGTTTTTCAAAATTTCTTCTTCAAATTTTATTTTCCAAAATTTTTTTACCTTGATCTTTGATTTCTCAATAACTTGAATGAAGGAATCTAAATGCATACACTTGTTTTTCTAGTTCATGGCACCCAAGGAATCTAGGAAGAGATCTTGTGTTACTCAAACCGGTGAATCATCTAACCCCGGAGAAGTTGCTCGTCCAAATTACACCCAAATCTATGAACATTCCTTTGAAACCCCCGGAGCTCTCACATATTTTCGTCAATTCGAAAACTACAAGATTCGTCCGGAAAGGGTAATATCTATTCCTTTTCTTATCTCTGAGCGATTCAAATTTGAATATCTTCTATTGCTCCAACTTTGGAATTTTATGGATTTTCTCTCCATTCTCGGGTTTTATTTCCGTCTTTTGGTTTTGATCTTTTATACTAATGCCAAATGTTGTGCAAATCGTAATGGGGTTGTTACCGGAGTTAGTTCCTATCTCATGGGCAAGAAAATCCTCCTTGATGTAAAATCTATATGTGAAGTTTTTAAGTTGGAGGATGAAGGCCTTGATGATGAGAATGCTTTGGGCCATGTTCTTAGTGGTTCCGTCACCGCCCTCAATGCTCAAGATCGGATCCTCCATTTGATAGTCTCTTGGTGGTTTAGGCCTTCCGGAGGAAAGTACTCTACCATCCGTCAAGTGGATGACTTTTGGATTTGTTGCTTCCGTGAGAGAAAACGTCCAAACCTTGCTCGTATCATGTTTGCGGAGATTGTTTATCTTGTGCAACATCGCCACACCTCTCTCGTCACCTCCTTCACATATGGTACGGCCCTAAGCTATTTCTTTTTGAAAAAGGATATTGATTGCTCGTTTGACTTCCCAACTCCCATCACCGATCCTATTGATGAACGCTCTCTTGCACGTGGTAAGTTCCATTATTTTAATGGTAATTGGTTACGTCTTTCCGAGCTACCAGCCGAGGCCGCGGCAGAATTGGACATTCCTCAAGGTGATCAAGCTCCTCCACCTCCTCCTCAACCTTCCATGGATGCTCTTATGACCTTCCTTAATGAGCAATTCACGGGGTTGCGCACGGATATGGGGAATCGTCTTACCGCTCTTGAAACAAGCTTTGACACAAGGATGACGAACATGGAGAATCGTCTAACCTCTCTTGAAGGCGGTCATCACTCTTTGAATATTTCCCTCTCCGCCTTCCATGATGAGTGGTGTAATAGCATGAGGAATGATGCTCCAATTGAAGATGGAGAGGAAGATGATGAAGAAGGCGATGATGATGCCTAGTAGCTTCTCCTTGCAGCTCATGCATATCATCTAGGATATTTCTATTTATGCACCTTTGTTTCATGTTCTTAGGACTAAGTTTGCTTTATTTTAAACATATGCTTTGATTATATGCTTTGTTGGATTTTTAAGTTGATGTTATGCTTTATTTTGATCTTAATGATATTTATGTTGCCTATTTATACCTTTGCCTATGTTATGCACTTTACTTTGTCTCAATATTTTTGATCTAACAAAAAGGGGGAGAGAAGCTAGCTCACAATACTTAAAAATTTTAATTTCAACTTAAAAGTTACCTAGCTTATATTAAGGGGGAGTTAATTTTGCAAAGTTTTTCAAAGTGTCAAAAAAATTTAAGTTTTAGTTTTGTTATATCAAAAAGGGGGAGATTGTGAAACCTATGTTTGATTTTGATATAATTAAATTATTAAGGATCAAATTGAAAAACTTAAAATTGTTTTATAAGTCCCTTAATAAGTTTTTTTTTTTGAAAAATGGATGGGCCTCATTAAAAAACCCCTTCCTAGTGAAGGGGGAAAAGAGTACCCCACTACAACTTATATTAACCAATCGAAAATGTCATTACAAGCAACCAAAAAAAGATACAGGGATTGATCCAGTAGGACCCACAAGAAAATAGCAGACCAGAGGCTAAATTAATCAAGTATAGTCACTTGAGAATGCAGCCACAGTGACGCGCTTTGAGATCTAGCATTAACCTATCCCTGTTTTTGCAAGCCTGTCTGCCTCACAATTGCAATGTCTAGGAATACACAAGACTTTCATGCCATATTTGACCACCACTTCAAAAATATACTTTACTAGTTCGGCAAACATGGTTGGAGCAGTTTCAGTTCCCGAAATTCAGTCAACAATACCTTTGCAGTCTGACTCAATGACAAGCCGATTGTTCTTAGCCCATGGCGACGAGCGGAAAAGATACACTGCTTCTTGGACAGGAAGCAATTCGATGAGGGCAGGAGGGCCATTAGCAACAGAATCAGAAAAGGAGAGTAATATCATCCCCTTCGCCTCTCTCAAAATACCACCTATGCCTCCCCTCGAGAGATTAGACACAACCCCATCAACATTAAATTTTAAGAAAACTACCGGGGGTGGAGTCCATCGGGCTAACTTGGAGCTGCAATTACATGAAGATTTAACAACCTTTAAAAGCATAGGATCTGATATAATTGAGTCTAGAACTAAATCACACTTAGGATATTTCGCCTTAGTCCAAGAAGCTAGTCTAGTCCTTACTAAAAAGTCCACCAACAACCAATCTAGATCTTTTTTGCTGAAAATAATTTCATTCCTAGTTAACCAAATAGACCAAATAAGCACAAAAGGGATAACAGACAACCACCAATTATCACCGATAGTAGCTAGATTCCACCATGCTTCAAGAAAGGTACTCGGATCGTTGGAGAGAGCAACTGAGAAACCAGCTAGCGCGCAATATTTCATCCAGATCCTCAAGACACATGCACACTCGAAATAAATGTGAGACGTAGTTTCCAAGACACAATTACAAAAAATGCAAAGATTATTCTCAAAGGAATTGACCCCCCTTTTCGCCAGCTCTGTCTTAACTGGAATTCGATTCCAAACTACTCTCCAGATAAACATCTCTACTTTGGGAGGGGCAAAACCAAGCCAAACTGAGTTCTCCCAAATAGGATTGGGGGTTAGGGACTTATCTAGAACTGCTCGAAGAGATTTGACTTTAAACGCGCCATCACTAGAGCCAGGCCATCTAACCCAATCTTGATCCAGGCCACTCGATCTAAAACTATCTAGAACATCCAGCATTTCCTCCCATTAACCCAACTCCCAATCAAACAATGGCCTTCTCAAAGGGATTCTCCACACCCATTTAGCATCAGAGCATTGACCAAACTCCCTAATGTATCCTGTTTTATTAGTCGACAAAGCATAAATCCTCGGGTAACCTTCCTTTAAAGGAACTGGCCTAATCCAGTAGTCGTCCCAAAACACGATAAGTGATCCATCACCCACCTGTAGCGATAAATTATCTCGAAAAGCCTTGCCTAATTGGTCATTTGTGTGAAAGTTCTTAGCAATTGCATTCCAAACCCACGAAGAGTTGGTCGAATTAGGTAAGGGAGGAAACAACCTATTCTGCTTACCTTGTGTCTTTGAAGAAATGACCCTATGCCAATAACTGTTGGTTTCATTTCCAAAGCGCCAACACCATTTGCTAAGTAGGGCTCGGTTTAAGATATCACTGTTATTTAACCCCAACCCACCATTAGCTTTCTGTTTGCAAACTTGCTGCCAATTAATCCAATGAATT
Source organism: Hibiscus tridactylites (assembly GCA_958450335.1). Classification (NCBI taxonomy): domain Eukaryota; kingdom Viridiplantae; phylum Streptophyta; class Magnoliopsida; order Malvales; family Malvaceae; genus Hibiscus; species Hibiscus tridactylites. The sequence continues at coordinate 32,842,080 of OY288269.1, forward strand.
TTATGAGTAGAGGAGTCCCCACCCCACAGGAAAGTAGACATCAACTTATTCATCTTGTTCGCCACTGCCACCGGAAGTTTAAAAATGGACAAGTAGTAAATGGGTAGACTAGAGAGAACATATTTGATGAGCGTCAGTCTACCACCCAATGATAGGAATTTAGGTTTCCATCCTTCAAGTCTACATTGGAATTTTTTAAGGACCGGTTCCCAAATAGCCGTAGAATTGCGTTTCGCACCGAGTGGGAGACCCAAATATTCCGTCGGAAACTTACCCCAAGAACAACCCACCGATTTGGCCCTCGAGACCAGTGTATCACTCGAAATGTTAATGCGAAAGAGTTTGCTTTTTGATAAGTTGAGTTTCAGCCCAGAAGCTAGCTCAAAAACCGGAAGGACCCTCTTTACATTCCGAACTTGAGATTCGGAAGCCCCACAAAAATTTAAAAGATCATCTGCAAACTGTAGATGCGATACCTCCAATCCTACCTCTTGTCTCCCTACCCTGAAACCTTCAAATAGACCCAGCTTTACTGCTTTCCTCAGCATTAGGTTTAGAGCTTCCCCAACTAAGTTGAATAGTAGGGGGGATAGCGAGCACCCTTGTCTCAGCCCTCTCGAAATGGGAAACGCTTCTGTTGGGGAACCATTGACTAGAACAGAAATAGTTGCCGTAGAGACACACTCGAGAATCCAACTACACCATCTATCCCCGAAACCGCAAGCTCTAAGAACTTTGAGGAGAAAATCCCAACATACCGTATCATACGCCTTCTGAAAATCGATCTTGAAAGCTAATCCTTCCTCTTTTGACTTAATTGCACTATCAATGGCTTCATTCGCCACAAGCACACAGTCAAGGATTTTTCTCCCTGGGACAAAGGCAAATTGTGTTTCACTGATTATCTGTCCCATCACTAGTCGGAGTCTGCGGGCTAGAACTTTGGACAGAATTTTGTACATTCCTCCGGCTAAACTGATCGGCCTAAATTCCTTTAGAGCTGTAGGATTCTTGACTTTAGGTATCAAAGTGATAAAGGGATGATTAATCCCCTTTTCCCATTTCCGACCCTTATACACATCATCAAATAAGCCCATGATATCTCCCTTAAGAAGATCCCAGTGTTTCTTGAAGAACCCCATATTAAATCCATCCGGTCCTGGGGCACGATTACTGTCAGCCGAGGATAGTGCAATCCAAACTTCTTCCTCCGTAAAAGGGTGTTGTAGCTCTAGAGCTTGATCACTATCAATATGTTGAAAATCCAAACACATGGAGTCCACTTCCAGAGTATTACTTTGGTTGTAGGAATACGAAAAGTGATCTTGGATGACCCTCTTAACCCGAATAGGGTCTGATATCTCAATCCCGTCCTTTTTTAAAACATTGATCTGGTTTATACTTCTTCTCCCATTGACAGAAAGGTGGAAAATTTTAGTATTTCGGTCGCCTTCGAAGAACCATTTTAGCCTCGATTTTGGCAACCACTCACTTTCCTCTTTCCGGTACAGGTCTCTGAGTTTAGCTCTACATTTGCACAGAATATTGAAGCAATCGAAACCCTCCTCACCATTTTGAATTGACTTTTCCAATGAGGAAATTTTTTATTCCAGCAAAGCTATATTTTGGCTCAAGTTCCTTCCAGATTTGTTTGACCATGATTTGATGGCCAATTTCAAACCTTTCAAGACCCCCCTATCTTGGCATCTGATCTCTTCAGCTTAGCTTCTTCAAAAGACTTCATAATCACTTCATCGAAACCCACTTCCTCATACCAGTATTTAAAAACTCGAAATGGCTTAGGGCCCCAATTCGTTTTTTCAACAGCGAGCCACACCGCATTGTGATCAGACAGAGACTTCTCCATTACTCTTTGTATCAGATTCTGAAATTCATAGTGGAAGCCCGCTGAGATAAGAAAACGATTCAGCCTGACAAAAGTCGGAAGGTCCCTGTTGTTGCACCAAGTGAACTTACCTTCCACTAAGGGAAGGTCAATGAGGCCCGCTTCGAAGATAAAGGACCGGGAAACTTCAATGAAATGTTGATTCAAGGATAGGCCCAGTTTCTCTTCAAGATCCAAGATAAGATTAAAATCACCACATATGCACTATGGAAGTTGCCATTGTTTAAGGAATAACAGCAGCTCCTCAAGAAATCCAGCCTTTTCCGAGTCAACCGAAGGCCCGTAGACATTGATCATCCCACACCTGAAGTTTGATACTTTCATTCTACCAATTAAAGCAATAAACCTGGGCTTAATGACTTTGTCCGACACCTCAAAATAATCCGACTTCCATAAGCACAACAACCCCCTGCCGATTCAATGGCTTTAGCGAAAGCAAATTCAAAATTCTGCTTATTCCCTAATTTCCGCATAACAGATTGATTAATATCTTCCATTTTAGTTTCCTGAATGAAAATCATTTTAGAAGCCGATTTTGAAACAGCTTTCCTCAAGGCCCTAATTTTTTCCTTCCTTCGTAGTCCCTTAATATTCCACGTTAGAAATGACAAATCCATAAAAAAATAAAAATAAAACACCTAATTCGAAACCTTAGATGCTCCTCCTAACTTCCTCCTCTAAATCCCTAACCTTCTTAATTACTTCATCTTTGTCCCCTTTAAAAGAAATTTCTAACAAGTTGCAAATACCCCAAACAGATTCAGCCTCAAGGTCGATTACAGAGTCTACTTCATCATTACCAGCAGCACAATGTAAATTATTTTGGGAACCGGACATGCCGTCAAGGGAGTCTCTGATGAGACTTCGTAGACATCTCCTCGTGGTGGCCCGAAAAATACTCTTCTGGAGAGTAGGGTCGGAGATAACCAACCGGTTCCGCTGAAGCCTAGCAGAAGGGGAAGACAAAAAGTGGAGTGCATCATCGACACCATCTAAGCTATCAGGGACAAATTCAAAGGAAACTGAATTTATCATAACTGGTTTCAGGATGTTGTCAACACCAGGGAACATAGGAAAGCCCGGTGAAATTAGCGGTGACAGGCCAGTTTGCCCAGGGGGTAGAGGGCCCAGATTCAAGGTCACAACATTATCCAATTGCTCACCTAGAGTCTCCAACACAATAAGCCCAACAAGAGTGGGATTCGATGGCCCAAATACAAAGGAAGCACCCACATCAGCATTTGTGTTCCGAATATCCCTATTAATATCACGTGCCAAATAATTATCCTCAACCTCTGTGCCTGTTTCGCGAGGAACGGGAATGTCATTAATGTTGACATTTGAGGAGCCGTTATTTTCATTTTCCCGAGGCAATTCTCCTCGAGTAACCCTTCCACTACCGTCCACATGCAGCCCGTTTGAAGGAGAAGCCGGCGCACCGCCACCCTTGCCAGCTTTGATAGGATTATCGTGTTCTGATTTCGACTCCGACCAGACGTCAGAAAATCTGTTTTCCGGCAAAACTTTGTCGTCGTGACCATTTCCTTCGACACTAGCCCCAATTTTAATCTTAACTTTGTAAGGAATCCCCATAGATGACAACGAAACAGAATCTGGTATATTCAACGGACTAGAAATCCTTACCATCATTTTCGCCACATCTAAACTTGATTTGGACGTCGTATCCTTATCCCACCCAACATAGGAACCCCACCGGTTCCCCAAAGCATTGAAAAAGGTTTCGTGCCATCAATACAACGGAACTCAATAGAGATGAATCAGGCAGAAGTAATGTGGGATGCCATTTAGCAGTAACGGGCTGATGAAATCGAACCAGTACTCAATAGCTTCCTGCTTTGTTTTGTAGATTTCCTCCATTTGGCTTTCCGTTTTGAACATGAGGATAACATACGAAAACTCCACACCCCAGTTGGCTACTTTGATGTTGATATTTTCATGACTCAACGCTTGCTGAACAAGATCTACGTCAAAACCCATCTTCAGTACACCCACTAAGCAACTCTTCAACCATTCCGTATCCTTAGCCAGGACTTTAAAATCCAAAAGAGTTTGCTCCTTCGCAACACCACTGTCGCTGCTATAATCTTTAGAATACTCAAGCCGAGGCATATTCCGACTGCTCAAAAGAGCTTCTCTGTATGTTCTAGGGCCAAAAGTTGACTTTGCCATCCCGACTTTTAGAGGATATTCAGGCATTCTCCCACCAACAACTTGCTTACCGTTGACACCGACCCGCTCCTTCCTGGAGTTATCAACCATAGGTCTGGACATTGGTTTGGTGTATTTTGCTTGAAAGGCTTTAATCACCAAACCATCGATGTGAGAACCATTCAGGGTTTTGATAACGCTATTCATATCCCCTCAACTTGCCAAAGTGACGAAAGCGAAAGTAGCCACTTTGTATTTAGCCTTCAGTTTATTTTCAGAAAAGAAAAACCCTCAAAACCTTTCCATAGTGATTACAGAGTTCCCTTAAAGCGCTTCTAGGTACTCTCCTGCTTAAGTTATCAATAAAGACAGTCCAGGCCCCCTCGGTTCTTTTCTCTTCCAACGTTGCTCTTCCCCGCAGATTATGCTCACACGGTTTCTCCTTCTCCATCACCCTCGAAGGACCAGATGGTTTCTCCTTCTCCAGCACCCTCGAAGAACCAGACGGTGACCCATACTCAGGCACCTTTCCTCTCTCACTCATCGCTCCTCACCAATGGATCTTATATATTTTTCACATGTTAATCCCTTAATAAGTTTTAAATCACCAACTCTTTAAAACTGATTTGAAAAAATCAAACTCAAAATATTTTCTAAGTGTTCCAAGGCTAACCTATTGAAAACCGTCCAGGTGTATCGATACGCTTCCAGCCGTATCGATACCTTTTTTACAAAATTGGCCACTGGAGTAATTCGTTTCGATAAGCCCTTAACCATATCGAAACACCGTATTGAAACAAATTTAATTTGTATCGATATGCTCCTTTGTAAAGTCTGAAAGAGTTTGAATGGTGTACCGATACGGCTCCTCCCGTATCGATACGATTTTAACGAATTTTTAATTTATATCGTTTTAAATGCTTTCGACCGTTGGTGTCAGTTGTTAGGTAACCAAATTTCAAATTGGTAGTTGACCCGTATTGATACGGTAAACCCTCGTATCGAAACGGAAACTTCCAGTGAGCTAAGTCGAGAAAAAGGTATCGATACGGTAAACCCTCTTTTCGATACCCCGTATCGATACGCCTACGTGCGTTTCGATACCCCTATTTATTATGTACAACGACTCTTTCTTTTTTGAGACAGGTATCGATACGGCTCCCCGTGTACCGATACGGATAGCTGCATAAGTGCATTTATGGTGGTAAGAGAGGGTTCCAACGGCTCTATTCATTTCCCCAACCACCCAAACGGCTAGAATTAATAGAGGAGGTATAAATTGAAGCCCTTTGATGGTCAGCAACAACTATTCAACCCACAAGCATCATCAAAGAAAAAATTCAAACCCTTGTGCTCTTCAAAGTCAAATTCTTGTACCCAACTCTAGTGTTTTCATTGTTACCTTGTATTGTGAGTTTGGGGTGATTGAAATTGTATTTGGTTAAACATTTATCCTTTGTGAGGAATTATTTGAGTTTACCAAAACCTTCTCTTTGTAAATTGAGTGGATTAAGCTTTGGGTAGAAAGCTTAATCAAATTTGTAAGGCTACCTCCTCATCCAAGAAAAGGGGAAGAATTCAAGTAGTGAATTGGTTGAAAATCCTTAGTGGGAACTAAGGTAGTGGATGTAGAGTTCATTTGGAGAACTTGAACCACTCTAACTACTTGTGTCATCTTTTATTTTTCACTCATTCCTCCTACCAATTTTTTAATTGCCAATTCACCTCTCTGTTGGCCATTTGCAATTGTGTGATCAACTCAACACTATATTTAGACTTTATTAATGTGAGATTTCCGATCACCGGAACCCAATTTTGACTAGACCGGATTTTGGGGTGTTACATCCCAGGATACAACTAGATAATCAGCTACAGTAGCACAACTGCAGGGATCACGAACTACAACCTTGCCTACTCCTATCACCAAAAACTACTTTTGAAATCACAGAGTAAAACAATATAAAATTCTTTGTGTTTTTAGTTGTGTAAAACCTAGAAGTTTTGCACCTTATTTATAGGAGTTTCATGATGGGTATTAGAGGAAACTTGTGACCTAATGGAGCATTTATGATTTTGAGAATTAATGAGCCTTTAAAGAGAAGTTTTTAATATTATTGTCCGAACTAAAGAAAACTTTAATATTTATCCTTTTAATTTTAAAACAGAATTTGACAAATATCTGTTCTTATTTGAGGAAAAATTATTTCAAATTTGGGTCAAAATATCTGCATGCCCACCACGGAGGACCATACTGGTTTAGACCTTTGCGTTACCCTCGTCGTGTAGTCTGCACATTTATGCACATTTACGAATCAACAGTTGGTTCCACACTTTCTTGAACAACGTTTAGATCAATTTCTCATTCAAAGTTCTAAAATTATCAAAATTTTCCAACACCCTCTGACTCGCATGACTTTTCAAGAAGCCAAGATGCTTCAAATTTGAAGTACCAATATTTGTTGGGAACACTCAAGGATGTATCAGTGGTAAGCAAAAGGGGACTATGATTTGAAATAGTGTTTGAGAGATATTGTAAACAATAATTCGGAAACAAATTAAACCAAGCAAATTAGAAACACCATGACCAAACCGTTCACGAAAATTGTTTGTCTCATATGACTCTATTCCCATGTAAACCATACACCCCCGATAATTCATGTCCTCTAATTCACAGTCAGATATTGTTGAAGAAAATACCTCCATCTGACGTGATCTTCAATGTATTAACCCTTCTTCTCATAAACATCAAGAATCTCATTAAAGTTCCCAGAAACACACTAAGGAAGGTGAGGTCGATCATTTAACTATCTTAGTAACTGCCATGAAGCATCACGATGGGTTACCTCAAGAGCACCATAATTCTGGTAAATCTACATGACTGTCCATCTAAATCCACATCAAAAAATATTAATGTGGCATAAAAAAGAGCAAAGAGAGACAATAATGTTATTCTTCCAAGCAAGAAATAAAAAACCCACTTTGACCATTTGAACTTACTTTAATACCATTATCAAAACCACAAAACTTACAAATTCGTGCCATTTTAGACTATATTTTAGTTTCAATAAAAAATACAGGGGGATTAATGTCTCGCAACATTTGATGGAGGTTATACCGCTTTAGGGCTCCTTAAACCTCAAACGTTCCACATTATGAGCTTCATTGGGCTCGGTAGGCCTGTTAAGCAGCGTCTACCAATAAACTAGAAAGAGCATCAGTTGGATCCTATGGTAAAGAAACTTCTGACGTGGTTTGCTAGACTCGTTTCCATTTTGCACCCTCCAACTATTTAATTGAACTATCCAGATAAGAATCGATAAAATTTCCCATTACCCTTGCCACTTATTCAGACAAGAAGCCATGAGGAACTTCATGAATATAAACCCAAAAATTAACATGAGATAGAAGAATTGAGAGTGTATCCTCCACTAATTGTAGTCTATGCCGAATAAAGAGGCGAGAATTAAAATTCCAAGACCATCCACTACCAAGACATGCACTATTAATAACATGGTAGAGTCTAAACAAAAATCTTCCTGCACATAAATCTGATACCGAGATTCTCCAAAAGGATGCCAAAAATTGGCTACTGTAGATCATATAAACTGGAAGTTAATCACACTCGAGGTGAGAAAAGAACCCACAAAATAAAAATCCAACGATTCTGTTGAGCAGAGATATGTAATACAATTCGTTGTATACAAAAAATAAAAAATACATGTGTTTTCTTTTTAGACGTGATCTTTCTTCTACAATATTATTTTATCAGAATTTTTATTTTAATGTTACTAGTTGTTACAAAACATTTAAAACATTATATGGTCATTAAAATAGTGTTTATATAATTATTTTTGCAACCGCTATTGACTTTTTGTCCTTTTACCCTCAGTTTGAGCTTATAATTAAAAGATTGTTTTTCACTTCTAAGATAAAAAATGCTCAGAGAGTTTTCTCTTTTATATTCCCTTATAAGAACATCTAATGAATTTTTTTCTTGCGTCATTAAGTCCATACCTCTCCTTCAAGTTAACAAAATTTGATTTGGTAGACAGATCTCTAATTATCCAATTGTCTTTATAACTTCCCAAAAAGAATCATTAGTAAAAAAAAGTTAACACCAACTAGTGTATCAACAACCATACATGATATCCTTAAAATTTATTTTAAAACTACTAAGAAAAATTCAAGAAAAAAAAATAAAACAAGTGTTTTGCATGTTTATAGTGATTTAATATTCACTCTTGTCATATTTTTCTTCTAGACCGAGCATAAAGTGTTACAATCAAAGCACTAGTTCATTAAATGATCAAGAATATGAATCTATACCTTTAAACTTGTTTTTAGGTCACTTACCACTTCCACCAAGAACTTGATTGATTGTTGCATAAAAAGATGAATAAATCGAAAAAAAAGCATGCAAAGCTTATAAATCAATATACACGTATTGAGTAAGCCCGAAAGATATAAAGATACTTGAAATAAATGAAGAATGGGAAGAACAAAAGATCTCACTAGGAACTGATATTAATAACCTTGAATCAAACCCTAATTAGAAACATGAGTTTTACAACTCTTGGAAGAGGATAGACAACAATGGAAAGAATCATATAGAAATTGTTTCTTTTATCTCTTTCCCTTATGACTCTATTTATTTATAGTAGAAGCGATTTACATCAATAGGGAGAAGGACTTGTATTAAAACATAACTCAAAATCTGATCCTAATCTAAATAAAAGATAAAGATTGAAGTGTAGTTTGAGTAGAATTCTTCTTCCTTGAATTTTTGTCGAGGTGCGGGCACGCCTTATTTGCCGAGTGCTTCTACCTTATACGATATAATCTCCCAAAATGTCCAAATCTGGCTAAAAATCTAATTTTATGCATGAATTTTTTCTTTAGCCGTTCAAACACCTGTAGAAATCAAATACATGCCGAAACAAAGACTTGGAGATAGATTAAAATGCTAAAATATATTAATTTATATATGGAAATCATGAAAATATTCAACTTATCAAGTATCAAAATCCATGGAGGAGTTTTGATACCTTTAGGCGAGTTTCAATACCCATATAAGTCTATTGATACTCACTATAGGTAAGACTTATACTTTCTTTAAAATATGAGGAAATAGGAATATTGATACCTATATTGCCTAAAAGATTAACAAGTCAGTAACGACTTCAATAATAATGCTATAAGGCTAAAAACACTATAGCAGAACATGTTTTTTGCGGCATTTTTTAGCACCACTAAAAGCACTCGCAGCATTAGCAGAAACGCCGCAAGAAACGCCGCTAAAAGAAGTGCCGCAATAGTTAGCGGTGTTTTTGTTAATATCAAACGACGGTATTGAGGCTTCTTTAGCGGCGTTTTTATTTCAAAATGCCACTATAGATTTTATTATGTAGTGGTGTTTTTATTCTCAAATGCCAGCAATGTCTCTTTTTTTAGTGGCGTTTGGGTTTACAAACGCCGGCAATGCGTCATCTAAAACAACGTTTTTTTTACAAACACCGCAAAAATGGTGCTTTATTTGTGGTGTTTTTCCTAAAAACGACGCTAATACCTTGTAACTATGGCATTTTTTACAAACGCCGCGATTTGTCTCTAATTTTTAGCGGCATTTTTTTTCAAGAAAGCGCCGCTAACCTTATTGTTTCTCCACACTACATTTGTAAAAATATAAGCTACCCAAAACATTACTTGTAATATTATGCAAATAACAACAAATTTAAGTCCAACATTAAAGTGAAATATAGTTTAACAATAAATCAAAATATATTTCAACATTAAAGTCAAATATAGTTCAACGTTAAATTGAAATGTAGATCAACATTGTTCATTTGAATTAATACATGAACGAACCTAAAATCAACTAAGATGGCAGGTTCTTTGGTTGGTTCTGCCTTAACATCGCCATCATTTCTTGAAATTGTCTTTGGAGATTCTGATATGCTTCTTCTCTCTCAACTTCTCTCGTTGCTATCTCAGCTTCCCTCCTTTCTCTTTCAGCTTCTCTCCTTTCTCTCTAAGCTTCTCTCGCTTCTACCCCGGCTTGAAATTGAGTTAATTGTTGTTTTAAACGATTAACTTCTTCCTGAGAATATTGGCTCTGTGATGGCATGTAGTGAGACGAGTTAGATCCAAAATATTTTGTCGGGGTAACGAATGATCCTTGGCAGCCAACCCGACCATATCTTTCGGGACCCAAAACGTCAGCAATAAGTTGATTTCCGATCCCATCCACATTAGTAGAACCATTAGTTGAAGTTGTAGCTTCATACTCCGTCATTTTTTCCTTCAATTTCGCTTGATAATCAATTAAAATATATAATGAATTCAAACGTTAGTTAAAATAAAAAATGATATACTATTTATATAAATAAAACATAATCTAGATTTTTTGTCTAATGAATGTACCATAATTTCTGCAGCTTCGGGACTCATAGGGGAGCCATCCTTTTTTGCGTGTGTAATGTTGTAACCCCTTCGTCTCGGTCTGGCCGATAGACCGAACTGAACGAATCACATGGGGGAATATTGAAGTAAACCGGGAAGGTTTACCTCAATAAACGACCCTTTTATCTTGTCTAAATGCAATTAGGTTCCTAAGTGTACACACATAAGTAGCGGATTAACAACAACACAATCGCCCTTTGATTTCAACTAAATTAATGTTTAGGGACCATTTCAAAAATTTGATAAAATATAAGGGTCATTAGAAAATTCAGATTACCAACCTTTAATTGGGTTCATTACATACTTCTCGGTGAAATCTCAGCTCAAAATGACATCTAAAACCCATACAATTGCATACGAGGCAAACGAGGTCCAAAATGTAAGAAACAGAAGCTCAAAACAATTCAAAAACTGCATTAAGGGTCGAATGTTTCATAACAGAGAGCCCCGTATCGGAATAGCCGTTTTGAAACAGAGATGATCGTTCAATACACGGGTTTGTTTCGGAACCCCTCAGGCAATTTCAGGCCACCGTTTTGAAACACCTGGACCTGCAATGTTTTGAAAAGCTATTTAAACTCGATTTAAACCATCCAAAATCATCTCGACACATGCCCAACCAAGATGGCAACTCAAATGCACATCAAATCGAGTTATATGAAGCATAAGCAACATCATAGCATCATTCTCAATAGCAATGAAAGTAGAGGCATGCTTCCTAAGAGTTAAAAGCACCAAAAGGCTAAAATCCAAATGCAAGCATAAACCAAGACTCAAAGGCCATTTACAAATCCAAATATGCATCTCAAACTTGCAAAAAACTAGAAATTAACAAACCAATAACATTTATTGCATTGGACACCCCCATTGCATTTATTACACTAGCTCAAGAACACAACATACTTTTAGAAAGTCTCTTGGTAAGATTCCCTTGAAGATGTTGCCTCCAAAAGCTTAATTGTCTGCATTGATGAACAAAGAGAGCATAAGCATACAAGCTTAGTGAGGATTGCTCAAAACCACAAGCATCATCAATGCACAAAACCATATTTCTTTCTTTCAAAACCACTATGCATTTCTTGACAAAACATTAACTTTAACATTAAACTCATCGTATTGTACATTATGCAACATGATTCATATAAATTCAGCAATTAAACCATTCCTACATGTATTCAAACCCTTCCAAGCCTAAACACCATTATGCCAAGCTTTTATCAAAACATGCATCATTCAAAATATGCATTAATGTAGGGCGTGAAGGTGTTCCCTTTTTGTGGGAGCGCAAGTTCACACTCCTGTCAAGTTATAGTATAAAAGATGTCGAACCCCACGAGGATTGGACAGCTTGTCTCGTTCTTTAGTTCCTGCACAAAGTAAAGTTAAAACAAAAGACAATGATTGGTTGAGATTGGAAAGTAAATAAAACACAAGTAAAAGAGAAGAGGTGAATCATGTTGATAGAGTAGGCAGGGTTATTGTAAGGCGTGTAGGTGTTCCCTTTTTGGAAGAGCGCAAGTGCACACTCCTGTCAAGTTATAGTATAAAAGATGTCGAATCCTACGAGGATTGGACAGCTTGTCTCGTTTTTGTAGTTCCTGCATAAGGTAAAGTAAAGCACAAGTGAATAGTTTGGTTGAGATCGAAAAGTAAATAAAAACACAAGTAAAGGAGAAAAGAATCAGGATGATAGGGAAGGCTGGGTTATGCTGCCTCTTAGTGTGAAAACTACGTTGAATTAGGTATGAGCTATCCTTTGCTGCCATGATATGCTGCCTCGGCGGGTAGATGGGCGGCAAACTACGACCCTATCACACGGCCGCATCAGGTCACTGCCACTGCAGGGGTGTGTACTTTCTCGGCAGGTGGAATGGAAGGAAGTCCTGTCGGCAAGTCTGGCAGATACTTCAAGTTCGGCAGGATAGTCGAAAGTGATCTCTTCTATTTCTAGGTAAAGATGCTCGAGATTGATGAATTGAGGACTAGTGTAGAACCAAGGCAATCAACTTGGTTAGCGATCTCTTTTAGCCACTGAAACTTGTGGACTAGTGTGGAACCAAGTTAGTCCCGCCTCTCGTTGTGACCGTACTTAACCCTTTCGTGAGCCTTGCACTTTCGTGCCCGACAAATGGATTCTCTCAAACGACTGGTGTGTAAAGATTTAAAGAATGAAGAACAATGGATTAAGTAAACTTGAAATAGTTTATTGAAGAATTAACTCAAAAACCTAGAACAATTGTTTCACTCTAGTTACAATATAACCCTAACCCAATGGGGAATTAGAACATGGCAGCGGCGGGGAGCACAAGAGAAATCTATAGAATACCTAAGATGATTTGAACTAGGAGTTACAATGGGTATTTATATACAATAAGACTAGGTTAAGTCCTCCTTAAAGTAGAAGTCCTCTAAAGTAGCTTTCCCTCTTTAACATGGCTTTAAATGCTTACTTCTTTGCATGGAATATGGACTCTTTCCCGTTTGCCTTCTTTTGCAAGCAAGCTTGAGAATTTTGCTTTGGTAGCCCTAGCTGCTGCTACAAACGTTAAAAAATCATGTGAATGCTGGCGATAGAAGCATAAGTTTTAGCTCTACAAATCGCGCTCCGGTTCTCCAAACTTCCATAGTCGACTGCTACAGCAGCAAGGTCGACAACAGCTTTTGCTCGGCAGGTGCTCGACAGGTGCTCAGTAGCAACTTACTTTTGTTGGAACTACTTCAGTACAACTCTTGGATTTGTTCCTCAGCGTAATGCCCTCCGCTCCCTCGTTCCCTCGCTCAGTTGTTAGTACCTACAAGCAAGAATACACTAAAACAATATCTCATAATCACAAAATGAATGATAAGCTATAAAAGTAAGGCAGAACAATGAAATACTGTAAAATGCTATGCATGAACCTAATAATGCTTAATATGTGCTTAAAACGGTCATAATAAGAGTTGGAAAGTGTATGAAATATAGGACTTTTTGACACTTTACACACCCTCAAACTCGAACTATTTCTTGTCCTCAAGCAATGCAACCTAAAGTACTTGCTCTAATAATAACCAGAAAGAAAAATATGCTTTTAACCTGATTTTTTGCCTCAAGGCCGTGGAACCTATATATAAAACTTAATGAAGGGAAATAAGCAAGAACACAACTCATAATTAAATTTCTCATGACTGTGTGATGTATGTAAGTCTGTAAACAAGCTGAATATGCAGAGTAAAAGATTAAACAAAGATGTTGTTGCAATTTAAAGGTTGCTGTCGTGGCAGCACAATTAAGCACATTATTATTTTTAGGGTAAACTATCTGTTTGACCACCAAACTATTGTGAAAGTTTTAAAATGACCACCATAGAAAAAAACGCGCCATTTCAGTACCCAAACTATTAAAATGGGATCAATTTGGCCACCTGCCGTTAATGGGCTAACGGAAGGTGATGTGGCAGTTAAAAAATTAAAGGTATAATCACACATTTGGTCCTTATTATTTACACATTCTTTCAATTTAGTCCTAATTTATATTAATAAAATAAATAAATTAAATAATTAGATAGTGACACGTGTCAACACCTTATTGGAGGACTTTAATTATTTATATTTGATTTAATTAATTTATTTCCCTCCTCCAATCAGGTGGTGACACGTGTCACCACCTGTTTAAAGGAGAAAATATAACTTCATGAAAATGCCTAACATGGGATTCGAACCCAGGCACTCATGTTTGAGTGGCAACGGTATAACCACTGCACCAAACTCAATCTTATGTTCAAATCTACTCAATTAGATATATATCTCTTATGGCGAAATGGGATGGGAAATCAGAGTCCTTCCTCATCATTTTTAATTCACCCGCAGAGATGAAGGAGTACTGGATTCAGAAAAAGGAAGAGATTGGGTTTTGGTTCGATCACATTGCGCCACTCCTCATCAATGGCATCCCTCACCAATTCAGTTACATTAACTTGATGGGCGTGCCATTGAATTGTTGGAACGACACCTTCTTCAGCAGATTGGGAAATCATTGGGGTACTTTTGTGAAAACGGAAGCTTTTACTCAAAAAAAGTTGAGGTTAGATAAAGCTTGTATGATCATTAGAACTGTCAACACTCAGGAAATTCCAAAGATGATCACAGTACGATCAATGGGGTCCGATTTTAAGATTGAAGTAAGTATTGGAAGGGCGATTGATACCTTGCTAGAAGATGATGGAAAGTCTGTTGAAAATGTCGCAGACGTTTGGCCCCATGACCCAATATCGGAGGAGGAGGCAAATGAAGAAAATTTTCAGGAGGCTTTTTTCCAGTTTCCGGCGAATTTTCCCAATGACGCGGTTGCCGGCGATGGCTTCAGTACCGCTTCAACTTCTGCATCGACAGAAGTTAATGTGAGTGCTGATTCCACTGTGGATCCATTTCCGAGATGCATGAAATGTAATTGAGTATAAGAGATATATATCTAATTGAGTAGATTTGAACATAAAATTGAGTTTGGTGCAGTGGTTATACTGCTGCCACTCAAACATGAGTGCCTGGGTTCGAATCCCATGTTAGGCATTTTCATGAAGTTATATTTTCTCCTTTAAACAGGTGGTGACACGTGTCACCACCTGATTGGAGGAGGGAAATAAATTAATTAAATCAAATATAAATAATTAAAGTCCTCCAATAAGGTGTTGACACGTGTCGCTATCTAATTATTTAATTTATTTATTTTATTAATATAAATTAGGACTAAATTGAAAAAATGTGTAAATAATAAGGACCAAATGTGTGATTATACCTTTAATTTTTTAACAGCCACGTCACCTTCCGTTAGCCTTTTAACGGCCGGTGGCCAAATTGATCCCATTTTAATAGTTTGGGTACTGAAATGGCGCGTTTTTTTCTATGGTGGTCATTTTAAAACTTTCACAATAGTTTGGTGGTCAAACAGATAGTTTACCCTTATTTTTAATCATCCCGGTGAGGGCTTCAGCTTATCACAACTACTCTTCCAGGTTTGACGTTGAGATATGAGCAAACTACAGAACCCCGAACCCTCGGAGTAGAGTCATCCCGTGAAGGATTTAATTCACTCATTCTAATTTGTCTGTCACTTTTAGGCTTTCAGATTCATGGACTTTGATAGCAGCGGAGTGTCCTCGCTCATGATTCTTCCTAGAGCCTGTTGCGGGCACCTCTAGGGTAATACAACATTCTTTCTTTGTTTTTGATTTTGCTACCTTGGCAGTTCCGCATTTTTCTGTTTCTTTTGCATGCCACGACGGCTACCTACAATTATTGTTAGAATTTTGTAAAGAATTCTAAAAATCAGACAGGCAGTGTTCATCAAATATTCTACATATTTAGCAAGTAACAGAAATATTCAACATTTTCAGGCAAAAAGAAAAAAATCTAAGTCATATTTCATGCTTTTTCCCAAGATTAAATTTGATATTAGTTATGTGGGAAAATAAATTAATCGGCTACCCTATCATAGGCACAAGTCATAACAAATTTTTCTTTCCCTATTATTACTAAGGCAAGTACAATGCAATCTAAATGCAACTAAAAATGCCTACAAATGATACGAGAGCTATCCCCCCTGAACTCGAGATGGGCATTGCCCTCAATGCATAAAACAGAATAAAGGAAATAAATTATACATGTTAAAATTTGAAAACAAAGAAAATAAAAAAATAAAAAAAAATAATAAAGATAAAAGGAAAGAAAAATAAAAGTTTGTTGAGGGTTACGAGGAGGTTGGATTCTAGTCATCGGATAAGGAGGAGGATGTTTTGATGGTGAAGCGGCGGCCGACGGATGCTTTGACAACGGTCCTGGCAGGTAAGGTTTTCACTTTCCGCGACGGCTGGACTCTCATTGGCGTATGTTGTGGCTCTTCTTGAGGCTTGATAGGGGGAACGGCGGGAGATTCGCCACTCTCTTCGGACTCCATCTCAAGGTCCACAGGGCCTTCGGCTATTATGTGTCGCTTCCTCTTCCTTGTTCCTTCCTCTGTGGGTGCTTCCGGAGGGATGAATGCCATAGGGATGGCCGTTGTTGCTGCAACTACTGCTATTTCTTGCTCCAGCGGTGCCTGCTCAATCTCCTCTGACGAGAAGGAGTCTGCTACTCTGTCAGCTGTGCAAGCGGGGGAGATATTCTGCTGGTGCCTCTCGGAGGAGTTTACCACTGTGTGTGATGGGGTGACAACTGAGTGATGTGAAGAATGCATAGGAGAGGGCACTGGCGGTCTGTCGGGCGGGTAGTGGCGGTTGGTGGAGTTTGTTGTGTTCGTGCTACTGCAAGCTCCGTAGGGAATGGTGGCATGATTGGCATATCACCGGGAAAATTCTGCAAGAAATATGCCACCAGGGCTTCTTGGGCCTCCTCCACATAATTCATGAAGGCCACCTGTTGATGCTCTATTTTCTTCGTATGTTCTAAGAGTGTGTGCAGCAGCGGGATGACCTCTGTGGTTGGGGCAACATCAGTACTATCGGGGGCGGCTGGTGTTTCGAACTGGGTGGCGGAAGGCTGAATGTGCGTTGCTGGTTCTGGGACCTGCATCATCTGTGTGCGGACCTTTTTGGTCTAACCCTCTTTGGCAGTCCAAAACTCATCTGTGGGCTCTACCGGGACTCCAAAGTTGGTGCAGAGACCTGTGATGAGAGATGGGAAATATAATCTGCACTTCTTCTTCTTGAAGCAGTTGTATATTTCCGTGCAGATAATCTCCTCTACATTGATCGGGCGGTTTGTGATGATGTTGTATATCAGGGCAAGGCGCGGCCGGTCAACTGTGGCATTGTGGGATGAGGGCAGACGACACCTCTTCACGAATGAGTTCCATAGCATGGCGTCCGGCAGCAGGTGGCGGCGCTGGGCAGATCCCACGTGTTTGCCCCCCAGCCATGGTGTATTGGGCTTGCAAATTCTGGCCTTGATCTCGTCATAGTAGGCAGCTGTCAGTAACCGCCTCTTTTCTTCATGCAGATTGTCGTTCATATCAAGACCGTAATAATTGTTGATGACAACAGGATTTAGTTTGACCGCCTCCCTACAGACGTAGACGAACGGCTTCTCCGGGCAAGGGTGAAGGGAGTAGAACTCTCTTACTATTGTGACATTCACTATCTCAGGCTGCTGCGCGAATGTCTCTCATCCCTTATAGTGGATGGCTCGGAACAGGGTAGGCGCGAGACCACGGTCTCCCGTTTGCTGCTTGTAATGGAAGCCCTGTTCCTCCCATACGGCCTACTTGGAGAATTTTTCCTTGTATCTCTCCTTATATGTATTGAAGTAAAATCTTGTGTAAATGGGTTTCTTGGTTGATGTTGAAGCCATGTGAACGGTTTGTTTGTAACTGAAACTAAAAATGAAAATTGTGTTAGAGCAGGGTAATCATATAGCAAATAGCAAGATGATGGAAGTAAAGTGAAATGGAGTAAGTGAAGGGTGTATATACAGGGGCTACCAAGAAGTGCCAGGGCGGCATTAGATGCTCAACGGTCTGATTTTGTCACACACGTTACGGAGTAATCTGTCCGTTATTTTCAGAGTCGTTGGCGGCCAACTAGCCGTTACACTTGTTGCGCGGGCTGCTGTATCGGTAGGATGGTGGGTGGGCTTCTTACTGGGCTTCCCGCTTATTCATGTTCTTTTATTCTTGATCCTAAAATAACAATAACAATAATTAAATAATATCTAAAAAACTAAATGCTAAAAATTAATATGGTCCTAAAATAAAATAAACTCTATTCCTAATGCATAAAATAAATAAAAATAAAAATTAAGTTATGTTAGGAGTGCATTTGGGTGCATCCCCTAGACATAACCACTTCGTGAGGTGGTGTAGCTTTTTCTCCCCTCCTGGGGGTCCTCTTGTTCTTTCAATTTTTGTGTGACGGGGTCCTTTAATCTGCCCCGAGGTCTGTCATGGCAGTCGCTGCCCTGGCCTGTTTCCACACTTACCTTGGCAGCGTTTACATCCAGGCATTCCTTTCCTTCCTTTGAGGGTTTTAGTATATTCATCCTTATTCTTTGATCATCTACCCTTATTGTAAGTTCCCCGAGTTCCACATCTATCAAGGTTCTTCCCGTGGATAAGAAGGGTTGCCCGAGAATTATGGGGGCTTTCTCATCCGCCTCACAGTCCAAGATGAGGAAATCGACGGGAAGAATTAGGCTGCCCACCTTGACCAGTATATCTTCAATCTTTCCCTCCGGTTGCACGAATGAATGATCGACAAGTTTAAGCGTCACGGAGGTTGGTTTGGCAGGCCCAATACCTAGTTTGTTGAAGATAACCTTAGGCATCAAGTTTATATTGGCTCCGAGGTCACACAAGGATCTGGTCTCATGCTTGCTGCCCAGCCGGCATGGTATAACAAAGCTGCCCGAATCGTTCTGCTTGGGCGACAACTTATTATGCAGCATACCCATACACTCTTCAGTGACAGCCACTGTCTCAAATTCCCCTATCTGTCTCTTCTTAGAAACTATATCTCTGAGATACTTGGTGTAGTTGGGCATGCTTTGTATAGCTTCTATCAGAGGGATGTTGATATGCACCTGTTTCAGAATATCTAAGAATTTCATGAATTGATGATCATGTTTTTGTTGCTTGAGCTTCTGGGGGAATGATACTGGCGGGCATATGTCCTCTATTTGCTCCTTGCTTGGGGGCTTAGTACGGGGAGGATCATCCTTATCAGTGTTGCGTTTATGTTCTTCTATTGGGGCGGCTGGAGTAGGTGTTGTTGTTGGGGCGGCTAGTATAGGTGCTGCTGGGGCATGCTTACTTATCTGTTCCGGCTGAGTTCTTAACTGCTCCAACATCCTATGTTCATCCAGTTGCTTCCCACTTCTTGTAGTTATGGCTTTGCAATGTTCGAAAGTGGGCTTGGCTGCTTCTGGCGGTCTGCTGGATGAAGCTCCCATAGTCCGACTATGGTACATTTCGGGGAACATCCCAAATTGGGTTTCCAGGTTCTTAATAGCAACCTCCTGTTTGTTCATCTTCATTTCCAGCATGTCCATAAAAGACTCAGTTTTTTTCATAAATTTATTTGTATAAACAATAAATTCACCAGTCTGTTTCATAAAGTTATTTAGAGTTTCTTCTAGTGAATCATTGTGTTGTGGTTGTTGAGTCTGCTGTCGAGACTCATTCTGTTGGTTCCCTCCCTAGAGCTGTTGTGGATTTGCAGCTGTTTTTTGGTTGCTTCAGGAGAAATTGGGATGGTTCCTCCAGTTAGGATTGTCTGTGTTTTGGCTGGCCTGCTATTCCTCTCATAACCTCCCATGTAGTTCGCATATGCAGTATAGTTAGAGGATTCATGGTTGCCTCTGCATTCATCACAAAATGGCTCCACAACCTTTACTTCATAGAACTTCCCAGGGTTTTGCACTTTCTTCATCACCAGTTTCGTTAATTGGTCGAGGTGGGCATTTACGGACTCGAATGCATCTACCTCATTTACTGTGGTTGGCCGCCTTGTGCCGCCTCGGTGGGCTGTTAGATATTTATAGTCATTTTTGGCTGCTATGTTCAACAGCCGCAGTGCTTCTTCTAGAGGCTTGTCTAAGATAATCCCGTTGACTGAGATATCTATCATCATTCGCGTCGGGTAATTCACCCCATTGTATAATATAGATACCTGAGTCCAAGCCGGTAGGCCATGCAGTGGGCAGTTATTCAACATTTGTTGGTACCGCTCCCATGCCTCATACATTGGCTCATCATCTCCTTGTTTAAAGGTTGTAATCTCATTCCGTAGCCTATCAGTGACGTTGGATGGATAGAAGCAATCTAGGAAGTCTTTGCAGAGCTCTGCCCATGAACTGAAGGATCCTACTGGCTGGTTGTCTAACCATTGTTTCGCCCTATCCCGTAGTGAATATGGAAAAAGTCTCAACAACAGTACGTCCTAGTGTACCCCATGAATTTTGAAGGCTCGAAAAATGTCCAGGAACCTGCGTAAATGCTGCCAAGCATCTTCTGTAGTAGTCCCTCCGAAGTGCCCTAGTGTATTTATCATGTTGAACATGACGAGCTTCAGTTCAAAATGATCTGCCCCTATCTCTGGTTCAGTCACTATTGGCTCGAACCTTTGAAAGTCATGTTCAAGGTAGTCTCTTGTTGTCCGCACTTGGTGTGGATCAGGGGATCCTGCCTTTGTTGTACTTGTGGCCCTCTGGGCGGCAAATCTGGCTGCCCGCCCCTGCCATTCATGGCATCAGTTGGGGGATCCTCGTTTACCGTGTTCTCTTCCTTTGCTTTACCTTTATACTTGTGGCCCTCTTAAGTCTTCACTTTTCACGCTCTAGATTGTCGTAAATGATAAGGTTTCCTTTAGGGTTAGCCTTGGTCATACACTTGCAAAGGACACGGTAAAATTCTCTTTTTTCGATTAAAATAAAAATAAAATAAAAAGTGCAGAAAACGGAAAAAACGAAATTCGTTGTTACCAATCTTCGCCAACGACGCCAAAAACTTGTAGGGCGTGTAGGTGTTCCCTTTTTGGAAGAGCGCAAGTGCACAATCTGTCAAGTTATAGTATAAAAGATGTCGAATCCCACGAGGATTGGACAACTTGTCTCGTTTTTGTAGTTCCTGCATAAGGTAAAGTAAAGAACAAGTGAATAGTTTGGTTGAGATCGAAAAGTAAATAAAAACACGGGTAAAGGAGGAAAGACTTATGATGATAAGGCAGGCAGGGTTATGCTGCCTCTTAGTGTGAAAACTGCGTTGAATTAGGTATGAGTTATCCTTTGCTGCCACGATATGCTGTCGCGGTGGGTAGATGGGCGTCAAACTACGAACCTATCACACGGCTGCAGCAGGTCACTGCCACTGCAGGGGTGTGTACTGTCTCGGCAGGTGGAATGGAAGGAAGTCCTGGCAGCAAGTCTGGCAAATACTTTAAGTTCGGCAGCATAGTCGACAGTGATCTCTCCTATTTCTAGGTAAAGATGCCCGAGATTGATGACTTGAGGACTAGTGTGGAACCAAGGCAATCAACTCGATTAGCGATCCCTTCTAGTCGTTGAAACTTGTGGACAAGTGTGGAACCAAGTTAGTCACACCTCCCGTTGTGACCGTACTTAACCCTTTCGTGAGCCTTGCACTTTCGTGCCCGACAAATGGATTTTCTCAAAGGACTGGTGTGTAAAGATTAAAAGAATGAAGAACAATGGATTAAGTAAAATTGAAATAGTTTATTGAAGAATTAACTCAAAAACCTCGAACAACCGTTTCACTCTAGTTACAATATAACCCTAACCCAATAGGGAATTAGAACATGGAAGCGGCAGAGAGCACAATAGAAATCTATAGAATACCTAAGATGATTTGAACTAGGAGTTACAATGGGTATTTATAGACTATAAGACTATGTTAAGTCCTCCTTAAAGTAGAAGTCCTCTAAAGTAGCTTTCCCTCTTTAATATGGCTTTAAATGCTGACTTCTTTGCATGGAATATGGACTCTTTCCCGTTTGCCTTCTTCTGCAAGCAATCTTGAGAATTTTGCTTTGGCAACCCTAGTTGCTGCTACAGACGTCGGAAAATCACGTGAACAATGGCGATAGAATCAGGAATTTTAGCTCTACAAATCGCGCTCCGGTTCTCCAAACTTCCATAGTCAGCTGCTGCGGCAGCAAGGTCGGTAGCGGCTTTTGCTCAGCAGGTGCTCGACATCAACTTACTTTTGTAGGAACTACTTTAGTACAACTCCTGGGTTTGTTCCTCAGCGTAATGTCCTCCGCTCCTTGGTTCCCTCACTATGTTGTTAGTACCTACAAGCAAGAATACACTAAAACATTATCTCATATACACCAAATGAATGATAAGCTATAAAAGTATGGCAGAACAATGAAATATTGTAAAATGATATGCATGAACCTAATTATGCCTAATATGTGCTTAAAACATTCATAATAAGAGTTGGAAAGTGTATGAAATATAGGACTTTTGGACACTTTACAGTTATGCTGCCACTTAGTATGAAAAATGCGTTGAATTAGGTATGAGTTATCCTTTGCTGCCACGATATGCTGCCTCGGCAGGTAGATGGGCGGCAAACTACGAACATGTCACGCGGCCGCAGCAGGTCACTACAACTGCAGGGGTTTGTACTATCTCGGCATGCGGAATGGAAAGAAGTCTTGGCAGCAAGTCTGGCAGATACTCCATGTCCGGCAGGATAGTCGATAGTGCTCTCTCCTATTTCTAGGTTAGGATGCTCGAGATTGATAACTTGAAGACTAGTGTAGAACCAAATCAATCAACTCGGTTAGAGATCCCTTTTAGCCACTAAAACTTGGGGACTAGTGTGGAACCAAGTTAGTCGCGCCTCCCGTTGTGACCGTACTTATCCTTTCGTGAGCCTTGCACTTTCGTGCCCGACAAATATATTCTCTCAAAAGACTGGTTTGGAAAGATTGAAAGAATGAAGAACAATGGATTAAGTAAACTTGGAATATTTATTGAAGAAATAACTCAAAAACCTAAAACAACCGTTTCGCACTAGTTACAACATAACCGTAACCCAATGGAGAATTAGAACATGGCGGCAGAGAAGTGCACTAGAAAAGTCTATATAAAACCTAGGATGATTTAAACTAGAAGTACAATGGGTATTTATATACTTAAAACTAGGTCAAGTCCTCCTTGGAGTAGAAGTCCTCTAAAGTAGCTTTTCTTCTTTAATGTAGCTTTAAATGCTAACTTCTTCGCTTGGAATATGGACTCTTCATCGTTTTCCTTAAACCGCAAGTTAGCTTTGGAATTTCACTTCGGTAGCCCTATCCGCTGCCATAGACGTCAGAAAATCACGTGAACATCGATGATAGAATCTTTAGTTTTAGCTCTAAAAATCGCGCTCCGGTTCTCCAAACTTCCATAGTCGGTTGCCGAGGGCAACAAGGTTGGCAACAACTTTTGCTTGGCAGATACTTGGCAGGTGCTCTACAGCACCTTTCTTCAGTTGGAACTGCTTTAGTACAGCTCTTGGGTTTGCTTCTCAGCATTGTGTCCTCTGTTCCTCGGTTCCCTCGTTCAGCAGTTAGTACCTACAAGCCAGAATGTAACCCCCTTAACCCGGCCTAGACGGTTGACCCGAATTAAGAAAGTCACACGGGGAAAACCAAAGTCAACCCGAAAGTCAACCTTGATTAATGACCCTTTTTTTTCTTTTTAAACTTGTCTAGATGCACATTAACCCTAGTTATGATCACTCAAACAACATGCTCAAAGATCATAAACATCAGAGATCAAACAGGGACCCAATTGAACAATTTACAACTTTAGGGACCAAATTGTAAATTCTGTAATTATGAGGTCTTAACCCAAATTAATGTTACCAACTTGTAATTAGTCAAGTTTCATGCTTCTCTGTCAAATTTCAGCTAAAACGGACATCCCAAACTCATACAATTGCACAAACAAGTTTCAGGACCAAAATGCAAACATTCCAAAACATTTAACTGCCAATGTCAGCCCCCAACGGTCGGATGTTCCGAAACAGGGAGAGCCTGTTTCAAAACGCGGGGTCGTTCCGCAACGTGTTTCGAAACGAGGGCTGGCAGAGAGCTTTCCGTTTCGAAACGGTGTCTCCCGTTTCGGACGCCTGGGCTACTACAAGGCACCCGTTCCGAAACGGTAGCTACTGTTTCGATACGGCCTGCACAGAATGCAGAGAAATGCTTGCTTAAACACACAATTGATCATCCATACATACTCCAAATGCTACCAAACTTTACCAGCAACTCATACAACATACAAGAGACATATTTGCATCAACCAATCAACATTTAAGCATCAAATATGAAAATCCCCAATTCTAATGCCATGCTTCCTACTTAGCAAACCATTCAAGCATAAAACCTCCAAATCAAACACATAATGGCCAATTACAAAATCCAGCAATATTAACAACATTAAACAAACTTGGGGAGTTCAAAACACCTCCCAAAACATCCACGTAGGTTCCCCATTGCCAAATGCCAAAAGCTAAAAGTGTATAAGAAAACCTTTCCATATTTGAGCTTAATTTTCACTTAATTGCTTGCCTTCCTTGCTGACCTCAATACACCTTAATGCTCTGCATTATTGTTTAAGAAAAAGAGGGAGCGTAAGCAAAAGCTTAGTGAGGAATGCTCATTAAAACCAATCAATAATGCATTTATAAAACTCATTTATAAATCATGCTTCAAGCAACACTAAACATGTTCTTAAACATTTAAAACAAGCATCTCATGCTTCAAGAAACATTAAACATGCTCTTTAACATTTTAAACAAGCATCTCATGCTTCAAGTTCATAACAAGTCATATTGGCAACAAGTGATACAATTCACATAAGATCCACACATGGACTTTTAAACACCATTGTGATCTTATCCCCATGGACTTTTAAACACCATGGCAAGGACCACACAAGGACTTTTAACCACCTTTGTGTCCTTAACAAGAATCTCCCAAGGACTTTTAAACACGTTGGAGTTCTTAAGTAACCAAGGCTTACAAGGAGTTTTAACCACCTTGAGCCTTAAACAAGAACCAACCATGGACTTTTAAACACCATGTTGTTCTTAAACTTTCCAAGATCCACACAAGGACTTTTAACCACCTTTGTGATCTTACCAAGAACCATCCAAGGACTTTTAACCACCTTGATGTTCTTAAATATACAAGGCTCACACAAGGACTTTTAACCACCTTTGTGACCTTAACCATCACTTGCCAATATGCATCATTATCATCAATATATCCACTGTTTTAAAGCATTAAATCAAGCCATAAACATCATGCATCTTTAAGCATTAAACCACATTTAAACAATGTTCAAAAACAAGGAACTCTTACCTTGAGCTTCCTTCAACACATGGCTTAAAATCTCAGCAAATAAACATGCTAGATATGCTTTCAAAACAGATTTAAAATCATGCAAACAACACATTGCATACAACCAAAAACCATGGCCATCACCAAGAGAGTTTTTTCGAAAACTTACTCTTGAGCTTAGCTAAGTTGCTTAGACTTAAACTAAGCTCCCAAACCTTCAAAACACTGGTTTCAAAGCCGAAAACCAAATTCCACTCATCGATTCCGTTTCGCCTCTTGCCGAAACACAAATCAAGCTTCCGGATCACCACCACTTGGATCCAAAGATGACTCCCCTGTTTTAAACACATCAAAGCAGAGGATTAATGCATCATCATGCATTAATAGCTTCAATGAAAGCACCTAAACTCGCTGCTCTCATCCACACTCCATTTTCGGCCACCAAACACAACCGAAAATGCGTCCAAACAACTCCTCAACAATGCCTAGCCAAAATCCATCAAAACTAAACATCCTTTAACATCCTTTAACATCATTTAACATCTAAAAAGGACCTAACAACATCCTTATGCCTCCAGCAACATCAGATCCACAAGATCACACCAAAAACAACCAAGAATCACAAGCTAAACTTAGGAAATTCAACCTATCCGGGATTGCATTAATCAAACTCAATTTCCAATCAAATTAACATTCATTTAACATCAAATTAACACCTTAAAACACAGCCCAATCAGATCATACGAAAATCCATCAAAAATCACCAAATCTTGCATTTTAAGCCAAGATCCATTACACAACTTTAAAACTATTTATAAAACATCAATTAAGGATTGAGAACTTAGGAAATTCAGTAAAGAACTGAGAGTGTGGAGGAGAAGGACGTTCTTACCTCCAAACTTGAGTTTCTCCCTTTTTAGAACCAAAAAGCTTGAAGAATCAACTAGCAAATGGTGAGGTTTTGTTGATGAGATGATTAGCAATCAAAAGAGAATTGAAAAGAGAGATTTAAGTGACAAAATCAGAATCAAAACTCTGGAGAAAAGGTGTTTGGGTTGAGAGAAAATGAGAGAAAGGAAAATTGGAAAAAGTTAGTTGAAAATAGGAAATAACTTCCCTCCACTTTTCTTTTGTTTAAAACTCAGAATTAAATCACTAAATATCTTAGAAAAATCTGGAGAAACTCCCTTTGGGTAAATAGCTCCTTAAAGATTCAAAGTTTCAATCCTTTTTAAAACAGTCACGCAGTTTTCAAAAATTACATTTTGGTCACTAACCAAAATGTCGCCCTTCCCAACCTCATTTTGTAAAATTGATTTCACAGTTCACTTATATATATTAAAAGAGGATTTTAGAACATTTTTCCATATTTTTAATGCAACCCGAACTAGGCTTTCCTAATTTCACCTTTTTAGATTCGAACAGCACTTTGACCGAACCGGTCAACGCCCAAAACTTCTAAGCCCAAAACCGGGGCGTTACACAGAATACACTAGAATAGTACCTCTTGTTCACCAATTGAATGATAAGTTATAAAAGTAAGGCATAACAATGAAATACTGTGAAATGTTGTGCATGACCCTAATTATGCCTAAAACATGCTTTAAAGCAGTACTAATAAGAGTTGGAAAGTGCATGAAATATAGGACTTTTGGACACTTTACAGACACCCAAACTCGAACTATTGCTTGTCCTCAAGGAGTGCAACCTAAAGTGCTTGCTCTAATAATAGTCAGAAAGAAAAACTTGTTTTTAACCTGATTTTCTACCTCAAGGCTTTAGCACCTATATACATATAACTTAATGAAGGGAAACAAACAGGAAAATAACTCAGAATTAAATTCCTAATGCCTGTGTGATGTTTGGAAATCTGTAAGCAAGCTGAATATGCAGAATAAAAGAGTAAACAAAGAGATTGTTGTAATTTAAAAGGTTGATGCCGAGACAGCACAGTTAAGCATATTATTTTTAACCAAGGAAGTGAGGGCTTCAGCTTATCACAACTACTCTTCTAGGTCTAACGTTTAGATAGGAGCAAACTACAGAACCCCGAACCCTTGGAGTAGAGTCATCCCATGAAGGCTTTCATTTACTCATGCTAATTTGTCCGTCACTTTTAGGCTTTCAGATTCATGGACTTTGATAGCAGCGGAGTGTCCTCGCTCATGATTCTTCCTAGAGCCTGTTGCGGGCACCTCTAGGGTAACACAACATTTTTCTTTGTTTTTGATTTTGCTTCCTTAGGCAGTTCTACATTTTTCTATTTCTTTTGCCTGCCTCTGCGGCTACCTGCAATTATTGTTAGAATTTTGCAATAAAAATAAACAGGAAATGTTTATCAAATATTCCACACATTCAACAAGTAACAGAGATATTCAACATTTTCAGGCAAAAAGAAAAAAAATCTAAGTCATATTTCATGCTCTTTCCCAAAATTAAGTTTAATTTCAGTTAGGTGCGAAAATAAAGTAATCGATTATCCTATCATAGGCACAAGTCATAACAAACTTTTCTTTTCCGATTATTATTAAGGCAAGTACAATGTAATCTAAATGCAACTAAGAATGCCTACAACTGATGCGAGAGCTACCCCCCCCCCCAAACTCGAGATGAGCATTGCCCTCAATGCACAAAACAGATAAAAAAAGAAAACTAAGTTAGAATAAGTAAAGGGAAGAACGCCTGAAGTTGCTGCCAATAGCCGGCGCTGGCGGCGGGCTTGATATTGATGTCTTGTTGTTCGTTTTTCCTTGAGTTTGGATCTGCAAAACTGATTGTGAGACGGAATAAAGAAAACATAAAACAAAAGAAACATAGTCCTAAAACTACTCCTACTAAAGCAGTAAATAAGGGCTTAGATAAGGTTAAGTCACAATGGGGTTGCCATCCCCAATGTGAATATTGTTGGGTCACGCCGGCACGCCTCGTGGCGTAGCGGAAAAATTAATCCAACGTAATCCAGCCAGGATCCATGTACAGGAACGAATTCGGGGTGAAAAGATGAAGAATTACCTTTTAAAAATCTGGAAACTAGAAAACCGACGGTATGTCGGAATAACCACGTCAAGTAAAACCGAAATTGTCACAGGTTCGCAACGACCTCTACGGAGTCCACCCGAACAAAGTTTCCGCCTCCCTAACACTTAGGGATAAATTTCGACAGGTTTGAACACCTTCCAGGGAGAAGTCGAAATCCCTCCAAGGATTCTTGAGGGAGTCTGAAATTGACCAGGGGTTCTACCGGGACTTGGATTCGAACTAGGAAATCGACAGGAATTTGCCAGGGGGCAAGAGCAACACAAAAAAATATCGAACAGCTTCTCAGAAGAAATCTGGGACTTGTCAAAAATTCTAGAGGAGAATTCCCTGGGATATGTCGAAATTTGCAAGGAGGAATAGGGATGATTTGGTTGCTAGCCCTTGTCCCTTTAAATAGTGTTCAGAGACTTAATTCTAGTTGAATACCTTAAATCCAAGTTCAACCAAAATTCATAGAATCTAATTCTACTTGAAATTGGTTTATATTAAATATACATTATATTTAATAATATTAAATGAAATATATATTTAATTATGTAGAATCTTATTCTACATAAAACATGGAATTAAATATACATTATATTTAATCCCACTATTTTATTCAAAATTAAAAATCCTCTAGTTTTAATTTCGGAAAACGTTTTGATAGTTTTCTAGTGAGTGAGGATCCGTATTTCACCATTCCTAAATCAGCTTTGGCCAGTCTTTTAGGAAATGGTTATTTAGGTAAGTAACACCTTACTAATTACATCTCATGTAGTTCCTCATCTTTTGGCGAACAACTCTTGTTCTTTAAATCATCTTATGATTAACCAAAACTTTTAACCACTAGGTTTTCTAATCCTATTAGAACAACCCAGCTAAGTCAATACCAATATCTCAACCGGCGAATATCACTAGCTTATTCTTCACGTTTAACTAAGATAGATAAATGTGACATTGCTTTGGCAAAGCTCGCATTATATCGATCGAAGCTTTAACGAGGGTAAATATTGGATGGTTAAAACAGACTTAGAATTATAGTGAGGGATTTACTTAATTATCTCATCATTTTAACATTGATCCTATCAATAGAACTATGTTTAATCATGCTTATAAAACATCCATTGCATCACATACAAGGTAAATATAAGCGGTAAATAAATATGCAATGATTATAGCTCTTCTTAACCTAAGGAGACCCGTCCCAAGCCAATGGGAGGACCATTCTACTGAAGATAGAATCTGCTTCTGAAACACTCGGTCCACCAGGGAAGGCCCACCATGCTGCTACCTTGGTCCTTGCTTTATCTCCATGAGTATTTACAATTTTCAAAAACTCGCGTTACATGCGAGAGAGTGAGATGAGAAGAGAAGTACAATAGAAGATAGAGAAAGGCACGACACATAGGCCGTATTTATAAAAAACCAAAACTATAAAGGCTATGGGCTATAACCATGCAAAACAAACAACGTGCAATCAAACATGCATTTCAAACATCGTGCAAACAAAGTAACGACATGTTTATGGAGTTTTAAACTGATTATCCATATGTTGCGGTTGATGGGCCAAAGAAGGATCACGAGGTTTCATAAACCATTTGCGTTAACGAACAAATGCACCAGGTAGGTCAACATGAAAGAGAGGTGGCGCACTAGGCACACTTAAGTACCAGGTCTTTGATGATGCCAATCCTAGACATGCATTTTTCATAACGTCTAACCATAACTCTTATGGATTTACCGTGAAAGATAGTTTGATAACTTTTATCAACTTAGAAGTGGCTCTGATACAAGTGGCTCTCATACATAAACATCACCCAAGAATTTAAGTCCGAATTCATATGATACAAGTGGCTCTGATACCACTGTTGGGTAACGTCGGCATGCCTCGTGGCGCAGCGGAAAAATTAATCCGACGTAATCCAGCCAGGATCCATGTACAGGAACGAATTCGGGGTGAAAAGATGAAGAAATACCTTTTAAAACTATAGAAACTGGAAAACCAACGATATGTCGGAATATCCACGTCAAGTAAAACTGGAATCGTCACAGGTTCACAATGACCTCTACGGAGTCCACCCGAATAAAACAAACAAAGTTTTCGCCTCCCTAACACTTAGGGATAAATTTCGACAGGTTTGAACACCTTCCAGTGAGAAGTCGAAATCCCTCCAAGGATTCCTAAGGAAGTCTGAAATCGACTAGGGGTTCTACCGGGACTTGGATTCGAACTAGGAAATCGCCAGGAATTTTCCAGGGGCAAGAGGAACCGCAGAAAAATATCGAACAGCTTCTCAGAAGAAATCTAGGACTTGTCAAAAATTCCACAGGGGAATTCCCAGGGATATGTCGAAATTTGCAAGGAGGAATAGGGATGATTTGGTTGCTAGCCCTTGTCCCTTTAAATAGTGTTCAGAGACTTAATTCTAGTTGAATACCTTAAATCCAAGTTCAACAAAAATTCATAGAATCTAATTCTACTTAAAATTGGTTTATATTAAATATACAATATATTTAATAATATTAAATGAAATATATATATTTAATTGCGTAGAATCTTATTCTACATAAAACATGGATTTAAATATACATTATATTTAATCCAAATATATATATTTTTATTATATAGAATCTCATTCTATCTTTACTTGGATTTAAATGTATTTAAATATATATTTTTGATTATGTAGAATCTAATTCTACATAAACTTGGAATTAAATATACATTATATAAATTCCAAATATATATTTAAATTTCTAGAATCTTATTCTATAATATTTAAGTTTCTATATATTTTCCACACTCTAAATAATATCTGATAAATACATTATTTATCGAATATTATCCCTTTTTAAGGGAGTTGCCGATTTCCCCTATCCCATAGGGGGTTTTCGGCAACCTCCCTAAAATATGGAGTATGGTTTCCGTTTTTGTTCGTTTTATTCGAAGGGTGTGACCCTTGTAGGTTCATGCAACGTTAGCAGCAAAATTAAAAATGTTCTAATTTTTCAAACAATGAGTGGCATCTAGCAATACATCATTGCTACCTAAGTTGCATGAAGTCATGGTTTGACTTTCCTAGTTCCTGAATAAACTTTCTTTATGTATTTTATCATTTTGTCCTTTATATCTTAGATGAACACAAGTCATGGGTTAGTCACACTTGCGTTGTCCATCTAGCGTTTCTTGATATCTTGAGTAGATTATTATAAACGAATCTCTTTGATATCTCATATCATAATATTCGAGCATCGCCATGCATTTTCTAATCTCACTCAATCAAGTGGTCGAATATATTTCTCCCATTATGTAGGAGGGACAAATCCTTTCTTGATCAACCATATTTCACTACATAGGTCATCATGTATCCAATCATCAGTCTTTATAATGTAGTCAGTTATGACACACGTTTGACTATGTCAAAATACGTAAATCTTTATGTTGAAATCATGTTGATCTCAAGTCTGAGGATTATACATATGTTTATCATGAGCAATGTTGTGACTGTCACATAATTACCCAAGAAACATGCTCATAGCGGGTCAATCCAGTATGTTGTTCTCTAACAAATAGTTATGTGTTGATTTTGACATCTCTATGTCAATAACAGTACTTGTTATCAATCAACCATATATTAGTCTGTATATATTATCACTGTCCATGCCCGTAATAATATTCTACTAAGGATCCTATTTAAAAATAATCATATTATTGTATGAACATTATTATCCAATGGTTAGTTTGATGCACATAAACATACCAAATGATAATAATGGCAATGCCATTACTTGATAAATCTAGTGAAATAGTATGTCTATTCAATCACCATATGATTGGTCTTTGGGCATACTCCAACAATCTCCCCCTAGCACTAAGACCAATCATTCTCGTATCTAATACGATATGGCTTAGTGTAACTTACATGCTTATGTTGTGTCAAAAGCTTTGTCAAGGAGTTGAAAAAGTTATCAACTTTGTGCGTATGTTGCATACTTTCACATCTCCAAGATGTAAGCACTTTAGAATATGTTTGAATTTATTGATGAGATCTGGGTTTTATTTGCTTATGCAAATGTTCCATCATAACAGAGTTATGTAGCATCTAATATGCTGGGAACAACCCTTAGTTCAGAAGTGAACCCTTTAGATCCAAACATCCTTCGGTAATACATTCAGCCTATGTTGTAGAGTTAGATAATGTCTCATGTTGCTAACTCGAAGTATCTTTTATTAATGCAAAACGGATTACGATCTTTAGTTCCTTTTCATGAGTATGTCATCTACATACAATACTTAGGAAAGTAACAATGCTCCCACTAGCTCTTTTGAAAACAAGACTCCTCTTTGTTTCTAGATAAACTATACCTTTTGATTGTATCTTCTGAAACGAATATCCCAACTTCGAGAAGCTTGCCTTAGTCTACGGATAGACCTTTTGTAGCTTATATACCTTCCAAGTGTTTACTGGAGTGACAAAACCTTCTGGATGTGTCATGTACACATCCGTTTCATGTTTTCCCTCAGGACAGCGGTTTTGACATTCCTTTATTTGATTCCATAATCATGGTATGTAACTACCTGCAAGTGAGATTAAGATGGATTAAACATAGCTACAAGGAAGATGCTTTATCATAGTCTATACTATGAAGTTTGTCGAAAACTTTTAGTGACGAATCATCCTTTGTATGTTTTATCATCCATGTCGGTTTTTTCTTTTTGAAAAACTAATCCATACCTCTTAGGTTTTACCATTTTAGGTAACCAAAGTCTATACTTGGTTTTAGACATGGATTCCATCTCATATCTCATGGCTCTTAGCCATTTCTCGAATTTTGGGCTCACCATTGCTTTCTGATAAGACCTAGTCTTTATCTTGATCCAAAAAGAAAAATGTTTCCATGTACGGATAGTGAGAAATCCATATTTCTCAAGTATATGGTATTCTCTTAAGGATCAACACAATGGTTGTGTTTTGTTCCAATGTTCCTTGATCATTTGTGGAACATTCTCAATCTTTGGTTCATAGATATGTTGTCTAAAATTTCTTCAAAATCAAAATTCCATTTTTTTTCTTTTGTGAGAGGTAATCTCTTTCGAGAGAAACTCTCGTTTGAGCAAAAAACATTTTGTTCTCGTTGAAAAATGAAATCCATTACTGATAAATATTCTCTTTCGAGATAAACTATCGTTTGAGCAACAAATATTTTGTTCTCGTTAAAGTTGAAGAAATAATATCCCTTTGTGAGAATTAATCTCTTTCAAGATAAACTCTCGTTTGAGCAACAAACGCTTTGTTCTCTTTAGGATAAACAACAAATGGAGTTTTTAAGGTTCGAACTTTGTAAACATTTTAACATGTAAGTTTTGTAACCTTAAAACTTCAAAGGTATTCTAGAACAATTCTTAGTTCATATCTTATATGGCGTTTTTGAACCAAGTTTTGAAAAAAACAAGATTAAGTATGAGAGTTGTTTTTCTAGTGTGTAAAGAAGTCGAAAATGACTTGTTCAGAATCAAAACATGTCTAACATATTTATTCTCTTTCAAAGACTTTTCGTTCCACTTGTGGGATTTAATTATGGGACAATCCCATATTCTTTGAAAGTTCATTAAACTTTAAGTATTCTTGAATTTGATCTCATCAAATTACCTTAATACTTTTAACGAGTTTGAGATTAGTCATTTGTTTTATTTATCTTATAAATATTATTGATTTGATTAGTTTAAAGATCAATGATTCGTTGTGCCAGAAGAGATTAAAAGAAAACTAAGTTAGAATAAGTAAAGGGAAGAACGCCTGAAGTTGCTGCCAATAGCCGGCGCTGGCGGCGGGCTTGATATTGATGCCTTGTTGTTCGTTTTTCCTTGAGTTTGGATCTGCAAAACTGATTGTGAGACGGGAATAAAGAAAACATAAAACAAAAGAAACATAGTCATAAAACTACTCCTACTAAAAGCAGTAAATAAGGGCTTAGATAAGGTTAAGTCACAATGGGGTTGCCATCCCCAATGTGAATATTTCCTGTCTTTTGCTGACTAGGTCTCCTGAGTAGTGCTTTAGTCCCTGTCTGTTGACCTTGAACTCTGTTGAGTGGATCGAAAGATCGATATGAACCAAGAGGGGGTGAATTGGAAATTTAAAGATTTTGTGGTGGAAATTGCAAATTAAAAATAATAGACAAGGGATTTTAGAGTGGTTCAAGTTCCAAATGAACTCTACATCCACTACCTTAGCTTCACTAAGGATTTGCAACAATTCCACTAATTCCTCTTCCCCTTTTCTAGGCTAAGGAGGCAACCCTTACAATTTCGGTTGAATTTTTCTACCCAAAATTCAACCCAATCCTCACAACAAGATAACGAAGAATTTGTTGGCTAATAGAGTATCTCTCAATACAAATGATAGCCCAATTACAAGCACTCAACCCAATTGAACAAGATAAGAATGAAAATTACAATTGGGGTTTCTAGACAAAATGGGATTTTTGCTGAATTGCTTGGATTTGATGTTTGGATGTTTGCTTTAGGATCAATAGTTGTTGCTGGAGCTTTTAGAGGTCCCTTTTATACCTTCTCATTGATTTCTAGCCGTTGTGGTTGTTGCACTCATCAATAGAGCCGTTGGGGATGTTATCTCACCTCCATAAATGCAGTCTACAACAACCCGTTTCGAAACGCGGGGTACCTGTTTTGGAACGGACTAAAATAGAAAGAGCTGTTGGGGTGCATTTAAGAGCCCGTTTCGAAAAGCCTTAGAGCCGTTTCGAAACACTTTTGCCATTGTCAAGGGTCGTTTTGAAACAGTCTTAGCCCGTTTCGAAACACCCTAACGGTTTCAGAAAATCAGTTAAAAACAATTTCAACGGTCATATTTTCAATTCAAAATGAAGAACAGTTTCGAAACGCTTGGCCTCGTTTCGAAACGGTTTTGCTACTGTCAAGGGTCGTTTCGAAACTGATCGAGTCCATTTCAAAACACCCTATTTATCTTTGAAAAATAGGTTAAATAATATAACAACCGTTATAGTTTTTTCAAATCAAAATTGAAGAACAGTTTCGAAACGTATGAGACCATTTGGAAACGGGTTCAAGTGTTCTAAATCCGTTTCGATACACGTTTCGGAATAGGGTTTGGTAGTGATGAAAACGTTTCGAAACGCCTTAGGCCGTTTCGAAACAGGGACTTGAAAATCACTGTTTTGGCTTTAAACACTTAGAAAAATATTTGAAAAACTTTGTTTTTAACTTTGGCATAATCTTAAAATCATATGGTGATGTTTTGAGGACTTAAAAATTCGTTTTGACATTTTCAATTTAGTCCTTAGGTTTTTAGTTATATCAAAATTAAAATATTTGTTTCACAATCTCCCCCTTTTTGATATAACAAAACCAAAGTTAGAATTTTTAAGAATTTTGAAAGTTTTGAAAATATTCTAACTCCCCCTTAATTTAAGATAGGTTTTTAAAGTTTAAAAAATTGTTTGACTTGAAATCCAAGTTGTAAAACTTAAAAAACCTTTTAAAAATTTAAAACGAATTTTAGTTTGTGGCTCTTAAATTTCTTCTCCCCCTTTTTTTTAGATCAAAAAGAATAATGAAAGCTCATAGAGAAGACAAAGGATTAGTACCAATAAGCATTAATAAGCAACAATAATATTAATTCATAATATCAAAATATCCAAAACATAAACCAACATTAAGTTCAAAATAAAATCCCAAACAAAAGATCAAAAGCATAGGTTTTTAAAAAATAATAAAACATAAAGATGCAATCTTAAACCTAAAAAGCATAAATAATATGATATGATATGATAGTCCTAAGCCTCGTCATCATCATCGGAAGTCTCATCGTCGCTCTTGACTTGAGAACGGTGAAACTTCGTCCATTGCCCATAGAGAGTAGAGAAGGACAAATCCAAGTTTGAATGGGAAGTCTCAAGAGTATGAAGGCGATCCTCGACATTTTTCAAGCGATTGTCTATGGCATCAAAACCCGAAGCAATGCGAGTATCCAAAGCATTGAACCGCTCGGTAATGAGAGCCGTAAGGGCTTCATTGTTTCCAACTTGAACTTGCGGTTGAGGAGCAATGGGAGGAGGAGGAGCTTCTCTATCAACTCTTTCCCAAACATCATTCAAATATCGAAACCCGAATTTGCGTAGAGAGGACTCACCAAACTTGCACTTACGAGGTTTCGGAGAGTCGTAGGTACAATCGATACCAAGGTCATTAAAGATGTAGCTCAAGATTGTGCCATAAGTAAGAGACTTCAACTCATTTGTGTCAATAAGCTTAACATTATTGACCATCTCGGCAAAAATAATCTTTGGCACATTAGGTCGCTCACCTCTACGGAAACATTCAAGCCAAAAGTGATCAACTTGACGGATATGAGAGTATTTACCTCCGGAAGGTCGAAAGAACCACGAAACCATCAAGTGAAGAAAGTGATCCTGCACATCCAAAGTAAGTGCCGGACCGGTGAAAGTGCCAAAGTGACGTTCATCCTCAAGACCTTCATCTTTAAGTTTAAAAGTTGACTCCAAGAGAGCAATATCAACAACAAACTTTTTACCCAATATGAAAGATTCAATTCCTATAATCTCGGTTTTGGTTTCATCATGAATAAAACGAGCATTAGAGTAAAAGATGAGTACCATATGTTTGTAGCGAATATCTGGAATGCTCAACAAAGGAAGAAGATTCCATTCACTCAAACGCTCGAGATAACGGAATAGGAATCGCTCGGAATTGAGGAAATCAAGATCAATGACACGTTCTCGGCGAACTTCAAAATCCTTGACATAAGTGAAGCGAGCTCGCATCTCATTAGTTCAAAGGGATTTCTGAAAAAGAAGAGCAAGATTCGGAAGAATGCTGGAATCACCGGTTTGAACGGCCTTACGCTTTTTGTTAGCTTGTTCCACCATCTAAAAACATTAAGCAAGTATGTTTTAAAATTAAGTGTATGCATTGATATTTAAAATCAATCCAATAATAAATCCCACTTAGGTTTTTGAAACAAAATTAAAACAATCAAAAAAATAAAAAAATAAACAGTAAAGGAAAAATACGACTGAAAAAATTTTATATTCGAATAAAAAAATTTGAGATTTTTAAAATTTTTTACAAGATATGGAAAACCCACACATGAAAACATATAATTTATACAAAAATAAAATTTTCTAACCTAAGATTCGAACATAAATTGAAAGAAAAATAAAAAAGGGAAAAATACCTTAGTTAGGGATTTTGGATGATTTGATGAAAATCCTTGCACAATGTTGATGAAACTTGCTTAGACTTGAGTTTTAGAGTAAAACCCCTCACAATTTTGTGAAAAACAAAGAGTTTGAGAGGGTATTTATAGAGAGGGAGGCGGTTTAGGGTTTTAGGGTTTTTTTGAGTTTGAGTTAAAGTAGAATTTTAACATTAAAAGCCTTAAATAAAGCTATCCGCGATACCGTTTCGGAACGGTCAGGACCGTTACGAAACGAGACGACTAGGGTTTGACCGTTTTGATACCATCAGCTGACCGTTTCGATACGATGTTGACCGTATCGAAGCCCTGTTGACCCGTATCGAAACACGTATCGATACACCCCTTGGCAGTAGCCAAAACGTTTCGAAACACTTTGGAGGCGTTTCGAAACGCCCTTCTCTCAGACATGGATTTAAGGTATCCGTATCGAAACCGGGTCACCCGTTTCGATACACATGGGCCTGGAAGTGCAGAAGAGGCTCTAAAAGTGCAGAAAAATGATTTTTTTTCTTAGGCCTAACATGCATAAATGTCATGAATGAGCAGGAAAAACATATTCAAACATAAACATACTCCCCCTAGCTATAAGCATGGATGAAATTAGGAGTCTAAACACATAATCATGGCATTTCACAAAATCAAGCATATTTAAGCACAAAAGAGGTCCTAAAGGTCAAGATAGGCTAGCTAGACCTAACTCTCTCCTAAGGGACCAAAAACGCTCTTTGTCTAAGGGTTTTGTAAATATGTCCGCTAATTGATTTAAGGTGTCTACATACTCTATAACCACATCTTCCTTAAGGACATGATCTCTAATGAAATGATGTCTTATTTCTATGTGTTTGATTTAAGCACTAGTGTTGTCACATTTTAGGGGTATGGTTTCAACTTTAATTCCATAATCTAAGAGTTGTTGCTTCATCCAAAGGACTTGAGCACAACAACTCCCTAAGGATATGTACTCGGCTTCGGTGGTAGATAAGGTTACATTATTTTGTTACTTAGAGAACCAAGATATGAGCATACTACCTAGAAATTGACAAGTTCCCGAAGTACTTTTCCTATCGATTTTGCAACCCCCATAATCCGCATCCGAGTAAGCATGAAGGTTAAAGGTAGAGTCTCTAGGATACCAATGACCTAAACAAGGAGTATCTCTAAGGTATCTAAAGATTCTCTTAACGACTATAAGGTGAGACTCTCTAGGACTAGCTTGAAACCTAGCACACAAGCAAACACTAAACAAGATATACGGTCTACTTGCGGTAAGGTAAAGCAATAATCCAATCATAGAACGATAAAGCTTAGAGTCAACACACTTACCTCCTTCATCTTTGTCAAGCTTTGTAGATGAGCTCATAGGAGTGGCTTGAGGCTTTGCATTCTCCAAGCCAAACTTCTTGAGCATATCCTTTATGTATTTTGCTTGGTTGATGAAGGTGCCATCCTCCTTTTGCTTGATTTGGAGTCCCAAAAAGAATGAGAGCTCCCCCATCATGCTCATCTCCAATTCATCTTGCATTAACTTAGCAAACTCTTGACAATGACATTCATTAGTATAACCAAAAATAATATCATCAACATAAATTTGAACTACTAAGATGTCATTTTTATACATTTTTATAAAAAGTGTAGTGTCCACCTTACCTTTTTAAAATCCTTTTTCAATCAAAAAATTTGAAAGTCTTTCATACCAAGCTCTAGGAGCTTGTTTTAAACCATAAAGAGCTTTGGTAAGTTTGAAAACATGATTTGGAAATTTTGAATCTTCAAAACCCGGTGGTTGTTCCACATACACTTCTTCATTTATAAAACCATTTAAAAATGCGCTTTTAACATCCATTTGAAAAAGCTTGAAATTATGATAACATGCATATGCAAGCAACATCCTAATGGCTTCCATTCTAGCTAAGGGTGCATGGGTTTCATCAAAATCTATTCCCTCTTCTTGAGTGTAACCTTGTGCTACTAGTCTAGCTTTATTACTCACAATGTTACCACTCTCATCTAGCTTGTTCCTAAAGAATCATTTAGTTCCTATTGTAGATTGATTACTAGGCATATCAACTAATGTCCAAACATTACTTCTCTCAATTTTATTTAACTCTTCTTGCATAGCCATAATCCAAAAGTCATCTTTCAATGCTTCTTTAATATTCTTAGGCTCTATGCATGAGATAAATGCAACATGATTCATTAATCTAAGAGAAGATCGAGTGGTTACCCCCTTGGATGGATCACCCAAGATTTCACCATCTTTGACATAGTTCAACTCCCTTGGGTAGCTAACTTCCTTTTCCTCAATAGCCAAGTCCTTCAAGTCTTCAAGAGGTGGATCTTGTGAGTCCTCTTCTTTTGTTGGAATCTCATCCTCCTTTGAAGTTTGTCCTTTATCAAAGGCATTTATGATTCCTACATCATCATCATCACAAGAATCCTTCCTAGGAAGGAGGTTATCATCGAATACAACATGAATAGATTCTTCTACTACTAAAGTTCTTTTGTTAAATACTCGATAGGCTTTAGAGGTTAAAGAGTAACCTATAAAAATAGCTTCATCACTTTTTGCATCAAATTTACCTAAGTTGTCTTTTCCATTATTTAAAACAAAACACTTGCAACCAAAAGGGTGAAAATAGCTAATGTTAGGCTTTTTAGATTTTAAAATCTCATAAGGTGTTTTCTTTAAAATTGGCCTAATCATTACTCGATTTACAATATAGCAAGCGGTGTTTGTCGAATCCGCCCAAAAATATTTAGGTAAATTGTTTTCACAAAGCATAGTTCTAGCCATTTCTTGCAAAGTTCTATTTTTCCTCTCAACTACCCCATTTTGTTGAGGAGTTCGAGGAGCCGAAAATTATGGCTAATACCATTTTCATTTAAAAAATCATCAAACCCCAAATTTTGAAACTCGGTTCCATGATCACTTCTAATATGTGAAATTTTAAGTTCAAGATCATTTTGGGTTAATTTTGAAAATGTGATGAATTTTTCCAAAGCCTCATCTTTAGTACTTAAAAATAGAACCCAAGTAAAACTAGAAAAATCATCAACAAGTACAAAAGCATAAGACTTACCACTCAAGCTCATAGTCCTAATTGGCCCAAATAAATCCATATGGATTAGTTGTAAGCATCTACTAGTAGAAACATCATTAATGGATTTAAAGGAAGACTTATGTTGTTTACCCTTTGAGCATGCATCACAAATTTTATCATTTGAAAATTTTATCTTGGGTAAACCTCTAACTAGATTAAGGGAGACTAGTTTTTCTAAAACACTAATGCTAGCATGTCCTAGCTTCCTATGCCACAACCATGCATCATTTTCATTTTGAGCAACTAAGCATGCATGAGATGTATGAATGTCATCTAGATGCACCATGTATATGTTCCCTATGCGATGACCTATGAGCATAATATTATTAGATTTAATGTCTACAATTTTGCATCCATTTTTATCAAATAAAACATTAAATCCTTTATCACACAATTGACTTATGCTCAATAAATTGTGTTTAAGACCATCGACATATAAGACATTTTCAATGAGAATAGTAGAGTGATTACCTATGGAGCCAATACCTTTAATGTGGCCTTTGGAGTTGTCACCAAATGTTACTACTCCTCCACTTTTTGGCTTTAGATCCATGAATCTACTCTTGTCTCCGGTCATATGCCTTGAGCATCCACTATCAAGGTACCATGAGTTTTGAATTTGTGCTTTGGCCTTGTAGCAATGCTCCCCCTACAAACAAAGATATTAAGCTTTTGTTTTTGGTACCCAAATCATTTTGGGTCCATGAGTGTTAGCTCCCAAAACCTTGGTTCCCTTAGGAATCCAAGATGACATAGCAATAATATTATTAGATTTTACAAGTTCCTTAGGAACTCATACACTTCTAATTCTTTTAGCTCTACTATGTCTAGGATAGCTACCTTGTTTGTAGTAGTTAGTCATTTTCTTAGGTTGGTGTGTTCTAGAGGATTCACCTATTTTATGCTTGACACTACCAACATTTTTCAAAGACTTTTTGAGCTCATTTAGCTCAACCAACACCTTTTTGTGTTCACTATTACATTGAGATAAAAGATTATTAAGATCGACATTTTCATCTTGAAAGAATTTAAGTTCATCTTTTAATCCTAATATATTTTTCTGAAATTTTGAATTAGCTTGAGTGAGTGAGTCATTTTTCTCATTTAGTTCTAAAATGATCTTTTTATTCCTAATGACCGACTCTTTATATTTCTCAACTAATTCATCATAGACCTCTTGTAACTCATTATATGCATCATTTAATTCTTCAAATTCTAAAGTAGATGAGTTAGAGGTTACCATGGAGGAATATTCCTCAAGTGCCATGAGGCAAAGGTTAGCCACTTCTTGTTCGTCATCCTCCAACGACTCCTCATCACTCCAAGTAGCAAGCTTGGCTTTGAGCTTCTTCTTCTTCTCAAAGCCCTTCTTCTTGAGTTGAGGGCACTCCAAACGTATGTGGCTGGGTTGTTTGCACTCAAAGCAAATGATATGATCCCTTCCTTCTTCTTTGTTCTTGCTTTTGAAGTCCATCTTTCGTTGGATTTTTCTTCCCTGGTTGGACCTCATAAATCGTGAGAATCGTTTGGCTATCATAGCCAATTCTTCGAGTTCATCCTCCTCACTAGATGAGCACTCTTCATGTTGTGAAGCTTTAGCCTTGAGAGCTATTCTCATCTTCTTCTTCTTCTCAACCTCAAGCTTCTCTACCCTTTTCTCTTCTTTCTTCTTCTCATCTTCCCTTCCTTGCTTCATGATCTCATGAGTAAGGAGAGAACCCACAAGCTCATCAAGCTTCAAAGTTTTCAAATTCTTTGCTTCAATGATAGCGGTTCTCTTCCCATCCCAAGACTCGAGAAGTGAATAGAGTAGCTTCCGGACAAGCTTGTCTTCCGGTATGATTTCTCCAAAACCCTTTAGCCCATTGACAATAGTGGAGAAACGATCAAACATCTTTGACACCGTCTCATCGGGCTCCATCTTGAAATTTTCATAACTAAGATTGAGAATTCCAATCTTAGTTTCTTTAACATCATTGGTGCCTTCATAAGTAGTCTCAAGAGTGTCCCACACTTCTTTGGCACTCTCGATGGATGAGACCTTAGAATAGATGTCCGGACCGAAAGAACAAAATAGCATGTGGAGAGCTTTATCATTGACTTGAATCTTTTTCCTCTCCTCTTCACTCATCTCCACTTTCTTCTTCAAAACCATCTTGCCTTCACCATCTTTCTTCAATGGAATATAAGGGCCATCTTCAATGACATCCCACACTAGATAGTCATTTGACTTGATGAAGAGACACATTCTATTCTTCCAAAAATAATAGTTATCACCATTGAAGAAGGGAGGCTTTGTAGTGGATTGTGACTCGTACATGCCCGAACCGGAGGTTGAAGCCATCTCTTGATATATGATGATCACACTCTTCCAAGGAACTCCTCTTGTGGTTGTTAATCCTCAAAGAGGTAGGCTCTGATGCCAATTGTTGAGTGGATCGAAAGATCGATATGAACCAAGAGGGGGTGAATTGGAAATTTAAAGATTTTGTGGAGGAAATTGCAAATTAAAAATAATAGACAAGGGATTTTAGAGTGGTTCAAGTTCCAAATGAACTCTACATCCACTACCATAGCTTCACTAAGGATTTGCAACAATTCCACTAATTGCTCTTCTCCTTTTCTAGGCTAAGGAGGCAACCCTTACAATTTCGGTTGAATTTTTCTACCCAAAATTCAACCCAATCCTCACAACAAGATAGAAAGAATTTGTTGGCAAATAGAGTATCTCTCAATACAAATGATATCTCAATTACAAGCACTCAACCCAATTGGACAAGATAAGAATGAAAATTACAATTGGGGTTTCTAGACAAAATGGGATTTTTGCTGAATTGCTTGGATTTGATGTTTGGATGTTTGCTTTAGGATCAATAGTTGTTGCTGGAGCTTTTAGAGGTCCCTTTTATACCTTCTCGTTAATTTCTAGCCGTTGTGGTTGTTGCACTCATCAATAGAGCCGTTGGGGATGTTATCTCACCTCCATAAATGTAGTCTGCAACAACCCGTTTCGAAACGCGGGGTGCCTGTTTCGGAACGAACTAAAATAGAAAGAGTCGTTGGGGTGCATTTAAGAGCCCGTTTCGAAATGCCTTAGAGCCGTTTTGAAACACTTTTGCCACTGTCAAGGGTCGTTTCGAAACAGTCTTAGCCCGTTTCGATACACCCTAACGGTTTCAGAAAATCAATTAAAAACAATTTCAACGGTCATATTTTCAATTCAAAATGAAGAACAGTTTCGAAACGCTTGGCCTCGTTTCGAAACGGTTTTGCTACTGTCAAGGGTTGTTTCGAAACTGATCGAGTCCGTTTCGAAACACCCTATTTATCTTTGAAAAATAGGTTAAATAATATAACAACCGTTATAGTTTTTTCAA
The DNA here is from genome assembly GCA_958450335.1 of Hibiscus tridactylites. Classification (NCBI taxonomy): domain Eukaryota; kingdom Viridiplantae; phylum Streptophyta; class Magnoliopsida; order Malvales; family Malvaceae; genus Hibiscus; species Hibiscus tridactylites. The sequence continues at coordinate 32,886,198 of OY288269.1, forward strand.
ATCAAAATTGAAGAACAGTTTCGAAACGTATGAGACCGTTTTGAAACGGGTTCAAGTGTTCTAAAGTCGTTTTGATACACGTTTTGGAACAGGGTTTGGCAGTGATGAAAACGTTTCGAAACGCCTTAGGCCGTTTCGAAACAGTGACTTGAAAATCATTGTTTTGGCTTTAAACACTTAGAAAAATATTTGAAAAACTTTGTTTTTAACTTTGGCATAATCTTAAAACCATATGGGGATGTTTTGAGGACTTAAAAATTCGTTTTGACATTTTCAATTTAGTCCTTAGGTTTTTAGTTATATCAAAATTAAAATATTTGTTTCACAAACTCCGTTCCTCCTTGTATTGGTTTTATTGTTACGACACCATGGGGGAAGGCTTCGACTACTTCGTAAGGTCCTGGCCATCTGGATTTTAGTTTTCCCGGAAACAGTCTCAGGCGAGAATCGAATAGCAGTACTTGCTGCCATGGCAGGAACTGCCGCTGCTGAATTTTGTTGTCATGCCATTTTTTGATATTTCCTTGTACAGCTTGGCGTTCTCGTATGCCTCCCTCCAAAATTCTTCCATTTTCGTCAGGTCGAGCAGTCTCTTTTCCCCAGCCTATTTCTAGTCCATGTTAACTGTCTTTACTGTCCAGTATGCCTTGTGTTCTATTTACACAGGGAGGTGGCAGGATTTTCCGTATACTAGACGATATGGGGACATTCCTAACGGTGTTTTGTATGTTGTGCGATATTCCCAAAGAGCATCGTCTAGTTTCAATGACCAGTCTTTTCTGTTAGGATTTACATCCTTTTCCAGAATAGTTTTGACTTCCCTGTTTGAAATTTCTGCTTGCACATTTGTTTGTCGATGGTAGGCTGCAGCGATCTTGTGCTTGACCTTACTTTCTGAAGCACCTTTGCAATCAATATGTTGTCAAAATGGGTGCCTTCATCGCTTATGATTGCTCTTGGTACTCCGAACCTTGTAAAGATGTTCTTTCGTAGGAATCGATGAACAATCATTGCATCATTGTGAGGGTGGCAATGGCTTCTACCAACTTAGAAACATAATGTAATCACCTATTTTGTCCGGGGTGTTAAACCCATATATTACGTTATTTTTACTATATTTATAATGGGCTTTATATATAGTGATAAAATATAAAAATTAAAAAAAAAGAAAAAGAAAAAAGAGTATATATTACTACTATTAGAGTCTATTATTATAGCCTATATTATTATCATTACTAGTATTATCCCATATATTATCTACTATTATTGTATTCTTAATCTTAAGTATTATTACTATTTATTATTACTATCCACTTATTTATATTACCATTATATTATTATCCATCATTATCCATTATTATTCGTATTATATTTATTATTATGAACTATTTATACCTTTTATTAGCTTATTATTATATTGTTATTATCATCTTTGTTACCTTACCAGGCTATCATCTATCATTATTATTTATATATATCATAAATGCTATTATGGATAATGTGTTATATTTATTATTATTACTATTAAATATGGAAATAAAATTGAGTCTAGTAAATAAAAGCCCAACATATATATATTAATTAAATAAAAGCCCCCAGTTTTAATTTGAAGTCCATTGTACATGATAAAAAAGGCCCAAAAAATATTATACATATATTACAGCCCAACTCGGGCCCGAATAAATAAATAAAAAACCCTAATCTGCTAAACCTAACACCCCTAATTCCCTCTACTTTGTGCAGCCGCCACCCCTCCCCACCGTTAGATATGAGATCCAGATCTAACGGTCCAGATCACCAGGACCAAAAAAACCTAGGAGCTGTCTGCTGAAGCCCTTGCGCCGCACCCCTCCAGACCATTGGATCGGGAGAGCATCGAATGGCTGAGATCGAACCGGGGAAGTCTCGAGAACCTCTACGCACCCACGCGCAACTCTCGGGCTCCCATACGCGCGCGTGCACGATGCTCCCATGCCCGCGTCGAAGCCACGCCCACCTCTTCAGCTGCCCAAATCGAGCACCTCTGAATCCCATCAACGGCATGCAACCGGCCACGTCTCAGCCGAGCCCTGGTCCCCTCTCCTCATGGGTCACATACAACAAACAAAAACCAAATGTCAGAGCACCAAAACGCAACCGAAATGCAGAATCACAGGGTGGCAAACGGAAATTGCAGACGGATACGTACAAATCAACCAACAAATTCCAACATTTCATGTAATTTAGAAAAAGCCGAAAAATGTAATATTCGGGCTTATAAAAGCCGAAGCAAGCATTGTAATAGGGGGATTTTTTTAGAGAGAAAAAAGGATTCAAAAAAATTCAAAGAGAATTGTAATCAAGATTTTCATATCAATACAAGCAAGAAGTTTACTAGAGGTATCGTCTTCATATTTCATTTCAAAACACAAAAAATTTTACGAAAAAATAAAAGGAAAGGTTTTTACCTTAGCGTCTCTCCTTCTCCCTCGTATGTTTGCTTTCCTCGCCGGTAACAAGCCACCCCATCCCCTCCGGGATCATGCACGGTGAGCCAGTGAAGGAAAACATCGGTAAGAGGTTGTTTTAACGTTTTAGTTTCAGTTTTCTGGGTTTCAAAACGAAAACGGTTTCGAAAAGATTTCTGGGTTTTTCGGTTTCAAAAACGAGGGGTTTTTTTGGCTCGGTTTTGGTTTCGGAAAAGAAAAAGGGAAGCTTTTTAGGGTTCCGGCGCCGGAAACGGCGACCGGAACCCTTGCGGCGCCAGAGTTGCAGAGACGGGGGATATCTGGTTAGGGTTTCAAAATGAAAGAAAGGGCTGAGATATTTTTTTTAAAAGTGAGTTTATATAATGTTTTTTTCCTTTTAATATTGGGTTAATAGCATTTTAAAACCCTCCGTGTTGTGTAATTACGCACGGAGGGTTTCCGTCTTTTTTAATCATGCCTGTGGTCCTCCACCCTTTTCAAATGTTTATAATTTGGTCATCGTTTCCATTCTGATCGATGGCCGGATGGGTTAATTTCCGTTATGGTCCCTGAGGCCTTCCGTGTTCATTTATTTTAGCCCCTATTTCGTGTTTTAATCAGCTTTTTAAATGGGAAATTTATAGTTTTGATCCCTGACTTGGTGCATTTTATTTTTTCTTCCTTGCATTTTATTTTAGTTATATTGTATGATGCATTTGCCTTCTTATGTTTATATCGAATATATATATATTGTCATATTGCTCGTTTTTATTTAATGTAAATGTATGATATGTGGTATATGTTGCATGCTTGTTTTATGTGCATTTTAGCCTTTTTTATGCCATTCGAATATGTGTTTCATGGCATGCATTTTAATTGTCATTGCATGTGACATTTAGTATTTTGGTAAGCATGCTAATTAATTTTAATTCTAAAACGGAGATACCTATTAATTCGCGTATTCGGGTCGACATGCCTAGCTTATTGGATGTCCCGCGAATATTCGAATTAATTTGAATCGTCTAAAGGTAAATCCGCAATTAAAACGGACAAGACCATAGCACCATATTTATCTGCTTTGCATCATACATAAAGGTGACGTACGGGATCCGAACCCTAAACTAACACGGCAGTCAGCCTTATATGATGTCGGTTTAGTCTTTGGTCTGGTGTACCGTCATCCTTTTTAATTAAATGATTAATTAATTCGATACCACCCATTTGAAAAGCTCGTGAGTTAAAGCCTAATTTTCAATCAAGAACCACTAATTAAATTCATTTTAAATTTCGAATAATTTCCATCATTTAAAAGCAACAATTGTTTTGGTACCGATTTCCGGGCCTGATGGGGGTACTAACCCTTCCCCACACGTAACCAACTCCTGAACCCTTTCAAAAGAATCTCTGGTTTTGTTTTTTTTACGGTGTCCGGCCTACCTTAGTGGCCGGTGGCGACTCTAAAAAGAGAAAAGGATTTTTAAGGTTTTTTCCAAACCCGAATTAATTTTTTAAAACTCCCCCTTTCAAATCGAATTGAATATTTTTCAAAAGTAACGGGGACTTGATTTGCAAGAAAAAAAAACCCCGTTACAGCTTGGCGACTCCGCTGGGGAGAAATTTTGTTTTCTAAAACAAAAAGAGAGTTAGGCCATGAAAATAATTGTTGCTTTTAATGATGGAAATTTTTGAGATTTAATTTGACTTTAGTGAGATGGTTCTTCCTTGAAAATAGAACTTTAATTACACGAGCTTTGATAATTGGTGGTCTTGAATTAATTCTTCATTTAATTTCAAAGGAATCACCGACATGTGTTGCATCACACATTAGGCTCTATACCCGAGCTTCGTCCCTTAAGTGAGAGTGAAACCCCCATACCCACGTGAGTCTCCCTCCACGGGTCGGTAATTCACTTCCGGAATCCACGCCTTTGACATGTGAACAGCCCTCCACGTCATTAGGTTGTGCTTTCCCTCGAACCGAAACCAATTCGCAAGCTTATAATGGGCCAGAATTGGGGTTCTCGTCGCCTTAGTAGGTGGTAAGATAGGTTCGGGTATCCTTGTTAGAACCAAACCACATGAGTGAGAATTTAAGAAGCCTACCCCGGTTAGAGCCATACGGTTAACCGTAGAATTAGAATTCATGTTGTTAGGTCTTGCATCGTTAATTTGCTTTGATGTGTTTCCTTTTGCTTGTTTTATTCAAGTATTCATTATTGGTGTTACTAACCCAGTTGCTTTCTTGTCTTGTTTTGCTTAATTTTGCATACTCATCGCATTCTCATACGAGGTGTTGATTCGAGAATAGTCTAATGTTGAAAACTTTCACAATGGGAGAAAGAGTTCATAGCAACGGAGTTTTCGGGACCCTAATTTGGAGGAAAGAGACGAGAAAAAAAAAGAAAAAATCGTAACCTGTGTATCTATTTTCTTACCTCGTTGTAACAAGATTTGATCTCCATTATGGAAAGTTGTTTAATGAGGATGTTCGTCGAATCAACATTTCCTTGCATTCAATTTTGTGTTTTTTAATTTGTTGCCTTCAATAATTTGTTTCAGTTATGCATACACATATCATGCATTACATCATTAAGTCTCGGAATTAATTGTTCGGAGTTATGGCAGCATTCGTGACTATCGAAGATTCCGTACCCACACTTTACTCGCCACCAAAGGAAGCAAATGGAGGAGAGTTTTGCTATGTTGGAAGCTGATTTGAGAGGTCAGTTAGAGCGAGCCCAACAAGAATTAAGGGACACCATCATCAAGTCCCAACAAGATATGATGAATGAGATATCTCAACTGTTGCAAGAAAATCTGAAAGGAAAGGGTGCTGCCGGAAACCCTAGTCAGGATAAGGGAGGCCCCTCGTTTTCTCCCGGTTTTGTTACCAATACCTCTAAGCCCTCGCAAGGAGCGGCTACTCAAGGAGATGGGGCAACATCGCATCAGGCGGGCGCCTCTACCCATGTTCCATCAGGTTTGATTTTTAATACGGAGAATGTCGGGGATAGTGTCCCGGACTTGGATGAGATCGAGAACTTAAACAAAGTGAAGGCCGAGTTCTCAAAACAACTAGAAGAGACCCGAAAAGACCTCGAGGAGAAATTCCGAACTAAAGAAGGAGAAGAGGGGGCATACGGGATGAATGCCAGAGACCTCAGTTTGGTTCCAGATCTGACAATTCCGCCTAAGTTCAAGACACCAGAATTTGAGAAATTTGACGGGACGACTTGCCCTACTGCTCACATAACCATGTTTTGTAGAAAGATGACGGGTTTCATTGACAATGAGAAGTTGCTAATCCACTGTTTTCAGGACAGCTTAGTGGGGCCCGCGGTGAGGTGGTATAATCAGTTGACTCGTGCTCAGATCAGGTCATGGAAGGATTTGGCCAAAGCTTTCACCGATCAGTATAGGCACATAACCGACATGGTTCCGAACCGACTCATGCTACAAGGTTTGGAGCAAAAGAACAATGAGAGCCTCCGTGAATACGCCCAGCATTGGCGAGATGTGGCGGCACAAGTTCAACCCCCACTCCGTGAGAATGAGATCTCCCCTATGTTTGTTGACACTTTTAAAGGGACCCTCTATGACCGTATGATAAGCAACCCTATCGGTAACTTCTCAGATATGGTTATGACCGGTGAGCGGATCGGGGCAGCCATCAAGAGTGGTAGGATTGATGGAGGCGAGAATGCCCGAAAACAGTTTAAGAAGAAGGACCATGAGGTGAACAATGTCGGTGCTTACGAGGCTTCTAAGCACTTCACAGTTTCAACGCCTCAAGCCGCGGTCGTGAATGCGCAAGGCCAGAACCGAAGAGAGAATAGGGCTCCCAGGAAGGAACAAGAGAGAATGACCTTCACCCCTCTACCTATATCGTACAAGGATGTGTACAAACACCTATACGAGGCTGATCTTGTCTGCCCGTATCATGTTACTCCCTTCCAACCGCCTTACCCTGCATGGTACGATGAGAAGGCACATTGTGAGTACCACGGCGGAGTACCGGGGCACACGATAGAAAATTGCACAGCATTCAAGAAGCTCGTGCAAAACATGATTAACACCGGGCTCCTCGAGTTAGAGAAGCCCAATGTGACGACCAATCCACTTCCGAAACATGAGGGTCGGGGCGTGAATGCCCTCGAAGTGGTAGATACGAAGAAGGTGAGGATGGAGGTGTCAGAAATCAAGTCCCCTATGAGTTGGGTGTACAAACAACTGTGCGCAACAGGCTTAATTGAGAAGGGTCTGAATGGGGCATATGATGGCCATGAATCCTTCTGTGAGTTCCATCAGACTGTGGGGCACGAGATTTAGAGTTGCCTAGAATTTAAGCAGTTGGTTCAGGATTTGATGGACAATAAAGAGGTTGAGTTCCTCGAAGAAGTTTGAAGGGTGGAATGGATGGTCAGCTCGGTAGTATTTAAGAATTTTATGCATCCAAGTTTGCTTTCATTTCATTGCATTTTAATCTTTCCTTGAAGTGATGTGTGGGATCCACTTTGCTACCCTTTGCCCGAATGTAGCAAAGATTTTTTTGTAAGGGCCTCAGACTGCATGTTTTAAATTTCAATGAAAGGATGCATTATGTTTCAATTGCCTTTTCTTTTTTTGTGTATATATTCGTCTCTTGAGTCCCCATATATCAATTACGTAAGGGACATTGACTTTGACCCCGATGGTTGACTTCGAGCCGCCTTTGTCTAGCAGAAATCGAAAGCTTTGAAGATGATAAATATGTGGCTTACACTCCAAGTTAATTTAGTCACCTAATTAAAAAGAAGAAGAAAAGAAAAAAAAAGAGAGAAGAAAAAGAAAAAAAAGAAAAAAAAGAAACAAGAGAAAAGGGAAGAAAGAAGAAAGAAGAAAGAAGAGAAAAAAGAAGAAAAAAAAAAGAGAAAAGAGACAAAAGAGAGGGAATAATAAAAGCCTAACAAAAGCACTCCAATGTTCGAAGCCTGGTAATAGGCATTTTCGGATACGAGTGTGGAATTTTTGGGGCACTTCGCTGTAGCAAAAGACCAATAAGGTTGTTGTGCACCATTCACTTTAGCTACATGAGTGATGGTAATATTTTCAAATTGTGACATTGCCGAGTAGCTCGGGGTTTTGTTGTTTGCTCCATCATTTATTTCGAGCCAAAGGAATGTGATGAGTTGATTTCCCCAAAATTATAAAGAATTGATAAAGGCGAAGCCTAGAGAAGATAAGCCTAATTAATTAAAAAGCTGAAATAACTTGGAGAGTATGTTACATGTTCAGACATCAGCTCAGCTTTCGAGGTCTCCTAGACACATGATGCTTGAGGCAATCCTTGGTAAGCCACAGTAGTGTCGTTCGTGCACTTGATATTCGGGGTATTTAATTTGACTTGATATATCCCTGATGTGGAAAGAAAAAATAGTTTTTGAAAACGCATCTGACTTCAAAATTAAAAGGATGCAATGTGAATCTTTTGTAAACGCAATAATTTTCCCATTGCTTCGGGGATAAAGTTTAGAATGCAATGCCATGAATACAAATGACAGCTTGTCACTGGCTATGGTGAAGATTGTAGTAAGTTCCTACATGCTATAGTTCAGGGACTTGAAACAAATTTTTGTCGAAATGTTTCAATTGCCTCAGAGGTTAAGAAGTGGACCTCAACGAACTTAAGAGAAAAAGTTCAGGGACTTGGGGGCATGTGTTCCCCCTATGGTTGAGAGAAGAGATGAAGTCGTCGTGTTGAATTAAGACGAAGAAAATAATTTAGCACCCAGTTTGAGTAAAGGGCAAGATTTTGGGAACAAGCACCGAGAGCGGCGTCATGTCCAGTTTGACTAGCGAAAGTCAACAGTTAACTTTCGAGAAGAGATCAAAAGATTAAGATTTGGCAAGTACGAAAGCCAGAAGAAGAAGATCAAGAGGGACCAGTCTAAAATAAACTCTAGAAAAAAGTTCAGGGACTTGGGGGCATGTGCTTCCCCTAGTGTTGAGAAAAGAAAAATCATCGTATTAAATAAAGACGAAGAAAATGTTTGAGCACCCGGCTGGAATAAGGAGGCAATACTTTAAGAACGGGCACTACGAGAGGTGTTTACGTCTATCCTGACCAGTGGAAGTCAGCAGTCGTCTTCTGAGAAGAGACCAAGAGATTAAGATTTGGCAGAAGTGAGAAAGCCAAAAGAGATTGAAAAGAAGAAGAGACAAGAAGAAGGTCGAGATCGACCAACTCGGAGAGTAGAAGCGTCCGAGCATTTTGATGTCATAATTCATACATCATTTGTAGTTAGGCATCCCTAGAATCAGGGGCATGCTAACTTACATCAGCATATAATTTCTTACCTATTTTTGACAGGTATATCAAAGCTTTTCCCCTAAAAGGAAGCTCGCCTATCCGTTCAGGCTCGTGGAGAATGGAATATCAAAGCTTTTCTCATAAAAGGAAGCTCGCCTATCCGTTCAGGCTCGTGGGGAATGGAACCCGCCTATCCGTTCAGGCTCTTGGAGAATGGAACCCGCCTATCCGTTCAGTCTCTTGGAGAATGGAGTTTTCGATATTTGTCTATGTGTTCAGACCTCGGAGGGTTGAAGAATGTTGAAGTTGGAGGCTTCGAGCCTTCGCGACAGTTGTATTTTCCCGTACTGACTTCCGAACCACCAGAAGTTCAAGTGCATGGTGACTCGGAATCCTAATAGGGAAGTCGGACAAAATTGGTGTTTATGGCCTTTGCTTTATTCTTGTTCCACAAGTATAAGCAAAGGGGGGCAGCTGTAATCACCTATTTTGTCCGGGGTGCTAAACTCGTATATTATGTTATTTTTACTATATTGATAATGGGCTTTATATATAGTGATAAAATATAAAAATTGAAAAAAAAGAAAAAGAAAAAAGAGTATATATTACTACTATTAGAGTCTATTATTATAACCTATATTATTATCATTACTAGTATTATCCCATATATTATCTACTATTATTGTATTCTTAATCTTAAGTATTATTACTATTTATTATTACTATTATTACTATCCACTTATTTATATTACCATTATATTATTATCCATCATTATCCATTATTATTCGTATTATATTTATTATTATGAACTATTTATACCTTTTATTAGCTTATTATTATATTGTTATTATCATCTTTGTTACCTTACCAGGATATCATCTATCATTATTATTTATATATATCATAAATGCTATTAATTAAATAAAAGCCCAACATATATATATATTAATTAAATAAAAGCCCGCAGTTTTAATTTGAAGTCCATTGTACATGATAAAAAAGGCCCAAAAAAATATTATACATATATTACAGCCCAATTCGGGCCCGAATAAATAAAAAAAACCCTAATCTGCTAAACCTAACACCCCTAATTCCCTCTACTTTGTGCATCCGCCACCCCTCCCCACCTTTAGATCTGAGATCCAGATCTAACGGTCCAGATCACCAGGACCAAAAAAAACCCTAGGAGCTGTATGCTGAAGCCCTTGCGTCGCACCCCTCCAGACCATTGGATCGGGAGAGCATCGGATGGCTGAGATCAAACCGGGGAAGTCTCCAGAACCTCCACGCGCCCACGCGCAACTCTCGGGCTCCCATACGCGCGCGTGCACGATGCTCCCATGCCCGCGTCAAAGCCACGCCAACCTCTTCAGCTGCCCAGATCGAGCACCTCTGAATCCCATCAACGGCATGCAACCGGCCACGTCTTAGCCGAGCCCTGGTCCCCTCTCCTCACGGGTCACATACAACAAACAAAAACCAAATGTCAGAGCACCAAAACGCAACCGAAATGCAGAATCACAGGGTGGCAAACGGAAATTGCAGACGGATATGTACAAATCAACCAACAAATTCCAGCATTGTAATAGGGGATTTTTTTAGAGAGAAAAAAGGATTCAAAAAAATTTAGAGAGAATTGTAATCAAGATTTTCATATCAATACAAGCAAGAAGTTTACCAGAGGTATCGTCTTCATATTTCATTTCAAAACACAAAAAATTTTACGAAAAAATTAAAGGAAAGGTTTTTACCTTAGCGTCTCTCCTTCTCCCTCGTCTGTTTACTTTCCTCGCCGGTAACAAGCCACCCCATCCCCTCCGGGATCATGCACGGTGAGCTGGTGAAGGGAAAACGTCGGTAATAGGTTGTTTTAACGTTTTAGTTTCGGTTTTCTGGGTTTCAAAACGAAAACGGTTTCGAAAAGATTTCTGGGTTTTTCGGTTTCAAAAACGAGGGGTTTTTTTGGCTCGGTTTTGGTTTCAGAAAAGAAAAAGGGAACCTTTTTAGGGTTCCGGCGCCGGAAACGGCGACCAGAACCCTTGCGGCGCCGGAGTTGCAGAGACGGGGGATATCTGGTTAGGGTTTCAAAATGAAAGAAAGGGCTGAGATATTTTTTTTTAAAAGTGAGTTTATATAATGTTTTTTTCCTTTTAATATTGGGTTAATAGCATTTTAAAACCCTCCGTGTTTTGTAATTACGCACGGAGTGTTTCCGTCTTTTTCAATCATGCCTGTGGTCCTCCACCCTTTTCAAATGTTTATAATTTGGTCACCGTTTCCATTCTGATCAATGGCCGGATGGGTTAATTTCTGTTATGGTCCCTGAGATCTTCCGTGTTCTTTTATTTTAGCCCCTATTTCGTGTTTTAATCAACTTTTTAAATGGGAAATTTATAGTTTTGATCCCTGACTTGGTGCATTTTATTTTTTCTGCCTTGCATTTTATTTTAGTTATATTGTATGATGCATTTGCCTTCTTATGTTTATATCGAATATATATATTGGCATATTGCTCGTTTTTATTTAATGTAAATGTATGATATGTGGTATATGTTGCATGCTTATTTTATGTGCATTTTAGCCTTTTTTATTCCATTCGAATATGTGTTTCATGGCATGCATTTTAATTGTCATTGCATGTGACATTTAGTATTTTGGTAAGCATGCTAATTAATTTTAATTCTAAAAGGAGATACCTATTAATTCGCGTATTCGGGTCGAAATGCCTAGCTTATTGGATGTCCCGCGAATATTCGAATTAATTTGAATCGTCTAAAGGTAAATCCGCAATTAAAACGGACAAGACCATAGCACCATATTTATCTGCTTTGCATCATGCATAAAGGTGACGTACGGGATCCGAACCCTAAACTAACACGGTAGTCAACCTTATATGATGTCGGTTTAGTCTTTGGTCCGGTGTACCGTCATCCTTTTTAATTAAATGATTAATTAATTCGATACCACCCATTTGAAAAGCTCGTGAGTTAAAGCCTAATTTTCAATCAAGAACCACTAATTAAATTCATTTTAAATTTCGAATAATTTCCATCATTTAAAAGCAACAATTGTTTTTGTACCGATTTCCGGGCCTGATGGGGGTGCTAACCCTTCCCCACACGTAACCAACTCCCGAACCCTTTCAAAAGAATCTCTGGTTTTGTTTTTTTTACGGTGTCCGGCCTACCTTAGTGGCCGGTGGCAACTCCAAAAAGAGAAAAGGATTTTTTAAGGTTTTTTCCAAACCCGAATTAATTTTTTAAAACTCCCCCTTTCAAATCGAATTGAATATTTTTCAAAAGTAACGGGGACTTGATTTGCAAGAAAAAAAACCCCGTTACACATAATCTACTGTGAGGAGGATGTATAGGTTGCCGCACGAGGATGGGAATGGTCCCATAAAGTCTATTCCCCAAACATCGAACAGCTCGACTTCCAAGATTGTTTGTAGGGGCATTTCATTTTGTCTCGATATATTTCCTGTTCTTTGGCAACTGTCACACTGTTTGTAAAATGCATGAGCGTCTTTATGCAATGTTGGCCAAAAGAACCATGATTGCAGCACCTTTGCTGCTGTTCGTTGCCCACCGAAATAGCCTCTGTACAGTGTTGAGTGGCATTGTAAGAGTATGGTCTGCTACTCGTCCTCTGGTAGACATCGTCGGATGACCTAATCTGCACAGTTTTTAAACATGTAAGGCTCGTCCCAAAAATAATGCTTAGCATCATGTTGGAAATGTTTCTTTCCTTGATAGTTTAGTCCATAAGGGAGAACACCAGATACTAAATAATTAACAATATCTGCATACCAGGGTGTGTCTATTGAAGTTGTTGTCGCTATTTCTGCGGAGGCGGCATGTATGAATCCTTCAGCTTCTAAGGCGGCAACTAGAGCAGAGACTAGCAGCAGTTGTTCATCAGGGAACTCATCTTGAATTTCATCGTGGGAGGTGCATTCTTGTCTATTCTCAAGCCGGGAGAGATGATCTGCCTCTTGGTTTTCTGTACCCTTTCTATCTCGGATTTCTACGTCAAATTCTTGCAATGGTAGGATCCACAGAATTAGGCGGGGCTTTGCATCCTTCTTTGCAAATAGGTACCTTAGGGCAGAATTGTCTGTGTGAACTATCACCTTTGTGCCAATCAGGTAGGGTCGAAACTTATCGAATGCAAATACTACTGTCAGCAATTCTTTTTCTATGGTGGTGTAGTTGGTTTGGGAAGTATTCAGTGTTTTGCTAGCGTAGTATATGGCATGAAAGAGTTTATCTCTACGCTACCCTAGGGCGGCGCTAACGGAAGTGTCACTAGCATCGCACATTAGCTCGAATGGTTGACTCTAGTCCGAGGGAACTACAATAGGGGTTGTGACGATCTTCTCTTTGAATGTCTTGAACGCCTCCCGGCATGCCTCGTTGAAGATGAATGGCTTGTCTTCTTCCAGCAAAGTACACAACGGTTTAGAAATCTTAGAAAAAATTTCAATGAATATGCGATAAAAACCTATGTGTCCCAGAAAACTTTGTATGCCCTTAACATTTGTTGGCGGCGGTAAATTAGCTATGACTTCATTTTTTTTGTTTGTCCACCTCTATTCCTTGTGCAGAGATTTTATGCTCCAAGACTATGCCTTCGTCGACCATAAAGTGGCATTTTTCCCAATTAAGCACTAGGTCTGTTTCCTCACATCTGGTCAGTACTTTTTCAAGGTTGCCGAGGCAACTGTCGAAGTTGCTTCCAAAGACAGAGAAGTCATCCATGAAGATTTCCATGAAGTCTTCTATCATGTCGGAGAAGATTGCCATCATGCATCGTTGGAAGGTGGCTGGGGCATTGCATAAACCGAACGACATTCTTCGGAAGGCATAGATGCCATATGGGCATGTGAAGGTTGTTTTGGTCTGGTCATCCGGTGCGATGACGATCTGGTTATACCCTGAATATCCATCCAAAAATAATAGAAGGGTTTGCCAACGAGGCTGTCAAGCATCTGATCAATAAAAGGTAATGGAAAGTGATCCATTTTGTTGCTTTATTTAACTTGCGGTAATCCATACATATTCGCCAACTTGTTACTGTTCAAGTTGGGATTAATTCATTATTGTCATTGCTTACCACTGTTATGTCGCCTTTCTTTGGTACACATTGTATCGGGCTTACCCATTCGTTGTCTGCAATCGGGTATATGATGCCAGCATCTAGCCACTTGATGATCTCCTTTTTGACCACTTCTCTCATGGCATCGTTTAATCTTCGTTGGGCATCAACGGTTGGTTTTTGGTCTTGCTCTAGTTGAATTTTGTGCATGCAAATTGCAGGACTAATTCCCTTTATGTCTGCAATGGTCCAACCTATAGCTTTCTTATGTTGCCGCAATAGTTTAGTTAACTATTGTTCCTGTTTGGGCTGCAACTTGGATGAAATTATAACTGGCAGGGTATCATTAGGTCCCATGAAAACATATTTAAGTTGTGCAAGTAAGGCTTTTAATTCGAGGGTAGAAGGTTGTTCAATGGAGGGTTTGAATATCTTGCCTCCTTTTTCTGAATAATTCAGAGGTTCAAAGTACTTACATGGTCTGTTCGTCATCCAATGGGCTTCCTCATGCTCCTCCGTTTCTTGTTCTGTCCACCCATTGTCTTCCGAGCAGCTCTCTAAATGGCTACCTTGGCAGCTACCAAGTTTTTCGTTGGGGCAGTCGTGTTGTAGGCAAGGTCTATTTTCTTCCAGATTGAACTCTGTGATGACATCCAGTAGCTAGCATTCTTCCGAATCTTCAGCCTCTCGCATGGATTGATAAACGTTGAGTTTTATCTGTTGATCGTCTATTCGCATTGTTAGTTTACCTTTTTCTACATCAATCAGAGTTCTCCCCGTGGCAAGGAAAGGTCGCCCTAGTATTATCGGTGCTTTTCCGTTTGCTTCAGAATCCAGTACTAAGAAATCGGCGGGAAAAATAAAGTCATCCACTTGTACTAGATTGTCATCAATTTTTCCTTCTGGTTGCACATAGGTTCTGTCAGTCAGCTAAAGCATCAATATTGTTGGGCGGGCATCTCCTATCCCAAGTTTCTGAAAAACAGACTTGGGCAGCAAATTTATGCTTGCCCCTAGGTCACATAATGCTCGTACAAAGTGGTTGCTTCCGATTTTGCAAGGGATTATAAAGCTGTCGGGATCTTTCTGTTTGGGTGGTACTTTATTGTGTAACATAGCCATGCATCCTTCCGTTACTGCCACCGTTTCAAACTCCCCAATCCTTGTTCTCTTTGATACCATATCTTTCAAAATTTTGGCATAACTCATCATTTTCTCAATCAACTCTATTGGTGGAAGGTTGATTTTGACTTGTTTTAGCACATCCAATAATCTTTTATACTGCATCTCTTGCTTTTGTCTCTTTAGTCTCTGGGGAAATAGAGGTGGAGGTGCAAGGTTGGCAGTTTTTTTCTTGATGGCTATATTATTTTGAGCAGCTGGTTTAGATTTTGTCTGTTCAATTCTGTTGTTAAGTGTTGATTCATGCTCAGGTACTGCCGCGACAGTTCCTGCTTCTCATGCAGTGGGTATGAATGGGTCATGTAATGTTATCCCGCTTCGGGTTGTTACGGCCTTACACTGTTCAAGGGCTTTTCCTTTTGCTAGTTCAGTGTCACTGGGTAATCCACCTATTGGCCTAGTGTTGATGATCTGGGAAAAATTCCCGAATTGTGTTTCCAGATTTTTCAAATCTGCCTCTTGATTGCTCATCTAGTTTTCGGTCCTGTACATGAAAGATTCAGTTTTGTTAATGAATTTAGTTGTGCTGAAAATAAGGTTTTTATTATAGGACATGAATTCATGCAAGGTAGATTCTAAAGATGATGTATTTTTGTCCTGTTATGGCGGCAACTTTCGTGGCATGTTATGTTGATAATCTCCTAGTTGCTGCAGTGGGTTTGCAGCCGTTCTGGGGTTTCTCCTCACGTAGTTAGGATGGTCCTTCAGTCTTGGGTTGTAGCTATTCTACATAGGTCTGCTATTTCTCTCGTATCCTCTCATATAATTAGCAGACTCGGCACAGTCAGTGGACTCATGGTTGCCACCACATTCTTCACAAAAGAGCTCAATGGCTTTTACTTCATGGACCTTCCATGGGGATTGCACCATCTTCATCACCAGCTCCGTCAGAGTTTCGAGGCGGGCATTAACAGATTCAGAGGCTTCCACCTCATTTACAGTAGTTGGCCGCCTTATGATGCCTCGGCGGGCTGTCGGGTATTTATAATTGTTTTTAGCTGTTATGTTGAGCGGTCGTAGTGCTTCCTCTAGAGGTCTGTCTAGGATGATCCCGTTAATCGAGGCATCTACCAGCATCCGAGTCGGGTAGTTAACCCCATTGTAGAATATAGATACCTGAGTCCAAGCCGGTAAACCATGAAGCGGACAGTTGTTCAACATTTGTTGGTACCGCTCCCATGCCTCATACATCGGCTCGTCATCCCCTTGTCTAAAAGTTGTGATCTCATTCCACAGCCTATCGATGACGTTGTGTAACCCTCTTAGCCCGGTCTAGACGCTTAACCCGAACTACGAAGATTACACAAGGAAAACCAAAGTCAACCTAAAAGTCAACCTTGATTTACAACCCTTTTTTTCTTTTTATCTTATCTAGATGCTCATTATTATCCTATGTGTTCAGCAAGACACTCAGAAGGAAACGGCACAGCGATCAGAGATCATATAGGGGTTCAATTGCATACATTTGACTTTTAGGGACTAAACTGTATTTTCCATAAAATACAGAGACTTTCATGATTTTAAAGTTACCAAACTTTAATTAGTCATGTAGCATGCCATCCTGCCAAGTTTCAACTCAAACAGATCATCCAAACTCATTCCATTAAGCATTCCAAAATTAGGGACCAAAACGCAAGAAATAGAAACTTAAAACAGTTCAAAATTCAAACCCAACGGCCAGGTGTTTCGATACGGATGGCCCTGTACCGAAACGGTCGTTTCGAAACAGGGTTAACCGTTTCGATACTCGAGTACGTTCCGAGACCCATATCGAAACACCCTCCTCTAGTAGCAAAATTCTTTCGAAACGTCCCCACCCGTTCCGAAACCTCTTAGCCATTTCAGGCTTCTGTTCCGAAATAGGCAAGGGCGTTCCGATACGCCTTGCCCTGCAACAGCAGATTTTGCTAGTTTTTCATGTCTTTTCGTATCCGAAACATCTCTGAGACATGCCACAACATACATACAGCTCGTTTATGCATCAAGGACCATATCTACGAAATATAAACTAAAACATAGCATCAATCATGCAATCGTAGGTGCTAAAGGCATGCTCCCTAGTCCACCAAAACCACAAGCTAAAACAACATTCAAACAAAAATCCAAACATCAAAGGCCATTTACAACTCAAGTATAAGCAATCTAACATGCTCAAAGTAAAGGGAAACATCCTCAACCATTTAAAAGTATAAATACCACCAATTGCCTTTTATTACACCAGAGTAAAGCCACATACTTTGCAAGATCAAGAGCTTGGATTCTTCTTCCTTACTTGCTGCCTTGAATGCCTAATTTTCTGCATTGATGAAACAAAAGTGCGTAAGCACAAAGCTTAGTGAGGACCGCTATGCCACATTCATCAATACATTTCACACTATCGGTAAAACCACAAATTTACAACTTATGCCTTTTCATAAAACATGTCTTCACAAGACATCAATGCACTTTATAAACACATGTTCATATGCATCACTCTAAAACAACAAATAAACCTTTGCTCATGCTTTACCATGCATCTCATGCATCCTTGCATCATTTGCAAGCATCTCATGCTTCACATTATTCATTTACATTATATTGGCTCGCAAGTGATAATCCATAAACCATTTCAACACAAGACACAATCAGATACGCGGATTACAAGCGTTGTCCCACACACTTCATACACTCTACCGGACTACACAAGGCTCACACACGAGAGCAACCCTTCATCGTTGTGACACCCGTGGTGGAGTATAGTGGTACAATCTCAACCCCTCAACACCATTCATCGGTAGTTGTATAATTTCACTAACGAGAGCACGAGACACATAATACAAGATCCACACACGAAATTAACAACCACCGTTGTGATCTTAACCTCAATCGTTAGGTACTTGGATGGAGTATACGGTACAATCACAACCCCTCGACATCCAATGTGACTTTATTCACGGTGCACCCAATCATATAGCCGGCTAACTATATCCGATTTAAGTAATCAAAAACCATTTACATCACTTGCTAATATAATTATTTAACCATATTAATCCATTGTTTTACAAGCATAACCACAATGCCATTTCTACAAGCATAACATGCTTAACATCACATGCATCCAACACATGAAAACCAAGGATCACTTACCTAGTGCATCCTTAACATAATGGCATTAAAATCCAGCATTAAACCATGCTTAAACATGCTTAAAATAGTAAACCAAACCGCATTTATCTCAAGTGCATTTTCATCAAAACATAACATATTTCCAAGAGAGAACATTCGAACTACTTACTCTTGAGCTTAGCTAAGTGTTTCAAACTTACACTAATCTCCCACGACCACGCTCAAAGCGTTACAAAGCAGGAAAGTGCATTTCCACTCACTGGTACGCGAAGCCTTGCTCACCGACATGGAATTTACCCTTCTGGAGCCTCCAACAACACCTCGCTTGCTTCCAGATCAAGATCCCCTATTTTAACATTATCAAAACAGAGATCCAAATGCATTAAAATGCATTCCAACACCAGCAACAATTCACAAACTCGTTGCTCACTCAAACTACACCAAAATACCCTTCTAAAACAACCGAAAACGCAATCGATTGCTTCCTAAACCAAGCCCAGCCATCATACATCACTTCCAAACAATTATCAACATCAAAACACATCTAATAAGCAACCTAACTCATCATTATACCTCCAGCAAGCAAGATTCCACCATTTCACCCCAAAATCTCACTTAAAACTATCAAGAACTTCAAGTATATCAAGGATTTCGGGATCTATGTTATAAACACCTCATTTTAACATATAAATCAATTAAAATCAACACAAAACAGAGCCTAACTCAACAAGTCCGAAAATTAAGATTTCAACCATAATTTCACAAGATTTTGATCTCCAACCAAAACTATAATGAAAACTTAACCAAAAATAGTATTTAGAAGCAAAATATCTTAGGAATTTCAATAAAGAACTTAGATTAGAGGTTGAGAACGGGATTTACCTCCAATCCTTGCTTCCCTCAATGAATGACAAATTTTCCTTGGCAAAATCTTGAAAGATTAGAAAACATTTCTTGAAAATTGTTTAGAAAATGTTGAGAGAGTTTTTGGGAGAAAGAATTATGGAAAAAGATGAGTGAATTAGTGTTTGGCTAAAAATGAGAAAGAGTTGGTAGTTACGTAATTGAAAATCTCACATTAACTAACTTTATTAATTAATTAATATATACCCAATTAAATCCATTTAATCAAAAGCCTTTTAAAACACATGTGATATTGAGTAAATGTCAAATTGACTTAAAGCCTTCTAAGAATTCTAAGATTTTGGCTTCCATATTAAAAATCACATTTTTCCCAGTTTTAAAACTTTACAATTTAGTCACTACTCAAAATGTCCCATTTCCGAAATTCATTCTGTAAAATTGACTTGACCAACCTCTTAAACATATTTTTAGAGGATTTTATCATTTTTTATCACAATTTTATCCTATCCCGATCCTCGATTTCCTTAAATCACCTTACGCGATTCGAATCATCCTCGATTGGTCCGATCCGATGTCTAAATCATCTAGGCCCAAAACCAGGGCGTTACACGTTGGATGGGCTGAATCGGTTTAGAAAGTCCTTGCAGAGCTCCGCCCATGAAGTGAAAGATTCGGCTGACTGTTATTCAACCAATGTTTCGCCCTATCCCTCAGTGAATAGGGAAATAGCCTTAGCCGCAATACGTCTTGGTGTACCCCATGAATCTTGAATGCTCTGCAGATGTCCAGGAATCCTCGTAGATGCTGCCAAGCATCTTCTGTGGCAGTCCCTCCGAAGTGCCCTAGTGTGTTTAGCATGTTGAACATGACAGGATTCAGTTCAAAATGATCTGTCCCTATCTCTGGTTCCGTTACTATTGGCGGGAACCTTTGAAATTCATGTTCAAGATAGTCTCTAGTTGTCCGCAATTGGGGTGGATCAGGGGGATCCTGCCTCTGTTGTACTTGTGGTCCTCTGGGCGGCAAATCTGGCTGCCCGCCCCGGCCATTCATGGCATCAACTGGGGGGGGTCCTTGTTTACCATGGTCTATTCCTTTGCTTTGCCTTTGTCTTTGTTCTTTAAGGCTCCACTTAGCTCCCTCTTGATCCGTCTAGTTTCACGCTCAAGATCGTCGTAAATAATGAAGTTTCCGCTAGGGTTAGCCCTGGTCATACACTTCCAAAGGACATGGTAAAATTCTTTTTTTTCGATTAAAATAGAAATGAACGAAAAGTAAAATGGTGCAGAAATTAAAAACGAAATTTGCTGTTACCAATCCCCGGCAACGGCGCCAAAAACTTGTAGGGCGTGAAGGTGTTCCCTTTTTGTGGGAGCGCAGGTGCACACTCCTATCAATTTATAGTATAAAAGATGTTGAATCCCACGAGGATTGGACAACTTGTCTCGTTCTTTAGTTCCTGCACAAAGTAAAGTAAAAATACAAGTCAATGATTGGTTGAGATTGGAAAGTAAATAAAACACAAGTAAAAGAGAAGAGGTGAATCAGGTTGATAGAGTAGGCAGGGTTATGTTGCCACTTAGTATGAAAACTGCGTTGAATTAGGTATGAGTTATCCTTTGCTGCCACGATATGCTACCTCGACGGGTAGATGGGCCGCAAACTACGACCCTATCATACGACCGCAGTAGGTCAGTACCACTGCAGGGGTGTGTATTGTCTTGGCATGTGAAATGGAAAGACGTCTTGGCGGCAAGTCTGGCAAATACTCCAAGTTTGGCAGGATAGTCGACAAAGATCCCTCAAATTTCTAGGTTAGGATGCTCGAGATTGATAACTTGAGGACTAGTGTGGAACCAAATCAATCAACTCGGTTAGAGATCATTTTTAGCCGTTGAAACTTGTGGACTAATGTGGAACCAAGTTAGTCAAGCATCTCGTTGTGACCGTACTTAATCCTTTCGTGAGCCTTGCACTTTCGTGCCCGACAAATAGATTCTCTCAAACGACTGGTGTGGAAAGATTGAATGAATGAAGAACAATGAATTAAGTAAACTTGGATTATTTTATTGAAGAAATAACTCAAAACATAAAACAATTGTTTCTCACTAGTTACAACATAACCCTAACCCAATGGAGAATTAAAACATGACGGCAGAGAAGTGCACAAGAAAAATCTATATAAAACCTAGGATGATTTAAACTAGAAGTACAATGGGTATTTATAGACTTAAAACTAGGTCAAGTCCTCTTTGGAGTAGAAGTCCTCTAAATTAGCTTTTCTTCGTTAATGTAGCTTTAAATGCTGACTTCTTTGCTTGGAATATGGACTCTTCCTCGTTTCCCTTAGCCTACAAGTAAGCTTGGGAATTTTGCTTCGGCAGTTGTCGAGGGCAGCAAGGTTGGCAGCAGCTTTTGCTCGGTAGTTACTTGGCAGGTGCTCGGCAGCAACTTACTTCAGTTGGACCTGCTTCAGTACATCTCTTGTGTTTGCTTCTCAGCGTTGTATCCTCTGTTCCTCGGTTCTCTCTGTAACGGGGTTTTTTTTCGTCCCGCTACTTTTGAAAAATTGTTCGATTTGATTTAAAAAGGGGGGAATTTAAAAATTGGCTCGGGTTTCGGGAAAACAACCTTTAAAAGAAAATCTTTTTTCTCGGTTTGGAGTCGCCACCGGCCACTAAGGTAGACCAGACACCGTAAGAAAACAAAACCAGAGATTCTTTTGGAAGGGTTCGGGAGTTGGTTACGTGTGGGGTAAGGTTAGCGCCCCCATCACGCCCGGAAATCGGTACCAAAACAATTGTTGCCTTTAATTGATGGAAATTATTTAAAATTTAAGAAGACTTTAATTAGGGGTTCTTGATTGAAAACCAAACTTTAATCGTACGAGCTCTTTCAAATTAGTGGTATCGAATTAATTTACCATTTAATTAAAAAGGATGACGGTACACCGGACCAAAGACTAAACCGACATCATATAAGACTGACTGCCGTGTTAGTTTAGGGTTCGGATCTCGTACGTCACCTTTATGCATGATGCAAGCAATTAAAATATGATGTTATGGTCTTGTCCTTTTATTTACGGATTTACCTTTAGACGATTCGAATTAATCCGAATATTCGCGGGACATCCAATAAGCTAGGTATGTCGACCCGAATACGCGAATTAATAGGTATCTCCGTTTTATAATTAAAATTCATTAACATACAAATTAAAATACTAAAAAAATCACATGCAATGACAATTAAAATGTATGTCACGAAAAGTATATTCGAACCACATGAAAGCAGATAACATACACTTATTAAAAATGCATACATCACATATCACAATATGACCAAAATAACATGCAATATAAATAAAATGCAAACAGACAAGGACCGCAATGGTAATTAACCCATAAAAACAATTAAAACACGAAATAGGGGCTAAATTAAAAGGACGCGGAAAACCAGGGGGACCAAAACGGCGATTTTACCATCCGGAAACTGATTAAATCGGACCCAGGGACGAAATTAAAAAGATTCAAAAACGTGGAAGGACCCGGAATGGGATTTTGAAACACGGAGGCCCCTCACGCATAAAAAGGGTGACGCGGCTGTGATGCACGCGCGCGTGTGGGAGCTGGACCGGCGCGCGTGAAGAGGCTGGGGCGTCGCGCGTGCGGCGCGTAGGGGTTCTGGAAGCCTCCGAAGTTTGATCTGGGCCGTTGATCTTGATCTGGATCCAACGGCTGAGATTTCTTGGCGGCTGCATCAAAGATAGGCAGATTAGTTTAGGGTTTTTTGAACTTGGGCTTATTTCAGTTATTTGGGCCGAGTGTAATATATGTTTGGGTTCTTATAATGTAAATTGGACTTTGAATATATAAAACTGGGCTTTTATTTATTTTTATTAATTCGGGCTTTTATTTAATTAATGTTTCTGTTTTTTGTTTTCAGAGTTAATAATAATAATAATGATAATAATAATAATAATATAGATATCAAATATGATAATATATTAGAATATAATATGGCATATAATATCGATGGTACTAAATAAATAAAATGTATAAGTAATACATAATAATAATAATAATAATATGATAGATAAGATAGGATATTATAATAAGACATAAATATATATGTGAGGATAAGATAATATTTATAAGATATATATTGTTTTTTTGTTTTTTGAGTTTTTTAATTCTTGCCATAACAACATATATAAATCAAAGCCCATTATTAAAAAAGAAAAGAAAGCGGGTTTTAACACCCCGGACAAAATAGGTGATTACAGCTGCCCCCCTTTGCTTATACTTGTGAAACAAGGATAAAGCAAAGGCCATAAACACCAATTTTGTCCGACTTCCCTGTTTGGATTCCGAGTCACCGTGTACTTGAACTTCTGGCGGTCCGGAAGTCGGTACGGGAAAATACAACTGTCGCGAAGGCTCGAAGCTGCTTCTCACTTCAACATTCTTCAACCCTCCAAGGTCTGAACACATAGACAAATATTGAAAATTCCATTCTCCAAGAGCCTGAACGGATAGGCGAGTTTCCTTGTATGAGAAAGACTTTGATATTCCATTCTTCACGAACCTGAACGGATAGGCGAGCTTCCTTGTATGAGAAAAGCTTTGATATTCCATTCTTCACGAGCCTGAACGGATAGGCGAGCTTCCTTGTATGAGAAAATCTTTGATATTACATTCTTCACGAGCCTGAACGGATAGGCGAGCTTCCTTGTATGAGAAAAGCTTTGATATTCCATTCTTCACGAGCCTGAACGGATAGGCGAGCTTCCTTGTATGAGAAAAGCTTTGATATTCCATTCTTTACGAGCCTGAACGGATAGGCGAGCTTCCTTTTATGAGAAAAACTTTGATATTCCATTCTTCACGAGCCCTGAACGGATAGGCGAGCTTCCTTGTATGAGAAAAGCTTTGATATTCCATTCTTCACGAGCCTGAACGGATAGGCGAGCTTCCTTGTATGAGAAAAGCTTTGATATTCCATTCTTCACGAGCCTGAACGGATAGGCGAGCTTCCTTGTATGAGAAAAGCTTTGATATTCCATTCTTTACAAGCCTGAACGGATAGGCGAGCTTCCTTGTATGAGAAAAGCTTTGATATTCCATTCTTCACGAGCCTGAACGGATAGGCGAGCTTCCTTGTATGAGAAAAGCTTTGATATTCCATTCTCCACGAGCCTGAACGGATAGGCGAGCTTCCTTTTATGAGAAAAGCTTTGATATTCCATTCTCCACGAGCCTGAACGGATAGGCGAGCTTCCTTTTATGGGAGAAGCTTTGAAATATCTGTCAAAAATAGGTAAAAATGATATGATTATGTGAGTTAGCATGCCCCTAATCCTAGGGATGCCTAACTACAAGTGATGCATGAATTATGGCATCAAAATGCTCGGATGCTTTTACTCTCCGAGTTGGTCAATCTCGACCTTCTTCTTGTCTCTTCTTCTTCTCAATCTCTCTTGGCATTCTCATCTCTGCCAAATCTTGATCTCTTCTCAAAAGACAACTGCTGACTTCCACTGGTCAGGCTGGACATAGCACTTCTCGTGGTGCTCGTTCTCAAAAAATTGCCCCATACTCAAACTGGGTGCTCAACATCTCTTCGTCTTAACTCAAAATGACGACTTTTCTCTTCTTTCAACAATAGGGGAAGCACATGCCCCCAAGTCCCTGAACTTTTTCTCCTAAGTTCATTTTCTGAAGCGTTCGGACACTTTCACTCTTTGGATTGGTCCACCTTGACCTTCTCCTTCTTCTTCTTAGTCTAACTTGGCTTTCTCCTTGCCAAATCTCAATCTTTTAATGACGACTTCATCTCTTTTCAATAATGGGGGGAACACATGCCCCCCAAGTCCCTGAACTTTTTCTCTTAAGTTCGTTGGGGACCACTTCTCAACTTCTGAAGCAATTGAAACATTTCGACAAAAATTTGGCTTCAAGTCCCTAAACTATAGCAAGTAGGAACTTATTACAACCTTCACCATAGCCACTGACAAGCTGTCATTTGTATTCATGGCATTGCATTCTAAACTTTATCCCTGAAGTAACGGGAAAAGTATTGTGTTCAAAAGATTTAGATTGCATCTTCTAATTTCAACATGAGATGCGTTTTTGAAAACTAGACTTTCTTTTCAAATCATGGATATATCAAGCTAGATCAAATACCCTGAATATCAAGTGCACGAACGACACTGTTATGGCTTACCAATGATTGCCTCAAGCATCATGTGTCTAGGTGACCTCGAAAGCTGAGCTGATGTCTGAAAATATGACATACTCTCCAAGTTATTTCGGTTTTTAATCAATTAGGCTTATCTTCTGTAGGCTTTGCCTTTATCAATTCTTTATAATTTTGGGGAAGTCAACTCATCACATCCCTTTGGCTCGAAATAAATGATGGAGCAAATAACAAAACCCCGAGCTACTCGGCATTGTCATGATTTGAAAATATTACCATCACTCATGTAGCTAAGGTGAATGGTGCATAGCAACCTTATTGGTCTTTTGCTACAGCGGAGTGCCCCAAATATTCCACACTCGTATTCGAAGATACCTATTACCAGGCTTCGAACATTGGAGTGCTTTTGTTAGGCTTTCAGTATTCTCTCTCTTTCGTCTCTTTTTCCTTTTTTTTCCTTTTTCTCTTTTTCTCTTTTCTTTTTTTTTCTCTTTTTTCTTTTTCTTCTTCTTTTTTTCTTCTTTTAGCACGGAAGGTTTCCGGTTATTCTCCCGAAGGCACTAATTCTGTGTGTATTTAATTAGGTGACCAAATTAACTTGGAGTGTAAGCCACACGTTCATCATCTTCAAAGCTTTCGATTTCTACTAGACAAAGGCGGCTCGAAGTCAACCTTTGGGGTCAAAGTCTATGTCCCTTATGCAATTGATATACGGGGACTCGATAGGCAAATATATACACACAAAATGAAAAAGCAATTGAAACGTAATGCATCCTTTCATTGAAATTAAAAAATGCAGTCTGAGGCCCTTACAAAAAGATCTTTGCTACCTTCGGGCAAAGGGTAGCAAACTGGATTCCACACATCACTTCAAGGGAAAAAAAACTAGAATGCAATGAAATGAAAGCAAACAAACTTGGATGCATTAAAACTCTTGACTAAGCTGGCCGTCCATCCCACCCCTTTAAGCTTCTTCGAGGAACTCAACCTCCCGATTGTCCATCAAATCCTGGACCAACTGCTTGAATTCAGGACAACTTTGAATCTCATGCCCTAGAGTCCGATGGTACTCACAGAATAGATCACGGGGGTCATACGCCCCATTCGAACCCTTCTCAATCACGCCCGCTGTACACAACTGCTCGTACACCCACCTCAGAGGGGTTTTAATTTCTGACACTGTCATTTTTATTTTCTTCGCATCTACCGCTTTGAGGTCATTCACGCCTCGACCTTCATGGCTCGGAAGCGGATTGGTCATCACATTAGGCTTCTCTAACTCGAGGACCCCGTTGTTAATCATGTTTTGCACGAGCTTCTTGAATGCTAAGCAATTTTCTATTGTGTGCCCCGGTACTCCGCCGTGATACTCACAATGTGCCTTCCCATCGTACCATGAAGGGTAAGGTGGCTGGAAGGGGGGAACATGATACGGGTGAACTAGATCAGCCTCGTATAAGTGCTTGTACACCTCTTGGTACGGTATAGGTAGAGGGGTGAAGGCCATTCTCTCTCGTTCCTTCTTGGGGGTCCTATTCTCCCTTCGGTTTGAGCCTTGAGCATTCTCGATTGCGGCTTGAGGCCGTGATATGGTAGGGTCGAACCAATTCTGCCTTGTACAAGTCAGCGCAGGATATTGGGATCGGGGTAGGATACATCTCTTCGTCTTCTTTCTTAGGGGCTCTAGTCTCCCCCTCATTCGAGCTCTGTCCTCCTCTTGATGCGATGTTGCCTCATCTCCTTGAGTAGCCACTTCTTGCGAGGACTTAAGGGTATCGGTAACGAAACCGGGAGAAAACGAGGGGTCTCCCTTATCCTGACTAGGGTTTTCAACAAGACCCTTTCCTTGCAGCATCTGAGATAACTCGTTCATCATATCTTTTTGGGTCTTGATAATGGTGTCCCTCAACTCTTGCTTGGCTTGCTCTAACTGACCTCTCAAATCAGCTTCCAACTTAGCGAAACTCTCCTCCATTTGTCTCCTTTGGTGGCGAGTAAAGTGTGGGTGCGGAATCTTTAGTAGTTACGGATGCTGCCATGACCCCGAACAATTAGATTCCATGAACCAATGATGCAATGCATGATATGTCAAATGCAAAACATAAACATATGATTAAATGCAACAAATTAAAAAACAAAACCGAATGCAAGGAAATGTTGGTTCGACGAACATCCTTATCAAACAACTTTCCCTAACGGAGATCGAGTCTTCTTACAACGCGGTAAGAAAATAAATACGAGGGTATGATTTTTTTATAAAATAAATTTCCTCGTCCCTTTCCATTAGGGTTCTGAAAACTTCGTTGCTGTGGACTCTTTCTCCCGTTATGAAAGTTTTCAACTTAGACTGTTCTCGAATCAACACTTCGTATAAAAATGCGATGAGTATGCAAAAATAAGCAAAACAAGACAAGAAGGCAACTGGGTTAGTAACACCAATAATGAAGACTGAATAAGTCAAGAGAAAACACCAAAGCAGGTTAATAAAGCAAGACCTATTAGCATGAATTCTAATTCTACGGTTAATCGCATGGCTCTAACTGGGGTAGGCTTCTTAAATTCTCACTCATGTGGTTCGGTTCTAACAAGGGTACCCGAACCTATCTTATTACCTACTAAGGTAACAAGAACCCCAATTCTGGCCCATTACAAGCTTGCGAATTGGTTTCGGTTCGGGGGAAACCACAACCTAGTGACGTGGAGGGCTGCTCACATGTCAAAGGCGTGGATTCTGGAAGTGAATTACCGACCCGTGGAGGGAGACTCACATGGGTATGGGTGTTTCACTCCCACTTAAGGGTCGAAGCTCGGGTATAGAGCTTAATGCGTGATGCAACACATGTCGGTGATTCCTTTGAAATTAAATGAAGAATTAATTCAAGACCACCAATTATCGAAGCTCGTGTACTTAAAGTATTATTTTCAAAGAAGAACCATCTCGCTAAAGTCAAATTAAATTTCAAAAATTTCCATCATTAAAAGCAACAATTATTTTCTTGGCCTAACTCTCTTTTTGTTTTGAAAAACAAAATTTGTCCCCAGCAGAGTCGCCAAGCTGTAACGGGGTTTTTTTTCGTCCCGCTACTTTTGAAAAATTGTTCGATTTGATTTAAAAAGGGGGGAATTTAAAAATTGGCTCGGGTTTCGGGAAAACAACCTTTAAAAGAAAATCTTTTTTTCTCGGTTTGCAGTCGCCACCGGCCACTAAGGTAGACCAGACACCGTAAGAAAACAAAACCAGAGATTCTTTTGGAAGGGTTCGGGAGTTGGTTACGTGTGGGGTAGGGTTAGCGCCCCCATCACGCCCGGAAATCGGTACCAAAACAATTGTTGCCTTTAATTGATGGAAATTATTTAAAATTTAAGAAGACTTTAATTAGGGGTTCTTGATTGAAAACCAAACTTTAATCGTACGAGCTCTTTCAAATTAGTGGTATCGAATTAATTTACCATTTAATTAAAAAGGATGACGGTACACCGGACCAAAGACTAAACCGACATCATATAAGACTGACTGACGTGTTAGTTTAGGGTTCGGATCCCGTACGTCACCTTTATGCATGATGCAAGCAATTAAAATATGATGCTATGGTCTTGTCCTTTTATTTACGGATTTACCTTTAGACGATTCGAATTAATCCGAATATTCGCGGGACATCCAATAAGCTAGGTATGTCGACCCGAATACGCGAATTAATAGGTATCTCCGTTTTATAATTAAAATTCATTAACATACAAATTAAAATACTAAAAAAATCACATGCAATGACAATTAAAATGTATGTCACGAAAAGTATATTCGAACCACATGAAAGCAGATAACATACACTTATTAAAAATGCATACATCACATATCACAATATGACCAAAATAACATGCAATATAAATAAAATGCAAACAGACAGGGACCGCAATGGTAATTAACCCATAAAAACAATTAAAACACGAAATAGGGGCTAAATTAAAAGGACGCGGAAAACCAGGGGGACCAAAACGGCGATTTTACCATCCGGAAACTGATTAAATCGGACCCAGGGACGAAATTAAAAAGATTCAAAAACGTGGAAGGACCCGGAATGGGATTTTGAAACACGGAGGCCCCTCACGCGTAAAAAGGGTGACGCGGAGGGGTTTAAGATGATAATAAACCATTTTAAAATTAAAAAAACATTATAAATAGAGATTAAAAAAAATCACTTGACCCCTTTTCGTTTTAAAAAAACCTAACTTAAACCGAGAGCCTCCCTCTTCCTTGTTTCTTCTCCGGCGCCGCCAAGGGGTTCCGGTCGCCGTTGCCGGCGCCGGAACCATAAAAAAAACAGTTTTTTAGCCTTTCGAAACCCCAAAACCCTTAAAAAACCTTTGTTTTGATGAAGGCCGAACCAAAAAAAACTTATTTTCCTTCCCTTTTCTTTCGATCGAAAACCCCAAAAAAAATAAAAACCTTCTACCGGCGATCTACGTTCACCGGCTCACCATGCATGGCCCGAAGAGGGTCACGAGGCTTGTCGCCAGCAACGAAAGACCGAAAACGGCAGATCCCGACTCGAAACGAAGGTTAAAAGCTTGACCTTTCACCCCTTTTTTTTGTGAAACTGAAATGGAAAAGAGGGATACCTCTGAAACTGCCTTTTGCTTGTATTGCTTCTGAAAGTTTTGTTACAATTTCCTCTCTCTCTAAAGAAAACCTCTCATGCTCTCCCTATTTTTTTTATCCCCCCCTTTACAGTGAGTCGATTCGGGCTTTTTATAGCCGGAATATTACAAATTTTCCTCTTTTTATATTACATGAAATCACTGGAAATTGCTGGTAATTGATATTGATTTGTACGACTTGATTGCCTCTGAAATTTCTGGTATTTCGTTGCGTTTTTTGTCTCTGATTTCTTCTGACGTCCTTCGTTTTTTGTTTGTTGCATGTGACTCGTGAGGAGAGGGGACCAGAGAGGCACGGGACGTGGCCGGCGTCGTGGAGCAATCCATGCCGTTGAAGACGGATCTGGACGGCCTGAGGGCATTCGAAAAGGCTCGGCTGTGATGCACGCGCGCGTGTGGGAGCTGGACCGGCGCGCGTGAAGAGGCTGGGGCGTCGCGCGTGCGGCGCGTAGGGGTTCTGGAAGCCTCCGAAGTTTGATCTGGGCCGTTGATCTTGATCTGGATCCAACGGCTGAGATTTCTTGGCGGCTGCATCAAAGATAGGCAGATTAGTTTAGGGTTTTTTGAACTTGGGCTTATTTCAGTTATTTGGGCCGAGTGTAATATATTTTTGGGTTCTGATAATGTAAATTGGACTTTGAATATATAAAACTGGGCTTTTATTTATTTTTATTAATTCGGGCTTTTATTTAATTAATGTTTCTGTTTTTTGTTTTCAGAGTTAATAATAATAATAATAATGATAATAATAATAATATAGATATCAAATATGATAATATATTAGAATATAATATGGCATATAATATCGATGGTACTAAATAAATAAAATGTATAAGTAATACATAATAATAATAATAATAATATGATAGATAAGATAGGATATTATAATAAGACATAAATATATATATGTGAGGATAAGATAATATTTATAAGATATATATTGTTTTTTTGTTTTTTGAGTTTTTTAATTCTTGCCATAACAACATATATAAATCAAAGCCCATTATTAAAAAAGAAAAGAAAGCGGGTTTTAACACCCCGGACAAAATAGGTGATTACACTCTCGTTCAGCAGTTAGTACCTAAAAGCAAGAATACACTAGAACAGTACCTCTTGTTCACCAATTGAATGATAAGTTATAAAAGTATGGCAGAACAATGAAATATTGTGAAATGTTATGCATGACCCTAATTATGCCTTAAACGTGCTTAAAAACAGTAATAATAAGAGTTGGAAAGTGCATGAAATATAGGACTTTTGGACATTTTACAATTAATATCATTTTCCACAATAACTCATTTCATTATATTGGCTCACAAGTGATAAGCAACAATTCAAAAACATATATCGGATACACGAATTACCAAGGGTTGTCCCACACCCTTCATACACTCTACAGGCATTACAAGGCTCACACACGAGAGGGGCCCTCCATCGTTGTGACACCCGTGGTGGAGTATTCAGTACAATCACAACCCCTTAAAACCACTCATCGGTAGATGTATAACTCACTAACGAGAGACGGGACACACACAAGGTTTGCACCCGGGAGCTACCCTCAACCGTTGCAACCTTAAACAATCCTCAAACGTTAGGGTACTTGGATGGAGTATTCAGTACAATCACAACCCCTCAACATCCAAGGCGACTTGTTTATAGTGCACTCAATCCTATAGCCGGCTAACTATATTCGATTTCATTTATAAAACACTTTATTCAACATCACTTGCCAATATAACTCATACCTCATGTATAATTCACTTTTATTACAAAGCATTCATGATAAGTCATAAATCAAGCATTAAATCATGATTCGAATCTCGTGCATCAACACATACATACAAGGATCACCTACCTAGTGCAACCTTAAACCACATGGCATCATCATACACATTTTATACATTCAAAACATGCTTTAAAATAGTAAGTAATTGCAATTAATATCAAGTACAACCATTGGCTCAAAACTAGCACAATCCGAGAGTAAAATTCACTTTTCTTACTTTTGAACTTAGTAAAGTGTTTCAAACTCTTACTAAGTTCCTAAAACCATTTCTAAAACGTTTCCACACTGGAATACCAAGTTCCACTCACCAACTTGCGAAACCACGCTTGCCGACGCAACTATCGATCGTCTGAAGCCTTCAAAACCACTTAGTTTGCTTCCAGAATAATATCCCTTATTTTCAACACATCAAAACAAAAGTTCAATGCATTAAAATACATCCAAAACACCAGTACTCACAAGAAATCCCATAGCCTTGCTTTAAAGCATCAAAACACTCATCTGAAACAACCGAAAACTCAATCGATTGACCTCTAACCTCAGCCCAGCCATTACCCAACTCAACCAACACATTAATCAACATCCAAAAGAAACCTAAAACCATCCTTATACCTCCAGCAACTTGAATTCCTTAAGAGTACCCTAAAAACTCAACTAAAAACACCTCAAAAATCAATAAACTCAAATATTTCGAGATCTCTATGATTAAGACTCCACTTCAACACCAAAAACCTTTTAAAACTCATTTAGAAACAACCTAAACCGAGCCAATTCAAACATGATCCGAAAATCACATTAAAATACATTTTTCTAACAAGATTTCAATAGTTTATCAAACTAACAACAAAAGCTCAATTAAATTCATTAATAAAGAGTCAAATATCTTTGAAATTTCATTAAAGAACCTAGATTAGAGGGTTAGCACGAAATTTACCTACAATCCTTGCTTCTTCTCTAATTTGGCAAGATTGGCTTGAAGAAACTTGAAGGAAAATGGAAGCAATCAATAAGGAAAAGATGGACATCAAAAGAGAATTTGAGAGAAGAATTTCTGGAAAATTGAGAGAAAATAGAGAGTGTTTGGCTGAAGTGAAAGTAAGAAATGAAAAGCTCGTCAAAAATTTTGTTAACCGATTAACTACCTTTTTAATTAAATCAATTAAAAGCCTTTTTAATTATTTAATAAATATTTAAAACACATGTCAAATTAGGGATAATGCATAATTGCCAAGTAGCTCCCTAAAAATTTTAAGATTTTGACTCTTTTTGAAAAATGCATTTTCCCAACTTTTAAATCTTTACATTTGGTCACTGCCCAAAATGTATACTTTCGAAAACTCGTTTTGTAAAATTGATTTAACCAACCGCTTAAATATAATTTTAGAGGATTTTAGGAATCTTACCATATTTTTATCTCATCTCGAACCTTGATTTTCCTAAACCACCCTTTTAACGGATCGAAAAACAGACACCGATTCCACCGGCCCAACCCGACTCGCCAAAACATCTAAGCCCAAAACCGGGGCGTTACAAATGTCGAAGAGCTTTATTCGTCCAAAGCTAGTTGTCAGTTGTAATCTACTACAACGTATGATAGAAATTAATACTTACAAAAAAATAATACATTAAAAACTAATCAATAATTTTAAAAAATAATATCTTATCATTAGCTATACGAGCAAAACTCTTTGACCCGACATTGTGAGTAAACTTCTGTTGTTGTTTGCTAGCAACTCGAACACGGTCTCGATCCTACAATTTAAAATTTGCATTATATATAAAGTCAATAGTATAATGACATGGTATTATTTTTTAAAGTCGATCGATCATACATCTCCTTTCAGAGAACTCCAAAACTTGACTGCATCTTCCCATTGATATCGAAGAATTCCAAGTAGGACATTTTGCAGCTTCTCTTGAAGGCTGAGATTATTCTTGAAATATGTCTTCTTCAAAAAGCTCTTATTGTCTCTCCATTTCTTTCCTAATGCATGTTACATATAATCGTCTAAGACCTCTAGAGAGAATTTATCCTACAAATTACACAATCAAAATAAATAAGAATATTACTATTGAACTGTAATAATGTATCTATACAATGACATTATTACCTTAACAAGATCCAGAGTCTGGATTTTGTTACTATTCGGCATCTGACGCCATTCAATCTTATAAAATAATTCTAACATGTCAAATCAGTCCACATTTTAAATGCATATAAACATGTAACTCAAGACAGTCCAATGTCTTTTAATTATATTCAAAATAGGGCAGTTAAACATGTATATACAAATACACAACAAAATCAGTCCAACAACAATCCCAATTACTCAAAACCAGTCCTCAAACTTATCATTCAATTCGTATATATTCAAGAAGGAATTCCCCCTTTTTTCTAGTATACCAAATAGTCCAAACTTTCATATATATATATATATATATGTATATAGGTGATCAAAACAGTTTCATCAATCTACCTCTTTACTTAAACCACAAATCAAAGACAACTCTCATTACAAGTTTTTCAAATCTCAAAGTACAGCAAAACATACTTTAAGTACATAAAAAGAAACACATAATCTTCACCAAATACACAAGGCAGCTTGCACTATTCTTAAAGAATCATTTTTATAAAATATTCTGTAACTCGGAATTTGATTCGGTTTGTTTTAAACAAAACTAGACATAATAACCTTTCTAACCATATAAATTATAGGTTCCAATTCCACTTGAGCAATTTATAGCGATTTCTTAAATTTATTGTTGTTGCAGATTTTAAACAGTTTGCTAACCAGTTTTGAACTTCCCTTACTTAAAAATTCATATATTTTAACATAAGGGTCTGTTTGTTTCCCTGTAATTGGTTTTCCTGAAAACGTTTTCACAGCTTTCCGTTGTTTGGTTCATGGAAAATGAAAAGTCAACGGAAAACCAACTACAATCAATGGAAAACAGACCTTGTTTTAGTGTAAAATGACTTACCCATTGATTTTCGGTAAGTCGCTTTCCTCCCTCTCATTCTCTCTACAAATACTAACCTAAACCATAAACCTTAAAACCTAAACCCTAAATACTAACATAAAAACTAAACCCTAAATACTAACATAAAAACTAAACCATAAACCCTAAACTCTAAACCCTAAACCTTAAACCATAAATATTAAATCATAAACCCTAAACCCTAAACATAAAACATTAACCAATAAATATTAAATCTTAAACATTAAAAATCGTAAACCCTAAATGTTAAACCATAAACACTACCCTAACCCTAAACCATAAACAATGATCCATAAAAACAAAACTCTAAATGGTATATCATAAACACAAAAGCCTAAAACAAAACCATAAACCCTGAATGTTAAACCTTAAACACTAAATGCTAACATAAACACTAACATAAACCTTAAACCCTAAATGTTAAACCATATATATTAAACCCCAAACACTAGCATAAACCCTTACCCTAAACACTAACCCATAAAACATAAATGCTAACATAAACACTAAACCATAAACAATAAACACTAAACCATAAACAATAAACACCAACATAAACCATAATCCCTAAATACTAATATAAACAATAAGCCTTAAAACCTAAACACTAAACCTTAACATAAACCCTAAACTTTAAATGTTAAACCTTAAACACTAACATAACCCCTAAACAATAAACATTAACCCCTAAATCCTAAATGCTAACATAAATACTAAACAATAAACATTAAGCACTAACATAAACCTTAAACTCTAAATGATAACCTAAACCCTAAACACTAAAAACTAAACACTAAACCATAAACAATGATATAACCCTAAACCATAAATGATAAACCCTAAACATTAACCATAGACTCTAAATGCTACCATAAACTCTAATAACTAAACCATAAACCCTAAATGTTGCCATAAAACCTTAAATCCTAAACCCTAAATGTTACCATAAAACCTTAAATCATAAACCCTAAATCCTAACCACCAACCTAAACCCTAAACCTTAAACACTAACATAAACCATAAACACTAATCTATACCTTAAATACTAATCCCTAAATGCTACCATAAACACTAAATACTAATCTAAACCATAAATGATATCCTAAACCCTAAACCCTAAACACTAACATAAACATTAAACCATGTTTTGATTGGAACTTGTTTTTACCATTATCGATGCTTGTTTGTGGATTGTTCATGAATTTTTAGGAAACTCTACCAAACAGTGTAAAATGAATTGTACAACATCATCTAAACACCGGAAAATGATTTCTGTAATTAGTTTTCCAACAACTGTAATTCATTTTCCAGAATTCATTTTCCGGAAACAATTTTCAGTGAAACAAACAGACCCTAAAACTCGAAATCAGTTACCGTATTCTTTAACTGAAACTATATTCATTAACAGTTCTATGCATATAATGATCACAATCTAATCAGATCTATAGAATATTTAGTGAATTCTTGAACCTACTGCCAATGTACAAAATCTGGGCAGAATTTACCAAGTTGAATTTTCCAGTTTTAAAACTGTTAATCAAAAGCTTCTAGTCATTTGAATCACTTACAAGAACTTCAGCCATAATTTAAGGTTCATCTTACTCCTTTTTCATGCTTCAAAACATATAAATTCACTAGACTCTTATAAAATTTTGGAGATGAAAGCATTAATACAACAATTAATTTATAACACTTTAATCTCTTAACATGAATTCCCCATTTATCTATCTGGAAGCCTTCATTAACAAGACAATCCTGAGAATCATTCATGTCTCACTACATATCATTTTGAACTGTATTTTCAGACCTTTGTTACCTTATGATCCTAAGAACAACCTAATTTCTGAATTAATACTAAAATCGACCAAGGCAACAAAACAACAAGGCTGAAGAAGAAAGAGCAATATACCTGGTGCCTCGGCGTCGCAAAGGGTGGACGGCTCGTGTGCTTTCTTGGAGAAAGTCACATGCCTTGACGGCGAGGAGAGACGGCAACGAGCGACGGCGAGGAGGAGCAGGATACATAAGGTTATTGGTGTATCTGAAATTGGGAATATAATCGAGTGTAAAACGGTGTGTTTTACTATTGTGGCGTTTGTAATACAACGCCGGTAAAGCTAGTCTATTGCGGCATTTGTAGGATACAATGCTTGAACTGATTTTTCAACTATTTATTTTTATTCAAACTCTATCGTATTTCAAATTTAGATAACTAATTTAGGTTAGTCGAAATCCCCTGCCAAAATTCACCGTCTCAATTATAACAATCGAAATTTTCACATAGAATAAAATTGGGAAAACATTGAACAAAAATTGTGAAGTCATTCTAGTAAAGTTGTGGTCATCGTTGGGTACAAATACAATGCAAAATAGAAAATAATATAAATAATGATGACTGAACGAAACGTTTTTTTGAATACAAAATTTAGTTAACAATCAACACTCGTGTTTTTTCATCCAACGGTTGTCATCATTTTGACGAAGTCATCGTAATTGACCTGACCATCACCGTCCAAATCAGCTTCTTTGATCATCTGCTCAACCTCTTCATCAGTTAATTTCTCACCAAGATTGATCATCACATGCCTCAGCTATTGATGTATAATCAAATAAATAATAATAGTAATTAATTTCATGTAGATACAAAGATTATGTAGTGAAATAAAAACATTAGAAAAAAATAAAATTAAGATAAAAAGGATAAACTCATCATTGGTCACCCTAGTGGCGTAGATATAAAGATTATGGTAAGGGTCGAGATTGCATTGACTATTGGTGTGAGGGGTTGATTTACAGAAAACTAAACCAAAGATTCAATAGAAAAGGATGTCGATAATGGTAGCACACACTGGTGTTCTTTTTTGTCGGTTTCTTGAAAATAAGATGATTTTTTTTTGAAAAATAAAAACAAATCATAACAAAGAAGATGAATATGGGTAAATTGGGAGTACGATTTTTGAATATTAAAAATTAAATCAAGTTTATTGAATATGGAGAATTATAACTAAATTGATAGAATAACTAAATTTTAAGAGTAAAATTGTTATTATATCAAATTAGATCAGTATCTTCTTTAAGTCAACCGTCAAAACTAATGACAAGTGGCCAAATCATAATTAATTGAAGGAGGCTTGTACTTTGTTTCCCGACTCATAGTGGTCTCGCCTATTTAAGCTAATTCTTAAGATTGATTGTAGTGTGATTGTTGACTGGTTCTCTTATCCTACTTCTGCTTCTTCAGTGTTTAAATTGATTATCGCGGATTGCTAAAGTATTTGTGCCGATATCTCGTGCTCCATTCATTTTGTTACAACAGTCGACAACACAGCCGCAGATAAATTGACTAAAGTGGTATTTTCAGGTCCTCTCCTTTGGTCTGGACTAATAATTCTTAAGTTGGAATTTTGCGTGGATTAAGGCACCGTGGGTGTGATTTTGTTTGGCTGCATAGAGAGGGGATTGATCTTGGTTGTAGTGAGCAGTGTGGATCAAGGTTGTGCTTTGTTGCTAGCGCATTTGTTTTTTATTTTGTTTTGTTTTGGTGGTTTTTGAGTTCCATAGGTTGTTTGTATTATGTTCCCCGAAATGTGTTTGTACTATTATCCTCATTGACATGTTGCATTTTTTTTCTCTAGTTAAATTTTGAGAGATTTTTTAATGAAGCACATGTCAATATTTATTACCATTAAATATAATATAATTTTAAAAATGTATATAATATTAGTGAGGGTTTTATAAAAAAAATGGACGGGTAACCAAAATTATGTGACTAAACCAGAAAATCAGTAATAATTGAGTGATCAATGGTCTAATTTACCCTAAAAATTACAGACCTATGCTATGTCTAAAAGGTATAAATTTTCATTATTTTCATAAGAGACACACCTATGAAATAAACGGACAAAAATTATATATCACTTCTTATGCCCAACCATTAAAAAATAAATTTTAAGCTCTAAGTCTTAAATAAAAATCTTAAACCATAAACCTCAAACTCTAAAAAATACATCATACTCCTAATTCACTAAACCCTAATCCTAAACATTAATCTCAAACTCTAAACCTATTTTTCTAATGTGGGCCATACTGTTGCAACCGACACTGTTGATACTGCTGAGTCATCAGGTGATCATCAATCATAGAGGCATGTTGAGCTGGCAAAAACAGATGAGCTGGAAGAACCGGTTGTGAAAGTCCAGGAATTGTGCAGAGGGGAAGGGCAAAGGAGGGACCCAAAGGCTCTAACTGATTTTGTTTGCTACTGAGGGATTAGTTGATAAAACGAATGTCATGTACATAGTTTAGGCATGAAAAAACTCTGAAAATTTTCTTTTCTCTGAATCTAAATCTTGTCTTCTCCTTTAATTTTATTCACGGTATTTCCTTGCTAGTTTCCCTGTGAGTTGTTGAACGCAACAGTTTGGTGCTTTCATTGCTTACACCATAGTCAACAACTCTAATGCCATCAAATCTTTGCAGGACATTACCACCCGCCACGACCAAATTTTAACTACTCTGCAACAGTTTACCAAAATCCAGAGTTGTTAGAATAACACTACTCAATGAACACTCCAAGATATGGCTCAATAGATGACAACAATTTCATTAGCTCTGGGAATCACGGCTAGGGGTGTTCAAAAAAATCTGATCTGGTTATTCGTTGATTCGATATGAAATTCTGGATATTTGATCTGTTTTTTTATTTTTCGGATAATTTGGATCGGATATCCAAAAATTTCAGATCGGATACGGATAATGATTTTACATTCGGATCAGATATCCGATTATCCGATATCCGAAAATTCAATTTTTTTATAGGTATAAATCTTGTTATATTCGATATTTTTACTTGTTATATATGAAAAATTAAAATTTCTATGATACAAATATTGTTATATTCAATAATTTATTAATTTTTATATTCGAAAACCTAAAATTTTCATGGATAGAACCATTAAATTAAAAAAAAATAATCAAATAAATTCATAAATTTCGGATAGTCGGATATCCGAGTATTAGATCCGAAAATTTAGATATCCAAATTTTCGGATATTCGATTTTTTCGGATCGGATACGGATTGCAATTTTAGGTGATCTGATTTTTTCGGATATCCGAATTTTCGGATCGGATCGGATCCAATATCCGAAAATGAACACCCCTAATCACGGCTCAAACATCTCACGCTGGCATATCCGAAGCTGTTTTGAATCGCGACAAAGAAAAGTTAAAAGAGGAATCAGGGGATGTTTTCCTTTTGCACCACGACCGGCCTAGGTCGAGCTTCCAATTTTCACTGGCAAAGACCCTGAGTAATGGCTTGCCTCTGCAAACGATTTTTTTAATTCTACAACATCGAAGATCACCACAGTGGTACGATAGCATCCTTTCGGATGGAGGGGGCAACCAAAAAATGGTGTCGTTGGATGCAACGTCAACGATGGTTAGCCGGCTGGAATCATTTAGTCATGGCTATCCATCATCGCTTCTCCACCACGGAGATAGAGTCTCTAGAAGGCCAGTTAACGAAATTGATCCAAACATCGACATTGGAAGAATATCAACCGCGTTTTGAGGATATGGCCTTAAGAACGATGGCAAACTTTACTGAAGATTTTCCCACTCAGTGTTTTGTCTTCGGTTTGTGTCCTGACCTAAAACATGAGGTGCTAGCCCAGCGGCCCACTACCATGTCAGGCGTCTTATCTTTAGCAAGGTTCCATGCATAAAGCAAAGGATAATGAAACTAAGAAAATTAAAGGTCGTTCTATGGGGCCCAAGTTACCTCCCATCTTGCCCATTCCGTCCCAAACACCATCTGTGCCTAAAACCAGGTCCGGCCGACCCCGACCCACCGAATCTGCCTCTTATCGTGCTCACACTAATCTTTCTCGCCGATTGTCCGCCGCTGAAGATCAGGCATGCAGAGAGAAGGGCTATGTTATTATTGCGATGAGAAGTTTGTGCACGGTCACAAATGTAAGGAGCCGCGGCTATTTTTACTAGATGATGAAGCTATCGACTATACCAATGGTTTGAGGGAGCCGTTGGTTGAAAAGCACCATGAATGTCGGAATGTCACTGAAGAGGTTGCGTGTGAACCTTGTTTGGTGTCTTTCAATGTGTTGGCTGGTTGTGTCACTCCTAATACTCTCCGCGTTCAGGGTGAAATTCAGGGGCGAATTGTCAATATTCTCATTGATGTTGGCAGCACACATAATTTCGTGCAAGCAAGATCTACTAAATTTCTGGGTCTTCAAGTCTTGACTACTCCAAAACTTTAGGGTTTTAGTCGGTAATGGTGAGAGGTTGTGCAACGAGGGGTGTGTTCGCTATCTTCAACTCTGAATCCAGGGAACAGAGGTAAAGACTAATTTCTATGTTCTTTCTTTAGAGGGGACGGAAATGGTGTTGGGCGTCGCTTGGATGGCCACACTTGGCCCTGTCATAATGGAATTCACCAAATTACAATTTTAGTTTCGTCAAAATGGCACCGAGTATCTATGGAAAGGGAGGCGACCACCGAACCACAATTGGCTTGTTTGCAATCTCTGCGTCGAATCGTTGAAACAAAGGATGTGGCAGAGTATTTTGTTTACAGTGGGATGTGTCCTCCGAGACTGATGGGCTTGTTGTACACCATGAAATACAAGACTTCTTATCAGAATATGTCGATGTTTTCCAACCACCGACAGGATTGCCACCATCTCGAGCGCAAGACCATGTCATTCATTTGGATCATTCAAGCAAGCTGGTGAATGTGAAGCCCTACCGCTACCCTTATTACTAGAAGCAGGAAATTGAACGACATGTTCAACATTTGCTCGAACATCAGCTAATCTAGAAGAGTCACAACCCTTTTTCATCTACGGTTTTGTTGGTAAAATAAAGATGGCACATGGCACTTTTGCATTGATTACATGGCTTTGAATGTCATTACCATGAAGGACAAGTTCCCCATTCCAAATGCGAAAAAACTGTTCGATGAATTAGGAGGTTCACAGTTCTTTTCAAAGCTCGATTTATTGGCCAGCTACCATCAAATTCGAGTCCGGGAAGAGGATGTGCACAAAACTGCCTTTCACACACATGAAGGCCATTACAAATTTCTCGTAATGTCGTTCGGTCTCACCAGCGCCCCATCAACTTTTCGATCCACCATGAATGATGTGTTTTGATCTTATCTACACAAGTTTGTTTTGGTTTTTCTCGATGATATGCTAATCTACAGTCACACTTGGCAGGATCATCTTGTTCTTGTTCGATTTGTGTTACAAGAATTGAGAAGTAATGGGTTAGTGGCGAAACGAGCTAAATGTGCCTTTGGTCAGTCTCAAATTGAATACTCGGGCCATGTTGTTTCGATGGTTGGTTTGGTTGTGGACCCTGCAAAGGTAGAAGCCTTTTGGGCATGGCCACGACCTGCCACAATGAAGGAAGTCCAAGGATTCTTGGGTATTGCCGGGTACTATCATAAATTTATTACAGGTTTTACCACTCTTGCGGCTCCATTATCCGATCACTTACATAGAGGGGAGGTGTTCCACTAGTCTACCTCGGCTCAACATGCTTTCAATCAACTCAAACAATGGCTCTGTTCTGCTCCAGTCCCCGGTTTACCAAATTTCGATAAGGATTTTACGATGGAAACTGATGCATTAGGGGTTGGTATAGGGGCCGTTCTGCATCAAAGAGAGAAACCATTAGCGTTTTATAGTCAGAAATTGAGCCCTCGAATGCAGGGTGCCTCAACTTATCTCTGAGATATGTTTGCAATTACTCAGACGGTGGATAAATGGCGACAATATTTCTTGGGCCGACGATTCACCATTGTGACGGATCAATGGTCTCTTAGAGAACTCAACCAGCAGACAATACAAACCCCAAAACAATATAAATGGTTATCGAAACTGATCAAATTTGATTTCGATATCCGATATCGCCTAGGGAAACTTAATGTTGTAACGGATGCCTTGTCTCGAGAAGGAGACGTATCTTGTATGGTTTTGTCTCGACCACTTTTTGGAGTGTTAGAGGATATCAGGTTGGCCAGTGCCCACGATCCACATATTCAAGCTATACGCTAGCAACTTCAAGCTTCAGACTCTGCGTGCGTTGGTTATATTGAACAAGATGACATGTTGGTATTTCAAGAAAGGATCTTGGTGCCTGATGAAGTGGCCATTTGATCCTTGCTACTACGCGAGTTCCATGAATCCAAAATTGGAGGACATTCTGGCATTAAAAGAACCTATAGACGAATGGCTGCTAATATTTATTGGCGAACTATGAAGCTCGATGTCTGTAACTATGTGCGCAATTGCCAAGTATGACAACGAATGAAGAGTGAGAGTTTGCGGTCGGATGACCTTCTTCAACCCTTACCAATTCCCTCGCAGGTATTTGAGGATTTAGCTCTCAATTTTATAGTTGGATTGCCAAAGTCGAATGGTAAAGAATCTATTTTGGTGGTGGTCGATCCGCTTACAAAAAATGGCCACTTCTTTGCCCTTCCAAAGAAGTTTGATAGTAAACTAGTGGCCAAAGTTCTAGTCCAGGGAATTATTAAACTGCATGGAATTCCTAAGTCATTAGTGAGTGATCGGGAAATTTTTTTTATTAGCCTTGTGTAGATAGAAATGGCAAAATTGCAAGGCACTGAGTTGTGTATGAGTTCCTCTTATCACCTGCAATCGGATGGTCAAACGGAAGCTTTGAATCGTTGCTTAGAAATGTATTTACGGTGCATGGCTCTTGAAGATCCGAGTAAATGGGAGCAAATTTTACCTTGGGCGGAATATTGGTACAATACGGCTTAACAACAATCCGCAGGCATAACCCCTTTCAAAGCATTATATGGCCGTGAGCCCCCTACAATGGTGGATTATATTGAGGGCAGTGCTAAATCCGACCAGGTTCTTCGCAAGCTTCAAGAACGCAATGAGATACTGCGACTGCTGAAACACAATTTATGGCAAGCACAAGTTTGCATGAAGAATCAAGCAGATAGGAATCGCAGGGAACTTGAATTAGAAGTTGGAAGTTGGGCGTATGTTAAGTTGCAACCATATCGACAACTTTCGGTTCGCTTGCGAAAACCACAAAAACTTAGTCCACGTTTTTTGGCCCCTACCAAGTGGAGCAAAGGGTGGGTGTTGTAGCCTACAAACTGAAGCTGCCAGAAAACTCTTGGATTCATCCAGTTTTTCATATTTTGAAGCTGAAACCGTGTCGAGGACAACCTCTTCAGCAGATCACTCCCCTTCCCCTGCTGCATGACACTGCCATTGAGCCTGTCTCGATTGAGAACCTTGAGGACAAGGTTGCTTTGAAAGGAGGGGGTATTGTTGCAGCCAGCACTGTTGATACTGTTGAGTCATCAGGTGATCATCAATCAGAAGGGCATGCTGAGCTAGCAGAAACATATGAGCTGGAAGAGCCGGTTGAGAAAGTTCAGGAATTGCGTAGAGGAGGAAGGCAAAGGAGGGCCCCAAAGGCTCTAACTGATTTTGTTTGCTACTAAGGGAATAGCTGATAAAACGAATGACATGTAAATAGTTTAGGCATGAAAAAACTCTGAAAATTTTCTTTTCTCTGAATCTAAATTTTGTCTTCTCCTTTAATTCTATTCACATTATTTTCTTGCTAGTTTTCCTGTGAGTTGCTGAACGCAACACGTAAATAGGGAAAGAGAATTTCTATTCGAAATAAACATTAAAATTTTCAACAAAATCAGGCCGAATATGTAGGATTTTAAAAGAAAAACCTTTTTATTTCTTTTCAAAAGCTCCAAAT
Organism: Hibiscus tridactylites; assembly: GCA_958450335.1. Lineage (NCBI taxonomy): Eukaryota > Viridiplantae > Streptophyta > Magnoliopsida > Malvales > Malvaceae > Hibiscus > Hibiscus tridactylites. The sequence goes on from OY288269.1 coordinate 32,930,613, forward strand.
AAAATATATTCAATGTTGAATTCGATCGTCATTCAGGGGAAAAACATCAAGCTCCACATTAAAATGAAGCACAATAATTTGAATTTAAAAAAACATGGGAATTACGCATATAAAAGAAAGAGAGATTTACACATTAAATGTATACAGAATGAAACCATAAATAGTGTATATATGCGTGAAAATTCCGATGTAAACCATAAAAAAGAGAGATTTACACATTAAATGATGTATATATATATATATATATATATATATATAATCTCTGTCGTGTAACATATGATTTCTTTTGTATTGAACTTTGGTTTCATTTCTTTTTGTCTCTCTCTTCCCTGTATTCCCTCACATGCCAGCTACCTCTACACTATTCAAACAGTTCAAACAAATTCCCAATAGCTAAGGCTCCCATAGGTTGGTAGCCACTTGTTGTTTTCATACTTTATTTCCCATATGGCATGAAAACAAACCTAAAACACCTAATAATATGAAGTTTCTCATTTGAATCCCCAATAAACAATAACAAATATTCTAAGTTCCGAAACCCTAAAACTAAATCATCCTATTATTAGTATTTTTCAATCACGTCATTATGTTAATTAAAGTATTAAACCCTAACTCAAATATGAAATTGACACATAAATCAAAATTTAAACATATGTTAAACTTAAATTGTTCATGTCGTAGATGTAAATATATCCAAATTTTGATACACATGTTAAACATGTTTCGTATCATGTTTGAACTAATACATAGTGGCTAAGTTGACGAAATGAAATCATTGAAATGATAATAATAGTTTAAAGAGAATAGAAATTCTATACCTTTTTCAGTGACCCTATGCATGCCAACACTAAAAAAACGGTTAGGGTTTAGGATTAAAGTTTAAGGTTAGAGTTTATAGTTAGGGTTTAAAGAATTAGGGGTATGGTGTATTTTTTAGGGTTTATGATTTAAAATTTAGGTTAGAGCTGAAATTTTAATTTTTAGCTGGGGCATAAAAAGTGACACCGAAAAAGAACAAAGGATTTTACCCTTTTAAAGATTGGATTTGAACTTTTTGAGGTTTAAGGACCACCAGAAGCATTAACCAAAGATAAAAACAGAGGAAATTATATCAAAATGTACCTCATTAGCGGAGATATACCCATTTTGATCATTGTCAAAAACCTTGAAAGCCTCTTTAAGTTCTTCTTCTGCATCAGTTTCCTGGTTTTTGACCCAAAAAAAAGTTCACTCATCTTCAATTCTTTTGCATAAATGCTAAACTTATAACTTTTTTTTTAAACTTTTTACCTTCATTTTCTTGGCCATGAGGTTCAAGAACTCAGCAAACTCAATGGCTCCGTTGGCATCAGCATCAACATCAGTGAACATGTGGTGGAGCTCTTCCCCGGTGAGATTTTGATCCACTGATCTGATCACCATTGCCAATTCTTCCACAGTAATGCAACCTAATAATCATGCAATGAAAAAACACTAGAATTATGCATGACCATTCATTTTAAGCATTAAAGTACGAAAATAAAAGAAAACTAACCATCCACATATGTATCAAACAGACATAATGCGTCTTTGAATTCAACACTTGGAATATCTGCCATGCTTGTAAAATCAAAACTTGGCAAGTTTGAGAGAACACAAAGAGAGAAAGAGAGAGAGAGAGAGAGGAGTATGTGGTGCGCGCGCGTGTTGAGTATAGCTCAAGCTTAGCTGTGTTTATGTAGATTTCCAATGTATTCAATTGTTTACTCAAGAAATTATTTGTTAACTAAAAAAAGAAAGTAGTTTAATAATGCAAGTCAAATCAAGCTTATGACCTAAGTTGTTGGGACTCTACTTCTAAGGTTTGTCTCTGCTGACCTTTTTGCTTCTCCAAAAAGGACTTAAATTATATAATAGGTCTAATACACAGTTTGCCCTTTGAGTTATAGTATTTCCCCCAACTTTGCACCTTAGTTTTTCTCCTTCCGTTTTATCCCTCAACGTTAAGCTTTATTATAGGTTTTGTTCCCTTGAGCTAACAACCCGTAGAAAAAAAATTCAGCCAACAAGAAATGTCACATGGCATTTTTTACGATATATGTACTAGAAACTTATAAAAATTCATAATTTTTTTTGAAAAAATAAAAAATATATTTTAAAAAACATATAAAATTATGAAATATAATATATATATATATGTATTCTAAAAAATTATAAAAGTTCATATATATTTTTAAAATTCCTTAAAAGTATAAATAAAAAAAAACAACTAAAAATATATATAAACTTCAAATTACTTTAAAATTAAAATTTAGTCAGATTTTATTTCATTTTTCGTTATTATATTTTTTGTCAAGTCATTACATTTAAGGGTAAACAACACCACATACCACTCAATTATGACCGTTGACGCGAAAATGCCACCGAACTTTAAAAAAGTTCAAAACTAACTCATAACTTTAGTTTGTGATTAGAAAATACCACATCATCGTTAACTCTTAACACATCTGTTAAGTCAAAACAACGCCGTTTTGGTGCGGCTGTTTTGAAGCCTAATTTTGCCCAAAACAAACGTCTTTGTGCTGGAGGAAAAATATTAAAATCATGCGCTTAAAAGGGTTTAAACCCATGACCTTCAAATATAAGGGCTAAGCCTTAACCACTAAACCAACATAATATTATATAATATTTTATCAAAAATATTATATATCTCAAACTACTTGGGATTAATTCAAATTATTTTATGAAATAAATAATACTATAAATGTATAATATTAAGAATATAAATATATTATTTTAAAAAAATATTCATTAAAATAATATATTTACTAAACTAAAATATTTATATTACAAATAATATATAAAAAAACTCAAACCCTAAACCTCAAACCATAAGGTGTATGATTTGAGGTCTGGGCTTTTTAGTTTAAAGTTTAAGATTTAGGGTTTAGAGTTTTTATATATTATTATAATATATATATATATATTATTTTTATGAATATTTTTATTTTTTTAAAAATATTATATTTATATTATAAATATTATATAAAAAATAAAAACAATTGACTTTTATTTATATATATGATATATATATATATACAAATAATATATTTTATATTATTTATATATTAATATTATTTATAGTGTTATTTATTTCATAAAATAATTTGAATTAATCTCAAGTAGTTTGAGATATATAATATTTATGGTAAAACATTACATAATTTCAAGTTGGTTTACTTGTTAAAGTTTAGCCTTTATAATTGTAAGTCTTGGGTTTAAACCCCTCGAAGCTCATGGTTTTAATTATTTTTCCTCCAACAAAACGACGTCATTTTGGGCTAAATTATGGTTTAAAAACGTCGTTTTTACTTAACGAGGGTGTTAAGAGTTAACGGCGAGTCAACGATTATAGCTGAATGGTACGTGGTGTAGATTACCCTAAATTTAAACATTGTTGTTGATAATAAAAGTAGAATGGCGGTAGTCACGACATTTAGACGATTCACTCCTTATGATTTGAGTTGAGAGTCGCAATCAACATTGGTCGTGAAGAATACGTTAAAGAGAGAAAGAGAGAGATCTCGATATTCTGATTTCACTAAGCCATATTTCATCATTGGGGGAGGGGATGATGGTCTTCCCTCAAATATATCGAGGGAGGTTTGACGAGCTTGTCAAGTATTTACTTTTTAGGATATCATGGATGCAATGGTATAACCATGGATGTCAATTTATAGGCTTAACTGGTAGATCAAAATAAAAAACTTGATATGTATCTTATTAGGAGCACTTAGCTATCAGTTTATACTCATTATGGGTATAGTCGAAAGGGGTGTTGGTGGAGAGGTATTCTGGGGGATTTGGTAGGTGGAGATATATAATGTGGATGGATCATTACGAAGAAAAAAAATAGGTTATCCCAAAATTGAGAGAGTGTCAAAAAGTGGAATGAACCGACGATCTTGTAAGAGTCCATTGTGTTGAATGTGGAGGTAACTTGACACTCTTGTAAAAAAAATTAATATACTGGAGCGGAGATAATTCAACTCTCTTTTATTTAAGTGTTACATTTTATTTGTTAGGATGGGAATGCCACTAATCACCGTGACAAATATATTTCAAGGCTGGATATGCGAAGTATCTCAAAGTTCTTTTTATCAAAATTTGGTTAAGCTAATACATTTAGGTGTTTTGACCCAAAATTCAATAGAATTAATGTGTTACCTTTTATGAAAAATGTGATTGTTTCAATGCCCTTGAAGGTGAAAAATCGTAGTGTCGTAAGTTGCTTTAGTGACGTCGGCCTTTTAGGCATAATCCAACTGTCTCAAAGCTCTTTTAAGGTGGTGAATAATAGTACTATGTATTGAGAAGTGGTAGGTTCATTATGCTTGTATGATTAAATCTTATGAAAATGATGAATGCCCGACTTTTTGGGTTAATGACATGAAATATGTGTAAGCATTTTGTGGACGTATTTCAACGCTAGTGATTTGGCGGAGGGTTTTTCATTTTTTTGAGGATCGTTTTGTGAACAACAAGTTGGTCAGGTCCTTCGATCAATGTTTAGATACAAGGTGCTCCTTGTGGAGCTTATTATTGTAGAGTAATTGTCAGTGGAGGTGTCGTTACGTTGTTCATTATGGAATATAGGTATCTAAAAGACTACAAGTACAATGGAGGTTCTCGAAACTCGATGTGGTGTGTTTTTCTTGTGACACGAAGGCATCTTGAAACTGTCAACACGTATGATCACTTCCTCGTCCTCCTCGATTCATATGTTGTGTATATGGGCGTTGATTAGACATATCTTACCTCGAATTCTCACTAGACCTCCATGTAGAAACTTGCGCTAAATTAGCAATAAGAAGTAGGTCATTCAAAGAATTAAATCCAACTTGTTCTCCCTCAACATCAACGAGAATTATTGTAACACCATCAATAATGAATGGTTTCATGACTACAAGTTATCAAATCCATAAACGGTTTATACTCAATAGGTAACCCGTTTAAAGTAGTAGCATTATGCTCAATTTTAGTAACAAGATTGCCACTGACAGCCATCAAATCATATACCTCTTTTGATTTGAGATATATAAGTCCTCATACTCAAATCACCTTTACACAAAGATCTCAACATATAGTACAAATTCATAACTGTAATTGTTGATGTACTCGAGAATAACTTGTTCACCATCTTCCAAACAACCATATACATCTTGACACCAACAAACCGAGGTAGCAAAAGAGCTACAAGGTGAGAGTGATGTCTTGAAATATGTAAACCTCAAAATCCTAATTTCAACTTCATCGCAATTATTAGAAACAAGTGAGGATGTTAGTGTGTAAGGTTTTATGGGGATCTGCTCCACTTCGCTCCCAATTGGGCGGGGATGTTTACAAGTTTCGTGGGTAGTGGAGTGGAGATAGGGACAAAATTATACCCATTGTTGGTGGTGGTGTAGACATGACTAAGATCTTGTACTCACCCCATCCTTTCTCGTCCCGCATAGTATACATAATAAGCATATTTAAAAAAATTAATTTTGATAACACTTAACTCGCAATCAATGTTATTCTAAAAAGATAAGAGTACTCACAGACCATGTTTTCTCAATTCTTACTTAATTTTAGGAAACTATCAGTCATTGCCACTTCAATCTCTCACTTTTAACCTATGCTGAAAATATATACTAATTAAAAGGGCGTGTCGACTTATTATATTTTTAAATCTGTGACAATTGTGTTAGGAAATGATTATAGTAAAATAAATGGATTAACACTGAAAAGTATAAAATAATAAATGGAAAAAATTGGAATTGATGTTACTGCATTATGGTAGTCCACTTGCTCAGAAGCGAATTGTCCCCGACTGGTATAATCGCTAAAATGGGCGAATGTCTCCCAAGGTTCACATAGTACTTCCTATTTTTTACACTCGGAAAGGAAGTTAGTTTGCTTTTTTCAATATGGGGAAAGTAAACTACAAAAATAGAAATGAAAAGGATCAAAAATCAAGGTTGCTCATTACTTGAATAAAAGAAATATGGGTAGGAAGAAGGAGAAATGTTTTAGTGTCTTTTAGAATGAAAGATTGCATTTTTTATATAGGAAATACATTGGGGCATAATAGTCTAAAAGGGTGATATGTCATGGTAAGATTGTGTCTCACTCCATAAGTACTCAAAGTATTGGCAATCAATTTGTTGTCAAACTGTTTGCCCTTAGTGTCTTTTAGAATGAAAGATTGCATTCTTTATATAGGAAATACATTGTGGCATAATAGTCTAAAAGGGTGATATGTCATGGCAAGATTGTGTCTCACTCCATAAGTACTCAAAGTGTTGGCAATCAATTTGTTGTCAAACTATTTGCCCTCATCACTAATGATTTCTCGAGGTGCACCAAACCTTGTAAATATGTTCTTATGAAGAAACTACAAAACTTATTTGGAGTCGTTTTTAGGCCTTTTAGCGACTTCAACTCATTTAGAGACGTAATCGACAACCAATAAAATGTAGAAATTCCTAAAAGATGGTGGGAAGGGTCTCATAACATCGATGCCCCACACATCAAAAAGTTATACCTCCAGTATGTTTTCCAGTGGCTTTTTATGCCCTTAGTGATATTATCCGTTCATTGGCATCGACCACAACCCTTGTAAAACTCTTGAACATCTTTGAAGCGAGCTGGCCAATAAAATGTCAACCAAAAGGTGTTGAGTGGAAATGAAATAACACATCTTGTTGCTCTTCTTCAGGCACATGCCACTAAATGATATGATCTACACATAGCTTGAATAAACATGGCTCTTCCCAATGAAAATGTCTTACATCATGTAACAACTTTCTTCTTTCACTGGTAATTAAGATTATGAGTCAAATACTATTAACCAAGTAGTTAACTATGTCAGCGTACCAAAGATTTGTTGTGGCAAAGAAAAATTCTTCATCAGGAAATTCATTTGTAATAACTCGTTCATTTTCAATCTTATTTCCATCTTCTAACCTAGAGAGATGATTTGCTACATGATTCTTGGTGCCTTTTCTCTTTTTAATTTCCAGGTCAAACTCTTATAGAAGAAGTATCTTCTGAAAAATATAGATTTGAGGTAGAGAAAATCGTTCTCTATTTCATGATTTTTATTGATATGAATAGCACATATTTATAGTATACAAAAGTATTTAATCTAGAAAGAATTGCATAAAATCAATAGCTAAATTTGCACCTAATTATTGATAAATCTTTAAATTTTAGCTGCTAGAAATTCGGACATGTAATTCCAAAACTTTCATCAATCTACAATCTACACTCCCCATCAAGCTGGTGAGTAAACATAGTACATCACCAGCTTGGATCATGGATGTGATTGCATTCTTTGTGGGAGAAAATTTCCTCCATTGATGACCTTCTCTGAGATTTTGCATTCAAATGCAAAAAATTCAGCAATATCTTTTTTTTGCTAAAAAAATTTTCTTTGACAACAACTCATTGCATGTGTTGTTTATTAGAGAAAAATATTCCTTTTTTAGAGTCATTGATTTAAATAGTTAGGATAACACCATGTTGTTCTTGCGCAACCATTGTTGATAAAATATAGCTTCTTTTGATGGTTTCTACATCTCTTTCCAGTTGTTGTTGTTGGTTTCTACACTCCTCTTGAGATGTCTCCCATTATAATACCCCGAATGATACCTTAAAAGTATTAAGGTCTTGATACTTAGTTTAGCAAATCAACTTAGACATAATCCTAAGTTAATTAAGGTAGCTAGTGACTTAAATAAGAAGGAAATGGAAACTAGTGGTCCAATTAAGATGACTAAAGTGAATGAATTAATAAGTATAAGGTAATTCATGTAAAATCCTAGATAATTTAATACCTTGCCACATGTTAGTTAATTAGAGATAACATGCATCTCTCCCACCTTCCACTCGACATGTTGAAGGAAACAAAGATGACAATATTGTGTCATCTTCTCCAATTTCTCATGCCTTGATCGATTAGAAGAGAGAGATGAGAGCATTTATCCATGGATAATGAAGGAAATTAAGCTTGAATTAGGCCCTTGGGTAGGAATCATGAAAGTAATGTAAGCCTTTTTCTTCATTATTCTATTCGAAATTCTGAGATGGGGATTAAATTGATTTGTTTGTTAATTCATGGAATTAGATTGTTGCATGTGTGTATACATGAATTAGATCATGATATAGATGACACGCTTGCTGGAAATTAAGATGTATATATTGAATATGATGTAATCAAGGATCCAAAATGCAAGATCAATGAAATTTAGGTGCCGAATCTTAAAGGAATTAAACGATAATTGAATTAAGGACTTGATTGAAAGAATAAGTGAAATTGGTGACCAAATTAAAATGACTAAACCGAATAATTAAGGAAATATAAGGAATGCATGATAATTTTTCTAAAACCCCAAAATTGCCCTTGATTAAATTAAGATTAATAGCTAAGTAAGGGATAATATGGTAAATGCTTAATTCCACTAAGTTAACCCCTACAACACCATCATCTTCTTCATTTCAATTCTGTCGAATTGAAGAAAGAAAAAGGAGAGAGAGAGAGAGAGAGAGAGAGAGAGAGTGTTGAGAGGAACACCATTGATAAGAATGAATTGAGCTTTCATGCTCTCTAATTTGCCATAAGAATTTATTTGGCAAAGCAATGTAAGCTTCCAACCTTCTCATTCTATTCTATTTGAATATGTAGTTAGATTAGTAAAATTGAATTGTTGCTGTTTTTATTGAATTAATTCATGTTGATAGCTTGCATGATACTAGAATTAGATGGTAACTATGTTAGATTAAGTTTATATAACTAGGAAATTTGTTGGAATTGAGTAAACTATGGGTTATAACATTGAAAGTGATAACCGAGTGTATTATAGACTCTTGTGGCTAAATTGAGAAAATTGAGAAAGATAAGTATTGAACTGGAAAAACTGATGTAGGACAAAAATTGTTAGAAATTAATTTTACCAGTGAATTGAAGTGATAAACAAGTGAAATTGCTATTAAATTGATGAAATTTGACCTTAGAGTGAAACTGGTCACATAGAATGCTTAACTGATAAAACTAAAGGATTGTTTTGAACAAATTGGTAAATTCAGGATTGAATTGGATAATTTTAAGGGCTGGTAATGTTAGTTAAAATCAAGGGAGTTACTAGAATGAGTACTAGATAAACTGAATAGCATGAATTGTGGCTGAATAAGTTGTCTAGATGTGTTCATTGACATAATAATTAAATCTGGACTAATCTGGAAAATCTATTATGTTGAGGACTTAACTGGATTTATTAAGGGCTAATCTTGATATGAAAATATAGGGAAAAACAGGGAAAACTATGGTAAAAAGTACTAAAATGAACTACTATGGGACCTAGGTTAAACATCTCACTAAAGTGGACTTAGAAACAATCCGACAGTTTCAAAACTGTAAAATTGACCCGACTTTAATTAATAAACTGTATTGATCTAGAAAGGATAAAAATATGAGACTTATATGGTTAGATAGATAATTCAATTAGCTTTCTAGTGGTATAAACTAATTGAAATTGAAACATGTAGATTGAAAGATATAAACAGATTAGTGAAGGGTGTACCATCTGACAATGGTAAAAACAGTTTAGTATAATAGTACAAATGTGCTTGAATATATGGCTTATATTGATAAATTGAGTTCTAATGATATTCCCCTTGTTTTATGCGTGTCTTGTTAGACAAGAAGAGGATTTGGTGAAGGCTCTAGAGCTAGCCATACAAGGGATAAGCAATAGAGGATAACTATCCAAGTTTATGCTAGCTTGGGAGTATTGTGAGTATAGTTTCCTTTAGGGTTGGGACTTAGGTCCTAACCACCCTGCAGGTCTACCTTATTGTTTATTGACTATGCCATGAAATGAACATAATCTATATTTGGTAAGCTAACTTAAGGGAAGAATGGATTAAAGGGAAAATTGGTAACTAGATTGAAATTGATACATGATAACTAATGAATTAAAAGCATGATAATTCTTGCATGAACAATCTGCCTTGTGTTTGTTGCTGTTTGAATAGATTGGTATGATCCTTGCTTGATGCTTATTGATGCTTGTTGATGTTGAATGAAAGTATGTTTGGAAATTCATGTCACGAAACCTTGTAAAATGATCTAGGATTCATATAACCTAGAGACTTGAAATAAACTTGTTCTTGCCATGTTTGATGCTTAATCACTCGTTGTGTGATTGCTTGAAATTATAAGACTTAATAAGCACTTGGTTTCTGGTTGGTCGTAGGAAGAACGACATGCCTTAGAGTCTAAAGCTTGTCTTGTTAGGTAGTTTATGTACCATCTTGTTGGGTGGTTATTCATCTTCTTGTTAGATACCTTGGGTATCATCTTGCTAGGTACTTTGTGTACCATTTTGTGTGGTATAGTGGACACCTTCTTGTTAGACACTTTGTGTATCATCTTGTAGGTACTTTTTGTACCATCTTGTGACTCGATTACCTAGTCCTACTATCTACCAAGGCAAAACAAAGTTAATAAGCTTGAAATAAGACATGCTAACATGAATAACGAATGAGTAACATGACACTTGCTATTGAGCTTCCAAGAAAATGAAATTATATGATTGAATTGATGTAATTGTCATCTTAGATTGCTCATTATTTGAAGGATAAGCTATATGGTAAAATGGACCCTACTCGAATGAGTCAAGCTGATTTTTTGCTGGAATTGTTTGATACATGTCTACTATTGCTTGTTGACTTTACCTAATGCTTGTGTATGAATTCTTGCTTGGTTAGTATGATATAATACCTTGAATGTAATTGATTGATCTTGTTAAGTTGGACCATTCGAATAGATTATGGATAATAATCTAAAACATGCTAAAAGAATGGATTAAGACCTAGCTAAATAGAACTTGAAATTGTTACTTGCTTGGCTTACTTGATTGCTTGATTTGTTGAATTGCGTAATCTGCTTAAATTTCCTGATTTGCTTGGCTTGTTGGATTTTCTTGGTTTACTAGATTGTTTGGCTTGTTTGGTTGTATTATCCTAGAAATTAATCTAGTTCTTGTGAAACTAGGACCATATCTTCGAGTCTACCTAATTTGAATGAAAATTGGACTCTAAATACTTGGATCTAATCTAAAGGAAATATATATAGAATAATGTTATATAAGATAAGCCACCTTGAGGTCAATCGAATAAGACTAGAGTTTAAGTTGTTGACTAATGCGATATGAAATGATCTAGATTTAGTTAAAGGGGCTTTTAACTTGTTAAATCAAGGGATTCAAATGAACCATAACAGGACATAGCAACTTGATTGCTGGGCCTTGAGGTTTTTGTTATATAATAAATTTGGATTAATGAATGACATATATGCTTAATGTGTTTAATGGTAAACTTGTTAATCAACTTGATAATGACAACGAATTATGTGGTAAACTTGTTAAACAACCTTGATAATGAAAATGGATAGGTAAATTGGACTGACTAGATTAATAGGAATATGAATATATGATGAATGATAAGGATAGAAGCATGGTCTAATTGAATAATGAAGATGAAATCAAGCTTAGTGAAATCTTCCCAGAATACTCGGTTCTGGACAACCACTTGAAAATTCACCATAAATTGTGTAGGTCTAATTAAGAGCTGAAATTTGTATAGAATGAACCTTAGTCAGTTTATTTTCATTAGAAGAAAATAGAGTTGAATTCCGATTTGTGAGCTAAAATCTGGAAATGGAAATCTCCAGGTAGTGCAATCTGTCTAGAAATGTAATTGCCTTACCTTTGAATTAAAAACTATATTAATTGGAAAAGCATTAAAATGAAAGGTCTAAATGGATGTAAGGAGGGTTAAATAAGCTTTCTAACGATATAAATGGTTTGGAATTCCGACGTACAAAATAAAATTTGTAAGTGTTTAGGCGACCAAGGCTCATACTGGCTGGTATTAGTAGTATTGATGTTTTAGACAGTTTTGTAAAATGTTTTGGAAATAGTTTGGGACAGTAGTTAATGCCCCATTTTAAATGAATAAAAGGATAAACAACGGAATCATATAGGTTAATCTATAAAAATGAATGTGTTTTCAGATTTATGTAAGTTAAGTACTAGTAATGTTACCATGATTGAATGATTAAGTGAATGTTATTAGAGTAGTGAATTTTAGCATGAATTACTACATAACTTAAGAACATGAAAGGAACCTAAGAGATTAAATGTAACTAAGTGATCAATTGGGCAATTTAAGTTGTATATAACTTGATTGAGTTGAGTACAAAGGTTCTTACTATTTAAACAACCCATCAAATGAATTAAAGAACCCTATTGGAAAATCATGCTTAGATGATCATTTTAGGTAATCAAGACTAGAAGTTTAATGAGAATGAGTCTTGCTTGTATAAATGCTATTTTGAATGTTTCTTGTCTTGGAAGTAAGTCATTCGAAAGACCTTGGAGTCTTAATTGGAAAAACTAATTCGGTTTAAGTGGGCAATGTGAGTCTTTGTAATGGACCTTGAATCTAAAACATTGAATTTACTTGATTTATGTCTAATTCCTTGTGGTATCTAGCTTGTTTGAATTATAGTACTTGAGCCTTGATTTGATTAGGAATTTGAATAGGCTTAGTAACTAGATAGGTTGGGTTACTTGGATAACTTGACCTTGTTAAGCAATGATTAAACATGTAAAAACATGATATAGCATTGTAATGAACTTAGTGGCATATGATGTATATAAGTAATGGTCATTGTAAATACTATATCTTTGTCTTGCAAAAGAATGGACTGAAATTATATAAATAAGTGCGTTAAGTTATGAATCTAGTGATCATTGTGACTGTATCTAATGGATGATTAAACTTAAATTCTGTCTAATCCTAGTAAGTAATGATACATAGATAACTTGATTCTAGCTAATGAATGAGTCAGAAGACTTTAGGTAATAAATGAATAGTCAAATGAATCTTAAATGTTGCAATGAATTGATTTGATAACTTGCTAGCTAAAGTACTTATCCAATAGGGATAAGCTAAGTAGAAAAAAAAATTTTGGCTAAAAAATTTCTTGTTTCTTTGTTCCGTTTTCTCATTGTAACGCTCCTCGCTCCTAACCCGGGTGAGGGGTGTTACACCCAGCTTCCATCTGCCATCTTGAGATGTCTCCAACTTTCCTTTACCATTCACGGTCTAGGAGTAGTTGTTGTCGTTCAACTTATGGTATATTTGAGATGGTTGATGTATTAGTTCGAATATCAGAACTGGAAAAAGCAGTTCCTGACTGAAATTTCTTATGCGAAAGGTGTAGGCATAGCCGAGTTGTTTTCATACTTTCCTAGCTGAAATATGTCACCATTGGACAGTGATCACATGAATCTACACTCCCCCTCAAGTTAGTAGGTACACTTAGTAATGTCCCAGCTTCGATATTTGATGTAGAGTCCCTAAAAAACATTATCTAGTTTTTCTTAAGCCTAACTAGCACATCTTCTTCCATCTTCTACAATGGATGGCGAAGATTGAACTTGATAGTTTTTAAGGCCAAACTATAACCTTCCCCTATCTTTTACAATGGATGGCTAAGATAGAACCATTTGAAAAAACACTACCATACATCTTTATGGGATTTTCAAACTTTCCTAGCTTGGATACCATGTTGAAAAATAGAGATTTGAAGTAAAAAAAATTGTTCTCTATTTCCTAATTTTTATTGATAAGAATAGTACATATTTATTGTATACAAAAGTACCTAATCTATGAAAAATTACATAAAATCAGTAGTTAAATCTATACCTAATTATTGATAAATCCCTAAATTTTAATTGCTAGAAATCAGGAATTATAATTCCCTAACTTTCACCAATCTACAATCTACAATATCAACCAAATAAGTCTAGTTTTTTCATCTTTTTTAGAAATCAAGTATTTAATGATCGAACGATTGATATGAACAATTACCTTAGCCTATCAAGTTCGACCTAAATTTATTAAAGATAAAAGATACATCTTGGAACGTTTTTAGTGCTAGTATAATTCAATTGTGCATCAATAAGAGTACAACTAACATAGTAAATCAAATGAATTTTTTTCTCGTCTTTGACCAAAAACAACTCCCACAACAAAGTCACTTGCATCGCACATCAACTTGAACATACCTGTCCAATTAGGGGGAGAAATATTGCTGTCAAGATTAGTTTCTTCTTCTTCTTCTTCTTCTTCTTCTTCAATCCATTAAATGCTAGATGACAAGATTCATCAAATTTAAAAAATTGTTTTGCTCTAGAAAAATACAAAGATGCTGGAGATTTTTGATAAGTGTTTAATATACCTCCCCATAGAAACTAGCATTTGTTGTAACACCCTTGACCCGACCTAGGCGCTAGGCCGAATCGAGCAAGCTACATTAGGTTTGTCGTAGCAAACCTGAACCGAATATCTCGAATTAGGTCCATTTTTATTTTATCTTATCTAGATGCATCGTTAGAAACTATAATGTTCCAATTGTACGAATTTGCAATTTAAGGACCAAATTACAAATCTGGAAAATTACAAGGACTTACTTAGATTTAAGGTTAACTATCCTTAATTAATCATGTTTCATGCTTATAGTTTTGATTTTGGCTAAAACAGATCGATCGAACGCATACAATTTGTATACATACAAATCATAGACAAAAATTGAAGAATCTCAAATTACAGTAGCCAAATAATTAACATAACAACCTTCGATATCGGTACACGGGGTACCATACCGATACCTGGCTTCATAACAAGTGTTGTACTGGTACAAATATATGCATACCGATACCAGGTCAAAATACACATGACCCGTACCGATAAAGCTAATGAGCGTATCAGTACCCAGGCTTAATTGGCCAAAACTCAAACTCGAGTAACCAAAACCCATATAGATACACTCTCTTGTGTATCGGTGCACATGCTAAATTCCCACTTCTCATACCTGATTTAGGTCTCGTGTACCGATACAAAGTTTAATGCATTGTTCAATGTGAAAGAGTGGCATCACTAAGCACTAAGCATATGTTTGCTTACACTCTCATTCTTCTTTGCAAAAAATTTAGGATTGTAGGAGCATTGGAGCGAGGGCATCCTAGGACCTCATTTGATACCAAGTATGATTTAGCTTTAAGCTTTTAGTAATAAAGCAATTTGTTGTCCAAGTTTGGAGATTTGTATTTTGTTGGTTGTTGGATTGTTGTTCTCATTTGTGATATGTGTTGACAGATTTTATGTTTGGTTGCTATTTCCAGTATGTTGGTTGAAATGTTTAGGGATCATGCCTATAGTTTACACTTGTGCACATATTTGATGGTTTGGTTTGTTGTAAGTGAATGCCAATTATGCTAAATGTGTTTAGTATGCATGCTACGATGTATGGGTCAAGTTTTATTGATTTACAGGTCAAAAATCAGATAAAATGGGCATTACGAGTCTCTGGGTACCGATACGGTGCTCATAGTATCAATACGCGGGGCCTGAATATGGCTATAACATTTAGAAATTTGGTCTGAGTACCGATACATGAGCAAGTGTATCGGTACGGGCTTTTGCTACTAGAATTTAGGATTTTTGCCATTTAAGCCTAGATACCGATACTCGGGCAATCGTATTGGTACATGCCTTGAGATTTATAACTTGCGTATCGGTACACGTGTTTTGGTATTGGTACAACCCTTAGGTATAAGCTCGGTATCGGTACAGTATATCGGGTACCGATAGCAAGTTCATTATGTCAGTTGATGAGATGTTGTGGTTTGAGATTCTTCCATTTTAGTCCTTGTTTTGTATGTATGTTTATTGAATGTGTTCAAAGATCCGTTTTAGCTGAAAATGGACATGTATGTACGTAACCTGACCAATTGAGGATTGGTAACACCAAATGCAAGTATGTCCTCATAATTTTCTAGATTTGCAATTTGGTCCCTCAAGCGCATGTACACACAATTTAGACATCAATTTGATGTTCGATTCAGATGAGAATTTAATCACTGCCAGTTTGTATGCTATAGGCTCTAAGGATGCATCTGGACAAGATGTATAAAAATGGAACCAATTCGAGATATTTGGTTCAGGTTTGCTACAGGAAACCTAATGTAGCTTACTCGATTCCGCCTAACGCCTAGGCCAGGTTAAGGGGGTTACATAACTTCTTGTGAATGTTGAATTACTGATATTGAACCCCCACAAGTTAATATTTTAATATTTATTTATTTAATGCATATGAAATGTATGCAACGAAAAAAATGTGATGATGAACAAATAACAAATAGTAATGGAGGAAAGAAATAAATACTTCAATTTTTCATAAAAAACAAACCAAAAATAAAAAATGTCTGCAAATAGTGTTGGTTCATCAAATATCCTCCTAAAAACCTCCATCTAAAAATAAAGAAGTCTATCGTATCGAAGAAAAAATATTAAAATATTAGCTAACTCTGACTCCTAGCTTCTTGATATCATCCAAGAAACAAGTTAGCTCCTTCTCACAACGCGATAGAGAGCCAACTTTGAGCTTCAAAACATCAGCTTCATCAGCCAGATCAGAAATATTCTCGACTACCTTCCATACATGGTTACTGGCTCTAATCATCTTGTCATCTCTCCTTTCGACTTTGCCCCTCATAATCCTCAATTTCAAGTCCCATTGACCATTTTAGCTTTGGCAACATTGTAGAGATCAACAACAAGTTGCTCGTACTCTTGTAGAGAATTCTCAAGTGCCACCACTAAATTTCTATAGCTTTGGTTCTCTTCTTGAGCAACCTTCAACTTCTTGGATGCACCTTGATATTGATTACGCGAGGAAAGCTCCAATTCTGACACAATAACCTTCATTTCTTGATTCTCTACTTGACTTTTTACAATATCATTCCATGTAGAGTCGGAAAGCTCCTACAATTTTCACATATCTTGCGAAAGATACTTGAACTCTTTATCCATTTCTAAAAACTGCTTATTATATTGCCCAACTACCATTTCTTGTTTCCTAAGCTGACGTTCTCGTTCTTGGGAAGTTTTTCACAACTCGGCAATTCTTAGCTTTCCTCGGATTTTATGATACGAAGCTTGCATAACCGTAAGGTCTTCACTTAGTTGATCTCTCTCTTTTGTCATCTAGCTTAACATTTTATGGTAACCAGTAGCATCCAAGTCAGAGTCACAATTTTTTGCTTCTAGCTCGGTAATTCTCTTTTACGGCTCAAAATTTTCAGCCTCACACTCACAATGTACTATTTTGGATTTAGACGATGCTACCTTTAAATGCTTCTCAACTAATAGAACATTTCATTGGTCAGGTAAAGGGATAGTAGCATACCCCCATCTAGTCCTTTAAGCCTCATAATCTAGAGTGAACATGGGTCGAGATGTTTCTATTTTCATTCGACAGGGTTGGGTCCAAGCCTTTTGAATTTTTTTGACTCTTATCTAGAAATCAACTTTGTAAGAGAAGTCAGCCAGAGCTAAACTGGTAGTTACTGGGACAAATTGCACCGATCCATATTGTCGTTGAACCTTTAAAGGGGTGTAACCAATATCACCCTAAATCCTAGACAAAGGCACCCAATCGTATTCACTACACTTGTATAGTTTGTCTAAGCGAGGTAGCCGAAGAACATACCACTTAACATCTTCATCTCTAAGATTATGAAGAATCGTGATCCACTTTTCTTTTGTAAAGCTAGGCAATTTCTTTTCCAAGAACTCTTTCAACAGTGAATGTTTATCTATGAGCGCATGAAGAGTGGGATTTGGCTTCTCTTTATAGTAACTGTGAAGCCACACTGTGAGTAGTTAAGAACAACCGATAAAGGGCCCTCCTCTCCTTTTCGACAAGCACTCAAGAATCTAAAAGTCTCCTTCAAAATGGTTGGTGCTGGATTAACTTCCATCAGATGACCAAACAAATCAACAACATCCACCTCAATGTAGAAAAGAGATTTTGAAAAGATCACTAGCCCATAAATGAAAACAACAAGAATGTCTAAACTACATTCGGTTGAGACCAAAATAAACCACAAGGTTATTCCAAGTGATGCCCTCACCATTACCTTTTTGAGGAAGAAAGTAAAATAAAAACACAAGTAAATGGAAAGGAAGTGATCAGATTGATAGAGAGTATAGGGTTATGCTACTGCTTAGTGTGAAACTGCGTTGAATAGGACAAGTCGTTTTGCGCTGCTAGACTCTGCTGCCTCGGCAGTGGATGGCAGGTAGACTGCTGAGACCCTCTCGCTGCCTCGGCAAGGGAATGGAACTGTGTCTCAGCGGAAAACTCGGCAGAATTACAAGGCTCAACAGAACGCTTTGAAAGTGACTCCGCTTATGTCTAAGTCAGAGTTCTGTTGATGCCCACTACAAATAATACCAGTCACGACGTGAATCGTGCAAAGACAACAATATTGATTCATCCTCTTTTAGCTGCCTTAAACCCTAAACCTATGTCTAGGCTGAATTGATCGCACCGTCTATAGATGAAATCGTACTTACTCCTTTCGTGAGTTCGACTCTCTCGATACCGAACAAATGGATAGAATTCAACTAATATTTCGCCTTAATTGAAAGCTATGAAAAACATGAAATAAGTAAAACTTTTAATTTTATTTGAAAAAAAACTTGAAATCCTAAACAACCGTTCTCACAACTAATTACAACATAACCCAAACGCAAGGAGAAATTTAGAACTTGTCGGCGGCAAGAAAACCTAAACTATGCCTAGGAAAACCCTCGTTGTTTTGAAATATAGGCACTAGTTAGGTCTAGCCCTTCTTGAAGTAGAAGTCTTTAAAGTGGCGTTTTACATTAAATGTGGCTTTAAACTCTGACTTCTTTGAGTTGAGCGCGGACTTTATCACGTTGCCTTGCTCCACAAGTAATCTCGAGATTCTTCTTCGCCAGCTCTGGCCACTACTATAGACGTCAGAAAATTGAGTGGACGACATCGATAGAATAAGGATTTTCTACTCTACAGATTGCACTTCGGTTCTCCAACTCCATAGTCTACTGTGTTGGGCGGCAAGGTGGGCAGCGGGAACTACTCGGCAACTACTGTCTCTGTCTGGAACTACATTAGTACAGCTTCTTGGTCTGCTGCCTCAACATCACGTCCTCAGCTCCTCTTTCCCTCTGTCAGCCTCTAGTACCTGAAACTAAAACTAAGTTAAAACATTAACTTTTCTTCACCAAATAAAAGATAATCACTAAGAACATGGCAACGTAGAGAAATGCTGTAAAATGCAATGCATGGTCCTAATTATGCCTAAAATGCACTAAAAAAGCAACAATAATATGAGATGGAATGTGCATGAAATATAGAACTTGTGGACACTTTACGCACCCTTAAACTCAAACTATTACTTGTCCTCAAGCAACACAACCTAAACATACTTGCCCTTATATTATCAAGAAAGAAAAAATTGTTTTCAACTTGATTTAGTACCTCAAGGCCATGTCACCTATATTAGATTAGTGATGGGAACATAGCACGAAAATATTTCAGAATTAATTTCTAATGCCAATGCACTGTGTGCAGGACTATGTACAGGCTGAATATGCAGAATAACTAGATAAAAAAAGATGTTGTCATGATATATAAGGTTGCTATTGTGTGTAAATAAGTCTATTGCAGATAGTGCAAGTGTACACGATGCAAGTAGTAAAGTGATACTAGAGTATTAGATATCGTCTCCATAGGGATTGGAAATAACTCTATCCTTAGATTGATGCACAAGAAAAAGAAATAGTTTAAATGATTGCTTTGAGAAATCTTGAGTAATAGCTAAAATAAAAGATAAAGAAATCAGATTGAGAGAATAGGCCGATATTGATTTGCTCAGTAGTGCAGGTGTTGCACTGTTCAAAGGAACTTCTGTTGTTCTATCATCGTGCCTGTCGTGGCAGAGGTCCGTTGATGTCGCGGCAGCGATTAAAAACTCTGTACTTCAAGCTTGGCAAGAATCCCTGTTATGACTTGTCCTCTCCCTAGGCCCAAGTTCTGTTGATGAGCACGTCTTGCATGATACCTCCCGACGTGAATCAAAGGGTGAACACCAATGTTGTGAATTCTTCTTTAGCCACTTAACCTTGTGCTTATCCCTAAGCCAAGATGGTTTAACCATAAACTGGAAAACAAATATTTACTCCTTTCGAATGCTTAACTCTCTCGATATCAAGCAAATGGATAACCTCACAATGCTCTCCCGATGCTCTTATGAGATATTGAAAACCTGAGTAAATAAACTTGAAGTTTTATTACTTGAACAAAAAAAATCCTAAGAACAATACAATCCTTGCAACTACTTTACAAGATCAACCCTTAGCCCTTGGGGAAGTTTAGAACATGATGGAGAGAGAGAAACGACTAGGGTTTTGGGGGAAGACGACTAGGAACTAGATATCCTTCCCTAGGTCGAGTTACATGCCTTTATGTAGGCCTTGGAACCAAGTTTTCTAATATGGAAAGAATACAAGTTTAAATTAAAGTACAACTCTATTAAAGACTGAATCTTCTGAATAGATGCCTTTAATTCATCCTCTTTTCTTGCTTTGACTTTCTTCCTTGAAATTTGGGCCTGGCCTTCCTTCTGCTTTAGGGCTCAGAAAAATATGGGAGTAATCCATGACAGACCGGCTTGAAATCCTCTATCTGCCGAGCTCCACTTCACTTTTCCACCTTAGTGTCTCTCTGTCGTCATTGCTGCTACGACATGTGTCACGACAGACAGTGTGCTTTGTCCTTCAACTCTAGCTCCTCAACTCGCCTCTGCTCCTTTCCTGTCCTGTATTGCTGCCGCGGCAGATACCTGCAAAAGTGACCAATTTCACCAGCATTTGTGCAATTTTATATAATTGTGACGTGTATGCAAAAATCTATCCTAAATTCAATAAATCATGCTCGAGTGCGTCAAAAATATGGGTAAATGAGGGGTAAAATATAGAACTTTTATGCACTCAACACACTCCCAAACTCAAGTTGATGCTTATCCTCAAGCAGATGCAACCTAACTTAAGAATAAAAACTTTATGGCTTGGCTTACTTCAGTGAACTACCATTACCTACAACCCTTTCTCTATCAAGAGCAATACCTTTACAATTGTTTATGGATTCATCCGGAACAATGCTATAATTCTTGTGCAAGTATGTGCAGGTTTTGTGAACAGATATGTGCTTAGACTCTTTTAGTAACTAGAATAGTTATGCTACTCACTTAGTTTTTATGTCAAAATAATTTTTTTCTTGGAGGCAATTCTTAGGCTCCTTTAGTTTTTTTTTTTCGAATTTAGACTCAAGTTCTTCTTGTGTTGTTTTTGCTAGAGCCTGTTTTGGGCACCTCTAGCTATCTTCCAAGAGCCGGTGTTAGGAACCTCTAGGGGCAACTGAGTCCAAGTTTTTCTTTTCTTATATTCTTTTCCTAGAGCCAGTGTTAGACACCTCTAGGGGCAACTCAAGTGATTAAGTTTTTCTACTCTAGTTTACTAACAGAAGTCTAGATAGCATATAAGTTACAAAAGGGTTTTTTTGAAGTTCAGAACTATAGCAAGGCTCTAAATAATTCCTAAAACATCCTAAAGGCACTGTCACGACAGAGATTGTCACGACAGGTAAGTGCAGTTCAAAGACTTAAGCCATTTTTTAAAAATAAAAGTAACTAAGATGAGACACAAATTAAAGACACAAATTAAAAAGTTCATTAAATAATAGAGGACTGCCTACCCCCAAACTCAAGGGTTGCATTGTCCTCAATGCATGACAACAAAATAAAAACAAGAAAACATCACATATAGATAAAATAAATAGCAAAAACAGCAAGCATAAAGGAAAAACACTTAAGTCGATGAGCTGTCGTCGCTGCTGCTACTGATGTGGAGCTGCCGGCGAGCAGTTACGTTGATTGAAAAGGCTGGCTTGGAGCTGGGAGATGGTGAGGCTAATTTCTTTTTGGCCTCTCGAGGTGGCTGGACTCAGGTAGGTGAGATCTTTGAGGCCTTGTCTAGGACCTCGAGTTCGTCATCACTGCTGCTGCTGTCGTCCGATCTGTCGTGGCAGGGTCCCTCAATAGTTTCATTCAACCTTTTCTTCTTCATTGGAGGGAAGTCTTTGGATATTTCCCAAACGACAGATGGCTCCAAGTTAGAATCATCCTGCCAGACGGAGGAGGAGGAGGAGGAGAAACCTTCAAAGTATTTCAGATCGATTTCTGGTAGTGGTTCCTTCCGTTTTTCTCCTCATGGAGTGGCAGATCGCCTGTCACCATCTCTGGTCGTGGCATGTGGTGTGGTGGAGGTAGCAGTGGGCGTTCTGGGGCTAGCAACAGGTGTGGGGTGGCAAAAAGAGTTTTTGGGAAAGAGGGAAACTGCACGTTGGGAAAATTTAAATAAACCTTAATGAAATTTACCGTGGCAGTAGTGAAATCCCTCATAAATCTCATGATGCCTAGATGTCGTTCCTCCATCTTCTTCAACATGTGTAAGATTTGGTTGGAGGTGTTTGTCGGTTGTGCGGCCGTGGTCTGCTCAGGTTTTGCTGTGACAGGTTCAGTGGATTCAAGTTCTGCTGTTGGTTCTGTCGCGGTAGTGGGGTCCATATATGCCAGGGCAGTGGAAGGCTTCAGCTCCATCAAACTGTATATGTTTTGTTGTGTCCATCCCTTGCCTTGGACTTTGACATCTTCATCAACATCCGGCACTTTATTGGCCTGACAGAGAGAGGTGATGAGGTAGGGGAAGAAAAGGGGGCCCATTGGTGTGAGTGCACACTCAAAAATGCCTTCGAGGATATATCTGCAACGTTGATCTACCAGTCCACCGCGGTGTTGTACGATGTTGGCATGAGGCGTTCTTCACAAAATGGTTCCAAAATTTTGCTGTCGATGTGAGCTGGGTCCTTCGCACTGTCCATATGTGTTTGGGATAGTTGTTCCATTGAGTGCCTCCTTCCGTCAGGTCTACCATGATACCATCGTAGTCTGCCGGCGACAGACTGTTAACAAACCTCCTATGTGCATCGGCCTTCTTGCTCACATTAATGTCATACAATGTTTTGATGTAGGCTGGTTCTAGGGAGATTTCCTTAACCATGACAGTCACTGTCGTGGCATTTTGGAGGTGATGGCAGCATAGAATTCTCGGACCAAAGTGGCATTCATCTCCTCTGGCTGGACGACGAACATCTATCATTTGAGGGCAATAATTTTCATGGATATGAAACCTTCGAGCCCTAGGTCTCCCGTCTTTGTGGTGTATGTGAAATCTCTCTCTTCCTACATTTCTCGTTTTTGGAACGAGCCATAATATCTCTTCTCCGAGTCTGCCGATATGAATCGTCTAGGGATTCTGCTGTGGCTGGGTGTGGACACTGCCGTGGCAGAGGTGGAGACAGCACTCATTCGGGTTGATCGAGTAGTCACTGCGAGGAAAACTGTAGAAAAGTAAAAGAAAATTTATGAGAGCTAAATTCTGGGAAGCAAAGTAGAGAGAATGAGAATGAGGTGAAAAATGAAATGGTAGTAGATGTTTATATAGAACGGGATTTTCTTCCCATTGGAACTATAACGACCGACACGAATAACGGAGCCAACTATCACGCAGTTTCCTGACGCGTCTGTCACGCATTTCCATGTATGTTGCGCGTTCGTTACGCATTTCCGTGTCTATCGTAATGCGGTGGGCTGGTTCATTCCTTCTCTTTGCTCTGCTTCCTTTATTTCTTGAAAACTAAAATGAACAATAAATTAAAACCTTATTTCCTAAAAATAAATAAATCAATAAACGAAAGAAAATAAAATAAAATAAAATAAAACTAAGTTAAATTAGGGATGCATCTCCTAAAGTAACTACTTCCTGCATCATTGGGGCTTTAGTCCCCTGATAATGCTTTAGCCTTTGTCCATTAACTTTGAATTGGTGCCCATCCTTGATTGATCTGATTGTAATGGCACCAAGGGGAAAAACTTGGACTACTTGGAAAGGTCCAAACCACCTAGATTTAAGCTCTGCTAGGAAGAGCTTCAACCTAGAGTTTGTAACACCCCAATTTTGGACTTGGAAGTTTAGGGTCTGAACCGGACCGCTCTGATTTTCGGTTCGTATATAAAAGGTGGTTTTAGGGAAAGCCTAGTTCGGGATGCTTTAAAAATATGGAAAAATATCTAAAAATCCTCTTTTAATATATATAAGAGAGTGGTGAAATCAATTTTACAAAATAAGGTTTGGAAGTGCGACATTTTGAAATAGTGACTAAAATGCGATTTTTGAAAAGTTTAGTGGTGACTGTTTTGTAAGGATTGAAACTTTGAATCTTTAAGGAGCTAATTTACCCAAGAAAGGATTTCTCCAGATTTTTCTTAGATTTAAATGATTTAATTAATGATTAATTAATTAAAGGAAAAGTGGGAAAACTAATTTTTAGATTTCATAACTAACTTTTGTAAAAACTTTCTCATCTCATTTTCTCTCAAAATTCCCTCAGCCAAACACATTTCTACAGCAACATTTCTTTTGATTTTCACACCAAATGATGAGGTTTCAATCATCAATTGATTCCTAATCCTTCCTACATCAAATCCTATTGTTTTGCTTATTGGATTTTCAAGGAAATTGTCTCTAATCAAGGAGAAATCTACATTTAGAGGTAAGGATGTTCTTCTCCTCTAAATACTCAGTTCTTTACCGAAATTCCCAATTTCTCAATCCTTAAATTAAGTTTTATAAAAGGTTTTAGTGTTGTGATCTTGATTTTGGCTTAAAACTCAAGATTTGGAAGAAATCTTGAAGAAATTCGTGTTGATTGTTTGGGCTCTATTTTGAGATGGATTTTTAATGTATTTTGGATGTTTAATGATGTGTAATTGAGGTTTGATCAATGCAATCCCGAATAGGTTGAATTTCCTAAGTTTTTGCTTATGAAAATGGTGGTTTTGGGGTGATGTTGGTGTTCTACTATAGCTGGAGGTATAAGGACGAGCTTAGGTTCTCTTTGGATGTTAATTGATGTTTAAGAATGTTTAGAAGTGATGAATCTTGACTGGGTAATGTTGTGAAAGAGTTTGGAAGTGATTTCGGTTGTGTTTGGTAGCCGAAATGTTAGTTTTGGTGAGAGCAGCTAGTTTAGGTGTAATGGCTGAAGATTTTAATGCACGATGATGCATTAATGCTCTGCTTTGATGTATTTAAAACATGGGAGACATCATTGGATTCTTAAGGTGTTGATCCGGAGGCTTGATCGGCGTTTCAGCAAGCTTGCGAAACAGAATTGGTGAGTGGAGTTGGATTTTCCAGCTTTGTATAGAATGTT
The DNA here is from genome assembly GCA_958450335.1 of Hibiscus tridactylites. Lineage (NCBI taxonomy): Eukaryota > Viridiplantae > Streptophyta > Magnoliopsida > Malvales > Malvaceae > Hibiscus > Hibiscus tridactylites. Next base: position 32,955,931 of record OY288269.1, read on the forward strand.
TGAAGGTTTGGGAGCTTAGTTTAAGTCTAATAAACTTAACAAAGCTCAAGAGTAAGTTTTCGGGAAAACTCTATCTCTTGGATGAACCATGAGATGGTTGGATGCAATGTATTTAATGTGCATGTTTAAATTATGTTTTGAAAGCATGTTTTAGCATGATTAATGCTGGTTTTGAAAGCCATGTGTTGAAGGATGCTCAAGGTAAGAGATCCTTGGTTTGATATTAATAAATGTGGTTTTGATGCATGATGATGCATGGTGGTTTAAAGGCTTTGATTAATGCTTTAAAACAATGGATTATTGATGATAAATGATGTATATTGGCAAGTGATGTGTTGGTTTTAAAGTACTTGAATCGGATATAGTTAGCCGTCTATAGGATTGGGTGCACCGTGAATAAAGTTGCCTTGGATGTTGAGGGGTTGTAATTGTACCGTAAACTCCATCCAAGTACACTAACGAAATGTTTAAGATCACAATAGTGGTTAAAAGTCCATGTGTGGATCTTGTGTTGAGTGTCCCATGTTCTCGTTAGTGATGTTATACAACTACCGATGAGTGATGTTGAGGGGTTGTGATTGTACCATTAAACTCCATCACGGGTGTTGAGGGGTTGTGATTGTACCGGTAAACTTCACCTTGTGTGTTCGGTAGTGTGTATGAAGCGTATGGGACAACGCTTGTAATCCGCGTATCCAATTGTGTTTTGTGTTGTAAATGGTTGTGGATTATCACTTGAAAGCCAATATGACATGTTGATGTTAATGATGCATGAGATGCTTGATGTGTATGCATTGTTGCATGAGAAATGATGTTTATGTGTTAAAAGGCTTTGTGAAAAGTGTTTTACAAAATGCATTATTTTGTTGTTCCTTTAGAGCATGCCTCACTAAGCATTTGTGCTTACACTCTCTCTCTCTTGAACCAATAATGCAGATAATTGAGGTGTTTGAGGGCAGCAAGGAGGCTAAGAATCCAAGGGAAAGCTAAGCTCATGTATGGTGACTTTTTCACAACATCAAAAGTTTTTGATATTTGGCAATGGGAACCTAGGTTGTATTTTTGGGAGATGTTTTGGACTCCCCAATTGTGGCATGATGCCTTTTATGTTTTGGATTTGTAAATGGCCATTGTGATGTTTGTTTTGGTGTTTTGATGGTTGGTTGGTTTTGGATATTAGGATGCATGCCTATAGACTTGTGGATTTCCTTGATTGATGCCATGAATGTATTTGATGTTGCAAACATGCACCTTATATGCATGATGACTTGTTGGCATGATTAGGAAGTCATTAGAATGTGTTAGAGTGGCTTAAAGTATGAAAAACCAGCAAATTGGGCAAATTCTGGGCAATCCATATTGGAACGGGATCTAGCGTTTCGAAACGGGGGCTTGTAATGGCCTTCGTGTATCGAAACATATAGGGTCGTTTCGAAACGTTTTGGCCACTACCAGGCCCTGTTCCGATACAGGTCTCGGAACGAACCTGAGTTTCGGAACAGTCAACCCCATTCCGAAACAGATGACCGTTGGGCACTGATTTGAATGGTTTTAAGGTTTGCAAGCTTTACGTTTTGGTCCTGAAAATCGTTTTTGCAATTGCTTGAGTTTGAGATGTCCATAGAACGTGAAATTTGACAGGGAAGCATGTAATATGATTAATTTGATTTTGGTAACTTAAAAATCAGTTAAGTCCTCCATCTTTCTAGAATTTACAATTTGGTCCCTAACTTTTGTATGTCGTGCAATTGAGTTCCTTATTGCATTCTGATTGCTTTGCTGTTCAAGTATGTGTTTATCAAGAGTACGCTTAGGATTAATGTGCATCTAGACAAGTTTAAAAATTAAAAAAAGGGTCGTTAATCAAGGTTGACTTTCGGGTTGACTTTGGTTTTCCCCGTGTAATCTTCGTAGTTCCCCGTGTTGAAGTATGTTACAATTGCCATATCAAAACTAATGAAATGAATTGTTTTTAAAAAATGAGCTTGAGTGCTTGGATTACTTACCTTGTTGAACCTAATTATGTTTATTGCATTTGTGTTAGTGCATTGTTTTAGTGAATGGGACCTCGTAGAGAGACGAGAATTAATACGCGAGCTATGGCTCAGAACGAGAATGAGAACAATGCTGATAATGTTGTGGATATACCTCCCCCTCCTGGTGGTGGACTGCCTGGTGGTGGTGGTGCTGGAGGTGATGGAGCTGGTGTTGGTGCTGGTGCTGGGGTCGCTAGACCTGACGCTGTGCAGGGGCAAGCTGCTCCTGACATGACAGTTTTGATTCAGGCTATTACTGGAGCCTTTCAGGCGGCAGTAGCTGGAGCTCATGGAGCTGGGCATCAGGGTGATGCTAATGTGAGATTACCTTTGGAACGTCTGTGCAGTCTGGGAGGGACTGAGTTCAGAGGTTTGTCTGCTGAGGGTTCCGAATCTTGGTTGGAAAGTACCAAGAGAATATTGGGACAAATGAACTGCAATGATGTGCAGAAGTTAGGTTGCGTGGTATCGCTGTTACATGATGATGCGTATACCTGGTGGACGACCACTGTCTCTGGAATGGAGGAAGCTGATGTGACTTGGACGTTCTTTTTGAACGCGTTCAAGCGGAAGTATCTAGGTGTGCGATACCTGGATGAAAAGAAAAGAGAATTCATGTCTCTTACACAAGGAAGCATGACGGTGGCTGAGTACGAGATCCAGTTTGTCCGTCTCAGTCAGTACGCACCTGAGCTTATTGCTGATGAGCGGGAGAGGTGTGAGCGTTTCCGATATGGTTTGGTGACGGACGTAAAGACCTTTATGCTTGTTGTTGAGTACACTGATTTTGATGTACTGGTTAGTAAGGCGGAGGACATTGAGCAGAATCGGGGTTTGTCTTCCAGGAGTGCTGGTTCTTGCTCGGGCAAGAGAGCTGCTGAGTATAGTTCCGGTGGTGGACGGAACAAGAGAGGACGAGATAAGAGGTATCAGTCTTCTGCTAGGCGTGGTAATGGAGGGCATGGTGCGCCTGTTCAGGGAGACAGGGCGAGAGCTGATCAGAACACGTGCTGGGCGTGTGGATCGCGTGGTCATTTGAGGCGTGATTGTCCTCGGGCAGCGACCGGTAATTCGTGCTGGAATTGTGGTTTGGCAGACCACATGAGGAGGGAGTGTCCTTTGTTGGCCGGTGGTGGTCAGGGACGTGCACCTGGAGTTGTTGCACCACAAAGAGGTCGTGGGCGCGGCTGTGGTAACTTCCAGCGCAGAGATGATGGTGGGAGGAATGTGGCACACGTGGTGGCTGTCCAACCTGAGGGTGGAGGCCAGGCTCGAGTGTATGCTCAGCGAGAGGGGAGGAATGACACGAATGTGATCGCAGGTACCTTTACTTTGCAATCCTTTTCATTACTTTCCTTCATTGATTCTGGATCTACACACTCATACATATTATGTGAACATGCTCAAATTCTTGGTTTACCTGTTGTGTTTTGGGATGTTGGTATGCGTGTAACTAGTTCCTTTGGTGAGACCGTTGTGACACGGAAGTTGTATTGAAGATGTCCCTTGGTTGTGCAAAATCATGTTTTTCATGTTGATCTCATGGAATTGCCATTCTATGGTTTTGATGTAATCCTTGGTATGGATTGGCTTGTTGAACATCGAGCTGTGGTGGATTTTGAGAACAAGCGAGTTTCGCTGAAGCTTGCGGATGATTATGAGGTAGTGGTGGTTGGTGAGAATGTGAAGTTTCTTGCCAATGTGGTGTCTTCCTTGGAAGCAAGCCGAATGTTGAGGCAAGGTTGTGAAGCCTACCTAGCCTTTGTGATGAATCCTAGCTCTAAGGAGTTGCGAGTTCAAGATATCAGGATTGTGCAAGAGTTTCCTGGTGTGTTTCCGGAGGAGTTACCTGGGTTGCCTCCTAATCGAGAAGTGGAGTTTGGAATTGAGCTGTATGAAAACACAACTCCAGTCTCCATTACTCCTTATCGAATGGCACCTAAGGAGTTGAAAGAGCTGAAGACGCAACTTCAGGAGTTGCTTGATCGTGGTTTCATTCGGCCGAGTGTGTCACCTTGGGGTGCACCGGTGTTTTTTTTTGTGAAGAAAAAGGATGGCACTATGAGAATGTGCATCGATTATCGTCATCTGAATAAGTTGACTATCAAGAATCGGTATCCTTTACCGAGGATTTGTAACGCCTCGGTTTTGGGCTTAGGAGTTTTGGGCGTTGACCGGTTCGGTCAAAGTGCTGTTCGAATCTAAAAAGGTAAAATTAGGAAAGCCTAGTTCAGGTTGCATTAAAAATATGGAAAAATGTTCTAAAATCATCTTTTAATATATATAAGTGAACTGTGAAATCAATTTTACAAAATGAGGTTTGGAAGGGTGACATTTTGGCTAGTGACCAAAATGTAATTTTTGAAAGTTGCGTGACTGTTTTAGAAAGGATTGAAACTTTGAATCTTTAAGGAGCTATTTACCCAAAGGGAGTTTCTCCAGATTTTTCTAAGATATTTTAAGGTTTAATTCTGATTTTAAAGCTAAAGTAAAGTGGAGGGAAAATCATTTTGGCTATTTTGTAACTAACTTCCAATTTTCCTTTTCTTTCATTTTCTCTCAACCCAAACACTTTTTCTCCAGAGATTTCTTTCTGATTTTGTCACCTAAATCTTTCTTTTCAATTCTCTTTTGATTCCTAATCATCACATCAACAAAACCTCACCATTTGCTACTTGATTCATCAAGGTTTTTGGTTCCAAAAGAGGAGAAACTCAAGTTTGGAGGTAAGAACGTCCTTCTCCTCTAAACTATCAGTTATTTACTGAAATTCCTAAGTTCTCAATCCTTAATTGATGTTTTATAAATGGCTTTTAAAGTTATGAAATGGATCTTGGCTTAAAATGCAAGATTTGGTGATTTTTGGTCAATTTTCGTTAGATCTGTTAAAGTTGTGATTTGAGATGTGTTTTTGATGATTAATGAACATTAATTTGATATGGAATTGAGTATTGATTAATGCAATCCCGGATAGGTTGAATTTCCTAAGTTTAGCTTGTGATTCTTGGTTGTTTTTGAGGTGATCTTGTGGATCTGATGTTGTTGGAGGTATAAGGATGTTGTTAGGTTCTTTTTAGATGTTAAATGATGTTAAAGGATGTTTGGTTTTGATGGTTTATGGCTGGGCTTTGTTGAGGAGTTGTTTGGATGCATTTTCGGTTGTGTTTGGTGGCTGAAAATGGAGTGTGGATGAGAGCAGCGAGTTTAGGTGCTTTCATTGAAGCTATTAATGCATGATGATGCATTAATCCTCTGCTTTGATGTGTTTAAAACAGGGGAGTCATCTTTGGATCCAAGTGGTGGTGATCCGGAAGCTTGATTTGTGCTTCGGCAAGAGGCGAAGTGGAATCGGTGAGTGAAAATGGGTTTTCAGCTTTGAAACCAATGTCTTGGGAGCTTAGTTTAAGTCTAAACAACTTTACTAAGCTCAAGTGTAAGTTTTCGGAAAAACTCTCTAGTGGTGGCCATGATTTGGTTGTTGTGCAATGTGGTTTATTGCATGTTTTAAATTCTGTTTTGAAAGCATGATTTAGCATGGTTATTGCTGATTTTGTAAGCCATATGTTGAAGGAAGCTCAAGGTAAGAGTTCCTTGTTTTTGAACATTGATTAAATGTGGTTTGATGCTTAAAAATGCATGATAAATATGGCTTGGTTTAATGCTTTAAAACAGTGGAATTATTTGATGATAAAGATGTATATTGGCAAGTGATGTTTTGAAAAAGGTTAAGGTCACTAAGGTGGTTAAAAGTCCTTGAGTGAGCCTTGTGGATTCTAAGAACTTCATGGTGGTTAAAAGTCCATGTTGATTCTTGCTAAGGTCACTAAGGTGGTTAAAAGTCCTTGAGTGAACCTTGTTACTTAAGAACATCAAGGTGGTTAAAAGTCCTTGGATGGTTCTTGTTAAGGACACAAAGGTGGTTAAAAGTCCTTGTGTGGTCCTTGCCATGGTGTTTAAAAGTCCATGGGCCAAGGTGTTTAAAAGTCCTTGGGAAGAACACGAAGGTGGTTAAAAGTCCTTGCGTGGTTCTTGATTATTATAAGATCACAATGGTGTTTAAAAGTCCATGTCTGAGTCTTATGTTGAACTTGTTTTCAAAAAGATGAAACTTATCACTTGTGGCCAATATGACATGAATTGATATGGAAGCATGTGTTGCTTGTTTAAATTGCTTTTGAGCATGCCTAAATGATATTGAAAGTATGTTTTGCAAATGAGTTTTACAAATGCATTATTGAGTGGTTTAATGACCATTCCTCACTAAGCTTTTGCTTACGCTCTCTTCCGTTTTCTTAAACCAATAATGCAGATCGTTAAGGTACTTGAGGGCAGCAAGGAAGGCAAGCAATCAAGAGGAAGTTAAGCTCAAGTATGGAAGGTTTTCTTAAACACTTAAGCTTTTGGCAATTTGGCAATGGGGGACCTATGTGTATGTTTTGGGAGAGGTTTAGAACTTCCTAAGTATGTTTTATGATGTTGGAAATGCTGGTTTTGTAATTGGCCTTTACATGTTTGAATTGGAAATTTTATGCTTGAATGGTTTGCTTGTGTAGGAAGCATGCCTATAGAATTGGGGCTTTTCATATATGTGGTTAATATGTTGATTGGTTGATGCAAATATGTCTCATGTCTGTTCAATTTGTTGCTGGTAAAGTTTGGTAGTAATCGGAGCATGATTGGATGATCAATTGCATGTTTACGGAAGCTTGTTGCTGCAATCTGTGCAGGGTGTTTCGGAACAGTGAACACCGTTTCGGAACGGGTGCCTTGAATAAGCTCAGGCGTCCGAAACGGTAGGCACCGTTTCGAAACGGAAAGGCCACTGCCAGCCCTCGTTTCGGTACGCGTTGCAGAACGGCCTCGCGTTTCGAAATGGGCTCTCCCTGTTTCGGAACACGTGACCGTTGGGGGCTGACATTGGTAGTTAAATGTTTTGGAATGTTTACATTTTGGTCCTGAATCTTGTTTGTGCAATCGTATGAGTTTGGGATGTCCGTTTGAGCTGAAATTTGACAGAGAAGTATGAAACCTGACTAATTTCAAGATGGTAACTTTAATTTGGATGAAGTCCTTATAATTTACAGAATTTACAATTTGGTCCCTAAAGATGTAAATTGTTCAATTGGGTCCCTGTTTGATCTCTGATGTTTATGATCTTTGAGTATGTTGAGTGAATGATCATAACTAGGATTAATATGCCTCTAGACAAGTTTAAAAAGAAAAAAAGGGTCGTTAATCAAGGTTGACTTTCGGGTTGACTTTGGTTTTCCCCGTGTGACTTTCTTTATTCGGGTCTACTGTCTAGGCCGGGTTAAGGGGGTTACAGGATTGATGATCTCTTTGATCAATTTTGGGGAGCGGCTGTGTTCTCTAAGATTGACTTAAGGTCAGGTTATTACCAGTTGAAGGTGTAGGATGTGGATGTGCCAAAATAAGCCTTCAGAACGAGGTATGGGCATTATGAGTTCCTTGTGATGCCGTTTGGTTTGACGATTGCTCCTGCGACTTTTATGGACATGATGAATAGAGTATTCCATGAATATTTGGACAAGTTTGTTGTGGTGTTCATTGATGATATCCTGGTGTACTCTCGTATTGAGGAGGAGCATGAGGAGCATTTGAGGATTGTGTTGCAGGCTTTGTTGGAGAATCATCTTTATGTTAAGCTGAGTAAGTGTGAATTCTGGCTTAGAGAAGTTGTGTTCCTTGGTCATGTGGTTTCTGCTGAGGGAATTCGTGTTGATCCTCAGAGGATTGAGGCAGTGATGAATTGGAAGCCTCCTAAGTCTGTTCATGAAGTCCGTAGTTTCCTTGGTTTGGCGAGATACTATCGGAGGTTCGTGGATGGATTTTCAAAGATTGCTGCACCTTTGACGAAGTTGCTACACAAGGATGTCAAGTATGAGTGGATGGAAGCGAGGCAACAGGCTTTTGAGAAGCTTAAGGCAGCTTTGACGCAAGCTCCTATCTTGGTTCAACTTGAGTCAGGAAAAGAGTTTGTGGTGTACAGTGACGCATCCTACGTTGGTTTGGTGTGTGTGTTTATGCAAGAGGGTAAGGTGGTGGCTTATGCATCGCGCCAATTTAAGGTGCATGAGCGCAATTATCCTACGCATGACATTGAGTTGGCTGCGGTGATTTTTGCATTGAAAATTTGGAGACATTACCTGTATGGTGAGAAGTGTACTGTGTACACGAATCACAAAAGCTTGAAGTATCTGATGTCTCAGAAAGAGTTGAATCTTAGGCAACGACGTTGGGTGGAGTTGCTTAAAGATTATGATCTGACGATCGAGTACCATTCGGGAAAAGCTAATGTTGTAGCGGATGCCTTGAGTAGGAAAGTGGCGGTAGAGTTGAGAGCTATATTTGCCAGTTTGAGCATTTCGCGAGATGGAGGTCTTGTGGCTGAATTGTAAGTAAAACCATCCTTGGTTCAGTTGATAAAGGATAAGCAGTTGTTAGATGATTCCTTAGTGCCACATGTTCAGGATATTGCTGAGGATAGGCCATCGGATTTCTGCTTTAATGATGATGGAGTTTTGTGTTTTGGGAGTCGGATAGTAGTTTCCAATGATGCTGAGTTGAGGCGTGCTATTCTGACTGAAGCTCATAGTAGTCCTTTTTCTATGCACCCTGGTAGTACAAAGATGTATCGTGATCTTAAGGATGAGTACTATTGGGTGGGGTTAAAGAAAGATGTTGATGAGTATGTGAGTAGGTGCATGGTATGTCAGCGAGTTAAGGCTGAGCACCAATTTCCTTCTGGGTTGTTGCAACCGTTGAGGATTCCTGAGTGGAAGTGGGAAAGGATTACCAAGGACTTTGTGTCTGGTTTGCCTTTGTCACCATCGAAGAAGAATTCGGTGTGGGTAATTGTGGATCGCCTCAAGAAGTGTGCGCATTTCTTACATGTGCATACTACGTACACTTTGGACAAGCTTCCAGAGTTGTACATTGCTGAGATTGTGCGGCTGCATGGTGTGCCAAAGTTGATCGTGTCGGATAGAGATCCGAGGTTTACATCGCGTTTCTGGGAATGTTTGCATCAAGCTTTGGGTACACGACTGAATTTTAGTACTTCTTATCATCCACAGTCGGATGGACAGTCTGAGCGTGTTATCCAAGTGCTGGAGGATATGTTGAGGTGTTGTGTGATTGAGTTTCAAGGCTCTTGGGAGAAGCATTTGCCTTTGGTGGAGTTTGCTTATAACAATAGCTACCAGACAAGTATTCAAATGGCACCTTATGAAGCCTTGTACGAGAGGAAATGCAGAATTCCTCTTTGTTGGGCTGAAACAGGTCAAAAGTTTGTTTCAATGTTAGCTTTGTTGAAAGGAACCACCGAGAAGGTGAAGCTCATTTGTGAGCGATTGAAGGCAGCTTCTGATCGACAAAAGTCTTACGCGGATTTGAAGCGTAAGGAGATTGAGTATACGATAGGTGACCGTGTGTTTTTGAAGGTTTCACCTTGGAAGAAGGTGATGAGGTTTGGTCGAAAGGGTAAGTGGCGCCCTAGGTACATTGGACCATACGAGGTGATTGAGCGTGTGGGTCCTGTTGCGTACAAGTTGAGGTTGCCGCAAGAGTTGGAAAAGATTCATGATGTGTTTCATGTCTCTATGCTTCGGAGGTATAGATCGGATCCTTCGCATGTTATGCCTGTGGAGGAAGTGGAGTTGAATCCAAACTTGAACTATGATGAGGAGTCGGTGGAAATTCTGGATTCAGATAGTAAAGTTCTTCGAGGTAAAACCATTGAGTTGGTAAAGGTGTTCTGGAAGCATCATGGTGCTGAGGAAGCCACGTGGGAACGAAAGGATGACATGAAGAAGCAGTTTCCGTACCTCTTTCCTCCAGGTAAATTTCGAGGATGAAATTTCTTAAGGAGGGGAGAGTTGTAACACCCCAATTTTGGGCTTGAAAGTTTAGGGTCTGAACCGGACCGGTCTGATTTTCAGTTCGAATATAAATGGTGGTTTTAGGGAAAGCCTAGTTCGGGATGCTTTAAAAATATGGAAAATATCAAAAAAATCATCTTTTAATATATATAAGCGAGTGGTGAAATCAATTTTACAAAATAAGGTTTGGAAGTGCAACATTTTGAAATATTGACTAAAATGCGATTTTTGAAAAGTTCAGTGGTGACTGTTTTTTAAGGATTGAAACTTTGAATATTTAAGGATCTAATTTACCCAAGAAAGGATTTCTCTAGTTTTTTCTTAGATTTAAAAGATTTAATTAATGATTTAATTATTAAAGGAAAAGTGGGAAAACCAATTTTTAGATTTCATAACTAACTTTTGTTAAAACTTTCTCATCTCATTTTCTCTCAAAATTCCCTCAGCCAAACACATTTCTACAGCAACATTTCTTTTGATTTTCACACCAAATGATGAGGTTTCAATCATCAATTGATTCCTAATCCTTCACACATCAAATTCTATTCTTTTGCTTATTGGATTTTCAAGGAAATTGTCTCTAATCAATGAGAAATCTACATTTAGAGGTAAGGATGTTCTTCTCCTCTAAATACTCAGTTCTTTACTGAAATTTCCAAGTTCTCAATCCTTAAAATAAGTTTTATAAAAGGTTTTAGTGTTGTGATCTTGATTTTAGCTTAAAACTCAAGATTTGGAAGAAATCTTGAAGAAATTTGTGTTGATTGTTTGGGCTATGTTTTGAGATGGATTTTAAATGTATTTTTGATGTTTAATGATGTGTAATTGAGGTTTGATCAATGCAATCCCGAATAGGTTGAATTTCCTAAGTTTTTGCTTAAGAAAATGTTGGTTTTTGGGGTGATCTTGGTGTTCTGTTATAGCTGGAGGTATAAGGACGAGTTTAGGTTCTTTTTGGATGTTAATTGATGTTTAAGAATGTTTAGAAGTGATGGATCTTGGCTGGGTAATGTTGTGGAAGAGTTTGGAAGTGATTTCGGTTGTGTTTGGTAGCCGAAATGTTAGTTTTGGTTAGAGCAGCGAGTTTAGGTGTAATGGCTGAAGATTTTAATGCATGATGATGCATTAATCCTATGCTTTGATGTGTTTAAAATAGGGGAGACATCTTTGGATTCTTGTGGTGTTGATCCGGAGGCTTGATCGGCGTTTCGACAAGCTTCCGAAACGTAATTGGTGAGTGGAGTTGGATTTTCCAGCTTTGTATCGAATGTTTGAAGGTTTGGAGGCTTAGTTTAAGTCTAATCAACTTAACTAAGCTCAAGAGTAAGTTTTCGGGAAAACTCTCTCTCTTGGATGAACCATGAGATGGTTGGATGCAATGTATTTAATTTGCATGTTTAAATTCTATTTTGAAAGCATGTTTTAGCATGATTAATGCTGGTTTTGAAAGCCATGTGTTGAAGGATGCTCAAGGTAAGAGATCATTGGTTTGATATTAGTAAATGTGGTTTTGATGCATGGTGATGCATGATGCTTTAAAGGCTTTGATTAATGCTTTAAAATAGTGGATTATTGATGATAAATGATGTATATTGGCAAGTGATGTGTTGGTTTTAAAGTACTTGAATCGGATATAATTAGCCGGCTATAGGATCGGGTGCACCATGAATAAAGTCGCCTTGGATGTTGAGGGGTTGTAATTGTACCGTAAACTCCATCCAAGTACACTAACGAGATGTTTAAGATCACAATGGTGGTTAAAAGTCCATGTGTGGATCTTGTGTTGAGTGTCCTGTGTTCTCGTTAGTGATGTTATACAACTACTGATGAGTGATGTTGAGGGATTGTGATTGTACCGTTAAACTCCATCACGGGTGTTGAGGGGTTGCGATTGTACCAGTAAACTCCACCTTGTGTGTTCGGTAGTGTGTATGAAGCGTATAGGACAACGCTTGTAATTCGCATATCCGATTGTGTTTTGTATTGTAAATGGTTGTGGATTATCACTTGAAAGCCAATATGACATGTTGATGTTAATGAAGCATGAGATGCTTGATGTGTATGCATTGTTGCATGAGAAATGATGTTTATGTGTTAAAAGGCTTTGTGAAAAGTGTTTTACAAAATGCATTATTGTGTTGTTCCTTTAGAGCATGCCTCACTAAGCATTTGTGCTTACGCTCCCTCTCTTGAACCAATAATGCAGATAATTGAGGTGTTTGAGGGCAGCAAGGAGGCTAAGAATCCAAGGGAAAGCTAAGCTCATGTATGGTGACTTTTTCACAACATTAATAGTTTTTGATATTTGGCAATGGGAACCTAGGTTGTGTTTTTGGGAGATGTTTTGGACTCCCCAATTGTGGCATGATGCCTTTGATGTTTTGGATTTGTAAATGGCCATTGTGATGTTTGTTTTGGTGTTTTGATGGTTGGTTGGTTTTGGATATTAGGATGCATGCCTATAGACTTGTCGATTTCCTTGATTGATGCCATGAATGTGTTTGATGTTGCAAACATGTACCTTATGTTGAGTGTGTAAAAGTTCTATTATTTACACCCTTTTTAACCCATATTTCTGCTGCATTCAAGCATCATTTCATTGCATTTAGGTTAGTTTACAGCAAAACATCACAAATATATTAAAGGCGGGCACATGGCAGAAAAGCAGAAGAGCTGAACTGGACAAGCAGACAAAGAGGACGATGCTGCCATGGTGCTGCCGTGACAGCAGAGGACGACATCAAGTTGGTGGAGAAAGAGCAAAGTGGACCTCGATAGATAGAGAAAATTCTGCTCGTATGTCGTGTGAAAACCATATATTTTTCTAAGCTCCGGATCAAACGATATGTCAAGCCCAAAGCTCAAGGAGAGAAAATCCCAAGAAAGAAGGAGGACGGCTGGAAAGTAGGTTCCTTGAAGATTCAGTCTTGATTAGAATCATACTTTTAATTAAAGTTGTAATCCTTGTTAACTTAGATAACTTGAGCCCAAAGCTTATATAAGGGCATATATTTTAACCTAGGAGATCATAACCGATTACCCCATAACCGACAACCAAAACCCCCTAGCCGTTTACCCGCCGTCGACATGTTCTAAATTCCCCTTAGGGCCACGGGTTGATTTGTAAAGTAGTTGCAAGGGTTGTTTTGTTTTAGGATTTTTCAAGTTCAATAAAATAAACTTCAAGTTCTCTTATTTTGGTTATTAATATCTTGCAAGAGCATCGAGAGAGCATTGTGAGGTTATCTATTTACTTAGCATTGGGAGAGTTAAGTATACGAAAGAAATAAGAGCAAGTTCTCTAGTTTATAGTTGAACTATCTCATGCCTAGGTATAGGGCGAGGTTAAGTGGCTAAAGAAGAATTCATACACATCGGTGTTCATCCTTCGATTCACGCCGAGAGGTATCATCAAAGACGTGATCGTCGACAGACTTGGACCTAGGGATAAGCCAAGGCAAATCTGGGATTCTTGCCAAACTTGAAAGTACTGAGTTGGTATGTTTGCTGCCGCGACGATCAACAGACTACTGCCGCGATAGGTGCTGCCGCGACGGGCGCGACGACAGAACTGGATTTCCTAAACTCTACAATACCTGCACTACTGAGCACTTCAATACCAGCCCATTCTCTCTATCTTGATATTTCTACTCTTTTATTTACGTTTACTTTATTATTCTCGTGACAACTCTCAATTATTTCCTTTACTTTCGTGAAGTGAATTTAGGTGAAGCTATTAGCCCAATCCCTGTGGAGACGATATCCGATACTTCATATCACTTTACTACTTGTGTCGTGTACACTTGCACTACCATTCGATAGACTATTTTACACGCAACAAGTTTTTGGCGCTGTTGCCGGGGATTGGCAACATAACTCTACCTTTCTTTATTTGCACTTTTCGTTTTTGTTTTTGTTTTTATTTTTCTTTTTCTGTTTTTCGTTGGTGCATTCAACTCTTGCTTTTCACAAGGTTTTCTTGTTTATGCGCAGATCGAATCGAGGTAAAGATCCTGAGTATCCATTAGATCCGGAAGTTGAACGTTCCTTCAATCTCAAGAAACAACTTCGTCACCTTCTAGCCAGGAATGAGTACCTTGAAGAATAGCTAGAGAAGATGGCCTTGGTTGGAGACGACCAGCCTGCTGGCGATGTTATACCGCCTGCTGGTAACCCTGCCGCCGCTGGACGATGGTCCTGTCGTGACTACATGTTGAACGATCATGTAGAGTTGGAGACCACGCTGCCAGACATTGATTTTGATAACTTCGAGCTTAAACCTGTCATGTTTAGTATGATCAACAATGCCGGGCAGTTTAGTGGTGCTGGTACTGAGGATGCTAGGGAGCATCTCAAAACGTTCCAGGAAATCTGTGGTTCGTTTAGACTGCCAGGAGTTAACCCGAAGATACTGAGGCTTCGGTTATTTCCCAATTCACTGAGGGACAGAGCTAAAACTTGGTGGAATAAACTTACGCCGGGTTCAATTAGAACTTGGGCAGATTTATCTCGTGAATTTTTATCTCGTTTTAATCCTTCGCATTTATCTGAGCGATTACGTAATGAAATTGCTACTTTTCAACAGGAAGATGACGAGTCGATGCACGAGGCCTGGGACAGATTTACTACTCTTCTACGAAACTGCCCAATGCATGGATTCCCCGTCTGGAATCAGGTAACAAAGTTTTATAATGCTGCCAACTTACAAACTCGTATTTGAATTGATTCAGCAGCGAATGGACTATTATTGGATAAAGATCCGGACGAGGCAATGCAAGTATTGAAAAATCTGGCTAAGAATGAGGAGCAGTTTCCGACAGCAAGAAGAGGGGGTAAACGGGTACTTGCTGTCAAGGATTATGAAGCCAATAACACGATGAAATCACAGGTAACATTCCTTACTAAAGCAATGAAAAGTTTATTGAATGATGATGGTCAACATGGATTTGCTGTTGAGGAGGTATGTGAAATTTGTGAGGGAAATCATGGTTCGGATGAATGCCCGATACAGTTAGAAGAGGGAAAATATGTTGGAAACTACAAGCTGAATAACAATTCCAACAATTATAATCCCAATTGGAGGAAGGATCCCAAGTTTTCTTGGAGTAACCCTAATAATGCCCTGAATCCTCAAGCACACAATCAGAATCAGGGAGGACCTAGATTGCTGATGCGACAGCAACTGCCGCCGCAACTGCCGTCGCAGCAGCAACAATAGCAACCAGCTGCCACGAGCAGTATACTGGAACAGACTCTGGCAACTTTTATGTCTCAAACAGGTACTTATATTGAGAATATAAATCAGTTTGTCAAGAAGACAGAGAATTTTATGGATAAAATAGAGATGCGGATAACAAATCATGAAGCTACTCTGAAATCTTTGGAGACACAAATGGGTCAGGTTTCCCAACATATTAAGCCGAGGCAGACTGGAGGATTCCCTAGTAATACTGAAAATGCTAGGCAGCCCACACATGAGCAATGTAAGGCCATTACTACTAGGAGTGGGAAGAAATTACCAGGGCCTGAAAAAGAAGCTGAAACAGTAAGAAAACCTGCCTTGGATAAACCTGCCGAGGAAGCTGCCCATAGAGGTGATAAATAGATTGCTGCCGATGAACCTGTCACGACAGCAGAAGCGACAGAGGAGAAAATTGATGAACCTAAACCTCCTCAGATTCGTATGCAATGGGAAGGACGTATTGCTGACTACCGTCCCCCACCTCCTTTTCCCCAACGGATACATCAAGCTAAGCAAGAATCTCAGCTCAAAAAGATTTATGATATTTTTAAGCAGGTTCATATTAATATTCCGCTGTTAGATGCCGTTAGGGAGATGCCTGGTTATGCCAAATTTCTCAAGGATGTCATGTCAAAGAAATCTAAACTTGGGGAGTTTGAAACGGTAAAGATGACAGAAGGTTGCATGAGTATTTTTCATCGGCAGCCACCCCAAAAAAGAAGGATCCGGGGAGCTTCATCATACCTTGCGTAATCGGAAATAAATTTGTTGGTAAGGCACTTTGTGATCTTGGTGCTAGTGTTAATTTAATGCCAAAATCTGTTTTTCAGAAATTAGGTATTGGAAAGGCGCGACCCACGACAGTAACTCTGCAGCTGGCAGACCGCTCTTATGTTCATCCGGAAGGAAAAATTGAAGATATTCTGGTAAGAGTGGATAAATTTATTTGTCCTACTGACTTTCTTGTTTTAGATTGTGAAGCAGATGAAAATGCACCAGTCATCCTTGGGCGACCCTTCTTAGCCACGGGAAGATCACTGATTGATGTGGAGAAAGGAGAACTCACCATGCAAGTAAACGATCAAGAGATCAAGTTGAATGTTCTCCAAGCGATGAAACATGCTGATGTAGACGAGGAATGCAAGGCTATCATTGACGTTACCCTTGATCAACCCTGCATCAGGTCGGGCTGTAACGATATTAAATTTGGTCACTGCCCCGGTAGCCACCTACAAGACTGTCACGATAGCATTAACGGCAGCACCGACGATAGCAACTCCTCTGAATCCGATACATCTGATACTGAAGATCAGGAGGAGGTAAACTGGATAGGCAATCATCCAGGTAAGTTATTCGAACCTTTAAATTATACATCGGATAACCATTTAATCCAAAAACCATCTACTGTTGAACCACCTGCCTTAGAACTGAAGCCCCTGCCAGGGCAGCTAAAATATGCTTTTCTCGGTTCAAATGATACGTTGCCCGTAATCATCTCTTCTAAGCTGCCGCAGGAACAGGAACGACAACTAATAGGCATGCTAAGGCAGCACAAAAAGGCAATTCGATGGATGATTGCTGACATTCAAGGCATTAGTCTGGCGTTATGCATGCACAAAATCCTTCTAGAGGAAGATCATAAGCCGACTATAGATGCCCAAAGGCGGCTAAACCATGTGATGAAAGAGGTGGTGCGTAAAGAGATAATCAAACGGTTAGATGCTGGTATTATTTACGCCATCTCCGACAGCAAATGGGTGAGCCCGGTGCAATGTGTTCCAAAGAAAGGAGGAATGACCGTGGTAACCAATGAAAACAACGAGTTAATCCCAACCAGGACTGTGACCGGTTGGAGGGTTTGTATGGACTATCGGAAGCTTAACAAAGCTACTAGGACTGTTTCCTAGTAGTAATTGCCTTACACTGCTCATGTGTGGGTGGCCTAGCATTTTCAATATTACTAGGGAATCCTCTAGTCTGCCTTGGCATAATATGTTGGGAAACCTGACCCATTTGTGTCTCCAAAGATTTCCGAGTAGCTTCATGAATCGTCATCCTCATCTCTGTTTTATCCATGAAATTCTCGGTCTTCTTGACAAACTGATTCATATACTCAATATAAGTACCAGTCTGAGACATAAAGGTGGCAAGAGTCTGTTCAAGTATACTGCTCGTGGCAGCCGGTTGCTGCTGTTGCTGCTGCAGCGGCAGTTGCTGTGGCAGTTGCTGTCGTGTCAGCAATCTAAGTCCTCCCTGATTCTGATTGTGTGCTTGACGATTCAGGGCATTATTAGGGTTACTCCAAGAAAACTTGGGATCTTTCCTCCAATTGGGATTATAATTGTTTGAATTGTAATTCAACTTGTAGTTTCCAACATATTTTCCCTCTTCTAACTGTATCGGGCATTCATCCGAACCATGATTTCCCTCACAGATTTCACATACCTCCTCAACAGCAAATCCATGTTGACCATCATCATTCAATAACCTTTTCATTGCTTTAGTAAGGAATGCTACATGTGATTTCATCGTGCTGTCGGCTTCATAATCCTTGACAGCAAGTACCCGTTTACCCCTATTCTTGCTGTCGGAAACTGCTCCTCATTCTTAGCTAGATTTTTCAATACTTGCATTGCCTCGTCTGGATCTTTATCCAATAATAGTCCATTCGCTGCTGAATCAATTCGAATACGAGTTTGTAAGTTGGAAGCATTATAAAACTTTGTTACCTGATTCCAGACGGGGAATCCATGCATTGGGCAGTTCCGTAGAAGAGTAGTAAATCTGTCCTAGGCCTCGTGCATCGACTCGTCATATTCCTGTTGAAAAGTAGCAATTTCATTACGTAATCGCTCAGATAAATGCGAAGGATTAAAACGAGATAAAAATTCACGAGATAAATCTGCCCAAGTTCTAATTGAACCCGGCGTAAGTTTATTCCACCAAGTTTTAGCTCTGTCCCTCAGTGAATGGGGAAATAACCGAAGCCTCAGTATCTCCGGGTTAACTCCTGGCAGTCTAAACGAACCACAGATTTCCTGGAACGTTTTGAGATGCTCCCTAGCATCCTCAGTAACAGCACCACTAAACTGTCCGCACTTGTTGATCATACTAAACATGACAGGTTTAAGCTTGAAGTTATCAACATCAATGTCCGGCAGCGTGGTCTCCAACTCTACATGATCGCTCAATATGTAGTCACGACAAGACCGTCGTCCGGCGGTGGCAGGGTTACCGGCAGACAAAATAACATCGCCAGCAGGCGGGTCGTTCCCAACGTGGGCCATCTTCTCTAGCTGTTCTTCAAGGTACTCGTTCCTGGCTAGAAGGTGACGAAGTTGTTTCTTGAGATTGAAGGAACGTTCAACTTCCGGATCTAATGGATACTCAGGATCTTTACCTCGATTCGATCTGCACATAAACAAGAAAACCTTGTGAAAAGCAAGAGCTGAATGCACCAACGAAAAACAGAAAAAGAAAAATAAAAACTAAAACAAAAACAAAAACGAAAAGTGCAAATAAAGAAAGTTAGAGTTATGTTGCCAATCCCCGGCAACGGGGCCAAAAACTTGTTGCGTGTAAAATAGTCTATCGCAATGGTAGTGTAAGTGTACACGACGCAAGTAGTAAAGTGATACGAAGTATCAGATATCGTCTCCACAGGGATTGGGCTAATAGCTTCACCTTAATTCACTGCACGAAAGTAAAGGAAATAATTGAGAGTTGTCACGAGAATAATAAAGTAAACTAAATAAAAGAGTAGAAATATCAAGATAGAGAGAATGAGCTGGTACTGAAGTGCTCAGTAGTGCAGGTATTGTAGAGTTTAGGAAATCCAGTTCTGTCGTCGCGCCCGTCGCGGCAGCACCTGTCGCGGCAGCAGTCTGTTGATCTCGCGGCAGCAAACATACCAACTCAGTACTTTCATGTTTGGCAAGAATCCCAGATTTGCCTTGGCCTATCGATAGGTCCAAGTCTGTCGATGATCACGTCTTTGATGATACCTCCCGGCGTGAATCGAAGGATGAACACCGATGTGTATGAATTCTTCTTTAGCCACTTAACCTCGCCCTATCCCTAGGCACGAGATAGTTCAACTATAAACTAGAGAACTTGCCTTATTTCTTTCGTATACTTAACTCTCCCGATGCTAAGTAAATAGATAACCTCACAATGCTCTCTCGATGCTCTTGCAAGATATTAATAACCAAAATTAGAGAACTTGAAGTTTATTTTATTGAACTTGAAAAATCCTAAAACAAAACAATCCTTGCAACTACTTTACAAATCAACCCGTGGCCCTAAGGGGAATTTAGAACATGTCGACGGCGGGTAAACGACTAGGGGGTTTGTCGGTTATGGGGTAATCGGTTATGATCTCCTAGGTTAAAATATATGCCCTTATATAAGCTTTGGGCTCAAGTTATCTAAGTTAACAAGGATTACAACTTTAATTAAAAGTATGATTCTAATAAAGACTTAATCTTCAAGGAACCTACTTTCCAGCCGTCCTCCTTGTTTCTTGGGATTTTCTCTCCTTGAGCTTTGGGCTTGACATATCTTTTGATCCGGGGCTTGGAAAAATATATGGTTTGCACACGACAGACGATGAGAATTTTCTCTATCTATCGAGGTCCACTTTGCTCTTTCTCCACTAACTTGCTGTCGTCCTCTGCTGTCACGGCAGCACCATGGCAGCATCGTCCTCTTTGTCTGCTTGTCCAGTTCAGCTCTTCTGCTTTTCTACCCTGTGCCCCCCTTCTCCGTCTACTATGGCAGCAACCTGCAAAATCAGCCATTCTTTAGTCGAATCTGTGCCTTTAATATATTTGTGATGTTTTGCTGTAAACTAACCTACATGCAATGAAATGATGCTTGAATGCAGCAGAAATATGGGTTAAAAGGGTGTAAATAATAGAACTTTTACACACTCAACACACCCCCAAACTCAAGTTTTTGCTTGCCCTCAAGCAACTAAGACCTAAAAGAAAAAAGAAATATTTTTGTTTTGGCTTTCAAGCAGTGAACTTTCCCTTACCCGTCGTTGATTCTTTGTAACGGCAGCAACGTGTTTGGTAGATTAGGATCTGTCCAGAATCTCACTATAGTCCTTGTGCAGTGTGTGCATGCTTGTGAACAGTTATATGCTAAGACTCTCTTAGTTTCACTAGAATATTTAACTTCTTAACTCGAATTTTTATGCCAAAGTTTATCTTTTTGAAGGCACTTTTTCATGCTTCTTTGATTTCTTTGTTTTGACTCGATTTCTAAAGTTTTACTAGAGCCAGTTTTAGGCACCTCTAGTTAGCTTCTTAGAGCCGGTTTCGGGCACCTCTAGGTTTTTGAGTCTCTTTTGCTAAACTTCTTTCCTAGAGCCAGTGTTAGGCACCTCCAGGGGCTATTCAAGTACTAAGCTTCCTATTCTAGTTTGGCTAAAAGAAATCTAAGCAGTATAACAATCACAATGGTGTTTAAGTTCTTTAGAACTATAGAAAGGCTCTAAACTTCTCCTTAAACTGTCCTAAAGATGCTGCCACGACAGAGCTGTCATGACAGGTAAGTTCAAATCACAGTTTTAAGCCAAAATTTTCAGTCTTTTTTTATTTTTTTAAGAGAAAAATAAATAAGACACAATAATTAATTAAGATGTACTAAGACTCCATTAAAATGGAGGGTTGCCACCCCCAAACTCGAGGGTTGCATTGCCCTCAAAGCAAATGACAAAATAAAAAAGAAGGCAGTACATCGCAAAATATAGATAAGGTAGGCAGCAATAAGAAGAAAGTAAAAGACTTAAATTTTAAGCATTGTCTTCACTACTACTGCTGAAGCAGATTTGGCAGCGGATTCTGGGCTGTGGGGCAGGCTGGGCTGGTTGCTCTACGACCTGGGCGAATTCGAGGGCGGTCACTTTGTTCCTCGGGCGAATGTGTCGGCCTGAGGGCTACCGGCTGCCGTCGATGCAGGTCATGCAATGGAGGCGGAAGATTGTGTATGTGGTGTGGCAGCATGTGTAGGTGTGTGGGCAGGGGTGGTGACGGTGAAGTAGTGGGCAGGGAAGGTGGGAAAGACAACATCAGGAAAAATTTAAAGTATGGTGAATGAAATTTACCGTGGAGTTGGCAAAATCCTTGATGAATGTCATCAGACCCAGCTGTCTGTCCTCCATCCTCTGGATGGCAGCAAGGATTTGAGTGGATGGGGCTGTCGGAGTAGCTGCTATGGCAGGTTCAGGGTTGGGCTGCTCTGATGATTATGCTGGGGCGGCATTAGGGTTGACGGAAGAGAGGGGGGTTGCGACTGTCAGCTCCATGAGGCTTATGATATTCTTGTTTGTCAAGCCCCGTCCCTTCACTAGGCGATCGGTGGTGGCTTCCGGTACGGCAGAGCAGCGACAGAGAGATGTAATAAGGAAGGGAAGGTAGAGGAGGGCCGTCGATCTATGGATGCAGTCCAAGATACTCTCTCGTATATATCGTCCCATATTAATGGGCCGTTTGTTCATGATTGAGTGGATTATGGCTAACCTCTGCTGGTCCACTGTGGTGTGATGGGAGGATGACATAATCCTCTTCTTAATGAAGGCGTTCCACAATTTAGCCTCTGGCACCAGCTGCCCTCTCTTCACGGTGTGGGGATTTTTGCGGCTCGTGTTCCATTTAGTTCCTTCTTCTGTTACTTCTGCCATGACAACGTCGAAGGCAGCGTCGTCTAGGGTGTCCAGGAACTGCTGGTGAGCATCGTCGTTGGGGCCGAAGTAGAGGCCATAAAATTGTTGATGCGCTCGGCTGTGAATTGCACTTCTGTCCCTCGGACGGTTACTGCTGTTGCCGTCCTGCTGCCGATGTCAGCATAGAATTCCCTTACCAGCGTTTCATTCATTTCTGCTGGTTGCTCTGCAAATTGTTCCCACAAGAAGGCCTTAATCTTCCTTGCGATGAAAGGCTTAAGGCCCATATTAACGGCCTTTCGAGTGTAAATAAAGCCTCTTTCTTTCCATAGATCCTTGGTTGCGAAGGACTGCGGGGTGGGTGGTGCCGGTGAAGATGGTGAAGCAACACTGCGGCGGGTTCTTCTAGAAGACATGTTAGTTGCAAGGGTTGTTGAAAGCAAAAGAAAGCAAATGAAAACTAAAGGGGAGAGCAAGTAAAAACAAAAGAAGTGAATGAAATGAAAAGGAAACGGGGTTTTATAGAAGAGGAGTTGTTGCCCGTTGAAGCTGTAACGGTAGTCGTGAATAACGGGGCGACTGTTGAGCTTTAGCGTGTCTGACGCGTCTGACACGCATTAATGCGTCTATTACGCGTCTGTCACACGTTTTTTTGCGTCTGCCGTGACAGTCTGGTGATAGCCTATCTTTTCCGTGTCTGCCGCGACAGCTGGAACGACTGGCTTCAATATTGGGCTTTGCTGGGCTGATGTATGGATGGTGGGCTTGGGTCACTTCTCTTATTCTTCTTGACTCCTTTATTTCCTAAAAACAATAAACATTTAAACATTATTCGAATAAAATAAACCTTATTTCCTAATAAATAACAAATAATAAAAATAAAAATAAAATTTAGGTTAAATTAGGGATGCCTTGTGGGACATCTCCTAAGGTAACCACTTCTTGTATTCCTGGGGCTTCAGTCCCTTGATAATGCTTGAGGCGCTGTCCGTTGACTTTGAACTGGTGCCCGTCTTTTAAGGATCGGATTGTGATGTCACCATGGGGAAAAACTTGTACGACTTGGAACGGGCCAGACCATCTAGATTTTAGCTTCCCTGAGAAAAGTTTCAGTCTAGAATTGAACAACAATACCAGCTGCCCTGGGCAGAACTGTCGTGGCAGCAACTTCCTGTCATGCCACTTCTTAGTTTTGTCCTTATAGATTCTTGCATTGTCGTAGGCCATTGTTCGTATTTCTTCAATCTCGTTCAAATCTAACAGCCTTTTCTGGCCTGCCTTGTCCAAGTCCATATTCACTGCCTTGATTGCCCAATATGCTCTGTGCTCTATCTCGACAGGCAGATGGCAGGTTTTTCCATAAATCAGGCGGTATGGAGACATGCCCAATGGTGTGGGGATTTTTGCGGCTCGTGTTCCATTTAGTTCCTTCTTCTGTTACTTCTGCCATGACAACGTCGAAGGCAGCGTCGTCTAGGGTGTCCAGGAACTGCTGGTGAGCATCGTCGTTGGGGCCGAAGTAGAGGCCATAAAAATTGTTGATGCGCTCGGCTGTGAATTGCACTTCTGTCCCTCGGACGGTTACTGCTGTTGCCGTCCTGCTGCCGATGTCAGCATAGAATTCCCTTACCAGCGTTTCATTCATTTCTGCTGGTTGCTCTGCAAATTGTTCCCACAAGAAGGCCTTAATCTTCCTTGCGATGAAAGGCTTAAGGCCCATATTAACGGCCTTTCGAGTGTAAATAAAGCCTCTTTCTTTCCATAGATCCTTGGTTGCGAAGGACTGCGGGGTGGGTGGTGCCGGTGAAGATGGTGAAGCAACACTGCGGCGGGTTCTTCTAGAAGACATGTTAGTTGCAAGGGTTGTTGAAAGCAAAAGAAAGCAAATGAAAACTAAAGGGGAGAGCAAGTAAAAACAAAAGAAGTGAATGAAATGAAAAGGAAACGGGGTTTTATAGAAGAGGAGTTGTTGCCCGTTGAAGCTGTAATGGTAGTCGTGAATAACGGGGCGACTGTTGAGCTTTAGCGTGTCTGACGCGTCTGACACGCTTTAATGCGTCTGTTACGCGTCTGTCACACATTTTTTTGCGTCTGCCGTGACAGTCTGGTGATAGCCTATCTTTTCCGTGTCTGCCGCGACAGCTGGAACGACTGGCTTCAATATTGGGCTTTGCTGGGCTGATGTATGGATGGTGGGCTTGGGTCACTTCTCTTATTCTTCTTGACTCCTTTATTTCCTAAAAACAATAAACATTGAAACATTATTCGAATAAAATAAACCTTATTTCCTAATAAATAATAAATAATAAAAATAAAAATAAAATTTAGGTTAAATTAGGGATGCCTTGTGGGACATCTCCTAAGGTAACCACTTCTTGTATTCCTGGGGCTTCAGTCCCTTGATAATGCTTGAGGCGCTGTCCGTTGACTTTGAACTGGTGCCCGTCTTTTAAGGATCGGATTGTGATGTCACCATGGGGAAAAACTTGTACGACTTGGAACGGGCCAGACCATCTAGATTTTAGCTTCCTTGAGAAAAGTTTCAGTCTAGAATTGAACAACAATACCAGCTGCCTTGGGCAGAACTGTCGTGGCAGCAACTTCCTGTCATGCCACTTCTTAGTTTTGTCCTTGTAGATTTTTGCATTGTCGTAGGCCATTGTTCGTATTTCTTCAATCTCGTTCAATTCTAATAGCCTTTTCTGGCCTGCCTTGTCCAAGTCCATATTCACTGCCTTGATTGCCCAATATGCTCTGTGCTCTATCTCGACAGGCAGATGGCAGGTTTTTCCATAAATCAGGCGGTATGGAGACATGCCCAATGGAGTCTTAAAAGCTGTCCTATATGCCCATAATGCATCATTGAGGAGTAAAGACCAATCTTTCCTAGTTGGCTTAACCATCATCTCAAGAATGTTCTTAACTTCCCTATTAGATATTTCAGCTTGTCCATTGGTCTGTGGGTGATATGCTATCGCGATCCGATGCTTGACACCATATTTCTTCAAGGCGGCAACAATTACCCTATCTTCAAAATGTCTCCCTTCATCAGTGATAATCGCCTTAGGGATGCCAAACCTAGAAAAAATGTTTTTGTGTAGAAATTTTTGGACTATTTTGGCATCATTCCTTTGAGTGGCGATAGCTTCAACCCACTTAGAGACATAATCCACTTCTAGGAGGATGTATAAATTTCCACATGAAGATGAAAACGTCCCATAAAATCAATCCCCCAAACATCGAAGATTTCGACTTCTAGAATGTTTTGCAGTGGCATCTCGTTTCTCCTCGAGATGTTTCCTGTCCTTTGGCACCTGTCACAGTTTTTGTAGAAAACTTGTGCATCCTTATACAGTGACGGCCAATAAAACCCTGACTGCAGCACCTTGGCAGCAGTTTTGTTGCCTCCTAAGTGACCTCCATACTGTGAAGCATGATAATGATGAAGAATGTCTTCTTGCTCTTCTTGTGGTACACACCTCCTTATAACTTGATCTGCACATAGTTTGAAAAGAAGAGGTTCGTCCCAATTATAATGCTTAACATCATTTTGGAACCTCTTCTTGGCTTGATAATTAAGATCAGAAGGAAGTATTCCGCTAACTATAAAATTAACGAAATCAACATACCATGGGAGTTCAGAAGACTTACCTGCCGCCATGGCTGTTGCGGCAGCAAAGAGCTGCTCATCTGGGAAGGTCTCGAGTATGTTTGTCTCATCTATTGGCAGACTCTGTCCCTTCTCCAACCTTAACAAGTGATCTGCCACCTGATTTTTTGTCCCTTTTTTGTCCTTGATTTCAAGGTCGAATTCTTGCAATAGCAGGATCCACCGTATCAATCGAGGTTTTGCATCCTTTTTCCTGAATAAATACTTCAGGGCAGAATGGTCTGTGTGCACTATTACCTTTGTCCCAAGTATGTAAGAACGAAACTTGTCGATGGAGAGCACCACAGCTAATAGCTCCTTTTCTGTGGTGGTGTAGTTTACTTGGGCGTCATTCAATGTCTTGCTGGCATAATATATGAAATGAAATAGCTTATCTCTGCGATGCCAAAGTGCTGCCCCGACAGCATAGTCACTAGCATCACACATAATCTCAAATGGCTGTGTCTAGTCTGGTGGCTGTACTATTCGGGCTGTTACCAGTTTTTCTTTTAGAACCTTGAATGCTTCAGTACATTCATCATTAAAGTCAAAGGGTCGGTTCTGCTCTAAAAGATGGCATAAGGGGTTGGTGATTTTTGAGAAATTCGCAATAAACCTCCAATAAAAACCAGCATGTCCCAAAAAACATCTAATGCCCTTGACTGTGGTCGGCGGCGGAAGCTTCTCGATTACTTCTATTTTGGCCCTGTCGACTTCTATCCCACGGCAGCTAATCTTATGGCCAAGGACTATCCCTTCATCCACCATAAAGTGGCATTTTTCCCAATTTAAAACTAGGTTTGCTTTTTCACATCTTTCAAGTACCTTTTGTAGATTGCCTAGACAGCTCTCAAAATCGTCTCCAAAGACTGAAAAATCATCCATAAAGATCTCAAGGAAGTCCTCTACCATATCGGAGAATATGGCCATCATGCACCTTTGGAAAGTGGCGGGTGCATTACATAATCCGAATGGCATTCTCCTAAAAGCATACGTTCCGTAGGGGCATGTGAAAGTCGTATTTTCTTGATCCTCTGGTGTGATGGCAATTTGACTATAACTTGAATAACCATCAAGAAAACAGTAATATGGCTTACATCTAATCTATCAAGCATTTGATCAATAAAGGGTAAAGGAAAGTGGTCTTTTCGGGTAGCTTTGTTAAGCTTCCGATAGTCCATACAAACCCTCCAACCAGTCACAGTCCTGGTTGGGATTAACTCGTTGTTTTCATTGGTTACCACGGTCATTCCTCCTTTCTTTGGAACACATTGCACCGGGCTCAACCATTTACTGTCGGAGATGGCGTAAATAATACCAGCATCTAACCATTTGATTATCTCTTTACGCACCACCTCTTTCATCGCATGGTTTAGCCGCCTTTGGGCATCTATAGTCGGCTTATGATCTTCCTCTAGAAGGATTTTGTGCATGCATAACGCCGGACTAATGCCTTGAATGTCAGCAATCGTCCATCCAATTGCCTTTTTGTGCTGCCTTAGCATGCCTATTAGCTGTCGTTCCTGTTCCTGCGGCAGCTTAGAAGAGATGATTACGGGCAACGTATCATTTGAACCGAGAAAAGCATATTTTAGCTGCCCTTGCAGGGGCTTCAGTTCTAAGGCAGGTGGTTCAATAGTAGATGGTTTTTGGATTAAATGGTTATCCGAAGTATAATTTAAAGGTTCGAATAACTTACCTGGACGATTGCCTAACCATTTTACCTCCTCCTGATCTTCAGTATCAGATGTATCGGATTCAGAGGAGTTGCTGTCGTCGGTGCTGCCGTTAATGCTATCGTGACAGTCCTGTAGGTGGCTGCCGCGGTAGTGCCCAAATTTAATATCGTGACAGCCCGACCTGATGCAGGGTTGATCAAGGGTAACGTCAGTGATAGCCTTGCATTCATCGTCTACATCAGCATGTTTCATCGCTTGGAGAACATTCAACTTGATCTCTTGATCGTTTACTCACATGGTGAGTTCTCCTTTTTCCACATCAATCAGTGATCTTCCCGTGGCTAAGAAGGGTCGCCCAAGGATGACTGGTGCATTTTCATCTGCTTCACAATTTAAAACAAGAAAGTCAGCAGGAAAAATAAATTTATCCACTCTTACCAGAATATCTTCAATTTTTCCTTCCGGATGAACATAAGAGTGGTCTGCCAGCTGCAGAGTTACTGTCCTGGGCCGCGCCTTTCCAATACCTAATTTCTGAAAAACAGATTTTGGCATTAAATTAACACTAGCACCAAGATCACAAAGTGCCTTACCCACAAATTTATTTCCGATTACGCAAGGTATGATAAAGCTCCCGGGATCCTTCTTTTTCTGGGGTGGCTGCCGATGAAGAATACTCATGCAACCTTCTGTCATCTTTACCGTTTCAAACTCTCCAAGTTTGGATTTCTTTGACATGACATCCTTGAGAAATTTGGCATAACCAGGCATCACCCTAATGGCATCTAACAACGGAATATTAATATGAACCTGCTTACAAATATCATAAATCTTTTTGAGCTGAGATACTTGCTTAGCTTGTTGTATCCGTTGTGGAAAAGGAGGTGGGGGACGGTAGTCAGCAAAACGTCCTTCCCACTGCATACGAATCTGAGGAGGTTTAGGTTCATCAATTTTCTCCTCTGTCGCTTGTGCTGTTGTGAGAAGTTCATCAGCAGCAGTCTATTTATCACCTGTCTGGGCAGCTTCCTCGGCAGGTTTATCCAAGGCAGGTTTTCTTACTGTTTCAGCTTCTTTTTCCGGCCCTGATAATTTCTTCCCACTCCTAGTAGTAATGGCCTTACATTGCTCATGTGTGGGCTGCCTAGCATTTTCTGTATTACTAGGGAATCCTCCAGTCTGCCTCGGCTTAATATGTTGGGAAACCTGACCCATTTGTGTCTCCAAAGATTTCAGAGTAGCTTCATGATTTGTCATCCGCATCTCTGTTTTATCCATAAAATTATTTGTCTTCTTGACAAACTGATTCATATTCTAAATATAAGTACTTGTCTGAGACATAAAAGTGGCCAGAGTATGTTCCAGTATACTGCTCGTGGCAGCTGGAATTGTAATTATAATTGTTGGAATTGTAATTCAGCTTGTAGTTTCCAACATATTTTCCCTCTTCTAACTGTATCGGGCATTCATCCGAACCATGATTTCCCTCACAGATTTCACATACCTCCTCAACAGCAAATCCATGTTGACCATCATCATTCAATAACCTTTTCATTGCTTTAGTAAGGAATGCTACCTGTGATTTCATCGTGTTGTCGGCTTCATAATCCTTGACAGTAAGTACCCGTTTACCCCCTCTTCTTGCTGTCGGAAACTGCTCCTCATTCTTAGCCAGATTTTTCAATACTTGCATTGCCTCGTCCGGATCTTTATCCAATAAAAGTCCATTCGATGCTGAATCAATTCGAATACGAGTTTGTAAGTTGGCAGCATTATAAAACTTTGTTACCTGATTCCAGATGGGGAATCCATGCATTGGGCAGTTCCGTAGAAGAGTAGCAAATCTGTCCCAGGCCTCGTGCATCTGCTCGTCATCTTCCTGTTGAAAAGTAGCAATTTCATTACGTAATCGCTCAGATAAATGCGAAGGATTAAAACGAGATAAAAATTCACGAGATAAATCTGCCCAAGTTCTAATTGAACCCGGCGTAAGTTTATTCCACCAAGTTTTAGCTCTGTCCCTCAGTGAATGGGGAAATAACCGAAGCCTCAGTATCTCCGAATTAACTCCTGGCAGTCTAAACGAACCACAGATTTCCTGGAACGTTTTGAGATGCTCCCTAGCATCCTCAGTAACAGCACCACTAAACTGCCCGGCATTGTTGATCATACTAAACATGACAAGTTTAAGCTCGAAGTTATCAACATCAATGTCCGGCAGCGTGGTCTCCAACTCTACATGATCGTTCAACATGTAGTCACGACAGAACCGTCGTCCAGCGGCGGCAGGCGGTATAACATCGCCAACAGGCGGGTCATCTCCAACGTGGGCCATCTTCTCTAGCTGTTCTTCAAGGTACTCGTTCCTGGCTAGAAGGTGACGAAGTTGTTTCTTGAGATTGAAGGAACGTTCAAATTCCGGATCTAATGGATACTCAGGATCTTTACCTCGATTCGATCTGCGCATAAACAAGAAAACCTTGTGAAAAGCAAGAGTTGAATGCACCAACGAAAAACAGAAAAAGAAAAATAAAAACTAAAACAAAAAAACGAAAAGTGCAAATAAAGAAAGGTAGAGTTATGTTGCCAATCCCCGGCAACGACGCCAAAAACTTGTTGCGTGTAAAATAGTCTATCGCAATGGTAGTGCAAGTGTACACGACGCAAGTAGTAAAGTGATACGAAGTATCTGATATCGTCTCCACAGGGATTGGGCTAATAGCTTCACCTTAATTCACTGCACGAAAGTAAAGGAAATAATTGAGAGTTGTCACGAGAATAATAAAGTAAACGTAAATAAAAGAGTAGAAATATCAAGATAGAGAGAATGGGCTGGTATTGAAGTGCTCAGTAGTGCAGTTATTGTAGAGTTTAGGAAATCCAGTTCTGTCATCGCGCCCGTCGCGGCAGTACCTGTCGCGACAGCTGTCTGTTGATCGTCGTGGCAGCAAACATACCAACTCAGTACTTTCAAGTTTGGCAAGAATCCCATATTTGCCTTGTCCTATCCCTAGGTCCAAGTCTGTCGATGATCACGTCTTTGATGATACCTCCCGGCGTGAATCGAAGGATGAACACCGATGTGTATGAATTCTTCTTTAGCCACTTAACCTCGCCCTATCCCTAGGCGCGAGATAGTTCAACTATAAACTAGAGAAATTGCTCTTATTTCTTTCGTATACTTAACTCTCCCGATGCTAAGTAAATAGATAACCTCACAATGCTCTCCCGATGCTCTTACAAGATATTAATAACCAAAATAAGAGAACTTGAAGTTTATTTTATTGAACTTATAAAATCCTAAAACAAAACAACCCTTGCAACTACTTTAGAAATCAACCGTGGCCCTAAGGGGAATTTAGAACATGTCGACGACATGTAAACGGCTAGGGGGTTTTGGTTATCGGTTATGGGGTAATCGGTTATGATCTCCTAGGTTAAAATATATGCCCTTATATAAGCTATGGGCTCAAGTTATCTAAGTTAACAAGGATTACAACTTTAATTAAAAGTATGATTCTAATAAAGACTTAATCTTCAAGGAACCTACTTTCTAGCCGTCCTCCTTGTTTCTTGGGATTTTCTCTCCTTGAGCTTTGGGCTTGACATATCTTTTGATCCGGGGCTTGGAAAAATATATGGTTTTCACACGACAGACGAGCAGAACTGTCTCTATCTATCGAGGTCCACTTTGCTCTTTCTTCACTAACTTGCTATCGTCCTCTACTGTCACGGCAACACCATGGCAGCATCGTTCTCTGTCTGCTTGTCCAATTCAGCTCTTCTGTTTTTCTGCCCTGTGCCCGCCTTCTCCGTCTACTATGGCAGCAACCTGCAAAATCAGCCATTCTTTAGTAGAATCTGTGCCTTTAATATATTTGTGATGTTTTGCTGCAAACTAACCTAAATGCAATGAAATGATGCTTGAATGCAGCAGAAATATGGGTTAAAAAGGGTGTAAATAATAGAACTTTTACACACTCAACACCTTATATGCATGATGACTTGTTGGCATGATTAGGAAGTCATTAGAATGTGTTAGAGTGGCTTAAAGTATGAAAAACCAGCAAAATGGCCAAAGTCTAGGCAATTCGTATTGGAACGGGCTCTAGCATTTTGAAACTGGGGCATGTAATGGCCTTCCTATATCGAAACGGATAGGGTCGTTTCGAAACGTTTTGGCCACTGCCAGGCCCTGTTCCGATACAGGTCTCGTAACGAACCCGAGTTTCAGAATGGTCAACGTCGTTCCGAAACAGATGACCGTTGGGCACTGATTTGAATGGTTTTAAGGTTTGCAAGCTTTACGTTTTGGTCCTGAAAATCGTTTTTGCAATTGCTTGAGTTTGAGATGTCCGTAGAAGGTGAAATTTGACAGGGAAGCATGTAATATGATTAATTTGATTTTGGTAACTTAAAAATCAGTTAAGTTCTCCATCTTTCCATAATTTACAATTTGGTCCCTAACTTTTGTATGCCGTGCAATGGAGTTCCTTATTGCATTCTGATTGCTTTGCTGTTCAAGTATGTGTTTATCAAGAGTACGCTTAGGATTAATGTGCATCTAGACAAGTTTAAAAATTAAAAAAGGGTCTTTAATCAAGGTTGACTTTCGGGTTGACTTTGGTTTTCCCCGTGTAATCTTCGTAGTTTGGGTAAACCGTCTAGGCCAGACTAAGGGGGTTACAGAGTTAAACAACAACACCTGCTGCCCTGGGCAGAAAAGTCGCGGCAGCAGTTTTCTGTCGTGCCACTTCTTTGTTTTGTCCTTGTAGATCTTGGCGTTGTCGTAGGCCATGGCTCGAATTTCTTCAATTTCATTCAAGTCTAGTAGCTTTTTCTGCCATGCTTTGTCCCATTCCATGTTAACTGTCTTGATAGCCCAATATGCTTTGTGTTCTATCTCGATAGGTAAATGGCAAGTTTTCCCGTAGATGAGGCGGTAAGGTGACATTCCCAATGGCGTTTTAAATGCAATCCTGTAGGCCCAGAGTGCATCATTTAGGTGAAGAGACCAATCTTTTCGAGTTTTTTTTTACCATCTTCTCTAGGATGTTCTTCACTTCTCTATTTGAGATTTCGGCCTGCCCATTGGTTTGAGGGTGATATGCTGTTGCAATTCGGTGCTTTAGTCCGTATTTCTTTAGTGCACTAGCAATTACCCTATTGTCAAAGTGCCTACCTTCGTCGCTAATGATCGCCCTTGGGATGCCAAACCTTGAGAAGATGTGCTTGCGGAGAAATATTTGCATGGTCTTGGCATCGTTCTTTTCAGTGGCGATAGCTTCTATCCACTTAGACACATACTCTACTGCCAGCAGGATGTATAGATTCCCACAAGAGGTTGGGAATGGTCCCATGAAGTCGATTCCCCAAACATCAAAGATTTCGACCTCAAGAATGTTCTGCAATGGCATTTCATGCCTTCTAGATATATTTCCAGTCCATTGGCATTTGTCACAGCTTTTGTAAAAAGCTTGTGCATCCTTGAATAGTGCAGGCCAATCGAAACCAAATTGCAGAACCTTGGCAGCAGTTTTATTTCCTCCTAAGTGTCCTCAATAAGGCGCATCATGGCAATGAAGAAGCACTTCTTTCTGTTCCTCCTATGGTATGCATCTCCTGATGATTTGATTTGCAAAATGCTTAAAGAGATGAGGTTCGTCCCAATAATAATGTTTTGCATCATTTTGGAACCTCTTCTTAACTTGATAATTAAGCTTAGGAGGTAATAACCCACTTACAATGTAATTGAGAGTGTCAGCATACCAAAGGGTTTCAAAAAGCTTACTTGCCGCCATGGCTGTCGCGGCAGTGCTGGTGGCAGCGAACAACTGCTCATCTGGGAAAATTTCCAGTATGTTGGTCTTGTCTTTCTCTTGATTC
Source organism: Hibiscus tridactylites (assembly GCA_958450335.1). Classification (NCBI taxonomy): domain Eukaryota; kingdom Viridiplantae; phylum Streptophyta; class Magnoliopsida; order Malvales; family Malvaceae; genus Hibiscus; species Hibiscus tridactylites. The sequence continues at coordinate 32,988,994 of OY288269.1, forward strand.
CTTCCCATCTCCAGTCTTGACAAATGATCTGCTACTCTGTTTTTTGTCCCCTTTTTGTCCTTGATGTCAATGTCAAATTCTTCCAGCAACATAATCCAACGTATCAATCTTGGTTTGGCATCCTTCTTGGTGAACATATATTTGAGTGCTGAGCGATCTGTATGGACCACCACTTTCGTTCCAAGTATATATGGTCGGAACTTGTCAATTGCAAATACCATTTTGAGTAACTCCTTCTCTGTTGTGGTGTAATTTTTCTAGGCATCATTTAGAGTTTTGCCGGCATAGTAGATCACATGGAAGAGTTTCTCCTTCCTCTTCCCTAGTGCTGCCCCGACAACACAATCACCGGCGTCACAAATTATCTCTAATGGTAAGCTCCAGTCGGGTGGCTGCACTATTCGGGCTGTAACCAGCTTTTCCTTTAGTATCCTGAATGCTTCAGTGCATTTAGTGTTAAAGTCAAAGGCACGATTCTGTTCTAACAAAAGACACAAGGGTTTAGTGATTTTCGAGAAATTGGCAATGAATCTTCGATAAAACCATGCATGCCCTACGAAACTTCTTATTCCCTTGATTGTGGTGGGTGGCGGCAGTTTTTCAATAACTTCAATTTTTGCTCTGTCTACCTCTATGCCGTGGCAGCTAACCTTGTGTCCCAACACTATGCCCTCATCCACCATAAAGTTGCATTTTTCCCAGATTAAAACAAGGTATGCCTCTTCACATCTTTCATGCACCTTCTGTAAATTGCCTAAGCAACCGTCGAAACTGTCTTCAAAGAAGGAAAAGTCATCCATGAAGATCTCTAGGAAATCCTCCACCATGTCGGAGAATATAGCCATCATGCACCGTTGAAAGGTTGCTGGTGCACTGCAAAGTCCAAATGGCATTCTTCGAAAGGCGTATGTGCCGTATGGGCATGTGAAGGTTGTTTTCTCTTGGTCATCCGGTGCTATTGCGATTTGGTTATAACCTGAGTAACCATCAAGAAAACAATAGTAAGGTTTCCCCGCTAATCTATCTAACATTTGATAGATAAAAGGTAAGGGGAAGTGGTCCTTACGGGTAGCTTTATTAAGCTTCCGGTAGTCCATACAAACCCTCCATCTGGTCACAATCCTGGCTGGGATTAATTCATTGTCCTTGTTTGTTACAACGGTTATGCCTCCCTTTTTGGGTACACATTGCACCGGGCTCACCCACTTGCTATTCAAGATGGCATATATTATTTGGAAAAATCTTGAGTAATAGCTAAAATAAAAGATAAGGAAATCATATTGAGAGAATATGCCAGTATTGATTTGCTCAGTATTGCAGGTGTTGCACTGTTTTGAGGAACTTCTGTTGTTATGTCGTTGTGCCTGTCGCGACATCATCTGTCGCGGCAGAGGTCCTTTGATGTCGCGACATCGATCAACAACTCCGTACTTCAATCTTGGCAAGAATCCCTGTTATGACTTGTCCTATCCCTAGGCCCAAGTTCTGTTGATGAACACGTCTTGGATGATACCTCCCGGCGTGAATCAAAGGGTGAACACCAATGTTGTGAATTCTTCTTTAGCCACTTAACCTTGTGCTTATCCCTAAGCCAAGATGGTTTAACCATAAACTAGAAAACACGTATTTACTCCTTTCGAATGCTTAACTCTTCCGATATCAAGCAAATGGATAACCTCACAATGCTCTCCTGATGCTCTTATGAGATATTGAAAACCAGAGTAAATAAACCTTAAGTTTTATTACTTGAATAAAAAAAATCCTAAGAACAATACATTCCTTGCAACTACTTTACAAGATCAACCCTTAGCCCTTGGGGAAGTTTAGAACATGATGGAGAGAGAGAAATGACTAGGCTTTTGGGGGAAGACGACTAGGAACTAGATATCCTTCCGTAGGTCGAGTTACATGCCTTTATATAGGTCTTGGGTCCAAGTTTTCTAATATGACAAAAATACAAGTTTAAATCAAAGTACAACTCTATTAAAATCTAAATCTTCTGAATAGATGCCTTTAATTCGTCCTCTTTTCTTTTTTTCTTCCTTTCTTGAACTTTGGGCATGACCTTCCTTTTGCTATAGGGCTCAGAAAATATGGGAGTGATCCACGACAGACCGGCTTGAAATCCTCTATCTCTCGAGCTCCACTTTACTTTTCCACCTCAGTGTCTCTCTATCGTCATTGCTGCTACGACGGGTGTCACGACAGACAATGCTCTTTGTCCTTCAACTCCAGCTCCTCAACTCGCCTCTGCTCCTTTCTGCCTTGTATTGCTGCCTTGGAAGATACCTGCAAAAGTGACCAATTTCAGCAGCATCTATGCAGTTTTATCTAATTGTGATGCGTATGCAAAAATCTATCCTAAATGCAATAAATCATGCCTGAGTGCAGCAAAAATATGGGTAAATGAGAGGTAAAATATAGAACTTTTCTTCACTCAACAGTTGTTGTCGAGACAACACAGTTAAGCACAATTTTTAATCATGCAAATGAGGGCTTCAACTTATCACAACTACTCTTCTAGGTCTGAAATTAAGATAGGAGAAAACTAAAAAACCCCAAACCCATGGAGTAGAGTCATCCCGTGAAGATTTTCATTCACTCATGCTAACTTGTCCATCACATCAAAATTTTCAGATTCATGGACTTTGGTAGCAACAGAGTGTCCTCGCACATGATTCTTCCTAGAGCATGTTGTGGGCACCTTTAGGGTAAGACACCAATGGTTCTTTATTTTCTCTCTGCTACCGTGGTAGTGCATTATATATATATATATATATATATATATATATATATATATATATATATATATATATATATATATATATTTCTGTCTCTGTGATCTACCTCGGCAGTTACTTGCAACCATTGTTTAGAACTTTTCAAAGAATTCTAAAAACAAAGAAGGCAGTGCTCATCAGATATTCTAGAAAATTTAGCAAGTAACAATAGTGTTTTATAGTTTTGGAAAATAAAAAAAATTCTAAGTCATTTTGCATGCTTTTCCCATATTAAGTTCAATTTATTTATGGTGCGAAAATAAATAATCGGCTAACTATCATATGCACAAGTTATAACAAATTTTTTTGTTCTAATTAACATTAAGGCAAGTACAACGCAGCCTATATGCTAGTAAGTATGCCTAGACAAAAAGATGCGAGAGCTATCCCCCCAAACTCGAGATGAGCATTACCCCTAATGCACAAAATAATAACAGAAAAACTAACAACAAAATACAAGTGATATAAAAAAAAACAGAAAAATAAAATACAAAAAAGAGGTTCTTCTTGAGGTGCGGCAAGGGGAGCGACTTGAGTCTTTGCTGCTGAGGAGGAAGATGATGCTTAGATGATTAGGCGGCAGCTGACAGATGTCTGGGCGGTAGATTTGGTAGAGGAGATCTTGGCTGTCCGCAGCGACTGGATTCTTTTTCGAGTGGGAAGAGGTTCTTCTTGAGGTGCGACAAGAGGAGCGGCATAAAGTGCTTTTCTTTCTTCTGAATCTATCTCGCCGTCCACAGGCTCAACAACTATGATGTGCCGCTTCCTCTTTCTGTTGGGATGGCTGCTGCCGCTCAATATCCTCTAAAAAGGAAGTGTTCGCCATTGTTGCCACCGTGCAAGGAGGTGAATGATGTTACTGATGCCTCTCGTGAGAGTCTACCACCATGTTTGAAGCGGAGGTGGCTGAGTATGACGGGTAGTGCACCGGAGATGGAATTTGGCAGTGGAAGGTGGCATGGCAGGCAGCGGCGGCTGATGGCATTCCTTGTTCTTGGGCAGCTGCGGCAGCTAAGTGTTTCAGATAATTTGGTAAGGTAGGGTCGTCATCGGGATACTTCTCAAGGAAATAATCCATAAAGGATTCTTGGATCTCCCATACATATTTCATGAAAGTCAGCTGTTGCTGCTCGATCTGCTTGTTGCCATCGATAAGGGTGGGCAGCAGCGTGAGGACTTCACTGGCTAGGGCAACTTTAGTACTACCGGGGGTGGCTGGAGTTCCAAGCTGGGCTGCAGAGGGCTAGCTGGGCGTTATGGGCTCTGTCTCCTGGGCTTGTATCATTTGTAGACAGACTTTTCTAGTCCACCCCTTCTTTGCTGTCGTCATCTCATCTTTGGGTTCGGTCGGGACATTGAAATTGGCACAAAGGCCAGTGATGAGTGACGAAAAGTACAACCTGCTCTTTGTCTACTGGAAGCAAGTGTGGATCTCCTTGTATATACTCTCCCCGACATCGATGGGCCAGTTTATCGTGATGTTGTGGATTAGGGCGAGGCGCGACCGATCGGCAGTAGAATTGTTGGAAGTGGGCATCAAACGCCTCTTGATAAATGTGTTTCATAACATAGTCTCGGGTAGCAAGTGGCGGCGTTGGAATGATCTTCCATGCTTTCCTGCCAACCACGACGTGTTTGGCTTTTATAGTTTGGCCTTGAGTTTCTTATAATCGCCAGCCGTCAGTGACTGCTACCACCCCTCATGTGGGTTGTAGTTCATATCCAGGCCATAGAAACTGTTGATTACAATGACATTGAGCTTGACAGGTTCCCTTCGGACGAACACGAACGACATCTCAGGGCGGGGATGGTAGGCATAGAACTCCCTGACCATGGTGATGTTGGCTATCTCCGGGTGCCGTGCGAATATTTCCCATCCCCTTTCTATGGATGGTTTCGAACAAATTTGGTTCTAGGCTCAGATCTCATGTCTTCCTTGTACAATGAAAGTCTTGCTCCTCACATATGGCTTGTTTGGCGAACTATGTTCGGTATCTCTTTTCGTCTTCGCGGGAGAAGAAGCGTTTGAAGGTGTGTTTGGGTGTCGATGTTGAAGCCATGTGAGACAATTGAAGTTTACTGAAACTTAAGAGAAAATAAAGTAAGAGCGGTGGATACAAGAATAAGATAGCAAGAAGGTGAAGGTAAAGTAAATGAATGAAGTGAGAAGGGTTTAAATAGAGGTTTTCGAGTGGTGTCGTGGCGTCATAAATATCTAACGGTGCAATTGTCTCACGCACATTACGGGATGTCTACCTGTTATTTTTGTAGCAAGTGGAAGCTAGTTGTTAGCAGGGAACTAGTCGTTACGCATTTTCTGCGCTGTGCTACCCTAGGCTATCGCGGTGGGCTCCTTGCATGGCCTTCTTCTTGTTCTGGCTTTTTTATTCCTAATCTTGAAATACTAAATAAAGATAACTAAATATTAAAAATAATTTCTGACAATTAAAAACGTGGAAATTATTCTAATAAAATAAATTGCAATAAATTAAACTCTATTCCTAATGCATAAAATAAAAATAAAGAAAGTGAAAAAAATTAAGTTATGTTGGGAGTGCATTTGGGTGCATCTCCTAGACATAACCACTTCCTGAGGTAGTTTGGGTTGTCCTTCCCTCCTGGAGGGTTCCTCTTGTTCCTTCAGGTTATATGCTACTGGGTCTTTCACCCTGCCCTTGGGTCTGTCGCGGCAGCTGCTGCGTTGGCCTGTCTCTATGCTAATTTTGGCAGCCTTAGCATCTAGGCTTCCTTCCTTTTCTATTCCTGAGGGTTGTAGCACATTTAACTTTATGCTCTGGTTGTCTACTCTCATGGTCAGCTCCCCATGTTCCACATCTATCAACGCTTTGCCCGTGGACATGAATGGTCGCCCAAGGATGATAGGGGCTTTTTCATCAGCCTCATAGTCTTGGATGATGAAATCAGCTGGAAGAATAAGGTTGCCCACTTTCACAGGGATGTCTTCGATCTTTCCTTCTGGTTTTACAAAAGAATGATTGGCAAGTTTCAGCATGACGGAAGTAGGTTTGGATGGCCAAATTCCTAATTTATCGAAGACTACCTTAGGCATTAAGTTGATGCTAGCTCTCAAGTCGCACAAGGCTTTTGTTTCGTGCTTGTTGCCTATCCTATATGAGATAACAAAGCTACCCGAGTCTGTTTGCTTGGGCGACAGTTCGTTGTGCAGCATTTGCATGCATTCCTCTGTTACAACAATTGTTTCGAACTCCCCAATCCTCTTCCTTTTAGAAACCATGCCCTTGAAATATTTGGCATAGTTGGGCATGTTCTGAATGGCTTCTATTAGAGGTATGTTGATGTGCACATGCGTTAGAATATCCAGGAATATCCTGAACTGGTGCTCTTGCTTATGTTGCTTAAGCCTATGGGGGAAAGGTGCTGGCAGACGAATGTCCTCTATATGTTCTTTGCATGGGAACTTTATATGTAGTGGATCATCTACTTCAGGACTGCTTTCAGGTTCAGTTGTCGAGACGGCTGGTGTTTGTGCTACCTTGACAGGCTGTTTCTTTATGTGTTGCCTGTATTTCTAGTTGCTTTTCTACCCTTGGTTCATCCAACTTCTTCCCACTTCTGGTAGATATGGCTTTTCACCACTCATAAGTGGGCTTGGTTGCTGCCTCTGTGCTACTAGATGTTGCTCCCATTGTTCTGCTGCTAAAGATCTCCGTGAACTGCCCAAATTGGGTCTCCAAGTTATTTATAGCAGCATCCTACTTGTTCATCTTCATCTTCGTCATGTCCATGAATGACTTAGTTTTATCAATAAATTTATTAGTGCGAACAATAAAATCACTAGTTATAGACATAAAAGTTTGAATAGTTACTTCTAGTGAATTATTGTTCTGCATTTGTTGAGCCTGCATCTGGACAGGTTTTGTTGGTAGCCTACTTGTTGCTGTTGTAGGTTTACAACAGTCTTTGGGTTGCTCTAGGAGAAGTTGGGATGGTTCTTCCATTCGGGGTTGTAGGTGTTCTGGGTAGGCCTGTTGTTCCTCTCGTATCCTCCCATAAAGTTAGCAGATGCGTTGCACTCAGAGGATTCATGGTTGCCCTCACAGTCATCATAGAATGGCTTTACAGTCTTGGCCTCATAGACTTGCCCAGTCAGTTTCATTAAGCTCATAACCAGTTCTGTCAGCTTGTCAAGGTGGACATTGACAGATTCTGAGGCTTGTACTTCAATCCCCCGGTGTTTAGGGGGCAATTTCAACTGTATTCTAGCTCCGGAGGAGAAGATGGGGTTCACCCTCAATAGGTCTCGTATGGATATGTTCAACCAGTTTGTTTTTGAAGCTGGGATTAAGGACTTGTCTCTTCAGGGGGTAAGATGTAACCCCCTTAGCCCGGCCTAGACATTTGACCCGAACTACGAAGATTACACGGGGAAAACAAAAGTCAACCTGAAAGTCAACTTTGATTAATGACGTTTTTTTCTTTTTTTTCTTTTCTAAATGCAATATTAAGCCTATGTGATCACTCAAGATCATAGGAAGAAAAGGCACATCGATCAGAATTCATTTAGGGGTTTAATTGTAAGAATTAGACTTTTAGGGACCAAACATAAATTTTTCAAATTACGAGGACTTTGTAGATTTTAAGTTTACCAATATGCAATTAATCATATTTCATGCATCTCTATCAAAAATCAACTTAATTAGACATCCCAAACTCAACCAATTGCATCCACAATCATCAAGGACTAAAATATAAGAAACAAGAACTTGAAACAATTTGAAATGCAGTCCAATGATCAGGTGTTTCAAAACGCTGACCCTTGTATCGAAACGGAGTTGACCGTTTCGGTACACGGGTGCGTTCCGAGACCCGTATTGGAACATGGCTCTCTAGTAGCCAAAGTGTTCCGAAACACTCTTACCCGTTCCGAAACACTATGGCCATTTCAGGCCCCTGTTCAAAAATAGATAAGGGTGTTTCGATACACTCTGCCCTGCAACTATGCATTTTTTCTGGTTTTTCACATCTTCACACATTAAAACACATCCCAATTCATACAATATCACACCCACAACATGATTAAACATAAAAAACATTACTATGAAGCTCTAGCTAAAGCATGGCATCAAGCATGTTATCATTGAGTCTATATGCATTCTCCCTAGTCATAAAAACCAAATAAGAGCCTCAAGCCTCAAACCAAACCAAATGGGACAATTACAATCCTCTAAAACCTTATTAAACTTGCAACAATCATAGGGAGTTCAAAACACATCTCCCAAAACCAACCATAGGTCCCCATTGCCAAATATCACTACTAAGGAATATGAAAACATCACCATACATGAGCTTCTCACTTCCTTGGATGTTCTTAGCCTCCTTGCTGCCAAAAAACATCTCAATTATCTGCATTGTTGGTAAAACATCTCATGGCAAAGCTAAACACATGTTTAATGAAAACAAAAGCATTTCATACTATAAATCTCATATGCATTTCTCATAGCATAAAAATCATCTCAACATTTGGTACATGTGAATAAAATACAATGTCATATATTGGCATTTCATATTACATCTTTACTCGGATATGCAGATTAGCTTGACTCAAGGTCAAGTCCTACCCCGGTGGAATCTCACATCACCGGATTCTCATGGCGGTATCTCTCTTCGCCATAAAGCTTGGGTATTTCACCAAGTTCTACCCCGATAGTATCTCTCATCATCGAATTCTCACTTTGGATCGGGATGGCACTACCCCCATTTCATGACTCCAAAGAGCACGTACGAATTTTTAGTTTATAGTGCACTCTCATCCTATTGGTCGACCAATTATATCCAGTAATTATCTCATCATTTATGCCTATATATTATATCAAAAACATTATCTCACCTATTGTTTTGATGCAACATTTCACAAATCTTTCTCTTCCCATTTCAAAACCATACCTCATACTTTTCATTAAAACAACATCTCAAAACTCTTTAGTACAACATGCTATCTCATGAAAACTCTACAAAAAATCATCTCATGCTACAAATCATGCATAAAAAAGTAGGAATTTGTCTATCTCAAAACAAGAGCACGTAAAATCATTTAGGGGCATCAACCACATATTTGAGAGAAAATCTAGCCATACTTACTTTTGGACATAGGATGGTGTTTCAAACCAATCCTAAATCCCAAACCTTATTTCTTTGTCCCTCAAGGACTTCTAAAACCATTCGCACTCACCGATTACGTTTTGCTTGCTTGCCGAAATGATATCAAGGCTTTCGGCACTTCCGGATCAACACCAAAAGCGTCCAAAGATGTCTCCCATGTTTATTACACATAAGAGCAGAGGATTAATGCATCATCCTACATTGAAATCACCAGCCGCTCAAACAAACTCGCTGCACTACTCAAAAACACCATTTCGGCTACCCAAAATAACTGAAATTATCTCCAAACTTTCCCAAAACAAAGCTCAGCCAAGATCTATCAATTCTAATCATTTCTAAACCTCATTCAACACCTAAAACCATCATAAACACGTCCTTATATCTCCAGCAACAATAGAACACCAAGAACACTCCAAAAACCACAAATCTAACATGTAAAACTTAGGAATCCAAACCTATTCGGGATTTGTTTGATAAAACCTCATTTATAACATCAATTATCATCCAAAATACATTAGAAATCAACCTCAAAATAGAGCCTAACCAAGAGTTACGAAAATCATTAAGATCTCACCAAGAATATTGAGTTTTACCATAATTTCATGTTCCTAACATTAAAGCAACTCAAAAATCATTAACAAAGGATTGAGAACTTAGGAATTTCAGTAAAGAATTGATCATTAGAGGAGAAGGACGAAGCTTACCTCTAATATCTGATTTCTCCTCAATTTGGGAAAGATTTCTTGAAAATCAAAAGTAAAAACAAAAGGATTTGATGAGATAAAGATTATGAATCTTTAGGAGAATGAAATCTCAGCAAAAGAGATGAAAATCAAAGGTTATTTGGTGAAGGAAGTGTGTTTGGCTGAGTAGAAATTGAGAGAAAATGAAATGAGAGAAAACTAACGTAAGGTAGTTATGAAAAAGTCAACTTAGACTTTCTTTTTAATTCTCCTTTATCCCATTATTAAAACATTATTAAAAACTCCCAAATCAAAGAGAAATCTGATGAAAAACAATTTGGTAAAATTACCTCCTTAAAGATTCAAAGTTTCAATCCTTTACAAAACAATCATTGGTCAACTTTTGCAAAAACTGCTATTCGGTCACTACACCGAAATATAGTATTTCCAAATCACATTTTGTAAAATTGTTTTCACCATAACCATTTATATAATAAATGAGAATTTTTTGATATTTTTCCATATTTTTAAAGCATCCCAAACTAGGTGTTCCCTAAACCTCCCTTAAAGATTCGAACCGTTCTCGACCGACCCGATTTAACCTCTAAAACATCTAGTCCCAAAACTAGGGCGTCACAACTATCCCCCACTTAAGAAATTTCGTCCTCGAAATTTACCTAGAGGAAAAATGTAAGGAAATTGCTTCTTCATGTCATCCTTCATTTCCCACGTGGCTTCCTCCACGCCACGATGTCTCCACAAGACTTTGACCAACTCAATGGTCTTACCCCAGAGAACCTTACTATCCACATCTAGATTCTTAACGGTTTCCTCATCATACGTCATATCTGGGTTCAGCTCAACCTCTTCCACAGGTATAACATGCGACAGATCTTACCTATACCTCCGAAGCATGGATACATGAGACACATTATGTATATTTTCTAACTCTTGAGGTAGTCTCAACTTGTAGGCAACAGGACCCACACGTTCTATCACCTCGTATGGTCCAATGAACCTCGGACACAATTTGCCCTTCCGGCCAAACCTCATCACCTTCTTCCAAGGTGAAACTTTTAAAAACACACGCTCGCCCACAACAAATTTTATCTCCTTACGCTTCAAATCCGCGTAAGACTTTTGCCGGTCCGATGTTGCATTCAAACGCTCACAAAATAGCTTCACCTTCTCGGCGGTTCCTTTCAACAAAGCTGGCATCGAGACCAACTTTTGTCGAGTTTCAGCCCAACAAAGAGGAGTCATGCACTTCCTCTCGTATAACGCCTCATAAGGTGCCATTTGAATACTAGCCTGGTAACTGTTATTATAGACAAACTCCACCAAAGGCATGTGCTTCTCCCAAGAGCCCTAAACCTCAATAACACAGCACCTCAACATATCCCTAAGCACTTGGATAACACACTCCGACTGTCCATCCGACTGTGGATGATAAGAAGTACTGAAATTCAACTGGTGAACCTCAGATCTCTATCCGACACTATAGATTTTGGCACTCCATGCAAACATACAATCTCAGCAATGTACAACTCTGCAAGCTTATCCAAGGTATACGTAGTATGCACATGCAAGAAATGTACACAATTCGTAAGGCGATCTACAATCACCCAAACAAAATTCTTCCTTGATGGTGACAACGGTAAACCATACACAAAGTCCATAGTGATCCTCTCCCACTTCCATTCTGGGATCTTCAACGGCTGCAACAACCCCGAAGGAAATTTATGTTCAGCCTTAACCCGCTAACAAACCATGCATTTGCTAACAAACTCAGCGACATCCTTCTTCAACCCCACCCAATAGTACTCATCCTTCAAATCTCAGTACATCTTTGTACTACCAGGGTGCATAGCAAAAGGACTACTATGAGCTTCAATCAGAATAGTGCACCTCAACCTATCATCACTTGACACCACTATCAGAATCCCAAAACATAAAACACCATCATCATTAAAATAAAAATCTGAAGGCTTACGTTCTGCGATATCCTGAACATGCGGTACCAAGGAATCATCCAACAATTGTTTATCATTAATCAACTGAACTAGAGATAGTTTCACTTGCAATTCAGCAAGAAGACCACCATCTCGTGATATGCTCAAGCTAGCAAACATCGCCCTTAATTCCACCGCCACTTTCCTGCTCAAAGCATCGGCCACAACATTGGCCTTCCCCGGATGATACTCGATCGTTAGATCACAATCCTTTAGCAATTCCACCCAACGTCGTTGCCTAAGATTTAACTCATTCTGAGACATAAGGTACTTCAAACTTTTATGATCCGTGTACACAGTACACTTCTCACCATATAAATAATGTCTCAAGATCTTTAACGAAAAAACCACTACTGCCAGCTCAATGTCATGCGTAGGGTAATTGCACTCATGCACCTTCAACTGTCGCGATGCATAAGCCACTACTCTACCGTCTTGCATCAGCATGTTGCGTGTAAAAGTGACTATCGCAATTGTAGTGCAAGTGTACACGACGCAAGTAGTAAAGTGATACGGAAGTATCGGATATCGTCTCCACAGGGACTGGGCTAATAGCTTCACCTTGAATTACTGCACGAGAGTAAAAAGAATAGTTTAATATGTTGTCACTAGAATAATAAAGAGTACTTGGAAAATAAGAGTAGAGAAATCAAGATAGAGAGAATGAGCTGGTATTGAATTGCTCAGTAGTGTAGGCATTGCTAAGTCTAGGAGAATCAGTTCTATCGTCGCCCCCGTTGCGGCAGCACCTGTCGCGGCGGTAGTCTGTTGCTTGTCGCGGCAGCGAACACTCAACTCCGTACTTCAAGTTTGGCAAGAATCCCTGATGTGCCTTGGCCTATCCCTAGGTCCAAGTCTGTCGATGAACACGTCCTTGATGATACCTCCCGGCGTGAATCGAAGGATGAACACCGATGTTGTTGAATTCTTCTTTAGCCACTTAACCTCGTCCTATCCCTAGGTTCGAGATAGTTCAACTATAAACTAGAGAACTTGCACTTATTCCTTTCGTATACTTAACTCTCCCAATATTAAGTAAATAGATAACCTCGCAATGCTCTCTCGATACTCTTGCAAGATGTTAATAACCAGAATAAGAGAACTTGAAGTTTATTTTATTGAACTGAAAATTCCTAAAACAAAAGCAACCCTTGCAACTACTTTACAAAACAACTCGTGGCCCTAAGGGGAATTTAGAACATGTTGAGAGAAGGAAAACAGCTAGGGTTTTGGGAAGAAGGCTAAAGATAGGTGATGTCCTCTCCTATGTCAAATTACATGCCTTTATATAGGCTTTGGGTCCAAGTTTTCTAATATAGCAAGAATACAAGTTTAAATTAAAGTACAACTCTAATAAAGATTAAATCTTCAGAGAATATAGCTTTAATTCGTCCTCCATCTTGCTTGGATTTTCTCTCCTTGAACTTTGGGCTTGGCATTCATTCTGATCTAGGGCTCGGAAAAATATAGTGATTTTCCATGACATACGAGGTTAATTTTCTCTTTCTGTCGAGGTCCACTTTACTTCTTCCGTGGTAGCATCGTCCTCCTTGACTGCTCGTCCAGTTCCAACTCTTCTGCTTCACTGCCCAGCGCCTGCCTCTCCATATGCTATAGCAGCAACCTGCAAAAGCAACCAATTTCAGTAGAAACTGTGCCATTTAATATATTTGTGATGTCTAACTGTAAACTAACCTAAATGCAATGAATTATGCTTGAATGCAGTAGAAATATGAGTTAAATAAGGGGTAAATAATAGAACTTTTACACACTCAACACACCCCCAAACTCAAGTTTTTGCTTGCCCTCAAGCAATTCAGATCTAAAAGAAAAAATAAAATATTTTTGTTTTGGCTTAAAACAGTGAACTTTCCCTTACCCTTCATTCATTCTCTATCGACGACAGCATCTTGTCGGATAACTTAGGATTCGTCCGGAGTCTCACTATAGTCCTCGTGCAGTGTGTGCATGCTTGTGAACAGTTATGTGCCAAAACTCTCTTAGTTTCACTAGAATATTTCAGCCTCTAACTTAAATTTTTATGCCAAAGTTTATCTTTTAAAGGCATTTCTTATGCTCCTTTGATTCTTTGTTTTGACTCGATTTCATTTATTTTTTAAGCTAAAGTTTCACTAGAGCCAATTTTGGGCACCTCTAGCTAACTTCCTAGAGCCAGTTTGGGGCACCTCTAGGGCCGTTAAGTCTCTTTTGATAAGCTTCTTTCATAGAGCCAGTGTTAGGCACCTCTAGGGGCTATTCAAGTGCTAAGCTTCCTATTCTAGTTGACTAAAAGAGTTATAAGCAATATAACAGTCACAAATAGTGTTTCGGTTTTCAGAACTATAGAAAGGCTCTAAACTTCTCCTAAAACTATCCTAAAGGTACTACCACGAAAGAGCTATCACGTCAGGTAAGTTCAGTTCACAGACTTAAGCCAAAATTTTCATTTTTTCATCATTTTTTTACCAAAAATAAACTAAGTAAAACACACAATTTTAAAACTAAATTAGACTCCATTATGGAGGGATGCCACACCCAAACTCGATGGGTTGCATTGTCCTCAATGCAAATGACGAAATAAAAATAGTACATCACAAAATATAAGAGCAGACAACAAAATAAGTTAAGAAACTCAATTTTTTAAGCGATGTCGTCACTGCAGCTGCTGACTCGGATCTGGCGGCTGGCACGAGCTTTCTGGACTGGCTGGCGGATGGGGGAGGCAGATGTGTTTTTCGTTTTAGCCTTCTCTCGGTGGTTGAATTCTGGTCGGGGAGTTCTGAGGAGGTTTCTCCACAACCTTGACCTCTAAGTTTCTGCTGCTGTCCTCACCACTGCTGCCGTCACTGCTGCTGCTGCCGCTGTCGCTATCCGGCTTGTTTTTTTCTGCCGTTCTTTTCTTTTGTTTCACCAGTGTAAACTCTTTTGAGAGATTCCTCTTAACAGAGGGTTCGTGGTCGCTTTCTGCTCAAACGGAGGAAGAAGAGAACCCGACAATGAAGGCGTCAAGCTCTTCCGAGGGCATTCTTCGTTTTCTTCCACGGGCAGAAGTCTCAGCACGGGTGCTGCCAGTGGCTGTTGTGGCAGGTGTTGGTGTGGATGCTGCAGAAGGTGTTCACGGTGTGGCAGCATGTGTTGGGTGTGGGCAGGGGCAGCAAAATAATGTGCAGGGAAGGTAGGAAATACGACATCTGAGAAATTTAAAGAAGAATGGATAAAGTGTACCGTAGATGCAGTGAAATCCCTGATTAAGCTCATAAGACCGAGCTGTCGTTTCTCCATCTTCTGTATAGCAGCAAGGATTTGGGAGGAGGAGTTGGTCGGGAGGAGGAGTCGGTCGGGGCTGCTGCTTCTGGTGGCAGCAGGATCAAATGAGGACAGAGGGGTGGCAACAGTCAGCTCCATTAAGCTGAGTATGTTTTTTATCAGTCCATCCCTTCCCTTGGACTCTTATATCAGTGGCAGCTTCAGGTACCCCATTACCGCGGCAGAGGGCTGTGATGAGGTAAGGCAGATAGAGTGGTCCCGTCGGCAGATGTGCGCACTCGAGAATGCTTTCGCGAATGAAGCTGCCCACGTTAATGGGCCTCTCATGTAAAATGGAGTAAATTAAGGCTAACCTGGGCTGGTCCTTATTGGTATTGTGCGAAGACGACATGATGCACTTTTTGATAAAATCGTTCCATAATTTGGCTTCCGGCAGGAGTTGAGTTCTCTTCACCC
Organism: Hibiscus tridactylites; assembly: GCA_958450335.1. Taxonomy (NCBI): domain Eukaryota; kingdom Viridiplantae; phylum Streptophyta; class Magnoliopsida; order Malvales; family Malvaceae; genus Hibiscus; species Hibiscus tridactylites. Next base: position 33,004,333 of record OY288269.1, read on the forward strand.
TCCTCGGGTTCTTGCGATTGGTGTTCCACTGTGTTCCTTCATTAGTTAGCTCTGCCATGACAGCATCATAGGCAACAGGGTCAAGGCTGTTCAGAAACTGTTGGTGGCCGTCGTCGTTGCTGCCGACGTAAAATCCGTACAAGGTGTTGATGTATTCAACTTCGAAATGCACCTCGCTCCCTCGTACGGTAACTGTTGTCGTCGTTCTGCTTTTAATGGCAACATAGAAGTCAAGAACTAAAGAGATGTTCATCTCTTCAGGCTGTTCGGCAAAGATCTCCTACTATAGAGCTCTTATTTTGCGAGCAATGAACAGCTTGAGGCCCAAATTTCCCTCTTTTGAAGTGTAGACGAACCCCCTTTCTTCCCACATGTCTCTGATATGGAATGAGTGTGGGGTGGATGTTGTCGGGGTGGAGCCGGAGGCAGCACTCCTACGGGTATTTCTGGAAGACATTGTTGCAAGGGTTGTGAAAATGAAAGCAAAAATTATAGAGGAGTAAGTAAGAAGAGTAGAAGTGAGTGAAAATGAAAAAATGAAATGGGTTTTATATAGAGAAGAATTTGCTGCCTGTTGGAGCTGTAACGGCAGGCGCGAATAACGGGGCCAGCTGTTACGCGGTTGCGTGTCTGACGCATCTGTCACGCGTTTCTGTGTCTGCTGCGCGTTTGTTATGCGTTTCTGTGTCTGTCGCGACAACTTGTCGACAGCCTGTATTTTCCGCGTCTACCGCGGCAGCTGTAACAATAGGCTCCAAAATTTGGGCTTGTTGGGCTGGTGGAAGGATGGTGGGCTATTTTCACTTCTCATGTTCTTCTTGTATCCTTTATTTCCTAAAAAAAATTAAAATAAAAACATTATTTAAAAATAAAATAAATCTAATTTCCTAATAAATAATAAATAATAATAAAACTAAAAAATAAAAATTAGGTTAAATTAGGGATGCCAGGTGGGGCATCTCCTACGGTAACCACTTCATGGATTCTTGGGGCTTCAGTCCCCTGATAATGCTTCAAACGCTGTCCGTTGACTTTGAATTGGTGACCGTCTTTTAAAGATCTGATTGTGATGGCACCATGGGGAAAAACCTTTACAACTTGGAACGGGCCAGACCATCTAGATTTCAGCTTCCTCGGGAAGAGTTTCAATCTAGAGTTGAATAGCAATACAAGCTGCCCTGGGCAGAACTGTCGTGGGAGCAACATCTTGTCATGCCACTTCTTAGTTTTATTTTTGTAGATTCTTGCATTGTCATAGGCCATTGTCCGGATTTCTTCAATTTCGTTTAGATCTTGTAGCCTTTTCTGTTCTGCCTTTTCCAAGTCCATATTTATTGCCTTGATTGCCCAGTATTCTCTGTGCTCTATCTCGACAGGTAAATGGCATATTTTCCCATTAATCAATTGGTAAGGAGACATTCCCAATGGAGTTTTGAAAGCTGTCCTATAAGCCCATAACGCATCATTAAGGTGTAAAAACCAATCTTTCCGAGTTGGCTTAACCATCTTTTCAAGAATGTTCTTAACTTCCCTGTTGGATATTTCATCTTGTCCATTGGTCTGAGGGTGATATGTTGTTGTGATCCGATGTTTGACATCATACTTTTTCAAGGCAGCAGCTATAACCCTGTTATCGAAATGCCTCCCTTCATCACTGATGATCGCCGTAGGGATGCCGAATCTAGAAAAGATGGTTTTGTGTAAAAACCTTTGGACCATCTTGTCATCATTCTTTTGAGTGGTGATAGCTTCAACTCACTTAGATACATAATCTACTGCTAGGAGGATGTATAGATTCCCACATGAAGATGGGAATGGTCCCATAAAATCGATCCCCAAACGTCGAAGATCTCGACTTCAAGAATGTTCTGCAGCGGCATCTCGTGTCTCCTTGAGATGTTTCCTGTCCGTTGGCACTTGTCACAGCTCTTGTAGAAGATTTGAGCATCTTTATATAGTGACGGCCAATAAAATCCTGACTGCAGAACTTTGGCAGCAGTTTTGTTGCCTCCTAAGTGTCCTCCATACTGTGAAGCGTGGCAGTGATGAAGTATATCTTCCTGTTCATCATGTGGTACGCATCTCTTTATAACTTGATCTCCACAGATTTTCAAAGGAAGAGGTTCGTCCCAATAATAATGATTAACATCATTTTGAAACGTCTTCCTTGCTTGATAGTTAAGGTCAGGAGGAATTATTCCTCTAACTAAAAAATTAACGAAATCAGCATACTAGGGGAGTTCAGAAGACTTACCTGCCGCCATGGCTGTCGCGGAAGTGACTGTGGCAGCAAAGAGCTGCTCTTCTGGGAAGGTCTCCAATATGTTTGTCTCGTCTGTCAGTAGACTCTTTCCCTTCTCCAACCTTGACAAGTGATCTGCCACTTGATTTTCTGTCCCCTTTTTTTCTTTGATTTCAAGGTCGAGTTCTTGCAATAGCAGGATCCAACGTATCAATCGAGGTTTTGCATCCTTTTTCACGAATAGATACTTCAATGCATAGTGGTCTGTGTGCACTATAACCTTCTTTCCATGTATATAAGAACGAAACTTGTCAATGGAGAATAGAACAACTAACAACTCCTTCTCTGTGGTGGTGTAGTTCACTTGGGCCTCGTTCAGTGTTTTGCTGGCATAGTATATGACATGAAAAAGTTTGTCTCTCAGCTGCCTAAGGTGCTGCCCCGACAGCATAGTCGCTAGCATCGCACATGATCTCGAACGACGATGTACAGTCTGGTGGTTGTACTATTGGGACTGTTACGAGTTTTTCCTTCAAAACCTTGAATGCTTCAGTACATTCAATATTAAAGTCGAAGGGTCGGTTCTGCTCCAGAAGATGGCATAGGGGCTTGGTGATTTTTGAAAAATTCGCAATGAATCTCCGATAAAAACCAGCATGTCCTAAGAAACTTCTGATGCCCTTGACTGTGGTGGGAGGTGGCAGCTTTTCGATCACTTCTATCTTGGCTCTGTCGACTTCTATGTCGTCACTGCTGCTGCTGCCGCTGCCGCTATCCGGCTTGTTTTTGTCTGCCATTCTTTTCTTCTGTTTCACCAGTGTAAACTCTTTTGAGAGATTCCTCTAAACAGAGGATTCGTGGTCGCTTTCTGCTCAAACGGAGGAAGAAGAGAACCCGACAATGAAGGCGTCAAGCTCTTCCGAGGGCATTCTTCGTTTTCTTCCACGGGCAGAAGTCTCAGCACGGGTGCTGCCGGTGGCTATTGTGGCAGGTGTTGGTGTGGATGCTGCAGAAGGTGTTCACGGTGTGGCAGCATGTGTTGGGTGTGGGCAGGGGCAGCAAAATAATGTGCAGGGAAGGAAGGAAATACAACATCTGAGAAATTTAAAGAAGTATGGATAAAGTGTACTGTAGATGCAGAGGGGTGGCAACAGTCAGCTCCATTAAGCTGAGTATGTTTTTATCAGGCCATCCCTTCCCTTGGACTCTTATATCCGTGGCAGCTTCAGGTACCCCATTGCCGCGGCAGAGGGCTGTGATGAGGTAAGGCATATAGAGTGGTCTCGTCGGCAGATGTGCGCACCCGAGAATGCTTTCGCGAATGAAGATGCCCACGCTAATGGGCCTCTCTTGTAAAATGGAGTGAATTAAGGCTAACCTGGGCTGGTCCACATTGGTATTGTGCGAAGACGAAATGATGCACTTTTTGATAAAAGCGTTCCATAATTTGGCTTCCGGCAGGAGTTGAATTCTCTTCACCCTCCTCGGGTTCTTGCGATTGGTGTTCCACTGTGTTCCTTCATTAGTCAGCTCTGCCATGACAGCATCATAGGCAACAGGGTCAAGGCTGTTCAGAAACTGTTGGTGGTCGTCGTCGTTGCTGCCGACGTAAAATCCGTACAAGGTGTTGATGTATTCAACTTCGAAAGGAACCTCGCTCCCTCGTACGGTAACTGTTGCCGTCGTTTTGCTGTTAATTGCAGCATAGAAGTCAAGAACTAAAGAGATGTTCATCTCCTCAGGCTGTTCGGCAAAGATCTGCTACTATAGAGCTCTTATTTTGCGAGCAATGAACGCCTTGAGGCCCAAATTTCCCTCTTTTGAAGTGTAGATGAACCCCCTTTCTTCCCACATGTCTCTGATCTAGAATGAGTGTGGGGTGGATGCTGTCGGGGTGGAGCCGGAGGCAGCACTCCTACGGGTATTTCTGGAAGACATTGTTGCAAGGGTTGTGAAAATGAAAGCAAAAATTATAGAGGAGTAAGTAAGAAGAGTAGAAGTGAGTGAAAATGAAAAAATGAAATGGGGTTTATATAAAGAAGAATTTGCTGCCTGTTGGAGCTGTAACGGCAGGCGCGAATAACGGGGCCAGCTGTTACGCGGTTGCGTGTCTGACGCGTCTGTCACGTGTTTCTATGTCTGCTGCGCGTCTGTTATGCGTTTTTGTGTCTGTCGCGACAACTTGTCGACAACCTGTATTTTCCGCGTCTATCGCGGCAGCTGTAACAATAGACTCCAAAATTTGGGCTTGTTGGGCTGGTGGAAGGATGGTGGGCTATTTTCACTTCTCATGTTCTTATTGTATCCTTTATTTCCTAAAAACAATTAAAATAAAAACATTATTTAAAAATAAAATAAATCTAATTTCCTAATAAATAATAAATAATAATAAAACTAAAAAATAAAAATTAGGTTAAATTAGGGATGCCAGGTGGGGCATCTCCTACGGTAACCACTTCATGGATTCTTGGGGCTTCAGTCCCCTGATAATGCTTCAAACGGTTCCCGTTGACTTTGAATTGGTGACCGTCTTTTAAAGATCTTATTGTGATGACACCATGGGGAAAACCCTTTACAACTTGGAACGGGCCAGACCATCTAGATTTTAGCTTCCTCGGGAAGAGTTTCAATCTAGAGTTGAATAGCAATACAAGCTGCACTGGGCAGAACTGTCGTGGCAGCAACATCATGTCATGACAATTCTTAGTTTTATCTTTGTAGATTCTTGCATTGTCATAGGCCATTGTCCGGATTTCTTCAATTTCGTTTAGATCTAGTAGCCTTTTCTGCCCTGCCTTTTCCAAGTCCATATTTACTACCTTGATTGCCCAGTATTCTCTGTGCTCTATCTCGACAGGTAAATGGCATATTTTCCCATTAATCAATTGGTAAGGAGACATTCCCAATGGAGTTTTGAAAGCTGTCCTATAAGCCCATAACGCATCATTAAGGTGTAAAAACCAATCTTTCCGAGTTGGCTTAACCATCTTTTCAAGAATGTTCTTAACTTCCCTGTTGGATATTTCATCTTGTCCATTGGTCTGAGGGTGATATGTTGTTGTGATCCGATGCTTGACATCGTACTTTTTCAAGGCAGCAGCTATAACCCTGTTATCGAAATGCATCCCTTCATCACTGATGATCGCCTTAGGGATGCCGAATCTAGAAAAGATGGTTTTGTGTAAAAACCTTTGGACCATCTTGGCATCATTCTTTTGAGTGGTGATAGCTTCAACTCACTTAGATACATAATCTACTGCTAGGATGATGTACAGATTCCCACAAGAAGATGGGAAGGGTCCCATAAAATAGATCCCCCAAACGTCGAAGATCTCGACTTCAAGAATGTTCTGCAGCGGCATCTCGTGTCTCCTTGAGATGTTTCCTGTCCGTTGGCACTTGTCACAGCTCTTGTAGAAGATTTGAGCATCTTTATACAGTGACGGCCAATAAAATCTTGACTGCAGAACTTTGGCAGCAGTTTTGTTGCCTCCTAAGTGTCCTCCATACTGTGAAGCGTGGCAGTGATGAATTATATCTTCTTGTTCATCATGTGGTACGCATCTCTTTATAACTTGATCTCCATAGATTTTCAAAAGAAGAGGTTCGTCCCAATAATAATGCTTAACATCATTTTGAAACGTCTTCCTTGCTTGATAGTTAAGGTCAAGAGGAATTATTCCTCTAACTAAAAAATTAACGAAATCAGCATACTAGGGGAGTTCAGAAGACTTACCTGCCGCCATGGCTGTCGCGGCAGTGACTGTGGGAGCAAAGAGCTGCTCATCTGGGAAGGTCTCCAATATGTTTGTCTCGTCTGTCGGTAGACTCTTTCCCTTCTCCAACCTTGACAAGTGATCTGCCACTTGATTTTCTGTCCCCTTTTTGTCTTTGATTTCAAGGTCGAGTTCTTGCAATAGCAGGATTCAACGTATCAATCGAGGTTTTGCATCCTTTTTCGCGAATAGATACTTCAATGCAGAGTGGTCTGTGTGCACTATAACCTTCTTTCCAAGTATATAAGAACGAAACTTGTCAATGGAGAATAGAACAACTAACAACTCCTTCTCTGTGGTGGTGTAGTTCACTTGGGCCTCGTTCAGTGTTTTGCTGGCATAGTATATGACATGAAAAAGTTTGTCTCTCAGCTGCCCAAGTTGCTGCCCCGACAGCATAGTCACTAGCATCGCAAATGATCTCGAACGGCGATGTACAGTCTGGTGGTTGTACTATTGGGACTGTTACGAGTTTTTCCTTCAAAACCTTGAATGCCTCAGTACATTCAATATTAAAGTCGAAGGGTCGGTTCTGCTCCTGAAGATGGCATAGGGGCTTGGTGATTTTTGAAAAATTCGCAATGAATCTCCGATAAAAACCAGCATGTCCTAAGAAACTTCTGATGCCCTTGACTGTGGTGGGTGGTGGCAGCTTTTCGATCACTTCTATCTTGGCTCTGTCGACTTCTATGCCACGACAACTAATCTTATGGCCAAGGACTATCCCTTCATCCACCATGAAGTGACATTTTTCCCAATTCAAAACTAAGTTTGCTTTTTCACATCTCTCAATCACCTTTTGTAGGTTACCTAGGCAGCTTTCAAAGTTGTCTCCAAAGACTGAAAAATCCTCCATAAAGATCTCTAGGAAATCCTCCACCATGTCGGGGAATATTGCCATTATGCACCTTTGAAAGGTGGCTGGTGCATTGCATAGTCCAAATGGCATCCTCCCAAAAGCGTAAGTTCTGTAGGGGCATGTGAATGTCGTCTTTTCTTGATCTTCCGGTGTGATAGCTATTTGATTGTAACCTGAATAGCCATCAAGAAAACAATAATAAGGTTTACCCGCTAGTCTATCAAGCATTTTATCAATAAAGGGTAAAGGAAAGTGGTCCTTTCGGGTAGCTTTGTTAAGCTTTCGATAGTCTATACAAACCCTCCAACCGTTCACAGTCCTGGTTGGGATTAACTCATTGTTTTCGTTGGTCACTACGGTCATTCCTCCTTTCTTGGGAACACATTGCACTGGGCTCACCCATTTGCTGTCAGAGATGGCGTAGATTATTCAAGCATCTAGCCATTGGATTATCTCTTTTCGCACCACCTCTTTCATAGCGTGGTTCAGCCGCCTTTGAGCATCTATAGTCAGCTTATGATCATCCTTGAGAAGGATTTTATGCATACATAATGCTGGACTAATTCCTTGAATATCAGCTATCGTCCATCCAATAGCCTTTTTGTGCTGCTGCAGCATCCCTATTAACTGCTATTCCTATTCCTGCATCAACTTGGAAGAGATGATTACGGGCAACGTATCATTTGAACCAAGAAAAGCATATTTTAGCCTCCCTGGCAGGGGTTTAAGATCTAAAGTAGGGGGCTCAACACTTGATGGCTTTTGAATTGCATGGTTATCCGAGGTATAATTTAAAGGCTCGAATAACTTACCTGGACGATTGCCTATCCATTTTACCTCCTCCTAATCTTCAGTATCAGATGTATCAGACTTTGAGGAGTTGCTGTAGTCAGTGCTATCGTGACAGTCTTGTATGTGGCTGCAGAGGCAGTGACCAATTTTGATGTCGTGACAGCCCGACCTGATCCAGGGTTGGTCAAGGGTAACTTCAGTGATAACCTTGCATTCTTCTTCTGCATCAGCATGCTTCATAGCTTGGAGAACATTCAACTTTATTTCTTGATCGTTCACTCTCATGGTGAGTTCTCCTTTTTCCACATCAAAAAGTGATCTTCCCGTGGCTAAGAGGGGTCGCCCCAGGATGATTGGTGCATTTTCATCTGCTTCACAATCTAACACAAGAAAGTCAGCAGGAAAAATAAACTTATCCACTCTTACCAGAATATCTTCGATTTTTCCTTCCGGATGAACGTAAGAGCGGTCTGCCAGCTGCAGAATTACAGTTGTGGGTCGAGCTTTTCCAATACCTAATTTCTGAAAAACTGATTTTGACATTAAATTTATACTAGCACCAAGATCACAAAGTGCCTTACCCACATATTTGTCTCCGATTACACATGGTATGATGAAGCTCCTAGGATCCTTCTTTTTCTAGGGTGGATGCTTGTGCAGAATACTCATGCATCCTTCTGTCATCTTGACCGTTTCAAATTCCCCAAGTCTAGATTTCTTTGACATGGCATCCTTGAGAAATTTGGCATAACCGGGCATCTCCCTAACGGCATCTAACAGTGGTCTGTTGATATGAACCTGCTTAAAATATCATAAATCTTTTTAAGCTGTGATTCTTGTTTCAGTTTCTGTAACCGTTGAGGAAAAGGAGGCGGGGGACGATAATCAGCAATACGTCCTTCCCACTGCATACGAATCTAAGGAGGTTTGGGTTCATCATCTTTCTCCTTTGTCCCTTCTGCTGTCGTGACAGGCTCAGCGGCATTAGGTTGTTTGTTACCTGTCGGGGCAGCTTCCTCGGCAGGTGATTCCAAGGCTAGTTTGTTCACTGTTTCAGCTTCCTTCTTTGGCCCTGGTAGTTTCTTCCCACTCCTAGTAGTAATGGCTTTACACTGCTCATGTGTGGGCTGCCTAGCGTTTTCAGTATTGCTAGGAAATCCGCCAGTCTGCCTTGGGTTGATATGTTGGGAAACCTGACCCATCTGTGTCTCCAACGATTTCAGAGTAGCTTCATGATTTGTCATCCGCATCTTTGTTTTATCCATGAATGTCTCCGTCTTCTTGACAAATTGATTCATGTTCTCAATGTAAGTTCTTATCTGAGACATAAACGTAGCCAGAGTCTGTTCCAGTATACTGTTTGTGGCAGCTGGTGGCTGTTGCTGCTGCTGCGGTTGCTGCCGAGTCAGCAATCTAGGTCCTCCCTGATTCTAATTATTGTGTGCTTGAGGATTCAGGGCATTATTAGGATTACTCCAAGAAAACTTGGGATCCTCTCTCCAGCTGGGATTGTAGTTGTTGGAGTTATAATTCTGCTTGTTGTAGTTTCCAACATACTTTCCTCTTCTAACTGTATAGGACATTCATCCGAACTGTTATTTCCTTCACAAATTTCACATACCTCTTTGACAGCGAATACATGCTGTGAATCATCGTTCAAGAGCTTTTTCATTGCCTTAGTAAGGTATGCCACCTGTGATTTCATTGTGCTGTCGGCCTCATAATCCTTAACAGCTAGAACCCGTTTACCCCCTCTTCTTGTTGTCGGAAACTACTCCTCATTCTAAGCCAGATTTTTCAATACTTGCATTGCCTCATCTGGGTCTTTGTCCAGTAGTAATTCGTTTGATGCTGAATCAATTCGAATACGAGTTTGTAAATTGGTAGCATTATAAAACTTTGTTACTTGGTTCCAGACGGGGAATCCATGCATTGGGCAGTTCCTTAGAAGAGTGGTAAATCTGTCTCAGGCCTCGTGCATTGGCTCGTCATCTTCCTGTTGAAAGGTAGCAATTTCGTTACGTAATCGCTCAGATAAATGTGAAAGATTAAAACGAGATAAGAATTCACGAGACAAATCTGCCCAAGTTCTAATTGAACATGGCGTAAGTTTATTCCACCAAGTCTTTGCTCTGTCCCTCAATGAATGGGGAAATAACCGAAGCCTCAGTATCTCCGGATTAACTCCTGGTAGTCTAAACAAACCACATATTTCCTGGAACGTTTTTAGATGCTCCTTAGCATCCTCTGTAGCAGTACCACTAAATTGACCGGCGTTGTTGATCATGCTGAACATAACATGTTTCAGCTCGAAGTTGTCAACATCTATATCTGGCAGCGTGGTTTCTAGTTCTACATGATCATTCAGCATGTAGTCTCGGCAGGACCGTCGTGCGGCAGCAGCAGGAGGGTCGCCGACAGGAGGGATAATCTCTCCATCTCTGGCAGGATTATCAACGTGGGGGTTCCCTTGGTTGTTCATCGTCTCTAACTGTTCTTCAAGGTGCTTGTGCCTGGCTAGTACGTGACAAAGTCGGTTCCTAAGATTGAACGAACGTTCTATTTCAGGAACTAATGGATACTCAGGTTCTTCTCCTCGTCTCGATCTGCGCATAAACAAGAAACCTTGTGAAAAGAAAAGGTTGAACAAACCAAAATAAAACAGAAAAACAAAAATAAAAAGAAAAGTGCAGTAAAAGATAGGGTAGAGTTATGTTGTCAGTCCCCGATAGTGGCGCCAAAAACTTGTTGCGTGTAAAAGTGTCTATCGCAATTGTAGTGCAAGTGTACACGACGCAAGTAGTAAAGTGATACGGAAGTATCCGATATCGTCTCCACAGGGACTAGGCTAATAGCCTCACCTTGAATTACTGCACGAGAGTAAAAAGAATAGTTTAATATGTTGTCACTAGAATAATAAAGAATAGATGGAAAATAAGAGTAGAGAAATCAAGATAGAGAGAATGGGCTGGTATTGAATTGCTCAGTAGTGTAGGTATTGCTAAGTCTAGGAGAATCAATTCTGTCGTCGTCCCCGTCGCGATAGCACCTGTCGCGGCAGCAGTCTGTTGCTTGTCGCGGCAGCGAACACTCAACTTCGTACTTCAAGTTTGGCAAGAATCCCTGTTGTGCCTTGGCCTATCCCTAGGTCCAAGTCTGTCCATGAACACGCCCTTGATGATACCTCACGGCATGAATCGAAGGATGAACACCGATGTTGTTGAATTCTTCTTTAGCCACTTAACCTCGTCCTATCCCTAGGTCCGAGATAGTTCAACTATAAACTAGAGAACTCACACTTATTCCTTTCGTATACTTAACTCTCCCGATATTAACTTAATAGATAACCTCGCAATGCTCTCCCGATACTCTTGCAAGATGTTAATAACCAGAATAAAGAAACTTGAAGTTTAATTTATTGAACAGAAAATTCCTAAAACAAAAGCAACCCTTGCAACTACTTTACAAAACATCCCGTGGCCCTAAGGGGAATTTAGAACATGTTGAGAGAAGGAGAACGGCTAGGGTTTTGGGAAGAAGGCTAAAGATAGGTGATGTCCTCTCCTAGGTCGAATTACATGTCTTTATATAGGCTTTGGGTCCAAGTTTTCTAATATAGCAAGAATACAAGTTTAAATTAAAGTACAACTCTAATAAAGACTAAATCTTCAGAGAATATAGCTTTAATTTGTCCTCCTTCTTGCTTGGATTTTCTCTCCTTGAACTTTGGGCTTGGCATTCATTCTGATCTAGGGCTCAGAAAAACAGAGTGATTTTCCACGACAGACGAGCTTAATTTTCTCTTTCTCTCGGGGTCCACTTTGCTTCTTCTCCTCAAAACTACTGTCGTCCTCTGCTGTCACGACGTCAACCATGGCAGCATCGTCTTCCTTGACTGCTCGTCCAGTTCCAGCTCTTCTGCTTCACTGCCCAGCGTTTGCCTCTCCATCTGCTACAGCAGCAACCTGCAAAAGCAACCAATTACAGTAGAAACTGTGCCATTTAATATATTTGTGACGTCTAACTGTAAACTAACCTAAATGCAATGAATTATGTTTGAATGCAGTAGAAATATGGGTTAAATAGTGGGTAAATAATAGAACTTTTTCACACTCTACACAGCACACACCAGACCAACATAGGATGTGTCACTATACACCACAAACTCTTTTCCTTATTCAGGTTGAACCCAGATAGGAGCTTGCGTCAAAGTTGCCTTTAGCTTCTCAAAAGCTTGATGTCTCCCTTCTCTCCACTCAAACTTAACATCCTTTTGTAACAACTTTGTCAATGGAGCAGCAATCTTAGAAAATCCATCCACGAACCTCCGGTAGTAACCTACCAACCCAAGGAAACTACGAACATCATAAACAGACCTAGGAGGCTTCCAATTCACCATCACCTCAATCTTATGAGGATCAACACGAATCCCTTTAGCCGAAACCACATGGCCAAGAAAAACAACCTCCATTAGCCAAAACACACATTTACTCAGCTTAGCATAAAGCTGATTCTCTAACAGCGCTTGCAAAAAGATCCTCAAATGCACTTCATGCTTCTCCTCGGTATGAGAGTACACAAGGATATCATGGAAGAACACCACTAGGAACTTATCTAGGAATTCATGAAACACCCTGTTCATCATATCCATGAAAGCAACATAAGCATTCGTCAATTCGAACGACATCACTAGAAATTCATAATGCCCATATCTCGTTCGAAAGGTTGTTTTCGGCACATCCACATCCTTCACCTTTAACGGCTAATATCCTGACCCCAAATCTATATTTGAAAACAAAGCCGCTCCTTGAAACTAATCATAAAAATAATCAATCCTCGGCAACAAATATCTGTTCTTGATAGTCAACTTATTCAGCTGACGATAATCAATGCACATCCTCACCGTGCCATCTTTCTTTTTAACAAACAAGACCGATGCACCCCAAGGTGACACACTAGGCTGAATAAAGCCTCGGTCAAGCAACTCTTGAAGTTGCGTCTTCAGCTCCTTCAACTCCTTGGGTGCCATGCGATAGGGAGCAATGGACACCGAAGTTGTGTTCTCATACAAGTCGATTCCGATTTCAACCTCTCGACTAGGTGGCAAACCCGGTAATTCCTCCGGAAACACTCCAAGGAATTCACACACGGTTCTTATATCATGTACACGAACCTACTTTGTACTAGGATTCATAACAAAGGCTAGATAATCCTCGCATCCTTGACGCAACATCCGGCTTGCTTCAAGCGTCGACAGCACATTAGATAGGAATTTCACATTTTCTCCCACCACCATAACCTCATAATCGTCTACAAGTCCCAACGAAACTCGCTTGCTTTCAAAATCGACAATGGCCCTATGCTCAACAAGCCAATCCATACCAATGATTACATCGAATCCATAGAATGGCAATTCCATAAGATCAAATAGAAAAACATGCTCTTGCACCTTTAAGGGGCATCTCCTATACAATCTCCTTGTTACAACTGTGTCACCAAAGGAACTAGTCACACGCATACCCACATCCAAAGACTCAATAGGAAAACCAAGAATTTGAGCATGTTCACGCAATATGTACGAGTGTGTATATCCAGAATCAATCAAAGAAATTAATGACAATGATTGCAAAGTAAAGGTACTTGCGATCACATACGTGTAATTCCTCCCTTCTCGATGGGCATACACTCTAGCCCGGCCACAGCCTTCAGGCTGAACAGCCACCACATGTGCTACATTCCTTACACCTTCATCTCTGCGCTGGAAATTGCCACGATCGCGCCCACGGCCTCTCTATGGGTCAGCTGCTCTCACCGAAGCCTGATCCTCTCTCATCGGCTGTGTACAATCCCTCTTCATGTGCCCACGACTACCGCAATTCCAGCATGTACCAAGATTGCCCAACACTCACCAGTGTGCCTTCTACCACATCGATTGCACTCAAGAGTTCGTAAGAAAGCATTCGGTCCTTGCTGACCTCTTCCAGGGTTGCCACCCCCACGCCTAGCATCTGCATGCGACCTTCTATCCTTATGTCTCTTGAACAGATCTCTACCAAGATCACATTCCGTAGGTCGCTTCCCTGAGCTAGATTCTCCCGCTCGACTTGCCAGACCAAGATTCAACTTAATGTCCTTGGCTCGAGTGACCAAGACATCGAAATCAATATAGTCTGTTGTGAGCATATAGGTTTTCACATCAGCTACCAGCCCATATCGGAATCGTTCACATCTCTCCCGCTCGCTAGAAATTAGCTCGGGTGCATACTGGCTGAGGCGTACAAATTGTACCTCATACTCTGCCACCGTCACACTCGCTTGCACTAGGGACATGAACTCCCTCTTTTTCTCATATAGGTAGCGGACTCCCAAATACTTTCGCTTGAATGCATTCAAGAAGAATGTCCAAGTCACCTCATCATCATCCAACCCCGCTATTGTGGTTGTCCACCACGTGAGCATGGCATCATCACCCTGAGGTGCAGCCCCATGAGCTCCAGCTACTGCTGCTTGGAATGCTCCAACAATAGCTTGTATTAGCACCGACATATCAGGAGCAGCTTGCCACTGAACTCCCTCAGGTCCAGCAACCCCTGCACCAGCTCTCGCAGTACCAGCACCACCACCACCGGGTGGTCAACCCGAAAGAGGAGGTGGTAAATCCTCAACATTCTCAACATTCTCATTCTCAGCCGTATCACGAGTATTAATTCTAAGCTCTCTAAGTGGCCCTAAATGAAAACAAAGCAACTAACAATATTAAAAAATATCAATTAGGCAATGTAAGGCAAGTAATCCAAGTACTCAAGCTCATTTTTTTCAAAACAATTCATTCCAATAGTAATGATATGGCAATGGGATCCCCATATGTACCCCAAATATAGCATAGCATCACAAATTCATCCCATTAGTACTAAAACATCAACAATCATACACCATGCCTTCACCAAAAAGCCATAACCATTCATACTCACACATATTAACCACTTACGAAGCCCAAAATATTCGCTAACCTGGCTCTGATAACAACAAATGTAACCCCTTAGCCCGACCTAGACGTTTGACCTGAACTACGGATATTACATGGGGAAAACCAAAGTCAACCTTGATTAACGACCCTTTTTTTTCTTTTTTATCTATTCTAAATGCAATATTAAGCCAATATGATCACTCAACTTCATAGGAAGAAAAGGAACATTGATCATAATTCATTTAAGGGTTTAATAGTAAGAATTGGACTTTTAGGGACCAAAACATAAATTTTGAAAATTACGAGGACTTTGTCGAGTTTAAGTTTACCAATATGCAATTAATCATATTTCATGCAATTCTGTCAAAAATCAACTTAATTAGACATCCCAAACTCAACCAATTACATCCACAATCATCAAGGACTAAAATGTATGAAACAAGAACTTGAAACAATTCAAAATGCAGTCCAACGGTCGGGTGTTTCGAAACGCTAACCCTTGTATCGAAATGGCCGTATCAAAATGGAGTTGATCGTTTCGGTACTCGGGTGCGTTTCGAGACCCGTATCAGAACATGGCTCTCTAGTAGCCAAAGTGTTCCAAAACTCTATTACCCGTTCTAAAACACTATGGCAATTTCATGCCCCTGATCTGAAATAGATAAGGGTGTTTCGATACACCCTGCCATGCAACTATGCATTTTTCTGGTTTTTCACACCTTTACACATTCAAACACATCCCAATTCATACCATATCACACCCACAACATGATTAAACATCAAAGAACATTACTATGAAGCTTATGCTAAAGCATGGCATCAAGCATGTTATCATTGAGTTTATAGGCATGCTCCCTAGTCATAAAAATCAAATAAGAGCCTCAAGCCTCAAACCAAACCAAATAGGACAATTACAATCCTCAAAAACCATATTAAACTTGCAACAACCATAGGGAGTTCAAAACACATCTCCCAAAACCAACCATAGGTCCCCATTGCTAAATATCACTTCTAAAGCATATCAAAACGTCACCATACATGAGCTTCTCACATCCTTGGATGTTCTTAGCCTCCTTGCTGCCCAAAAACGTCTCAATTATCTGTATTGTTGGTAAAAGAGAGCGTAAGAACATTTTCTTAGTGAGGCAAGCTCTAAGAAAACCAACACAACAATGCATCATCAAAACTTTATCTCAAAAACCATTTTCTACAACACGCTCTTTCTATCTCATGCTTGAAAACCATTTCACAGCAACTCTCCATTTGAAAACACATGTACCTTTATTCTATCTCATGCATAAAACCTTAAAGAAAACAAAAGCATTTGATACTATAAATCTCATATGCATTTCTCATAGCATAAAAATCATCTCAACATTTGGTAAATGTGAATCAAATACAATTTCATATATTGACATTTCATATTACATCTTTACTCGGACATGCAGATTAGCTTGACTCAAGGTCAAGTCCTACCCCGGTGGAATCTCACATTACTGGATTCTCATGGCGGTATCGCTCTTCGCCATAAAGCTTGGGTATTTCACCAAGTCCTACCCCGATGATATATGTCATCATCGGATTCTCACTTTGGATCGCAATGGCACTACCCCCATTGCCCGACTCCAAAGATCACATACAAATTATTAGTTTATAGTGCACTCCAGTCCTATTGGTCGACCAATTATATCCGGTAATTATCTCATCATTTATGCCAATAAATTATATCAAAAACATCATCTCACCTATTGTTTTGATGCAACATTTCACAAATCTTTCTCATCTCATTTCAAAACCATATCTCATGCTTTGCATTAAATTAACATCTCAAAACTCTTTAGTACAACATGCTATCTCATGAAAACTCTACAAACCATCATATCATGCTACAAATCATGCGTAAAACAGTAGGAATTTGTGTATCTCAAACAAGAGCATGTAAAAGCATTTAGGGGCATTAACCACATATTTGAGAGCAAATCTAGCCATACTTACTTCCGGACTTAGGATGGTATTTCAAACCAATCCTAAATCCACAAACCTTGTTTCTTTGTCCCTCAAGAACATCTAAAACCATTCGCACTCACCGATTACGTTTCGCTTGCTTGCCAAAACGATATCTAGGCTTCTGGCACTTCAGGATCAACACCAAAAGCGTCCAAAGATGTCTCCCATGTTTATTACACATAAGAGCATAGGATTAATGCATCATCATGCATTGAAATTACTAGTCACTCAAACAAACTCCCTGCACTACTTAAAAACAACATTTCTACTACCCAAAATAACCGAAATCATCTCCAAACTTTCCCAAAAAAAATCCCAACCAAAATCCATCAATTCTAATCATTTCTAAACCTCAATCAACACCAAAAACCATCATAACACGTCCTTATATCTCCAACAACAATAGAACACCAAGAACACTCCGAAAACCACAAATCTAACATGTAAAACTTAGGAATCCAAACCTATTCAGGATTTGTTTGATAAAACCTCATTTATAACATCAATTATCATCAAAAATACATTATAAATCAACCTCAAAATAGAGCCCAACCAAGAGTTACGAAAATCATCAAGATCTCATCAAGAATCTTGAGTTTTACCATAATTTCATGTTTCTAACATTAAAGCAAGTCAAAAATCATTAACAAAGGATTGAGAACTTGAGAATTTCAATAAATAACTGATCATTATAGGAGAAGGATGAAGCTTACCTCTAATGGCTGATTTCTCCTCAATTTGGGCAAGATTTCTTAGAAATCCAAAGTAAAAACAAAAGGATTTAATGAGATAAAGATTAGGAATCTTTAGGAGAATGAAATCTCAGCAAAAGAGATGAAAATCAAAGGTTATTTGGTGAAGGAAATGTGTTTGGCTGAGTGGAAATTGAGAGAAAATGAAATGAGAGAAAACTAACGTAAGATAGTTATGAAAAAGTCAACTTAGACTTTCTTTTTAATTCTCCTTTACCCCTTAATTAAAACATTATTAAAAATACTCAAATCAAAGACAAATTCGATGAAAAAAAATTTGGTAAAATTAGCTCCTCAAAGATTCAAAGTTTCAATCCTTTACAAATCAATCACTAGTCAACTTTTGCAAAAACTGCAATTTGGTTACTACACCGAAATGTAGTATTTCCAAATAACATTTTGTAAAATTGTTTTCACCATAACCATTTATATAATAAATGATGATTTTAATATATTTTTCCATATTTTTAAAGCATCCCAAACTAGGTGTTCCCTAAACCTCCCTTAAAGATTAGAACTATTCTCGACCGGCCCGATTCAACCTCTAAAACATCTAGGCCCAAAACCAGGGCGTTACATAAGTTCACATGGTGTAATAACCACGACCCCCAACCTTTGTGTGACTTGACTGATTTCTTGTGTCTCCCGAGTTTGAGTTAGCGTTTCCAGATATTTCCCAAAGTTTACTAGATAAGTCCATTTCGGACCACTGTGTCGTTCTTCTATTTGTACCTAATAAATTTTGGGGGTCGAAGCCATTTAGGTGCTTTAAATTCTGGTTTGAGGAAGTTGGTTTTGAAGACACATTGAGCAATGCCTTGTTGGAGGCTAAACAAAAACCCTCGTATTAAAATTGGGGGATTGATCAAGATCACTAAGTTGGCACTTGAAGACTGGTCAAGGGGTTTCTCTGGGGTTTCAGCATGCAGATTTCGATCCTGGAAAAAGAGGTCAATGCTGATGAAATTAAAAGGCAAGATATGGGAGCTGTATCGGAAAGAGGAAAGCATTTTGTTACAAAAATCTAGAATTAAATGGTTTGGAGAAGGAGATAGGAACACCCATTTCTTCCATTAGATAACATCGTCTAGAAGGAGGGCTAATTCAATCAATGTGTTGCGTAATGAAGGTTGTGTGATTGAAGAGCCTAATCTTATCAAGAAACAAGTATTTGACATCTTCTCTATAGGTTACAACAATAAGATTGCTATTGATTTGGAAGTGGTGGATTTGAATTTCAATAAACTAAATCTGGAACAAGCCTCCTTCCTTGAGAAAGTTTTTTCAGAAGACTGAGTTTGGGAGGCTCTTTCTTCTGCGAGTTCAGATCAGGTGCCTTGTCCAGACGGTTTAAATCTCGGATCTTCAAAAAAATCTGGGATTTCTTAAGGGTAGATATCATGAAGTTTTTTTGATGATTTCCACAAAGCCCGGAAGTGGGAAGATGGAATCAATCACTTGTTTATTACGCTAATTCCCAAGGTAGCTAATCAAGTTTCCCTAAAGGAATTTCACCCCATCAACTTTGTAGGCAGAATTTATAAGCTACTTTCAAAAGTCTTGACCAATAGACTTAGGACGTGCATTCGGCAGCTCGTTGAGGAGTCTCAATTTTCTTTCATATTCGGGCGACAAATTCTAGATTGTGATCTAATAGCCAATGAAACAATCGTTTTTGTGAGTAAAGCTTGTCATAATGGGGTGGCCTTCAAGATATACATTCTAAAGGCTTATGATACGGTGTGCTGGGATTTCTTGATCAAGATCGTAAAAGAACGTGGGTTTGGGGAATCTCTAATCTTGATGCCTTTAAAGTGTATTTCATTGGATAAAATCTCGGATTACATCTGCAAGTTCAATGAAACCCGCTTACTTTCGAAATCCACCATAGCTCGATGCTCAACAAGCCAATCCATACTACGGATTACATCAAATCCATAGAACGACAATTCCATAAGATCAACAAGAAAAATATGATTTGCACTTTCAAGGGACATCTCCTATACAACATTCGTGTTACAACCGTCTCACCAAAGTAACTAGTCACACGCATACCAACATCCAAAGACTCAACAGGTAAACCAAGCATTGAGCATGTTCACGCAATATGTACGAGTGTGAAGGTCCAGAATCAATCAAAGAAAGTAATGACAAGGATTGCAAAGTAAATGTACGTGCGATCACATCCGTATCATTCCTTCCCTCACGATGGGCATACACTCGAGTCTGACTGCCACCCTCAGGTTGTATGGCCACAACATGTGCTACATTCCCGCCACCATCATCTCTGCGCTGAAAATTACCACGACCACGCCCACGACCTCTCTGTGGCTCAACTGCTCTCACCAGAGCATGTCCCTCTCTCAAAGGCTGAGGACAATCCTTCTTCAGATGTCCACTGGTTCCCACAATTCCAGCATGTCCCAAGGTTACCCCAACACTCGCCACCATGTCGTCTACCACAACGGTTACACTCAGGAGTCCTTAGAACAGCATTAGGTCTTTGCTGACCTCTACCAGGGTTACCATCCCCCACGCCTAGCATCATAACGTGGCCTCCTATCCTTATGTCTCTTTTGCGATCTCTACCATAATCGCGTTCAGCCGCTCGCTTCCCAAAGCTAGATCCACCCGCTCGACTAGCCAGACCAAGGTTCGATTCAATGTCCTTGGCTCTAGTGACCAAGACATCGAAATTTGTATAATCAGTCGCAAGCATAAAAGTCTTCACATCCGTTACCAACCCATAACGGAATCGTTCGCACCTCTCCTGCTTATTAGGGATTAGCTCAGGTGCATACTGACTGAGGCGGACAAACTGAATTTCATACTCGGCTACTGACATGTTACCCTGCATAAGGGACATAAACTCTCTTTTCTTCTCATCTAGGTAACGCACACCCATATACTTCTGCTTGAACACATTTATAAAGAACGTCCAAGTCACCTCGTCATCCTCCATCCCGGAAATAGTGGTCGTCCACCACGTATAAGCATCACCATGCAGCAGTGACACAACACATCTCAACTTCTGCACATTATTGCAGTTCATCTGACCCATAATCCTCTTTGTGATCTCCAACCAAGACTCAGATCCTTCCGGATATAAACCTCTGAACTCAGTCCCTCATAGACTCCGAGGATGTTCCAAAGGCAACCTCACATTGGCATCATACTGATGCGCAGCTCCATGAGCTCCAGCTACTGCTGCCTGGAAACTCCAACAATAGCATGAATCAACACGGTCATGTCAGGAGCAGCTTGACCCTGCGCTCCCTCGAGTCCAGCAACCCCAGCCCCAACACCATCATTACCAGCTCTAGCACCACTACCACCGGGTGGTCCACCACCAGTGGGAGGAGGAGGTAGATTCTCAACATTCTCCTCATTCTCATTTTGAGCCATAGCTCTTGTATTTATCCTCATCTCTCTACGTGGCCCCATTTATAAAGAAAACAATAAGGTAAGTAATCCAAGTACTCAAGCTCATTTTCGAAAACAAATCCTCTTATTAGTATTGAAATAGCAATGGGATCCCCTATCACACTCCAAACATAGCATAACATCACAAACACATCACAATAGAATCATACATCACTATTCACACAACATTCTTTCACCCAAAAGACACATCTTGCAATTCAACGTACACCATCCACATAAAAAACCCCAATTATACAAGAACCAAGCTCTGATACCACCAAATGTAACCCCCTTACCTCGGCCTAAACGATTGACCCGAACTACGAAGATTACATAGGGAAAACCAAAGTCAACCCAAAAGTCAACCTTGATTCACGACCCTTTTTTTCTTTTTAATCTTGTCTAGATACATGTTAACTCTAAGTGAGTACTCACGATATACGATTGGGAAAGACAAAGCAAACAGACATCATACAGGGACTCAATTGCACATTACACGAGTTTTGGGCCCAAATTGTAATTTCTGTAAATTAGAAGGTCTTCATTGATTTTAATGTTTCCAATATGAAATTAGTCATGTTACATGCCTCTCTGCAAAATTTCAACTTAATTGGACATCTCAAGCTCAAGCAATTGCAATCTCAACATTTAGGACTAAAATGTAAAACATGCTAACATTAGAACAATTAAAATCTGAGTCCAACGGTAACCCGTTTCAAAACACCCTTTTGTCGTATCAAAACTCTGGATCGAAACGGCGTTGACCGTTTCGATACACGAGTGTGTTCCGAGACCAGTTCCGAAACATGGCATTCCAGTAGCCAAATCGTTTCGAAACAGCCTCCATCCTTTCGAAACACGAAGGCTAATACAAGCCCCCATTTCGAAACACTAGAGGGTGTTTCGATACGGTTTGCCCAGAAACTGCAACAAATGCTGTTTTTTCATTCATAAACCCGATCAAACACATCCCAAAGACTCCCTAATCATACCAACAGGTCAACAAACATATAAGGTACATATTTGGAACACCCAAACACGATCATAGCATCAAACATGAAATTCCATTAGTCTAGAGGCATGCTTCCTATTATCAAACAACAATTAACCAATCCAACCTCAAAACAACCAATTAAGGCCTTTTACAATTCAAACCAGCCAAAGCAAACAGGCCACAACCTTAGGGAGTTTAACACGTCTCCCAAACACAAATCTTGGTTTCTCATTGCCAATCTATCAAAACTAAAGTGTATGAAAATTTCACCATACATGAGCTTGGACTTCCTTGGATGAACTTAGCTTCCTTGATGCCCTAAAACACCTCAATTATCTGCATTATTAGTAAAAGAGAGAGCGTAAGCACAAATGCTTAGTGAGGCATGCTCTAAAGAAACCAACACAATAATGCACTCTTTGAAAACACTTTCATTAAAAGCTTTTAAAACCACATGCTCATTTCTATCTCATGCTTGAAAACCTTTCAAAGCAATTTCTCATTGAAACCACATGTACCTTCATTCTATCTCATGCACTTAAACCAATGCAAAACCCATGGCAAAGCCAACTCATGCTTGCACTCTAAAGCATTTCATAAACAAATCACATATGCATTTCTCATAGCATAAATCATTGCATCATAGGTACATGTGAATCAAAAACCATAACATATATTATATTGGCATTTCACATCTATTTACTACTCGAATATTCGGACATCTCACTAGACACTTCTGGTGCCATCTCTCATCACCGTACTCACTCGTCTAGCAAAATAGTTTCCGGTGGAATCTCTCATCACCGTACTCACATGGTGGAATCTCTCATCTCCACCAAGCTTTGGTATTTCCCAAGTCCTACCCGATGGAATGCCCATCATCAGAATATCTTCCTTTGGCTTAACCAAAGATCACATACGAATTTTTAGTTTATAGTGCACTCTCATCCTATTGACCGATTAATTATATTTGATATGTATCTCAACATCTATGCCAATATATTATGTCAAATCAACATCTCACCTACTGTTTTTCATGCATTAAAACTCAACAATTCTCATCTCTTTTCAAAATCATAACATTTGCCCCACTATAACACAAAAGCTCAAATCTCATTTATTCAACATGTTACTTTATGAAATCATTACTAGCATCATCTCATGCTACATTTCATGCACAAAAACAGTAGGAATTTATCAATCTAAAATCATGAGCATGTAAAAGCATTTAAGGGGCAATCACCATATTCTAGAGAGTAATCTAGCCAATACATACTACCGGACGTAGAAAGGTGTTTCAAACCTTTCCTAAATCCCCAAACCTTGATTCTTTATCCCTCAAGGACTTCTAAAACCATACGCACTCACCGATTTCGTTTCGCTTGCTTGCCGAAACAACAATTAAGCTTTTGGATCAACTCCAAAAGTGTCCGAAGATGTCTCCCTTGTTTTAGACACATAAAAGCATAGGATTAAACCATCATCATGCATTGAAATCTTCAGCCAACACTCCTAAACTCGCTGCTCTATCCAAACACAACATTTCGGCTACAAAACATAACCGAAATCACCTGCAAACACTTCCAAAACATAACCCAGCCAAGATCCATCTCTTCTAATAATTTCTAAACATCAATTAACATAAAACAACCCTAAACTCGTCCTTATACCTCCAGCTATAATAGAACACCAAAAACTCCCCAAAACCACAATTTTCACAAGCAAAAACTTAGGAAAAACAACCTATTCAGGATTGGATTTATAAAACCCCATTTCTAACATCATTTAACATCCAAAATACATTAGAAAACCATCTCAAAATAGAGCCCAATTAATTACCACGAAAATCCTCAAGATCTCTTCCAAAATCTTGAGTTTTAAGCCAAATTCTTTTTTCCAACATCAAGACCATCTATAAATCTTCAATAAAGGATTGACAACTTGGGAATTTTTAGTAAAGAACCGAGTATTTATAGGAGAAGAACAATCTTACCTCTAAAAGATGATTTCTCCTTGATTTGGGCAAGTTTCCATGAAAAGTACAATGTAGAAATCATATGGATTTGTTGAAGGTTTGATTAGGAATCAATGAGTGATAAAAATCTCATCAAATGAAGTGGAAATCAAAGTAAATTTTGCAGGAGAAAAAGTGTTTGGTTGATAGGATTTTGAGAGAAAATGAAATGAGAGAAAATTAGAGAAAAGTAGTTATGAAAGTCAAAGGTAGTTTATCACATTTATTTTAATTAATTAAACCATTAATTAAATCACCCAAATTAAGGAAAAATCTGATGAAAATATTTTTGGTAAATTAGCTCCTTAAAGATTCAAAGTTTCAATCCTTTACAAAACAATCTGATGAAAAACTGCGATTTGGTCACTACACCGAAATGTAGTATTTCCAAACCCTATTTTGTAAAATTGATTTCACCATCCACTTATATATATTAAATGAGGATTTTTAGATATTATTATATATTTTTAAAGCATCCCGAACTAGGTGTTCCCTAAAACTCCCTTTTATATTCGAACCATTTCTTAGACCGGTCCAATTCAGACCCTAAACTTCTAAGCCCAAAATTGGGGTGTTACACTGAAGAAAGCTATTGGTCTTGGGTTATTCTCAGGCTTCACCATAGGCAAAAGAAATGAAAACATGTTGATCTCTCATCTTCAATTTGCAGATGATCTCCTAATCTTCTATGGGGCCTAAAAAATTGAAGTCCAGAATGATAAAAGGGTTCTTCGAGTTTTTGAACTTGCCTTAGGTCTCAAGCTTAAACTTAAGAAAAATAAGTTATTGGGTATTAATGTGGATAATTCTCTCCATCAAAGTTGGGCTAACGGTGTTGGGTGTCAGGTGGAGAGTTTTCCTTCTAACTACCTTGGACTGCCTTTAGAGGCTAATCAGAATTCAACGTCTCTGTGGGATCCGGTGGTTAACAATTTCATGAATAGACACGTCAGCTGGAAGCTAAAACTTCTTTCCATGGGCGGCAGGTTAACCTTAATCAAATCTGTTCTAACTAGTTTGCCATCTTATTATTTGTCATTATTTCAGATGGCAACATCTATTTCGAGTAGATTAAATAAGTTGATGGCTAATTTTCTTTGGGGTGGCGAGGGGGATAAATCAACTATTCACTGGGTTCGCTGGGACCTTCTTTGTAAATCATTTTATGAAGGTGGATTGGGCATAGCCAATCTAGATATTCATAATAGAGCTCTAATTGGAAAATGGTGTTGGAGATTTGGGAATGAAAAATATTGTTTATAGAGACATGTGTTGTCTTGCAAAGCCCCGAGTGGTGCTACTGGTCTTTTACCTTCTAAAGCCTCCCCAAGGCACTTCTCTTGGATTTGGAACAATATTGTAAAATCCTTGCAAAGTAGTGATAATTTCGGGCTCTGCTTGAGGGAGAACTTGGCTCTTCAAGTTGGTAACGGGGAGGATATCTCATTTTGGGTTTGTTGAGTGGATCGAAAGATTGATATAAACCAAGAGGGGGGTCAATTGGATTTTTAAAGACTTTGTGGTGGAAATTGCAAATTAAAAATAATAGACAAGGGATTTTAGAGTGGTTCAAGTTCCAAATGAACTCTACATCCACTACCTTAGCTTCACTAAGGATTTGCAACAATTCCACTAATTGCTCTTCCCCTTATCTAGGCTAAGGAGGCAACCCTTACAATTTCGGTTGAATTTTCTACCCAAAATTCAACCCAATCCTCACAACAAGAGAACAAAGAAATTTGTTGGCTAATGAAGTATCTCTCAATACAAATGATAGCCCAATTACAAGCACTCAACCCAATTGAACAAGATATGAATGAAAATTACAATTGGGGTTTCTAGACAAAATGGGATTTTTACTCAATTGCTTGGATTTGATGTTTGGATGTTTGCTTTAGGATCAATACTTGTTGCTGGAGCTTTTAGAGGTCCCTTTTATACCTTCACATCGATTTCTAGCCGTTGTGGTTGTTGCACTCATCAATAGAGCCGTTGGGGATGATATCTCACCTCCATAAATGCAGTCTGCAACAACCCGTTTCGAAATGCGAGGTACTTGTTTCGGAACAGACTAAAATAGAAAGAGTCGTTGGGGTGCATTTAAGAGCCCGTTTCGAAACGCTTTAGAGCCGTTTCGAAACGCTTTAGAGCCGTTTCGAAACACTTTTGCCACTGTCAAGGGTCGTTTTGAAACAGTCTTAGCCCGTTTCGAAACACCCTAACGGTTTCAGAAAATCAGTTAAAAACAATTTCAACGGTCATATTTTCAATTCAAAATGAAGAACAGTTTCGAAACGCTTGGCCTCATTTCAAAACGGTTTTTCTACTGTCAAGGGTCGTTTCGAAACTGATTGAGCCCGGTTCGAAACACCCTGTCGATCTTTAAATATTTAGTTAAAAAATGTTGAAACCGTTTTAGTTTTCAATTCAAATATGAAGAACAGTTTCAAAACGTATGAGACCATTTTGAAACGGGTTCAAGTGTTCTAAAGCTGTTTCGATACACGTTTCGGAACATGGGTTGGCAGTGATGAAAACATTTCGAAGCGCCTTAGGCCGTTTCGAAACAGGGACTTGAAAACCACTGTTTTGGATTTAAACACTTTGAAAAATATTTGAAAACTTTGTTTTTAACTTTGGCATAATCTTAAAATCATATGGGGATGTTTTGAGGACTTAAAAATTCGTTTTGACATTTTCAATTTAGTCCTTAGGTTTTTAGTTATATCAAAATTAAAATATTTGTTTCACAATCTCCCCTTTTTTGATATAACAAAACCAAAGTTAGAATTTTTAAGAATTTTGAATGTTTTGAAAATATTCTAACTCCTCCTTAATTTAAGATAGGTTTTTGAAGTTTAAAAAATTGTTTGATTTGAAATCCAAGTTGTAAAACTTAAAAAACCTTTTTAAAAATTTAAAACGAATTTTAGTTTGGGCTCTTAAATTTCTTCTCCCCCTTTTTGTTAGATCAAAAAGAATAATGAAAGCTCATAGAGAAGACAAAGGATTAGTACCAATAAGCATTAAAAAGCAACAATAATATTAATTCATAATATCAAAATATCCAAAACATAAACCAACATTAAGTTCAAAATAAAATCCCAAACAAAAGATCAAAAGCATAGGTTCTTAAAACATAATAAAACATAAAGATGCAATCTTAAACCTAAAAAGCATAAATAATATGATATGATATGATATGATATGATAGACCTAAGCCTCGTCATCATCATCGGAAGTCTCATCGTCGCTCTTGACTTGAGAACGGTGAAACTTCGTCCATTGCCCATAGAGAGTAGAGAAGGACAAATCCAAGTTTGAATGGGAAGTCTCAAGAGTATGAAGGCGATCCTCGACATTTTTCAAGCGATTGTCCATGGCATCAAAACCCGAAGCAATGCGAGTATCCAAAGCATTGAACAGCTCGGTAATGAGAGCCGTAAGTGCTTCATTGTTTCCAACTTGAACTTGCGGTTGAGGAGCAACAGGATGAGGAGGAGCTTCTCTATCAACTCTTTCCCAAACATCATTCAAATATCGAAACCCAGATTTGCGTAGAGAGGACTCACCAAGCTTGCACTTACGAGGTTCCGAAGAGTCGTAGGTACAATCGATACCAAGGTCATTAAAGATGTAGCTCAAGATTGTGCCATAAGTAAAAGACTTCAACTCATTTGTGTCAATAAGCTTAACATTATTGACCATCTCGGCAAAAATAATCTTAGGCACATTAGGGCGTTCACCTCTACGGAAACATTCAAGCCAAAAGTGGTCAACTTGACGAATATGAGAGTATTTACCTCCGGAAGGTCGAAAGAACCATGAAACCATCAAGTGAAGAAAGCGATCGTGCACATCCAAAGTAAGTTCCAGACCGGTGAAATTGCCAAAGTGGCGTTCATCCTCAAGACCTTCATCTTTAAGTTTGAAAGTTGACTCCAAGAGAGCAATATCAACAACAAACTTTTTACCCAATATGAAAGATTCAATTCCTATAATCTCGGTTTTGCTCTCATCATGAATAAAACAAGCATTAGAGTAAAAGATGAGTACCATATGTTTGTAGCGAATATCCGGAATGCTTAACAAAAAAAGAAGATTACACTCACTCAAACGCTCGAGATAACAGAATAGGAATCGCTCGGAATTGAGGAAATCAAGATCAATGACACGTTCTCGCCGAACTTCAAAATCCCTGACATAAGTGAAGTGAGCTCGCATCTCATTAGTTCGAAGGGATTTCTGAAAAAGCAGAGCAAGATTCAGATGAATGCTCGAATCACCGGTTTGAACGGCCTTACGCTTTTTGTTAGCTTGTTCCGCCATCTAAAAACATTAAGCAAGTATGTTTTAAAATTAAGTGTATGCATTGATATTTAAAATCAATCCAATAATAAATCCCACTTAGGTTTCTGAAACAAATTTAAAACAAACAAAAAAAAACAATAAAGGAAAAATACGACTGAAGAAATTTATATTCGAATCAAAAAATTTGAGATTTTGAATTTTTTTTACAAGATATGGAAAACCCACACATGAAAACATATAATTTATACAAAAATAAAATTTTCTAACCTAATATTCGAACATAAATTGAAAGAAAAAAAAAAGGGAAAAATACCTTAGTTAGGGATTTTGGATGATTTGATGAAAATCCTTGCACATTGTTGATGAAATTTGCTTAGACTTGAGTTTTAGAGTAAAACCCCTCACAATTTTGTGAAAAACAAAGAGTTTGAGAGGGTATTTATAGAGAGGGAGGCGGTTTA
This sequence comes from Hibiscus tridactylites, assembly GCA_958450335.1. NCBI lineage: Eukaryota > Viridiplantae > Streptophyta > Magnoliopsida > Malvales > Malvaceae > Hibiscus > Hibiscus tridactylites. The sequence goes on from OY288269.1 coordinate 33,032,931, forward strand.
GGATTTTAGGGTTTTTTAAGAGTTTGAGTTAAAGTAGAATTTTAACATTAAAAGCCCTAAATAAAGTTATCCGCGATACTGTTTTGGAACGGTCAGGATCGTTTCAAAACGAGACAACTAGGGTTTGACCGTTTTGAGACCGTCAGTTGACCGTTTCGATACGGTGTTGACCGTATCGAAGCCCGGTTGACCTGTATCGAAACACGTTTCGATACACCCCTTGGTAGTAGCCAAAACATTTCGAAACACTTTGGAGGCGTTTCGAAACGCCCTTCTCTCAGACATGGATTTAAGGTATCCGTATCGAAACAGGGTCACCCGTTTCGATACACCTGGGCCTGGAAGTGCAGAGAAGGCTCTAAAAGTGCAGAAAAATGATATTTTCTTAGGCCTAACATGCATAAATGTCATGAATGAGCAGGCAAAACATATTCAAACATAAACATACTCCCCCTAGCTATAAGCATGGATGAAATTAGGAGTCTAAACACATAATCATGGCATTTCACAAAATCAAGCATATTTAAGCACAAAAGACGTCCTAAAGGTTAAGATAGGCTAGCTTGACCTAACTCTTTCCTAAGATACCAAAAACGCTCTTTGTCTAAGGGTTTTGAAAATATGTCCGCTAATTGATTTAAGGTGTCTACATACTCTATAACCACATCTTCCTTAAGGACATGATCTCTAATGAAATGATGCCTTATTTCTATGTGTTTGGTTCTAGAGTGTTGGATGGGATTTTTTGTTAAACATATTGCACTAGTGTTGTCACATTTTAGGGGTATGGTTTCAACTTTAATTCCATAATCTAAGAGTTGTTGCTTCATCCAATGGACTTGAGCACAACAACTCCCTAAGGATATGTACTCGGCTTCGGTGGTAGATAAGGCTACACTATTTTGTTTCTTAGAGAACCAAGATATGAGCATACTAACTAAGAATTGACAAGTTCCCGAGGTACTTTTCCTATCGATTTTGCAACCCCCATAATCTGTATCCGAGTAAGCATGAAGGTTGAAGGTAGAGTCTCTAGGATACCAAAGACCTAAACAAGGAGTATCTCTAAGGTATCTAAAGTTTCTCTTAACGGCTATAAGGTGAGACTCTCTAGGAATAGCTTGAAACCTAGCACACAAGCAAACACTAAACAAGATATACGGTATACTTGCGGTAAGGTAAAGCAAAGATCCAATCATAGAATGATAAAGCTTAGAGTCAACACACTTACCTCCTTCATCTTTGTCAAGATTTGTAGATGAGCTCATAGGAGTGGCTTGAGGCTTTGCATTCTCCAAGCCAAACTTCTTGAGCATATCCTTTATGTATTTTGCTTGGTTGATGAAGGTGCCATCCTTCTTTTGCTTGATTTGGAGTCCCAAAAAGAATGAGAGCCCCCCCCCCCCCCCCCCATCATGCTCATCTCAAATTCACCTTGCATTAACTTAGCAAACTCTTGACAATGACATTCATTAGTAGAACCAAAAATAATATCATCAACATAAATTTGAACTACTAAGATGTCATTTTTATACATTTTTATAAAAAGTGTAGTGTCCACCTTACCTTTTTCAAATCCTTTTTCAATCAAAAAATTTGAATGTCTTTCATACCAAGCTCTAGGAGCTTGTTTTAAACCATAAAGAGCTTTGGTAAGTTTGAAAACATGATTTGGAAATTTTGAGTCTTCAAAACCCGGTGGTTGTTCCACATACACTTCTTCATTTTTAAAACCATTTAAAAATGCGATTTTAACATCCATTTGAAAAAAGCTTGAAATTATGATAACATGCATATGCAAGCAACATCCTAATGGCTTCCATTCTAGCTACGGGTGCATAGGTTACATCAAAATCTATTCCCTCTTCTTGAGTGTAACCTTGTGCTACTAGTCTAGCTTTATTTCTCACAATGTTACCACTCTCATCTAGCTTGTTCCTAAAGACCCATTTAACTCTTCTTGCATGGCCATAATCCAAAAGTCATCTTTCAATGCTTCTTTAATATTCTTAGGCTCTTTGCATGAGATAAATGCAACATGATTCATTAATCTAAGAGAAGATCGAGTGGTTACTCCCTTGGATGGATCACCCAAGATTTCACCATCTTTGACATAGTTCAACTCCCTTGGGTAGCTCACTTCCTTTTCCTCAATAGCCAACTCCTCCAAGGCTTCAAGAGGTAGATCTTGTGAGTCCTCTTCTTTTGTTGGAATCTCATCATCCTTTGAAGTTAGTCCTCCATCAAAGGCATTTATGATTCCTACGTCATCATCATCACAAGAATCCTTCCTAGGAAGGAGGTTATCATCGAATACAACATGAATAAATTCTTCTACTACTAAAGTTCTTTTGTTAAATACTCGATAGGCTTTAGAGGTTAAAGAGTAACCTATAAAAATAGTTTCATCACTTTTTGCATCAAATTTACCTAAGTTGTCTTTTCCATTATTTAAAACAAAACACTTGCAACCAAAAGGGTGGAAATAGCTAATGTTAGGCTTTTTAGATTTTAAAATCTCATAAGGTGTTTTCTTTAAAATTGGCCTAATCATTACTCGATTTATAATATAGCAAGCGGTGTTTGTGGCTTCCGCCCAAAAATATTTAGGTAAATTGTTTTCACAAAGCGTAGTTCTAGCCATTTCTTGCAAAGCTCTATTTTTCCTCTCAACTACCCCATTTTGTTGAGGAGTTCGAGGAGCTGAAAAATTATGGCTAATACCATTTTCATTTAGAAAATCTTCAAACCCCAAATTTTGAAACTCGGTTCCATGATCACTTCTAATATGTGAAATTTTAAGTTCAAGATCATTTTGGGTTAATTTTGAAAATGTGATGAATTTTTCCAAAGCCTCATCTTTAGTACTTAAAAATAGAACCCAAGTAAATCTAGAAAAATCATCAACAAGTACAAAAGCATAAGACTTACCACCCAAGCTCATAGTCTTAATTGGCCGAAATAAATCCATATGGATTAGTTGTAAACATCTACTAGTAGAAACATCATTAATGGATTTAAAGGAAGATCTATGTTGTTTACCATTTGAGCATGCATCACAAATTTTATCATTTGAAAAATTTTATCTTGGGTAAACCTCTAACTAGATTTAGGGAGATTAGTTTTTCTAAAACACTTATGCTAGCATGTCTTAGCTTCCTATGCCACAACCATGCATCATTTTCATTTTGTGCAACTAAGCATGCATGAGATGTATGAATGTCATCTAGATGCACCATGTATATGTTCCATATGCGATGACCTATGAGCATAATATTATTAGATTTATTGTCCACAATTTTGCATCCATTTTTATCAAATAAAACATTAAATCCTTTATCACACAATTGACTTATGCTCAATAAATTGTGTTTAAGGCCATCGACATATAATACATTTTCAATGAGAATAGTAGAGTGATTACCTATGGAGCTAATACCTTTAATGTGGCCTTTGGAGTTGTCACCAAATGTTACTACTCCTCCACTTTTTGGCTTTAGATCCATGAATATACTCTTGTCTCCGGTCATGTGCCTCGAGCATCCACTATCAAGGTACCATGAGTTTTGACTTTGTGCTTTGGCCTTGTAGCAATACTCCCCCTACAAACAAAGATATTAAGCTTTTGTTTTTGGTACCCAAATTATTTTGGGTCAATGAGTGTTAGCTCCCAAAACCTTGGTTCCCTTAGGAATCCAAGATGACATAGCAATAATGTTATTAGATTTTACAAGTTCCTTAGGAACCCATACACTTCTAATTCTTTTAGCTCTACTATGTCTAGGATAGCTACCTTGTTTGTAGTAGTTAGTCTTTTTCTTAGGTTGGTGTGTTCTAGAGGATTCAACTATTTCATGCTTGACACTACCAACATTTTTCAAAGACTTTTTGAGCTCATTTAGCTCACCCAACACCTTTTGGTGTTCACTATTACATTGAGATAAAAGATTATTAAGATCAACATTTTCATCTTGAAAGAATTTAAGTTCATCTTTTAATCCTAATATCTTTTTTCTCAAATTTTGAATTAGCTTGAGTGAGTGAGTCATTTTTCTCATTTAGTTCTAAAATGATCTTTTTATTCCTAATGACCGACTCTTTATATTTCTCAACTAATTCATCATTGACCTCTTGCAACTCATCATATGCATCATTTAATTTTTCAAAATCTAAAGTAGATGAGTTAGAGGTTACCATGGAGGAATCTTCCTCAAGTGTCATGAGGCAAAGGTTAGCCACTTCTTGTTCGTCGTCCTCCGATGACTCCTCATCACTCCAAGTAGCAAGCTTGGCTTTGAGCTTCTTCTTCTTCTCAAAGCCCTTCTTCTTGAGTTGAGGGCACTCTGAACGTATGTGGCCGGGTTGTTTGCACTCAAAGCAAATGATAGGATCCCTTCCTTCCTCTTTGTTCTTGCTTTTGAAGTCCATCTTTCTTTGAATTTTTCTTCCCCAGTTGGACCTCATAAAACGTGAGAATCGTTTGGCTATCATAGCAAATTCTTCAAGTTCATCCTCCTCACTAGATGAGCTCTCATCATGTTGTGAAGCTTTAGCCTTGAGAGCTATTCCCATCTTCTTCTTCTTCTCAACCTCAAGCTTCTCTACCTTTTTCTCTTCTTTCTTCTTCTCATCTTCCCTTCCTTGCTTCATGATCTCATGAGTAAGGAGAGAACCCACAAGCTCATCAAGCTTCAATGTCTTCAAATTCTTAGCTTCAATGATAGCGGTTCTCTTCCCATCCCAAGACTCGGAAAGTGAATAGAGTAGCTTTCGGACAAGCTTGTCTTCCGGTATGATCTCTCCAAAGCCCTTTAGCCCATTGACAATCGTGGAGAAACGATCAAACATCTTTGACACCGTCTCATCGGGCTCCATCTTGAAATTTTCATAACTAAGATTGAGAATTCCAATCTTAGTTTCTTTAACATCGTTGGTGCCTTCATAAGTAGTCTCAAGAGTGTCCCACACTTCTTTGGCACTGTCGATGGATGAGACCTTTGAATAGATGTCCGGACCGAAAGAACAAAATAGCATGTGGAGAGCTTTATCATTGACTTGAATCTTTTTCCTCTCCTCTTCACTCATCTCTACTTTCTTCTTCAAAACCATCTTGCCTTCACCATCTTGCTTCAATGGAATATATGACCCATCTTCAATGACATCCCAGACTAGATAGTCATTTGACTTGATGAAGAGACGCATTCTATTATTCCAAAAAGAATAGTTATCACCGTTGAAGAAAGGAGGCTTTGTAGTGGATTGTGACTCGTACATGCCCGAACCGGAGGTTGAAGTCATCTCTTGATATATGATGATCACACTCTTCCAAGGAACTCCTCTTATGGTTGTTAATCATCAAAGAGGTAGGCTCTGATACCAGGGTTGATGTGTGGCTTGGCGATTCTCTTTTAAAGTGTAAATTTCCACGAATCTTTGCGCTATCATCAAAGAAATTGAGTAAAATTGATGATTTTAGGTGTGTTGTTGATTCTAAATGGCAATGGAATATTCCTTTGAGAAGAGAACTATTTTCTCGAGAACTACTAGTTTAGGAGGAGTTTCGGCTTAACATGAATAGCTTCAAATCGAGTGGGCTGAGTTAGGATTGGGTTCGATGGTTGAGCTCCAGTGATGGATCTTTCTTAGTAAAATCCTTAAAAATGATTTTAAATGGTCTCATTCCAGCTAGAATTTTTTGGAAAAAAAAATTATTTGGTTGGGGTTTGCTCTGCCTAAGGTTGAATTATTCACATGGTTGGTAATGATGAACCGAGTCCCGGTAAAAACAGAACTATTTAAAAAGGGGTTACCCTATTAGAGAACTATCTTTGTCCACTCTGTACATCTATGCCAAAAACTACTGAACATTTGTTCTTTAATTGTGGGGTGAGCTGGTAAGTTTGGATGTGGTTTTGTGTGCAACTGGGCCTTTGTACTGTGTTGCCTAAAGACCCTGCTTCTTTTTTAGAACCGTAGGGAGCTATTGGATTTTTGTCGAAAAGCGAGGTTTGGTCTTTTATCCCCTTTTACTGTTATTTTGAGCATTTGGCTTTTTAAAAACGATGTAGTATTGAATGAAAAATTTTGGATTGGTTACAATTGTTTCATTTGGTTAAGTTGTGTCTTGCTTTCTGAATAAAAGCAAAGTATGGTGAATGTTGTTTCTCTCTAGAAAATATTGTAGCAGATCTAATGTTAGTTGGGAAATCTGGTTTGACCCCTCTAAAAGTTAGGGCTGGGGTGCATTGGATCCCTCCCCCTATGGGTTTTGTTAAATTGAATTTGGATGGTGCAGTTTCGATCTCTAAAAATAGGAGTGGTATTGGGGGTGTTCTTAAGGGCTCGGTGGATTAACTTTTGTTTCAATTTTCAAAAGCATGTGCTTCAGGACCGCCTTTGATGGTGGAGCTACTGACCATCAGAGTGGGTTTTCTAAAGTTTCTAGATTTCGAGTGGGCTCAGAAGGTCAGGCTCTTTATAGAATCAGATTGCAAGATTGTTACATATTGGTTGTCCCTTGTTTTGGAGCCCCCTCCTATTTGTCGGACATGGTTTTGGATATGGCGAGCACGTTTAGAGAGCTTGGCATTATTGTGAGATGGGTCTCGTGTAATTGTAATGTGTAAGCTGACTCCTTAGCTAAGTCAGGCATTGGTTAAGTCTGCATGAAGTTGGGGTATAAGGATTTTGGGGGGTTAGCGGGGTCTTGTTTTGTTTTCTTGTAAGCTGGTCATGTTTTGTAAGTGGATGATGGGAGTTCATTTTTCCTATATTTAAAAAATTTGGGCACTCTTTTCCCTTATTTAGGTTTAGAGGGGTTTTTTAACGAGACTCATTGACTTTTCAAAATAAAATATCATGAAGTCAAGGATGGAATAAAATCAAACGCCCTCTCAAAGGATTCACTCAATATCGCTCAAAGTGTTTAGGGGACAACAACACTAAAGTTAAAGCATGAAAAGATACTTACCATGGGCTTGGAAATCTATCACATCTCCACCACTTAGCTAGGATGAATCACAAGATCTAAAGGTCTTTAAATGGGTTGTAACGGGGATTAGGACAAGGTATGATGAGAAGGACTTTTGGGCTCTTTGAATCGAAGAACTTCCAACTCCTTTTTCTTTTTTGTATCAAGCTTTTGCACAATTTAATTTTGGGAGAAACAAGGATTCAATCTTTTTCACACTTTTTGTCTTTTCTTTTCTTTTTTGAATTTTCTTTTTGAACAAACAAGACAATTTTTTCTTTGATTTTTATTTTCCTCGATTCAAATATTTTCTCCCTTTCCTTTTTCTTTTTGCTTGATTTTTCTCTTTTTCAAGTAAGGAAAGTGTGTAGTTCTCCAAATTCATGGTGCAAATTGGGGGAAATCAACAAAAAGGAATTAGGCTGGTAATGTGGTTAATTTCCAAACAAAAGGCTTAGGCTCAAAAGTGGTTCTCTAATGGTCATAATTACCAAGATAGGATTTTTGGGTCAAGGTTCATACCTAAGTGCATTAATCATCTCAAGTAATTTAATCCTACAATGTGGTCTTGACATGCATAACATCACAAGTTCTAGAAGAAATCCAATCATGCTTGACAATCACTCAATGAAGAAAAATATAAAGCACAAAAGATATATGCTTGTTAAGGCTCAAATCTCACAAAGTGGTTTGTTGTGTCCAATTTTATCCACCCGACTATCTAATTAATTAATAAGAGAAACGATTTGTAAGTCTAACAAGATCTAATCAATCCTATTTTACTTCCCATATAAATTTTATCTTTACCCAAGGATCCAATTTTCTCAAAAATATCAACATGTCAAGATCAAGAAAATTTTTCATGTGAAAGTAATAATTAAAGTCATCAAGATGCATGCAATTTCACACAATATATCCCAAGTTAAGCACATAAAATTAATCCCCCCACACTTAAACCTAAAATTGTCCCCATTGTTGTAACACCCCAATTTTGGGCTTAGAAGTTTAGGGTCTGAACCGAACAGGTCTGAAAAACGGTTCGAATATAAAAGGGAGTTTTAGGGAAATCCTACTTCGGGATACTTTAAAAATATACAAAAATATCTAAAAATCATCATTTATTATATGTAAGAGAATGGTGAAATCAATTTTACAAAATAAGGTTTGGAAATACTACATTTCGATGTAGTGACCAAATCGCAGTTTTTGGCAAAGTTTAGTAGTGACTGTTTTGTAAAGGATTGAAACTTTGAATCTTTAAGGAGCTAATTTACCAAAAATGTTTTCATCAGATTTTTCCTTAATTTGGTTGATTTAATTAATAAAAGAAAGGTGATACACTACCTTTGACTTTCATAACTACTTTTCTCTAATTTTCTCTCATTTCATTTACTCTCAAAATCCTATCAACCAAACACTTTTTCTCCAGCAAAATTCACTTTGATTTCCACTCCAATTGATGAGATTTCCATCACTCATTGATTCCTAATCAATCTTTTAACAAATCCACTTGATTTCTACATTGTATTTTCATGGAAACTTGCCCAAATCAAGGAGAATCATCTTTTAGAGGTAAGCTTGTTCTTCTCCTCTAAATATTCAGTTATTTACTGAAGTTCCCAAGTTGTCAATCGTTTATTAAAGTTTTATGAATGATTTTACTGTTGGAAACAAGAGTTTGGCTTAAAACTCAAGATTTTGGAAGAGATCTTGAAGATTTTCGTGGTAATTGATTGGGCTCTATTTTGAGATAGTTTTCTAATGTATTTTGGATGTTATATGATGTTAGAAATGAGGTTTTATCAATCCAATCCCGAATAGGTTGTTTTTCCTAAGTTTTTGCTTGTGAAAATGGTGGTTTTGGGGGTGATTTTGGTGTTATGTTGTAGCTGGAGGTATAAGGTCAGGTTTAGGGTTGTTTTTGATGTTAATTGATGTTTAGAAATGAATAGAAGTGATGGATCTTGGCTGGGTTATGTTTTGGAAGAGTTTCGAGGTTATTTCGGTAGTGTTTGGTAGCCGAAATGTTGTGTTTAGGTGGAGCGGCGAGTTTAGGAGTGTTGGCTAAAGATTTCAATGCATGGTGATGCATTAATCATATGCTTTTATGTGTCTAAAACAAGGGAGACATCTTCAGACACTATTGGAGTTGATCCGGAAGCTTAATTGGCGTTTCGACAAGTAACCGAAATGAAATTGGTGAGTGTGCATGGTTTCAGAAGTCCTTGAGGAACAAAGAACCAATATTTGGGGATTTAGGAAAGGTTTGAAACACCTTCCTAAGTCCGGAAGTAAGTATTGCCTAGATTGCTCTCTAGAATATGGTGATTTCCCCTTAAATGGTTTAACATGGTCATGGTTTTAGATTGATATATTCCTACTGTTTTTATGCATGAATTATAGCATGAGATGATGCTTGAAATGATTTCATTAAGTAACATTTTGCATCGTTGAGATTTGAGCTTTTATGTTGAAGTATAGCAAATGTTATGATTTTGAAAAGAGATGAGAATGTTGAGTTTTAACGCATGAAAAACAATAGGTGAGATGTTGATTTGACATAATATATTGGCATAGATGTTGAGAAACTTACCGGATATAATTGATCGATCAATAGGTTTAGAGTGCACTATAAACTAAAAATTTGTACGTGCTCTTTGGTTAAGCCGAGCTTGGTGGTGATGAGAGATTCCACCATGTGAGTATGGTGATGAGAGATTCCACCGGAAACTATGTTGCTAGAGGAGTGAGTATGGTGATGAGAGATGCCACCGAAAGTGTCTAGTGAGATGTCCGCATATCCGAGTAATAAATAGATGTGAAATGCCAATATAAAATATATTATGGTTTTGATTCACATGTACCTTGATATAATGATTTATGCTATGAGAAATGCATATGTAGTTTGTTTATGAAGTACAAGCATGATTTTGGCCTTGCCATGGGTTTTGCATTAGTTTAAATGCATGAGATAGAATGAAGGTACATGTGGTTTCAATGAGTATTGCTTTGAAAGTTTTCCAAGCATGGGAAAGAGATGAGCATGTGGTTTAAGAGCTTTTGATGAAAGTGTTTTCAAAATGTGCATAATTGTGTTGGTTTTCTTTAGAGCATGCCTCACTAAGCATTTGTGCTTACGCTCTCTCTTTTACCAATAATGCAAATAATTGAGGTGTTTTCGGGCATCAAGGAACCTAAGTCCATCCAAGGAAATCCAAGCTCACGTATGGTGATGTTTTCATACACTTTAGTTTTCATAGATTGGCAATGGGAAACCATGTTTTGTATTTGGGAGATATGTTAAACTCCCTAAGGTTGTGGCATGGTTGTTTTGGCTTGTTGGATTGTAAATGGCCTTGATTGCTTGTTTTTGAGGTTGGATTGCCTATTTGTGTTTTGATATTAGGAAGCATGCCTCTAGACTAATGAGATTTCATGTTTGATGCTATGTTTGTGTTTGAGTGTTCCAAATATGTACCTTATATGTATGTTTACTTGTTGGTATGATTAGAGAGTCCTTGGGATGTGTTAGATTAGGTTTTTGAGTGAAAAACCAGTCTTTGCTACAGTTTCTGGGCAAACCGTATCGAAACACCCTCTAGCGTTTCGAAACGGGGGCTTGTAATGGCCTTCGTCTTTCGAAACGATGGAGGTTGTTTCTAAACGATTTGGCTACTGGAATTCCATGTTTTGGAACTGGTCTCAGAACACACCCACGTACTGAAATGGTCAACGCCGTTTTGATCCAGCGTTTCGATACGGCAGGTGGGTGTTTCGAAACAGGTGACCATTGGACACAGATTTGAATTGTTCTGATGTTTGCATGTTTTACATTTTAGTCCTAAATGTTGAGATTGCAATTGCTTGAGCTTGAGTTGTCCAATTAAGATGAATTTTGGTAGAGAAGCATGTAACATGACTAATTTCATATTGGTAACCTTAAGATCAATGAAGACCTAATTTATAGAAATTACATTTTTGTCCCTAAACTTGTATAAAGTGCAAATGAGTCCCTATATGTTATCTGATCGCGGTGCCTTTCTCAATCGTAATTTGTGAGTACTCCCTTAGGGTTAACGTGTATCTAGACAAGTTTAAAAAGAAAAAAAAGGTCGTGAATCAAGGTTGACTTTGGTTTTCCCCGTGTAACCTTCGTAGTTCGGGTCAACCGTCTAGGCCGGGCTAAGGGGGTTACATTTGGTGGTATAAGAGCTTGGTTCTCGTATAATTAGGGTGTGATAGGTGCATGATGTATGTGTAATTGCATGATGTGACTTTTGGGTGAAACAATGTTCTGTGAATAGTGATGTATGATTCAATTGCGATGTTTGGAGTGTGATAGGGGATCCCATTGTCATATCAAAACTAATGAAAAAGAATTGTTTTCGAAAATGAGCTTGAGTACTTGGATTACTTACCTTATTGTGCCTAATTGTGTTTATTACATTTTTGTTAATGCATTGTTTTCTATATAATGGGGCCACGTAGAGAGATGAGGATAAATACAAGAGCTATGGCTTAGAATGAGAATGAGGAGAATGCCGAAAATCTACCTCCTCCTCCCCCTGGTGGTAGACTACACGATGGTGGTGGTGCTGGAGCTGGTAACGTTGGTGCTGGTGCTGGGGTTGCTGGACTCGAGGGTGTGCAGAGGCAAGCTGCTCCTAACATGACCATGTTGATTCAGGCTATTGCTGGAGCTTTCCAGGCAGCAATAGCTGTAGCTCATGGAGCTGCGCATTAGGGTGATGCCAATGAGAGGTTGCCTTTGGAACGTCTTCGCAATCTAGGAGGAACTAAGTTCAGGGGCTTATCTCTGGAAGGATCTGAGTCTTGGTTGGAGAGCACCAAGCAGATTTTGGGACAGATGAACTGCAATAATGTGCAGAAGTTGGGTTGTGTTGTATCACTGCTGCATGGTGATGCTTATACGTGGTGGACGACAACTATCTCTGGGATGGAGGACGATGAGGAGACTTGGATGTTCTTCTTAAATGCGTTCAAGCGAAAGTATCTGGGTGTGCGTTACCTAGACGAGAAGAAAAGAGAGTTTATGTCTCTTATACAAGGTAGCATGTCAGTTGCCGAGTATGAAATTCAGTTTGTTCGCCTCAGTCAGTATGCACCTGAGCTAATCCCTAATGAGCGAGAGAGGTGCGAACGATTCTGTTATGGGTTGGTAACGGATGTGAAGACTTTTATGCTTGCGGCTGATTATACATATTTCGTTGTCTTGGTCACTAGAGCCAAGGACATTGAGTCAAATCTTGGTCTGACTAGTCGAGCGAGTGGATCTGGGAAGCGAGCGGCTGAACGCGATTATGGTAGAGATCGCAACAACATGCATAAGGATAGGAGGCCGCGTTATGATGCTAGGCGTGGGGGTGGTAACCCTGGTAGAGGTCAGCAAGGACCTAATGATGTTCTGAAGACTCCTGAGTGTAACCGTTGTGGTAGACATCATGGTGGCGAGTGTTCGGGTAACCTTGGGACATGCTGGAATTGTGGAAACCGTGGACATTTGAAGAAGGATTGTCCTCATCCTCTGCAAGAGGGACATGCTCCGGTGAGAGTAGCTGAGCCACAGAGAGGTCGTGGGCGTGGCCGTGGTAATTTTCAGCGCAAAGATGATGGTGGCAGGAATGTAGCACATGTTATGGCCGTTCAACCTGAGGGTGGTGGTCAGGCTCGAGTGTATGCTCATCGTGAGGGAAGGAATGATACGGATGTGATCGCAGGTACTTTTACTTTGCAATCCTTGTCATTACTTTCTTTGATTGATTTTGGATCTACACACTCGTACAATTTGCGTGAACATGCTCAAATGCTTGGTTTACCTGTTGAGTCTTTGGATGTTGGTATACGTGTGACTAGTTCCTTTGGTGAGACGATTGTAACGCGGAAGTTGTATAGGAGATGTCCCTTGAAAGTGCAAAATCATGTTTTTCTTGTTGATCTCATGGAATTGCCATTCTATGGTTTTGATGTAATCCTTGGTATGAATTGGCTTGTTGAGCATCGAGTTGTAGTGGATTTTTAAAGCAAGCGAGTTTCGTTGAAACTTGCGGATGATTATGAAGTAGTGGTTGTTGGTGAGAATGTGAAGTTTCTTGCTAATGTGGTGTCTACATTGGAAGGAAGTTGAATGTTGAGGCAGGGTTGCGAGGCTTACCTAGCCTTTGTGATGAATCCTAGTTCTAAGGAGTTGCGTGTTCAAGATATAAGAATTGTACGTGAGTTCCCTGGAGTGTTTCCGGAGGAATTACCTGGATTGTTGCCTAGTCGAGAAGTGGAGTTTGGAATTGATCTGTATGAAAACACAACTCTGGTGTCCATTGCTCCCTATCGCATGGCACCTAAGAAGCTAAATGAGTTGAAGATGCAACTTAAGGAGTTACTTGACCGTGGCTTCATCCGGTCTAGTGTGTCACCGTGGGGTGCACCGGTCTTGTTTTGAAGAAGAAGGATGGCACTATGAGAATGTGTATCGATTATCGTCAGCTGAACAAGTTGACTATCAAGAATAGGTATCCTTTGCTGATGATTGATGACCTTTTTGATCAGTTTCGGGGAGCGGCTGTGTTCTCCAAGATTGACTTAAGGTCAGGATACTATCAGCTTAAGGTGAAAGATGTGGATGTGCCGAAAATAGCCTTTAGAACTAGGTATGGGCATTATGAATTCCTTGTAATGCCGTTTGGCCTGACGAATGCTCCTGCTGCATTCTTGGACTTGATGAATAGAGTGTTCCATGAATACTTGGACAAGTTTGTGGTGGTGTTCATCGACGATATCCTTGTGTATTCTTGTACTGAGGAGGAGCATGAAGGTCACTTGAGGGTTGTCTTGCAAGCACTTCTGGAAAATCAGCTTTATGCTAAGCTGAGCAAGTATGTGTTTTGGCTAAAGGAAGTTGTGTTCCTTGGTCATGTGGTTTCGGCGGAGGGGATTCGTGTTGATCCTCAGAAGATCGAGGCGATGATGAATTGGAAGCCTCCTAAGTCCGTTCATGAAGTCCGTAGTTTTCTTGGGTTGGCAGGATATTATCGGAGGTTTGTGGATGAATTTTCAAAGATTTTTGCCCCTTTAAAAAAGTTGTTGCAAAAAGACGTTAAGTATGAGTGGACGGAAGTAAGACAACAAGCTTTTGAGAAGCTTAAGGAAGCTTTGACGCAAGCACCTATCTTGGTTCAACCTGAATCAGGGAAAGAGTTTGTGGTGTACAGTGACGCATCCTACGTTGGTTTGGGGTGTGTGCTAATGCAAGAGGGTAAGGTGGTGGCTTATGCATCGCGATAGTTGAAGGTGCATGAGCGCAATTATCCTACGCATGATATTGTGTTAGTTGTGGTGGTTTTTTCTTTGAAGATCTGGAGATATTATCTATATGGTGAGAAGTGTACTGTGTACACGGATCTCAAGAGTTTGAAGTATTTGATGTCTCAGAAAAAGTTGAATCTTAGGCAACGACGTTGGGTGGAGTTGCTTAAAGATTACGATTTAACGATCGAGTACCATCAGGGAAAAGCTAATGTTGTGACGGATGCCTTCAGCAGGAAGGTGGCGGTAGAGTTAAGGGCTATGTTTGCTAACTTGAGCATTTCGCGAGATGGAGGTCTTGTGGCTGAATTGCAAGTGAAACCATTTCCGGTTCAGTTGTTAAAGGATAAGCAGTTATTGCATGATTCTTTGGTGTCGCATGTTCAAGATATTGCTAAGGATAGACCATCAGATTTTTGTTTTAATGATGGTGGAGTTTTATGTTTCGGAAGAGGAATAGTGGAGCCGGATGATGTGGAGTTGAGGCGTACTATTTTGACCGAAGCTCATAGTAGTCATTTTGTTATGCACCCTGGTAGTACAAAGATGTATCGTGATCTGAAGGATGAGTACTATTGGGTGGGTTTGAAGAAAGATGTTGCGGATTATGTGGGTAAGTGCATGGTTTGTCAGCAGGTTAAGGCTGAGCATCAGTTTCCTACAGGGTTGTTGCAATTGTTGAGGATTCCTGAATAGAAGTGAGAAAGAATCACCATGGACTTTGTGTCTGGTTTACCTTTTTCGCCATCAAAGAAGAATTCGGTGTGGGTCATTGTGGATCGCCTTACAAAGTGTGCGCATTTCTTACCTGTGCATACTACATATACCTTGGATAAGCTTGTAGAGCTGTACATTGTTGAGATTGTGCGTTTGCATGGTGTACCAAAATCTATAGTGTCGGATAGAGATCCGAGGTTTACATCGCTATTTTGGGAATATTTGCATCAAGATTTGGGTACGCGGCTGAATTTTAGTACTTCTTATCATCCATAGTCGGATGGACAGTCTGAGCGTGTTATCCAAGTGCTTGAGGATATGTTGTGGTGCTACGTGATTGAGTTTCAAGGCTCATGGGAGAAGCATTTGCCTTTGGTGGAGTTTGCTTATAATAATAGCTATCAAGCAAGTATTCAAATGGCACCTTATGAAGCCTTGTATTGGAGGAAGTGCAAAACTCCTCTTTGCTGGGCTGAAACAAGTCAGAAGTTGGTCTCGATGTCGTCTTTGTTGAAAGGGACCACCGAGAAGGTGAAGCTCATTTGTGAGCGGTTGAAGGCAACTTCTTATCGGCAGAAGTCTTATGCGAATTTGAAGCGTAAGGAGATTGAGTTTGCGGTGGGTGACCGTGTGTTCTTGAAGGTTTCTCCTTGGAAGAAGGTGACCAAGTTTGGCCGGAAGGGTAAGTTGAGCCCTAGGTATACTGGACCATATGAAGTGATAAAACGTGTGGGTCCTGTTGCTTATAAGCTGAGGCTACCGCATGAGTTAGAAAAGATACATGATGTGTTTCATGTTTCTATGCTTCGGAGGTATAGATCGGATCCTTCGCATGTTATGCATGTGGAGGAAGTTGAGTTCAATCCATATTTGACCTATGATGAGGAACCTGTTGAGATTTTGGACTCTAACAGTAAGGTTCTTCGTGGTAAGACCATCGAGCTGGTTAAAGTGTTGTGGAGGCACCGTGGTGTTGAGAAAGCCACGTGGGAAAGGAAGGAAGATATGAAGAAGCACTTTCCTTACCTTTTGTTGAGTGTGTAAAAGTTCTATTATTTACACCCTATTTAACCCATATTTATGCCGCATTCAAGCATTATTCATTGCATTTAGGTTGGTTTACACCAAAACATCACAAATATATTAAAAGGCACAGTTTCTACTAAGAATGACTTTTTTGCAGGTTGCTGCCAGAGCAGACGGAAAGGGCAGGAGCTGGGCAGTGAAGCAGAAGAGCTGGAACTGGACAAGCAGTCAAGGAGGGCGATGCTGTCAAGGTTGCCGCCGTGACAGCAGAGGACGACAATAGTTTTGAGGAGAAGAAGCAAAGTGGACCTCGACAGATAGAGAAAATCCAGCCCGTCTGTCGTGTGAAAACCCCATATTTTTCCAAGCCCCATATCAAAGGAATGTCAAGCCCAAAGTTCAAGGAGAGAAAATCCCAAGCAAGGAATATGACGGCTGGAAAGTAGATTCCTTGAAGATTTAGTCTTTATTAGAATCATACTTTCAATTAAAGTTGTATTCTTGCTACTTTAGATAACTTGAGCCCAAAGCTTATATAAGGGCATATATTTTGACCTAGGAGGCATAACCGATTACCCTAGCTTCCTTCCCAAAACTCTAGTCGTTTTCCTTCCCACAACATGTTCTAAATTCCCCCTAGGGCCATGGGTTGATTTGTAAAGTAGTTGCAAGGGTTGTTCTGCTCTAGGAATTTTCAACTCAATAAAATAAACTTCAAGTTCTCTTATTTTGGTTATTAATATCTTGCAAGAGCATCGGGAGAGCATTGTGAGGTTATCTATTTACTTAGCACCGGGAGGGTTAAGTATACGAAAGAAATAAGAGCAAGTTCTCTAGTTTATAGTTGAACTATCTCAGACCTAGGGATAGGATGAGGTTAAGTGGCTAAAGAAGAATTCATCCACATCGGTGTTCATCCTTCGATTCACGCCGGGAGGTATCATCAAAGACGTGATCATCGACAGACTTGGACCTAGGGATAGGCCAAGGCACATCTGGGATTCTTGCCAAACTTGAAGCAG
Organism: Hibiscus tridactylites; assembly: GCA_958450335.1. NCBI lineage: Eukaryota > Viridiplantae > Streptophyta > Magnoliopsida > Malvales > Malvaceae > Hibiscus > Hibiscus tridactylites. The sequence goes on from OY288269.1 coordinate 33,049,986, forward strand.
ACGAAAACGCACCAATCATCCTTGGGCGACCCTTCTTAGCCACGGGAAAATCACTAATTGATGTGGAAAAAGGAGAACTCACAATGAGAGTGAACGACCAAGAGATTAAGTTGATTGTACTCCAAGCTATGAAGCATGCTGATGCAGACGAGGAATGTAAGGTTATCACTGAAGTTACCTTTGATCAACCCTACATCAGGTCGGGCTGTCACGACATCAGAATTGGTCACTGCCTCGGCAGCCACCTACAGGACTGTCACGACAGCACCGACGACAGCAACTCCTAAGAATCCGATACATCTGATACTGAAGATCAGGAGGAGGTAAACTGGATAGGCGATCGTCCAGGTAAGTTATTCAAACCTTTAAATTATACTTCGGATAACCATGCAATTCAAAAGCCTTCTACTGTTGAGCCCCCTGTTTTAGAACTGAAGCCCCTGCCAGGGCAGCTAAAATATGCTTTTCTTGGTTCAAATGATACGTTACCCGTAATCATCTCTTCCAAGTTGATGTAGGAACAGGAACAACAGTTAATAGAGATGCTGCGGCAGCACAAAAAGGCAATTGGATGGACGATAGCTGACATTCAAGGCATTAGTCCGGCATTATGCATGCATAAAATCCTTTTAGAGGAAGATCATAAGCCGACTATAGATGCTCAAAGGCGGCTAAACCATGCGATGAAAGAGGTGGTGCGTAAAGAGATAATCAAATGGTTAGATGCTGGTATTATTTACGCCATCTCCGACAGCAAATGGGTGAGCCCGGTGCAATGTGTTCCCAAGAAAGACAGAATGACGTGGTGACCAACGAAAACAATGAGTTAATCCCAACCAGGACAATGACTGGTTGGAGGGTTTGTATGGACTATCGGAAGCTTAACAAAGCTACCCGAAAAGACCACTTTCCTTTACCTTTTATTGATCAAATGCTTGATAGATTAGCGGGTAAACCTTACTATTGTTTTCTTGATGGTTATTCAGGGTATAATCAAATTGCTATTGCACCGGAGGATCAAGAAAAGACGACTTTCACATGCCTCTACAAAACATATGCTTTTAGGAGAATGTCGTTTGGATTATGCAATGCACCCGCCACCTTCCAAAGATGCTTGATTGCCATATTCTCCGATATGGTGGAGGACTTCCTTGAAATATTTATGGATGATTTTTCAGTCTTTGGAGATGATTTTGAGAGCTGCCTAGGCAATCTACAAAAGGTACTTGAAAGATGTTAAAAAGCAAACCTGGTCTTAAATTGGGAAAAATGCCACTTTATGGTGGATGAAGGGATAGTCCTTGGCCATAAGATTAGCTGCCGTGGGATAGAAGTCGACAGGGCCAAAATAGAAGTGATCGAAAAGCTGCCGCCGCCGACCACAGTCAAGGGTATTAGAAGTTTCTTGGGACATGCTGGTTTTTATCGGAGATTCATTGCCAATTTCTCAAAAATCACCAAACCTCTTTGTCATCTCTTAGAGCAGAACCGACCCTTTGACTTTAATGATGAATGTACTGAAGCATTCAAGGTTCTGAAGGAAAAACTGGTAACAGCCCCAATAGTACAGCCACCATATTGGACACAACCATTTAAGATCATGTGTGATGCTAGTGACTATGCTGTCGGGGCAGCACTTGGGAAGCGGAGAGATAAATTATTTCATGTCATATACTATGCCTGCAAGACATTGAATGACGCCCAAGTGAACTACACCACCACAGAAAATGAGTTATTTGCTGTGGTGTTCTCCATTGACAAGTTTCGTTCTTACATACTTGGAACGAAGGTAATAGTGCACACAGACCATTATGACCTGAAGTATTTGTTCGCGAAAAAGGATGCAAAGCCTCGATTGATACGGTGGATCCTGCTATTGCAAGAATTCGACCTTGAAATCAAGGACAAAAAAGGGACAGAAAATCAGGTAGCAGATCACTTGTCAAGGTTGGAGAAGGGACAGAGTCTACCAACAGATGAGACAAACATATTGGATACCTTCCCCGACGAGCAGCTCTTTGCTGCCGCAATCACTGCCGCGACAACCATGGCGGCAGGTAAGTCTTCTGAACTCCCCTGGTATGCTGATTTCGTTAATTTCTTAGTTAGCGGAATAATTCCTTCTGATCTTAATTATTAAGCCAGGAAGAGGTTCCAAAATGATGTTAAGCATTATTATTGGGACGAACCTCTTCTTTTCAAAAACTGTGCAGATCAGGTTATAAGGAGGTGTGTACCACAAGAAGAGCAAGAAGACATTGTTCATCACTGCCATGCTTCACAGTATGGAGGTCACTTCGGAGGCAACAAAACTGCTGCCAAGGTGCTGCAGTCAGGGTTTTACTGGCCGTCACTGTATAAAGATGCACAAATCTTCTACAAGAGCTGTGACAGGTGCCAAAGGACAGAAAACATCTCAAGGAGAAATGAGATGCCACTGCAGAACATTCTAGAAGTCGAGATCATCGACGTTTGGGGGATTGATTTTATGGGACCTTTTCCATCTTCATGTGGAAATCTATACATCCTCCTGGCAGTAGACTATGTCTCTAAGTGGGTTGAAGCCATCGTCACTCAAAAGGATGATGCCAAAACAGTCCAAAGGTTTTTACACAAAAACATCTTTTCTAGGTTCGGCATCCCTAAGGCGATTATCATTATTGATGAAGGGAGAGATTTCAACAACAGGGTTATTGCTGCTACCCTGAAGAAATATGGTGTCAAGAATCGGATCGCGACAACATATCACCCACAGACCAATGGACAAGCTGAAATATCCAATAGGGAAGTTAAGAACATTCTTGAGAAGATGGTTAAGCCAACTAGGAAAGACTGATCTTTACTCCTCAATGATGCGTTATGGGCATATATGACAGCTTTTAAGACTCCATTGGACATGTCTCCGTACTGATTGATTTATGGGAAAACATGTCACCTACTTGTCGAGATAGAGCACAGAGCATACTGGGCAATCAAGGCAATGAATATGGACTTGGACAGGGCAGGGCAGAAAAGGCTGCTAGATCTAAATGAAATTGAAGAAATCAGGACTATGGCTTACGACAATGCAAGAATCTATAAGAATAAAATGAAGAAGTGGCATGACAAAAAGTTGCTGCCACGATAGTTCTGCCTAGGGCAGCTTGTATTGTTGTTCAATTCTAGACTAAAACTTTTCCCAGGGAAACTGAAATCTAGATGGTCTGGCCCGGTCCAAGTCGTACAGGTTTTTCCCCATGGTGCCATCACAATCCGATCATTAAAAGACGGGCACCAATTCAAAGTCAACGGACAGTGCCTCAAGCATTATCAGGGGACTGAAGCCCCAGGAATGCAGGAAGTGGTTACCTTAGGAGATGCCCCACCGTGCATCCCTAAGTTAACCTAAATTTTAATTATTTATTTTATTATTATTATTATTATTTATTACTTATTAGGAAATAAGATTCATTTTATTTTAAATAATGTGTTTATGCTTATTGATTTAGGAAATAAAGGAGTCAAGAAGAACAGGAGAAGTGAACTCAGCCCACCATCCATCCATCAGTCCAACAAAGACCAAATATTTTAGCATGTCGTTACACCTGCCGCGACAGACGTAGAAAATACAGTGTGTCATCACGCTGTCACGACAGACGCGGAAACAGGTCACAGACGCGGAAACGTGTGTCAGACGTGTTAGACACGACATCGTACAACAGCTGGCCCCGTTATTCGCGCTTGCCGTTACAGCTTCAACGGGCAGCAAATTTTTCTCTATATAACTCTGTTTCATTTTCATTTTCACTCACTTCTGCCTTTCTTACTTGCTCTCCCTCTTTAGTTTTCATTTGCCTTCTTTGTATTTTTCACAACCCTTGCACAAATATGTCTTCTAGGAAAACCCGGCGCAATGTTGCCTCCACTTCCTCACCGACAGTAACTCCCCCACGTTCCTTTGCTGGCAGAGACATGTGGGAGGAGCGAGGCTTCATATACGCACTGACAGAGGAGAATCTGGGCCTCAAACCATTCATAGCCCAGAAGATTAGAGCTTTACAATGGTAGACCTTTGCGGAGCAGCCGGAGGAAATGAATGTTACGCTGGTCCGAGGTGCGCACTGACATGATAGTCGAAGGAAGGGGGTGGACTGAAAAGAACATTCTCAGCCTTATGGAACTGACTGCTGCCACACCGTTGTCGTCATTCGACCCCGCTGCCGCCATAGCTGAAACGATAGAGCAGCAACACACTGAACCAGCTGCCGCAGCAGCTGCCCCGACAGAATCCACCGCCCGGATATTAGCTGCCATTCAGAAACTGGAGGAACGACAGCTGGGCTTAATGGATTTCATCAAGGACTTTGCTGCTTCCACGATAACATTTATACAAAGTTCTTTAAATTTTCCTGATGTTGCCTTCCCTACTTTTCCTGCCCATTACTTTACTGTCACTACCTCTGCTCATACCCCTACATCTGCTGCCACCCCACGCACGCCTTCTGCTGCCTCACCACCATCGCCTGCCCCAACAGCAGCAGGCAGCATCCATGCCGAGCCATCTGCCCGAGGGACAAAACGTCTGATGGCATCAAAGGACCTGCGTGAAGAGTGTAATCGCCTATTTTGTCCAGGGTGTTTAACCCGTTTTTCTTCTTTTAAATAATGGACTTTAATTATATGGTGATTAATAATAAGAACTAAAAAAGCAAAAAAGGAAATAAAAAATAGAATATATATATATTACTATATTGTTAATTATCTATTACTCTTATTATGTTACTATATTATTATTATCTTATCATTGTCACATACCATATATTATTATTATTATCCTATTATTATTATTATTATTTTTATTATTTTTAATATTAGTATTAGTATTAATCAAATCTAAAAAAAACAAAAAATTAAATAAAAGCCCAACAGTTTATTTAATAGAGTCCATTTACGGAATTATGAAAAAACCCAAAAATAAATAAAATTACAAGGCCTGTTTAGGCCCAAAAAGAAACCCTAATCTGCTAAAAACCCTAATCTAATATGCCCCTTGTCTTTGCAGCCGCCACCACCTCTTTACCGTCAGATCTGATCTAGATCTGACAGTCCAGATCGCACCAGAGATGAAAACCCTAAAAGCCCTCAACAGCTCCAGCGCCGCACTCTGCATCAGCCGTCGGATCTAGAGCGTGATCGACGGCTCAGATCAAGCCACACAGGCGCGTGTGATCCACGCAAGACTGTCTGCCTCCTCCACGCGCGCGTGCGAGGCACGCCCAACCCCTTGAATCCCCCATGACCGTTCAGATCCCTCCGACGTTTGGGATCGACAAATTGCAGAGGCAAAACAGAAGTCATAGGGAGGCATCAACAAATTCAGAGATGCATCCGGCCAAAATAGAATAGCAGAACCAATCACATATTTTGTAAGGGTTTTACAAATGCAAAAATGATGTAATTTCGGAGCTATAAATACCCGAAACAAAATGTAATGAAAGGGGGGGACGGAGAGCATGAGAGGTTTTCTTTAGAGAGAGAGGAAATTGTAACAAAACTTTCAGAGCAATACAAGCAAAAGGCAGTTTCAGAGGTATCCCTCTTTTCCATTTCAGTTTCGCAAAAAAAAGGTGAAAGGACAAGCTTTTTACCTTCGTTTCGAGTCGGGATCTGCCGTTTTCAGTCTTTCGTTGCTGGCGACAAGCCTCGTGACCCTCTTCGGGCCATGCATGGTGAGCCGGTGAACGGAGATCGCCGGTAGAAGGTTTTTTTTATTTTTTGGGGGTTTTCGATCGAAAGAAAAGGGAAGGAAAATAAGATTTTTTGGTTCGGCCTTCATCAAAACAAAGTTTTTTTAAGAGTTTTGGGGTTTCAGAAGGCTGAAAAACTGTTTCTTATGGTTCCGGCGCCGGCAACAGCAACCGGAACCCCTTTGCGGCGTCGGAGAAGTAACAGAGGGGGGAGAGTTCCAGTTTAGGTTAGGGTTTTGATTTGAAGAAAACATAAATGTAACGCCCTGGTTTTGGGCTTAGGAGTTTTTGGGCGTTGACCGGTTGGTCAAAGTGCTGTTCGAATCTAAAGAGGTGAAATTAGGGAAGCCTAGTTCGGGTTGCATTAAAAATATAGAAAAATGTTCTAAAATCATATTTTAATTTAATTAAGTGAACTGTGAAATCAATTTTGGAAAATGAGTTTTGGAAGTGTGACATTTTGGCTAGTGACCAAAATGTAATTTTCGAAAGTTTGGTGACTGTTTTATAAAGTGTTGAAACTTTGAATCTTTAAGGAGCTATTTACCCAAAGGGAGTTTCTCCAGATTTTTCTAAGATATTTTAAGCTATATTCTGATTTTAAATCATATTAAAAGTGGAGGGAAAGCCATTTGGCTATTTTGGATAACTAACTTTCCTATTTTCTCAATTTTCTTTCTCTCATTTTCTCTCAACCCAAACACTTTCTCTCCAGAGAATTTGATCTGATTTTCTCACCTAAATCCCTCCTTTCAACTCTCTTTTGATTCCTAATCAATATATCTACAAAACCTCACCATTTGCTACTTGATTCAACAAGGTTTTTGATTCCAAAAAGAGGAGAAACTCAAGTTTGGAGGTAAGAACGTCCTTCTCCTCTAAACTATCAGTTCTTTACTGAAATTCCTAAGTTTTCAATCCTTAACTGATGTTTTATTAAAGGTTTTTAAGTGGTGAAATGGATCTTGGCTTATAATGCAAGATTTGGTGATTTTTTATGATTTTCGTTAGATCTGATTAATATGTGATTTGAGATGTGTTTTTGATGTTAAATGAACTCTAAATTGATAAGGAATTGAGTTTTGATTAATGCAATCCCGGATAGGTTGAGTTTCCTAAGTTTAGCTTGTGATTCAAGGTTGTTTTTGAGGTGATCTTGTGGATCTGATGTTGCTGGAGGTATAAGGATGTTAATAGGTTGTTTTTAGATGTTATATGATGTTAAAGGATGTGTGGTTTTGCTGGTTTATGGCTGGGCTTTGTTTAGAAGTGGTTTGGATGCATTTTCGGTTGTGTTTGGTGGCCGAAAATGGTGTGTGGATGAGAGCAGCGAGTTTAGGTGCTTTCATTGAAGCAATTAATGCATGATGATGCATTAATCCTCTGCTTTGATGTGTTGAAATAGGGGAGGCATCTTTGGATCCTAAAGTTGTTGATCCGGAAGCTTGATTTGGTGCTTTGGCTTGAAGCAAAGTGGAATCGATGAGTGCGTGTGTGAAATTGGGTTTTCGGCTTTGAAACCAATGTCTTGGGAGCTTAGTTTAAGTCTAAAAAACTTTTCTAAGCTCAAGTGTAAGCTTTCGGAATTACTCTCTAGTGGTGGCCATGATTTTGTTGTGATGCAAAGTGGTTTATTGCATGTTTTAATTACTGTTTTGAAAGCATGATTTAGCATGGTATTTGCTGATGTTGTAAGCCATATGTTGAAGGAAACTCTAGGTAAGAGTTCCTTGTTTTTGTACATTGATTAAATGTGGTTTGATGCTTTTAAATGCATGATGAATATGGCTTGGTTTAATGCTTAAAAACAGTGGATTAAATGATGAAAATGATGTATATTGGCAAGTGATGTTTTAAAAAGGGTTAAGGTCACTAAGGTGGTTAAAAGTCCTTGAGTGAGCCTTGTTGCTTAAGAACATCAAGGTGGTCAAAAGTCCTTGGATGGTTCTTGTTGCGGACACTAAGGTGGTTAAAAGTCCTTAGGTGATCCTTTCCATGGTGTTTAAAAGTCCATGGGGCCATGGTGTTTAAAAGTCCATGGGGCCAAGGTGTTTAAAAGTCCTTGGGGCCAAGGTGTTTAAAAGTCCTTGGGAAGTTGATGAACTTGTTTTAATGAAATGGAATCTATCACTTGAGCCGATATGACATGTTATGTTATGAAGCATGAGATGCTTGTTTTAAGTATGCTTTTGAGCATGTGCAAAGGTTGATTTAAAGCATGATTTATAAATGTTTTTGAATGCATTATTGAATGGTTTTTAAGAGCATTCCTCACTAAGCTTTTGCTTACGCTCTCTTTCGTTTTCTTAATTCAATAATGCAGAACATTAGGGAACCTTGAGGGCAGCAAGGAGGGCAAGCATTCAAGTGAAAGTAGAGCTCAATGTATGGAAGGTTTTGTTAGTACATTTTAGCTTTTGGTAATTTGGCAATGGGGGACCAATGTGTATGTTTTGGGAGGTGTTTGGAACTCCCTAAGTATGTTGAATGATGATAAGAATGCTGGTTTTTGTGTTGGATCATTATATGCTTGTTTTGGAAGTTTGTGCTTGAATAGCTAGCTTGTGTAGGAAGCATGCCTATAGATTTGGGGATTTTTGCATATGATGTAGTTTTGATGATTTGATGATGCTAGTAAGTCTCATATATATTGAATTGCATGCTGGTAAAGTTTGGTAGCATTTGGAGCATGATTGGATGATTAATTGCATGTTTAAGAATGCATTTTGCTGCAATCTGTGCAGGGCGTTTCGGAACAGTGCACACCGTTTCGGAACGGGTGCCTTGAATGAACCCAGGCGTCCGAAACGGTAGGCACCGTTTCAAAACGGTTTGGCCACTGCCAGCCCGTGTTCCGATACGCGTTGCGGAACGGCCCGTGTTTCGAAACGGGTTCAGCATGTTTCGGAACGGTCGACCGTTGGGGGCTGACATTGGTAGTTAAATGTTTTGAATTGTTTGCGTTTTGGTCCTGAAACTTGTTTGTGCAATTGTATGAGTTTGGGAAGTCCTTTTGAGCTGAAATTTCACAGAGAAGCATGAAACCTGACTAATTTCAAGTTGGTAACTTTAATTTGGGTTAAGTCCTTTTATTTATCAGAAATTACAATTTGGTCCCTAAAGTTGTAATTTGTTCAATTGGGTCCCTGTTTGATCTCTGATGTTTGTGATCTTTGTGTATGATGTTTGTGTGATCACAATTAGGACTAATGTGCATCTAGACAAGTTTAAAAAGAAAAAAAAGGGTCGTTAATCAAGGTTGACTTTCGGGTTGACTTTGGTTTTCCCCGTGTGACTTTCTTAATTCGGGTCAACCGTCTAGGCCGGGTTAAGGGGGTTACAATAAAGGTTTAAAATGTTTGAGTTCGGTTTATATAATGTTTTTCTTTTCTAAAATTGGTTTAATTTCATCTTTAGGACCTCCGTGTCGCTTTAATCGCGCACGAGAGGCTTCCGCGTTTTCAAACCCCATCCCAAGTCCCTCTGCTTTTTAAACGTTTTTCAATTTTGTCACCATTTTCATCTCGATTGGCATCTGGATGGTAAAATCGCCGTTTTGGTCCCCCTAGTTTTCTACGTCCTTTTAATTTAGCCCCTATTTCGTGTTTTAATTGTTTTTTATGGGTTAATTACCATTGCGGTCCCTGTCTGTTTGCATTTTATTTATATTGCATGTTATTTTGGTCATATTGTGATATGTGATGTATGCATTTTTAATAAGTGTATGTTTTCTGCTTTCATGTGGTTCGAATATACTTTTTGTGACATACATTTTAATTGTCATTGCATGTGATTTTTTAGTATTTTAATTTGTATGTTAATTAATTTTAATTATAAAACGGGGATACCTTTTAATTTGCGTATTTGGGTCGACATGCCTAGCTTATTGGATGTCCGCGAATATTCGGATTAATTCGAATCGTCTAAAGGTAAATCCGTAAATAAAAAGGACAAGACCGTAGCATCATATTTTATCTGCTTGCATCATGCATAAAGGTGACGTACGGGATGCGAACCCTAAACTAACACGGCAGTCAGTCTTATATGATGTCGGTTTAGTCTTTGGTACGGTGTACCGTCATCCTTTTTAATTAAATGTTTAATTAAGTCAAAACCACCAGTTCAAAAAAGCTCGCATTATTAAAATCCGATTTTCAATCAAGAACCCCCAATTAAAGTCTTCTTAAATTTAAATAATTTCCATCAATTAAAGGCAACAATTGTTTTGGTACCGATTTCCGGGCGTGATGGGGGTGCTAACCCTTCCCCACGCCTAACCAACTCCCGAACCCTTTCAAATGAATCTCTCGTTTTGTTTTTTTATGGTGTCTGGCCTACCATAGTGGCCGGTGGCGACTCCAAACCGAGAAAAAGATTTTTTTAAAAAGGTTTTCTTTCCAAAACCCGAACCGAATTAATTTTTAAAACTCCCGCTTTTTTAAATCGAATATTTTTCAAAAGTAGCAGGAACTTGATTTGCGAAAAAACCCTGTTACAGTTTGGCGACTCTGCTGGGGAGTAATTTTGTTTGTAACCCCCTTAACCCGGCCTAGACGGTTGACCCGAATTAAGAAAGTCACACGGGGAAAACCAAAGTCAACCCGAAAGTCAACCTTGATTAACGACCCTTTTTTTTCTTTTTAAACTTGTCTAAATGCATATTAATCCTAGTTATGATCATTCACACAACATACTCAAAGATCATAAACATCAAAGATCAAACAGGGACCCAATTGAACAATTTACAACTTTAGGGACCAAATTGTTAATTCTGTAAATTATGAGGACTTCATCCAAATTAAAGTTACCATCTTGAAATTAGTCAGGTTTCATACTTCTCTGTCAAATTTCAGCTCAAACGGACATCCCAAACTCATACATTTGCACAAACAAGATTCAGGCCCAAAATGTAAACATTTCAAAACATTTAACTGCCAATGTCAGCCCCCAACGGTCACGTGTTCCGAAACAGGGAGAGCCCGTTTCGAAACGCGGGGCTGTTCCGCAACGCGTACCGGAACACGGGCTGGCAGTGGCCTTTCCGTTTCGGAACGGTCTCTCCCATTTCGGACGCCTGGGCTGATTTAGGGCACCCGTTCCTAAACGGTAGGCACTGTTCCGAAACACCCTGCACAGATTGCAGCAACAAGCTTCCTTAAACATGCAATTGACCATCCAAACATGCTCCGATTGCTACCAAACTTTACCAGCAACAAATTCAACATGTATGAGACATGTTTGCATCAACCAAACAGCATACAAACATCATATAAGAAAAGCCCCAATTCTATAGGCATGCTTCCTACACAAGCAAACCATTCAAGCATAAAACTTCCAATTCAAACATGTAAAGGCCAATTACAAAACCAGCAATCTCAACAACACTAAACATACTTAGGGAGTTCTAAACATCTCCCAAAACATACACATAGGTCCCCCATTGCCAAATTGCCAAAAGCTTAAGTGTTTAAGAAAACCTTCCATATCAATTCATGTCATATTGGCCACAAGTGATAAGTTTCATCTTTTTGAAAACAAGTTCAACATAAGACTCACACATGGACTTTTAACCACCATTGTGATCTTATAATAAACAAGAACCACGCAAGGACTTTTAACAACCTTCGTGTTCTTCCCAAGGACTTTTAAACACCTTGGCCCCAAGGACTTTTAAACACCTTGGCCCATGGACTTTTAAACACCATGGCAAGGACCACACAAGGACTTTTAACCACCTTTGTGTCCTTAACAAGAACCATCCAAGGACTTTTAACCACCTTGATGTTCTTAAGTAACAAGGCTCACTCAAGGACTTTTAACCACCTTAGTGACCTTAACAAGAATCAACATGGACTTTTAACCACCATGAAGTTCTTAGAATCCACAAGGCTCACTCAAGGACTTTTAACCACCTTAGTGACCTTAACCTTTTCAAAACAACACTTGCCAATATATATCATTTTCATCAAATAATCCACTGTTTTTAAGCATTAAACCAAGCCATATTCATCATGCATTTTTAAGCATCAAACCACATTTAATCAATGTTCAAAAACAAGGAACTCTTACCTTGAGCTTCCTTCAACATATGGCTTACAAAATCAGCGATAACCATGCTAAAACATGCTTTCAAAACAGAATTTAAATCATGCAATAGACCACATTGCATCACAACAAACCATAGCCACCACTTAGAGAGTTTTTCTGAAAACTTACACTTGAGCTTACCAAAGTTGTTTAGACTTAAACTAAGCTCCCAAGACATTGGTTTCAAAGCTGAAAACCCAATTTCACTCACCGATTCCACTTCGCCTCTCGCCAAAGCACAAATTCAAGCCTCCGGATCACTAACTATTGGATCCAAAGATGACTCCCCTGTTTTAAACACATCAAAGCAGAGGATTAATGCATCATCATGCATTAATAGCTTCAATGAAAGCACCTAAACTCGCTGCTCTCATCCACACTCCATTTCCGGCCACCAAACACAACCGAAAATGCCTTCAAACAACTCCTCAACAAAGCCCAGCCATAAACCATCAAAACCAAACATCCTTTAACACCAAATAACATCTAAAAAGAGCCTAACAACATCCTTATACCTCCAGCAACAACCGATCCACAAGATCACACCAAAAACAACCTAGAATCATAAGCTAAACTTAGGAAACTCAACCTATCCGGGATTGCATTGATCAAAACTCAATTCCTTATCAAATGAATGTTCATTAATCATCAAAAACACATCTCAAATCACAGCTTTAACAGATCAAACGAAAATTGACCAAAAATCACCAAATCTTGCATTTTAAGCCAAGATCCATTTCACAACTTTAAAAACCATTTATAAAACATTAATTAAGGATTGAGAACTTAGAAATTTCAGTAAAGAACTGATAGTTTAGAGGAGAAGGACGTTCTTACCTCCAAACTTGAGTTTCTCCTCTTTTGGAACCAAAAAGCTTGAAGAACAACTTGCAAATGGTGAGGTTTTGTTGATGTGATGATCAAGAATCAAAAGAGAATTGAAAAGGAAGATTTAGGTGACAAAATCAGAATGAAATCTCTGGAGAGAAAGTGTTTGGGTTGAGAGAAAATGAGAGAAAAGGAAAATTGGAAGTTAGTTACAAAATAGCCAAAATGATTTTCCCTCCACTTTTCTTTAGCTTTAAAATCAGAATTAAACCTTAAAATATCTTAGAAAAATCTTGAGAAACTCCCTTTGGGTAAATAGCTCCTTAAAGATTCAAAGTTTCAATCCTTTCTAAAACAGTCACGCAACTTTCAAAAATTACATTTTGGTCACTAGCCAAAATGTCACCCTTCCAAACCTCATTTTGTAAAATTGATTTCATAGTTCACTTATATATATTAAAAGATGATTTTAGAACATTTTTCCCTATTTTTAATGCAACCCGAACTAGGCTTTCCTAATTTCACCTTTTTAGATTCGAACAGCACTTTGACCGAACCGGTCAACGCCCAAACTTCTAAGCCCAAAACCGGGGCGTTACAACTCTCCCCCCCTTAAGAAATTTCGTCCTCGAAATTTACCTGAAGGAAAGAAATAAGGAAACTGCTTCAGCATGTCTTCCTTCCGCTCCCACGTGGCTTCCTCAACACCTCGATGCTTCCACAGCACCTTTACCAACTCGATGGTCTTGCCACGAAGAACCTTGCTATCCGAATCCAGAATCTTCACCGGTTCCTCATCATAGGTCAAGTCCGGATTCAATTCCACTTCCTCCACAGGCATCACATGCGAAGGATCAGATCTATACTTCCGGAGCATAGAAACATGAAACACATCATGAATCTTCTCCAACTCTTGAGGTAACCTCAACCGATACGCAACAAGACCCACACGCTCAACCACCTCATATGGTCCAATGTACCTATGGCTTAACTTACCCTTCCGGCCAAACCTCATCACCTTCTTCCAAGGCGAAACCTTCAAGAACACATGGTCACCCACCGCATACTCAACTTCCTTACGCTTCAAATCCGCGTAAGACTTTTGCCGATCAGAAGCAGCCTTCAACCGCTCACAGATGAGCTTCACCTTCTCTGTGGTTCCTTTCAACAAAGCCGGCATCGAAACCAACTTTTGACCCGTTTCAGCCCAACAGAGAGGAGTCTTACACTTCCTCCCGTAAAAAGCCTCATAAGGTGCCATCTGTATACTTGCCTGATAACTATTGTTATAAGCAAACTCCACCAAAGGCAAATGCTTCTCCCAAGAACCTTGAAACTCAATCACGCAGCACCTCAACATATCCTCCAAAATCTGGATAACTCGTTCAGACTGACCATCCGACTGAGGATGATAGGATGTACTGAAATTCAACCTTGTACCCAGAGCTTGATGCAAACACTGCCAGAAACGCGATGTGAACCTCGGATCCCTATCCGACACAATCGACTTAGGCACACCATGCAGCCGCACAATCTCAGCAATGTACAGCTCCGCAAGCTTATCCAAAGAAAACGTAGTATGCACAGGCAAGAAACGCGCACACTTCGTCAGGTGATCCACAATCACCCACACAGAATTCTTCTTCGACGGAGACAAAGGTAAACCAGATACAAAATCCATGGTAACCCTCTCCCACTTCCATTCAGGGATTCTCAACGGTTGCAACAAACCTGAAGGAACCTGATGTTCAGCCTTAACTCGCTGACACACCATACACTTGCTCACAAACTCCGCAACATCCTTCTTCAAACCCACCCAATAGTACTCATCACGAAGATCACGATACATCTTAGTACTACCAGGGTGCATGGCAAAAGGACTACTATGACCTTCAATCAGAATAGCACGCCTCAACTCAGCATCATTAGGCACTACTATTCGACTCCCAAAACACAACACACCATCATCATTAAAGCATAAATCTGAAGGCCTACCCTCCGCAATATCCTGAACATGAGACACCAAGGAATCATCCAGCAACTGCTTTTCCTTGATCAACTGAACCATAGATGGTTTCACTTGCAACTCAGCTACAAGACCACCATCGCGCGATATACTCAAGCTGGCAAACATAGCTCTCAGCTCAACAGCTACCTTCCTACTCAAGGCATCTGCAACCACATTAGCTTTCCCCGGATGGTACTCAATCGTCAGGTCATAATCCTTGAGTAACTCCAACCAACGCCGCTGCCTAAGATTCAACTCTTTCTGAGACATCAGATACCTCAAACTCTTGTGATCCGTGTACACAGTACACTTCTCACCATACAGATAATGTCTCCAAATCTTCAGAGCAAAAACCACTGCAGCCAAGTCAATATCATGCGTAGGATAATTGCGCTCATGCACCTTCAACTGCCGCGATGCATAAGCCACAACCTTACCCTCTTGCATCAGCACACATCCCAAACCAACATAGGATGCATCACTATAGACCACAAACTCTTTCCCTGATTCAGGCTGAACCAAGATAGGAGCTTGCGTTAAAGCCACCTTCAGCTTCTCAAAAGCCTGCTGTCTCGCTTCCGTCCACTCATACTTAACCTCCTTTTGCAACAACTTCGTCAAAGGTGCGGCAATCTTAGAAAAACCATCCACAAACCTCCGGTAGTATCCCGCCAAACCAAGGAAACTACGGACCTCATGAACAGACTTAGGAACCTTCCAATTCATCACCGCCTCAATCTTCTGAGGATTAACACGAATCCCCTCAGCAGAAACAACATGCCCAAGAAACACCACCTCTTTAAGCCAGAACTCACACTTGCTCAGCTTAGCATAAAGCTGATTCTCCAACAAAGCTTGCAACACAATCCTCAAATGCTCTTCATGCTCCTCCTCAGTACGCGAGTACACGAGGATATCATCAATGAACACCACAACAAACTTGTCCAGGTATTCATGAAACACACGATTCATCATGTCCATGAAAGCAGCAGGAGCATTTGTCAAACCAAACGGCATCACAAGGAACTCATAATGCCCATACCTTGTCTTGAAAGCTATCTTAGGCACATCCACATCCTTCACCTTCAACTGGTAATACCCTGACCTCAAGTCAATCTTAGAGAACACAGCTGCTCCCCGAAATTGATCAAAGAGATCATCAATCCTCGGCAAAGGATACCGATTCTTGATAGTCAACTTGTTCAGCTGACGGTAATCAATGCACATCCTCATAGTGCCATCCTTCTTCTTCACAAACAAGACCGGTGCACCCCAAGGTGACACACTTGGCCGAATGAAACCACGATCAAGCAGCTCTTGCAACTGCGTCTTCAGCTCCTTCAGCTCCTTAGGTGCCATTCTATAGGGAGTAATGGACACAGGAGTTGTATTCTCATACAGCTCAATTCCAAACTCCACCTCGCGATTATGAGGTAAACCAGGCAACTCCTCAAGAAACACTCCAGGGAACTCCTTCACAACTCTGATATCTTGCACCCTCAACTCCTTAGAGCTAGGATTCATCACAAAAGCTAGATAAGCTTCACAACCTTGCCTCAGCATCCTGCTCGCCTCCAAGGTAGACACCACATTGGCAAGAAACTTCAAATTCTCACCAACCACAACAACTTCATAATCATCCGCAAGCTTCAGCGAAACTCGCTTATTTTCACAATCCACAACAGCACGATGATCAGCAAGCCAATCCATACCAAGGATCACATCAAAACCATAGAAAGGTAACTCCATAAGATCAACATGAAAAACATGTTCTTGAACAACCAAAGGACACCTTCTATACATCTTTCGAGTCACAACAGTCTCACCAAAAGAACTAGTGACACGAACTCCAACATCCAAAGACTCAACAGGCAAACAAAGCAATTCAGCATGCTCACGCAAAATGTATGAATGCGTAGATCCAGAATCTATCAAGGAAAGTAATGACAAGGATTGCAAAGTAAGGTACCTGCAATCACATCCGCGTCATTCCTCCCCTCCCGCTGAGCATACACCCTCGCTTGACCTCCACCTTCAGGCTGAATAGCCACCACATGGGCCACTCCTCGACCACCTTCCTCTCTCCTCTGGAAATTACCACGGCCGCGCCCATGACCTCTCTGCGGTGCAGCAACAACAGGTGCACGCACTTGGCCACCAGCCAACATAGGACAATCTCGCCTCAGATGTCGTAATAGGAGCTTGCACCTCTCTCACAACACGAGGACAGTCACGCTTAATGTGACCACGTGATCCACAAATCCAACAAGCACTCGGATCAGCTCTAGCATTGCCTCCCCGAGCAGGTGCTCCACCACCTCTCTTAGCTGAGGACTGATACTTCTGATCGCGTCCTCTCTTGTTCCGTCCACCACTGGAACTAAACTCAGCAGCTCGCTTTCCAGCACTTGCTCCAGCACCTCTAGCAGACAAACCTAAGTTCATCTTAATGTCCTTGGCTCGGCCCACCAACACATCAAAATCATCATACTCGTTGGCCAGCACATACATCTTCACATCCGTCACTAAACCATAACGGAATCTTTCGCACCTCGCACGCTCATCAGGTACCAGCTCAGGTGCATACTGACTGAGTCGCACAAACTGCACTTCATACTCAGCCACCGTCATGCTCCCTTGGGTAAGAGACATGAACTCACGCTTCTTTTCATCAAGATATCTCACACCAAGATACCTCCTCTTGAACACATTCTGAAAGAATGTCCAAGTCACATCAGCTTCAGCTATCCCAACTATAGTGGTCTTCCACCACGTATACGCATCATCCTGAAGCAAGGATACAACACAACCCAGCTTTTGCACATCAGTGCAACTCATCTGACCCAAGATCCTCTTGGTACTCTCTAGCCAAGCTTCAGAACCCTCAGCAGACATACCCCTGAACTCAGTCCCACCAAGACTGCGCAAACGCTCCAAAGGTAGTCTAACTCCAGCATCTCCCTGATGCCCAGCTCCTTGAGCTCCAGCTACTGCCGCTCGAAAAGCACCCGCAATAGCTTGTACCAACATCGTCATATCAGGCATAGCTTGCCCCTGACCAACCTCAGGTCCAGCAGCTCTAGCACCAGTTGCAGCTTCAGCTCTTTCACCCTCAGCACCACCACCAGGTGGAGGAGGAGGTAACACCGCACTACCCGCGTTTTCCTCATTCTCATTAGGAGCCGTAGCTCGCACATTACCTCTCAACTCTCTACGTGGTGCCATACTTTAACCATGCAATCACAATGCAAATAAACAAATTAGGCCCAGGAAGGTAAGCAATCCAAGTACTCAAGCTCAATTTCAGTCAAAATCAACATCATTATTTAAGCTTTGATTTGGCAATGGGTACCCACAACATGCTATATCACAGCACACAATTCAATTGCATCAAAATCTCAAACCACTGAACATGCTTTCAAACAATCAAACATACATAGCATACATACTTCAATCATGCACACACTCATTCCCAATTACTCGAGAACTCAGCTCTGATACCACCAAATGTAACCCCCTTAACCCGGCCTAGACGGTTGACCCGAATTAAGAAAGTCACACGGGGAAAACCAAACTCAACCCGAAAGTCAACCTTGATTAACGACCCTTTTTTTTCTTTTTAAACTTGTCTAAAGGCATATTAATCCTATTTATGATCATTCACACAACATACTCAAAGATCATAAACATCAGAGATCAAACAGGGACCCAATTGAACAATTTACAACTTTAGGGACCAAATTGTAAATTCTGTAAATTATGAGGACTTCATCCAAATTAAAGTTACCATCTTGAAATTAGTTAGGTTTCATACTTCTCTGTCAAATTTCAGCTCAAACGGACATCCCAAACTCATACATTTGCACAAACAAGATTCAGGACCAAAATGTAAACATTCCAAAACATTTAACTGCCAATGTCAGCCCCCAACGGTCACGTGTTCCGAAACAGGGAGAGCCCGTTTCGAAACGCGGGGCCGTTCCGCAACGCGTACCGAAACACAGGCTGGCAGTGGCCTTTCCGTTTCGGAACGTTCTCTCCCGTTTCGGACGCCTGGGCTGATTTAGGGCACCCGTTCCGAAACGGTAGGCACTGTTCCGAAACACCTTGCATAGATTGCAGCAACAAGCTTCCTTAAACATGCAATTGACCATCCAAACATGCTCCGATTGCTACCAAACTTTACCAGCAACAAATTCAACATGAATGAGACATGTTTGCATCAACCAAACAGCATACAAACATCATATAAGAAAAGCCTCAATTCTATAGGCATGCTTCCTACAAAAGCAAACCATTCAAGCATAAAACTTCCAATTCAAACATGTAAAGGCCAATTACAAAACCAGCAATCTCAACAAAACTAAACATACTTAGGGAGTTCTAAACATCTCCCAAAACATACACATAGGTCCCCCATTGCCAAATTGCCAAAAGCTTAAGTGTTTAAGAAAACCTTCCATATCAATTCATGTTATATTGGCCACAAGTGATAAGTTTCATCTTTTTGAAAACAAGTTCAACATAAGACTCACACATGGACTTTTAACTACCATTGTGATCTTATAATAAACAAGAACCACGCAAGGACTTTTAACCACCTTCGTGTTCTTCCCAAGGACTTTTAAACACCTTGGCCCATGGACTTTTAAACACCATGGCAAGGACCACACAAGGACTTTTAACCACCTTCGTGTCCTTAAAAAGAACCATCCAAGGACTTTTAACCACCTTGATGTTCTTAAGTAACATGGCTCACTCAAGGACTTTTAACCACCTTAGTGACCTTAACAAGAATCATCATGGACTTTTAACCACCATGAAGTTCTTAGAATCCACAAGGCTCACTAAAGGACTTTTAACCACCTTAGTGACCTTTACCTTTTCAAAACAACACTTGCCAATATACATCATTTTCATCAAATAATCCATTGTTTTTAAGCATTAAACCAAGCCATATTCATCATGCATTTTTAAGCATCAAACCACATTTAATCAATGTTCAAAAACAAGGAACTCTTACCTTGAGCTTCCTTCAACATATGGCTTACAAAATTAGCGATAACCATGCTAAAACATGCTTTCAAAACAGAATTTAAATCATGCAATAGACCATATTGCATCACAACAAACCATAGCCACCACTTAGAGAGTTTTTCCGAAAACTTACACTTGAGCTTAGCAAAGTTGTTTAGACTTAAACTAAGCTCCCAAGACATTGGTTTCAAAGCTGAAAACCCAATTTCACTCACCGATTCCACTTCGCCTCTCGCCAAAGCACAAATTCAAGCCTCCGGATCACCAACTCTTGGATCCAAAGATGACTCCCCTGTTTTAAACACATCAAAGCAAAGGATTAATGCATCATCATGCATTAATAGCTTCAATGAAAGCACCTAAACTCGCTGCTCTCATCCACACTCCATTTCCGGCCACCAAACACAACCGAAAATGCCTCCAAACAACTCCTCAACAAAGCCCAGCCATAAACCATCAAAACCAAACATCCTTTAACACCAAATAACATCTAAAAAGAGCCTAACAACTTCCTTATACCTCCAGCAACAACCGATCCACAAGATCACACCAAAAACAACCTAGAATCATAAGCTAAACTTAGGAAACTCAACCTATCCGGGATTGCATTGATCAAAACTCAATTCCTTATCAAATGAATGTTCATTAATCATCAAAAACACATCTCAAATCACAGCTTTAACAAATCAAACGAAAATTGACCAAAAATCACCAAATCTTGCATTTTAAGCCAAGATCCATTTCACAACTTTAAAAACCATTTATAAAATATCAATTAAGGATTGAGAACTTAGGAATTTCAGTAAAGAACTGATAGTTTAGAGGAGAAGGACGTTCTTACCTCCAAACTTGAGTTTCTCCTCTTTTGGAACCAAAAAGCTTGAAGAACAACTTGCAAATGTTGAGGTTTTGTTGATGTGTTGATCAAGAATCAAAAGAGAATTGAAAAGGAAGATTTAGGTGACAAAATCAGAATGAAATCTCTGGAGAGAAAGTGTTTGGGTTGAGAGAAAATGAGAGAAAAGGAAAATTGGAAGTTAGTTACAAAATAGCCAAAATGATTTTCCCTCCACTTTTCTTTAGCTTTAAAATCAGAATTAAACCTTAAAATATCTTAGAAAAATCTGGAGAAACTCCCTTTGGGTAAATAGCTCCTTAAAGATTCAAAGTTTCAATCCTTTCTAAAACAGTCACGCAACTTTCAAAAATTAAATTTTGGTCACTAGCCAATATGTCACCCTTCCAAACCTCATTTTGTAAAATTGATTTCACAGTTCACTTATATATATTAAAAGATGATTTTAGAACATTTTTCCCTATTTTTAATGCAACCCGAACTAGGCTTTCCTAATTTCACCTTTTTAGATTCGAATATCACTTTGACCGAACCGGTCAACGCCCAAACTTCTAAGCCCAAAACCGGGGCGTTACATTGTTTTTCAAAACAAAAAGAGAGTTAGGCCAAAGAAATAATTGTTGCTTTTAATGATGGAAAATTTTGAAATTTAATTTGACATTAGCGAGCGGTTCTTCTTTGAAAATAAGACTTTAAGTACACGAGCTTTGATGATTGGTGGTCTTGAATTAATTTTTTCATTTAATTTCAAAGGAATCACCGACATGTGTTTCATCACGCATTAAGCTCTATACCCGAGCTTCGTCCCTTAAGTGGGAGTGAAACACCCATACCCACGTGAGTCTCCCTCCACGGGTCGATAATTCACTTCCGGAATCCACGCCTTTGACATGTGAGCAGCCCTCCATGTCACTAGGTTGTGCTTTCCCTCGAACCGAAACCAGTTCGCAAGCTTGTAATGGGCCAGAATTGGGGTTCTTGTTACCTTAGTAGGTGATAAGATAGGTTCGGGTACCCTTGTTAAAACTGAACCACATGAGTGAGAATTTAAGAAGCCCAAATCGATTAGAGCCATGCGGATAACCGTAGAATTAGAATTCATACTATTAGGTCTGGCATCGTTAATTTTCTTTGATGTGTTTCCTTTTGCATGTTTTATTCATTATTCATTATTGTTGATACTAACCTAGTTGCCTTCTTGTCTTGTTTTGCTTATTTTTGCATACTCATCGCATTTTCATACGGAGTGTTGATTCGAGAACAGTCTAAAGTTGAAAACTTTCACAACGGGAGAAAAGAGTCCATAGCAATGAAGCTCCCGGAGCGTGCTAATTTAGAAAGAGGGGACGAGCAAAATTTATTTAAAATTGTACCCTTTGTGTTTATTTTCTTGACTCGTTGTGACAAGGCTAGATCTCCGTTATGAAAAGTTGTTTAATGAGGATGTTTGTCGAATCAACATTCCCTTGCATTCGATTATGTGTTTTTTAATTTGTTGTCTTCAATTATTTGTTTTAGTTATGCATACACATTTTATGCATTACATCATTAAATCATGAGATTAGTTGTTCGGGGTCATGACAACATTCGTGACTATCGAAGATTCTGCATCCACACTTTACTCGCCATCAAAGAAGGCAAATGAAAGAAAGTTTCGCTAAGCTAGAAGCACACTTCGAGAAGAGTCCAAATGGGGCATATGATGGTCATGAATCCTTTTGTGAGTACCATCAGACTGTGGGGCACGAGATTCAGAGTTGTCCCGAATTTAAGCAGTTGGTTCAGAAATTGATGGACAATCGGGAGGTTGAGTTCCTCGGAGAAGTTTGAAGGGTGGAATGGATGGTCAGCTCAACAGTATTTAAGAGTTTTAGTGTATTCAAGACCGCTTGTCTTCATTTCATTGCATTTTAATCTTTTCCTTGAAGTGATGTGTGGAATCCACTTTGCTACCCTTTCCCCGAAGGTAGCAAAGATTTTTTGTAAGGGCCTCAGACTGCATGTTTTTAAATTTCAATGAAAGGATGCATTACGTTTCAATTGCCTTTTCATTTTGTATTTAGTCCCCGTATATCAATTGCACAAGGCACATTGACCTTGACCCCAAGGGTTGACTTCGAGCCGCCTTTGTCTAGTGGAAATTGAAATCTTTGAAGATGATGAATATGTGGCTTACACTCCAAGTTAATTTGCTCACCTAATTAAACACACATAGAATTATGACCTTCGGAAGAATAACCGGAAAAATTTCTGTGTTAAAAAAAATCAAGAATACTAAGCCTAACAATGTTCGAAGCCTGGTAATAGGCATTTTCGGATACAAATGTGGAATTTTTGGGGCACTCCGCTGTAACAAAAGACCAATAAGGTTGCTATGCACCATCCTCTTTAGCTACATGAGTGATGGTAAAATCGCGACAATGCCGAGTAACTCAGGGTATCGTTGTATGCTCCATCTTTTTTCTCGAGCCAAAGGAATGTGATGAGTTGACTCCCCCACAATTATAAAGAATTTATAAAGGCGAAGCCTATTGAAGATAATCTAATTTTGGGGCACTCCGCTGTAGCAAAAGACCAATAAGGTTGTTGTGCACCATCCTCTTTAGCTACATGAGTGATGGAAAAATCGTGACAATGCCGAGTAACTCGGGGTATCGTTGTATGCTCCATCTTTATTCTTGAGCCAAAGGAATGTGATGAGTTGACTTCCCCACAATTATAAAGAATTGATAAAGGCGAAGCCTATTGAAGATAAATCTAATTGATTAAAAACCGAAATAACTTGAAGAGTATGTCATATTTTCAGACATCAGCTCAGCTTTCGAGGTCTCCTAGACACATGATGCTTGAGGCAATCATTGGTAAGCCATAAAAGTGTCGTTCGTGCACTTGATATTCAGAGTATTTGATCTAGCTTGATATATCCATGATTTGAAAAGAAAATCTAGTTTTCGAAAATGCATCTCATTTTGAAATTAGAAGATGCGATCTAAATCTTTTTTTTGAACACAAAAATATTCCCATTACTTCGGGGATAAAGTTTATAATGCAATGTCATGAATACAAATGACGGCTTATCAATGGCCATGGTAAGGACAGTAGTAGATTCCTACAAACTACAGTTCAAGGACTTGAAGCAAATCTTTCTTGAAATGTTCCGATTGTTTCAAAAGATGAAATTGGACCTTGATGAACTTAAGAGAGAAGTTCAGCGACTTGGGGGCATGTGTTTCCCCCATTGTTGAGAAGAGATGAAGTCGTCATGTTGAATTAAGACGAAGAGAATAATTTAGCACCCAGTTTGAGAAGGGGGCAATGTTTTGAGAAAGAGCATTATGATAAGTGTTATGTCTAGTTTGACAAGCGAAAGTCAACAATCATCTTTCGAGAAGAGATCAAAAGATTGAGATTTGGCAAGTACGAAAGCCAAAAGAGGTTAAGAAGAAGAAGGTCAAGATGGACCGGTCTAAAATGAACTCCAGAGAGAAGTTCAAGGACTTGGGGGCATGTGCTTCCCCTATTGTTGAGAGAAGAGAAAAGTCGTCGCGTTGAGAAGAGAAGTTGAGCACCTGGTTTGAATAGGGGGCAATGTTTTGAGAACGTGCAGTACGAGAAGTGTTACGTCCAGTCTTGACCAGTGAAAGTCAGTAGTCGTCTTCGAGAAGAGACCAAGAGATCGACATTTGGCAAAGATGAGAATGCCAAGAGGGAGAAGAAGAAGAAGAGACAAGAGACAAGAAGAAGGTCGAGATTGACCAACTCGGAGAGTAGAAGCATCCGAGCATTTTGATTTCATAATTCATGCATCATTTGTAGTTAGGCATTCCCAGGATTAGGGGCATGCTAACTCACATCATCATATCATTTTTACCTACTTTCGACAGGTATTTTAAAGCTTTCCCCGTAAAAGGAAACCCTCCTATCCGATCAGGCCCTTGGAGAATGGAACCCGCCTATCCGATCAGGCTCTTAGAGAATGGAACCGGCCTATCTATTCAGGCTCTTGGAGAATAGAACCCACCTATCCGATCAGACCATTGGAGAATGGAACCCGCCTATCCGATCAGGCTCTTAGAGAATAGAACCTGCCTATCTGGTCAGGCTCTTGGAGAATGGAACCCGCCTATCCGGTCAGGCTCTTAAAGAATGGAACACGCCTATCCGATCAGGCTCTTGGAGAATGGAACCCGCCTATCCGGTCAGGCTCTTGAAGAATGAAACCCGCCTATCCGATCAGGCCCTTGGAGAATGGAACCCGCCTATCCGACCAGGCTCTTGAAGAATGAAACCCGCCTATCAAATCAGGCCCTTGGAGAATGGAACCCGCCTATCCGATCAGGCTCTTAGAGAGTGGAACCCGCCTATCCGATCATGCTCTTGGAGAATGGAACCCGCCTATCCGATCAGGCTCTTAAAGAATGAAACCCGCTTATCTGGTCAGGCTCTTGGAGAATGGAACCCGCCTATCCGGTCAGGCTCTTGAAGAATGAAACCCACCTATCCGATCAGGCCCTTGGAGAACGGAACCCGCCTATCCGATCAGGCTCTTGAAGAATGAAACTCGCCTATCCGATCAGGCTCTTGGAGAATGGAACCCGCCTATCCGATCAGGCTCTTGAAGAATAAAACCCGCCTATCCGATCAGGCCCTTGGAGAATGGAACCCGCCTATCCGATCAGGCTCTTGAAGAATGGAACCCGCCTATTCGGTCAGGCTCTTAAAGAATGAAACCCGCCTATACGTTCAGGCTCATGGAAAAGGGAACCTGCCTATACGGTCAGGCTCTCGGAGAATGGAATTCGCCTATCTGTTCGGGCTTTTGGAGAATAGAACTCGCCTATCCGTTCGGGCATTTGGAGAATGGAGCTTCTGCTAATTATATGTTTGATCGGACCTCAAGGGTTGAAGAATGTTGAAATGAGTAAAACAGCTTTAGCCCTCCGTGACCGTTGCATTTTCCCGTATTGACTTTTGAACCGCCAGTAGTTCAAGTGCATGGTGACTCGGAATCCAAACAGGGAAGTTGGACAAAATTGGCGCTTATGGCCTTTGCTTTATCCTTGTTCTACAAGCATAAGCAAAGGGGGGCAGGTGTAATCGTCTATTTTGTCCGGGGTGTTTAACCCGTTTTTCTTCTTTTAAATAAAGGGCTTTAATTATATGGTGATTAATAATAAGAACTAAAAAAAGGAAAAAAGGAAATAAAAAAACAGAATATATATATATATATATATATATTATTACTATACTGTTAATTATCTATTACTCTTATCATGTTACTATACTATTATTATCTTATCATTGTCACATACCATATATTATTATTATTATCCTACTATTATTATTATTTTTTTTATTATTATTATTATTATTACTAATCAAATCTAAAAAAACAAAAAATTAAATAAAAGCCCAACAATTTATTTAATAGAGTCCATTTACAGAATTATGAAAAAACCCAAAAATAAATAAAATTACAAGGTCTGTTTAGGCCCAAAAATAAACCCTAATCTGCTAAAAACCCTAATCTAATATGCCCCTTGTCTTTACAGCCGCCACCAACTCTCCACCGTCAGATCTGATCTAGATCTGACGGTCCAGATTGCACCAGAGATGAAAACCCTAGAAGCCCTCAACAGCTCCAGCGCCGCACTTTGCATCAGTTGTCGGATCTAGAGCGTGATCGACGACTCGGATCAAGCCACACAGGCGCGTATGATCCACGCGAGACTGTCTGCCTCCTCCACGCGCGCGTGCGAGGCACGCCCAACCCCTTGAATCCCCCACGACCGTTCAGATCCCTCCGACGTTTGGGATCGACTCCACGTCCTCAGAACAGCCGAGCCCTTTGATCCCCTCCTCGGGTCACATGCAACAAACAAAAAACGTAAATGTCAGAGGAATTTTAGAAACAAAAAACACAACAAATTGGAGAGGCAAAACAGAAGTCACAGGGCGGCAGCAACAAATTCAGAGATGCATCCGGCCAAAATAGAATAGCAGAACCAATCACATATTTTGTAAGAGTTTTACAAATGCAAAAATGATGTAATTTCGGGGCTATAAATACCCAAAACAAAATGTAATGAAAGGGGGAGACGAAGAGCATGAGAGGTTTTCTTTAGAGAGAGAGGAAATTGTAACAAAACTCTCAGAAGCAATACAAGCTAAAGGCAGTTTCAGAGGTATCCCTCTTTTCCATTTCAGTTTCACAAAAAAAGGTGAAAGGACAAGCTTTTTACCTTCGTTTCGAGTCGGGATCTGTCTTTTATGGTTCCGGCGCCAGAGAAGTAACAAGGGGGGAGAGTTCCGGTTTAGGTTAGGGTTTTGATTTGAAGAAAACAAAAAGGTTTAAAATGTTTGAGTTCGGTTTATATAATGTTTTTCTTTTCTAAAATTGGTTTAATTTCATCTTTAGGACCTCCGTGTCGCTTTAATCGCGCACGAGAGGCTTCCACGTTTTCAAACCCCATCCCAAGTCCCTCTGCTTTTTAAACGTTTTTAATTCCGTCACCATTTTCATCTCGATTGGCATCCGGATGGTAAAATCGCCGTTTTGGTCCCCCTAGTTTTCTACATCCTTTTAATTTAGCCCCTATTTCGTGTTTTAATTGTTTTTTATGGGTTAATTACCATTGCGGTCCATGTCTGTTTGCATTTTATTTATATTGCATGTTATTTTGGTCATATTGTGATATGTGATGTATGCATTTTTAATAAGTGTATGTTATCTAGTTTCATGTGGTTCGAATATACTTTTTGTGACATACATTTTAATTGTCATTGCATGTGATTTTTTAGTATTTTAATTTGTACGTTAATGAATTTTAATTATAAAACGAAGATACCTATTAATTTGTGTATTCGGGTAGACATGCCTAGCTTATTGGATGTCCCGTGAATATTCGGATTAATTCAAATCGTCTAAAATTAAATCCGTAAATAAAAAGGACAAGACCATAGCATCATATTTTATCTGCTTGCATCATGCATAAAGGTGACGTACGGGATCCAAACCCTAAACTAACACGGCAGTCAGTCTTATATGATGTCGGTTTAGTCTTTGGTTCGGTGTACCGTCATCCTTTTTAATTACATGTTTAATTAAGTCGAAACCACCAGTTCGAAAAAGCTCGCATTATTAAAGTCCGATTTTCAATCAAGAACCCCCAATTAAAGTCTTCTTAAATTTAAATAATTTCCATCAATTAAAGGCTACAATTGTTTTGGTACCGATTTCCGGGCGTGATGGGGGTGCTAACCCTTCCCCACGCGTAACCAACTCCCGAACCCTTTCAAATGAATCTCTGGTTTTGTTTTTTTACGGTGTCTAGCCTACCATAGTGGCCGGTGGCGACTCCAAACCGAGAAAAAGATTTCTTTTAAAGGTTTTCTTTCCAAAACCCGAACCGAATTAATTTTTAAAACTCCCTCTTTTTTAAATCGAATATTTTTCAAAAGTAGCGGGAACTTGATTTGCGAAAAAACCCCGTTACAAAGAGACAAAAGCGGATGGCTGATAAGAATAAATTGCCAAAGGCCAGAAGCAGTAGTGACAGCAGCAGCGGGGAGAGCAGCAGCAGCAGCTCGGAAGTTCAGGTTGTGGAGCAACCACCCCACATCTCCCCAACCAGAGTCCAGCCACCACGGGAAGCCAAGGCCAAGAACACATCCGCCTCCCCCGTGCCCCAGCCAGCCCCGAAGGCCAGAGCCCGCCGCCAGATCTGCCTCAGCACTAGCAGCGAAGACAACGATTAAATTTAAGTTTCTTACCTTATATTATGTTGCTTGCTATATATTTTGTGATGTACTATCTTATTTTGTCTTTAATTGTCATTTGCATTGAGGGCAATGCAAACTTCAAGCTTGGGGGTGACAACCCTCCATATTAATGTATTACATCTTAGTTAAAATTTGTGTCTTTACTTAGTCATTTTTATCTTAGTTAAAAAAAAGATGAAAATATTGAAAATTTTGGCTGAAAACTGTGAACTGAACTTACCTGTCGTGACAGCTCTGTCGTGGCAGTGACTTTAGGATAGTTTTTAGGAGAAGTTTAGAGCCTTTCTATAGTTCTGAAAACTTAAACACCATTGTGACTGTTATACTGCTTAGACTTATTTTAGCCAAACTAGAATAGGAAGCTTAGCACTTGAATAAGCCCCTAGAGGTGCCTAAAACTGGCTCTAAGAAAGAAGTTTACCAAAAGAGACTCAACAGCCGAAGAGGTGCCCGAAACTGGCTCTAGGAAGTTAACTAGAGGTGCCCAAAACTGGCTCTAGTGAAACTTTAGCTAAAAAAAGAAAGAAATCGAGTCAAAACAAAAAAAATCAAAGGAGCATGAAAAAGTGCCTTAAAAAAAACTTTGGAATAAAAATTCGAGTTAAGAGCTGAAATATTATAGTGAAACTAAGAGAGTCTTAGCATATAACTGTTCACAAGCTTGCACACATTTCACGAGGACTATAGTGAGACTCCGGACAGATCCTAAAATTATCTGACAGGTTGCTGCCGTCATAGGGAACGAACGACGGGTAAGGGAAAGTTCACTGTTTGAAAGCCATATTATTTACACCCTATTTAACCCATATAGCTGAAATATTTCATTTTTCTTTTAAGTCTTAGTTGCTTGAGGGCAAGCAAAAACTTGAGTTTGGGGGTGTGTTGAGTGTGTAAAAGTTCTATTATTTACACCCTATTTAACCTATATTTCTGCTGCATTCAAACATTATTCACTGCATTTAGGTTAGTTTACAGCAAAACATCACAAATATATTAAAAGACACAGTTTCTACTAAGAATGATTGTTTTTGCAGGTTGCTGCCATAGCAGACGGAAAGGGCAGGCGCTGGGTAGTGAAGCAGAAGAGCTGGAACTGGACAAGCAGTCAAGGAGGGCGATGCTGCCAAGGTTGCCGCCGTGACAGTAGAGGACGACAGCAGTTTTGAGGAGAAGAAGCAAAGTTGACCTCGAAAGATAGAGAAAATCCAGCCCGTCTGTCGTGTGAAAACCCCATATTTTTCCAAGCCCCAGATCAAAAGGAATGTCAAGCCCAAATTTCAAGGAGAGAAAATCCCAAGCAAGGAAGATGACGACTGGAAAGTAGATTCCTTGAAGATTTAGTCTTTATTAGAATCATACTTTCAATTAAAGTTGTACGCTTGCTACTTTAGATAACTTGAGCCCAAACCTTATATAAGGGCATATATTTTGACCTAGGAGGCATAACCGATTACCCTAGCTTCCTTCCCAAAACTCTAGTCGTTTTTCTTCCCACAACATGTTCTAAATTCCCCCTAGGGCCACGGGTTGATTTGTAAAGTAGTTGCAAGGGTTGTTTTGTTCTAGGAATTTTCGGTTCAATAAAATAAACTTCAAGTTCTCTTATTTTGGTTATTAATATCTTTCAAGAGCATCGGGAGAGCATTGTGAGGTTATCTATTTACTTAGCATTGAGAGAGTTAAGTATACGAAAGAAATAAGAGCAAGTTCTCTAGTTTATAGTTGAACTATCTCGGACCTAGGGATAAGACGAGGTTAAGTGGCTAAAGAAGAATTCATCCACATCGGTGTTCATCCTTCGATTCACGTCGGGAGGTATCATCAAAGACGTGATCATTGACAGACTTGGACCTAGGGATAGCCAAGGCACATCTGGGATTCTAGCCAAACTTGAAGCACTGAGTTGAGTATTCGCTGCCGCGATAAGCAACGAGCTGTTGCCGCGACAGGTGCTGCTGCGACAGGGACGACGACAGAACTGGATTTCCGAGACTTAGCAATACCTGCACTACTGAGCAATTCAATACCAGCCCATTCTCTCTATCTTGATATCTATACTCTTTTATTTACGTTTACTTTATTATTTTCATGACAACTTCTCAAATATTTTCTTTACTTTCGTGTAGTGAATTAAGGTGAAGCTATTAGCCCAATCCCTTTTGAGACGATATCCGATACTTCGTATCACTTTACTACTTGCGTCGTGTATACTTGCACTACCATTACGATAGACTATTTTACACGCAACACCTTTTTCCTCCAGGTAAATTTTGAAGACGAAATTTCTTAAGAGGAGGAGAGTTGTAACATCCCAATTTAGGGCTTAGAAGTTTAGGGTCTGAATCGGACCGGTCAGAAAAACGGTTCAAATATAAAACAGAGTTTTAGGGAAATCCTAGTTCGAGATGCTTTACAATATAGAAAATATCTAAAAATCCTCATTTAATATATGTAAGAGAATGGTGAAATCAATTTTACAAAATAAGGTTTGGAAATACTACATTTCGGTGTAGTGACCAAATCACAGTTTTTGGCAAAGTTTAGTAGTGACTATTTTGTAAAGGATTGAAACTTTTAATCTATAAGGAGCTAATTTACCAAAAATGTTTTCATCATATTTTTCGTTAATTTGGGTGATTTAATTAATGATTTAATTAATAAAAGAAAGGTGATATACTACCATTGACTTTCAGAACTACTTTTGTCTAATTTTCTCTCATTTCATTTTCTCTCAAAATCCTATCAACCAAACACTTTGTATCCAGCAAAATTCATTTTGATTTCCACTTCATTTGATGAGATTTCCATCACTCATTGATTCCTAATCAAGCTTTCAACAAATCCACTTGATTTTTACATTGTAATTTCATGGAAACTTGACCAAATCAAGGAGAAATCATCTTTTAGAGGTAAGCTTGTTCTTCTCCTCTAAATATTCAGTTCTTTGCTGAAATTCCCAAGTTGTCAATCCTTTATTAAAGTTTTATGAATGGTTTTAATGTTGGAAACAAGAGTTTGGCTTAAAACTCAAGATTTTGGAAGAGATCTAGAAGATTTTCGTGGTAATTGATTGGGCTCTATTTTGAGATGGTTTTCTAGTGTATTTTGGATGTTAAATGATGTTAGAAATAAGGTTTTATCAATCCAATCCCGAATAGGTTGTTTTCCTAAGTTTTGGTTGTGAAAATGGTGGTTTTTGGGGTGATTTTGTGTTCTGTTGTAGCTGGAGGTATAAGGTCGAGTTTACGGTTGTTTTTGATGTTAATTTATGTTTAGAAATGAATAGAAGTGATGGATCTTGGCTGGGTTATGTTTTGGAAGAGTTTGGAGGTGATTTCGGTATTGTTTGGTAGCCGAAATGTTGTGTTTAGGTAGAGCAGCGAGTTTAGGAGTGTTGTCTGAAGATTTCAATGCATGGTGATTCATTAATCCTCTGCTTTTATGTGTTTAAAACAGGGGGGACATCTTTGGACACTTTTGGAGTTGATCCGGAAGCTTAATTGGCGTTTCGACAAGCAAGCGAAACGAAATTGGTGAGTGCGTATGGTTTTAGAAGTCCTTGAGGGACAAAGAACCAAGATTTGGGGATTTAGGAAAGGTTTGAAACACCTTCCTAAGTCCGAAAGTAAGTATTGGCTAGATTGCTCTCTAGAATGTGGTGATTGCCCCTTAAATGCTTTTACATGCTCATGGTTTTAGATTGATAAATTCCTACCGTTTTTATGCATGAATTATAACATGAGATGATTCTTGAAATGATTTCATTAAGTAACATTTTGCATCGTTGATATTTGAGCTTTTATGTTGAAGTATAGCAAATTTTATGATTTTGAAAAGAGATGAGAATGTTGAGTTTTAATGCATGAAAAACAATAGGTGAGATGTTGATTTGACATAATATATTGGCATAGATGTTGAGAAACCTACAGGATATAATTGATCGATCAATAGGATGAGAGTGCACTATAAACTAAAAATTTGTATGTGCTCTTTGGTTAAGCCGAGCTTGGTGGCGATGAGCGATTCCACCATCTGAGTACGGTGATGAGAGATTCCACCGGAAACTATGTTGCAAGATGAGTGAGTACGGTGATGAGAGATGCCACCGGAAGTGTCTAGTGAGATGTACGTATATCCGAGTAATAGATAGATGTGAAATGCCAATATAAAATACGTTATGGTTTTGATTCACATGTACCTTGATATAATGATTTATGCTATGAGAAATGCATATGTAGTTTGTTTATGAAGTGCAAGCATGATTTTGGCCTTGCCATGAGTTTTGCATTGGTTTAAATGCATGAGATAGAATGAAGGTACATGTGGTTTCAATGAGTATTGCTTTGAAAGTTTTCCAAGCATGAGAAAGAGATGAGCATGTGGTTTAAGAGCTTTTGATGAAAGTGTTTTCAAAATGTGCATTATTGTGTTGGTTTTCTTTAGAGCATGCCTCACTAAGCATTTGTGCTTACGCTCTCTCTTTTACCAATAATGCAAATAATTGAGGTGTTTTTCGGGCATCAAGGAAGCTAAGTCCATCCAAGGAAATCCAAGCTCACGTATGGTGAAGTTTTCATACACTTTAGTTTTGATAGATTGGCAATGGGAAACCATGTTTTGTATTTGGGAGATATGTTAAACTCCCTAAGGTAGTGGCATGGTTGTTTTGGCTTGTTGGATTGTAAATTGCCTTGATTGCTTGTTTTTGAGGTTTGATTGCCTATTTGTGTTTTGATATTAGGAAGCATGCCTCTAGACTAATGAGATTTCATGTTTGATGTTATGTTTGTGTTTGAGTATTCCAAATATGTACCTTATATGTATGTTGACTTGTTGGTATGATTAGAGAGTCCTTGGGATGTGTTAGATTAGGTTTTTGAGTGAAAAACCAGTCTTTGATGCAATTTCTGGGCAAACCGTATCGAAACACCCTCTAGCGTTTCGAAACGGGGGCCTGTAATGGCCTTTGTGTTTCGAAACGATGAAGGTTGTTTCTAAACGATTTGGCTACTAAAATGCCATGTTTCGGAACTGGTCTCGGAACACACCCGCGTACCGAAATGGTCAACGCCGTTTCGATCCAGCGTTTCGATACGGCAGGTGGGTGTTTCGAAACGGGTGACCGTTGGACACAGATTTGAATTGTTCTGATGTTTGCATGTTTTACATTTTAGTCCTAAATGTTGAGATTGCAATTGTTTGAGCTTGAGATGTCCAATTAAGATGAATTTTGGCAGAGAAGCATGTTACACGACTAATTTCATACTGGTAACCTTAAAATCAATGAAGACCTTCTAATTTATAGAAATTACATTTTGGTCCATAAACTCGTATAAAGTGCAAATGAGTCCCTATATGTTATCTGATCGCTTAGGGTTAACGTGTATCTAGACAAGTTTAAAAAGAAAAAAAGGTTGTGAATCAAGGTTGACTTTGGTTTTCCCCGTGTAACCTTCGTAGTTCGGGTCAACCGTCTAGGCCGGGCTAAGGGGGTTACATTTGGCGGTATCAGAGCTTGGTTCTCGTGTAATTAGGGTGAGATAGGTGCATGATGTATGTGTAATTGCATGATGTGACTTTTGGGTGAAATAATGTTGTGTGAATAGTGATGTATGATTCAATTGCGATGTTTGGAGTGTGATATGGGATCCCATTGCAATATCAAAACTAATGAAAAATAATTGTTTTCGAAAATGAGCTTGAGTACTTGGATTACTTACCTTATTGTGCCTAATTGTGTTTATTACATTTTTGTCAGTGCATTGTTTTCTATATAATGGGGCCACGTAGAGAGATGAGGATAAATACAAGAGCTATGGCTCAGAATGAGAATGAGGAGAATGCCAAAAATCTACTTCCTCCTCCCCCTGGTGGTAGACCACCTGATGGTGGTGGTGCTGGATCTGGTAACGTTGGTGCTGGTGCTAGGGTTGCAGGACCCGAGGGTGTGCAGAGGTAAGTTGTTCATGACATGACCATGTTGATTCAAGCTATTGCTGGAGCATTCCAGGCAGCAGTAGCTGGAGCTCATGGAGCTGCACATTAGGATGATGCCAATGGGAGGTTGCCTTTGGAACGTCTTCGCAATCTAGGAGGAACTGAGTTTAGGGACTTATCTTCGGAAGGATCTGAGTCTTGGTTGGAGAGCACCAAGCGGATTTTGGGACAGATGAACTGCAATAATATGCAGAAGTTGGGTTGTGTTGTATCACTGCTGCATGACGATGCTTATACGTGGTGGACGACCACTATCTCTGGGATGGAGGACGATGAGGTGACTTGGACGTTCTTCTTAAATGCATTCAAGCAGAAGTATCTGAGTGTGTGTTACCTAGACGATAAGAAAAGAGAGTTTATGTCTCTTATGCAAGGTAGCATGTCAGTTGCTGAGTTTGAAATTCAGTTTGTCCGCCTCAGTCAGTATGCACCTGAGCTAATCCCCCTATTTAACCCATATTTCTGCTTCATTCAAGCATTATTTACTGCATTTAGGTCAGTTTACAGTTCAACTTCACAAATATATTAAAAGGCACAGTTTCTACTGAAATTGGTCGCTTTTGCAGGTTGCTGTTGTAGCTGATAGGAGAGGCAGGCGCTGGGCAATGAAGCAGAAGAGCTGGAACTGGACGAGCAGTCAAGGAGGATGATGCTGCCATGGTTGCCGCCGTGACAGCAGAGGATGACATCAGTTTTGAGGAGAAGAAGCAAAGTGGACCTTGACAGATAGAGAAAATTCAGCCCGTCTGTCGTGTAAAACCACTATATTTTTCCGAGCCCCAGATCGAAAGGAATGTCAAGCCCAAAGTTCAAGGAGAGAAAATCCCAAGCAAGAAAGATGACGGCTTAAAGTTAGATTCTTTGATGATTTAGTCTTTATTAGAGTTGTATTTTAATATAAAGTTGTATTCTTGCTATTTTAGAAAACTTGGACCCAAAGCCTATATAAGGGCATGTATTTCGACCTAGGGAGAATATATAACCGATTCTCTAGCTTTCTTCCCAAAACCCTAGCCGTTTTCCTTCCCTCATCATGTTCTAAATTCCCCTTAGGGCCACGGGTTGTTTTGTAAAGTAGTTGCAAGGGTTGTTTCTGTTTTAGGAATTTTCAGTCCAATAAAATAAACTTCAAGTTTTCTTATTCTGGTTATTAACATCTTGCAAGAGCATCAGGAGAGCATTGTGAGATTTTCTATTTACTTAGCAAAGGGAGAGTTAAGTATACGAAATGAATAAGTGCAAGTTCTCTAGTTTATAGTTGAACTATCTCGGACCTAGGGATAGGACGAGGTTAAGTGGCTAAAGAAGAATTCATCAATATCAATGTTCATCCTTCGACTCACGCCGGGAGGTATCATCAAAGACATGATCATCGACAGACTTGGACCTAGGGATAGGCCAAGGAACAACAGGGATTCTTGCCAAACTTGAAGTACTGAGTTGAGTGTTCGCTACCGCAACAATCAACGGATTGCTGCCGCGACAGGTGCTGCCGCGACGGGGACGACGACAGAACTGGCTTTCCTAGACTTGACAATACCTGCACTAATGAGCAATTCAATACAAGCCCATTCTCTCTATCTTGATTTCACTACTCTTTTATTTAAGTTTTCTTTATTATTCTCGTGACAACTTTCTCAAATATTTTCTTTACTTTCGTGCAGTGATTCAAGGTGAAGCTATTAGCCCAGTCCCTGTGGAGACGATATCCGATACTTCGTATCACTTTACTACTTGCGTCATGTACACTTGCACTACAATTGCGATGGACTCTTTTACAGGCAACAAGTTTTTGGCGCCGTTGCTAGGGGACTGGCAACATAACTCTACCTTTTCTTTTACTGCACTCTTCGTTTTTATTTTTATTTTTTTTTATTTTCTGTTTTTCTTTGGTTTGATTCAACTCTTGCTTTTCACAAGGTTTCTTGTTAATGCGCAGATTGAGACAAGGAAAAGATCCTGAGTATCCATTAGATCCGGAAATCGAACGTTCATTCAATCTTAAGAACCGACTTCGTCACATACTAGCCAAGAACGAGTACCTTGAGGAACAGTTAGAAACGATGAACAACCAAGGGAACCCCCAGGTAACGACCCTCCTGTTGGAGATGGAGCGGTTATACCTCCTGCCGACAAACCTGCTGCCGCTACCGGACGACGGTCCTGTCGTGACTACATGTTGAACAATCATATAGAACTGGAAACCACGCTGCCAGATATAGATGTTGACAACTTCGAGCTGAAACCTGTTATGTTTAGCATGATCAACAATGCCGGTCAGTTTAGTGGCGCTGTTACAGAGGATGCTAGGGAACATCTCAAAATGTTCCAGGAAATCCGTGGTTCGTTTAGACTACCAGGAGTTAATCCGGAGATACTGAGGCTTCGGTTATTTCCCCATTCATTGAGGGACAGAGTAAAGACTTTGTGGAATAAACTTACGCCGGGTTTAATTAGAACTTGGTCAAATTTGTCTCGTGAATTTTTATCTCGTTTTAATCCTTCACACTTATCTGAGCGATAACGTAATGAAATTGCTACTTTTCAACAGGAAGATGACGAGCCGATGCACGAGGCCTGGGACAGATTTACCACTCTTCTACGGAACTGCCCAATGCATGGATTCCCCGTCTAGAAACAAGTAACAAAGTTTTATAATGCTGCCAACTTACAAACTCGTATTTGAATTGATTCACCAGCAAACAGATTACTATTGGACAAAGACCCGGACGAGGCAATGCAAGTATTGAAAAATCTGGCTAAGAATGAGGAGCAGTTTCCGACAGCAAGAAGAGGGGGTAAACGGGTTCTAGCTGTCAAGGATTATAAGGCTGACATCACGATGAAATCACAGGTGGCATACCTTACTAAAGCAATGAAAAAGCTCTTGAACGATGATGCACAACATTGATTCATTGTAGAAGTAGTATGTGAAATTTGTGAGGGAAATCATAGTTCGGATGAGTGTCCTATACAGTTAGAAGAGGGGAAGTATGTTGGAAACTATAAGCAGAATTACAACTCCAACAACTATAATCCCAGCTGGAGAAAGGATCCCAAGTTTTCTTGGAGTAATCCTAATAATGCACTGAATCCTCAAGCACACAATAATCAGAATCATGGAGGACCTAGATTGCTGACTCGACAGCAACTGCAGCCGCAACAACAGCAACAACAGCCACCAGCTGCCACAAACAGTATACTGGAATAGACTCTGGCTACTTTTATGTCTCAGACAGGTACTTATATTGAGAACATGAATCAGTTTGTTAAGAAGACAAAGACATTCATGGATAAAATAGAGATGTGGATGACGAATCATGAAGTTACTCTGAAATCTTTGGAGACACAAATGGGTCAGGTTTCCCAGCATATCAACCCAAGGTAGACTGGCGGATTTCCTAGCAATACTGAGAATGCTAGGCAGCCCACACATGAGCAGTGTAAAGCCATTACTACTAGGAGTAGGAAGATATTACCAAGGCCAGAGAAGGAAGCTGAAACAGTGAAAAAACCAGCCTTGGATAGACCTGCCGAGGAAGCTGCCCCGATAGGTAACAAACAGTCTGATGCCGATGAACCTGTTACGACAGCAGAAGTGACATAGGAGAAAAATGATGAACCTAAACCTCCTCAGATTTGTAAGCAGTGGGAAGGACGTATTGCTGATTATTGTCCCCACCTCCTTTTCCTTAACGGTTACAGCAATTGAAGCAAGAATCTCAGCTCAAAAAGATTTAAGATATTTTTAAGCAGGTTCATATTAACATTCCGCTGTTAGATTCCGTGAGGGAGATGCCCGGTTACGCCAAATTTCTAAAGGATGCCATGTCGAAGAAATCTAAACTTGGGGAATTTGAAACGGTTAAGATGACAGAAGGATGCATGAGTATTCTTCATAGGCAGCAACCTAGAAAAAGAAGGATCCGGGGAGCTTCATCATACCTTGTGTAATCGAAGATAAATATGTGGGTAAGGCACTTTGTGATCTTGGTGCTAGTATTAATTTAATGCGAAAATCTGTTTTTCAGAAATTAGGTATTGGAAAAGCTCAACCCACGACAGTAATTCTGCAGCTGGCAGACCGCTCTTACGTTCATCCGGAAGGAAAAATCGAAGATATTCTGGTAAGAGTGGATAAATTTATATTTCCCGCTGACTTTCTTGTTTTAGATTGTGAAGCAGATGAAAACGCACCAATCATCCTGGGGCGACCCTTCTTAGCCATGGGAAGATCATTGATTGATATGGAAAAAGGAGAACTCACCATGAGAGTAAATGATCAAGAAATAAAGTTGAATGTTCTCCAAGCTATGAAGCATGCTGATGCAGAAGAGGAATGCAAGGTTATCACTGAAGTTACCTTTGACCAACCCTGCATCAGGTCGGGCTGTCACGACATAAAAATTGGTCACTACCTCGGCAGCCACTTACAGGACTGTCACGACAGCACCGACGGCAACAACTCCTCAAAAGCTGATACATCTGATACTGAAGATCAGGAGGAGGTAAAATGGATAGGTGATCGTCCAGGTAAGTTATTCGAACCTTTAAATTATACTTCGGATAACCATGCAATCCAAAAGCCATCAACTGTTGAGCCCCCTGTTTTAGAAATGAAACCCCTGCCAGGGCAGCTAAAGTATGCTTTTCTTGGTTCAAATGATATGTTTCCCGTAATCATCTCTTCCAAGTTGATGCAGGAAAAAGAACAACAATTAATAGGGATGCTGCATTAGCACAAAAAGGCAATTGGATGAAAGATAGCTGATATTCAAGGCATTAGTCCGGTATTATGTATGCATAAAATCCTCCTAGAGGATGATCATAAGCCGACTATAGATGAGCAAAGGCGGCTAAACCATGCAATGAAAGAGGTGGTGCGTAAAGAGAATCAAATGGTTAGATGCTGGTATAATTTACGCCATCTCGGACAGGAAATGGGTGAGCCTGGTGCAATGCGTTCCCAAGAAAGGAGGAATGACCGTGGTGACCAACGAAAACAATGAGTTAATCCCAACCAGGACTGTGACCGGTTGGAGGGTTTGTATGGACTATCGGAAGCTTAACAAAGCTACCCGAAAGGACCACTTTCCTTTACCCTTTATTGATTAAATGCTTGATAGACTAGCAGGTAAACCTTACTATTGTTTTCTTGATGGTTATTCAGGTTACAATCAAATAGCTATCGCACTGGAAGATCAAGAAAAGACGACTTTCACATGCCCCTACAGAACGTATGCTTTTAGGAGGATGCCTTTTGGACTATGCAATGCACCCGCCACCTTCCAAAGGTGCATGATGGCCTTATTCTCTGACATCCTAGAGATTTTCATGGATGATTTTTCAGTCTTTGGAGATGATTTTGACAGCTGCCTATGCAACCTACAAAAGGTACTCGAAAGATGTGAAAAAGCAAACCTAGTCTTGAATTGGGAAAATGCCATTTCATGGTGGATGAAGGGATAGTCCTTGGCCATATACTATGCCAGCAAGACATTGAACGACGCCCAAGTAAACTACACCACCACAGAAAATGAGTTATTAGTTGTGGTATTCTCCATTGACAAGTTTCGTTCTTACATACTTGGAATGAAGGTCACAGTGCACACAGACCATTCTGCCTTGAAATACCTGTTCGCGAAAAAAGATGCTAAGCCTCGATTGATACATTGGATCATGCTATTGTAAGAATTCGACCTAGAAATCAAGGACAAAAAGGGGACAGAAAATCAAGTGGCAGATCACTTGTCGAGGTTGGAGAAGGGACATAGTCTACCAACAGATGAAACAAACATATTGGAGACCTTCCAAGATGAGCAGCTCTTTGCTGCCGCAGTCACTGCCGCGACAGCCATGGCGGCAGGTAAGTCTTTTGAACTCCCCTGGTATGCTGATTTCGTTAATTTCTTAGTTAGCGGAATAATTCCTTCTGACCTTAATTATCAATCCAGGAAGAGGTTCCAAAATGATGTTAAGCATTATTATTGGGACGAACCTCTTCTTTTCAAAATCTGTGTAGATCAGGTTATAAGGAGATGTGTACCACAAGAAGAGCAAGAAGACAAACTTCATCACTGCCATCCTTCACAGTATGGAGGTCACTTAGGAGGAAACAAAACTGCTGCCAAGGTGCTGCAGTCAGGGTTTTATTGGTCGTCACTATATAAAGATGCTCAAATCTTCTACAAAAGTTGTGACAAGTGCCAACGAACATGAAACATCTCAAGGAGACACGAAATGCCGCTGTAGAACATTCTAGAAGTCGAGATTTTCGACGTTTGGGGGATTGATTTTATGGGACCTTTTCCATCTTCATGTGGGAATCTATACATCCTCCTAGCAGTAGATTATGTCTCTAAGTGGTTGAAGCTATCGCAACTCAAAAGAATGATGCCAAGAAAGTCCAAATATTTTTACACAAAATATCTTTTCTTGGTTTGGCATCCCTAAGGCGATTATCAGTGATGAAGGGAGACATTTCGACAATAGGATTTTTGTTGCTGCCTTGAAGAAATATGGTGTCAAGCATCGGATCGCAACAACATATCACCCTCAAACCAATGGACAAGCTGAAATATACAACAGGGAAGTTAAGAACATTCTTGAGAAGATGGTTAAGCCAACTAGGAAAGACTGGTCTTTACTCCTCAATGATGTATTATGGGCTTATAGGACAGCTTTTAAAACTCCATTGGGAATGTCTCCATACCGATTGATTTATGGGAAAACATGTCATCTACCTGTCGAGATAGAGCACAGAGCATTCTGGGCAATCAAGACAGTGAATATGGACTTGGACAAGGCAGGGCAGAAAAGGCTGTTGGACCTGAACGAAAATGAAGAAATCCGGACAATGGCCTACGACAATGAAAGAATCTACAAGGATAAAACTAAGAAGTGGCATGACAAGAAGTTGCTGCCACGACAGTTCTGCCCAGGGCAACTTGTATTGCTGTTCAATTCTAGACTGAAACTCTTCCCAGGGAAGCTGAAATCTAAATGGTCTGCCCGTTCCAAGTCGTACAAGTTTTTCCCCATGGTGCCATCATAATCCGATCATTAAAAGACGGGCACAAATTCAAATTCAACGGACAGCGCTTAAAGCATTATCAGGGGACTGAAGCCCCAGAAATGCAGGAAGCGATTACCTTAGGAGATGCCCCACCTGGCATCCCTAATTTAACCTAGTTTTTATTATTATCTTTAAGTTTTATTATTACATATTATTTATTAGGAAATAAGATTTATTTTATTTGAATAATGCTTTTATTTTTATTGTTTTTAAGGAATAAAAGAGTCAAGAAGAACAGGAGAAGTGAACTCAGCCCACCATCCATCCACCAGCCTAACAAAGCCCAAATTTCGAAGCATGTCGTTATAGCTGCCGCGACAGACGCGGAAAATACAGGCTATCAACACGCTATCACGACAGACGCGGAAACACGTCACAGACGCGCAACAGACACGGAAATGCGTGACAGACGCGTCAGACACGCTAATGCATAACAGTTGGCCCCGTTATTCGCGCCTGCCGTTACAGCTTCAACGGGCAGAAAATCCTTCTCTATATAACCCCGTTTCATTTTTCATTTTCACTCACTTATGCTTTTCTTACTTGCTCTCTCTTTATATTTTTATTTTCTTTCAGTTTTATCTCCACAACCCTTGCAAAAAAAATGTCTTCTAGGAAAACCCGTAGGAATGCTGCTTCCAGTTCCACACCGATAGCAACCACCCCACGCTCCTTTGCTTTCAGAGATATGTGGGAAGAGAGAAGCTTTATTTACACCTCGAAGGAGGAAAATCTGCGCCTAAAGCCGTTCATAGCCCGGAAGATTCGAGCTCTACAGTGGCAAACTTTTACTGAGCAGCCTGAAGAAATGAACGTTACGTTGGTGCGAGAATTTTATGCTGCCATCAGCAGCAGGACGGTGAAAACGGTGAGTGTTCGAGGGAAAAAAGTGTCGTTCGAAGCTGAGTACATTAACATAATGTATGGATTCTACGTCGGCAGCAACGATGACGCTCACCAACAGTTCCTCAACACATTAGACCCTGCTGCCTATGACGCTGTCATGGCAGAGCTGACAAATGAGGGGACCTCAATGGAACACCAGCCGAAAGAATCCACAGACAGTAAGGCGGACCCAACTGCTGTTGGAGGCGAAGTTATGGAATGCGTTCATCAAAAAGCGCATCATGTCGTCATCCCACAATACCACGGTCGACCAGCCGAGGTTAGCATTAATTCACTCCATCTTACATGAAAGACCCATTAACGTGGGCAACTATATTCGTGAGAGCATCTTGGAGTGCGCACACGGACCGATGGGTCCCCTTTACCTCCCGTACCTCATCACCTCACTCTGCCGTGGCCATGGCGTACCAGAAGTGGTCACTGATCTGCGAGTCCAGGGGAAAGGTTGGACTGAAAAGAACATCCTCAGCCTTATGGAGCTAACTGCTTCCACTCCTCTGTCGTCATTTGATCCAGCTGCCACCACAGCAGACACAACAAAGCAGCCAGACACTGAACCAACTGCCGCAGCAGCCGCCCCGACAGACTCCTCCTCCCAGATCTTAATTGCCATTCAGAAGATGGAGGAACGGCAGCTTGGGCTGATGACCTTCATCAGGGATTTTACTGACTCTACGGTAAACTTTATCCATAATTCTTTAAATTTCCCTGATGCTGTCTTCCCCACATTATTTTACTGTCACTACACCATCCCACACTCCCACACCTGCTGCCACGCCACGGACACCCTCTGCCGCCTCAACGCCATCACCTGCCCCGACAGCCACCGGCATCACCCGTGCTGAGCCATCTGTCCGTGGCACAAAACGAAGAATGGTGTCAGAGGAGCTTGATGCCTTTATTGCCGGATTCTCATCCTCATTCGTTTGGGCCGCCAGTGACAACGAACCCTCTATGAAGAGGAATCTGTCAAAGGAGTTCTCACCGGTAAAGAGGCAGAAGCGAATGGCAGACAAAAATAACATGCCAAGAGCCAGCAGCAGCAGCAGTGACAACAACAGCGGCGAGAGCAGCAGCAGCAACTCTGAAGTCCAGGTTGTGGAGCTTAAGTTTTGGCTTAAGTCTGTGAACTGAACTTACCTGTCGTGACAGCTCTGTCATGGCAGTGCCTTTAGGATAGTGCCTTTCTATAGTTCTGAAAACTTAAACACATTTGTGACTGTATACTGCTTAGAACTCTTTTAGTCAACTAGAATAGAAATCTTAGCACTTGAATAGCCCCTAGAGGTGCCTAACACTGTCTCTAGGAATGAAGTTTAGCAAAAGAGACTCAACAGCCCTATAGGTGCCCGAAACTGGCTCTAGGAAGTTAGCTAGAGGTGCCCAAAACTGGCTCTAGTGAAACTTTAGCTTAAAAAAATAGAAATTGAGTCAAAACAAAAAAATCAAAGGAGCATAAAAATGCCTTAAAAAAATAAACTTTGGCATAAAAATTCGAGTTAAGGGCTGAATTATTCTAGTGAAACTAAGAGAGTCTTGGCATATAACTGTTCACAAGCATACACACACTGCACGAGGACTATAGTAAGACTCCGGACAGATCCTGGATTATCCGACAGGTTGCTGCCGTCACAGGGAACGAACGAAGGGTTAGGGAAAGTTCACTGTTTTAAGCCAAAACAAAAATATTCCATTTTTCTTTTAGGTCTTAGTTGCTTAAGGACAAGCAAAAACTTGAGTTTGGGGTTGTGTTGAGTGTGTACAAGTTCTATTATTTAACCCCTATTTAACCCATATTTTTGCTGCATTCAAGCATTATTTACTGCATTTAGGTCAGTTTACAGTTAAACGTCACAAATATATTAAAAGGCACAGTTTCTACTGAAATTGGTCGCTTTTGAAGGTTGTTGCTGTAGCAGATAGGAGAGGCAGGCGCTGGGCAGTGAAGCAGAAGAGCTGGAACTGGACGAGCAGTCAAGGAGGATGATGCTGCCATGGTTGCCGCCTAGACACTAGAGGACGACAGCAGTTTTGAGGAGAAGAAGCAAAGTGGACCTCGACAGATAGAGAAAATTCAGCTCGTTTGTCGTGTAAAACCACTATATTTTTCCAAGCCCAAGATCGAAAGGAATGTCAAGCCCAAAGTTCAAGGAGATAAAATCCCAAGCAAGAAAGATGACGGATTAAAGTTAGATTCTTTGAAGATTTAGTCTTTATTAGAGTTGTACTTTAATATAAAGTTGTATTCTTGCTATTTTAGAAAACTTGGACCCAAAGCCTATATAAGGGCATGCATT
Organism: Hibiscus tridactylites; assembly: GCA_958450335.1. Taxonomy (NCBI): domain Eukaryota; kingdom Viridiplantae; phylum Streptophyta; class Magnoliopsida; order Malvales; family Malvaceae; genus Hibiscus; species Hibiscus tridactylites. The sequence continues at coordinate 33,094,585 of OY288269.1, forward strand.
TCGACCTAGGGAGAATATATAACCGATTCTCTAGCTTTCTTCCCAAAACCCTAGCCGTTTTCCTTCCCACATCATTATCTAAATTCCCTTTAGGGCCACGGGTTGTTTTGTAAAGTAGTTGCAAGGGTTGTTTTTGTTTTAGGAATTTTCAGTTCGATAAAATAAACTTCAAGTTCTCTTATTATGGTTATTAACATCTTGCAAGAGCATCGTGAGAGAATTGTGAGGTTATCTATTTACTTACCATCGGGAGAGTTAAGTATACGAAAGGAATAAGTGCAAGTTCTCTAGTTTATAGTTGAACTATCTTGGACCTAGGGATAGGACGAGGTTAAGTGGCTAAAGAAGAATTCCTCAATATCGGTGTTCATCCTTCGATTCACGCCGGGAGTTATCATCAAAGACGTGATCATCGACAGACTTGGACCTAGGGATAGGCCAAGGCACATCAGGGATTCTTGCCAAACTTGAAGTACTGAGTTGAGTGTTTGCTGCCGCGACAATCAACGGACTGCTGACGCGACAGGTGCTGCCGCGATGGGGACGACGACAGAACTGGATTTCCTAGACTTGACAATACCTGCACTACTGAGCAATTCAATACCAGCCACTTCTCTCTATCTTGATTTCTCTACTCTTTTATTTAAGTTTTCTTTATTATTCTCGTGACAACTTTCTTAAATATTTTCTTTACTTTGTGCAGTGATTCAAGGTGAAGCTATTAGCCCAGTTCCTGTGGGGACGATATCTGATACTTCGTATCACTTTACTACTTGCGTCGTGTACACTTGCACTACAATTGCGATAGACTCTTTTACACGCAACAAGAGAGTTTATGTCTCTTATGCAAGGTAGCATGTCAGTTGCCGAGTTTGAAATTCAGTTTGTCCGCCTCAGTCAGTATGCACCTGAGCTAATCCCTAATGAGCGGGAGCGGTGCGAATGATTCCTTTATGGGTTGGTAACAGATGTGAAGACTTTTATGCTTGCGGCTGATTATACAGATTTCGATGTCTTGGTCACTAGAGCCAAGGACATTGAGTCAAATCTTGGTCTGACTAGTCGAGCGGGTGTATCTGGGAAGCGAGCGGCTGAACACGATTATGGTAGAGATTGCAACAAGAGGCATAAGGATAGCTGGCCGTATTATGATGCTAGGCGTGGGGGTGGTAACCCTGGTAGAGGTCAGCAAGGACCTAATGTTGTTCTGAAGACTCCTGAGTGTAACCATTGTGGTAGACAGCATGGTGGCGTGTGTTGGGGTAGCCGTGGGACATGCTGGAATTGTGGAAACCGTAAAAATTTGAAGAAGGATTGCCCTCATCCTCTACAAGAGGGACATGCTCCGGTGAGAGTAGCTGAGCCACAGAGAGGTCGTGGGCGCGACCATATTAATTTTCAGCGCAGAGATGATGGTAGCAGGAATGTAGCACATGTTATGGCCGTTCAATCTGAGGGTGGTGGTCAGGCTTGAGTGTATGCTCATCGTGAGGGAAGGAAAGATACGAATGTGATCGCAGGTACTTTTACTTTGCAATCCTTGTCATTACTTTCTTTTATTGATTTTGGATCTACACGCTCGCACATTTTGCGTGAACATGCTCAAATGCTTGGTTTACCTGTTGAGTCTTTGGATGTTGGTATGCGTGTGACTAGTTCCTTTGGTGAGACGGTTGTAACGCGGAAGTTGTATAGGAGATGTCCCTTGAAAGTGCAAAATCATGTTTTTCTTATTGATCTCATGTAATTTCCATTCTATGGTTTTGAGGTAATCCTTGGTATGAATTGGCTTGTCGAGCAAGCGAGTTTGAAAGCAAGCGTGTTTCGTTGAAACTTGCGGATGATTATGAAGCAGTGGTTGTGGGTGAGAATGTGAAGTTTCTTGCCAATGTGGTGTCTACATTGGAAGCAAGTCGAATGTTGAGGCAGGGTTGCGAGGCTTACCTAGCCTTTGTGATATAAGAATTGTACGTGAGTTCCCTGGAGTGTTTCCGGAGGAATTACCTGGATTGCCGCCTAGTCGAGAAGTGGAGTTTGGAATTGAGCTGTTTGAAAACACAACTCCGGTGTCCATTGCTCCCTATCGCATGCACCTAATAAGTTAAAGGAGTTGAAGACGCAACTTCAAGAGTTGCTTAACCGTGGGTTCATCCGGCCTAGTGTGTCATCGTGGGGTGCACCGGTCTTGTTTGTGAAGAAGAAGGATGGAACTATGAGAATGTGCATCGATTATCGTCAGCTGAACAAGTTGACTATCAAGAATAGGTATCATTTAACGAGGATTGATGATCTTTTTTATTAGTTTTGGGGAGCGGCTGTGTTCTCCAAGATTGACTTATGGTCAGGATACTATCAGCTTAAGGTGAAAGATGTGGATGTGCCGAAAACAGCCTTTAGAACGAGGTATGGGCATTATGAATTCCTTGTAATGTCTTTTGGCTTGACGAATGCTCCTGCTACTTTCATGGACATGATGAATAGAATGTTCCATGAATACTTGGACAAGTTTTTGGTGGTGTTCATCGACGATATCCTTGTGTATTCTTGTACTGAGAAGGAGCATGAAGGTAACTTAAGGGTTGTCTTGCAAGCGCTTCTGGAAAATCAACTTTATGCTAAGCTGAGCAAGTGTGAGTTTTGGCTAAAGGAAGTTGTGTTACTTGGTCATATGGTTTCGGCGGAGGGGATTCGTGTTGATCCTCAGAAGATCGAGGCGGTGATGAATTGGAAGCCTCCTAAGTTCGTTCATGAAGTCCGTAGTTTCCTTTGGTTGGCAGGATATTATCGGAGGTTTGTGGATGGATTTTCAAAGATTGTTTCCCCTTTGAAAAACTTGTTGCAAAAAGACGTTAAGTATGAGTGGACAGAACCAGGACAACAAGATTTTGAGAAGCTTAAGGCAGCTTTGACGCAAGCACCTATCTTGGTTCAACCTGAATCAGGGAAAGAGTTTGTGGTGTACAGTGACGCATCCTACGTTGGTTTGGGGTGTGTGCTAATGCAAGAGGGTAAGGTGGTGGCTTATGCATCGCGACAGTTGAAGATGCATGAGCGCAATTATCCTACGCATGATATTGAGTTAGTTGTGGTGGTTTTTGCTTTGAAGATCTGGAGACATTATCTATATGGTGAGAAGTGTACTGTGTACACGGATCACGAGAGTTTGAAGTATTTGATGTCTTAGAAAAAGTTGAATCTTAGGCAACGACGTTGGGTGGAGTTGCATAAAGATTACGATTTAACGATCGAGTACCATCAGGGAAAAGCTAATGTTGTGACGGATGCCTTGAGCAGGAAGGTGGCGGTAGAGTTAAGGGCTATGTTTGCTAACTTGAGCATTTTGCAAGATGGAGGTCTTGTGGTTGAATTGCAAGTGAAACCATTTCCGGTTCAGTTGTTAAAGGATAAGCAGTTATTGGATGATTCTTTGGTGCCACATGTTCAGGATATTGCTGAGGATAGACCATCGGATTTTTGTTTTAATGATGGTGGAGTTTTATGTTTCGGAAGATGGATAGTGGAGCCGAATGATGTGGAGTTGAGGCGTACTATTTTGATCGAAGCTCATAGTAGTCTTTTTGTTATGCACACTGGTAGTACAAAGATGTATCGTGATCTGAAGGATGAGTACTATTGGGTGGGTTTGAAGAAAGATGTTGCGGATTATGTGGGTAAGTGCATGGTTTGTCAGCGGGTTAAGGATGAGCATCAGTTTCCTTCAGGGTTGTTGCAACCGATGAGGATTCCTGAATGGAAGTGGGAAAGAATCACCATGGACTTTGTGTCTGGTTTACCTTTGTCCCCATCAAAGAAGAATTTGGTGTCGGTGATTGTGGATTGCCTTACAAAGTGTACGCATTTCTTACCTGTGCATACTACGTATACCTTGGGTAAGCTTGTAGAGCTGTACATTGCTGAGATTGTGCGTTTTCATGGTGTACCAAAAATCTATTGTGTCAGATAGAGATCCGAGGTTTACATAGCGATTTTGGGAATATTTGCATCAAGCTTTGGGTACGCGGCTAAATTTTAGTACTTCTTATCTTCCACAGTCGGATGGACAGTCTGAGCGTGTTATCCAAGTGCTTGAGGATATGTTGAGGTGCTGCGTGATTGAGTTTCAAGGCTCATGGGAGAAGCATTTGCCTTTGGTGGAGTTTGCTTATAATAATAGCTATCAGGCAAGTATTCAAATGGCACCTTATGAAGCCTTGTATGGGAGGAAGTGCCAAACTCCTCTTTGCTGGGCTGAAACAGGTCAGAAGTTGGTCTCGATGTCGGCTTTATTGAAAGGGACCACCGAGAAGGTGAAGCTCATTTGTGAGCGGTTGAAGGCAACTTTTGATCGGCAGAAGTCTTATGCGAATTTGAAGCGTAAGGAGATTGAGTTTGCGGTGGGTGAACATGTGTTCTTGAAGGTTTCGCCTTGGAAGAAGGTGATCAGGTTTAGCCGGAAGGGTAAGTTGAGCCCTAGGTATATTGGACCATATGAAGTGATAAAACGTGTGGGTCCTGTTGCTTATAAGCTTAGGCTACTGCAGGAGTTAGAAAAGATACATGATGTGTGTCATGTTTCTATGCTTTGGAGGTATATATCGGATCCTTCGCATGTTATGCCTGTGAAGGAAGTCGAGTTGAATCCAGATTTGACCTATGATGAAGAACCGATTGAGATTTTGGATTCGGACAGTAAGGTTCTTCGTGGTAAGACCATCGAGCTGGTTAAAGTGTTGTGGAGGCACCGTGGTGTTGAGAAAGCCACGTGGGAAAGGAAGGAAGATATGAAAAAGCAGTTTCCTTACCTTTTTCCTCCAGGTAAATTTCGAGGACGAAATTTCTTAAGAGGAGGAGAGTTGTAACACCCCAATTTAGGGCTTAGAAGTTTAGGGTCTGAACCGGACCGGTTAGAAAAACGGTTCGAATATAAAGGGAGTTTTAGGGAAAGCCTAGTTCGAGATGCTTAAAAAATATAGAAAAACATCTAAATATCCTCATTTAATATATGTAAGAGAATGGTGAAATCAATTTTACAAAATAAGGTTTGGAAATGCTACATTTCGGTGTAGTGACCAAATGGCAGTTTTTGGCGAAGTTTAGTAGTGACTGTTTTGTAAAGGATTGAAACTTTGAATCTATAAGGAGCTAATTTACCAAAAATGTTTTCATCAGTTTTTTCCTTAATTTGGGTGATTTAATTAATGATTTAATTAATAAAAGAAAGGTGATAAACTACCTTTGACTTTCATAACTACTTTTCTCTAATTTTCTCTCATTTCATTTTCTTTCAAAATCCTATCAACCAAACACTTTTTCTCCAGCAAAATTCACTTTGATTTCCACTTCATTTGATGAGATTTCCATCACTCATTGATTCCTAATCAATCTTTCAACAAATCCACTTGATTTCTACATTGTAATTTCATGGAAACTTGCCCAAATCAAGGAGAAATCATCTTTTAGAGGTAAGCTTGTTCTTCTCCTCTAAATATTCAGTTCTTTGCTGAAATTCCCAAGTTGTCAATCCTTTATTAAAGTTTTATGAATGATTTTAATGTTGGAAACAATAGTTTGGCTTAAAACTCAAGATTTTGGAAGAGATCTTGAAGATTTTCATGGTAATTGATTGGGCTCTGTTTTGAGATGGTTTTCTAGTGTATTTTGGATGTTAAATGATGTTAGAAATGAGGTTTTATCAATCCAATCCTGAATAGGTTGTTTTCCTAAGTTTTTGCTTGTGAAAATGGTGGGTTTTGGGGTGATTTCGGTGTTCTGTTGTAGCTGGAGGTATAAGGTCGAGTTTAGGGTTGTTTTTTATGTTAATTGATGTTTAGAAATGAATAGAAGTGATGGATCTTGGCTGGGTTATGTTTTGGAAGAGTTTGGAGGTGATTTCGGTAGTGTTTGGTAGCCGAAATGTTGTGTTTAGGTAGAGCAGCGAGTTTAGGAGTGTTGGCTGAAGATTTCAATGCATGGTGATGCATTAATCCTATGCTTTTATGTGTCTAAAATAGGGGAGACATCTTCGGACACTTTTGGAGTTGATCTGGAAGCTTAATTGGCGTTTCGACAAGCAAGCGAAACGAAATTGGTGAGTGCGTATGGTTTTAGAAGTCTTTGAGGGACAAAGAACCAAGATTTGGGGATTTAGGAATGGTTTGAAACACCTTACTAAGTCCGGAAGTAAGTATTGCCTAGATTGCTCTCTAGAATGTGGTGATTGCCCCTTAAATGCTTTTACATGCTCATGGTTTTAGATTGATAAATTCCTACTGTTTTTATGCATGAATTATAGCATGAGATGATGCTTGAAATGATTTCACTAAGTAACATTTTGCATCATTGAGATTTGAGCTTTTATGTTGAAGTATAGCAAATGTTATGATTTTGAAAAGAGATGAGAATGTTGAGTTTTAACGTATGAAAAATAGTAGGTGAGATGTTGATTTGACATAATATACTGGCATAGATGTTGAGAAACTTATCGCATATAATTGATCGATCAATAGGATGACAGTGCACTATAAACTAAAAATTTGTATGTGCTCTTTGGTTAAGCCAAAGGGAGATATTCCGATGATAGGCATTCCATCGGGTAAGACTTGGGAAATACCCAAGCTTGGTGGCGATGAGAGATTCTGCCATGTGAGTACGGTGATGAGAGATTCCATTGGAAACTATGTTGCTAAACGAGTGAGTACATTGATCAGAGATGCCACCGGAAGTGTCTAGTGAGATGTCCGCATATCCGAGTAATAAATAGATGTGAAATGCCAAAATAAAATATGTTATGGTTTTGATTCCCATGTACCTTATATAATGATTTATGCTATGAGAACTGCATATGCAGTTTGTTTATGAAATGCTTTAGAGTACAAGCATGATTTTGGCCTTGCCATGGGTTTTGCATTGGTTTAAATGCATGAGATAGAATGAAGGTACATGTGGTTTCAATGAGTATTGCTTTGAAAGTTTTACAAGCCTGAGAAAGAGATGAGCATCTGGTTTAGGAGCTTTTGATGAAAGCTTTTTCAACTTTTTACTCAACAAACTCAAAGAAATGATGGAATGGAAGATGATTTACAATGGTGGATGAAGCCTTTATTTATAAGCTCACCTCCTACGATCTAACGATCTAGGAGGATTCGATCAAAGGGTTAAGGATCAATCCTCAAGACACATATCTCATATCTATGGAAAGAGCATTCAAATACAATGTAGCCTAAATTACAAAGGGCAAGAATCACTCTATGATATCACACTTAGGTGGCAAAAGATATTTTCCCCAAGTGTTGGAAAAATATGATCTACTTCCATGTGTGTTGGTCCAAATATGACCATTCTCAATGGGTCTTGGAGACTTGGGCGGATTGGGCATTGATGTGCCCAGTTTGATCGTCCAAAACCCCCTTGGTAGCATGCTCGATGCTAAATCGGGCCCTAGGCATGTGGGCAACTCGGATGGGGGTCGTTTAGGCCCCCTGGTACACATCGGGTGCTGATTCAGGCTCTATGGTCTAGGCAACATGGAGGGTGCTCGGTTGGGCCGCTTTGGGTGCGCATGGAGTGCTCCCTCGGGTCCTTCTCTTATGTGCAGCACATGTTGTGCCTGTCTCGGCCCCATGGTGCACGTGCAAGGTGTTGACATAGGTCCCTCGGTTGGGTTAGGCACATAGTGTGCTAGTGCAAGCCCTTGGTGTGCAACTTGCTCGGTCATAGACTGGTGGCCCGTGACATTCTTCCCTACCGGATCTAGCGACGTCCTCGTCGCTAGGCGATGATGAGTCTCAATAGTCTCGTCCTCGAACTGTCTCGGCTCCTCGGCAAGTCCTCAATTGTTCTCGGCTTTGGGATGTCTCATCCAAATTTCAAGGCCTTCGTGCCTTGGACAATGATATGGTGTTCGATCCATCAGGATGGTTGGTGTCTCCTTCTCATAGGGGACCGTCACTCCTCGTGGTGCTTGGCTTAGTATGCTCCACTCTTGACCATCGGCCTCCTCGTCCAATGGCTCGGGCGTGTTGGCATGGTCTGCTCGCACATTCGGTGGCCACTCCACTTTGCAGACCTCTTCATCTACTTGTTCCATGACTTGGTATAGTCTATCGGTTGGTCTTGCCAATGACCTATGGACAAAACAACCACAAATTAGACTTCAATTTTCGAATGCTGAATTACTTAGCATTTACACTACGTCCTTGTCGGATAGGTCCACCATGTCTGGTCGATACTCAAGAGAAGTGTTGTTGGCAAAAGGGTTGTGGGATTGGCCCTCCTTGGTGCTCACAAGCACTTCTTCCTTGGGTTGGACGATGGTCTCGGTTGCCACACTTGCTATGGTGTTAGCTTTCCTTGGATTCAGCTCCAAAGGTCTATCAAACTCGTCCATGGTCTCTTGCATTCTTGCTACTAGCCTTAGCCAATCTCTCACGACAAGGGCTGGTCCCCCAGTGTTGGCCTCGAATGGTTTGGTGCAATCTAGCATCACCTCCTTTGGCTCTCTCTCCTTGGCTTGATTCAACTTTTCAAGCTTTGTTGATGCTAACCGATGTTGGACTTTGGATGGTGGCACAACATTTGGATCAAAGTAAAACAAAGTTAAAAAGAGTGAAACTTCTAATTTGCATTTCTCACTAACGTTTTTTATGATAGTATTATGTACCCTCGCTCATTTTCTCCAATTTATTGAACCATTAATAAATTTTAAGGTGTTTATTTAGCAGTTCAAAATGTTGAACTATGCTAAAATTTCTAATGCGCGGAATCTTGTTTTGCAGAAACCTTGTTAAGCTTAGAAGGAAAAAAATCCCTAAAAATGTTCTTTAGTGCGGGCTGGTGGACTTGTGCATCTTGAAAAAACTGCTAATAAATGGGGAAAGAATGCTAACAGTGAGGAGTGGCAAGAAAAATGGTGGGAACAATATGATGCATCTGGAAAATCTGAGAAATGGGCTAACAAGTGGTGCAACATTGACCCAAACACACCCCTTGAGGCTGGCCATGCTCATGTTTTGCATGAAAGGTACTAAATCTCTAGTTTGCATATAATTTTTCACTCTTTCTAAATTTCCTAATATAGATATTGTACCTTGTCTAGTTCTATAAATTCTTGAAATGCTTAAATCTTTGTGTCATGACATCAAATATTTTGTTTGGGATTTTATCAAAGGGTTGGTAGGACATCAACTTTTAGTGTTATTTTTGGATACTCTTTTCAGGCTACTGAACTCAGTTCTATAACAATGCTTTTGATCTAATCGTTCATGGTTCACTCAACAAAGTACTGAAAAATTGTCTCAATTTAAAATCAATATGTGGATTGAGATGTTATTTTTGTGCAGTTTGATTTATATGTTTGATCGGATCTCGTATTGGGTTGGCAGGTGGGGTGAACATTATGATGGCTATGGTTGTAGCATTAAATACACTGACAAATGGGCGGAGCGGTGCGAAGGTGATGGTTGGGGGAAATGAGGAGACAAGTGGGACGAACATTTTGATCCCAATGGCCATGGTGTGAAGCAAGGGGAGACACGGTGGCAAGGGAAACATGGAGACCGATAGAATCAGATATGGGGTGAGCGCCACAACAGATCTGGATGGGTTCATAAGTATGGGAAGAGCAGCAGTGGGGAGCATTGGGACACACATGTGGAGCAAGAGACTTGGTACGAGAGATTCCCACACTTTGGTTTCTACCACTGCTTTGACAACTGCATGCAGCTGCGAGAGGTTAAGAAGCCGTCTGAGATATCTGACCAATAAGGATATTGTTTTATTTATTTATTTTTGTAATAACTAGTCATAGTCCATTCTCAGTTTTTAAAATTTTCATAGCAGCTTCCATTTCTATTTAGAAAATAAGCAATGAATATTAACAGAAATAAGAGCAAAGCAAAGAAAAAAGGTTGGAAACATTTCTCCCGTGTACCTAATACGTAATGTCACGGGGTTAGACTCTGACTAGCTGAGTTGTGCGGCCTTAGTCGACGATATTAGTCGAAGACTAAGTTAGCCTTCAAAATCACTAAGAAAGAATGCTTAGAACTTCGAATGGTTGAAGGTTGTGGGAAATTTGTTAAGGCGAGGCAACATGGAAAGGAAGAAAGAACAAGAGGCGAAGAGAAATGTTAAATTTTTTACTCAACAAACTCAAAGAAACGATGGTATGGAAGATGATTTACAATGGTGGATGAAGCATTTATTTATAAGCTCACCACTACGATCTAACGATATAAGAGGATTCGATCAAAGGGTTAAGGATCAATCCTCAAGATACATATCTCTTATCTATGGAAAGAGCATCACTCAAATACAATGCTGCCTAAATTACAAAGGGCAAAAATCACTCTATGATATCACACTTAGGTGGCAAAGGATATTTTCCCCAATTGTTAGACAAATATGATCTCTATCCATGTGTGTTGGTCCAACTATGACAATTCTCAATGGGTCTTGGAGACTTGGACGGATTGGGCGTTTATGGGCCCAATTTGCTCGTCCAAAACCCTTTTGGTAACATGCTCGATGCTGAATCGAGCCCTAGGCATGTGGGAAACTCGGATGGGGGTCGTTTAGGCCCCTTGGTGCACATCGGGTGCTGATTCAGGCTCTATGGTCTGGGCAACATAGAGGGTGCTCGGCTGGGCCCCATTGGGTGCGCATGGAGTGCTCCCTCGGGTCCTTCGCTCATGTGCAACACATGTTGTGCATGTCTCGTCCCCATGGTGTGCGTGCAAGGTGTTGACATAGGTCTCTCGGTCGGGTTAGGCACATAGTGTGCTAGTGCAAGCCCTTGGTGTGTGGCTTGCTCGGTCATAGACTGGTGGCCCGTGACATTCTTCCTCACTGGATCTAGCGATGATGAGTCTCAAAAGTCTCGTCCTCGAACTGTCTCGGCTCCTCGGCATGTCCTCAATTGTTCTCGGCTTTGGGATGTCTCATCCAAATTTCAAGGCCTTCGTGCCTTGGACAATGATCTGGTGTTCGATCCATCATGATGGTTGGTGTCTCCTTCTCATAGGAGACTATCACTCCTCGTGGTGCTTGGCTTAGTATGCTCCACTATTGGCCATCGGCCTCCTTGTCCAACGGCTCGGGCGTGTTGGCATGGTCTGCTCACACATTCGGTGGCCACTCCACTTTGCAGACCTCTTCATCTACTTGTTCCATGACTTGTTATAGTCCATCGTTGGTCATGCCAATTACCTTTGGATAAAACAACCACAAATTAGACTTCAATTTTCGAATGCTGGATTACTTAGCATGGACACTACGTCCTTGTCGAATAGGTCCTCCATGCCCGGTCGTTACTCAAGACAAGTGTTGTTGGCAAAAGGGTTGTGGGATTGGCCCTCCTTGGTGCTATCAAGCACTTCTTCCTCGGGTTGGACGATGGTCTCGGTTGCCACACTTGCTATAGTGTCGGCTTTCCTTGGATTCAGCTCCAAAGGCCCATCAAACTCGTCCATAGTCTCTTGCATTCTTGCTACTACCCTTAGCCAATCTCTCATGACAAGGGCTGGTCCCCCAGTGTTGGCCTCGAATGGTTTGGTGCAATCTAGCATCACCTCCTTTGGCTCGCTCTCATTGGCTTGATTCAACTCTTCAAGCTTTGTTGATGCTAACCGATGTTGGGCTTTGGATGGTGGCACAACATTTGGAAATGGTCTTGATTGCTTGTTTTTGAGGTTCGTTTGCCTATTTATATTTTGATATTAGGAAGCATCCCTCTAGACTAATGAGATTTCATGTTTGATGCTATGTTTGTGTTTGAGTGTTCCAAATATGTACCTTATATGTATGTTGACTTGTTGGTATTGTTACAGAGTCCCTTGGACGTGTTAGATTAGGTTTTTGAGTGAAAAACCAGTCTTTCCTGCACTTTCTGGGCAAACCGCATCGAAACACCCTCTAGCGTTTCGAAACGGGGGCCTGTAATGGCTTTCGTGTTTCGAAACGATGGAGGCTGTTTCGAAATGATTTGGCTACTGGAATGCCATTTTTCGGAACTGGTCTCGGAACAAATCCGCGTACCGAAACGGTCAATGCCATTTCGATCCAGCATTTTGATACGGCATGTGGGTGTTTCGAAACGGGTGACCGTTGGACACAAATTTGAATTGTTCTCATGTTTGCATGTTTTACATTTTAGTCCTAAATGTTGAGATTGCAATTGCTTGAGCTTGAGATGTCCAATTAAGATGAATTTTGGCAGAGAAGCATGTAACATGACTAATTTCATATTGGTAACATTAAAATCAATGAAGACCTTCTAATATACTGAAATTACATTTTGGTCCCTAAACTCATATAAAGTGCAAATGAGTCGCTATATGTTATCCGATCGTTGTGCCTTTCTCAATCATAATTTATGAGTACTCACTTAGGGTTAACGTGTATCTAGACAAGTTTAAAAACAAAAAAAGGGTCGTGAATCAAGGTTGACTTTCAGGTTTACTTTGGTTTTCCCCGTGTAACCTTCGTAGTTCGGGTCAACCGTCTAGGTCGGGCTAAGGGGGTTACAAATGTTATTTGACCTACATGTAGAAAATAAAAGAAAGCAAGTAAAAAGATAAAGGAGAAGATTGCCCCCTCATGCAGTATGTGTCGGTTTAGAGGGTGTAAGGGTGTGGTGGGTTGAACTTCGCGTGCTCGAAGAACGCCCTTTGGTTTGCCTCTACTCATTGTATTTGATACTCCAAGCTAGCAAGTCGTTGTTTGGTAGTCATGGTTTGCGAAGAGAAGGATTCTTCCGTGGTTCCACAAGGTGACTTCATGACTAGATTCCCGCTTGCATCCGTATCGAGCATCCTCATGGGTTTTCAAGCAAGAGATGTCGATTGGTTCCATTTGTCTTCAAACCTGCAAGTTAGTATTTGCGGCAAGCAAGCTATCTTTGAAAGATAAATGAAAAATATAAGAACCAAGGATCAAGGGTTTACTCTTCTGATTTTCTATGGCAACAAGTTGTTGTGCAAACCAATAGCTTATGTTCACTTTTCTCCCTTTTATCATGCACCAAAGGAAGAAAAATTCAGCTTTGTTCAATATGCTTACCGAGTGTACTCTACCGGATAAATAATATGCTAGGAATCGGTGGATGTATTTAAGCACTAGATCTTTGAGTTCATGGTCTTTCGAGTTGCTTGGATTATACCTCGAGGTACTCGTCGACTATTCTTTGAAGATGGTTGTGGGTTCGAAATCTGCACTATAGTCACACAAGCTCGATGCATAGTCATTAGATAGTGCATAATCGTTTAGTAATAAAGCCCATGACAAGATTAAACTTCGTAATAGATAAAGAAAATTGTTCGTTCATCAAACGGAATTTAATATCATTAAGAGCTTTAAAATTAACATCTCCTTTATCTTCAAACTCAAAGGTAGCATAAAATTCCAACAACAATTCGACATAAATCGGAAAGCTAATAGTCATGTAGTTCATCCAACCAGTTGCATGAAAGTAATTTCTTACATTCTCTAATAATCCAAGAGTAGAAAGAGTTTCAAGATGAATGTACTTACAACCTTGGATTGTTCTCCTTTGCATGTCAACTAACCTTTCCTTGTGTTTTGAAGTGGTGAAGGTGAGTTTGTCGGCATTGGAGGCTTCGGTTGGAGGAGGCGGCACACGGTGATAATTACGGGTGTGAGAGGAAGAGGCACGAACTGGCGGCTGCTCAGGCGGTTCTTTGACCGGCGACGGCGGCTGTTGGTGGAGGATTCTTCCTCCATTCCTCCTTGCTTCACTCTTTGTTCTTGGCATGATTCAATGGTTTCTTGGAGAGAACTTCTTTGGTGTTTTGAAAAACTTTTAAGAAAAGAGAAATAGAAAACCTATTTCTGGTAGGTCATGAACTAGGGTGGATATGTGAAAGATGATATAGGATGAAAGTGGATGGGAGTTTCTCTTTAAAAAGATTCTCAAATTCTTGGAAAAGAGGAAAGGTAAAAGATGGAAAGTTTTAATTGGATTGAAAGACTTAAAGTAGATATGCTTTTAAGAAAAGTAAATCTTTCCCTTCATAAATCCCAAGATTTTTGAAATATTCCTTGTGAAAGGAAGCACCGATTTTTTTTACCTTTATTAACTTTCCCACTAGTGGTAAATTTTCCCTCAAAAAGTTTTCATGAAAATTTTGAAGCGAGGGCACGCCTTATTTTCAAAGTGTTTCTACCTGGAGCTTTTTCTTAAGGCGTCACAGCGTTTTATTTCCTGAGTGCTACCCATGTACCTAAAAACAAAGAAAAACGTAAAAACTCATAAAAACAAAATTATTGATGAAAATAAACTTATAAAAACTAAAATAAACTAAGAATAAAATCATGGGTTGCCTCTCAAGAAGCGTTTTTTAAACATCTTTGGCTAGACGTAACTCCATCTATTTCTTAAATTGTGGGGAGATGATGTTCGTTAGGAGGTTTATCCTTGATGGACTTGAACACTTTTGCTTTCCATGGTTGGTGCGTTAGAGGCTTATTGGAAGGCTTCGCTTGTTGGTGCGTTAGAGGCTTGTCAGGAGGCTTGGCATTGATTGGATTGATTCCTGGATCCCAATTATTGTTCACCACTATGGCTGGATCAACTCCTATCTTCCATAGGTTTTGGTCATCCCATAGGTACGACTTTGCGTCGCATTTGATCTTGTCTTTCTTAACCTACGATGTACCTGTTGAAAATGTTTGTCTCAAAAAAGTATGCGATGTCCGCGTACCATGGTATGATGTCTTTGTACGCAAGGAGTTGCCCTCGGGTTTTCTCACAATCAAGCTCTTTGATGGTTTCATGCATTTGAGAGTTAGTAAAATCTAACGCAAACAATGAACATACATCCTCATTGTATTTTATGACATCATAGATATTGAATATTATGTTTTGGCCATCAAATTCCATGGTAAGCAATCCATCATGCACATTAATATTTGTTCTAGATGTTTTCAAGAAAGTTAGATTTGAACATCCTCCAAGACTCCGTTCAAATAGACATTCGACCTATTAGCTAGTTGTATGATCAGACATGTATCTTTAAGAGGACCCATATTGTTAGCACAATATGTAGAATATGACATAACATTAATAGACACTCCTAAATCTAACATGGACTTTTCATTCTTGATGCTACCAATTTGACAAGGGACAGTGAACATACCTGGATCCTTGCATTTTTCAGGGAGTTTCCATTTAAGCGCGGCAGACACATTATCACCCATTCTTACCTTTTCATTACCATTCAACTCCCTCTTGTTTGTGGATAATTCTTTGAGAAATTTTTCTTAGCGAGGAATTTGTCTTATAATATCAACCAATGAAATATTTACCTCGACTTTGCGAAATGTCTCAAGAATTTCCTTCTCTTGCTCTTATTTCATAGCCTTAGAGAACCTTTGAGAAAAGGGTGGTTGAACAACGATAGGTTGAGTTACCTTGCTTGCATCGTGATCATCCTTCTTTTGCTTGGGCTTGTGCGATTTTCCATCTTTTTCAAGAAAAGGGGTTTGCCAAAATTTTGTCGGTTTTCTTGGCCTCCCCTCTTCCTTTTCGGTGTCCTCTTTATGTGAAGAATCCTGGATATTCTTGCCACTTCTCAAAGTAATATCACTTACATTTTGTTTAGGAATCACAATAGTTGAGAAGGTAAGTTACCTTGAGATTCGAATTGACTAAGAGATGAGGCAATTTGACTTATGCGTGCTTCAGGATTTTTGATACTTGACCTCGTCTCTTATTTGAATTCCTCGATGCCATGAACAAGCTTGTATACGATATCCTCCAAGGGTGGTTTTGTCGATGAAGATTGTTGCGCATAACCTCCATGTTGATTGCTTCTTTGCCCATATCTCAAATTTGGATGTTCCTTCCACCCCGAATTGTATGAATTCGAGTATGGATTTACTTATTTTGGCTATAAGGGCCTCCAATGGCATTGGCATCTTCGGTATTTTCTTCTTGGAGTGTTGGGTACATATCGGTTGCATGCCTTGGTTTGTGTAAATCCCACACGCCTTGACGTGTTGCGTATTACCTAATGCCAATTTTTGAACAAGGGAAGTTAGATTCGAAATCTTATCTTCAAGGGAAGAGACGTTTACCGCATTCACACGTCGAGAGATGGTGTCATATGCCGAACTAAATTGTTGAGACTTTGCAGCCATAATGTTGATGAGGTCATTAGCTTGAGTAGGAGTCTAGTTTCTGATCGCACCTCCACTTGCGACATCCATCCTCCTTCTCTCCATTGGTAATAAACCCTCATAGAAATATTGGATGAGAAGTTGGTCGGAGACTCCATGTTACGGAAAACCTGCACAAAGTTGTTTAAATCTCTCCCAATAGTCATGAAGTGCCTCGGAATCTTTTTGTCGAACTCTGTAAATCTCTTTTCTAATATTGGTTGCTCTTGATGCCAGAAAATAGTTTTTGAGAAAGAGCTTTGCCATGTTTGTCGATGTTTCAAATAGATCCGGATGGTATGTAATACAACCAATCATTGGCATGATCATCTAGGGAGAATGGAAACGCCCTTAACTTAACTTCATCCACGGTGACATTGTGAGGTTTCATGCTTGAGCACACCACATGGAATTCTTTCAAGTGCTTGTGTGGATTCTCGTTCTCGCGCCCCTGAAAGTAGGAAGAAGATGTATTAGACCCGATTTTAATTTGAATTGTACCTCAAGTTCATGATAGGTGATTCATAATGGTTGTGTGGCGATCTCGGATGCGGTGAGTTGGTGAAGGGTTTGTATTTCCATGTTATCAATCTCAAGGGATATCTCGGCTTAAGTGTTCTCCAAGTTGGCTTCTATGTTCTCTTGTGTGGTCAATTGTTCGCCTTACTTTGCTTCCTTCCTTAGTCGTCTTTGGGTTTTGTCGATGTCATGATCAAACAAAAAATTCTTATCCACATGAGAAGAACGAAACATAAAAGTAGAAAAAGAAAATAAAATAAATAAAAAGTGAAATTAGCTTCTTGACACCACTCCTCAGCAACGGTGCCAATTTTTAATTGGAGTTGAATCTATCAAAAAATAATACCTACTTATTCTTTGGATTTGTAGTAGTGGCAAGTAGGGTCGACCCCACAGAGAGCAGTTAAGAAATTAAATTCACAAGCGAATACAATAAAAGTAAAAGGGGTTTTGGATTTGATTTGGAGAAATAAATTTTAATAAGGAAGAACTCAATATAAATTGGGACTCTAGTCAAGGTAGAACTCAGAATATTAAATCAAGAACTTAGATCATAGATTTCACAATAGATAAATCAACACCAATCTCAAATAGCTTGGTTTTATGTTAGATGATAACCCACAAATAACTTAAATCACTTCTTTGATAGAAATCAATTGAATAACACATAAATGACTAACTCTTATTATCAAGGTTAAAATTCATTAGATAACCCACTAAGAATTATAATGTATCAAATAGCATTAAAAACCATATAGACCCAAACACATATTCTTACTAAGCACTAACTCGTTAACTTATTGAGAACATTAATTCTTACCTTTAGAAATCTAACCTGAATTTCCTTACCACTTGCATCAATAAACCATGACTTGGTTGCATGCATACGTATAACCCAACACACACGTGATGATGAAGCACAAATGATATGGAGACACTTGAATAAGGAAGAAGATAATTTAGAAACAAGAAATCTCACTAAAAACTTGAAATCATATCCTTGTAACTACACTTGACTAGAAAATAGGGGTTAAGCCACTCATTCTGTTCGACGGCTGCAAAAAAAGGGGGAGAGGATTTTTAGCTACTTTAAGGTTTCTTGGATATGCTTTCCTTCATCGATTAACACCAATTTCAGGTTTAGGGACTATTTTGTAAATTTGACAATTTGTAAGAGTTTTTACAAAATTCGGATTACCATCCTTTAATTAAATTCATTACATGCTTCTCTGTAAAAACTCAGCTCAAGATGACAATTAGAAATCGTTTAATTTCATACATGACTAATAGGGACGAAAACGCATAGAAACAAAAACCCAGAATATTCCAAAAACTGAAATAACAGCCACTCGTTTCGGAACAACGGGCCTCATATCGGAACGGGCGTATCGAAACAATGATACCCGTTTCATAATGCGGGATCGTTTCGAAACAATCTTAGAAGCTTTTCGGACGAGGGTTTACAAAGACAAAGTGTATTGAAACAGACCTCACCGTTTCGAAACCCCAAAGCATTTTCAAGCCCCCGTTTCAAAATAGGCAAGGGTGTTTCAAAACACCTGGGCCTGCAATGTTCAAATTTGATGATTTAACTCGATTTCAATCACCCGAAACTACTCCCACATATACCCAAACATGCTTGTACTCAAATACACATCAACAATCAAGAGTACATGGAAAAGACATCATCGAAGCATCATTATCAATATCAAAGAGATCTAAAGGCATGCTTCCTAAGAGAAAACAAGCACCAAATGACCATTTCTCAAATCCAAGCAATTACCAACACTTAAAGGCCATTTACATACCTGAATATGCATACCAAACTTGTACCAAACAAGAAAACATCAAGCAACCAACATTCATAGCATTGGACACCAACATTGCCTTTATTACTCTAGTCCATAACCAAACATACCTTCAATAAAGTCTTTCATCGATCCCTTGCAATTGTCGCCTTCAAAGCTTAAATTGACTGCATTGATTGACAAAGAGAGCGTAAGCACTACATTCTTAGTGAGGAATGCTCAAAACCAAAAAACCATCAATGCACAAAACCATTTTTCACTCTTTTAAAAACCATCATGCCTTTTTGATAAACCATGCACTTTAACATTAAAATCAGCATGCTAAACTCCATGCAATATGAATCACGTATTTTCCAGCAATTAAATCATTGCTACACAATCGTCAAGCCTTCCAAGCATAAACACCATTATGCTTAGATTAAGGTAAAACATGCATTATTCATAATATGCATCATCAACATTTCTATAACGTCTCATTCCATTATATTGGCTTACAAGTGATTAACAACATTTCCATTTCTCAAAAACGTATCGGATACATGGATTACCAATGGCTGTGCGAAACCCTTCATACACTCCACTGGAATCTCAAGGATCACACACATAACTTGCCATTATAAAACACTTTATACAACATCACTTGCAAATATAATCAACATTTCACACATACCTTATTGTTTTTCCAAAGCATTCATGATAAACCATAACTCAAGCATTAAATCATGCTTCAAACCTCATGCATCAACACATGCATACAAGATCACTTACCTAGTGCATTCTTAAACAACATGGCATCATAAAACACAATTTATAAACTCAAAACATGCTTTAAACAGTAGGTTAACACAATTAAAACAAGTGCATTTAAAATCTCACAATAGCACAATCCGAGAGAGAAATTCACTTTACTTACTTCCGAACTTAGTAAAGCATTTCAAGCTCTTAATATGTCCCAAAACCTTTTCTAAAATGTTTCCATGCTGGAAAACCAAGTTCCACTCACCGACTTGCAAAACCACACTTGTCGACGCACAAATAAATCATCTAAAGCCTCCAAAACCACTTCGTTCGATTCTGGAACACTATCCCTTCTTTTCAACACATTAAAAACAAAGATTCAATGCATCATAATGCATTCAAACACCAGCACTCAAAAGAAAACCCGAAGCCCTACTCTAAAGCACCAATTTACACAATTGAAACAACCAAAAACCCATTCGATTTATCTCTAAACTCAGCCCAGCCATCGACCAACTCATCCAACACATTTTAACCATAAATCAACATAAAAAAACAACCTAAAACCATCCTTATATCTCCAGCAACATGAATTCTACATTACACCGCAAAAACCCAACCAAAAACACCTTAAAAACCAAAGATCTCAAAGATTTTGGGGTTAATATGATTTAGGCTATATTTCAACATCATAAACCTTTCAAAACTGAATTAGAAACTATCTCAAACCAATCAAATCAACAAAACTCCGAAAATCAAATTAAATTCACATTTCTACCAAGATTTTATCCTTTTAACAAATCCATAACAAGACCTCAATCAAAAACATGAATAAAGAGACAAATATCTTTGGAATTTCATTAAAGAACATTGATTAGTGGGTTAGCATGAAATTTACCTCCAATCCGTACTTCTCTTCTAATTTGGCAAATTTAGCTTTCAAGAATCTTGAAGAATTTTGAGAGAAATCACAAAGAAATCACAAAGAATTTTGAGACAAATATCGTCCTCGAAATTTATAATCATGGATCTTCTCCAACTCTGGTGGCAACCTCAACCGATAAGCAACAAGACCAACTTGTTCTACAACCTCATAAGGTCCAATAAACCTCAGACTAAGCTTACCCTTATGTCCAAACCTCATCACATTCTTCCAAGGCGATACCTTAAGGAACACGCGATCTCCAACCGCAAAGTCAATCTCCCTACGCTTTAAATCCGCGTATGATTTCTGACGATCCGATGCAGCTTTCAGCCGCTCACATATGAGTTTCACTTTCTTAGTTGTTTCCTTAAGCGTATCCGGCAAGGAAACCAACTTTTGCCCCGCCTCAGCCCAACAAAGAGGCATTCTACACTTTCTCCCATACAAAGCCTCATACGGAGCCATTTGTATACTCACCTGAAAACTATTATTATAAACAAACTCAACCAAAGGAAGATGTTTTCCCCCAAAAACCTGGAAATCTATCACACAACATCGCAACATATCCTACTACACATGGATGACTCACATCCGACTGTCCATTCGTCTGAGGATGATATGAAGTGCTAAAATTCAAACGCGTACCCAACGCCAGGTGTAAACATTATCAAAATCTTGATGTAAACCTCGGATCTCTATCTGACACTATGGATTTAGGCACACCATGCAAACGCACATTCTCAACAACATAGAACCCAAATAACTTATCCAGCATATACGTGCTATGCACAATCAAGAAATGCGCACACTTCGTAAGACGATCCACAATCACCCATATAGAGTTCTTCTTCGATGGTTTCAAAGGAAGACCAAACAAAAAATCCATTGTAATCCTTTCACATTTCCACTCTGGTATCCTCAAAGGCTATAATAGACCAGAAGGAAACTGATGCTCTACTTTCACGCGCTGGAAAACCATACACTTGCTTAAAAAGTCAGCAACATCCTTTTTCAACCCGACCCAATAGTACTCATCCTTCAAACCACGATGCATCTTAGTACTACCAGGGTGCATAGCAAAAAGACTGCTATGAGCCTCATTCAAAATAGTGTGCCTTAACTCAACATCCTTCGACACAACTATTCGACTTTTGAAACAAAAAACTCCATCATCATTGAAACGAAAATTCGTTGCATTACAATCAGCTAAATCCTAAACATGGGGCACCAACGAATCATCAAGTAACTACTTCTCATTGATTAACTGAATCAAGGAAGGTTTCACCTGCAACTCGGCTATCAACCCACCATCATGCGATAAACTCAATAGAGCAAACATCGCTCTCAGCTCAACATCTACCTTTCTATTTAAAGAATCAACCACGGCATTGGCCTTTCCCGGATGATACTCAATCATCAGATCGTAATCCTTAAGCAACTCCAACCACCTTCGTTGCCTAAGTTTCAACTCCTTTTGAGACATGAGGTTATTCAAACTCTTATGGTTGGTGTAAACCACACACCTTTCACCAGGAAGGTAATGTCTCCAAATCTTCAAAGAAAACACCACCGCAACAAGATCTAGATCATGAGTAGGATAGTTGCGCTCATGCACCTTCAACTATCTAGACACATAAGCTACAACCTTCCCACCTTGCATCAACACACAACCCAAAACAACATATGATGCATCACTATAGACTACAAACTCCTTACCCAATTCTAGTTGAATCAAGATAGGAGCTTGTGTCAAAGCTTCCTTCAACTTCTCGAAAACTTGTTGCCTAACCTCCATCCACTCAAAGAGAACATTTTTTGTAACAACTTTGTCAAAGGAGAAGCAATCTTAGAAAAAAACCCTCAACAAACCTCCGATAATATCCAGCCAAACCAAGGAAACTTCGCACCTCCGTCACCGAATTAGGTGTTTTCCAACTCATCACCGCCTCGACCTTGTGTAGATCAACCCGAATACCTTCGACTGACACCATATGTCCAATAAATACCACTTCTCTGAGCCAGAACTCAAACTTGCTCAGCTTAGCATAAAGCCAAGTTTCCAATAGCACTTGCAACACAATCCTCAAGTGTTTATCATGATCCTCCTCGGTACGCGAGTACACGAGAATGTCATCAGTAAACACTACCACGAACTGATCCAGAAACTCATGGAACACCTTATTCATCATATCTATGAATGTAACGGGTGCATTGGTCAACCCAAACGACATCACCAAGAACTCATAATGGCCATACTTTGTCCGAAAAGCTATCTTAGGTACATCCACATCCTTAACCTTTAGTTGATAATACACAGACCTTAAATCAATCTTCAAAAACACAGAAGCAGCAAGAAACTTGTCAAACAAATCATCAATCCTCGGCAAAGGGTACTTTATCCTAATTGTCAACTTGTTCAGTTGTCAATAATGTGTGCACATACGTATTGTACCATCATTATTCTACACAAACAAGATCGATGCACCCCATGGTGAAACAGTTGGCCTTATGACCCCTCGACCAAGCAACTCCTGAAGTTGCGTCTTCAACTCTTTAGGTGTCATGCGATAAGGAGCAATGGACACAAGAGTCGTATTTTCATACAACTCAATGCCAAACTCAACTTCTCGGTTTGATGGCAACCTATGAAAATCTTCCAGAAAACACCCAGAAACTCACATACTGCTCGTATGTCTTGCACCCACACTTCTTTCTTACCAGGATTCATCACATACGTCAATAAAGCTTCGCAACCCAACTCCATCATCCGACTTGCATCAAGAGCTGAAATTGCACTGGACAAGAACTTCACGTTCTCGCCTATGATTACCACCTCGTAATCATCCACAAGTTTCAAGGTAACTCGCTTAACATCAAAATCAACTACAGCTCGATGCTCAACCAACCGCTCCATTCCAAGAATCTCATCAAAACCATAAAAAGTTATTTCCATCAAATCAACTGAAACACGTGGCCTTGAACAAATAAAGGGTATCCCCTATATAGTTTTCTTGTAACAACAGTTTCACCGAAGAAACTAACTACTCTCACTCCCACATCTAACACCTCTGAAATGAACGTTCAAGCCATCACTTCCAAAAGCAATATGCAACAACATGCACAAAAAGCTATACCCCACCAATTAACGTGGCCAAACCCACCTCACGAGGCCGTACGATCCACAAACTTAATAGGTATAAAACGCTACTTAAGCTTTGACGCACTGACCCTACGATCCTTGACCAACGTTACTACAACCTCTCCTCAACCCAGGCGATGCCTCTTTAAGCATGTCCATTCGTACACTGGCTACCACTAAACTAGAGTCCATAACTCACTTTCTAATGCTAGAACCTCTCACACGAGTTATTAAACCCTGGTTTTGCTCAGTGTACCTCGCCTATGTTACCAACACGTCGAAAATGATGTAACCAATAAAACAACATATATGGTTTAACATCATGCACCAATCCATAAAAATGCCAACACATAGATGTCTTACATCTAATTCCTATCCAGGAGCATACATGGTCAACAATACAATTTGTTCCTTAACTCAACTACATCTTACAATTTTGATCCCAAACCGCAATTTCACATTTCTCGTCACTCAAGCATCTAACCCCCAGATACTTCTCCATTAAAACAATCCAAAAGAACTCTCAGAATACAACATTAGGTTCTTTTCCCACAACCACAGTTTTTCACCAACTATGCACATCTCTATATAACCGAGATATAACTCATCTCTACACTATGGCATTACTATGCTCCATTTATTCTATAATCTCATTCATACATGTCATCCACTCCATGGATACCTCCAGTGACAACCCTCGAGTTCAACTTCTACTCAACTACATAAGCGCTAACCGCAGCTCACAAACGTCCACCAGCTACTGCAGTCACATGCACTTCAACATTAACAGCTTCTCAAGCTCTAAACACCGCCTATATTCCAGGCACCATGCCATCCCACACTTACCCAACCGACACAAGTTGTAATTATATTGTGGCACATCGATGCGTTTAGCCCCCAGGAGTGTAACGCCCCGGTTTTGGGCTCAGAAGTTTTGGGCGTTGACCGGTTCGGTCAAAGTGCTGATCGAATATATAAGAGTGAATTTAGGAAAGCCTAGTTCGGGTTGCATTAAAAATATGGAAAAATGTTCTAAAATCATCTTTTAATATATATAAGTGAACTGTGAAATCAATTTTGGAAAATGAGGTTTGGAAGGTTGACATTTTGGCTAGTGACCAAAATGTAATTTTTGAAAGTTGCGTGACAGTTTTATAAAGGATTGAAACTTTGAATCTTTAAGGAGCTATTATTCCAAAAAGAGTTTCTCCAGATTTTTCTAAGATATTTTAAGGCTTTATTCTAATTTTAAAGTTTATGAAATGTGGAGGGAAATCATTTTACAATTTCATAACTAACTTTTATATTTTCTTCCAATTTTCCTTTTCTCTCATTTTCTCTCAACCCAAACACATTTCTCCAGATTTTCTTCTCTGATTTTGTCATCTAAATCACTCATTTCAACTCTCTTTTGATTCCTAATCATCTCATCAACAAAACCTCTCAATTTGCAAGTTGTTTCATCAAGCTTTTTGGCTCTAGAAAGGAGAAACTCAAGTTTGGAGGTAAGAACGTCCTTCTCCTCTAAACTATCAGTTCTTTACTGAAATTCCTAAGTTCTCAATCCTTGATTTGTGTTTTGTTAATGGCTTTTCAATTGAAATCTTGATTTTTGGCTTAAAATGCAAGATGCTTGAAAAGATGCATGGTTGCATGAAAAGTGTATAATGCTTGTGAATGCATGTTTACTTGTTAGGTTGAACAAGTATTGATTATCATTTGGTAAATGATGCATGTGAGCATGAAATCTCTTTAATGCATTGGAGTCTTGTTAAGACTTGTTTTTAAAGGCATGTGATGATGATGTTGTGGTTCATATAAGTTGCCTTTGTTTTAATGCATGTGTTGGTTTGTTTGAGTAATGGTTTTAAAAGGTTTCTTGCTTGAAATGGCTTTCAAGTTTAAGGAAGGTATGTTGTGAAATGGGAATGTTTTCCAAGGTTTTGAATTTAGCTTTGCATATGGTGTTTATGCATGGAATGGTTAAATGGATGATTTTGCATGTTGTACATTGAAATGGTTTTCTTAGCTTGCTAAGCTAAGGGTTGGTTTTCATGTATGAGCAATGCATGGTTTTAACCATGTTGATGAAAAGGAGTTTTCAAACTTTGCTTGGTAACAAATCGGGTTTGTTTTAAAAGTGACTTAATGACCCGCTGCATTGATGGTGTTTTGGTTTTGAGCATTCATCACTAAGCATTATGTGCTTACGCTCCTTTTTGTCCATCAATGCAGAATCTTGAAGTTGGGACAGCAAGGAGCAAGGGATTGAAGGTGGACTCCAATTGAGATGTATGTCTCGATGAATAGCTATAGTTAATAAAGGCAATGGGGGTAGAATCTCTCGGGTTAATGTGTATGTGTTCGTTTATGTTTGGACAAGGATGTTTTTAAATTGATGATGTTGTTGGAACATGTAATTGGCTTTAATGAGATTGATTGGGGAAGTTTGTGCCTAAATGGTTGCTTGTGTAGGAAGCATGCCTTTAGATTTGGGGCTTTTCATATATGATGTTATTTTGATGAATTGTTGATGCAAGTATGTCTCATATATGTTGAATTGCATGTTGGTAAAGTTTGGTGGCTTTTGGAGCATGTTTGAATGATCAAATGTGTGTTTGAGTGAGCAAAATGCTGCAATCTGTGCAGGGTGTTTCGGAACAGTTGACACCGTTTCGGAACGGGTGCCCTACATAAACCTAGGCGTCCGAAACGGGTGCCACCGTTCCGGAACGGCTTGGCTACTGCCAGTCCCCCGTTGCGGTACGCGTTGCGGAACGGCCCCGTGTTTCGAAACGGGCTCTGCCTGTTTCGGAACGGGTGACCGTTGGGGGCTGACATGGGCGGTTAAATGTTTCAGAATGTTTGCATTTTGGTCCTGAAACTTGTTTGTGCAATTGTATGAGTTTGGGGTGTCCGTTTGAGCTGAAATTTAGCAGAGAAGCATGAAACCTGATTAATTTTAAGCTTGTAACTTAAAATCTGGTTAAGTCCTTAAAGTTTTCAGAATTTACAATTTGGTCCCTAAAGTTGTAAATTGTTCAATTGGGTCCCTGTTTGATCTCTGATGTTTGTGATCTTTGAGTATGCTGTTTGCATGATCACATCTAAGGTTATTGTGCATCTAGACAAGATTAAAAAGAAAAAAAAGGGTCGTTAATCAAGGTTGACTTTTGGGTTGACTTTGGTTTTCCCCGTGTGACTTTCTTAATTCGGGCCAACCGTCCGGGCCGGGTTAAGGGGGTTACATTTGGTGGTATCAGAGCTGAGTTGCGAATGCTTGGGGAAAACAGTAAGTTGTTATGATGTGTGTTTGATGTTTACCTTGATGTGTGGTTGAAAGTTGGTTGAAACACGTGTTTCTGAGCAAATTGTTGGTGTTTCTGAGAAAATTGTTGATGTTTCTGAGCATGTTGTTGATGTGTGCAAGCATGCTTTATGGTTATGAATCTTGGTTGAGCTTATGTGGATATGTGCTGATGAGGTGAACTGATGTTATGCATGATGAATGTGTAATGAGCATGTTATGTTGCTATTATGCTGATGCAAATGGATGCTGTTTGGTATAAGCATGAGCATGTTATGTTGCTATTATGCTGATGCAAATGGATGCAGTTGAGTGAGATGGTTGTTGCCTTAGGGCAGGTTGTTAAGGCAAGGAATTCACCCTTTTGTAGAGGTGTTTTGTCTCAGTCTTCTCTGCCTGGGGTTGAGGTGGTAAGGCAAGGGAAAGAAGCTGGTTCTGTGATGAAGAGTTCATCACCTGTTGAGCAGGAGGTGTTGGGAACATCTCAGGCTGTGGTAAAGGTAAGGTCAGTGGATGTGATGGCTGTGGGATGTGTGGGTTTGCCGAAGCAGCGTTTGCTTGATTTGGGTGCTGTGGAATATCATGGTTCTTCACCGGAGATGTTTGCGGCCTGGTTGGCCAGTGTGATTCTGATTCTGGATCAGGAGGGTTGTGATTATGCCTGTAAGCTAGGGAGTGTTGTTTCTCTGATGTTGGAGGATGCGTGTGTCTGGTGGACATCTGTGGCGGTGGCGTCACATATTCCTGATATTGATTGGGATTTCTTTGTATCTGCTTTTTGTGAAAGGTATCTTGGAAGGGAATTTCCAAGGGTTAAGCAATGTGAAGGTAGTGTTGTTGTGGAGCAAGTGCTGCTTGAGCAAGGAGTGGAAGCTCAGCCACCGGTATGTGACCGTTGTGAAAGGCGCCATGTTGGAGGTTGTTGGGGCGAGGGTGCTTGTTGGAATTGTGGTTCCAAAATGCATGTTAAGCGTGACTGTCCTCTTGGAGTGAAGTCAGCTTTGGTGTTAGCCAAAGGGTCTTTGAAAGGTCGTGGGCACGGCCGAGGCAAGGTTCAGAGGTGGCAGAAAGAGCAGAAGGTTGTGAAGAATTTGGGAAAAGAGAATTGCTGGAAATGTGGGTCTGCTGGACACATGAGACGTGATTGTTTGAGGTTGGCTCGGAACAGCCAAGGTTCCTTACCGCAAGGGGTTGATGGTGACCCTGGTGTGTTAGTTGGTGCTGCAGTTGTGCCGCAGGAGGTTGAAGGTTCCGCGAGGAAGAGAGCTCGTCTGATGAAGCTTCAGGGTGGTGTTGTGTTTTCAGGTAACCTTGTTTAGTAATCTTTGCTCTAGTTACCTTAGTATGGTTTCGGTTGGTTTTTCTTGCGTGGTAAGTTTAGTCTTGTTGCTAGCATGTTTGGGGTAATGGTAGTTGTTTGGAAACATCTTTGGTGTGAAGAAGGCTTAGTGAGTATCTGGTGGTTAATGGTTGTTGGTATGATGGAGTTAGATAAGTTAGAAGTGAGGTAGGAGGTTGTTCTTAGACGGATTCTGAGGATGTTATTGGAGGGTGTGAACTGGCATTCATGCACAGTTAAAATCATTGTTATACGCTATATTATATATGTGTTGGTCCATGCATACATGTGGCATGACATTAGAGGTTTTGCATACAGATAGATCAGGCATTGATAGGGCATGTAGGTGATCATGCATACAATGTTCACACTCGCTAATAACTAATCGAATCTGTTAGTGTGGTGGTTGGTTTGGATGATGGGTTTTAGAGGTTGTTTTGGTGCTGAGTGAGAGTTAGAAGTAACATTAAGTTGGTTGCTAGTAATAGTGAGAGTGGTATGGCCTGTTGGTAGAAGGATAGTGTTTGTTGCTTAAAGAGAGTTTAGTGGTTTGGTGGTGAAGAGTACCGGTTGAGGTTAGAATCGGTCAAGTGGTTTGAATAGCTAAGTGGGAAGGGTAGTTCCTTGGTGCTAAGTGATGTTGCAGTTTAGTGGTTGGGTTTCCAAGTGCTGAGGTAGCTTAGCTTTTAAGCTGTTGTGGAAGGGTTGTGTTTGTAAGTGTTGGTTCTTAGTAACCTTTGAGGAGTTCAGAAGCTGATATGTATGTCAGGTTGGGCGATGTCCTAGTAAGACAAGTGTTATGGTTGAAGTTTGAAGTGAAAGGACAATGAAAGATCGAAGGCTTTTGTTGGTTGTTTGGGTTCTTGTGAGAAGTGGTTGGCTGGTTGTGGTTAAGAAAGTTCCGTTTGAAGTCAGCTGGTGGTGTGTGGAACGGCTGACGGATTCAAGTTGGGGTTATGTTGTAATTCTTGGAATCTGGGTGAGTAATCCTGGTGAGCTGTTATGGTAATGTTAGCGGCGGATGTGAAGGATTGTCAGCTTCGTTGAAGAGTTTGAGTAATCAGTTGATGTTTAAGGATTTTTGCTTGTTGGGAAAAATCCTTGGAAGAGGTTTGGGAGTTTGCAAGAGTTTTAGAAGCAGAAAGGTTTGCGTAGTGGCTGTTTTGGATTGGTTGTGGTCACTGTGTAAACAAGTCTTGGAAGTTGTGTGTTACAGTGTGGTGTGCTGTAAACGTTGAGGTTCTTCAGGTTGAGGTTGGGGCTGTGTACAGTCCGGGTATGTGAAAGGTTAAGTTGTGGCTATCTTTGAGTGTTCTGGATTTTGTGAACAGCATGTGGTGGTGCTAAGTTGGTGGAGTTTTGTGTGGGAAGTGTTCAGTGTTGGTTGAGGTTTTTGTGTTGCCTTGTGTGTGATTTGAGAAGGTTGTTGTTCTCTTTTCGCCGGTTGAAATTTCGAGGACGAAATTTCCTAAGGGGGGGAGAGTTGTAACGCCCCGGTTTTGGGCGTTGACCGGTTCGGTCAAAGTGCTGATCGAATATATAAGAGTGAATTTAGGAAAGCCTAGTTCGGTTTGCATTAAAAATATGGAAAAATGTTCTAAAATCATCTTTTAATATATATAAGTGAACTGTGAAATCAATTTTGGAAAATGAGGTTCGGAAGGTTGACATTTTGGCTAGTGACCAAAATGTAATTTTTGAAAGTTGCGTGACAGTTTTATAAAGGATTGAAACTTTGAATCTTTAAGGAGCTATTATTCCAAAAAGAGTTTCTCCAGATTTTTCTAAGATATTTTAAGGCTTTATTCTGATTTTAAAGTTTATGAAATGTGGAGGGAAATCATTTTACCATTTCATAACTAACTTTTCTATTTTCTTCCAATTTTCCTTTTCTCTCATTTTCTCTCAACCCAAACACATTTCTCCAGATTTTCTTCTCTGATTTTGTCATCTAAATCACTCATTTCAACTCTCTTTTGATTCCTAATCATCTCATCAACAAAACCTCTCAATTTGCAAGTTGTTTCATCAAGCTTTTTGGCTCTAAAAAGGAGAAACTCAAGTTTGGAGGTAAGAACGTCCTTCTCCTCTAAACTATCAGTTCTTTACTGAAATTCCTAAGTTCTCAATCCTTGATTTGTGTTTTGTTAATGGCTTTTCAATTGAAATCTTGATTTTTGGCTTAAAATGCAAGATTTGGTGATTTTTGGTGAAATTTTCGTATGATCTGTTTGGGCAGTGTTTTGAAGTGTCAAATTGATGTTAAATGAATGCTAAATTGATTAGAAGTTGAGGTTTAATCAATGCAATCCCGGATATATTGAATTTCCTAAGTTTGGCTTGAGTTTTGTTGTTTTTGGAGTGTTTTTGGTGATCTATTATACCTGGAGGTATAAGGACATGTTTGTGATCATTTTGGATGTTAATTGATGTTTAAAAATGGTTAGAAGTGATGGATCTTGGCTGGGTTAAGTTTTGGAAGTGTTTGGAGGTGATTTCGGTTGTGTTTGGTAGCCGAATTGTTGGATTTGTGATGAGCAGCTAGTTGTGTTGTGTTGCTGGTGTTTTTAATGCATAATGATGCATTAATCCTCTGTTGTTGTGTGCTTGAAACAGGGGAGATTGATCCGTGAGCTTTGAAGGTGTTGCGGAAGGTTTTCGGATGCTTGGAAGGCTTGTTGGCTAGCCTTGTTTTGTGTATCGGTGAGTGAAGTTGGGTTTTCAGCTTTTAAACCAAGGTTTGAAGGTTTTGGGAGCTTAGTTTAAGTCTAGACAACTTTGCTAAGCTCAAGAGTAAGTGAATGGATTTTCGCTCTTGAATTGTGTTGTGATTTGGCTTTTAAGCAATTGTGGTTGATGATTGAAATGCATGTGTTTTGCATGGTTTAAATCTGTTTTGAAAGCATATTTTAGCATGGTTTAATGCTAGTTTTGAAAGCCATTTGAGAAGGATGCTCAAGGTAAGAGATCCTTGGTTTTGTACATGAAAATTGTGGTTTTGATGCATGGTGTTGCATGTTGTTCAATGGCTTTATCTAATGCTTTAAAACAGTGGTTTATAGTTGTTAATGATGTACTTTGGTAAGTGATGCTAAAGGTTACAAAGGTGGTTGAAAGTCCTTGTGTAAGCCTTGTTTATTTAAGAACAACATGGTGTTGGTAAGTCCATGGTTGGTTCTTGGTTAAGGTAAATGATGGTTTTGCATCATGATTATGCATGTGAATCAGTGGATTAACATGGTAAGATGGTTATATTGGCAAGTGATGAAAGTGGTTCTTGGTTCGTTGATCGGATATAGTTAGCCGGCTATAGGATTGGGTGCACCGTGAATTAAGTCGCCTTGGAGGTGGAGTGGTCAAGAGTGGACCGGTAAACTCCCCTCAAGTATCCTAACGAGATGGTTAAGGTCATAAGGGAGGTTGATGCCCATTCGAGGACCTTGGTTGAGCAAAGGTTATATGGTGTTTAAAAGTCCATATATGGGAACCTTGTGCTTGTTAAGATCACAATGGCGGTGTAAGTCCATGTGTGGATCTTGTGTGGGGTGTCCCGGATCTCGTTAGTGATGTTATACAACTACCAATCGGTGATGCAAAGGTTGTATGGTGTTTAAAAGTCCATACATGGGAACCTTGTGCATGTTGAAGTTGTATGGTGTTTAAAAGTCCATGCATGGGAACCTCGGGAAAAGCTAAGGTTGTATGGTGTTTAAAAGTCCATGCATGGGAACCTTAGGCTTGTAAGGTCAAATGGTGTTTAAAAGTCCATTTGGGAGACCTTGGATTGGTAGGGTGTATGGAGCGTAGGGACAACGCTCGGGATCCGCGTATCCGATCGGGTGTTGAGTTGAAAAGTGGATGTGGTTGATCACTTGGAAGCCAATGTAATGTTCTTGATTATTAAAGAAGCATGAGATGCTTGAAATGATGCATAATTGCATGTGAATCATGAGATGCTTGAAAAGATGCATGGTTGCATGAAAAGTGTATAATGCTTGTGAATGCATGTTTACTTGTTAGGTTGAACAAGTATTGATTATCATTTGGTAAATGATGCATGTGAGCATGAAATCTCTTTAATGCATTGGAGTCTTGTTAAGACTTGTTTTTAAAGGCATGTGATGATGATGTTGTGGTTCATATAAGTTGCCTTTGTTTTAATGCATGTGTTGGTTTGTTTGAGTAATGGTTTTAAAAGGTTTCTTGCTAGAAATGGCTTTCAAGTTTAAGGAAGGTATGTTGTGAAATGGGAATGTTTTCCAAGGTTTTGAATTTAGCTTTGCATATGGTGTTTATGCATGGAATGGTTAAATGGATGATTTTGCAAGTTGTACATTGAAATGGTTTTCTTAGCTTGCTAAGCTAAGGGTTGGTTTTCATGTATGAGCAATGCATAGTTTTAACCATGTTGATGAAAAGGAGTTTTCAAACTTTGCTTGGTAACAAATCGGGTTTGTTTTAAAAGTGACTTAATGACCCGCTGCATTGATGGTGTTTTGGTTTTGAGCATTCATCACTAAGCATTATGTGCTTACGCTCCTTTTTGTCCATCAATGCAGATTCTTGAAGTTGGGACAGCAAGGAGCAAGGGATTCAAGGTGGACTCCAATTGAGATGTATGTCTCGATGAATAGCTATAGTTAATAAAGGCAATGGGGGTAGAATCTCTCGGGTTAATGTGTATGTGTTCGTTTATGTTTGGACAAGGATTTTTTTATATTGATGATGTTGTTGGAACATGTAATTGGCTTTAATGAGATTGATTTGGGAAGTTTGTGCTTAAATGGTTGCTTGTGTAGGAAGTATGCCTTTAGATTTGGGGCTTTTCATATATGATGTTATTTTGATGAATTGTTGATGCAAGTATGTCTCATATATGTTGAATTGCATGTTGGTAAAGTTTGGTGGCTTTTGGAGCATGTTTGAATGATCAATTGTGTGTTTGAGTGAGCAAAATGCTGCAATCTGTGCAGGGTGTTTCGGAACAGTTGACACCGTTTCGGAACGGGTGCCCTGCATAAACCCAAGCGTCCGAAACGGGTGCCACCGTTCCGGAACGGTTTGGCTACTGCCAGTCCCCCGTTGCGGTACGCGTTGCGGAACGGCCCCGTGTTTCGAAACGGGCTTTGCCTGTTTCGGAACGGGTGGCCGTTGGGGGCTGACATGGGCGGTTAAATGTTTCAGAATGTTTGCATTTTGGCCCTGAAACTTGTTTGTGCAATTGTATGAGTTTGGGATGTCCGTTTGAGCTGAAATTTAGCAGACAAGCATGAAACCTGATTAATTTTAAGTTGGTAACTTAAAATCTGGTTAAGTCATTAAAGTTTTCAGAATTTACAATTTGGTCCCTAAAGTTGTAAATTGTTCAATTGGGTCCCTGTTTGATCTCTGATGTTTGTGATCTTTGAGTATGTTGTTTGCATGATCACATCTAAGGTTATTGTGCATATAGACAAGATTAAAAAGAAAAAAAAGGGTCGTTAATCAAGGTTGACTTTCGGGTTGACTTTGGTTTTCCCCGTGTGACTTTCTTAATTCGGGCCAACCGTCCGGGCCGGGTTAAGGGGGTTACAAGAAGACTTTACACACTAACAAAACAAACAAAATAAATTGCTCAGGCGAGCTCTAAGCAAGGATCCAAGACTTTGATTAAATCTTAAAACATTTCGCCATAGTAATAAGGCAATGGGCATTTGAATTCTCCCCCACACATAGCATGAAACATACAACACGCATTTCACAACCCTCATGCATCACAAGCATCAAAATTCATCCCAATTTATCATCACATATAACAACTCTCATTCAAATCACAATCACAATTTATAGCCTCAACATACTCAATGTTGACATGCTCAAGACATTCAATGAACTAAGCAAACATCACCAAAAACACACATTCACATCAAAATCATTTACCATCAACTTACCATCATCCCAACCTTTCATGACCTAGTTCTGATACCACCAAATGTAACCCCCTCAACCTGGCCTGGCTGATAGACCCAACCGAACGGATCACACATGGAATATTGAAGTAAACTAGGAAGGTTTAAACCTCAATAAGACCCTATTTTTTTTTCTTTTTTCATCTTGTCTAGATGCAAGTTAAATTCCTAAGTGACCAACAAGCAGCGGATTGAAAGACATCATGAGCATTCATCGAATAATATCAATTTTGGGTTTAGGGACTATTTTTTAAATTTGACAACTTGGGAGGGTTTTTACCAAATTCGAATTACCATCCTTTAATTAAGTTCATTACATGCTTCTCTCTGAAAAATCAACTCAAGCTGACCATTAGAACTCGTTTAATTTCATACATGACTAAGAGGGACCAAAACATATTGAAACATAAACTCATAATATTCTAAAAACTAAAATAACATCCACTCATTTCGAAACATCAAGACCCATATCAGAACGGGCGTATCAAAATAGTAATACTCGTTTCGAAATGCATGATCGTTTCGAAATCATCTTGAACCCGTTTCGGAATAGGGTTTCACAAATAAAAAGCATATCGAAATAGGCCTCACCGTTTCAAAACCCCCAAGGTATTTTCAAGCGCTCGTTTCGAAACAGGAAAGGATGTTTCGAAACACATGGGCCTGTAATGTTTAAATTTGTTGATTTAACTCGATTTCAATCATCCGAAACTACTAAGACATATACCCAAACTTGCTTGCAACTCAAATACACATCAACAATCAAGAGTACATGGCAAAGACATCATCGAAGCACCATTATCAATATCAAAGAGATCTAAAGCCATGCTTCCTAAGAGAAAACAAGCACCAAATGACCAATTTTCAAATCCAAGCAATTACTAACCCTTAAACGCCATTTACATACTGGAATATACATACCAAACTTGTACCAAACCAGAAAATATCAAGCAACCAACATTCATAGCATTGAACATCCCATTACCTTTATTACTCTGGTCCATAACCAAACATACCTTCAATCAAAGTCTTTCACCGATCCCTTGCAAGTGCTGCCTCCAAAGCTTAAATTGACTGTGTTGATGTACAAAGATAGCGTAAGCACTACATGCTTAGTGAGGAATGCTCAAAACCAAAAACACCATCAATGCACAAAACAATTTTTCACTCTTTTCAAAACCATCATGCCTTCTTTGATAAACCATGCACTTTAACATTAAAGCCAGCATTCTAAACTCCATGCAGTATGAATCACATATTTTCCAGCAATTAAACCATTGCTACACAATCATCAAGCCTTCCAAGCATAAACACATTATGCTAAGCTTAAGGTAAAACAAGCGCTATTCGTAATATGCATTAACAACATTTCCATAACGTCTCATTCGACTATATTGGCTTACAAGTGATTAACAACATTTCTATTTCTCAAAAACGTATCGATACACAGATTACCAAGGGTAGTCCCAAACCCTTCATACACTCTATCGACATCTCAAGGCTCACACACTGGAGAAAGCCTCCACTGTTGTGACACGCGTGGTGGAGTATTCGATACAATCACAACCCCTCAACACCACTCATCGGTACATGTATAGCCCACTAACGAGAGACGGGACAACACAAGGTTCGCACCCGGAAGCTACCCTCAACCGCTACAACCTTAAACAATCCTCAATCATTGGGGTACTTGGATGGAGTTTTTAGTACAATCACAACCCCTCAACATTCAAGGCGACTTTTTTATAGTGCACTCAATCCTATAGCCGGCTAACTATATCCGATTTCATTTGTAAAACACTTTTTACAACATCAATTTCCAATATAATCCATATTTCACACATACCTCACCGTTTTTCCAAAGAATTCATGATAAGCCATAACTCAAGCATTAAACCATGCTTCAAACCTCATATATCAACACATGCATACAAGGATCCCTTACCTAGTGCATCCTTAAACCACATGGCATCATCAAACACATTTTATAAACTCAAAACATGCTTTAAAACAGTAGGTTAACACAATTAAAACAAGTGCATTCAAAATCTCACAATAGCGCAATCTGAGAGTGAAATTCACTTTACTTACTTCCAAAATTAGTAAAGCATTTCAAGCTCTTACTAAGTTCCCAAAACATTTTCTAAAACGTTTCCAAGCTGGAAAACCAAGTTCCACTCACCGACATGCGAAACCACACTTGTCGACGCACAAATCAATCGTCTAAAGACTGCAAAACCACTTTGTTCGATTCCGAAAAACTATCCCCTATTTTCAACACATTAAAAATAGATATTCAATGCATCATAATGCATTCAAACACTAGCACTCAAAAGAAAATCCGCAGCCCTGCTCTAAAGCACCAATTTACCAAATCGAAACAACCAAAAACCCATTCGATTGATCTCTAAACTCAGCCCAGCCATCAACCAACTCATCCAACACATTTTATCCATCAATCAACATCCAAAAACAACCTCAAACCATCCTTATACATTAAGCAACTCGAATTCCACATTACACCCTAAAACCTAACCAAAACACTTTAAAAACCAGCGATCTCAAAGTTTCGGGATTAATATGATTTATGCTATATTTCAACATCATAAACCTTTCAAAACTGAATTAGAAACTATCTCAAACCAATAAAATCAACAAAACTCCGAAAATCACATTAAATTCACTTTTCTACCAAGATTTCATCCTTTTATCAAATCCATAACAAGTCCTCAATCAAAAACATGAATAAAGAGTCAAATAACTTTGGAATTTCATTAAAGAACCTTGATTAGAGGGTTAGCATGAAATTTACCTCCGATCCTTGCTTCTCTTCTAACTTGGCAAGTTTAGCTTTCAAGAATCTTGAAGAATTTTGAGAATAATCACAAAGATGAATGTAAGGCGTGTAGGTGTTCCCTTTTTGGGAGAGCGCAAGTGCACACTCTTGCCAAGTTATAGTACTAAAGATGTCGAATCTCACGAGGAATGGACAGCTTGTCTCATTTTGTAGTCCCTGCACAAGGTAAAAAAAGGAACAAGTGAATTGTTTGTTAAGATAGAAAGTAAATGAAAACACAAGTAATAGAAGAGGTGAATCCGGTTGATAGAGCAGGTATGGTTATGCTGCCACTTAGTGTGAAACTCTGTTGTATAGGTTGAATTATTTTGTGCTGCCACAATATGCTGCCTCAGAGGGTATGGCGGGCGGCAGGTGCAGTTCTTTGTGCTTGGGCTGCTGTAGCAAGCTCCGCAGGGTATGGTGGCATGGTAGGCACATCGCCAGGAAATTTCTATAGAAAATAAGCCACAAGGGCTTCTTGTCACTCCCCCACATAGTTCATGAAGGCCAATTGTTGTTTCTCGATGCGCTTTGTGTTGTCTAGAAGGGTGTGCAGCAGTGGGATGACTTCTTTGTCTAGGGCAGCGTTAGTACTGCCAGGGGCGGCTGGGGTTTCAGGCTATGCAGCTGAAGGCTATCTGGGCGTTGCTGGTTCTTTCTCCGCATCCTGCATCATCTGAATGTGGACCTTTTTAGTCCAACCCTCTTT
Source organism: Hibiscus tridactylites (assembly GCA_958450335.1). Classification (NCBI taxonomy): domain Eukaryota; kingdom Viridiplantae; phylum Streptophyta; class Magnoliopsida; order Malvales; family Malvaceae; genus Hibiscus; species Hibiscus tridactylites. The sequence goes on from OY288269.1 coordinate 33,132,029, forward strand.
AGCAGTTGTTAGCTCATCTATGGGTTCTGCGGGGACACTGAAGTTGGTGCAGAGACCTGTGATGAGCGACAGGAAGTACAGCCTGCCTTTCTTTTTTTAAGCAGTTTTGGATTTTTGTGCAGATAATTTCCCCTACGTTTATCGGCCGATTCATCAGTATAATGTGAATTAAGGCGAGGGGAAGCCGATCAGCGGTTGAGTTGTGGGATGTGGGCACCATACGCTTTTTTACAAAGGTGTTCTATAGTGTGTCCTCTGGCAGTAGGTGGCGGCACGGAACAGATCCCACATGTTTTCCTCCCAGCCATGGTGTGTTGGGCTTGCAGAGTTTGGCCTTGATTTCCTCATAGTAGGCAGCCGTCAGTGACTGCCTCCACTCCTTGTGAGGGTTGTTGTCCATATCAAGGTCGTAGTACCTATTGATGATAGCATCATTTAGTTTGACCGGCTCCTCGCGGACATAAACAAATGGCTTCTCCGGGCAGGGCTGATGGGAGTAGAATTCCTTGACTATAGTGATGTTCGCTATCTCTGGCTGCTGAGCAAACATTTCCCATCCCTTGTAGTGGATGGTTCGGAACTAGGTTGGCTTTAGACTAAAGTCTCTCGTCTGCCGTGTGTAATAGAAACCTTGCTCCTCCCATATTGCCTGCTTAGAGAACATATTTTTGTATCTCTATTCATCCTCCTTATAGCAAAATCTGTTGTAGATGGGTATTTTGGTTAATGTTGATGCCATGTGAACGGTTGTGCTTGATTGAAACTAGAAAGAAAAGTTATGAGAGAGCAATGGAATCAAAATGAATATAGGAAAAAGATGAAAGTAAAGTAAAATGAAGTGAGTGAGTGGGGTATATATAGGAGCCGCTGAGAGATGTCGTGGCGGCATTAAATACCCAACGGTCCGATTTCCTTGCGCAAGTTACAGATTTTTCTGCCCGTTAATTTCAGAGTCGTTGGTAGCTAGACGTTGAAGGCCAACTAGCCGTTACGCTTTACTACGATGGCGGTTGTCTCGACAAGATGGTGGGCGGGCTTCTTGCTGGGCCTCTTTCCTAATCTTGCTCTTTTATTCTTAAACCTAAAATAAGATTAAAATAGTAAAGATAATTAAATAATTTCTAAAAAATGAAATTCTGAAAATTAATCTATTCCTAAAATAAAATAAATTATATGCTTAATGCATAAAAATAAATTAATAAAATAAAAATTAAGTTATGTTGGGAGTGCATTTGGGTGCATCTCCCAGACATAACCACTTCCTGAGGTGGTTTGACTTTTTCTTCCCTCCTGCGATCCTCCTGGTCTTTAAGATGTTGTGTTAGGGGGTCCTTAAGGCTGCCTCTAGAAATGTCGCAGCAACAACTGCCCTGGCCTGTTTCCATGGTGTTTTTGGAAGCTCTTGCATATGAGCTTCCTTTTCCTTCCCCCGAGGGTTGCAGCATGTTCATCTTTATACTCTGGTCCTCTACCCTCATTGTCAGCTCCCCGAGTTCCACATTTATAAGCGTTCTACTCGTTGCCAAGAAAGGTCGCCCAAGGATGATAAGGGCTTTTTCGTCAGCCTCACAATCTAAGATGAGGAAGTCGGCGGGGAGAATTAGGTTGCCCACCTTTACCAAGATGTCATTGATCTTTCCCTCCGGTTGTACAAATGAGTGGTCACCGAGTTTAAGGATGACAAAGGTGGGTTTGGTAGGCCCAGTACCTAGTGTATCGAAGTCACACAGGGCTCTGGTCTTATGTTTGTTGCCTAGCCTGCATGGGATAATGAAGCTGCTCGGATCTGTTTGCTTTGGCGATAACTTATTATGCAGCATAGCCATTCACTCTTCAGTGACAACCACTGTCTCGAACTCCCCAATCCTCTTCTTCTTAGAAACCATGTCCTTGAGATGTTTGGAATATTTTGGCATGCTTTGAATGGCTTCTATAAGAGGTATATTGATATGCACTTGTTCTAGAATATCCAAGAATTTTCTAAACTGGTGCTATTGCTGTTGTTGCTTGAGCATTTGGAGAAATGGTGTTGGTAGATGGATGTCCTTTATGTGCTCCTTTCTTGGGGGCTTAGTCTGGGGAGGATTATCCTCTTCAGGGCCGCCTTCATGTTCTGCTGCTGAGGCAGGCTTGCTTTTCTGGTCCGATTGTACTGTTGGTTGTGCCACCATCTTGGGTTCATCAAACAGCTTCCCACTCTTTGTAGATATAGCCTTGCAATGTTCATAAGTGTGTTTGGCTGCTATTTACGAGCTGCTAGATGATGAACCTATAGTCCGACTGTTGTAGATTTAGTGAAATGCCCAAATTGGGTCTCCAGGTTCTTAATGGCAGCCTCCTAGTTGTTCATCTTCATCTCCGTCATGTCCATAAAAAGACTTGGTTTTTTCAATAAGTTTATTTCTATGAACAATAAATTCACCAGTTTGCAGAGTTGCTTCTAGTGAATTATTATGTTGTGGCTGCTGAGTCTGCTGCCAGGACTGGTTCTGCTGGTAGCCTCCATGTAGTTGTTTTGGGTTTGCAGTTGTCTTTGGGTTGCTCCAGGGGAAGTTGGGATGGTTGTAGAACTAGTGTTTTGATATAATAATTGAAAAATGTTTTGGACTAATTTGAATAGAATTTAAAACTTAGTTTTAAGTCCAAACGACTTGAATTTATGTTTGAGGTATTTAAAAAGGTTTTTGGCTAGATTTTTCATGCTTTTAAACAGCCAAACCTGTGTTTTCAAAGTATTCGTACCGATACGGTCAAACCCGTATCGATACCATTTTTGCCCAATTTGGTCACTGCCAAAACCCGTATCGAAACAGGCTTGGCCGTTGCGATATGTTGAGGGATCATATCGATATGCCTAGTCATCGTACTGATCCCATTTTAACAACCCCAACGGTTATATTTCCCAACAGTCTTTTAAACGTCATACCGTACCGATACGCCCTCAAGCGTATCGATACGCCTAGGCTGACAAGAGCTAACAACTACTTTCTGATGAAGGCCGTATCGATACGGGTCCAAGCGTATCGATACGGAAGACCGCAGAACAACATTAATAAAGGGAAATAAAGTCCTCAATGGCTCCAATTCATCCCAAATGGGTAGTAACGGCTACAAACTCGTTAAGGAGTATAAAAGGGACCTCCAAGCATGAAGTAATGGTTAGTGCTTCAATTGTCAATCAACAAATGATCAAGAATTGTCTTTGTACTTAAATTGTCATTTCTTTACATAGACAAACACTAGTGAGCCAAAATTGTCAAATTTGCTCAAGTGTTTTAGGTTTTGGGTGAGAGCAAAATTGTGCAAACAAAATTGATCAAGGCTTTGGGTAGAAAGCTTGATCGGTGTATAAGGATTTCCTCCTAAGCCTAGAAAAGGGGACAAATCAATAGTGGATTGATTGGAAATCCTTAGTGGGAAGCTAAGGTAGTGAATGTAGACCTTGGATAGAAGGTTGAACCACTCTAAAATCATTGTGTCATTTATCTTTTAGCTTCCATACCACATCCACCCGAATTTCCACCTCTCCACCACTTGGTGAGCAAGATCGGTTGAAGGAATTGAGCACCTTAAAACTCAACAATGGTTTTTTTCCATCCAGGATTATAGGTGTTCTGGGCAGGCCTACTATTCCTCTCGTATCCTCCCACACAATTTGCAGATGCAGTGCAGGCAGAGGAATTGTGGTTGCCCCCACATTCGCCACAAAAAGGCTCCACGATTTTTACTTCGTAGGCCTTTCCAAGGGATTGTACAATCTTCATAACCAGCTCCGTAAGGTTATCGAGGCGGGTGTTTATAGATTCTGAGGCTTGTATCTCATTTGCAGTGGTTGGCCGCCTCGGCGGGTGGTCGAGTACTTGTAGTCATTTTTAGCGGCTATGTTCAACAGTCGTAGTGCTTCCTCTGGAAGTCTATCTAGGATGACCTCGTTGACCGAGGCATCTATCATTATCTGAGTTGGGTAGTTAACCCCGTTATAGAATATAAAAACCTGGGTCAAAGCTGGTAGACCATGTAGCGAATAATTATTCACCATCTGTTGGTACCGCTCCCATGTCTCGTACATCAGCTTGTCATCCCCTTTTCTAAAGGTTGTGATCTCATTCCACGGCCTATCAGTGACATTGGACAGGCTGAAACGGTCTAGAAAGTCTTTGCAGAGCTTCGTCTATGTATTAAAAGATCCTGCTGGCTGGTTATTCAACCACTGATTCGCCATATCCCTCAGTGAATAGGGAAATAGCCTCATCCGTAGTAAATCTTGGTGAACCTCGTGTATCTTAAATGCTCGACAAATGTCCAGAAATCCTCGTAACTGCTGTGGAGCATCTTCTGTGGCAATCCCTCCAAAGTGCCCTAGTGTGTTTATCATGTTGAACACGACGAGCTTTAACTCAAAGGTTGAGTTATTTTGTGCTGCCACGATATGCTACCTCGACGGGTATGGCGGGCGGCAGGCTACGACCCAGTCACGCGGCTGCAGCGGGTCATTACCACTACAACTTTCGCTGTCTCGGTAGGTGGAACGAAAATAAGTCTTGGCGGCAAGTCTGGCAGATACTCCATGTTTAGCGGGATAGTCGATAGTGATCCCTCCTATTTCTAGGTAAGGATGCTCGAGAGCTAACGTGACGTAGGCCATACCTAGCAATCTCAGCGTCAACCTAACACATGCTAGTCAACTCAGTTTGTAATCCCTCTTAGCCGCTGAAACTTGTGGACTGGTGTAGAACCAATTTAGTAACTCCTCAGCATGTTGTGACCATACTTAACCCTTTCGTGAGCCTTGCACTTTCGTGCCCGACAAATGGATTCTCTGAACTGACTGGTGTAGAATAATTGAAAGAATGAAGTGCACAAATTAAGAAAACTTGGAATATTTTATTGAAAAATAACTCAAAATCTAAAACAGTTGTTTCACAACTAGTTTACAACATAACCCTAACCCAAGTGGAGTTTATAACATGGCGGCGGCAGAGAATACAAGAGAAGTCTATATAAAACCTAAGATGATTTGAACTAGGAATACAATGGGTATTTATAAACTCAAGACTAATTTAAGTCCTCCTTAAAGTAGAAGTCTACGAAAGTAGCTTTCCATCTTGAATATGACTTTAAACTCTAACTTCTTTGCGTGGAATATGGACTTTATCTGGTTTGCCTTAGCCCGCAAGTATTCTTTAGATTTTTGCTTTGGCAGCCCTGACCGCTGCTACAATCTTCGGAAAATTATGTTGATGCTGACGATAGATTCGAGATTTTTAGGTCTTCAGATCGCACTCCGGTTCTCCAGCTTCCATAGTCAGCTGTCGTGGGCAGCAAGGTCGGTGGCAACTCTACTCGGCAGCAAGGTCGGCAGCAACTGTCTTATACTAGAACAGCATCAGTACAACTTGTAACGCCCCGGTTTTGGGCTTAGGAGTTTTGGGCGTTGACCGGTTTGGTCCAAGTGCTGTTCGAATCTAAAAGGGTGAAATTAGGAAAGCCTAGTTCGGGTTGCATTAAAAATATGGACAAATGTTCTAAAATCATCTTTTAATATAATTAAGTGAACTGTGAAATCAATTTTGGAAAAAGAGTTTTGGAAGTGTGACATTTTGGCTAGTGACCAAAATGTAATTTTCGAAAGTTTGTTGACTGTTTTATGAAGGGTTGGAACTTTTAATCTTTAAGGAGCTATTATTCCAAAAGTAGTTTCTCCAGATTTTTCTAAGATATTTTAAGCTATATTCTGATTTTTAAACATATTAAAAGTGGAGGGAAAGCCATTTTGGCTATTTTTGGATAACTAACTTTCCATTTTCTTTCTCTCATTTTCTCTCAACCCAAACACTTTCTTTCCAGAGAATTTGATCTGATTTTCTCACCTAAATTCCTCCTTTCCACTCTCTTTTGATTCCTAATCATAGTATCTACAAAACCTCTTCATTTCCTTCTTGATTCATCAAGGTTTTTGATTCCAAAAAGAGGAGAAACTCAAGTTTGGAGGTAAGAACGTCCTTCTCCTCTAAACTATCAGTTCTTTACTGAAATTCCTAAGTTTTCAATCCTTAATTGATGTTTTATTAAAGGTTTTTGAGTTGTGAAATGGATCTTGGCTTATAATGCAAGATTTGGTGATTTTTGATAATTTTCGTTAGATCTGATTAATCTGTGATTTGAGATGTGTTTTTGATGTTAAATGAACTCTAAATTGATAAGGAATTGAGTTTTGATTAATGCAATCCCGGATAGGTTGAGTTTCCTAAGTTTAGCTTGTGATTCTTGTTTGTTTTTGAGGTGATCTTGTGGATCTGATGTTGCTGGAGGTATAAGGTTGTTAATAGGTTGTTTTTAGATGTTAAATGATGTTAAAGGATGTGTGGTTTTGCTGGTTTATGGCTGGGCTTGGTTTAGAAGTGGTTTGGATGCATTTTCGGTTGTGTTTGGTGGCCGAAAATGGAGGTTAGATGAGAGCAGCGAGTTTAGGTGCTTTCATTGAAGCAATTAATGCATGATGATGCATTAATCCTCTGCTTTGATGTGTTAAAACAGGGGAGGCATCTTTGGATCCAAGAGTTGTTGATCCGGAAGCTTGATTTGGTGCTTCGGCAAGAGGCGAAGTGGAATCGGTGAGTGAAATTGGGTTTTCGGCTTTGAAACCAATGTCTTGAGAGCTTAGTTTAAGTCTAAACAACTTTGCTAAGCTCAAGTGAAAGTTTTCGGAAATACTCTCTAGTGGTGGCCATGATTTTGTTGTGATGCAATGTGGTTTATTGCATGATTTAAATACTGTTTTGAAAGCATGATTTAGCATGGTATTTCCTGTTTTTGTAAGCCATATGTTGAAGGAAGCTCAAGGTAAGAGTTCCTTGTTTTTGTACATTGATAAAATGTGGTTTGATGCTTTAAAATGCATGATGAATATGGCTTGGTTTAATGCTTTAAAATAGTGGATTAAATGATGATAATGATGTATATTGGCAAGTGATGTTTTGAAAAGGTTAAGGTCACTAAGGTGGTTAAAAGTCCTTGAGTGAGCCTTGTTTGCTTAAGAACATCAAGGTGGTTAAAAGTCCTTGGATGATTCTTGCTACGGACACAAAGGTGGTTAAAAGTCCTTGTGTGATCCTTTCCATGGTGTTTAAAAGTCCATGGGGCCATGGTGTTTAAAAGTCCATGGGGCCAAGGTGTTTAAAAGTCCTTGGGGCCAAGGTGTTTAAAAGTCCTTGGGGTGAAACTTGCTACGGACACAAAGGTGGTTAAAAGTCCTTGTGTGGTCCTCATTCATGGTGTTTAAAAGTCCATGGCCAAGGTGTTTAAAAGTCCTTGGGGTGAAAGTTGATGAACTTGTTTTTAAAGAAATGGAACTTATCACTTGTGGCCAATATGACATATATGATATGAAGCATGAGATGTTTGTTTTAAGTATGCTTTTGAGCATGTGCAAATGTTGTTTTGAAGCATGATTTATAAATGTTTTATAAATGCATTATTAAATGGTTTTATTGAGCATTCCTCACTAAGCTTTGGCTTACGCTCTCTTTCGTTTTCTTAAATCAATAATGCAGAACACTAGAGTGCTTTGAGGGCAGCAAGGAGGGCAAGTATTCAAGTGAAAGAAAAGCTCAAAGTATGGTGGTTTTATTAAGCACATTTTAGCTTTTGGTAATTTGGCAATGGGGGACCTATGTGTATGTTTTGGGAGAGGTTTTGAACTCCCTAAGTATGTTGAAGGTTGTTGAGAATGCTGGATTTTGTGTTTGGCCTTTACATGCTTGAATTGGAAGTTTATGCTTTAATGGTTTGCTTGTGTAGGAAGCATGCCTTTAGATATGGGGCTTTTTGCATATGATGTTATTTTGTTGATTTGTTGATGCATGTAATTCTCTTATATGTTGAATTGCATGCTGGTAAAGTTTGGTAACATTTGGAGCATGTTTGAATGATCGATTGCATGTTTGAGTGAGCTTTATGTTGCAATCTGTGCAGGGTGTTTTGGAACAGTGCACACCGTTCCGGAACGGGTGCCTTGAATGAACCCAGGCGTCCGAAACGGTAGGCACCGTTTCGAAACGGTTTGGCTACTGCCAGCCAGTGTTCCGGTACGCGTTGTGGAACGGCCCGTGTTTCGAAACGGGTTCTGCCTGTTTCGGAACGGGTGACCGTTGGGGGCTGACATTGCCAGTTATATGTTTTGAATTGTTTGTGTTTTAGTCCTGAATCTTGTTTGAGCAACTGTATGAGTTCGGGAAGTCCTTTTGAGCTGAAATTTCATAGAGAAGCATGAAATCTGACTAATTTCAAGTTGGTAACTTTAATTTGGGTTAAGTCCTCATATTTATCAGAAATTACAATTTGGTCCCTAAAGTTGTAATTTGTTCAATTGGGTCCCTGTTTGATCTCTGATGTATGTGATCTTTGAATATGTTGTTGAGTGATCACAATTAGGGTTAATGTGCATCTAGACGAGATTAAAAAGAAAAAAAAGGGTCGTTAATCAAGGTTGACTTTCGGGTTGACTTTAGTTTTCCCCGTGTGACTTTCTTAATTCGGGTCAACCGTCTAGGCCGGGTTAAGGGGGTTACATTTGGTGGTATCAGAGCTGAGTTCTCGAGTATTTGGGAATGAATGTATGCATGATTGAAGTATGTTTGCCTTGTATGCTTGTTGATCGAAAGCATGTTTAGTGGCTTGTGATTTGGATGCAATTGAGTTGTATGCTGTGATGTAGCATGATGTGGGTACCCATTGCCAAATCGAAGCTAATGAAATGTTGTGGATTTTGAATGAAATTGAGCTTGAATACTTGGATTGCTTACCTTGCTGGGCCTGACTTTGTTTTTATTTCCATTGTGATTGCATGGTAATAGTATGGCACCACGTAGAGAGTTACGAGGTAGTGTGCGAGCTACGACTCCTAATGAGAATGAGAACGAGGAAAACACGGGTAGTGCGGTGTTACCCCCTCCTCCACCTGGTGGTGGTGCTGGAGGTGAAAGAGCTGAAGCTGCAGCTGGTGCTGGAGCTGCTGGACCAGAGGTTGGTCAGGGGCAAGCTATGCCTGATATGTCTATGTTGGTACAAGCTATTGCGGGTGCTTTTCGATCAGCAGTAGCTGGAGCTCAAGGAGCTGGGCATCAGGGAGATGCTGGAGTTAGACTACCTTTGGAGCGTCTGCGCAGTCTTATTGGGACTGAGTTCAGGGGTATGTCAGCTGAGAGTTCTGAAGCTTGGCTAGAGAGTACCAAGCGTATCTTGGGTCAGATGAGCTGCACGGATGTGCAAAAGCTGGGTTGTGTTGTGTCCTTGCTGCAGGACGATGCGTATATGTGGTGGACGACCACTATAGCTGGAATGGTTGAAGCTGATGTTACTTGGACATTCTTTCAGAATGTGTTCAAGAGGAGATATCTTGAGTGAGATATCTTGATGAGAAGAAGCACGAATTCATGTCTCTTACCCAAGGGAGCATGAGTGTGGCTGAGTATGAGGTGCAGTTTGTGCGACTCAGTCAGTATGCACCGGAGCTGATACCTAATGAGCGAGCAAGGTGCAAGAGGTTCCGTTATGGTCTTGTGACGGATGTGAAAATGTATGTGCTGGCCACTGAATACGATGATTTTGATGTGTTGGTGGGTCGAGCCAAGGACATTGAGATGAACTTGGGTTTATCTGCGAAAGGTGCTGGAGCAAGTTCTGGCAAGAGAGCTGCTGAGTTTAGTTCCGGAGGTGGACGGAACAAGAGGGGACGTGATCAGAAGTATCAGTCCTCAGCCAAGAGAGGTGGCGGTGCACCTGTTAGAGGAGGCAATGCTAGAGCTGATCAGAGTGCTTGCTGGATCTGTGGTTCACGTGGTCACATGAAGCGTGACTGTCCTCGTGCTGTGAGGGAGGTGCAAGCTCCTGTTGTGGCGGCTGGTAATGGATGCTGGAATTGTGGATCCGCAGACCACTTGAGGCGAGATTGTCTTAGGTTGGCTGGTGATCAGGTGCGTGCTCCTGTTGTTGCTGCACCACAGAGAGGTCGTGGGCGCGGCCGTGGTAATTTCCAGAGGCGAGAGGAAGGTGGTCGTGGAGTAGCCCATGTTGTGGCTATTCAGCCTGAAGGTGGAGGCCAAGCTAGGGTGTATGCTCAGCGTGAGGGAAGGAATGATGCGGATGTGATTGCAGGTACCTTTACTTTGCAATCCTTTTCATTGCTTTCTTTGATTGATTCTGGATCTACGCATTCATACATTTTGCGTGAGCATGCTGAATTGCTTGGTTTGCCTGTTGAGTCTTTGGATGTTGGTGTTCGTGTCACTAGTTCTTTTGGTGAAACTGTTGTGACTCGAAAGCTTTATAGAAGGTGTCCCTTGGTTGTTCAAGAACATGTTTTTCATGTTGATCTTATGGAGTTGCCCTTCTATGGTTTTGATGTGATCCTTGGTATGGATTGGCTTGCTGAGCATCGTGCTGTGGTAGATTGTGAAAATAAGCGAGTTTCGCTTAAGCTTGCGGATGATTATGAAGTTGTTGTGGTTGGTGAGAATGTGAAGTTTCTTGCCAATGTGGTGTCTACCTTGGAGGCGAGTAGGATGCTGAGGCAGGGTTGCGAAGCTTATCTAGCTTTTGTGATGAATCCTAGCTCCAAGGAGTTGAGGGTGCAAGATATCAGGGTTGTGAAGGAGTTTCCTGGTGTTTTTCCTGAGGAGTTGCCTGGTTTACCTCCTAATCGCGAGGTGGAGTTTGGAATTGAGCTGTATGAGAATACAACTCCTGTGTCCATTACTCCCTATAGAATGGCACCTAAGGAGTTGAAGGAGCTGAAGACGCAGTTGCAAGAGTTGCTTGATCGTGGTTTCATCCGGCCGAGTGTGTCACCTTGGGGAGCACCGGTCTTGTTTGTGAAGAAGAAAGATGGCACTATGAGAATGTGCTTTGATTACCGTCAGCTGAAAAAGTTGACTATCAAGAATCAGTATCCTTTGCCGAGGATTGATGATCTCTTTGATCAATTTCGGGGAGCTGCAGTGTTCTCTAAGATTGACTTGAGGTCAGGGTATTATCAGTTGAAGGTGAAGGATGTGGATGTGCCTAAGACAGCTTTCAGGACAAGGTATGGGCATTATGAGTTCCTTGTAATGCCGTTTGGTTTGACAAATGCTCCTACTGCTTTCATGGACATGATGAACCGTGTGTTTCATGAATACCTGGACAAGTTCGTTGTGGTGTTCATTGATGATATCCTCGTGTACTCGCGTACTGAGGAGGAGCACGAATAGCATTTGAGGATTGTTTTGCAAGCCTTGTTGGAGAATCAGCTTTATGCTAAGCTGAGCAAGTGTGAGTTCTGGCTTAAGGAGGTGGTGTTTCTTGGGCATGTGGTCTCAGCTGAGGGGATTCGTGTTGATCATCAGAAGATTGAGGCGGTGATGAACCGGAAAGTTCCTAAGTCTGTTCATGAGGTTCGTAGTTTCCTTGGTTTGGCGGGATACTACCGAAGGTTTGTGGATGGTTTTTCCAAGATTGCTGCTCCTTTGACGAAGCTGTTGCAAAAGGATGTTAAGTATGAGTGGACGGAAGCGAGATAGCAGGCTTTTGAGAAGCTTAAGGCGGCTTTGACGCAAGCTCCTATCTTGGTTCAGCCTGAATCAGGGAAAGAGTTTGTGGTCTATAGTGATGCATCCTATGTTGGTTTGGGATGTGTGCTGATGCAAGAGGGTAAGGTTGTGGCTTATGCATCGCGGCAGTTGAAAGTGCATGAGCGCAACTATCCTACGCATGACATTGAGCTGGCTGCAGTGGTTTTTGCTCTGAAGATCTGGAGACATTATCTGTATGGTGAGAAGTGTACTATGTACACAGATCACAAGAGTTTGAGGTATCTGATGTCTCAGAAGGAGTTGAATCTTAGGCAGCGGCGTTGGTTGGAGTTGCTCAAGGATTATGATCTGACAATTGAGTATCATCCTGGAAAAGCTAATGTTGTTGCGGATGCCTTGAGTAGGAAGGTAGTTGTTGAGCTGAGGGCTATGTTTAATAGCTTGAGCATATCGCGAGATGGTGGTCTTGTTGCTGAGTTGCAAGTGAAACCATCTTTGGTTCAGTTGATCAAGGAAAAGCAGTTGCTGGATGATTCCTTGGTGTCTCATGTTCAGGATATCGCAGAGGGTAGACCTTCGGATTTCTGCTTTAATGATGATGGTGTGTTGTGTTTTGGGAGTCGGATAGTAGTGCCTGCAGATGCTGAGTTGAGGCGTGCTATTCTGACTGAAGGTCATAGTAGTCCTTTTGCTATGCACCCTGGTAGTACTAAGATGTATCGTGATCTTCGTGATGAGTACTATTGGGTGGGTTTGAAGAAGGATGTTGCAGAGTTTGTGAGCAAGTGTTTGGTGTGTCAGCGAGTTAAGGCTGAACATCAGGTTCCTTCTGGGTTGTTGCAACCGTTGAAAATCCCTGAATGGAAGTGGGAAAGGGTTACCATGGATTTTGTATCTGGTTTACCTTTGTCTCCTTCGAAGAAGAATTCTGTTTGGGTGATTGTGGATCGCCTGACGAAGTGTGCGCATTTCTTGCCTGTGCATACTACGTTTTCTTTGGATAAGCTGGCAGAGTTGTACATTGCTGAGATTGTGCGGCTGCATGGTGTGCCTAAGTCGATTGTGTCGGATAGGGATCCGAGGTTCACATCGCGTTTTTGGCAGTGTTCGCATCAAGCTCTGGGTACAAGGTTGCATTTCAGTACATCCTATCATCCTCGGTCGGATGGTCAGTCTGAGCGGGTTATCCAGATTTTGGAGGATATGTTGAGGTGCTGCGTGATTGAGTTCCAAGGTTCTTGGGAGAAGCATCTACCTTTGGTTGAGTTCGCTTATAACAATAGTTATCAGGCGAGTATACAGATGGCACCTTATGAGGCTTTGTACGGGAGGAAGTGTAGGACTCCTCTTTGTTGGGCTGAAACTGGTCAAAAGTTGGTTTCGATGCCGGCTTTGTTGAAAGGGACCACCGAGAAGGTGAAGCTCATTTGTGAGCGGTTGAAGGCTGCTTCTGATCGGCAAAAGTCTTACGCGGACTTGAAGCGTAAGGAGATAGAGTATGCGGTGGGTGACCGTGTGTTCTTGAAGGTTTCGCCTTGGAAGAAGGTGATGAGGTTTGGCCGGAAGGGTAAGCTGAGCCCTAGGTATATTGGACCATATGAGGTGGTTGAGCGTGTGGGTCCTGTTGCGTATCGGTTGAGGTAACCTCAAGAGTTGGAGAAGATTCACGATGTGTTCCATGTTTCTATGCTCCGGAAGTATAGATCTGATCCTTCGCATGTGATGCCTGTGGAGGAAGTGGTTTTGAATCCGGATTTGACCTATGATGAGGAACCGGTGAAGGTTCTGGATTCGGATAGCAAGGTTCTACGTGGCAAGACCATTGAGTTGGTGAAGGTGCTGTGGAAGCATCGAGGTGTTGAGGAAGCCACATGGGAGCAGAAGGAAGACATGTTGAAGCAATTTCCTTATCTCTTTCCTTCAGGTAAATTTCGAGGACGAAATTTCTTAAGGGGGGAGAGTTGTAACGCCCCGGTTTTGGGCTTAGGAGTTTTGGGCGTTGACCGGTTTGGTCCAAGTGCTGTTCGAATCTAAAAGGGTGAAATTAGGAAAGCCTAGTTCGGGTTGCATTAAAAATATGGAAAAATGTTCTAAAATCATCTTTTAATATAATTAAGTGAACTGTGAAATCAATTTTGGAAAAAGAGTTTTGGAAGTGTGACATTTTGGCTAGTGACCAAAATGTAATTTTCGAAAGTTTGGTGACTGTTTTATGAAGGGTTGGAACTTTGAATCTTTAAGGAGCTATTATTCCAAAAGTAGTTTCTCCAGATTTTTCTAAGATATTTTAAGCTATATTCTGATTTTTAAACATATTAAAAGTGGAGGGAAAGCCATTTTGGCTATTTTTGGATAACTAACTTTCCATTTTCTTTCTCTCATTTTCTCTCAACCCAAACACTTTCTTTCCAGAGAATTTGATCTGATTTTCTCACCTAAATTCCTCCTTTCAACTCTCTTTTGATTCCTAATCATAGTATCTACAAAACCTCTTCATTTGCTTCTTGATTCATCAAGGTTTTTGATTCCAAAAAGAGGAGAAACTCAAGTTTGGAGGTAAGAACGTCCTTCTCCTCTAAACTATCAGTTCTTTACTGAAATTCCTAAGTTTTCAATCCTTAATTGATGTTTTAATAAAGGTTTTTGAGTTGTGAAATGGATCTTGGCTTATAATGCAAGATTTGGTGATTTTTGATAATTTTCGTTAGATCTGATTAATCTGTGATTTGAGATGTGTTTTTAATGTTAAATGAACTCTAAATTGATAAGGAATTGAGTTTTGATTAATGCAATCCCGGATAGGTTGAGTTTCCTAAGTTTAGCTTGTGATTCTTGTTTGTTTTTGAGGTGATCTTGTGGATCTGATGTTGCTGGAGGTATAAGGTTGTTAATAGGTTGTTTTTAGATGTTAAATGATGTTAAAGGATGTGTGGTTTTGCTGGTTTATGGCTGGGCTTGGTTTAGAAGTGGTTTGGATGCATTTTCGGTTGTGTTTGGTGGCCGAAAATGGAGGTTAGATGAGAGCAGCGAGTTTAGGTGCTTTCATTGAAGCAATTAATGCATGATGATGCATTAATCCTCTGCTTTGATGTGTTAAAACAGGGGAGGCATCTTTGGATCCAAGAGTTGTTGATTCGGAAGCTTGATTTGGTGCTTCGGCAAGAGGCGAAGTGGAATCGGTGAGTGAAATTGGGTTTTCGGCTTTGAAACCAATGTCTTGGGAGCTTAGTTTAAGTCTAAACAACTTTGCTAAGCTCAAGTGTAAGTTTTCGGAAATACTCTCTAGTGGTGGCCATGATTTTGTTGTGATGCAATGTGGTTTATTGCATGATTTAAATACTGTTTTGAAAGCATGATTTAGCATGGTATTTGCTGTTTTTGTAAGCCATATGTTGAAGGAAGCTCAAGGTAAGAGTTCCTTGTTTCTGTACATTGATAAAATGTGGTTTGATGCTTTAAAATGCATGATGAATATGGCTTTGTTTAATGCTTTAAAACAGTGGATTAAATGATGATAATGATGTATATTGGCAAGTGATGTTTTGAAAAGGTTAAGGTCACTAAGGTGGTTAAAAGTCCTTGAGTGAGCCTTGTTTGCTTAAGAACATCAAGGTGGTTAAAAGTCCTTGGATGATTCTTGCTACGGACACAAAGGTGGTTAAAAGTCCTTGTGTGATCCTTTCCATGGTGTTTAAAAGTCCATGGGGCCAAGGTGTTTAAAAGTCCTTGGGGCCAAGGTGTTTAAAAGTCCTTGGGGTGAAACTTGCTACGGACACAAAGGTGGTTAAAAGTCCTTGTGTGGTCCTCATTCATGGTGTTTAAAAGTCCATGGCCAAGGTGTTTAAAAGTCCTTGGAGCCAAGGTGTTTAAAAGTCCTTGGGGTGAAAGTTGATGAACTTGTTTTTAAAGAAATGGAACTTATCACTTGTGGCCAATATGACATATATGATATGAAGCATGAGATGCTTGTTTTAAGTATGCTTTTGAGCATGTGCAAATGTTGTTTTGAAGCATGATTTATAAATGTTTTATAAATGCATTATTGAATGGTTTTATTGAGCATTCCTCACTAAGCTTTGGCTTACGCTCTCTTTCGTTTTCTTAAATCAATAATGCAGAACACTAGAGTGCTTTGAGGGCAGCAAGGAGGGCAAGTATTCAAGTGAAAGAAAAGCTCAAAGTATGGTGGTTTTATTAAGCACATTTTAGCTTTTGGTAATTTGGCAATGGGGGACCTATGTGTATGTTTTGGGAGAGGTTTTGAACTCCCTAAGTATGTTGAAGGTTGTTGAGAATGCTGGATTTTGTGTTTGGCCTTTACATGCTTGAATTGGAAGTTTATGCTTCAATGGTTTGCTTGTGTAGGAAGCATGCCTTTAGATTTGGGGCTTTTTGCATATGATGTTATTTTGTTGATTTGTTGATGCATGTAAGTATCTTATATGTTGAATTGCATGCTGGTAAAGTTTGGTAACATTTGGAGCATGTTTGAATGATCGATTGCATGTTTGAGTGAGCTTTATGTTGCAATCTGTGCAGGGTGTTTCGGAGCAGTGCACACCGTTCCGGAATGGGTGCCTTGAATGAACCCAGGCGTCCGAAACGGTAGGCACCGTTTCGAAACGGTTTGGCTACTGCCAGCCCGTGTTCCGGTACGCGTTGCGGAACAACCCGTGTTTCGAAACGGGTTCTGCCTGTTTCGGAACGGGTGACCGTTGGGGGCTGACATTGGCAGTTATATGTTTTGAATTGTTTGCGTTTTAGTCCCGAATCTTGTTTGAGCAATTGTATGAGTTCAGGAAGTCCTTTTGAGCTGAAATTTCACAGAGAAGCATGAAATCTGACTAATTTCAAGTTGGTAACTTTAATTTGGGTTAAGTCCTCATATTTATCAGAAATTACAATTTGGTCCCTAAAGTTGTAATTTGTTCAATTGGGTCCCTGTTTGATCTCTGATGTATGTGATCTTTGAATATGTTGTTGAGTGATCACAATTAGGGTTAATGTGCATCTAGACGAGATTAAAAAGAAATAAAAAGGGTTGTTAATCAAGGTTGACTTTCGGGTTGACTTTGGTTTTCCCCGTGTGACTTTCTTAATTCAGGTCAACCGTCTAGGCCGGGTTAAGGGGGTTACACAACTCCTAGATTTGTTCTTTCAACCTTGACTTCTCAGCTCATTGTTTCCCTGATTCAGCTGTTAGTACCTACAAACAAAAATAACAAAAACTGTATCTCTTGTTTATCAAATAAACGATAATCTGAGAATGAAACAAAGAAATACTATAAAATGCCATGCATCCACCTACTTATTCCTAAAATGTGCTTAAAAATAGTAATAATAAGAGTTGGAATGTGCATGAAATATAGGACTTATGGACAATTTACAATGAAGTTGGAAATCAAGAGAGAATTTGAGAGTGAAGAAAATCTGGAATTTGAGAGCAAATGAAGAGTGTTTGGCTGAAGTGAAAAGGGGAGAGTGAAAATATCGTCAAAAATCTTTTAACCAAAATAACTAACTCTTTAATTAATTTATTTAATGCCATTTTAATACTTTATAAACCATTTAAAACACATGCCAAAATAGATAAAGGCTTAATTGCCAATTAGCTCCCTAAAGATTCTAAGATCTTGACTCTTTTTGAAAAACACACTTTTTCCACAACTTTAAAATATAACATTTTGGTCACTGTCCAAAATGTATACTTTCAAAAACCCGTTTTGTAAAATTGATTTAACCAGCCTCTTAAATATCATTTAAGATGATTTTATGTTTTTTTTTCATATTTTTATCCCATCTCGAACCTTGATTTCCCTAAATCACCCTTTAATGATTCGAACAACCGATTACCAGTTCCACCGGCCCAACCTGACTCGCAAAACACCTAGGCCCAAAACCGTGGTGTTACAATATTTGTTACTCGTTGTTATGCATGTTTCATAAGCATGGTTTTGCCTAATTATATCCCATGAAATGATTTGATTATGTTCATGAGATTATATTCTTGATGAGACTTATTATGCTATATTTGAGGCAAGTTTTGAGATGGGATATGTGATGATTTTATTAATCCATTGAAAGAAGTGAGTTAACATAGATTTAAATGATATATTGGCTTAGTGATGAGATTTCTAGTATCAGATATGTTGGTCGACCAATAGGATGTAAATTGCGTTATATGATATAAAATTCGCGCGTGAGATAAATTCTACGGTTTCACAATATGGGTAGTGCTATTGTGATGCGAGTGATAGGGGTAGTGCTATCACCAATGGGCAATGCAGGCAGTAGCATCCCAGCCGAAGTGAGATACTGGTGAGGGTGGTTCCATCAAGGTATTCGTATATCCGATCATTAATGGATAGGGGTAGTGCAATCTAAGGATGGGGGTAGATTCCATCTGGTTCACTTGAAATGTCAATATATGGATTGAACATGTATCATGGTTTTGAAATGCTTTTGTATAAAGACTCTTATACATGATGTTTTTGCTTTATGAGATTTAAGCATGAGAAGCTTGATTTGGTTTTGCATTGAGATATGCATGAGATGATGATACATGTGGTTTGTAAATATGCTTTAATTGTGGTTTCAAAAGCATGAGAAAGATGAGGATGATGTGGTTATGTTTTAAAGGAAGCATGGTTTTGAAAAATGCTTTGTTGTTGTTTAAATTGAGCTTTCCCTCACTAAGCAAATATGCTTACGCTTTCCTTTCCAGCAATGCATATTAGTGAGCTTTTTGGCTGCAAATAGCGAAGGAATTCACCCAAGACATCACTCGATTAGCATGTATGGGTTTTGACACTTTTAATAAGGTAGATATGGCAATGGGGAGGGTACCTCAGTATATGGGAGGCGATTGTTTAAACTCCCTGGTCTGGAGAGTGTGTTTTGCCTTTTAAGACTTGTAATGGGCCTTTATATGTTGTTATTCTTTGCTTTGTGGATTTTGGTACTCTATGTGGATTGTTCCTAGGTTGCATGCCTTTAAAGTAATCATGTTTTGCAATTCTTGATGATAGATGCCATTGATGATCCTTATGTGTTGGATAAATATGTGGTTGATACTTTTCAATGATTACATGATGATTGGTGGCCATATGGAGTGCTTTATGGTCCTTAAATGTTGTTGTTTTAGTGCAAACCTGGTATGTGGTTCAAAATAGTAGTAGCTGCTTCAATACAACTTGCATATTTGGCCTTCATGCCTTGGAACACTACTAGGTTGTTTCGATATGCCAAGTTATAATTTGAACCCATATCGAAACGACCCTGAGTTTCGATACGGCTCGGCTTTGTCTGAGTGCAAGGGAGACCAATTTGGGGATTTGGTTCCAAAATGGGTAAGGGTTGTTCCGAGACCAAATGCTACTGTAATGCATGGTTTCGAAACTTGGGGTGACAGTTTCGAAACGGGGTCTTTAAGTTAGTTAAAATGGCATAATTTGTTAGTTTTGAATGTTTTCATTTTAGTCCATGTTTGTTTCATGTGCAATTATGGATGATTGAACGATCGTATGATGTTGTTTCACCTGCAAGCATGGAATGAACTTAATTAAAGGTTGGTAACAATAATTTGTGATTTGACATTATATGGGATTGTTGCAAATGACTGGACATTTTATGTTCAGATTAATTGAAAATATATTCGTTGGGCGAGTAAACACTATATGATTTAATTATGCATCTACACAAGTTAAAAGAAAAAAGGGTTGCTAATAGGAGGTTGACTTTAACAAGTTGACTTTGGTTTTCCCCATGTAATTCTCTTAATTCGGGTTAAACGTTTGGACCGGGCTAAGGGGGTTACATTTGTTGGTATCAAAGCCAATTTATGAAAGATTGGGATGTATGTTGAATTATGATGATTGATAGCTTGTGGTGTATGATGATTATGCGGTGAATCGATTGTGGTGTATGATGATTATGCGGTGAATCGATATATGTGACTGGAGTACTCATTCCCAACACTACCGATAAAAAAGAGTTTTGTTTTAAACAGCGGAATGAGTGACTTGGGTTCTTCCTATTTGTGAGCCTAACTATTTTTGCTATTGTATTTGCATGGTAGAACTGATTATCATATCTTGGGACCGAGACGAGAGCTGAGAGGCAATGTCCAAAATTTAGTTGAGAATGAGGTTGAGGTAGATGATGAGAACTTGCCTCCTCCTCCTCCTGGTGGATGTGGAGCTGGAATAAGAGCTGATGGTGGAGGTGTTGAACCTCAAGTAGCACAAGAGCAAGTTACTCCTAACATAACACCTTTAATTCAGGATATTGTTGGAGCCTTTCAGGCAGCAATAGCAGGAATGCTCACGGCCACACCTCAACCTGGTGCCAATGTTGGTTTACCCCTAGAGCGTCTGCGCAGTCTGGGTGGGACGAAATGTAGAGGTTTATCTCCTGATGGCTCTAGGACTGTGTTTGAAAGTACCAAGAGGATTTTGGGGAAGATGAGTTGCAACAACGTACAGAAGTTGGGCGACGTTGTCTCCTTTCTTCATGGAGATACGTATACATAGTGGATGACCATTACAACTGGTATGGAACCTGATGATGTTACCTGGGCATTCTTTGTGAATGCTTTCAAGAAGAAGTACTTGGGTGTCCAATATTTGGATGAGAAGTAGAGGGAATTCATGGAGTTGATGCAGGGTAACTTGACCGTTGCAGAATATGAGGTGATGTAAAGTGCTCATAAGTCTTATATTTAGTATGCATTCCATCTCATATTATTGTTGTTCTTAAGTGCATTTTAGGCATATTTAGGTGCTTGCATGCATTATTTACAGTATTCTTTACTTTGCCTTGTTTTTATTGAATATCTTTAATTTGGTGGGAAAAGATACTATTTTAGTTTAGTTTGCATTACAGGTGCTGGAGACTGATGATGGAGTGAGGAGCTGATGCTGAGGCAGCAAGCCAAGGAGCTGTACTGAAGCAATTCAACAGAGAGAGAAACACTACCGAGTAGTTGCCATCGTCATATATGCCGCTCAGGGCAGCAACATGGGAAATTGGTGAAATGGAGTGCGGTTGATAGAGCATAATTTTCTGAGTCCAATAAGCCCATCCATGCAATTTACTAATGCCGGAAGCTGCCAATAGAGAAGATCGAGGCTTGTTTGCGGCACAAGGCAGCGACAAGAGGAGTCCAAATTCAAGTCAAATAAGTCAGAATTAAAGGATGCATTCAATGCAAAAGCTACTTTATCATGAAGAATACTTCTACTCCAAGGAGGACTTAACCTAGTCCATGCACTATATATACCTGATCTTACCTTGTATTTTAGAGAGTGAGATCTCTTGGAATAGTTAGTTTCTCTTGTGTTTTCTTGCCGCCACTATGTTCTAAATTCTCTAGGGTTTGGGTTGAGTTGTAAAGTAGTTTTGAGAACTGTTGTTTAGGTTTAAGTTTGTTTTTGCAATAAATTCAAGGTTTGTTTATTTCATGTTCTTCAATTTTTTCAATTGAGTTTGAAAAATCGATTGTTAGCAATCAATTTGTTTGGCATCGATAGAGGCAAACTCACGAAAGAAACATTATCGAGTAGCAGCCGTCGTCATATCTGTTGCCCATGGCAGCAACTTAGGAAATTGGTGAAATGGAGTGCGATTGATAGAGCATAATTTTCTGAGTCCAATGAGCCCATCCAAGCAATTTACTAATGCCAGAAATAGTGAACAGACACGCAA
Source organism: Hibiscus tridactylites (assembly GCA_958450335.1). NCBI lineage: Eukaryota > Viridiplantae > Streptophyta > Magnoliopsida > Malvales > Malvaceae > Hibiscus > Hibiscus tridactylites. Next base: position 33,153,304 of record OY288269.1, read on the forward strand.
AAGGAGAAGATCGAGGCTTGCATGCGGTACAAGGCAACGATAAGAGGAGTCCAAATTCAAGGCAATGAAGTCAGAATTAAAGGATGCTTTCAATGCAAAAGCTACTTTATCATGAAGAATACTTCTACTCCAATGAGGACTTAACCTAGGTCATGCACTATATATACCCGATCTTACCTTGTATTTTAGAGAGAGAGATCTGTTGGCATAGTTAGTTTCTCTTGTGTTTTCTTGCCGCCACTATGTTCTAAATTCTCTAGGGTTCGGTTTGTGTTGTAAAGTAGTTGTGAGAATGGATGTTTAGGCTTAAGTTTGTTTTTGCAATAAATTCATGGTTTGCTTATTTCATGTTCTTCATTGTTTTCAATTGAGTTCAAAAGATCGATTGTGAGCAATCCATTTGTTTGGCATTGAGAGAGTCAAACTCACGAAAGAAGTAAGCACGATCTCATCTATACCAAGTGTTGATCGATCCAATCTAGACATAGGTTAGGGTTTAAGGCGGCTAAAAGAAGACGAACCAAAGGTTGTTGTTCATTGCAAGGTTCACGTTGACTGGTATTATGTGCATCAAGCATTAACGGTATTCTAACTTAGACATAAGCTGAATCATTATCGAAGCATTCTGTCGAGCCTTGAAGGTTTGTCGAGTTTGCCACCGAGCCAATCCTACCTTCCACCTACCGATGCAGCAAAAGTTGTTGAATTACCAATCTGTCATCTCCCACCGAGGTAGAAAATTCTGGCAGCACAATACAACTTAACCTATTCAACGCAGTTTCACACTACGAAGCAGCATAACCTGACCCATTGAATCAATTTGATCTTTTCTCTTAATCACTTGTGTTTATTTACTTTTCTTTTAAACAAACTGAAATTTACTTGTGCATTTAAATATTCTTTGTGTAAGAATTTATATTCGAGTTCGTTGTCCAATCCTCGTGGGAGACGATATCTTTTATATTACAACTTGACAAGAGTGTGCACTTGCGCTCATATTTAGAGAACACCTAATCGCTCTACAGGTGCAGTTCGTCTAATTGACCTCGTGCGCCCCCGAAGCTGGTATCGGATAAACGGAAGAGATGTGATAGGTTTCGCTATGGGTTGGTGAAGGAAGTGAAGACTTATATGCTCGCAGCTGAGTATAACAAATTTGATGTGTTGGTTACTCGATCCAAAGACATCGAGCAGAGTCTAGGATTGACGTCTCACTCGGGGAGTTCTAACCCTAGAAAGATAGATGTTGATTATGATGGTGGACGTGATCGAGGTAAGAGATCACATGATATGAGCTATCAACGAGACCATAGTCGAGACGGTAGTGGTGGATCAGACCAAGGCCAGTATTGTTAGAATGTTGCAACATGTGCTCTTACGTGTAACCGTTGTGGGAGGAATCACACAGGGAAATGTTGGTGTACTCCTGGATCATGCTGGCAGTTTAGGGCTCAAGGTCATGTGAAGCGTGACTATCCACAATTAGCGAGGCAAGCACCAGCTCCTACTATGGAGCATCAGAGGGGCCGTGGGCGCAGCTGAGATATTTTTCAACGACGAGAGGATGGTTAGAGGAATTTGGTGCATGTAGCCATGGTGCATCCAGAGGGTGAGGACCAGCTCATGTCTATGCTTACTGTGAGGGCCAAAATGACACGAATGTGATCGCAGGTACATTTTCCACGCAATCCTTGTCATTGCTTGCTTTGATATATTTTGGTTCCTCAAATTCATATATTTTGCATGAACATGCTCGTTTGCTTGATGTGCCATTAGAGTTTCTTGATGTGGGTATGCAAGTTACGAGTTCGTTAGGTGAGACGGTAGTTGTTAGGAAGTTGTATAGAAGATGTCCATTAATGGTTCAAGGACATGTGTTTCATGTTAATGTAATGGAGTTACCTTTCTATGGTTTCGATGTTTTCATTGGGATATATTGGTTGTCGGGGCATAAAGATGTGGTTGATTGTGAGACCAAGCGTGTTTTGTTGAAGCTTGCTGATGATTTTGAAGTTGTGGTGGTGGGTGAGAACATAAATATCTTGTTCAATGTTGTTTCGGTGGTGGAAGCTCACAAGTTGATGAATGGAGGTTGCCAAGCTTATTTGGTGTATGTGATGAACCCAAATATGAAGGAAGCACGTCCACAAGATATTCGGATAATTTGTGATTTTCCGAGGGTGTTTCCAGAAGAGTTACTTGGGTTGCCACCGGATAGGGAGGTTGAGTTTTTCATAGAGACGTATGTAGATATGGCTCCGGTATCCATTTCTCCTTATCGAATGGCACCAAACAAGTTAAAGGTGCAGCTTTAGGAGTTTCTAGATCGTGGTTTCATTAGGCCGAGTATCTCACCTTTTGGAGCTCTAGTTTTGTTTGTTAAGAAGAAAGATGGGACAATGCGGATGTGTATAGACTATCGTCAACTGAATAAGTTGACAATAAAGAATAAATACCCTTTACCTCAGATTGATGATCTTTTTTATCAGTTTCATGGTGATGATGTGTTTTCCAAGATTGATCTAAGGTCGAGGTATTATCAGCTTAAGGTGAAGGATAAGGACATAATGAATACGGCTTTTCGTACAAGGTATGGGATTTATGAGTTCCTAGTGATGCATTTTGGTTTGACCAATGCGCCGGTTGCATTCATGGACATGATGAACCGAGTGTTCCACGAGTACCTTGATCATTTTGTGGTAGTGTTTATCGATGATATCTATAGAGCGTTTGGGTGTTCTTTATTTATGAGCGCAATAGTATAAAAGATATCATCTCCCACAAGGATTGGAGTAGCTCCTATGAATGGTTTCCTAAACAAAGATTTAGTAAATGCGCAATCAAATCTAACGATGTGGAAATATAAAAACACAAATAAAAATGAAGATAGTGATGAGACAAATGATAGGGAGAGATTAGGTTGATAGATTGGGTAAGACAAATGCAGCCCAGTGGCTTGTAGACTACATTGTAAAGTCTGAGGATGTTTTGCGCTGCCATGAATTGCTGCCTCGGCAGTATTGCGGGCGGCAAACTACGACCCTGTCACGTGGCCGTAGTAGGTCACTGCCACTGCAGGAGTGTACTGACTCAGCAGGTGGAATGGAAAGAAGTCATGGCGGCAAGTTTGGCAGACATTCCAAAGTTCGGCAGGATAGACGAAAGTGATCCCTCCTATTTCTAGGTTAGCATGCTCAAACACTCACGTGATGTAGGCAATACCTAGAAATCTCAGCGTCAACCTAACACAGGCAAGTTCATTCGATTGGTCATCCCTCTTAGCTGCTTAAACTTGTGGACTGGTGTGGAACCAAGTTAGTCACGCCTTTGCATGTTGTGACCGTACTTAACACTTTCGTGAGCGTTGCACTTTCGTGCCCGACAAATGGATTTTCTCTCAGTTGAATGGTGTAGACTAATTGAAAGAACAAAGAGCATATATTAAGCAAACTTTGGAATTTTGTTGAAAACAACTCAAAACTATTACAATTGTTTCCCTCAAACTACTTCACATACACGCGCCTAAACCCTAGGAAAGTTGGGCCGCGACCTCAACAAATCAAACCTATCTAACTACATCTCGTTGTGTAGCTGCACAGGCTCGCATCCCCTCACCCTCGTCCTTATGCCCATATACCCTTACATACATTGGGTATATATAGGGCTCATGGCCTAAGTTTGAGTCCTTCTTGAAGTAGGAGTTCTAAAAGTAAGTTACATTAAATAAAGACTCCTTTATACTTTAAATATGGGCTCTTTAGACGTTGCCTTCTTCTACAAATAAGGATAAGTGCTCCTACTTATCGGTCTTAGATCAGCTCTACCGGCCGCTATAGGCTTCAGAAAATTGCAAGACTGGCTTATTGGGCTTAGAAAATTGCCCTCTTTAAATCGCGACCCAACTTGGCTAAGTTAGTGTAACTCATGTCCGGGCGGCACATGGCGGCAATGCTTCTTAGGCAGCGTCCTTGGTGGCATCTGGAACTGCTCATTACAACTCCTTTGGTTACAGCCTTTTGTCATGTCATGTCATCTCCTCTCATCTCCTAGCTATAGCACCTGAAAATATAAACTAAACGAAAATAGTAACTCTTCTCATCCAAACATAAAATATTCAATAAAAGCATGGTAAAAGAGAAGATGTTGTTATAATGCATGCAATGCACCTAAATATGCCTAAATGTGCACAAAATATAGAAATCATGGACACTCTACGATATCATTGTGTACTCTCGTAATGAGGAGGATCACGATAAGCATTTGAGGATAGTGCTGCAGACTTTGTTGGATAATCACCTTTATGCAAAGTTGAGTAGATGTGAGTTTTGGATCAAATAGGTGGTGTTTGTAACCCCCTTAGCCCGACCTAGACGGTTGACCCGAACTACGAAGATTACACGGGGAAAACCAAAGTCAACCCAAAAGTCAACCTTGATTAACGACCCTTTTTTCTTTTTAAACTTGTCCAGATGCACATTAATCCTAGGCATGTTCTTGAGATAAGAATACTTAAAAACCACAGCAATCGGAAAGCAATAAGGGACTCAATTGCACAACATACGAATTTAGGGACAAAATGTAAATTCTGGAAATTAAGAGGACTTTACCAATTTTTAAGATACCATTATGAAATTAGTTAGGTTATATGCTTCTCTGTCAAATTTCACCTTAAACGGACATCTCGAACTCAAGTAATTGCAAGTACAAAGTTCAGGACTAAAACGTAAAGCTTGCAAACCTCAAAACCATTCAAATCAGGGCCCAACGGTCAAGTGTTTCGAAACGGGAATTGACCGTTCAGAAACACGGCTTGGCAGTAGCCAAAGTGTTTCGAAACACCTCTACCCGTTTCGAAACGCCCAGGCCAAATCATGCACCTATTTCGAAACAGGCAAGGGTGTTTCGAAACACCCTGCCCAAAAACAACAGAAAAGCCTGTTTTTACACATCCAAACTCCATCAAACATACTCCAAATCAATCATCAACATATCAACAACAGGCCAAGCATCATAACTACCAAATTGCATTAAAATCTAGATGCAAAGCAAACCTTAGGTGCACCAACTCCTTCAACACATCCAACACTTGATCATGCCTTTAAAACAATAAACATAGTATAGCAACTTATGAATAAGAAGATTCAAATATTGCAAAGCGATGAACAACAAGATTCAAACCACAAACCAAACATGGTCAATATACTCAATCTCAATACACATCAATATAAAAGACTCTTCCCCCATTGCCTTTATTATCTATAGCTATTAATCGAGACATACTTCTCAAGTGGAGCTCTCCTTGAATCCTTTGCTTCTCGCTGCCCCAACTTCAGATATTTGCATTGTTGGACATAAAGGATCGTAAGCACATAATGCTTAGTGAGGGATGCTCAAAACCAAAGCACCAACAATGCAGCAAATCATAAAACCTTCTTCAAAAGTAGATACAAATCAATAAACCAAAGCATTGTTTGAAAACCCCTTTTTAAAGCAACATGCTTCAAACCATGCATTACTCAATATCAAAACCAACCTTTAGCTTAGAAAAGCTAAACAATTCACCTCAAACACATTCTTGCAAACTATCATTTAAACCGTTTTCACGCATGAACATCACATGCAAAGTTAAACACAAATTCCTTGGAAAACACTTTTACTTCACAACATACTTCCCTCATTCTTGATGAGCATCTCAAAACAAGAAACCTTTTGAAAACCATTTGCTCCTTCTAACTATCTCACGCATTTAACAAATGCAACACATGAACCACCAAAACAACATTTGCATTACATGCCTTCTAAAACAAGCCCTCACAAGACTTCAATGCATTTATGAGATTATATGCACATATGCACCATTCACATTAGCAAAATATACTTGTGCCCAAGCTTAACAAGCATCACATGCATTCTTTCATCATTTATATATTTCCCATGCACCTTGCATCATTTCCAAACAACTCTTGTTTCATCACATTCAAACACATTATATTGGCTTTCAAGCGATAATTCACAAATCATCACAACACAAGACACAATCGGATATGCGGATTACAAGCGTTGTCCCACACGCTTCATACACACTACCGAACAACACAAGGTGGAGTTTACTGGTACAATCTCAACCCCTCAACACCCGTGATGGAGTTTAGCGGTACAATCTCAACCCCTCAACATCACTCATCGGAAGTTGTATAACTCACTAGCGAGAGCCGGGACACACCACAAGGCATACACATGAGAGCTACCTCAACCATTGTAATCACCTTAACCAAGCTCCCACACGGGAGAAACCCTCCACCGTTGTGACGCTTTACAAGGTCCACCCACGAGAGGCATCCTCCATCGCGGTGACTCTTAACAAAGTCCACCCAAGAGAGCCATCCTCCATCATGGTGACACTAATTTCCTCAATCGCTACGGTACTTGGATAGAGTTTACGGTACAATCACAACCCCTCAACATCCAAGGCGACTCAATTCACGGTGCACCCAATCCTATAGCTGGCTAACTATAATTGATTAAAGTAACCAACAACCACTTACATCACTTGCCAATATAACCATTTTACCACATTAATCCACTGTTTTACAAGCATAACCAAAATGCCAAATCCACAAGCATCACATGCTTTAGTCATATGCACCCAACACATGCAAGTCAAAGATAACTTACCTTATGCATCTTTAACATAATGGCATTAATAACCAACATTAAACCATGTCCAAACATGCTTAAAAACAGTAATTTAAACACAATCATCCCAAGTGCATTTAAAAACCAAAGCATAGCCCAACCAAGAGAGAAATTCCATATACTTACTCTTGAGCTTAGCTAAGTTGTTTAGACTTAAACTAAGCTCCCAAATCCTCATCCATAATGTTTCAAAGCTGGAAAACTCTTTAGCACTCACCGATACAGAAAACTACGCTAGCCGACAAGCCTTCCAAGCATCTAAAACCTTCAACGCCACCTCTATTGCCTCCGGATCATTCTCCCCTATTTTAAACACATAACAACAGAGGATTAATGCATCATTATGCATTAAAATCACCAGCAACACACCTAAACTCGCTACTTTACAAAAATCCAACATTTCGGCTACCAAACACAACCGAAAACACCTCCAAATTCTTCCAAAACATAACCCAGCAAAGATCCATCACTTCCAACCATTTTTAGACATCAATTAACATCCAAAATGATACCAAACTCGTCCTTATACCTCCAACATTAATAGAACACCAAAATCACCCCAAAAACCACCATTTTCACAAGTAAAAACTTAGGAAAATCAACCTATTTGGGATTGCATTGATTAAACCTCCATTTCACATCATTTAAACATCCAAAATACATCAAAAAGACATCTCAAAACAGAGCCCAATCATCTATTACGAATTTCTTCAAAATTAAATCCAAATCTTGCATTTTAAGCCAAAATCAAGATCACAACATTAAAACCTTTAATAAAACTCAATTTAAGGATTGAGAACTTGGGAATTTCAGTAAAGAACTGAGTATTTAGAGGAGAAGGACGTTCATACCTCTAAATGTGGATTTCTCCTTGTTTAAAGCCAAAATCCTTGAAAATTCAATAAGCAAATGAAGAGGATTTGATGTAGAAATGATTAGGAATCATTTGGGGATTGAAAACTCTTCTTTAGGTGTGAAAATAAAAAGGAAAGTTGCTGTGGAAATGTGTTTGGCTGGGGGAATTTTGAGAGAAAATGAAATGGGAAAATTTTGGTAAAAGTTAGTTATGAAACTAAAATATCACTTTTCCCTCTTTTCTTTTTATTAATTAAACATTAAATGAGTCTTTAAAAATCAAGAAAAATCTGGAGAAATCCTCCCTTGGGTAAATTACCTCCTTAAAGATTCAAAGTTTCAATCCTTTTAAAACAGTCACGAACTTTTCAAAAATTACATTTTAGTCACTAACTCGAAATGTCATATTTCCAAACATCATTTTGTGAAATTGATTTCACCACTCTCTTATATATATTAATAGAGGATTTTTAGATATTTTTCCATATTTTTAATGCATCCCGAACTAGGCTTTCCCTAAAACCACCTTTTATATTCGAACCGAAAATCCGACCGGTCCGGTTCAAACCCAAAACTTCTAAGCCCAAAATTGGGGTGTTACAACTCTCCCCCTCTTAGGAAATTTCGTCCTCGAAATTTCAACCGGCGAAAAGAGCACAACCAAACTTCTCTTGGCAACCCACAAGGCAATACAGGAGACTTAACCACCACTGAACACTCTCCGCACAAAGCTCTACAAACCAACTCCTCCACAAATCAACTTACACTATAACAATACCCAACACCCCCACATACTGTTCATAAATTCAAAAACACTCAGATGTTAACCACAGCTTAACCTTTCACACTTTCGAACTGCGCATAGCCCCAACAACAACCTGAAGAACCTCCAAACTTTTATAGCATACACCACCTTAACTCATAACTCCCAAAACTCGCACACACGGTGACACCAACCCATCCAGTTCAGCCACCATGTGACCTACAACCTTCACTACTTCTAAAACCCCTTGCAAAATTGCTCAACCTCTTCCAAAGGTTACCACATCAAGCAAAATTTTAATCAACAAGCGCTTACTCAAACTTCTCAACGTATTGATGACATTCCCTCACATCCGCCACTATCATTACCATAACGACTCACCAAAACTACTCACCCATCACTAGAAATCCACACCGCAAAACTCCAACCTTAACTCTGTCAGTTGTTCCACGTACCCCTAGCTGACTTTAGAAAGGATTTACTTATACATGATAAACATACCACTTCTCGCTAGAACCCGTCCAACCAACAATGGCCCTTGAACTTACATTGCCTTTCCACTTCATGCTTTGACTACAACACTAGCCTTACCAGGACACCGCCCATTCTATACATACATATTAAGATTATGAAACTTCTATTCACCCCAGGCCAAACCTTTTCTACAACCCTCAACACAACCTCTTCTCAACTCCTCAAAGGTTGCTACGAGCCATCACCTACATAAACAACCCTCCTATTACAACATCAATGCCAAGTCACCTCAGCACTCTAGAACACATCCACTAACCTGCAACATCACTTAACACCAAGAAACTACCACTTCTACTAGCTATTCACAACCACTTTGACCGATTCTAACTTCAACTGGTAATCTCCTCACCACCACACCGCTAAACTCTTTAAGCACCAAAACACTTTCCTTCTGCCAACAAGCTATATCGCACTCACTATTATTGACAGCCCGCTTAATACCCTCCATTACTTCCAACATTCTCCTAGCACCAAAACAACTCTTAAACCCATCATCCAACCTAACCCTATCACAACACTAACAGACCCAACTAGCTATTAGCAAGTGTCAGTGTTCGTATGCATGGTCACCAATATGCCCTATCAATGCATATGTACATGTATGCAAAACCTCTAATGTCATGTCACATGTATGCATGTACCAACACACATATATATAATATAATATAATATATAACAATGGTTTTAACTGTGCATGTATGTCGGTTCACACCCACCAATAACATCCTCAGAATCCGCCTAAGAACAACCTGGAACCTCACTTTTAACTTGTCCAACTCCACCATTCTAACAACCCATTAACCATAAAATACCCACTAATGCCCTCTTCATACTAAAGTTGTTTTCAAAACAACACCAACTACTACCTCAAACTTGCTAGCTATAAGACCATACCCACTATACAAGGGAAAACCAAACCGAAACCGAACTAAGATAACTAGGGTAAAGGTTACTTAACAAGGTTACCTGTAAAATCTAACTGCCTCGGGGCTTCAACAGACAAACTCTCTTCTTCGCAGAACCATCATTCTCTAGCCGCACCACCGCAGCATCAGCCAACACCTTAATGTCATCACCATCTCCCTGCGGTAAAGAACCCTGACTACCCCGAGCCAACTTCAAACAATTTCGTCTCAAATGTCCCACAGACCCACAATTCCAACAAGATTCATTCCCCAAGTTCCTCACACCTTTCTGCCCTTCCTGCCACCTTCGAACTTTGTCTCGGCCGCGCGCGCACGACCCTTCTGAGACCCTCTTGCTACCACTGAAGCTGATCTCACCACTTGAGGGCAATTTCGCTTCACATGTTCCTTAGAACCACAGTTCCAACAAACTCTCGCGCCCCAACAACCTCCAACATGACACCTCCCACAGCGGCCACACATCGGCAACCGAGCTACCCCTCCTTGATCATGTAGCACTTGCCCCACACCTGCACTACCATCCAGGCTTCGATTCAAGCAAAACCTTCTATCACGTAACCTCTTACGCTGACCGCTCCCGAAATCAGTACCCACAGCTCTCTCTTGTTAAAACTTTTCCCACCTTCATAATCTGAAGCCACACCCCCACGTTGCTTAACCCTTGGAAATTTCCCTCCAAGGTACCTTTCATAAAAGGCAAACACAAAGAAGTCCCAATCTATATCGTGGATATGCGCTGCCACCGCCACAGATGTCCACCAGGCACAGGCGTCCTCCAACATCAATGTGACAACACTTCCCAACTTACAGGTGTAGTCATACCCTTCTTGATCCAAAATCAGAATTACACTGGCTAACCAAGCATCGAACGCCTCAGGTGTCGAACCACGATACTCCACAGCTCCTAAAACATATAGGCCTTGTTTTGACAAACTCGCGTGTCCTTCGATCGGCACGTCTTCAGGCCTCACTTTCATCATGGCCTGAGATGTTCCCGACACCCCTTGAGCTATAGGTGATGAAATCTTCATCTCCGAATCAACTTCCTCCTCCTGCCTTACTACCTCAACTCCAGACACTGAAGGCTGAAACGAAACACCTCCACCAAAAGGTGAATTCCAAGACTTAACAACCTGCTCTGAAGCAGCAACCATCTCACCCAACTGCCATTCTCTCATCGATTCCATCGCGCTAATAATCAACAAGCAATCATAACAAAACAAACAAAACGATCAGGCCAGCTTCAAGCAAGGATTCAAGACTCCAACTCCAACATAACACAATAGTTATAATAATAAGGCAGTGGGTATCCCGAATTCTCCCCTTTTCCACGACATAACAATCAATAAAAACATGGATATCACAACATCGAGCATATCAATCAACATACTTCGATCATGCTCTTATCAAACAACATTCACCCGCAACAGCATAACATCAACATATCATACCCATCACACTTTCATCATTCATAAAATTAACTCACAACACCAGCATATCATCAGTACAAATTCACATTAGCTCAATGAAGATTCATGACCAAAAAGCATGATAAAAACATCAACAATTCGCTCAAAGATACATTTCAACCGACTTTCAACCACACATCAGAATAAACATCAAACACTTATTACAACAATTTACCATTTCCCCAAGCATTCACAACTCAGCTCTGATACCACCAAATGTAACCCCCTTAGCCCGACCTAGACGGTTGACCCGAACTACGAAGATTACACGGGGAAAACCAAAGTCAACCCGAAAGTCAACCTTGATTAACGACCCTTTTTTCTTTTTAAACTTGTCTAGATGCACATTAATCCTAGGCATGTTCTTGAGATAAGCATACTTAAAAACCACTGCAATCGGAAAGCAATAAGGGACTCAATTACACAACATACGAATTTAGGGACCAAAATAAAAATTCAGAAAATTAAGAGAACTTTACCAATTTTTAAGATACCATTATGAAATTAGTTAGGATATATGCTTCTCTGTCAAATTTCACCTTAAACGGACGTCTCGAACTCAAGCAATTGCAAGTACAAAGTTTAGGACTAAAACGTAAAGCTTGCAAACCTCAAAACCATTCAAATCAGGGCCCAACGGTCAAGTGTTTCGAAACGGGAATTGATCGTTCAGAAACACGGCTTGGCAGTAGCCAAAGTGTTTCGAAACACCTCTACCTGTTTCGAAACGCCCAGGCCAAATCATGCACCTATTTCGAAACAGGCAAGGGTGTTTCGAAACACCCTGCCCAAAAACAACAGATGTAACGCCCCGGTTTTGGGCTTAGGAGTTTTGGGCGTTGACCGGTTGGTCAAAGTGCTGTTCGAATCTTAAGAGGTTAAATTAGGAAAGCCTAGTTCGGGTTGCATTAAAAATATGGAAAAATGTTCTAAAATCATCTTTTAATATAATTAAGTGAATTGTGAAATCAATTTTGGAAAATGAGTTTTGGAAGTGTGACATTTTGGCTAGTGACCAAAATGTAATTTTCGCAAGTTTGGTGGCTCTTTTATAAAGGGTTGGAACTTTGAATCTTTAAGGAGCTATTAATCCAAAAGTGGTTTCTCCAGATTTTTCTAAGATATTATAAGCTATTTTCTGATTTTAAAGATATCAAAAAGGAGGGAAAAGCTCATTTGGCAATTTTCTCAACTAACTTCTCATTTTCCTTCTCTCATTTTCTCTCAAACCAAACACTACATTTCCAGAGATTTGTTTCTGATTTTCTCACCTAAATTCCTCCTTTCAACTCTCATTTGATTCCAAATCAACATATCTTCAAAACCTCTTCAATTGCTACAAGTTTCAACAAGCATTTTGATTGCAAAAAGTGGAGAAACACAAGTTTGGAGGTATGAACGTCCTTCTCCTCTAAACTATCAGTTCTTTACTGAAATTCCTAAGTTTTCAATCCTAAATTGATGTTTAATTAAAGGCTTTTAAGTTGATTTATGAATCTTGGCTTATTATGCAAGATCTTGATGATTTTTGATGATTTTCGTTAGATCTGAGTAATCTGTGATTTAAGAGGTGTTTTTGATGTTAAATGATCTCTAAAATGATGTGGAATTGAGTTTTGATTGATGCAATCCCGGATAGGTTGAGTTTCCTAAGTTTAGCTTGTGTTTCAAGGTAGTTTTTGAGGTGATCTTGGTGATCTGATGTTGCTGGAGGTATAAGGTTGTTAATAGGTTGTTTTTAGATGTTATATGATGTTAATGGAAGTGAGGTTTTGCTGGTTTATGGCTGGGCTTTGTTTAGAAGTGGTTTGGATGCATTTTCGGTTGTGTTTGGTGGCCGAAAATGGAGGTTGGATGAGAGCAGCGAGTTTAGGTGCTTTCATTGAAGCAATTAATGCATGATGATGCATTAATCCTCTGCTTTGATGTGTTGAAACAGGGGAGGCATCTTTGGATCCAAGATTGGTTGATCCGGAAGCTTGATTTGGTGCTTTGGCTTGAAGCAAAGTGGAAATCGGTGAGTGCATTTGTGGAAATTGGATTTCTGCTTTTAAAACCAAGGTTTGAAGGTTTTGGGAGCTTAGTTTAAGTCTAAACAACTTTGCTAAGCTCAAGTGTAAGTTTTCGGATTTTCTCTCTAGTGGTGGCCATGACTTTGATGTGTTGCAAAATGATGATTTGCATGTTTTTAATTACTGTTTTGAAAGCATGTTTTAGCATGGATTTTGCTGATGATATAAGCCATATGTTGAAGGTAACTCTAGGTAGGAGTACCTTGCTTTTATACATTGAAATAATGTGGTTTGATGCTTTGAAATGCATGATGAAAATGGCTTGGTTTAATGCTTTAAAACAGTGGATTAAATGATGAATATGATGTATATTGGCAAGTGATGTTTTGAAAAGATTAAGGTCACTAAGGTGGTTAAAAGTCCTTGAGTGAGCCTTGTTACTTACGATCATCAAGGTTGTTAAAAGTCCTTGGATGAGTCTTGTTGCGGACACTAAGGTGGTTGAAAGTCCTTAGGTGATCCTTCCATGGTGTTTAAAAGTCCATGGGGCCAAGGTGTTTAAAAGTCCTTGGGGCCAAGGTGTTTAAAAGTCCTTGGGGTGATCCAAGCATTGGACACAAAGGTGGTTAAAAGTCCTTGTGTGGTCCTTATTCATGATGTTTAAAAGTCCATTGCCAAGGTGTTTAAAAGTCCTTGGGGCCAAGGTGTTTAAAAGTCCTTGGGAAAGTTGTTGAACTTGTTTTAAGAAATGAAATGTATCACTTGAGCCAATATGACATGTTAAGTATATTATGAAGCATGAGATGCTTGTTTTAATGTTTATGTTGAAGCATGGGATTGCTTGTTTTAAGTATGCTTTTGAGCATGTGCAAGGATTGATTTTAAGCATGATTTATAAATGGTTTTAATTGCATTATTGAATTGTTTTTAATGAACATGCCTCACTAAGCTTTTGCTTACGCTCTCTACGTTTTCTTAATTCAATAATGCAGAGCATTAGAGTACCTTGAGGGGCAGCAAGAAAGGGCAAGCAATCAAGTTCAAGTGAAGCTCAATGTATGAAGGTTTTATAAGTACATTTTAGCTTTTGTGTGATTTGGCAATGGGGGACCAATTTGTATGTTTTGGGAGGTGTTTGAGACTCCCTAAGTATGTTGAATGTTGTTGAGATTGTTGGTTTTTGAATTGTAACCTTATATGCTTGTTTTGGAAGTTTGGTGTTTGAATAGCTAGCTTGTGTAGGAAGCATGCCTATAGAATTGGGGCTTTTTGCATACGATGTTAGATTGATGTTGTGATGGTGCCTATAAGTCTTAAATATGTTTAATTGCATGCTGGTAAAGTTTGGTGACATTTGGAGCATGTTTGAATGATCAATTGCATGTTTTGGTATGCTTGTTTGCTGCAATCTGTGCAGGCGTTTCGGAACAGTGTGCACCGTTTCGGAACAGGTACCTTACACGAACCCAGGCGTCCGAAACGGTATGCACCGTTTCGAAACGGTTTGGTCTCTGCCAAGGCCGTGTTTCAGAACGGTGTCGATCGGTTTCGGAACGGCCCTGTTTCGGAACGGGGTTGATCGGTTTTGGAACGGCCGACCGTTAGGGGCTGACATTGGCAGTTATATGTTTTGAATTGTTTGTGTTTTGGTCCTGAATCTTGTATGTTTAATTGCTTGAGCTTGGAAGGTCCTTTTGAGCTGAAATTTCACAGAGAAGCATGAAACCTGATTAATTTCAAGATGGTAACTT
The DNA here is from genome assembly GCA_958450335.1 of Hibiscus tridactylites. Taxonomy (NCBI): domain Eukaryota; kingdom Viridiplantae; phylum Streptophyta; class Magnoliopsida; order Malvales; family Malvaceae; genus Hibiscus; species Hibiscus tridactylites. The sequence continues at coordinate 33,168,310 of OY288269.1, forward strand.
TAATTTGGGTTAATTCCTTTTAATTATCAGAAATTACAATTTGGTCCCTAAAGTTGTAATTTGTTCAATTGGGTCCCTGTTTGATCTCTGATGTTTGTGATCTTTGAGTATGATGTTTGTGTGATCACAATTAGGATTAATGTGCATCTAGACAAGATTAAAAAGAAAAAAAAGGGTCGTTAATCAAGGTTGACTTTCGGGTTGACTTTGGTTTTCCCCGTGTGACTTTCTTAATTCGGGTCAATCGTCTAGGCCGGGTTAAGGGGGTTACATTTGGTGGTATCAGAGCTGAGTTTGCGAGTAATTGGGAATGAATGTATGCATGATTGAAGCATGTTTGCCTTGTATGCTTGATGTTTGAAAGCATGTTCAGTGGCTTGTGATGTTGATGCAATTGAGATATATGCTATGATGTTGCATGTTGAGGGTACCCATTGCCAAACAAAAGCTAATGAAATGAATTTGATTTTGAATGAAATTGAGCTTGAATACGTAGAGAGTTACGAGGTAATGTGCGAGCTGCGGCTCCTAATGAGAATGAGAATGAAGAGAACACGGGTAGTGCTGTGTTACCCCCTCCTCCGCCTGGTGGTGGTGCTGGAGGTGAGCGACCTGAAGCTGCAGCTGGTGCTGGAGCTGCTGGACCAGAGGTTGGTCAGGGGCAAGCTATGCCTGACATGTCTATGCTGGTACAAGCTATTGCGGGTGCTTTTCGAGCAGCAGTAGCTGGGCATCAGGGAGATGCTGGAGTCAGATTACCTTTGGAGCCTCTGCGCAGTCTTGGTGGGACTGAGTTCAGGGGTATGTCTGCTGAAAGTTCGGAGGCTTGGCTAGAGAGTACCAAGCGTATCTTGGGTCAGATGAGTTGCACGGATGTGCAAAAGTTGGGTTGTGTTGTGTCCTTGCTGCAGGACGATGCGTATACGTGGTGGACGACCACCATAGCTGGGATGGCTGAAGTTGATGTTACTTGGACATTCTTTCAGAATGCGTTCAAGAGGAGATATCTTGGAGTAAGATATCTGGATGAGAAAAAGCGTGAATTCATGTCTCTTACCCAAGGGAGCATGAGTGTGGCTAAGTATGAAGTGCAGTTTGTACGCCTCAGTCAGTATGCACCGGAGCTGATACCTGATGAGCGAGAGAGGTGCGAAAGGTTCCGTTATGGCTTGGTGACGGAAGTCAAGACCTATATGTTGGCTGCTGAGTACAATGATTTTGATGTGTTGGTTGGTCGATCCAAGGACATTGAGATGAACTTGGGTTTAGCTGCGAAAGGTGCTGGAGCAAGTTCTGGCAAGAGAGCTGCTGAGTATAGTTCCGGTGGTGGACGGAACAAGAGGGGACGTGATCAGAAGTATCAGTCCTCAGCCAAGAGAGGTGGTGGTGCACCTGCTAGAGGTGGTTTTGCTAGAGCTGAACCAAGTGCTTGCTGGATCTGTGGTTCGCGTGGTCACATGAAGCGTGACTGTCCTCGTGCTGTGAGGGAGGTGCAAGCTCCTGTTGCGGCAGCTGGTAATGGATGTTGGAACTGTGGTTCTGTTGACCATCTGAGGCGAGATTGTCCGAGGTTGGCTGGTGGCCAAGATCGTGCTCCTGTTGTTGCACCGCAGAGAGGTCGTGGGCGCGGCCGTGGTAATTTCTAGAGGAGAGAGGAAGGTGGTCGCGGAGTAGCTCATGTTGTTGCTATTCAGCCTGAGGGTGGTGGCCAAGCGAGGGTGTATGCTCAGCGCGAGGGAAGGAATGATGCTGATGTGATTGCAGGTACCTTTACTTTGCAATCCTTGTCATTGCTTTCTTTGATTGATTCTGGATCTACGCATTCATACATTTTGTGTGAGCATGCTGAATTGCTTGGTTTGCCTGTTGAGTCTTTGGATGTTGGTGTTCGTGTCACTAGTTCTTTTGGTGAAACTGTTGTGACTCGAAAGCTTTATAGAAGGTGTCCTTTGGTTGTTCAAGAACATGTCTTTCATGTTGATCTTATGGAGTTGCCCTTTTATGGTTTTGATGTGATCCTTGGTATAGGTTGGCTTGCTGAGCATCGTGCTGTTGTGGATTGTGAGAATAAGCGGGTTTCGCTTAAGTTTGCGGATGATTATGAAGTTGTTGTAGTTGGCGAGAATGTGAAGTTTCTTGCTAATGTGGTGTCTACCTTGGAGGCGAGTAGGATGCTGAGGCAAGGTTGCGAAGCTTACCTAGCTTTTGTGATGAATCCTAGCTCTAAGGAGTTGAGAGTGCAAGATATCAAGGTTGTGAAGGAGTTTCCTGGTGTTTTTCCTGAAGAGTTGCTTGGTTTACCTCCTAATCGCGAGGTGGAGTTTGGAATTGAGTTGTATGAGAATACAACTCCTGTGTCCATTACTCCCTATAGAATGGCACCTAAGGAGCTGAAGGAGCTGAAGACGCAGTTGCAAGAGCTGCTAGATCGTGGTTTCATCCGGCCGAGTGTGTCGCCTTGGGGTGCTCTTGTCTTGTTTGTGAAGAAGAAAGATGGCACTATGAGGATGTGCATTGATTACCGTCAGCTGAACAAGTTGACTATCAAGAATCGGTATCCTTTGCCGAGGATTGATGATCTCTTTGATCAATTTAGGGGAGCTGCTGTGTTCTCTAAGATTGACTTGAGGTCAGGGTATTATCAGTTGAAGGTGAAGGATGTGGATGTGCCTAAGACAGCTTTCAGGACAAGGTATGGGCATTATGAGTTCCTGGTGATGCCGTTTGGTTTGACAAATGCTCCTGCTGCTTTCATGGACATGATGAATCGTGTGTTTCATGAATACCTGGACAAGTTCGTTGTGGTGTTCATTGATGATATCCTCGTGCACTCGCGTACTGAGGAGGAGCACGAAGAGCATTTGAGGATTGTTTTTCAAGCTTTGTTGGAGAATCAGCTTTATGCTAAGTTGAGCAAGTGTGAGTTTTGGCTTAAGGAGGTGGTGTTTCTTGGGCATGTGGTCTCAGCTGAGGGGATTCGTGTTGATCCTCAGAAGATTGAAGCGGTGATGAACTGGAAAGTTCCTAAGTCTGTTCATGAGGTCCGTAGTTTCCTTGGTCTGGCGGGATACTACCGGAGGTTTGTGGATGGTTTTTCCAAAATTGCTGCTCCTTTGACGAAGCTATTGCAAAAGGATGTTAAGTATGAGTGGACAGAAGCGAGACAGCAGGCTTTTGAGAAGCTGAAGGCGGCTTTGACGCAAGCTCCTATCTTGATTCAGCCTGAATCAGGGAAAGAGTTTGTGGTCTATAGTGATGCATCCTATGTTGGTTTGGGGTGTGTGCTGATGCAAGAGGGTAAGGTTGTGGCTTATGCGTCGCGGCAGTTGAAGGTGCATGAGCGCAACTATCCTACGCATGACATTAAGCTGGCTGCAGTGGTGTTTGCTCTGAAGATCTGGAGACATTATCTATATGGTGAGAAGTGTACTGTGTACACGGATCACAAGAGTTTGAGGTATCTGATGTCTCAGAAGGAGTTGAATCTCAGGCAGCGACGTTGGTTGGAGTTGCTCAAGGATTATGATCTGACGATTGAGTATCATCCTGGTAAAGCTAATGTTGTTGCTGATGCCTTGAGTAGGAAGGTAGCTGTTGAGCTGAGGGCGATGTTTGCTAGCTTGAGCATATCGCGAGATGGTGGTCTTGTTGCTGAGTTGCAAGTGAAACCATCTTTGGTTCAGTTGATCAAGGAAAAGCAGTTGCTGGATGATTCCTTGGTGTCTCATGTTCAGGATATCGCGGAGGGTAGACCTTCGGATTTCTGCTTTAATGAGGATGGTGTGTTGTGTTTTGGTAGTCGGATAGTAGTGCCTGCTGATGTTGAGTTGAGGCGTGCTATTCTAACTAAAGGCCATAGTAGTCCTTTTTCTATGCACCCTGGTAGTACTAAGATGTATCGTGATCTTCGTGATGAGTACTATTGGGTAGGTTTGAAGAAGGATGTTTGCAGAGTTTGTAAGCAAGTGTTTGGTGTGTCAACGAGTTAAGGCTGAACATCAGGTTCCTTCTGGTTTGTTGCAACCGTTGAAAATCCCTGAATGGAAGTGGGAGAGGGTTACCATGGATTTTGTATCTGGTTTGCCTTTGTCTCCATCAAAGAAGAATTCTGTTTGGGTGATTGTGGATCGCTTGACGAAGTGTGCGCATTTCTTGCCTGTGCATACTACGTTCTCTTTGGATAAGCTGGCAGAGCTGTACATTGCTGAGATAATGAGGTTGCATGGTGTGCCTAAGTCGATTGTGTCGGATAGAGATCCGAGGTTCACATCGCGTTTTTGGCAGTGTTTGCATCAAGCTCTGGGTACAAGGTTGCATTTCAGTACATCCTATCATCCTCAGTCGGATGGTCAGTCTGAGCGGGTTATTCAGATTTTGGAGGATATGTTGAGATGCTGCGTGATTGAGTTTCAAGGTTCTTGGGAGAAGCATCTGCCTTTGGTTGAGTTCGCTTATAACAATAGTTATCAGGCGAGTATACAGATGGCACCTTATGAGGCTCTGTATGGGAGGAAGTGTAGGACTCCTCTTTGTTGAGCTGAAACTGGTCAAAAGTTGGTTTCGATGCCTGCTTTGTTGAAAGGGACCACCGAGAAGGTGAAGCTCATTTGTGAGAGGTTGAAGGCTGCCTCTGATCGGCAAAAGTCTTACGCGGATTTGAAGCGTAAGGAGATAGAGTATGCGGTGGGTGACCGTGTGTTCTTGAAGGTTTCGCCTTGGAAGAAGGTGATGAGGTTTGGCTGAAGGGTAAGTTGACCCCTCGGTACATTGGACCATATGAGGTGGTTGAGCGTGTGGGTCCTGTTGCATATCGGTTGAGGTTACCTCAGGAGTTGGAGAAGATTCATGATGTGTTCCATGTTTCTATGCTCCGGAAGTATAGATCTGATCCTTCGCATGTGATGCCTGTGGAGGATGTGGTTTTGAATCCGGATTTGACCTATGATGAGGAACCGGTGAAGGTTTTGGATTCGGATTGCAAGGTTCTTCGTGGCAAGACCATTGAGTTGGTGAAGGTGTTGTGGAAGCATCGAGGTGTTGAGGAAGCCACGTGGGAGCGGAAGGAAGACATGCTGAAGCAGTTTCCTTATCTCTTTCCTTCAGGTAAATTTCGAGGACGAAATTTCTTAAGGGGGGGAGAGTTGTAACGCCCCGGTTTTGGGCTTAGGAGTTTTGGGCGTTGACCGGTTGGTCAAAGTGCTGTTCGAATCTTAAGAGGTTAAATTAGGAAAGCCTAGTTCTGGTTGCATTAAAAATATGGAAAAATGTTCTAAAATCATCTTTTAATATAATTAAGTGAACTGTGAAATCAATTTTGGAAAATGAGTTTTGGAAGTGTGACATTTTGGCTAGTGACCAAAATGTAATTTTCGCAAGTTTGGTGGCTGTTTTATAAAGGGTTGGAACTTTGAATCTTTAAGGAGCTATTAATCCAAAAGTGGTTTCTCCAGATTTTTCTAAGATATTATAAGCTATTTTCTGATTTTAAAGATATCAAAAAGGAGGGAAAAGCTCATTTGGCAATTTTCTCAACTAACTTCTCATTTTCCTTCTCTCATTTTCTCTCAAACCAAACACTACATTTCCAAAGATTTGTTTCTGATTTTCTCACCTAAATTCCTCCTTTCAACTCTTATTTGATTCCAAATCAACATATCTTCAAAACCTCTTCAATTGCTACAAGTTTCAACAAGCATTTTGATTGCAAAAAGTGGAGAAACACAAGTTTGGAGGTAAGAACGTCCTTCTCCTCTAAACTATCAGTTCTTTACTAATTTTCCTAAGTTTTCAATCCTAAATTGATGTTTAATTAAAGGCTTTTAAGTTGATTTATGAATCTTGGCTTATTATGCAAGATCTTGATGATTTTTGATGATTTTCGTTAGATCTGAGTAATCTGTGATTTAAGAGGTGTTTTTGATGTTAAATGATCTCTAAAATGATGTGGAATTGAGTTTTGATTGATGCAATCCCGGATAGGTTGAGTTTCCTAAGTTTAGCTTGTGTTTCAAGGTAGTTTTTGAGGTGATCTTGGTGATCTGATGTTGCTGGAGGTATAAGGTTGTTAATAGGTTGTTTTTAGATGTTATATGATGTTAATGGAAGTGAGGTTTTGCTGGTTTATGGCTGGGCTTTGTTTAGAAGTGGTTTGGATGCATTTTCGGTTGTGTTTGGTGGCCGAAAATGGAGGTTGGATGAGAGCAGCGAGTTTAGGTGCTTTCATTAAAGCAATTAATGCATGATGATGCATTAATCCTCTGCTTTGATGTGTTGAAACAGGGGAGGCATCTTTGGATCCAAGATTGGTTGATCCGGAAGCTTGATTTGGTGCTTTCGCTTGAAGCAAAGTGGAAATCGGTGAGTGCATTTGTGGAAATTGGATTTCAGCTTTTAAAACCAAGGTTTGAAGGTTTTGGGAGCTTAGTTTAAGTCTAAACAACTTTGCTAAGCTCAAGTGTAAGTTTTCGGATTTTCTCTCTAGTGGTGGCCATGACTTTGATGTGTTGCAAAATGATGATTTGCATGTTTTTAATTACTGTTTTGAAAGCATGATTTAGCATGGATTTTGCTGATGATATAAGCCATATGTTGAAGGTAACTCTAGGTAGGAGTACCTTGCTTTTATACATTGAAATAATGTGGTTTGATGCTTTGAAATGCATGATGAAAATGGCTTGGTTTAATGCTTTAAAACAGTGGATTAAATGATGAATATGATGTATATTGGCAAGTGATGTTTTGAAAAGATTAAGGTCACTAAGGTGGTTAAAAGTCCTTGAGTGAGCCTTGTTACTTAAGATCATCAAGGTGGTTAAACGTCCTTGGATGAGTCTTGTTGCGGACACTAAGGTGGTTGAAAGTCCTTAGGTGATCCTTCCATGGTGTTTAAAAGTCCATGGGGCCAAGGTGTTTAAAAGTCCTTGGGGCCAAGGTGTTTAAAAGTCCTTGGGGTGATCCAAGCATTGGACACAAAGGTGGTTAAAAGTCCTTGTGTGGTCCTTATTCATGGTGTTTAAAAGTCCATGGCCAAGGTGTTTAAAAGTCCTTGGGGCCAAGGTGTTTAAAAGTCCTTGGGAAAGTTGTTGAACTTGTTTTAAGAAATGAAATGTATCACTTGAGCCAATATGACATGTTAAGTATATTATGAAGCATGAGATGCTTGTTTTAATGTTTATGTTGAAGCATGGGATTGCTTGTTTTAAGTATGCTTTTGAGCATGTGCAAGGATTGATTTTAAGCATGATTTATAAATGGTTTTAATTGCATTATTGAATTGTTTTTAATGAACATGCCTCACTAAGCTTTTGCTTACGCTCTCTACGTTTTCTTAATTCAATCATGCAGAGCATTAGAGTACCTTGAGGGGCAGCAAGAAAGGGCAAGCAATCAAGTTCAAGTGAAGCTCAATGTATGAAGGTTTTATAAGTACATTTTAGCTTTTGTGTGATTTGGCAATGGGGGACCAATGTGTATGTTTTGGGAGGTGTTTGAGACTCCCTAAGTATGTTGAATGTTGTTGAGATTGTTGGTTTTTGAATTGGAACCTTATATGCTTGTTTTGGAAGTTTGGTGTTTGAATAGCTAGCTTGTGTAGGAAGCATGCCTATAGAATTGGGGCTTTTTGCATACGATGTTAGATTGATGTTGTGATGGTGCCTATAAGTCTTAAATATGTTTAATTGCATGCTGGTAAAGTTTGGTGACATTTGGAGCATGTTTGAATGATCAATTGCATGTTTTGGTATGCTTGTTTGCTGCAATCTGTGCAGGCGTTTCGGAACAGTGTGCACCGTTTCGGAACGGGTGCCTTACACGAACCCAGGCGTCCGAAACGGTATGCACCGTTTCGAAACGGTTTGGTCTCTGCCAAGGCCGTGTTTCGGAACGGTGTCGATCGGTTTAGGAACGGCCCGTGTTTCGGAACGGGGTTGATCGGTTTCGGAACGGCCGACCGTTAGGGGCTAACATTGGCAGTTATATGTTTTGAATTGTTTGCGTTTTGGTCCTGAATCTTGTATGTTTAATTGCTTGAGCTTGGAAGGTCCTTTTGAGCTGAAATTTCACAGAGAAGCATGAAACCTGATTAATTTCAAGATGGTAACTTTAATTTGGGTTAAGTTCTTTTAATTATCAGAAATTACAATTTGGTCCCTAAAGTTTTAATTTGTTCAATTGGGTCCCTGTTTGATCTCTGATGTTTGTGATCTTTGAGTATGATGTTTGTGTGATCACAATTAGGATTAATGTGCATCTAGACAAGATTAAAAAGAAAAAAAAAAGGGTCGTTAATCAAGGTTGACTTTCGGGTTGACTTTGGTTTTCCCCGTGTGACTTTCTTAATTCGGGTCAATCGTCTAGGCCGGGTTAAGGGGGTTACAACAGAAAAGCCTGTTGTTACACATCCAAACTCCATCAAACATACTCCAAATCAATCCTCAACATATCAACAACAGGCCAACCATCATAACTACCAAATTGCATTAAAATCTAGATTCAAAGCAAACCTGAGGTGCACCAACTCCTTCAACACATCCAACACTTGATCATGCCTTTAAAACAAGAAGCATAATATAGCAACTTATGAATAAGAAGATTCAAATATTGCAAAGCGATGAACAACAAGATTCAAACCACAAACCAAATATGGTCAACATACTCAATCTCAATACACATCAATATAAAAGACCCTTCCCCCATTGCCTTTATTATTTATAGCTATTAACCGAGACATACTTCTCAAGTGGAGCTCTCCTTGAATCCCTTGCTTCTCGCTTCCTCAACTTCAAATATCTGCATTGTTGGACACAAAGGATCGTAAGCACATAATTCTTAGTGAGGGATGCTCAAAACCAAAACACCAACAATGCAGCAAATCATAAAACCTTCTTCAAAAGTAGATACAAATCAATAAACTAAAGCATTGTTTGAAAACCCCTTTTTAAAGCAACATGCTTCAAACCATGCATTACTCAATATGAAAACCAACCTTTAGCTTACAAAAGCTAAACAACTCACCTCAAACACATTCTTGCAAACTATCATTTAAACCCTTTTCACGCATTAACATCACATGCAAAGTTAAACACAAATTCCTTGGAAAACACTTCCACTTCACAACATACTTCCCTCATTCTTGATGAGCATCTCAAAACAAGAAACCTTTTGAAAACCATTTACTCCTTCTAACTATCTCACGCATTTAACAAATGCAACACATGAACCACAAAAACAACATTTGCATTACATGCCTTCTAAAACAAGCCCTCACAAGACTTCAATGCATTTATGAGATTCTATGCACATATGCACCATTCACATTAGAAAAATATACTTGTGCCCAAGCTTAACAAGCATCACATGCGTTTTTGCATCATTTACATATTTCCCATACACCTTGCATCATTTCCAAACAACTCTTTTTTCATCACATTCAAACACATTATATTGGCTTTGAGGCGATAATTCACAAATCATCACAACACAAGACACAATCGGATATGCGGATTACAAGCGTTGTCCCACACACTTCATACATACTACCGAACAACACAAGGTGGAGTTTACCGGTACAATCTCAACCCCTCAACACCCGTGACAGAGTTTAGCGGTACAATCTCAACCCCTCAACGTCACTCATCGGAAGTTGTATAACTCACTAGCGAGAGCCGGGACACACCACAAGGCATACACACGGGAGCTACCTCAACCATTGTAATCACCTTAACCATGCTCACACACAGGAGCAACCCTCCACCGTTGTGACGCTTAACAAGGTTCACCCACGAGAGCCATCCTCCATCGCGGTGACTCTTAACAAAGTCCACCCACGAGAACCATCCTCCATCATGCTGACACTAATTTCCTCAGTCGCTAGGGTACTTGGATGGAGTTTACGGTACAATCACAACCCCTCAACATCCAAGGCGACTCAATTCACGGTGCACCCATTCCTATAGTCGGCTAACTATATCCGATTAAAGTAACCAACAACCACTTACATCACTTGCCAATATAACCATTTTACCACATTAATCCACTGTTTTACAAGCATAACCAAAATGTCAAATCCACAAGCATCACATGCTTTATTCATATGCACCCAACACATGCAAGTCAAAGATAACTTACATTATGCATCTCTAACATAATGGCATTAATAACCAACATTAAACCATGTCCAAACATGCTTAAAAACAGTAATTTAAACACAATCATCTCAAGTGCATTTAAAAACCAAAGCATAGCCCAACCAAGAGAGAAATTCCATTTACTTACTCTTGAGCTTAGCTAAGTTGTTTAGACTTAAACTAAGCTCCCAAAGCCTCATCCATAATGTTTCAAAGCTGGAAAACTCTTTACCACTCACCGATACACAAAACTACGGTAGCCGACAAGCCTTCCAAGCACCCGAAACCTACAACGCCACCTCTATTGCCTCCAAATCATTCTCCCATGTTTTAAACACATAACAACAGAGGATTAATGCATCATAATGCATTAAAATCACCAGCAACACACCTAAACTCGCTGCTCTACAAAAATCCAACATTTCGGCTACCAAACACAACCGAAAACACCTCCGAATTCTTCCAAAACATAACCCAGCCAGGATCCATCACTTCCAACCATTTTTAAACATCAATTAACATCCAAAATGATCCCAAACTCGTCCTTATACCTACAGCATTAACAGAACACCAAAATCACCCCAAAAACCACCATTTTCACAAGTAAAAACTTAGGAAAGAAAACCTATTCGGGATTGCATTGATTAAACCTCCATTTCACATCATATAAACATCCAAAATACATCAAAAAGACATCTCAAAACAGAGCCCAATCATTTATTACGAATTTCTTCAAAATTAAATCCAAATCTTGCATTTTAAGCCAAAATCAAGATCACAACATTAAAACCTTTAATAAAACTCAATTTAAGGATTGAGAACTTGGGAATTTCAGTAAAGAACTGAGTATTTAGAGGAGAAGGACGTTCATACCTCTAAATGTGGATTTCTCCTTGTTTAGAGCCAAAATCCTTGAAAATTCAATAAACAAGTGAAGAGGATTTGATGTAGAAACGATTAGGAATCATTTGGGGATTGAAAAATCTTCTTTAGGTGTGAAAATCAAAAGGAAAGTTGCTGTGGAAATGTGTTTGGCTGAGCGAATTTTGAGAGAAAATGAAATGGGAAAATTTTGGTAAAAGTTAGTTATGAAACTAAAATATCACTTTTCCATGTTCTCTTTTTATTAATTAAACATTAAATGAGTCTTTAAAAATCAAGAAAAATCTGGAAAAATCCTCCCTTGGGTAAATTAGCTCCTTAAAGATTCAAAGTTTCAATCCTTCTAAAACAGTCACAAACTTTTCAAAAATTACCTTTTAGTCACTAACTCGAAATGTCATATTTCCAAACCTCATTTTGTAAAATTGGTTTCACCACTCTCTTATATATATTAATAGAAGATTTTTAGATATTTTTCCATATTTTTAATGCATCCTGAACTAGGCTTTCTCTAAAACCATCTTTTATATTCTAACCGAAAATCCGACCGGTCCAGTTCAAACCCAAAACTTCTAAGCCCAAAATTGGGGTGTTACAGTGTTTCTTGGTCATGTGGTGTCAGCTGAGGGTATCCGTGTGGATCCTTAAAATATTGAGGCAGTTGTAGGGAGGAAACATCTGAAATCAATGACAAAGGTTCGTTGTTTTTTGGCTTGGCAGGGTATTATCGTCGGTTTGTAGATGGGTTTTCTAAGATAGTTGCTTTGTTGCGAAGTTGCTTCAGAAAGATGTTAAGTTTGAGTGGACAGAGGTAAGGCAGCAAGCTTTCAAAAGTTGAAGGAAGCTTTGGTAAAAGCTCCGATCTTGAGTTAACCTGAATCGGGAAAAGAGTTTGTCGTATATAGTGATGCATCCTATATGGATTTAGGGTGTGTGCTAATGCAGGAAGGTAGAGTAGTTGCTTATGCGTCGAGGCATTTGAAGGTGCATGAGCGTAATTATCCTACTTACAATGTCGAGCTTGCGGTTGTAGTGTTTGATTTAAAGATGTAGAGGCATTACCTATACATCGAGAAATGTATTGTCTACACGGATCACAAGAGTCTAAAGTTTATTTTGTCTTAGAGGGAAATCAATCTTCGGCAGCGTTGATGGATGGAGTTGCTGAAGGATTACGATCTTACGATCGAGTATTACCCAGGGAAGACCAATGTGGTGGCCGATGTTTTGAGCCGAAAGGTTGCAGTAGAGTTGAGAGTGATGTTTGCTCGTTTGAGTTTGCCTCGTGATGGTGGCTTGGTGGCTGAACTTCAAGTAAAACCATCTTTGTTTGAATTGATCAAGGAGAAGCAGTTCTTTGATGATTCCTTGGTTCTGCATGTTACAGACATTACGGAGGGTAATCCTACGAATTACAGTTTCAGTGATGATGGTGTTTTGTGTTTTAAGATTCGGGTAGTTGTGCTAGAGGATGTTGAGTTAAGGCGTACTATCTTGACGGAGGCGCACAATAGTCCTTTTTCCATGTATCCTGGTAGTACTAAGATATATCGGGGGTTGCGAGATGTGTACTACTAGGTGGGCTTGAAAAAGGATGTGGCAGAGTTTGTTACCCAGTGTTTGTTGTGTCAGCGTGTGAAAGCTGAACATTAGTTTCCATCCGGTCTGTTACAACCTATGAGGATTCCAGAGTGGAAATGGGAGAGGATCACGATGTTTTTCGTGTCAGGTTTTCCTTTGACATCATGAAAGAAGAATTTTTTGTGGGTGGTTGTGGATAGGTTGACGAAGTGTGCACATTTCTTGCCCGTGCATACTACATTTACCCTGGATAAGCTAACGGAGCTTTATGTTGCGGAAGTTGTGCGGTTGCATGGTGTTCCTAAGTCTATAGTCTCATATATGGATCCGTGGTTCATATCGAGGTTCTGGGAGTGTTTGCATCGAGTCTTCGGCACGAGGTTGAGCTTTATCACATCCTAACACGGATGGTTAGTCAGAACAGGTTATCCAGGTGTTGGATGATATTCTCTTGTGTTGTGTGATTAATTTCCAAGGAGCCTGGGACAAAATGTTGTTGTTGGTATAATTTTCCTATAACAATAGCTATCAGGCAAGCATAGAAATGGCACTGTACGAGGCTTTGTATGGATGGAAGTGTCGTACACCTGTGTGTTGGGCAGAAGCGGGGAAAAAGTTGTTTCCTTTGCCAGGTATTCTCAAAGGTACAACCGATAAGGTGAAGCTCATTTTTTATCGTTTAAAGGAGGCTTCGGATTGTCAGAAGTCTTACGTGGATTTGAAGCATAAGGAAATTGAGTTTGAGATTGGTGAGAAGGTTTTCTTGATAGTTTCACCTTGGAAGAAGGTGATGAGGTTTGAATGAAAGGGTAAGTTGAGCCTGAGGTTTATTGGACCCTATGAGGTGCTTGAGAGGTTTGGCCATGTTGCATATAGATTGCGGTTACCGCCAGAGTTGGAGAAGAGGCATGATGTTTTCCATGTATCCATGCTTATGAGGTATCGTTCGGATCCTTTTCATGTGTTGCCGGTTGAGGAAGTGGAGTTAAATCCGAAATTATCTTATGAAGAGGAACAAGTAAAGATTTTGGATTCGGATTGTAAGGTGCTTCACGGATAGACCATTGAATTGGTGAAGGTGCTTTGGAGACACTGAGGTGTCGAAGAAGTGACATGGGAAAGGAATGAGAAGATGAAGAAGTTTATCTATCTCTTTCCACTAGGTAAATTTCGAGGATGAAATTTCTGAAGTGGTGGAGAGTTGTAACGCCTCGGTTTTGGGCCTAGGTGTTAGCCAGTTCGATTCCAACCTGTTTAGCTGTCTACTCTAGCTTCAGGAAATAATTAAATTAAAAGGTTTTTGGTCGGATAAAAATATGGGAAATTTTCCTAAAATCATAATTATATATATGATTAATTTTGGTAAAGGTAATTTAAAGAAAACAATTTTGGAAATTGAACATTTTTGTTTAGTGACCAAAATGTAAAAATGGTAAAGTTTGATTTAATGGCAAAAACATAAAGGCTAAAGTTTTGAATCTTTAAGGAGCAATACCAAGGACTAATAGAGACTTTTCCTTCTATTTTATAATTTTTATTAAATAAATTATATTACAAAGATGGAGGGAAGTTAAAACGGTTTTTCATTTTCTCACAAATTGAATTTGACGATAGTTTTCTTCTCTCACTTTTCTCTCAAAATTCCTTCATCCAAACTGTAAGATTTTCAAGGTAAACTCTAAATTTGATTTGGATTTCAAGGATTTATCCATTCTCTATTGATCCTTTAATAAATCTCTTGTTTTCTCTTTGGTTTTCTTTGGTTTTCTTTCTAAAATGGAGGAAGAGCTCATCATTTGAGGTAGGTTCGATCTTCTCCTCTAATGACATGTTCTTTACTGAAATTCCCAAGTATTTAGTCTTTTACATATTGTTTTTAATGGGGTTTTATACATTAATTGATGAATTCATGTGAAATTGAGGTTTCTTGAAGATTTATGGTGGATCTTTGGATTTGGTGTTAATTGCTAAGTTAATGATTGATTATTAACATGTTATTATAGTTAATAATGTTAACTTGATGGATTTTTTTAAGTAATCTCGAAACTAGTTAGATTGCTAGATGTGGGTGATGAAATCTTGAGTTTTAGGGGTTGTTGTTGTGATTTCTAGATAGCTGGAAGTTTTTAGAGGTTGGGAAGTGTTTTAGGTTGTAAATGGATGAAGATTGATGGTTGGTTTTGATGGGTAATGTTTGGGAGCGATTTAGGGTGGTTGTGTCGATGTTTTCGGGTTGTATCAATTGTTAATTGCATGGCGAATGTTGGAGTTGAATAGAGGTTTGTGTTGCTGGAGGTTTTGGTACAAGAGTGTGCATTAATCCTATGTTTTTCTTTGGTTAGCAGCAGGTCAAGATGTTGCTTGATAGTTAGAAGGCATATTTCGAGTTTAGATGCTTGGAATAGCTTTAGCACGTGAGGCGAAGTTGTATCGGTGAGTGGATGTGGTTTGAACGTTTTCATAAGCTTGGAAACTATGTTTTGAGAGGTTAGTGTAAGCTTGAAACACTTAGCTAATCTTGAAAGTACGTATGGTTACCAAAGCTCTAGGTTTTTCAGTTTAAAGTCCATGTGGATTATCATGCTCATGTTTTGGATTTATATTTGTTACTCACTGTTATGCATGTTTTATAAGCATGGTTTTGCTGAATTATATCCCATGAAATGATTTGATTATGTTCAAGAGGTTATATTCTTGATGAGACTTAGTATGCTATATTTGAGGCATGTTTTGAGATGGGATATGTGATGATTTTATTAATGCATTGAAAGTACTGAGTTAACATGGATTTAAATGATATATTGGCTTGGTGATGAGATTTATAGTATCGGATATGTTGGTCGACCAATAGAATGTAAAGTGCACTATAATATATAATATTCACGTGTGAGATAAATTCTTTGGTTTCACAATAGGGGTAGTGCTATTGTGATGCGAGTGATAGGGGTAGTGCTATCACCAATGGGCAATGTAGGAAGTAGCATCACGGCCGAAGGGAGAAAATGGTGAGGGTAGTTTCACCATGTGACTTGATGGGGTTAGTGCCATCAAGGTATATGTATGTCCGATCATTAATGGATAGGGGTAGTGCTATCCAAGAATGGGGGTAGATTCCATCTAGTTCACTTGAAATGCAAATATATGGATAGAACATGTATTATGGTTTTGAAATGCTTTTGTATAAAGACTCTTATACATGATGTTTGTACTTTATGAGATTTAAGCATGAGAAGCTTGATTTGGTTTTGCATTCAGATATGCATGAGATGATGATACATGTGGTTTGTAAATATGCTTTAATTGTGGTTTTTAAAGCATGAGAAAGATGAGCATGATATGGTTATGTTTTAAAGGCAGCATTGTTTTGAAAAATGCATTGTTGTTGTTTAAATTGAGCTTTCCATCACTAAGCAAATATGCTTACGCACTCATTTCAAACTATTCAGATTAGTGAGCCTTTTGGTAGCAAAATAGAAAGGGAATTCACCCAAGACATCACTCCATTTACAAGTATGGATTTTGACACTTTTAATAAGGTAGAAATGGCAATGGGGAGGGTACCTCGGTATATGGAGGGGATTGTTTAAACTCCCTGGTTTAAAAAGTGTGGATTTTGAAACTTGTAATGGGCCTTTATATGTTGTTATACATTGCTTTGTGGATTTTGATACTCTATGCGGATTGCATCTAGGTTGCATGCCTTTAAAGTAATCATGTTTTGCACTTCTTGATGATAGATGCCATTGATGATGCCTATGTGTTGGATAAATATGTGGTTGATGTTTATCTACGATTGCATGATGATTGGTGGCCATATAGAGTGCTTTAAGGTTCTTAAATGTTGTTGCTTTAGTGAAGATATGGTATGTATTTCGAAACAATAGCAGTTGTTTCGATACCACTTGCATATTTGGCCTTAATGTTTCGGAACACTGCTAGGCTTTTTTGATACGCCTAGTTATAATTTGAACCCGTGTCGAAACTCGGGGTCGTTTCGATACGACTCTACTTTGTCTCAGTGCAGGGGAGACCAAATTGGGGATTTTTTTTTCTAAAATGGGTAAGGGTCGTTCCGAGACCAAATGTTACTAGAATGCATGGTTTCGAAACAGGGGGTGACTATTTCGAAATGGGGTCATTAAGTTTGTTAAAATGGCATAATCTGTCAATTTTGAATGTTTATATTTTAGTCCATGTTTGTTTGATGTGCAATTATGGATGATTGAATGATCATATGATGTTGATATTTCACTTGCAGGCATGGAATGAACTTAATTAAAGGTTGGTAACAATAATTTGTGATTTGACCTTATATCGGATTGTTGAAAATGAGTGGACAGTTGATTTTCGGTTTAATTGGAAATATATTCGTTGCACGATTAAACACTATATGATTTAATTATGCATCTAGACAAGTGAAAAGAAAAAAAGGGTTGCTAATCGAGGTTGACTTTAACGAATTGACTTCAGTTTTCCCCGTGTAATTCTCTTAGTTCAGGTTAAACGTCTGGATCAGGATATGGGGGTTACATACATCGTCTCATATATTGGAATTTAAAGTGACCCAAAACCATATTCTTCCGTTACAAATGCATCGAATACACGGATTTCCCAAGTGGTTACTCTTCCCATTTAACATACATTCTCAACCGGAGCATGGCTTACTCTTCGCCCCTCAACGGTTAACCGGAGCATGGCTTACTCTTTGACCCTTAATGGTTAACCGTAGCATGTCTTACTCTTCGCCCCTCAATTGTTAATGTATACATCCACACGACGAGAGTATGGCTTACTCTTTGCCCCTCAATCGTCAGGGTAGTCATGTTGGAGAATGGTTTACTCTTCACCTCTCGACAAACATGGGGCGACTTATTATAGTGCACTTTAAACCCTATGGCTAGCCAACTATATCCGATAACTTCAGAACACTAGTCACTTGCCAATACATACCACAAGCCAAGTTACCTCATTGTTTTTATATGCATTCAATCAAATCAAATCTCAATACATTAAACATGTATTTTAGCTTTCTCAAAAATCCTTTCAAAAATCATTTCTCATACTCATGTATCATCAACATAAGCTCATTTGAAACTCTTTCGAAGCTAATCATGCATATAACAGTAGGTAAACAACATTAAAACATTTGTATGAGATTTGCATTTATGAAACCGAAAATGTGAGCGAGTGAACCCTTTACTTACATTCGAGCTTAGTTAAGCGTTTCAAACTTAAACTAAACGCCCATAAAATTTTCAAACATGTTTAAAGCTTTAAAACTCGTTTGCACTCACTGACTACACAAAGTGTCCACACCTGTAATGACCCAAATTTCGAGTTAGCAAATAGGGTCTTTGACCTGGGTATTGAGTTTTTAGGTTGGGGCCCAATTAAGAATTTTGGAATTGGGCTTTATGGTAAGGTGATGGGTGTTTTATTATTTAATTGGTAATATAAAAGAAAAATAAAGATGTATATTTTTATGCATAAAGTGTGCTTGTGAGGGGGGAGAGAGAGAAAAGGAGGGAGAAGATATTTTGGGAGGGGAGAAAGAAAAAGGGATGGAAAAAGAGAAAAGTGAGAGAAGAGGGCTTTGAAGCTCAATCTACGGCCGTCGGAGCCGCCGTGCACGACACCACTGGCACCATTGGAAAGGTATCGTCGCCGTCCGAGTCGTCGTTTGCTGGAGTGAAGAGAAAGATGAAACGGAAAAAGCTTATTCGCCATGTTCCAGCCGGAACCACCGCAATTGGAGGCCATCAGTGTATTCACTGGCCGGAGAACAACTGAACTGGAGCTTGCTGACGCCGTTCGGCCATCAGAAGAGGCCCTACGTGCTGCCCATGCGGGTGGGAGTGTGCCTAGCCAGGTGGGTGCACCTAGATCTAGTGCACCATGCCACACCAGATCCCAGACCCAGTTTCACTTGAATCTTGTTGCACTAGATCATGCCATGCGAGTGCATGGCTGCTACCATGCACCGCGCCATATAGGATCACCAAGGCAGCTGACTAGTGTCGACCATCGACAAAGCCGTTGACTTTTTCCAGGGGACCCTACCCGGGGGTTTCTCAACGTTTCGAATCTAATGGCTCGGTACATTTTTCCAAATTCGAACTCGATAAGCTATTTTTATGTATTTGACCTTGTGAATTGTTTAGGGGATGCATGAATTAATATAGTTTCGTATTTGTTGTATACGAGGATTATTCAGGATTAGGTATCGGGTCAAGTGGAATGTTCGAGAAGCTTGCATAAAGATTTTAGCGATATCAGCATCAGGTTAGCACACCTCGAACTCCTATTGCTTCATGAGCATCATAAGTGTAATTACCTTGCTCGTTAGTGGTTGCAAAATAGATTCATAATAGATAAATATGTGTTGAGACCGACATTATGAGAACATGATATTTATGAGATGTTATGATTACAATGACACTCGTGGAGGTGTTAGAGACTGGTTATGGTTGTTAGAGATACAATTATGACTATTTAATGATTAATTGATTGGTTAATTAATTGTGATGCTTGTATGTTTATTCAAATAGATTGATGGGCTTTGATGGGAATATTGCTTAAAGGTAATTATTCCCAGAAATGATAATGAAGTCGGTAATTTATATTAATTGTCTTAATTCATTAGCAAACCAACTCCAATGACTTTTATAAGCTTTAGGGATCGAATAAAGTGTTATAAAACTATAATTCAAGGAAATGGTGTAAACCCGTGAATAAGGCTTCGTACAACCTTTGGTCGTACCAGTATTTGTGAAATAAATGATTTCCAATATGCTAAAATGGTATTAGTATGCCTGTGAGTACCAGTACCCCAAATTGAATAATTAGTGATGATAATATAAAAAGAGAAATTGACATGGGACATTAATGAGATAATACAAATTAATAGAAATGATTGATGAAGATGACTAATGTACACTTCGACAATGAAAAATAACTTGATAAATGTTGGGTGACTTGTTTGTAATTGCATCCATAGAGGTCCTTGGTTGATCACGTGTGGTTACGTGCCAAGTAAGGGCACATGTGTGGGGTGGTCTTCTTGATTGATAGGATCCATATACCCAGAGATAGAGTGTTGCAACACCATGGTTAGAGATTCCGAATGTACGTTCTTGAAGTTGTGTGGCACCATGTCTCATTCGAAGATGCTCAACGGGAGTGTACATTTCTGAAGCTGTGTGCCACTGGGTCTCACGTAAAGAGTGTACATTTTCGACGCTATGTGGCACCGGATCTCACTCAGAGTGTATGTTCCCAAAGCTATTTAGCACCAGATCTCACTACTGGTTTGTGGTTATGGCATTGTGTGTTTTGCTCGAGGGATCTAGTGGGATCTTGAGTTTGGTTGCGCCTTTTGGGAAATGTATGATGTTTTGTTGTAACGAGAGCATGTGTTTAGGCGACTAGTGGTAGCGCCATGTGTTTATTTATCTCTCCTTATTATTCGTACTAGCTTGTATACGTATGTTTATGATTAGCATGAAGTATGGTAGAGTAGATGTGTACCTCTGATCTTTGTAAGCTCAGCGCTCGGAATCGTTGTTTCTGTGCATATATTGATTGTTGGATTGTGGGATTGATGAGCACTATCGGTTTAGGGATTCCAGTATGTGGAGGCTTTTAGAGTACAATACTTGGGTTTGGGGGGCTATGTATTCATAGGACCTTATGTGGGCGAGTTTATATTTCTTATTTTTGAGATTGTATTAATCAAATCAAAGGTTTTAAATTTAAGTGGTGCTCCATTGTAACTATTTAAATGATTTATCAATATTTTCAATTTTTCACTTTAAATTCTTTTGAGAAATATCTTGTTTGGACTAAACCAAATTTGAGAAATTTAATAGTTTTGATTTGGGATTGAGGCCCAAATTGTGACATCCGGGTTGGGGTGTTACAACAGTGGTATTAGAGCTTAGGCTTAGCCGGATCTAGGAAACCCCAGGTGTTTTAGTAAGGTGTCTAGTGAATACAAGCCCTTAAATTAAGTTCGTACTTAATAATACTAGAATCCGGATGGTACGTCCAATGACGTGATGATAAAATGGTTATGATTGTGGCCGAGAGGGCCGAGTTAAGTGTTGAGTTGCTCATCAGAGCGATTACGGTGGCGAGTTCACCCCGATTTGTTGAAATGCATGTTAGTTCAATGATGTCGGAGTCGAGGATGTGTCATTCTCTCGCCACCTTAATGGTGTCTTCTTTGTGTGTTGAAAATGTTTCGAAGCCGTCAAAATACATCATGAGAGTTTGTGGCAAAGAATCTTCATCGTTATACATGAATAAAGTTTATGAAGTGGGTATGGATATCTAGATTTTGAAATCGATCAGTGGATGTGCTTTGATAAGAGGACCCATTGTTTGCTTAAAAGTGAGTCTTGTTGATACTTTGAGAGTATCATCGCCCTTCTTAGAGGCGTTTCTCAGAGACAATGGATTTGAGATCCACTAGGTTGTTAGGGTGTGCCGAAGTTAGACATTCGACAAGTTTGAGAGAGCTACCTTCTTGAGAGTTGTTGCATTTCGAAAATAGCTTTGGGATAGTCAAGCGCGATGCTACTCAGTAATATCGAGAGTTGTACCTGAGGATTTGGGACCTCGAGCGAATCTAGCCTTTGTTAATGAGGATTTTTTACCGTAGCGCTTATATCATGATTTTTGTGGTGGTTGTTCGTGGAATGGCACAACGGGGTTGTGAGACATGTATGGTCGTTCATTAGATGCTAATGTGCATAGTTCGACGCTCGGGAGCTTTTGAACTGCTAGAGTGTTTGTTTATGTGTCTTGGAAGAGTCGTTAAAACATCTTCCCTATCAAGAATTTGAGTGGTTGTTAAGGCAAGACCGAGTTGGGCGTCGGTGCCCATCATCGTTGACAAAGAACATTGACCCGGTTGAGTAAATTAGAGGTTCAGTTGCAAAGGCGCAACTCAAACAAGGTTTCCTTTGCCTAAGTGTTTCGCTCAAGGAAAAGTTGGGCTTGTCCGCTAACAAGAAGTTGGTCTGTTGTGGTGATGTTAAAACAGTCGATAGCTTGTCAAGTAATAGTGAAAGATCATTGCATGTCTTCTTAGATGGATGTCTTGTTTAACCGGTTGTGAGGAACCCTTGCATTTCTTCCGAAGTGGTTCGAGAATTAGATGGTTGTGTTTAAATGTTAAAGGCTTGAAGTTTTGAAATGGACTTTGGAATGAATATTTCTCTCTCTAATGTGTTGTGGTAACGTTCGATGTCTACGGTGATGTTTGAGGTGTTTCAACGATGATAGGGTGGGGACCACCATATTGTCTCTCGAACATAAGTTGATGCTTTGTGTGACACGTATGAATGTGTAAGGAATATGGAAAGATGAGTTCGGCAAGATAATCACCTTAATAACCTTGTGTGTGAGAATGATTAGTTATCGTGTAATCAGTTAGGACCACATTTTTGTGCACGAAGGATGAAGGATGTGCCTACCCCAATAACATAATTCATGGGTGCTCGATCTTTAAGGGATTTGAGATTTGGACAATGACATCAGTCGAAGTAATTAATAGTTGTCGACCGTATGAGATCGATCACCACCTAAGTAAAGTGAGCTTGGTAAGTGATGAAGTGTATGAAGCTAGTTCAGATTTGAGCATTGTGTTGCCCACGTGTGGCGATCAAGGATTGCGGGTGATGGACATGTAAGAGAGTATCCATACCAGCTCCATGTGGTACCGGTACTTGTTCCTTTCATTGTTGATATTGATTGACTAGCGTTGATGTATGTTTGGTTGTTATGGTCAAGCTTTGTGTTGAGGATTAGTTAGTTTTGGAAGTCGTGAGAAGTATCAGTTGCTTATAATTAAGTGGGCTCAGTGTTATGGTTGAGTTTTAGGTCAGATGGTTACTGATGGACTCTGAGATCTTGTATGGGTATTTTTGAGAGAGAGACGTCAAGGCAAGGGATTCTTCTTATATATATTACTGAACGTCCTTTATCGGTACATGTGTGTTATGGTAGCTGAGACTCGATTTAAGGATTGATTAGCCTTGGAAACTGTGAGAAGAAACATATGATTGTTTTCAATAGGTACAGTGGTAAGATTATATGTAAACTCGATGGCTTTCATCGACCTCGAGATCTTTTAAGTGTGCTTTAGAGATTGATGTATCAGTGTATAAGTTCTTCGATGTAGTATTGTGGTTAGTACATGGAAAATTTTGGGAATGACGGTTGTACCTAGCTTCTCCGTGTATTTTTGAGAGACTATGAGGAGTCGTGTGTTTGAGAAAGCGGTAAGTGTTGGCTTGTTGTCAGTTGGAAGTCTAATGTCGAGTTCTTCAAAGTTGTTGTGATGCTTTGATGTTCCTTAGTTGAATTAAATAGATGACTGTGGATTTTGTAAGGGATTGTGAGCGCACAGTCCTAATGAATTTCTTTGAGTAATGAAATAGTCCTTGGTATGTATCATTTCATATTTCGGCAAAGATGAGGATCAGATAGAAAACCTGCTTGGTTTGGTTGTGTGTTGAGTTGTACGACACTACGGTGTGTACATGTTACCTTGTGTCACAATATTTGAGGTTTGTGGTGGAACCTTATCCCTTGGTGGGATTTCATGCGATGACAGATCTGAGGTAAGGTACAAATGACATGTTTGAGATGCGTTATAGTTTGGAGTGTAAGACTCATGTGTAAACCGAGTTTTGAGAGTCGCTTTGGTTATTGTTATGATTAAAGATAGATTTCTTTTAAGAAAAAAGACCAGTTGAGATTATGTTCGTATTGATAGAAGACAAGGGTTGTATTCGACAAGTGTTGTGAGATATCAAAATTGCACAATAGAAAATCCTCGAGGACGTCGAAGAGTCGTAAAGGTTCTTGAATCTTTTTTGGTTTCTGAATATAAATTTCGAGGATGAAATTTCTTTAAGGGGTAGAGTTGTAACGATTCAAATTTTGGGTTAGCAAATCGGGTCTTCGACCTGATTATTGCGATTTAAGGTTATGGCCCAATTAAGAATTTTAGAATTGAGCTTTTATGGTAAGGTGGTGGGTGTTTTATTATTTAATTGGTGAAATAAAAGAAAAATAAAGATGTATATTTTTATGGAGAGAGAGAGAAAAAAGATGGAAAAGGAGAAAAGTGAGGTAAAAGGGCTTTGAAGCTCGATGTACGGTGTTTAGAGCCGCCGTGCACGACACCACTGGTACCATTGGAAAGGTATCACTGAGACGAATCCAACGATGGCCGTCTCACCGCAGTTGGCAAGAGTGAAGAGAAAAAAGAAGCGCAAGAAGCTCGTTCGGCATGTTTCGGCCACAACCACAGCTAATGGAGGCCATCGGCGTATTCACCGACCGGAGAACTACCAGACTGGAGCTCTTCGGCGTCGTTCGACCACCGGAGGAGGCCCAACGCGCTGCCCATGCAGGTGGGTGTGTGCCTGGCCAGGTGGGTGAACATAGATTAAGTGCACGGCGCCACAACAGAACCCTGACCCAATTTCACGTGAATCTAGCCGCACCAGATCACGCCATGAGGGTGCATGGCTTCTACGATGCACCGCGTCGCATAGGATCATTAGGGCAATTGACCAACGTTGACCAGGCCGTTGAATTTTTTCGAGGGACCCTACCTAAGGGTTTCTCGACATTCCAAATCTAATGGCGCAGTATATTTTGCCAAGTTCGAACTCGGTAAGTTGTTTTATGCAACTAACCTTGTGAATAGTTTAAGGGATGCATGATATAATATAGTTTCGTATTTGTTGGTATACGAGGATTATTCGGGATCAGGTATCAGGTCAAGTGGAATGTTCAGGAAGCTTGGATAACGATTTTAGCGATATCAGCATAAGGTTAGTACACCTTGAACTCTTATTGCTTAATGAGCATCATAAGCGTAATTTCCTTGCTTGTTAGTGGTTGCAAAATAAAATGATGATGGATAAACATGTTTTGAGACTAGTATTATGAGAACATGATATTTATGAGATGTATGATGATGCTATGATTACGACGAGACTCGTAGAGGTCTTAGAGACCATTTAGGGTTGTTCGAGATGCATGTATGATTATTTAATGATTAATTGATTGGTTGATTGATTGTGATTCTTGTATGTTTATTCAAATAGATTGATGGGTAATGACGAGAATCATGCTTAAGGGTAATTATTCGTATAAATGATAATGAAGCTAGTAATATATATTAATTGTCTTAATGTGTTAGCAAACCAACTCTAATGACTTTCATATGCTTAAGGGATCGAATAAAGTGTTATAAAACTTTAATTCAAGGAAAGGGTGTAAACCCATGAATAAGGCTTCATACGACCTTTGGCAATATCGGTATTTGTGGAAATAAAGGATTTCCAATATGCTATAATGGTATCAGTATGCGTGTGAGTACCGGTACCCCAAATTGAATAATTAGTAATGCTAATATAAAGAGAGAAATTGACGTGAAACATTAATGAGATAATATAGATTAATAGAAATGATTGATGAAGATGACTAATGTACACTTCGTTAATGAATAATAACTTGTTAAATTTTGGGTGACTAGTTTGAAATAGCAACCGTAGGAGTCCTTGGTGGATCATGTGTTGTTACGTGCCAAGTAAGGGCACTTGTGTTGTTGAGTCTTCTTGATTGATGGAATCCGGATACCCAGAGATAGAGTGTTGCAACACCATGGTTATATATTCCGAATCTACGTTCCTGAAGTTGTGTGGTACCAGGTCTCATTCGAAGATGCTCAATGGGACATTCTGAGTATGGGTGTACATTCTCAAAGTTGTGTGGGACCATGTCTTACCCAAAGAGTGTATGTTTCTGAAGTTCTGTTACATCGGATCTCACTCAGAGTGTATGTTCCCGAATTTGTGTTGCATCGGGTCTCACTCCAGGTTTGTGGTTATGGAATTATGTGTTTTGCTCGAGGGTTTCGGTGGGAACTCGAGTATGGTTGGGCCTTGTGGGCCGTGTATGGTGTTTTGTTGTGACAAGAGCATGTGTTTAGGAAAATAATGGTAGCGCCATGTGTTTATTTATCTCTCATTATTTTTCGTACTTGCTTGCATGCTTATGTTTATGATTAGCATGAAGTATGGTAGAGTAGATGTATACCACGGAGTTTTGTAAGCTCGGCGCTCAGAATTGATGTTTTCGTGCATAGGTTGATCGTTGGATTGTGGGATCGATTAGCACTATCGATTTAGGGATTCCAATATTTGGAGGCTTTCAGAGTATGGTACTTGGGTTTAGTAGGCTATGTATTCATAGGACCTTATGTGGTCGAGTTCGTATTTCTTATTTTTTAGATTGTATTAATCAAATCAAATGTTTTAAGCTAAAGTGGAGCTCCCTTGTAACTATTTAAATGATTTATCTATATTTTTAACTGTTGACTTTAAATGTTTTTGAGAAATAACTTGTTTGGACTAATCCCAATTTGAGAATTTTAATAGTTTTTGTTTGGGCTTGAGGCCCAAATTGTGACATTCAAGTCAGAGGTGTTACAACACTGATGCGAAAATCAAGCGTATGATGTTTCAAAAACTTCACCTCATGCTTTCGGATTATCCTCCCCTATTTTATCAACATAAAGCCAGAGGATTAATGCCTCATTTAGCATCTTAAAATCCCAGCAACAAAAACCCTCACTTCGCTTCCCTAAACCTCATCCAACTCTTTTTTGAGTCAACCAAAAACACAACAAACACAACTCTAATCAATTTCAGCCATAACCAAAGGATTTGAACAACACATTCACATCAATTAACATTTAGAAACACTCGAATATCATCCTTATACTTTCAGCATTCAATAATCACCCACAACTCATCAAAGACCCAATTCTAGCAACCTAGAAATTTAGAGATTCACTTAGTTTTGGTATTCCAATGTTAAAATCAACTTATTAACATTATAAAACATCAATATCATGTTATAATATAGTCATAACCGAGCAAAACAGATCCAAAACGAACCTAACTCAATTTCACCAATTAAATCTCAATTAAACACATTTTCTACAATTAAATCACTAAAACCCATTAGAAAACATATGTAAAGAATCAATAACTTGGGAATTTCAATAAATAACCATTCATTAAAGGAGAAGAATGAACTTCACCTCCAATGGTTGAAATCCATCTCAATTGGATGATTTTACTCATGAAAAACAAAGGAATTCAATGAGATTTTGTAAAATACAAGTTAAGAAATCTATTAGAAATTATTAGTTTAAGTAAACAAGACCATTACCTCAAATCTTTGCTGGAAAATAAGTGTTTGGCTGAAGATATTTTGAGAGAAAACTTAGGAGATAAAAGTTACGTCAAATTTGCTTTTAAGAATAACTATCTTCCTTTTTATTAAAATCCCTTTTAATCCTTTAATTAAAACACTTTAGAACTAATCCAGTTGAGAGAAAAATCTGATAAAAACATTTAAGTATATTATCTCCTTAAGGATTCAAAGTTTTGACCCTTTTATAAAAAGTCACTAAAAACAATTTTACAATTTTACATTTTGGTCACTAGTCCCAAAATGTCCAATCTCCAAAACTAATTTTCCAAAATTGATTTCACCAAAAATCATTTATATATTAAAAGAGGATTTTAGGACATTTTCCCATACTTTTATCATTCTCAAAAGTATTTATTTCAAATTGAATCCCAAACTAACTTGAAACCCTAACTTGGTTCTCCCGAACCGTCTAATCTTTTCGGTTAACTTCTAGGCCCAAAATCGGGGAGTTACAATTACTGTGGTAGGCTTTGCTTTAATTCCAACCTTTTTGAAAATTTTCATTGGCATCAAATTGATGCTGGCTCCAAGGTCACACAGTGTCTTGCCCATGAATCTATTGCCAATAGTACAAGGAATAGTTAAACTTCCCGAATCTTTCAGCTTTAGTGGTAATCGATTGAGTATCATTGCATTGTATCCCTCAGTAAGAGCTACAATCTCGAAATCACCTAATTTCCCCTTTTTGGACAAGATGTCCTTTATGAATTTGACATAGTTAGGCATTTGCTGGAGAGCATCCTCTAATGCTATATTTATTTGCATTTGTTTAAGGACTTCCAAGTAGCGCTTAAACTATTTTTTAATGACTTCCATGAAAGGTTGTGGTGGATAAGAAAATGGTGGCTCCACTGGCTTTGCCGAAGTGGTGTTGGCATCAAATTGTTGTCTGGCATCAGTTAGCGGTCTGGCATCAAATTGAGGTCTGGCGTCATCAATTTTTGCCTAATCTTTCTAAGCTTCTTTAGGTTCATCTAATGGCATCAACATTTCGACTTGGCTATTAATTGACTTCTTGAAAGGTGTCTCAGTCTCGTATTGTTTGCCACTCCGATGAGTTACTGCTTTGCATTGTTCATTTCTCTTATGCCAAGCATCTTCTGTATCGCTTGGCAAAGTTCCATGGGGTTCGTTGCTCAGGGCATTGGAAATCTGCCCGATCTGAACTTCCAAGTTCTGCATAGATGCTGTCAAACTCTTGACAGTTGCATCATTTTGCTCCTTGTACTCCATCAAAGTCCCTTGGGTATTTTTTTGTTCTGTATAAAAATTGTTGTGTGCTTTCTGCCCGCACTAAATTCTGGTTGAAACCTTGTTGTACATGGTTATTCTAACGCTGAGAATTAAATTGATTGCCTCCATGGTATGCCCACAATATGTCTGGGTGCTGCTTCCAACCTACATTGTAAGTATTGGAATTTGGATTAAAATTACCATTAAAATTTCCAACAAAATTAACCGACTCGGGATTTGCTGGACAATCGTCCATATGATGATCCTTTCCACATATCGTGCAGAATAGTTCTAATACCTTGACTTCTTGGGATTCATTACTCTTTTGCAATGTTTTCATAATGCTAGTGAGATTGGAAATTTGTGCGTTGATAGATGTTAATGCATCAAGCTCTAATTTTCCAACAGTTTTTGTCCATGTTCCTAGTCTGGCAGTAGGATATTGAAAATCATTGGCAGCAATCCTTTCAAGGATATCAACTACCTCCGTATAATTCTTCTCTAACAACGAACCATTTGTCGAAGCATCAACAATAGTCTCGGTATGAGCATGAAGCCCGTTGTAAAAGGTTTCTCTATGGGTCCAATTAGGGAATTCATGCATAGGGAACCTCCTCAACAGGTCATTCAATCTCTCCCAGGCATCATATAAGGTCTCATCATCAACTTGCATAAACATAGTGATTTCACTCCTTAGCTTGGCATTGATTTAGGTGGCTGGAATTGCAAAATAAATTTTTGGCATAGTTCTGCCCATGAAGTAGCAGAATCAGTTGGCAAAGGACTTGGTCATGATTTTGCTCTATCTCTTAGGGAAAATGTGAATAATTTCAGCTTCATTGTATCTTCAGACACTCCAGGTTGCTGAAATAGTTGGCAAACTTCCATGAATTGCTTCAAGTATTGCCTTGGTCTCTAGTAGGTGATCCATCCAATTGTCCTCCATTCAAAACAGTCGGAATCATTACCAGTTAAAGTTTGAAATTGGGTATGGCATTAAATTGTCCACAACAATAGTAGAGACAGCAGGGGTGGCTGGTATCTTGTTGTGTATTGGTGAACTCTAATGGTGGTTTGGGAAACCATCTACTCATCCTTGTCTGTTAAGAGCCATTTCTCGAACTTTCTTTTTCAATCTTCGCAGGGTTCGTTCAATTTCTGGGTCGTATGGCCAATCTTCCATCGCATGGAGGTTCTTAGTCATACACCAAACCAAACAAATAAAGTAAAGTAAAACATAACGAGTGAATCAAAACAATAAATCCCGTTGCAATCCCCAGCAACGGTGCCAAAAACTTGCCAACTTTGCTAACGCTTGGCAAAAGATTGAGAATTCACTCTAAATATGTAAGAAATAATGCCAAGAGTGAGTCTATTGTGTGCAAGTATATACGGTCAGCAAGTAATACATCAATAAGTTGAGTATCATATCCACAGGGATTGACCAAAAACTTAAGTGTTTAATGGTTTACTTGTTAAAGGGATCAAGAATGTTGAAATTGAGTTGGGTTTTCGCTTTAGACAAGAGCTAAAGTAATGCAATGAAAGTAAAAACAGTTTTTCAATATGAATTATTCAAATGGATGATGAGCATTGGCAAAGGATGCTTGGATTTTACGCTAGCTATGCGAGTTATTAATAATGTCCTGCCATGGATTCATTGCCGAGCAGATTTCAAGAATAGTATTATCTCTGTCGATGGCAATACCCTAAGTTAACCATGTTAAAACCCCTATATGTCTATAGTGCAGCTTTTCATAGATTAACTTGATTAAGTTTCAATCTTTACTCCTAAGGAGTAGATTCACTTTCAAAGTAAGCTCATCTACTTGAACATCTTTTCTCGAAGTTTCTCTCCTTAATACCTGGAAATTGATCATTACCCCTTAAGTAATGAAGTGCTAGCAGGATAGAAAATAATTTCAAGGCAATCAAATTATTGAAAACCAAAAATTAACTAAGCGTTAATCGCAAACATCCCCAACCAAATGTAAAAGCTTAGTTCATGGTTGGAGGATCCATCCACAAAATATTGTATCTCAACATCACCATTCAAATAAAAATTAAACTAAGAGAATTGGCAAAAAAAATGAGGTCCGTAGATGTAGCCCTTCAAATGCTCCAGAGCTCTCGGTCTAAGATGGTCGAACCACGTTTCTTCTAGCTTCCTCTTTCACCACGATGCTCTCTTTTTGATCCATGATTTGTCTTCTTTAAATAGGCACTCGTGAAAACTCTAGAATGGGTTTGAAATTTGAAATTTGATTACACACCAAGACAGGTGTGTTATCCTCTTATTCTTTTTTGAGTTTTAGGGCTGACATGCACTTGACTCAACGGCTACTTTGATCGGGCATCAGACTTCGATCTTTTGCCAATCGAGCTTGGATATCTCTAGACAAACTCTGCCAATTGCGACTCAGCAATTCTCTTATACTTATCATGCTTCCTACTCTTGCTCTGTGTTGCGTGCAAAAGTGATGCGTAAATTGTGTGCAAGTATACATGGTGCCAAGTTATAGTACTTAAGATATCTTCTCCACGGGAATTTTGACAACCTTCGGGATTCACCTTTCTGCACAGGTAAAAAGTAAAAACACAAATAATTAGAGTTTTTTGGATTAAAATTAAAACTAAAGCAAGTAAAGTAAATTGAGAAATCAGAGTGAGAGAATGGGCCAGTATTCGATGTTTCGTAGTGTTCAGAATGAATGTACTGTCTCAGCACAATTTCGCATAACAACTTAACAACTTTCAACAGCTGCCCACGACGATGCCTCGGCAGGCGCCCACCTCGGCAGAGACCAAGTGACTACCTGGGCAGTTAAACGATGATTCAAGGTTCAGCAAGGCTCCCTTCTATGACCCCCTCATCTTCAGAAGCTTGAAGTACTATTGGTGAACACGACTTGGATGATACCTCTCACCGTGAATCTAAGAGTGAACATCAACCGATTATGAAACCTCTCTTAGCCGCTAAACTTCTAAACTTATCCCTAAGCCAAAGTAGCTTTACCCTATAGTTGGATAAAACCATGTTTACTCGTTTCGTGAGTCCAAATCTCCTGATATTGAACAAATAGATTGATGCCCTCTTCTCTCCCGATAAAGATTGCAACAATGAAGAACCAAGAGTAAACAAACCTTGAATTTTATTGCAAAAACTGAAATCCTAAACGAATACAAGCAAAACTCTCACAACTACTACACAACCAACCCTTGGCCCTAGGGAAGGTTTAGAACATGATGGGTGTTGATGGCACTAGGGTTTTGACAAGACGAAGTTTCTCTCAAATCTCAATTGTCTTCTCTCCTTCAAGTCGATTACATTTATATAGGGGAGGAGCCTAGGCCTAACTCGGTTTAGGGTAGGAATACTAGTTAGAATACAATTACAACTCATTAAAATATCATTAAATCTTCTTAGATTCTTGTTTGAATTTTACCAACTTGACTTTGACCTTGGCTTTTCTTTGTCTGTTGGGCTCTAATGCACGTGCAAGTGGTATCTAAAAATCGGTCTTGATGAGCTCTTTCTATCGCATACCACTTTGCATTTTTCCACTCTTCCTCGAGTTGATGCCTCGGCGGCACTCTGTTGACTACCTCGACAAAGGTCTGGGTTGATGTGCAGGGGTTGGCACAGCTCTTCATTCTGGGACTCTCCTCCTTTATCAACTCTTGATAGGGTCTAACAGCTTTCTCCATCAGTTTCCAGGTTCTCCTCTTCTGCCCTCTCTACTACCTCGGCGGCATCTGCCTGGGCGGGTACCTGCGCACAGAAAGAAAACGCACTTGAACAGTATCTTTTAGATAAAAACAATTAAGTGCTTCAAATAAGGCAGAAGATCTAATCTATGTAGTTTTGTGTATGTTTACCTAATAAATACAACTAAACTAAACTTAAGAACAACAATAATTGAGCTAAATTAGGGCATAAATATAGGACTTGCACACTTAACACACCCCCAAACTCGAACTATTGCTTGTCCTCAAGCAATTTAATCTGATAATAACATGCCAAAACTTAAAATCATATGTAAACTAAGTTGAGAAAGCATCTTGAGCAACCTTTACATACCGTGCAGATTTACGCCTTATTAGCAACCTTTCGAATGACAGTATACTTACCCAGAATCGAACTATGTATCTCGTGAGTGTATTTGTTCCTTGTGATAAGAATGATTCTTCGGCATCTAAGTAAACCTTCGATAAACACCTTAATTCCCGTGGGTTTCCCTCTAGTGTCTTATGCAATTTAACCACTAGTGTCGATTATATACATCTCTAATGATTTCATTTTTTTTCTCTAGAGCCAGTTATGGGCACCTCTAGCTTATCCTAGAACCAGTTTCGGGCACCTCTAGGACATCTATATTTTTTTAAACTTTAAGTTCTACCCAAGTTTACTAGGTGAAATACCTAAGTTTCCTAGAAGTCCGAAAATCAAACTAGTCACAAAGAGTGTTTTCTTTTAAGTTCAGACCATAGTAGGATTCTAAGTTAATCTAAAGTCATGATAAGGTTGCCGCCTAGGCGGGTCATATGCCACGGCGAGTAAAAGGTACTCAAGAATTTTCCTCATACTAAGAATTCATTAGATTTTAGTTAAAGGCATGTTACATTAGATCCTAACCTAAATGCAACTAAAAAACAGAAAAATAGAAACATAAAAAACTAGAATAAAAGAAAAACAAAAGCAAGAAAAATAAAAAGAAAAATTAGAGGACTAATTCCCCCCAACTCGAGAGGAGCATTGTCCTCAATGCATGCCTACATACACAAAATTAGCATAGATGAGATAAAAAAAATAAAAGAAGGAGAGAGAAAGCTTAGTTTTGTTGTGACTCGGATGAGTTGTCGTTGTAACGCCTTGGTTACGGGCCTAGATGTTTTAGGCATCAGATCAGACTGGTTGAGAACGGTTCGAATCGCGTAAGGTGATTTATGGAAATCAAAGATCGGGATAGGATAAAAATGTTACAAGAATTGCTAAAATCCTCTAAAAATATATTTAAGAGGTTGGTCAAATCAATTTTACAAAAAGGGTTTTGGAAAATGGACATTTTGAGTAGTAAACAAATTGTAAAGTTTCAAAACTGGGAAAATGTGAATTTTAATGTGGAAGCCAAAATCTTAGAATCTTTAGGGGGCTTTAAGTCAATTTGAACTTTTCTCAATAAGACGTGTGTTTAAAAAGGGTTTTTAATTAAATGATTTTATTTGGATTTATATAAAAATAATTAAAATGTAATTAATGGATTTCAACTACGTAACTATCAAAATCTCTCTCATTTTAAGTCAAACACAAATTCACTCATCTTTTTTCAGAATTTTCACTTCCAAAAACTCTCTCAACATTTCCTAAATCATTTTCAAGAGATATCTCTTAGTTCTTTAAGATTTCACTAAGGAAAACTTGTCATCCATAGAGAAAAACAAAGATTGGAGGTAAATCCCATTCTCAACCTCTAATCTAAGTTCTTTATTGAAATTCCCAAGATATTTGGCTTCTAAATACTATTTTTGGTTGAGGTTTCATTATAGTTTTGATTGGAGATCAAAATCTTGAGAAATTGTGGTTAAAATCTTAATTTTCGGACTTGATGAGTTGGGCTATATTTTGTGTTGATTTCAAATGATTTCTAAGTTGATTTATATGTTAAAATGAGGTGTTGATAATGTAGATTCCGAAATCCTTGAGTTTCTTAGTAGTTTTAAGTTAGATTTTGGGGTGAAATGGTGGAATCTTGATTGTTGGAGGTATAAGGATGAATTAGGATGTTTATTAGATGTGTTTTGATGATGATAATTGTTTGGAAGTGATGTATGATGGCTGGGCTTGGTTTAGGAAGCAACCGATTGAGTTTACGTTTGTTTTGGAAGGGTATTTTGGTGTAGTTTGGGTAAGCAACGTGTTGTGTATTGTTGTTGGTGTTAGAATGCACTTTAATGCATTTAGATCTCTGTTTTTTATGCTGTGAAAACAGGGGATCTTGATCCGGAAGCAAACGAGGTGTTGTTGGAGGCTTTGGAAGAGTAAATTTTGTGTTGGCGAGCAAGGCTTCGCGTATTGGTGAGTGGAAATGCAATTTTCTATTTTGTAACGCTTTGAGCGTGGTCTTGGGAGCTTAGTGTAAGTTTGATACACTTACCTAACCTCAAGAGTAAGTGATTCGGAAATCTCTCTCTTGGTAATGTGTTATATTTGATGAAATTTCACTTGAAGTAAGTGTGGATTTGTTTACTGTTTTTAAGCATGGTTTAATGCTAGATTTTAATGCCATTATGTTAAGGATGCACTAGGTAAGTGATCCTTGGTTTTCATATGTTGAATGCATATGATGTTAAGCATGTTATGCTTGTGGAGATGACATTGTGGTTATGCTTGTAAAACGGTGGAATGTTGATGTTAAATGATTATATTGGCAAGTGATGAAAATGTTTTTTGGTTACTTTAATCGCATATATATAGCCAGCTATAGGATTGGATACACCATGAAAAAAGTTGCCTTGGATGTTGAGGGGTTGTGATTGGGTCCTAATCTCCATCCAAGTACCATAACGATTGAGGTTAAGATCACAACGGTGAATTGTTACTCTCGTGTGTGAGTCTTGTGTATGTGTCCCATACTCTCGTTAGAGGAATTATACAACTACCGATGAGTGATGTTGAGTGGTTGTTATTGTGCCATTAATCTCCACCTTGTGTAGTCCGATAGTTTGTATGAAGCATGAGGGACAACGCTTGTAATTCGTGTATCTGATTATGTCTTGTGTTGAAATGGTTTATGGATTATCACTTGTGAGCCAATATAATGTAAATGAATAATGTGAAGCATGAGATGCTTGTATATGATACAAGGATGCATGAGATATTTGTGTATGATGCAATAATGCATGTGATGCTTGTTAAAGCATGAGCAAAGGTTTATTTGCTGTTTTAAAATGATGCATATGAGCATGTGGTTAAAAAGTGCATTGAGGTCTTGAGAAGACATGTTTTATAAAATGGCATGAGATGTAAAGTGTTGGTTTTGCAAATATGAGACATGCATTGATGAATGTTATTTAGCGATCCTCACTAAGCTTTGTGCTTACACTCTTTTGTTTCATCAATGCCGAAAAGTAGGCTTTGAAGGCAGCAAGTAGGCAAGAGGAATCCAAGCTTTTAATCTTGCAAAGTATATGGTTTTGCTTCGGTGTAATAAAAAGGCAATGGGTGGGGTTTATGCTATTGCATGGTTGAGAATGTTTTCCCTTTGCTTTGACCTTGTTGGATAGTTACTTTTGAGATGTAATCAGCCTTTATGGTTTGATTTTTGTTATGGATGATGGTTTTGGCTTGTTATTGTTTTGGTGGACTAGGGAGCATGTCTTTAGTACCTTTACTTGCATGTTGGTTGCCATGTTATAGCTAATGCCTCGATATGATGATTGTTGATATGTATCCATGTTGTATGCATGTTGTGGCATGTCTCGGGAATGATTTGAATGTGTTAAAGCATGAAAAACCAACAAAATCTAATGTTGTGAGGCAAGGCGTATCGGAACGCCATTGCCTGTTTCGGAACAGGGGCCTGAAATTGCCATAAGGTTTCGGAACGGGTGAAGGCGTATCGAAACGATTTTTCTACTAAAAGGGGGTGTTTCGATACGGACTTCGGAACGCACCCAAGTATCGAAACAGTCAACCATGTTTCTGTTTATTGCATTTTGGTCCTTAAATGTTGAATCCTGTTTCTGTTTCTACAAGACCATCCGTATCAAAACAGTCAACCTTGTTTCTGTTTATACAAGACCATCCGTATCGAAACACCTGACCATTGGGTTTAAATTTTGAACTGTTTTGGGTTTCTGTTTCTTGCATTTTGGTCCTTAAATGTTGGTTGCTTAATTCAATGAGTTTAAATGATTCGTTTCAGTTGAAATTTGACTTAATGGCATGTTACGTGATTAATTTTGGACTGGTAACATTAAAACTCGTTTAGTCCTTATAAATCTAAGAATTTACGTTTTATTCCCTAAAAGATGATTTCTTTCAATTGAGTCCCTGTTCGGGTTTTGTTCGCTGTGCCACTTTCACTGAGTTAATTTGCTAAAGATATAGGTTAATATTGAGCATCTAGAAAAGATAAAAAGAAAAAAAGGTCATTAATCGTGGTTGACTTTCGGGTTGACTTTGGTTTTCCCCGTGTAATCTTCGTAGATCAGGTCAAACGTTTAGGCTAGGCTAAATGGGTTACATTTGTTGGTATCAGAGCCAGGTTATGAAAGAATTGGGGATGTTGGTATGTGAAATTGATATGTGTTGAAGTATGATGTTTGAAGAGTGTGCTATTGGTTGAATTTTGAACCTTATGCCATGCTTGATTGATGCAAATTGCATGTGGAATGAATATGATTGTGTGATGATGAAGTTATGAGGATATGTGCTGATTTTGGGATGATGAAAAGTATGTGAGCATGATGTTTCATGTATGCTATGCTTTGTGGGGGAAATTGGGTGCCCATTGTCTTATTACACTAATCAAATGTTTTGTAAACTTGGATTCTTGCTTGCAGCTGACCTAAATTGTTTGACTTGTTTTGTTGTTATGTCTTGTTAAATAGCATTATGGGTCCAAGAAGAGAGTGAAGATTGAGTACGATAGTGCCTGCAGCTGAGCAGGGTAACCAGGCTGAGCAAGGGGCTGGTGTCCCTCCTGGTTGAGATCTACATCCTTTGCCACCACCTAGAGGTGGGGAGCAGGTGCAACAAGGACAAACTGGTCCTCGTCTGGGTGATTTGGCGCCTCTGGTTCAGGCAATCACCGGAGCGTTTCAGGCTGTTGTTGTCGTAGCACATGTGCAGGCCCCTGCAGCTGGGTAGGTGGGCTTACCTTTGCAGAGGTTAAGGAGCTTAGGAGCTGTAGAGTTCTTTGGTATGTCTCCGAAGGCGTCAGAGGAATGGTTGGCGAGTACGATCCGCATTATGGATCAAATGGGCTGTAACGAGGTGTGCAAGCTGGGATGCGCAGTTTCTTTGTTACAAGGTGATGCTTACAGCTGGTGGATGACTACCAGCTGGTGGATGACTACCACAGCTGGTATGGAACCAAATGAAGTTGATTGGGAGTTCTTCAAAGGTTCCTTCAGGAGAAAATATATAGGGTGAGATACTTGGATGAAAAGAAACGAGAGTTTATGTCGCTTGTTCATGGAAACCTTTATGTGGCTGAGTACAAGGTACAGTTCGTACGCTTGAGCCAATATGCTTCTAAACTAGTACCTAGTGAGAGGCACCGATGTGATCGCTTTCGGTACGGCTTGGTGCAGGAAGTTAAGACATATATGCAGGATGCAGATTATACTGACTTCGATGTGCTTGTGTGTCAAGCCAAAGACATCAAGCAGAATATGGGTTTGTCATCTAGAGGTGCTGGTTCTAGCTCTGGGAAGAGAGACGTTGAGTATAGTTCCGATGGTGGATGAAACAAAAGAGGTCGTGATAGGAGACATCAGCCCGAGGGAAGGTGTGGTGTTCTAGGTCGAGCTGGTCAGGCTCAGGGAGGTCGTGTGAGATCTGAGCAGCATACATGCTGGACATGTGGTTCGAGGGACCAT
Organism: Hibiscus tridactylites; assembly: GCA_958450335.1. Lineage (NCBI taxonomy): Eukaryota > Viridiplantae > Streptophyta > Magnoliopsida > Malvales > Malvaceae > Hibiscus > Hibiscus tridactylites. Next base: position 33,206,046 of record OY288269.1, read on the forward strand.
TTGAGGTGAGATTTTCCTCGAGCATCTAGAGAGGTTCAGGCTCTTGTTGTGGTGACATGGAACTCTTGTTGGAATTATGGTCCAGCGGATTACATGAGGAGAGAGTGTCCTTTGTTGGCTGGTGGAGGTCAGGGAGGTGCTCCTGTGGTAGCTGCACCTCAGCGCGGCCGTGGAAATTTCTAGAGAAGAGATGAGGGGCAGCGAGGTATTGCTCATTTTGTGGCCGTCCGACCTAAGGGAGGTGGACCAGCGAGGGTTTATGCTCAGCGCGAGGAGCGCAATGATACTGACGTCATCGCAGGTACCTTTGTTCTTCGGTCTTTATCTTTGCTGACTTTGATTGATTTTGGATCCACACAATCTTATATCTTGAGTGAGCATGCGTATTCGCTTGATATACCTGTTGAGATGCTTGAAATAAGATTGCAAGTGACTAGTTCTTTTGGTGAGACTGTAGTTACTAGGAAGTTATATAGGAGATGCCCTTTGTCTGTGCATTATCATGTTTTTCTTGTGGATTTGATGGAGTTACCTTTCTATAGATTTGATGTAATCCTTGGTATGGATTGGTTGACGTAGCATAGAGCAGTGGTTGACTTTGATGTTAAGCGAGTCACCTTAAAGTTGGCCGATGATTATGAAGTGGTGGTAGTAGGCAAGAACGTGAAATTCTTGTCGAATGTGATCTCGGTGTTGGAAGCAAATAGTATGATGAGGTTCGGCTGTGAGGCTTATCTTACCTATGTGATGAATCTTGGCTCCAAGGATGTGCGTGTGCAGGACTTCCGAACTGTTCGCGATTTTCTGGGTGTCTTTCCGAAAGAATTGCTTAGGTTGCCACCAAATAGAGAAGTTGAGTTTGGTATAGAGTTGTACGAGAATACAACTTCGGTGTCCATTGCTCCTTATCGCATGGCACCCAAAGAGTTAAAAGAGTTGAAAACACAATTGCTAGAGTTGTTGGATCGAAGTTTCATTCGGCCAGTGTGTCACCTTGGTGTGCACCGGTCTTGTTTGTGAAGAAGAAAGATGGGACGATGAGAATGTGTATAGATTATCGATAACTGAACAAGTTGACGATTAAAAACAAGTACCCCTTGCCTAGAATCGATGATCTCTTTGATCAGTGTTGGGTTTGTAGCACGCTCGAATCGATCACCGAAACCGTCAAGCAGGGTTGTAAATGTTTGGTGGTTGAATTGGCTAAAATCAAAATTAAAGTAGACAAGTGAGACAATGATTTTAGAGTGGTTCGGCCTTCTAACAAGCACCTACATCCACTACTTTAGCACACCACTAAGGATTTCCCAATTCACTCAACAATGAATTCGTCCCCTTTTCTCGGTTTAGGAGGAAACCGTTACAACCCTATCTTTTGGACTTGGCTAAGATAGAACCAACTCTTAAATCATTGTCTCACTTGTCTACTTTTATTTCGATTTTAGCCAATTCAACCACCAAACATTTACAACCCTCCTTGACGATTTTGGTGATCGATTCGAGCGTGCTACAAACCCAACAATTGGTATCAGAGCCTCGTCTCCATCGAAGGACTAACATCCGGGAGTAAAGATCCAACGCTCGTAGTCCATCGTTCAATAAAATGGCAAGCGGTTCTACAATGATTTCATTTGAAGAAGGCTGCTCTATCATGTGTCCTCCTCTCTTCAAGGATAAGGTTACTTCCAATGGAGCAACATCATGAAATATTTAATCCAAGGCTTCAACCTCGACATTTGGATGATTATCAAAGATGGACATTCGGAAGCTCCTAAGAAGAAGAAGAAAGTGAGTGCCAAAGACACAAAGAAGGACCATCTCAATTCAAAGGCTATGCACATTCTTCTTTGTGCCCTAAGTGAAGAGATTTCCAAGAAAATCTCCCCATCTAAAAGTGCCAAAGAAATTTGGGAGAAGCTTGAGAAATTCTATGGGAAAGAAGAGAAGAAAGATGATGCTTCATCATGTGCAATCCTCCTCTCAACACCAAAGGTGGATGGTGTTATGGCTCTCGATGAGCCCAATGTATCTTCTAACTCAAATGAATTAAATTCATATTCTTTTGATGAGTTACAAGATGCATTTGATGAATTATTTTTGGAATTTGAGACCATGAATTCCAAATTTAAGAAAATGATTTCTAAACTTGAATTTGAAAATGATTTTCTTTTGAAAACAAAATTGGATTTTGAAAAAGGAAATGAGATTTTGAAAAATGATTTAGAGTTTTCAAAAACAAGCAATGGAATTTTAGAAAAAGAAAATCTTGATTTGAAAGTTAAGCTTGAAAGCTTAGCAAAAGAAAAAGAAATTATTTTTAATAATTCATCTCATCCCATAATGACAAAATGCTCACATTGTCATTATCATGGTCATTCCTTGCATACTTGTCCTATAAAGAAGAAAAAATCTTATAGGATTAGACAAGTATGGGTTCCTAAGGGAACTAGAGACATTGAGATTAATTTTAATTGATCCAAAGCAATTTGGATTCCAAAATCCAAGTAAGTGTCTCTTGTAGGTGTGTTGGAGCAAAGGCAAGAAAAGCAAGAATCTCATATGCTCTAGTCACACAAGTGAAGAAGATGGGTAACCTCTAATCTTAATGTATTTGATTTTAAATCATTCGGTTGCCTATGTTGATGATAAATGTTCATGCATCTTTGCTTATTTGTATTTATAAGTGCATGGCATTTTATGATTCTTTATGCATATGTATCATATTGTTTCATTCATATGTTTGCATAAAGTTTTAAAGTCTTGGATAAAATGAATTTCATGTGTTTTAAATTGATTTGATTCAATGGTGAAATTCAATCTCTTAAGTGTCAAGTTTTGTGCTAAAAATTTAATGGAATGCTTTAGTAAGGGGGAGTTTTATTTTTCAATTTTTTTGCACTTAAATTTTTTTTAACTTACTCTCCATTGTTATTATGTACTATAAAGATTTGAATTATTTTTGATATAACAAAAAGGGGGAGAAATAAGTGAAAATTAAGGGGGAGCTTTTGTCAAAAACAATTTATCAAAGAAGTTTTGTTATATCAAAAAGGGGGAGATTGTTGAGAAATATTTTGATATAACAATTATGTGAAAAATGTTTTGGACTTGTTTAAAGATTTCAAAAATAATTCAAAAGTCCTTAAAACTTGAAAAATATGTTTAAAATATTTTTGACTTTGCACCTATATTGAATATACATTTTAAAGTCAAAAATTAGCCAAAATTGTGTTTTTAAGTGGAAGTTTCGAAACCTTCCCTACAAGGTTTCGAAACCTCTCTAGGCAGTAAGCTATTGTTTTTGAAACCTTAACAAAGGTTTCCAAACCTCTATTAAGGTTTGGAAACCTTGGCACAAAGGTTTCGAAACCTCTATGAAGGTTTGGAAACCTTGGCACAAAGGTTTCGAAACCTCTATGAAGGTTTGGAAACCTTGGCACAAAGGTTTCGCAACCTTTATGAAGGTTTCGAAACTTTGGCCCTGTAACGGCCATAAACGGCTAGTTTTTACAAATCCCTTCTTAAGGTTTCGAAACCTCTTCAATGGTTTCGAAACCATTGTGCAGGTGAGCATTTAAAGCTCGACTTTAATGGCTTCCAACGGCTCCAAAACATCTCCAACGGCCATAAACGGCTAGAATATCATTCCACACTATAAAAGCAACCTTGGGACACTTGAAGATGGTTAGAGATAATATCCAAGCTTCATGATCAAGAGAAATAACATTTAAGTCTTTATTCTTCATTTCTCTTGTACATATTGTATAAAGAGTGTTTTTCATTGTTTTATTCTTTACACTCTTGTGAGCTTAATTCTTGTAAACACCCACCTTGTGAGGCTTTCATTTTTTACACAAATTACCTTGTAAAAGGGAGAGGTTCTAGTTTAGCCTTGAGAGAAAAACTAGAGTGGTTCTATCTTAGCCATTGAAAAGATAGGGTTGTAAGGTTATCCCTTTGGCCTCAAAAGGAAGAATTCATATTAGTGAATTGGAAAATCCTTAGTGGTGTGCTAAAGTAGTGGATGTAGACTTTGGTTAGAAAGTCGAACCACTCTAAAATCATCGTGCAAATTGTCTATCATTTTTATCGGTTTTAGCCAATTCTTTCGGGAGTTCAATTCAACCCTCTTGACGGTTTTAGAAGATCGATTCGAGCGTGCTACAAGCTCAACAATCAGTTTTGAGGAGCCTCAGTGTTTTCTAAGATAGACTTGAGATCGGGGTACTATCAGCTGAAGGTGAAGGATGTGGACGTACCAAAAACGGCTTTTCGGACGAGGTACAAGCATTATGAATTTTTGGTGATGTCGTTTGGTTTGACCAACGCGCCTGCTGCTTTCATGGACATGATGAATCGTGTATTCCATGAATTCTTGGATCAATTTGTGGTGGTGTTCATTGATGATATCCTTGTGTATTCGCGTACCGAGAAGGATCATGATAGGCACTTGAGAATTGTTTTGCAAGCGTTGTTGGAAAATCAGTTGTATGCCAAGCTGAGTAAGTGTGAGTTTTGGCTTAGAAAAGTGGTCTTCCTTGGACATGTTGTGTCGGCTGAGGGTATTCGCGTTGATCTGCACAAGGTAGAAGCTGTGATGAGTTGGAAAGTGCCTAAGTCTATGACAGAGGTACGGAGTTTCCTTGGTTTGGCTGGGTACTATTGTAGGTTTGTCGAGGGTTTCTCGAAGATAGTAGCGCCTTTGACCAAGTTGTTGCAAAAGAATGTTCGCTTTGAGTGGACGGATGCGAGACAACAAGCTTTTGAGAAGCTAAAAGAAGCTTTGACGCAAGCTCCTGTCCTGATTTAACCTGAGTATGGTAAGGAGTTTGTGGTCTATAGTGATGCGTCCATTGTTGGTTTGGGCTGCGTGTTGATGCAGAAGGGTAAGGTAGTGGCATATGCATCTAGGCAGTTGAAGGTGCATGAGCGCAACTACCCTACTCATGATCTTGAGCTTGCGGTTGTGGTGTTTGCCTTGAAGATTTGGAGGCATTACCTGTATGGAGAGAAATGTGTTGTGTTCACAGAACACAAGAGCTTGAAATACCTTATGTCTCAGAAGGAGTTGAATCTTAGGCAACGCCGTTGGGTGGAGTTGCTTAAGGGTTATGATCTGACGATCGAGTATCACCCGAGTAAGGCTAATGTTGTAGCCGAGGCTTTGAGCAGAAAAGTACTTGTGGAGTTGAGAGTGATGTTTGCTCGTTTGAGCATGTCGCATGATGGTTGTCTTATTGCGGAATTGCATGTGAAGCCATCCCTGATACAGATGATCAAAGAGAATCAATTGCTTGATGATTCCCTTGTTTCGCATGTTCAGGATATTGCGAAAGGTAGATCTTCAGATTTCAACTTTAGTGATGATGGTGTTCTATGCTTTGGGAGTCAAATAGTGGTGCCGGATGATGCTGAGTTAAGGCACCCTATTCTGACTGAAGCTCATAGTAGTCCTTTTTCTATCCATCCTGGTAGTACAAAGATATATTGTGACCTGAAAGACGAGTACTATTGGGTATAGTTGAAAAAGGATGTGGTTGAGTTTGTTAGTAAGTGCATGGTGTGTCAGCGAGTGAAGGCTAAGCATCAGGTTCCTTCTGGGTTGTTGCAGCCTTTGAGAATCCTAGAATGGAAGTGGGAGAGAATCACCATGGATTTTGTGTTTGGTTTGCCTTTTTCACCGACAAAGAAAAATTATATTTGGGTGAATGTGGATCGGCTTACGAAGTGTGCGCATTTTCTGCCTATGCATACTACGTATACCTTGGATAAGTTGGCTGAGCTGTACATAGCTGAGATTGTGCGGTTGCACGGTGTGCCAAAGTCCATTGTGCCGGATAGGGATCCGAGGTTCACAGTACGATTTTGGGAATGTTTCCATCAAGCCTTGGGTACACGGCTGAATTTCAGTACTTCTTATCATCCTCAGACGGATGGACAGTGAGAACGTGTGATTCAAGTGCTTGAGGATATGTTGAGATGTTGTGTGATAGATTTTCAGGGTTCTTTGGAGAAGCACCTGACGTTGGTTGAGTTTGCATATAATAATAGTTATCAGGCAAGTATACAAATGGCTCCATACGAGGCTTTGTATGGGAGAAGATGTATAACCCCTCTATGTTGGGCAGAAGCTGGGCAAAAGTTGATTTTGATGTCAGCTATGCTTAAGGGAACCACTGAAAAGGTGAAGCTTATTTGTGAGCGTTTAAAAGCAGCATCGGATAGGCAAAAGTCTTATGCGGACTTGAAGCGTAAGGAAATTGAGTTCACGGTTTGCGAACGTGCGTTCTTGATGGTATCGCCTAGGAAGAAGGTGATGAGATTTTAGCGTAAGGGTAAACTTAGCCCAATGTTCATTGGACCTTACGAGATTGTGGAGCGTATTTGTCCTGTGGCATATCGGTTGAGATTGCCTGTAGAATTGGAGAAGATACATGATGTATTTCATGTCTCCATGTTACGGAAATACAGATCGGATCCTTCACATGTGATGCCTGTTGAGGAGATAGAGTTGAATCCGGATCTGTCGTATGATGAGGAACCAGTGAAAGTTCTGGATGTGAGTAGCAAAGTTCTTCGTGGTAAGACGATAGAGCTTGTAAAGGTGTTGTGGCGACACCGACGAGGTGAGGAGGCCACGTGGGAAAGCAAAGCGGACATGCTAAAGCAGTTTCCGCATTTCTTTCCATCGGGTAAGAATTTCGAGGACGAAATTTCCTAAGTGAGGGAGAGTTGAAACGCCCTAGTTTCGGGCCTAGATATTTTAGGCATCAGATCAGACTGGTCAAGAACGGTTCGAATCGCGTAAGGTGATTTTTGGAAATCAAGGATCGAAGGTAAATCCCGTTCTCAACCTCTAATCTAAGTTCTTTATTGAAATTCTCAAGATATTTGGCTTCTAAATACTATTTTGGTTGAGGTTTCATTATAGTTTTGATTAGAGATCAAAATCTTGAGAAATTGTGGTTAAAATCTTAATTTTTGGAGTTGATGAGTTGGGTTCGGTTTTGTGTTGATTTCAAATGATTTCTAAGTTGATTTATATGTTAATATGAGGTGTTGATAATGTAGATTCCGAAATCCTTGAGATCTTTGAGTTTCTTGGTAGTTTTAAGTGAGATTTTGGGGTGAAATGGTGGAATCTTGATTGCTAGAGGTATAAGGATGAGTTAGGATGTTTATTAGATGTGTTTTGATGTTGATAATTGTTTGAAAGTGATGTATGATGGCTGGGCTTGGTTTAGGAAGCAATCGGTTGAGTTTTCGGTTATTTTGGAGGGGTATTTTGGTGTAGTTTCGGTAAGCAACGTTTTGTGTATTGTTGTTGGTGTTAGAATGCATTTTAATGCATTTAGATCTCTGTTTTTTATGCTGTGAAAACAGGGGATCTTTATCCGGAAGCAAATGAGGTGTTGTTGGAGGCTCCGGAGGAGTAAATTTCGTGTTGGCGATAAAGGCTTCGCGTATCGGAGAGTGGAAATGCAATATCCTGCTTTGTAATGCTTTCAGCGTGGTCTTGGGAGCTTAGTGTAAGTTTGATACACTTAGCTAAGCTCAAAAGTAAGTGATTAGGAAATCTCTCTTGGTAATGTGCTATATTTGATGAAATTGCACTTGAAGTAAGGGTGGATTTGTTTACTGTTTTTAAGCATGGTTTAATGCTTGATTTTAATGCCATTATGTTAAGGATGCACTAGGTAAGTGATCCTTGGTTTTCATATGTTGAATGCATATGATGTTAAGCATGTTATGCTTGTGGAGATGGCATTGTGGTTATGCTTGTAAAACAGTGGATTGTTGATGTTAAATGATTAAATTGGCAAGTGATGAAAATGGTTTTTGGTTACTTAAATCAGATATAGTTAGTCGGCTATAGGATTGGGTGCACTGTGAATAAAGTCGCCTTGGATGTTGAGGGGTTGTGATTGTGTCGTAATCTTCATCCAAGTACCCTAACGATTGAGGTTAAGATCACAACGGTGAATGGTTAGTCCCGTGTGTGAGTCTTGTGTATGTGTCCCATACTCTCGTTAGAGGAATTATACAACTATCGATGAGTGATGTTGAGGGGTTGTGATTGTGCCATTAATCTCAATCATGGGTGTCGAGGGGATGTGATTGTGCCATTAATCTCCACCTTGTGTAGTCTGTTAGTTTTTATGAAGCGTGAGGGACAACGCTTGTAATCCGCGTATCCGATTGTGTCTTGTGTTGAAATGGTTTATGGATTATCACTTGTGAGCCAATATAATGTAAATGGATAATATGAAACATGAGATGCTTGTATATGATGCAAGAATGCATGAGATATTTGTGTATGATGCAAGAATGCATGTGATGCTTCTTAAAGCATGAGCAAATGTTTATTTGATGTTTTACAATGATGCATATGAGCATGTGGTTAAAAAGTGCATTGAGGTCTTGAGAAGACATGTTTTATAAAATGGCATGAGATGTAATGTGTTGGTTTTGAAAATATGAGACATGCATTGATGAATTTTATTTAGCGATCCTCACTAAGCTTTGTGCTTACGCTCTTTTGTTTCATCAATGCAGAAAACTAGGCTTTGAAGGCAGCAAGTAGGCAAGAGGAATCCAAGCTTTTAATCTTGCAAAGTATGTGGTTTTGCTTCGGTGTAATAAAAGGCAATCGGTGGGGTTTTTGCTATTGCATGGTTAAGAATGTTTTCTCTTTGCTTTGAGCATGTTGGATAGTTACTTTTGAGATGTAATCGGCCTTTATGGTTTGATTTTGGTTATGGATGATGGTTTTGGCTTGTTATTGTTTTGGTGGACTTGGGAGCATGTCTTTAGTACCTTTACTTGCATGTTGGTTGCCATGTTATAGCTAATGCCTCGATATGATGATTATTGATATGTACCCATGTTGTATGCATGATGTGGCATGTCTCGGGAATGATTTGAATGTGTTAAAGCATGAAAAACCAGCAAATTTTGTTGTTGCAGGGCAAGGCGTATCGGAACGCCCTTGTCTGTTTCGGAACAGGGGCCTAAAATGGCCATAAGGTTTCGGAACGGGTGAAGGCGTATCGAAACGATTTTGCTACTGGAAGGGGTGTTTTGTTAGGGGTCTCGGAACGCACCCGAGTATCAAAACAGTCAACCCTATTCCAAAACGAACATTTCGGTACAAGGTCATCCGTATCAAAACGCCTAACCGTTGGGTTTAAATTTTGAACTGTTTTGGGTTTATGTTTCTTTCATTCTGGTCCCTAAATGTTGGTTGCTTAATTCAATGAGTTTGAATGATCCGTTTGAGTTGAAACTTGACCTAATGGCATGTTATATGATTAATTTTGGACTGGTAACATTAAAACTCATTTAGTTTTTATAAATATGAGAATTTACGTTTTAGTCCCTAAAAGAGTATTTTTTTTCAATTGAGTCCTTGTTCGGGTTCTGTTCACTATGCCGCTTTCGCTGAGTTAATTTGCTAAACATATAGGTTATTATTGAGCATCTAGAAAAGAAAAAAAAGGGTCATTAATCAAGGTTGACTTTCGGGTTAACTTTGGTTTTCTCCTTGTAATCTCCGTAGTTCGGGTCAAACGTCTAGGCCGAGCTAAGGAGGTTACAGTCGTTGTCATCGTCGAATATGATCACTCGCTTCCAATCTGCCATTTTGAAGCATTTGGCCACCCTCGACGGTTGTTGGCGGGAAGGTGGACTGGGTTGTGCCTTCTGCGTGACTTCTCATTCGCCACCATCTTCACTGTCTAGGTAGACTTCGGTGGCAGAGTGTGTTCCCTTTGCACGTGGAGAGAATGATGGTTTGAGCTTCCTGGTGACGGATCGAACCTTGTCTTGCCATACTGAATCGTGTGATAAGAAGTCGTTGAGGTAGGCTGAATCGGATAGTCCTGGTGCATTGGCTGCTGCCCGTGAGGTCTGCCCTTGTTCTCTGATTGGGGCTGCCACCGTATCTCTATGGTTGTTAGAAATTGAGAGGACTTTAGTGGTCGTGGGTGCTCAGGAAGCTTGAGGCTCGCTTGAGATGGGGGTGGTCAGAGTTGGAGAGGTTGTCATATATGTTGTCGAGGCAAAGGGTGCGACGGTTGTATCAGGTGCTGCCCGGGAAAATATCTCGGCATGGAACTCTAGAAAATGGGCTGCTGGGAACTTCTCTCTGATGGTGGTGATGGTGGTGTTGTTGAAGTCTTGCATGTAGGCCATAAAACTTCAACTGGCGTTTTTCTATTATTTCTAGTTGAGTTGCCAAGCCGCCTATGGTAGTTGTCGGGACATAATTTTCTAGAGTGGCCGCTATAATCACCATTTTCCAAAGGACGAGTTCCCTCGTCCACCCTGTTCTTTCTGGTGTCATGGTGTCGGTTGGGGCGGCCGCAACATGTGCCTTCTCGCACAACGCCATAATGAGGCTGGAGAAGTAGAGTTGGCCCTTCGTTTTCTACCCACACTCAGGAATTTCATTAGCAATAATCGAACCTACATTTATATTCCTTTTGTTGATTATAGAGTGGATGAGTGCTAGTCTTGGCTTGTCGGCGGTGGAGTTGTGGGTCGTGGGCAGCAACCATCTTTTCAGGAACGTGTTCCATAGTTTTTCCTCGGGCAGCAAGTTCTACCGGTTGACGGTGCCTCTATTTCTGCCCTCATTGCAGACCGTTCCCAGTTTGCAAAGTTCTTCCTTCATTGCCTCGTAAATATCCGTCGTGAGGGAGGCAAGGAATTCCGCATGTTGATCTTCGCGATGTGGAGGCCGTAGTAGAGGTTGATCTTATCCTCGTCGATCATTATTGGCCGCCCTTCATATTCATTGTTGGTATATCCTTCGTCAGCCCATTGGCATAATACTCGTGCACCATTGTTTGATTTACCGACTTTTGTTGCTGTGTAAAGATTTGCCACCTTTGGTGTGTGATTTTTGGAGTATATGAATTGTTCAAGCCCTAGATTCCTCTTCTCCATCTCGTAGAAAAATCCTTGCTCCTCACGCACTGCTCGTTCTTTAAATTTCTCGTTATGGTGGGGTTTAACCTCTGGTGTGGCAAAACGGTTTAGTGATTCCTCATATTCTGCCTAGGCAGTACGGCGGCGGGGGGGTTCTTGCCATTCTTGATTTGGGCTTTAAGGTTTTTGTGTGAAGAGGGTTGTGAGAGTTTGCGAATCTGTAGAAAAAGAACGAAATCTGAAAGCAAAAGAAATTTGTGAAACAATATGCAGGAAAGAGTAAAGAAGAGTGAATAATAAAAAATGAAGGGGTTTAAATAGGAGTGAATGGGTGCTGCCGTTTCGCCTGCCGAGGCAGTCGTTGCCCGGGTAGAGAGCCATTGGAACGGAACGGGCGTCTGCGAATGGCTAGTCTGCAACGGCTAGTTCTGGCAGGAAGCAACGTTTGTCTGCTGCGGCGGACTTGGCAGGCGGGCTGGAACGGTTGATGGATTTGGGCTTTCTTCTTCTCTCTTCTCTCGGGCTATTGTTCCTTCCTAAAAGAAAAAATTGAAATAAAAAATACTAGGGAATAACAAATAATAAAATTAAATCTACTTCCTAAGAACTAAAAAATGCAATTAATTAAAATCTAAATCCTAAAACATAAAAATTAAATTAAATTACATGAAATAAAATAAAATAAAATAAAGAAAATTTAAGTTATGTTGGGAATGCATCTGGATGCATTTCCCAACATAACCACTTCCTGGGTTGTTGCATCATCTGCTTCATCCTCTGCAAGGGCGAATCTTTGTGTTTCTCTTGATTATTGTCACTACCAGGTTGCCCGCCCTGGCAGGTATGGCTGGAGTGCTCTGGCTCTATGCTGGGTGTGTTGTTTGCTGAAGAATGAATGTCCTGACATACGTCTTTATCGTCAGCCTTTTTCAAAGGTTGCAAGACATTCAATTTAATTTTCTGGTCATCCACCCTCATAGTAAGCTCCCCATTCTCCACATCTATTAGAGTTTTACTCGTGGCTAGGAATGGTCTTCCTAGGATAATAGGTGCTTTGTCGTCTGCCTCACAGTCTATAATTAAGAAGTCAGCTGGAAAAATAAGATTGTCCACTCTTACTAAGATGTCTTCAATTTTTCCTTCTGGTTGCACGTAAGAGTGATCAGCTAACTAGAGCATGACGGTGGTGGGTCTGGCTTTTCCAATTCCCAGCTTTTCAAACACCGACTTGGGCATTACGTTGATGCTTGCCCTAAGGTCACATAAGGTGTAACCCCCTAAACCCGACCCAGAAGAAATAGGTCGGATCTAAGAAGTATCAATTGGAAACTTGTACCTCAAGAAACAATTTAGGTTAAAATATTTTGTAATTCAAAAGAATCGATTAAATAAGTAAAACTCAACAAATATTCTGATTAAAATAAAACTCAATGTTTTGAACGATGTTCCGATAATTAATTAAAAATCCAAAAGTAACTTCATAGATGCATGCATTTAATAAAACCCAAATTAAAAACAGTTCCAATGTCCATATTACACAAATATCCAAAAATATATTAAAATAATAATTCTGAGGTAACAGAAAAGTTCGTACTGAATAATATTTTATCTAAATAAACAAGAGATGCTCCAAGTACCGATCGCCTAAAAAGTCTGAGATATCTGAAAAGTAAAAACTAAAGGGTGTAAGCTAAAGAGCTTAGTGTGTCTCTAAAGTGCAACCGAAAACAAAACAAAACAAAACAGTATTTTATTTTCTGATAAAGACTTTTCTGAAAACACAACAAAACTGAATCATGATGATATGATGTCTGATGCACATGAATCATAGTACCCATCTCCGATACACCGAAAAGTAAGGTTCCCCAGAACCTACTTTCTCCATGTCACCATCCGAAGTGGAACTCAGCCCGAAGGGTGGAACCACTGATCCGAAGCAGAATTCAGCCCAAAGAGTGAAACCACTAATCCGAAGCGGAATTCAACCTGAAGGTTGAAACCACTAATCCGAAGCGGAATTCAACCCGAAGGTTGAAACCACTAATCTGAAGCAGAATTCAACCCGAAGGTTGAAACCACTAAACTTCCCCGAACAAATCTCAATCCATATACCCACAATGATATGATGCAGATTTTAAAATCTGAGTCTGATCCGAAACCTGAATTATGAAAACTCAAGTTGCACAATACTATAAATCCAATGTTTTACAGTTCTGAAAATCTGATATTTCACTTAAATCATAGTATGACATGCTATGCATGATGTCTGAAAACATTCACCCAATCACAACAGAGTATGCACACAAAATGTACAAAACCTTTACTTATATTAATCCAGAAAAGCACATAAATTTATAGCACAGATAGAAACACATAAGTTTATAAAACAGGAAGAGACACACCTTAAGCAACAGAAGCTTTAATGCCGAGGAAAGCTAGTCTTACGCTCAGATCTAGCTGAATCAGGACGTGAAGATCTCGGAGAACGTGTACGGTCGATCTGAACAACTGGAGGTAACTCGACGATCTCAAGGTTGGCACCTGAGCACGAGAACATTCCGAATTAAATTCTGAAATCATAACTTATCATATTCCAATAACAATTACTTAAAGATAACAAAACGGAACTTTTAGAATCTAATTTGACAAAACGGGCAGCGGATACAGACTCAGAACGTCGAGAAAGGTTAAGATGAACATTTTCTGAAAAGTCAACTCTTGGTCAACGCTGGTCAAAGACAAAGTCAAACTGGTCAAAGTTGACGGTCAAAGTCAACGGGTCAACGGTCAATGTTGACTGGATAGGTCAAAGTCAACTTGGTCAAACTGATACTGGTCAAAGGGTCAAACTTTCAAAAGTCAAACTATTTCGGTCAACTCTGGTCAAGATCATCAAAAAGGTCCTATCTGGTTCACTAGTCCATGGTTCGATCGGTTCACATATCGGTTCAGTTTATTGGGTCCTTTAATTTTTTTTTGGTTCAACACTTAAACACACACAAACCGGGCCTCATGATATGGTTCAAACCCAGCCATGCACACACACAACTCACGGGCCGAACACCAGACCCAAACTACACCCCCACTCCCAAAGCCCATCATCATCACCCCTTTCCACCAGAAATGGCTAGGGTTTGCAGAAACCCTTGATGGCGCAACACAACCTGACGGCGGCAAGGATTCTGACGACGGCGACGGTTCGACGAGGCAATGACAACAATTTCCGATTGCTTAACACATCTAACCACAACCATGAAAACATAGCCTTTAAGCTTTACCCAAACACACATCTCGCCTTTACCTTTTTCAAGAATCTGAAGCTAGGGTTTCAACCCTTGTCGGCGGCGGCACAACAAAACGAGAACCGATAGAATCTGTCCGATATGGCAGTCGACAACAACGATGGAGGAGACGACGGTAGAGCACAACGGCGCAAGGGGAGTCAAACGGTTTCCCTTTCAAAAACTCAGCAACAACAGTCGACAAGGACGGCGACGGCAAATCTAAATCAATACAACGGCTCACCGGCAACTCAAAGCACAAACAACTCTGTATCTGAAAAAGGGAAGCGGAACCGACGGTGATGCAAGGAAACCGAAAGGTTTTTGTGCAATTCTGATGAAACGGACGGTGACGAAAGATGATGGTTGGGTGGGTTTTGGTTGCGAAGGGAGGAGGAGCACACCGACGGTCTCCGATCAACGAAAGGATAACAAAGGAGGCTTGCCGGAGTTCGAACAGAAAATGGAAGGTATGGGGTTGTTATACGATAAAGATTCTGAAGGGAGGCTGAGAAGGGATATCCCCAAAGACCTAATCAGAAAAGTATGGTTAAATACTTTGACTGAACGGGAAAATCACAGGAGAAGGGCCCCAACTTTATCCTAAATTACAAACATATCCCAAACATTTTGATTTTTCTCAAATAGGTCACATATTTCAATATTAAACACCATTAAGCCCAAAATTCAAACTAGGGTTTCTGAAACAAAATTCCCAAATTCTAGGGTTCCAGTATTAGGGATTTCAAAATTTAAGAATTTTCGAATTAGGGAAAATTTGGGGTGTTACAACTCTCCCTCCCTTAAAAGAAATTTCGTCCTCGAAATTTTCAAACTTAACAACAGATTCCAAAACTAACCCACAAATACTTGTACTTTCTTATTTTGAATTCCTGATCCATCATAAACATATTCGTGATCTGAACATATTAAAATGTATCTGCTATGTCATCGTGCATATTATCATATCCAACACGAGCTTTGGTCAAATATACTGAACCCGGTCGTCTAGTCTAATCTCAGATCTAGCTGATCCACCAATTGAAGCATGTCTACCCCTACTAGCAGTACCAGAAGCAATTGACCTAAACTGCCCTCTACCTCGGTGAGGTGCCTGAACTGATGCATGACTTTGAATCTGAACGGATGAACCAGTAGCTGAATGTGGACAATTCTTTAAGTAGTGATCCTCATAACCACATCTAAAACATGTTCCGTTCATCAATCTGCACTCTCCATTATGCTTTTTGTTGTAAAAACCATATGCAGAAATAGGTCAAGGAACTTTTGAACTACCCTGGCTGCCAGACGAAACTGTCGATACTGCAGGTCTCACATTCCGATAACTATAAGGAACAAACTCATCCCTAAGTCTCTTTCCAAACGAGCTGACAAAACTTGGTTGTACAAATGTGTCCGGTTGCTTCCCGACTTGATCAAATTCTGAAGTTCTTTTTCCATTTGTAAAATTTATCCTCTCAGAAGTTTTAACTCGATCAACCATGTCAATGAATATTTTATCATGATGTGTTGCAACATCTCTTTGAATCGGTAGTCGAAGTCTCTTCAAAAACCAGTCACACTTATTTTTCTCAGTCGCAACAAACCTAGGAGCATACTTGGCCAACCTCTAAAATTCTATCTCATAATCACTAACTAACATTGTTCCGTTTCAGATTATAAAATCATCTCGACGCATCACAATGTACTTCGCACTCACATATCAATTCTCATTATCATATATCTCATTCTAATTTTCTGTCTAATTAGCATAAGATGGATGATCACAACTAGAAGCAGCATCACGACAACAACGTAGCGCAACATAAGAACCTCTACGCGTTGGCTTAATAACTATCTACAGAAGGTAATAACCTACATTCAGATTCGGTACTGGAGTCTTTAATTTAAAAACACGTTGAAAACGTTGAAGTCAAAATCACATAATACCATAATATTATTTTTTTTTGGAAATTCTCATCCGTCCCAAAATATTTTAAATGCATGCAGAAATCGAAATCATTTTGAAAACAACTTTTGTGAGCCTCACAGTCCGAGGGATGAACCTAGGCTCTGATACCACTAAATGTAACCCCCTAAACCCGACCCAGAAGAAATAGGTCGGATCTAAGAAGTATCAATTGGAAACTTGTAACTCAAGAAACAATTTAGGTTAAAATATTTTGTAATTCAAAAGAATCGATTAAATAAGTAAAACTCAACAAATATTCTGATTAAAATAAAACTCAATCGTTTGAACGATGTTCCGATAATTAATTAAAAATCCAAAAGTAACTTCATAGATGCATGCATTTAATAAAACCCAAATTAAAAACAGTTCCAATGTCCATATTACACAAATATCCAAAAATATATTAAAATAATAATTCTGAGGTAACAGAAAAGTTCGTACTGAATAATATTTTATCTAAATAAACAAGAGATGCTCCAAGTACCGATCGCCTAAAAAGTCTGAGATATCTGAAAAGTAAAAACTAAAGGGTGTAAGCTAAAGAGCTTAGTGTGTCTCTAAAGTGCAACCGAAAACAAAACAAAACAAAACAGTATTTTATTTTCTGATAAAGACTTTTCTGAAAACACAACAAAACTGAATCATGATGATATGATGTCTGATGCACATGAATCATAGTACCCATCTCCGATACACCGAAAAGTAAGGTTCCCCAGAACCTACTTTCTCCATGTCACCATCCGAAGTGGAACTCAGCCCGAAGGGTGGAACCATTGATCCGAAGCGGAATTCAGCCCAAAGGGTGAAACCACTAATCCGAAGCGGAATTCAACCCGAAGGTTGAAACCACTAATCCGAAGCGGAATTCAACCTGAAGGTTGAAACCACTAATCTGAAGCGGAATTCAACCCGAAGGTTGAAACCACTGAACTTCCCCGAACAAATCTCAATCCATATACCCACAATGATATGATGCAGATTTTAAAATCTGAGTCTGATCCGAAACTTGAATTATGAAAACTCAAGTTGCACAATACTATAAATCCAATGTTTTACAGTTCTGAAAATCTGATATTTCACTTAAATCATAGTATGACATGCTATGCATGATGTCTGAAAACATTCACCCAATCACAACAGAGTATGCACACAAAATGTACAAAACCTTTACTTATATTAATCCAGAAAAGCACATAAATTTATAGCACAGATAGAAACACATAAGTTTATAAAACAGGAAGAGACACACCTTAAGCAATAGAAGCTTTAATACCGAGGAAAGCGCGTCTTACGCTCAGATCTAGCTGAATCAGGACGTGAAGATCTCGGAGAACGTGTACGATCGATTTGAACAACTGGAGGTAACTCGACGATCTCAAGGTTGGCACCTGAGCACGAGAACATTCCGAATTAAATTCTGAAATCATAACTTATCATATTCCAATAACAATTACTTAAAGATAACAAAACGGAACTTTCGGAATCTAATTTGACAAAACGGGCAGCGGATACAGACTCAGAACGTCGAGAAAGGTTAAGATGAACATTTTCTGAAAAGTCAACTCTTGGTCAACGCTGGTCAAAGACAAAGTCAAACTGGTCAAAGTTGACGGTCAAAGTCAACAGGTCAACGGTCAATGTTGACTGGATAGGTCAAAGTCAACTTGGTCAAACTGATACTGGTCAAAGGGTCAAACTTTCAAAAGTCAAACTATTTCGGTCAACTCTGGTCAAGATCATCAAAAAGGTCCTATCTGGTTCACTAGTCCATGGTTCGATCGGTTCACATATCGGTTCAGTTTATTGGGTCCTTTAATTTTTTTTTTTTGGTTCAACACTTAAACACACACAAACCGGGCCTCATGATATGGTTCAAACCCAGCCATGCACACACACAACTCACGGGCCGAACACCAGACCCAAACTACACCCCCACTCCCAAAGCCCATCATCATCACCCCTTTCCACCAGAAATGGCTAGGGTTTGCAGAACCCCTTGACGGTGCAACACAACCTGACGGCGGCGAGGATTCTGATGGCGGCGACGGTTCGACGAGGCAGTGACAACAATTTCCGATTGCTTAACACATCTAACCACAACCATGAAAACATAGCCGTTAAGCTTTACCCAAACACACATCTAGCCTTTACCTTTTTCAAGAATCTGAAGCTAGGGTTTCAACCCTTGTCGGCGGCGGCACAACAAAACGAGAACCGACAGAATCTGTCCGATATGGAAGTCGACAACAACGATGGAGGAGACGACTGTAGAGCACAACGGCGCAAAGGGAGTCAAACGGTTTCCCTTTCACAAACTCAGCAACGACGGTCGACAAGGACGGCGACGGCAAATCTAAATTAATACAACGGCTCACCGGCAACTCAAAGCACAAACGACTCTGGATCTGAAAAAGGGAAGCGGAACCGACGGTGATGCAAGGAAACCGAAAGGTTTTCGTGCAATTCTGATGAAACGGACGGTGACGAAAGATGATGGTTGGGTGGGTTTTGGTTGCGAAGGGAGGAGGAGCACACCGACGGTCTCCGATCAATGAAAGGATAACAAAGGAGGCTTGTCGGAGTTCGAACGGAAAATGGAAGGTATGGGGTTGTTATACGATAAAGATTCTGAAGGGAGGCTGAGAAGGGATATCCCCAAAGACCTAATCAGAAAAGTATGGTTAAATACTTTGACTGAACGGGAAAATCACAGGAGAAGGGCCCCAACTTTATCCTAAATTACAAACATATCCCAAACATTTTGATTTTTCTCAAATAGGTCACATATTTCAATATTAAACACCATTAAGCCCAAAATTCAAACTAGGGTTTCTGAAACAAAATTCCCAAATTCTAGGGTTCCAGGATTAGGGATTTCAAAATTTAAGAATTTTCGAATTAGGGCAAATTTGGGGTGTTACATAAGGCTTTCCCTTCGTAGTGGTTCCCAAAAGCGCATAAAATGAGGAATCTGCATGGGTCTCTCTACTTGGGCGGTGTTTTACTGTGTAGCATTGCCATGCACTCTTTCGTCATGGCTATCGTTTTAAATTCCCTTATTCTTTTCCGTTTGGAAACCATGTCTTTCAGATATTTGGCATAGTTTGGCATTTGTTGTATGGCTTCCACCAGGGGTATGTTAATATGCATTTGCTTAAGAATCTCCAGAAACGTTTTTACCTAATGGTTCTGCTTATGGTGTTTCAACTACTGAGGAACAGGTGGTTTTGCATGTACTTCTCGTTTCTCGGAAACATTAATGGGGTCTGTCGTGGCAGAGAGTTCTGGGTCTATTGCGGCGGGCTTTCTTGCTTCTGTCTAGGCAACTTATTTGATGGCCTTGCACTGCTCGTAAGTAGGTTTCCTCGCGACTTCAGTGCCGCTAGGAAATCCACTCATAGGTCTGGTGTTTAGGACTTGTGCAAATTGTCTCACTTGAGTCTCTAGTGATTTTAAAGTTGCCTCATGATTCTGCATTCTTATCTCAGTCATGTCCATGAAAGCTTTAGTTTTGTGTATGTTTACCTAATAAATGCAACTAAACTAAACTTAAGAACAACAATAATTGAGCTAAACTAGGGCATAAATATAGGACTTTTTGCACACTTAACACACTGCTCTGCCAAGCCTGCCCTGCTCCTATCCTGCATCAGCACCAGCAAAACAACCCCTAACTCTTTATGCAAATGCCTGATTTTAGCAACTAAATGGAAACATATATACCTAAAACAAGCAAAAGCATTGTTAAATATGCATAAAAAGTAGTACTTTCTAGGAGTTAACATTGAGGCTTTAAAGTCTCGTCATGGTTTGGAGTCACCATCGGTCGTTTTGGGTTGGGTACAACCGAAAACCTATAAAGCTTGTCTATGTCGGCATCGAGATCATTGTTGACATCAACACGCGAGTTACAAAGAACACGGGTCATGCTTGAATGGGTATGTTGGTTACCCTAAAGCATTTTTAATCTTTTTTCACATGTTTTCATTTCATTTACATGAACTCTAAAACTAAATACAATGCTTTCTTCTTCATGCACACCACTGATCATCGCAATTCACCCTCACTGGCGATGGTCAGATGTCAACAAAGGAACTTTCTTGTTCTTTTAGTCACACTAAGCTCAAAATTCAAGTTAGTTTTACTAAAAACGATGTAAATCGTAGCATATCTGAAGAAAGGAATTCGAGAATATACCTTACTCGATTTGATGAATTCACTGTTGTATAGCTATTCACTATTCAAAATAGTCAACGGAGATGATTGTCATCACAAATCGATAAAAGACGTTTCAACTTCCTTACTTTGTTTCTTCACTGTTTTTCAACTCTAATATCATTTTTTTAGGTTTCACTCAGGGTTTCATTTTTTCTTTGTGTATTTATGTGTTTTCAAACGACATTGAAAGAGATTTATATAGGTTTCAAATCTAATTATTCGGTGATGGGAAATGGCAAGATTTTATGGGATATGGAGATAGGGTGAATGTTTGAATTGGTTTTGAATTCTTTTTCTGAATTAAATTTGGATTTATTTTAAAAAAAATGTTGGATCTATTTTTTAGCTTAATTGTAACCAAAATTTATGGTGAAGAAGGGTAAATGATAGAGTTCTCGGTAAAGGACTCTGCTAGCGGCAGCTAGTGTTGCAGCAAATTTAGGTTATGTTTGATTAGTTTTAGCATATGGGTTTTGTTTGGGATGATAGTTTCAATGAGTTTAATTTATTTGGGTTAATGAATTTTAATTAGTTAATATTTAATGTGCAATAATTTGTTGTGTACAAGTGCATTTGAAATTTTTTGAAAATTTATGTGCTATTGTTGGGGTTGAGCATCAACCTGTTATCATTTACCACCCACAACAAATTGAGATTTGTATTGTTGTTGTTTTAAAACCTAGTATTTTCAAAGAGGTTTCAAGTATGAAAGGATGGAAGACTATCATTCAAGAGGAAATGAAGCCTGATTTTGTGAAAGAAATGCAACAGTAAAATGAAGCTACACTGGTTCATTGTAACTCTGAAAATTAGCTGACAGATTTTGTAACTAAGACTCTTGATAAGATCAAAATGAGGATTTAAGTAGACAAATTGAATTTGTAATCCTTTTTAACTAAGATTTTTGTGTTGTTCACTTAGTTTGAAACTGTACATCATCTCTTTAAATTTGGTTGTAATTGTTAATGATTAGATTAACTTCTAAGTAGTAGGTGAAAGGTAGTATATATTTTAACTTATATTTAATTTCTTAATAAAAAAATTGAGTATGTTGTTGCTTCCATGCGAACTTCATCTTTTTCTCTTGTTTTTCTTAAGTTTTACATTTGTTGGTTTTTTTTTTTTTTGAAAAACCAACAATCTTGCATTGCATATGTTTTATTCTTTTAACAAAAATGTGAAGACAATGTTCCTTTGCTAGAAGGTTAATGAGAGTCTCCAAAATGATTAAGGTGTGATCTTTTATAATTTTTTGAAATGGGATATCCTTTTAAAAATATATAGTGAATAATGTTGATTTCAAAGGGGGAGATTTTGGTTTTATTTTCAAAGGATACACTTTTATCGAATAAAATTAACATGCTTGAAAAATCATACTTTAAAATCAACCTTCAAACTCATAACTTTCGTTATTAAGACAACATGTAAGTTGTAACCCCCTCGTCCCGGTCTGGACGACTAACCGATCCGAACGGGTTACAAGAGGAAAATCAAAACGAAACTCATTAAGGTCCCACTCCGATTAGGAACCCTATTTTTTCTTTATCTTTTCTAGATGCCTTTATTAAATCCTATGTGTTAGGACACGCAGCGAACATACACTGATGCAAGACACCAAGACATGCAAATTAACAACCCATTTTAACTTTTATAACAGGTCGTATCGATACGCTAGATGACCGTATCGATACGCCTCAACCTGGTCAACGCCCTAAAGTCAACCTAGGGAGACCGTATCGATACCCAGCAAGACCGTACCGATACGCCCTCAACGATCAACTTCTCTCGGTCAAACTACAAAGATCGTATTGATACCCTTTGGACCCGTACCAGTACACCAAAATCTCATCAATTTCTCAGATTTCCAGAGAGGTTTTGGCGTATCGATACACCCTCGTGTATAGGTATGCTCTGCCCAAAATGAGCCCCAAGGCAAGGACCGTATCGATACAGCCCTTGGGCATATCGATACGCCCTGCACTGCAAGTCTCTTTTTGGCAGCTAAAAACACAAGGACCCGACTCTAGATGTATTTATCAACTCGACTAGCGACATACCAACTTACATACTTCACCAAGAAACTATAGATAAGCATAAACGACGGTCTAAATATACAACGAAGAAACAACCACCAACTAAGCACACATGGAGGAAACTAGCAAACGAACATGCTTAGCAAACCAACAAAGAATTAAAGGCCATAACAAACATACTCCCAAACCACAAGAAACGTGAAACAACAAACCTACACATAATCTAGAAGCATTTCACCATACTTCAAGCTTGATCAACACTTATCATACATTCAAGACCATCAATTCAAAAGAACATACATCCAAGGCTAACCAAAGCTAAGCATACAATGCTACCTAACAAACAATCAAGGAAACCAACACAAGATGAGCATTTAGATAGGAACTTGCATACAAGCATGCATACTAAACCACTTCATTCATAGAAAACAAACACCTACCTAAACATTGCATAACAAGGGTCACATGCCCTTGAAACAAAACATTTAAACATTCAAGGCAAGCAAAAGACATACATTTATATCCTTTCAACACATGCCAAAAAATCAAACCATCAAACATGATATATATAAGGCAATAAAACATGCTCAACAAAACCATTTAGCCAAAAGAAATATATGTTTACCTAAGCAATGAACCATCAAGGTTTACATGCCTTCAACAAAAACATAAGCATTCATAAGACAAGGTTAGAAACCTTCAAATACAAAATACTTAGGCGTCAACATAAACACTTAGCTTACAAACATCAACACAAAAGCATAGGCATCTCAAAGAACATGATTTACAAATCCATCAACACAAAGCATCAACAACATAAAGCCAACATAAAGGAGTCTAGATACACGCTCCTAAAACAGGTAGCATTTCCCATTGCTAAACTACTACAATATATACCGAACCATACTTGAGCAACTACCACACGCTTGGACGCCCTTTACTTGCTCCTTGTTAACTCCCCGCTAAAGATCTGCATTGTCGAAAAAGTAGAGCGTAAGCGTAAAGCTTAGTGAGCGGAGCTCTAAAAACACATCAACAATGCAGTTTTCAAAACATAAAACTTAGTTGAAAAGAAAATCATTTTAAAATACGAAAGGAGACACAATCATCACAATTACATGGTATGCACATGCATAACCAAAATACGGTGGGACTACACATCACCGTTCGACTAGTAGTTTTCCGATGGGACCACACATCATCGTACTCTTCTACTAGTCACTACCGGTGGGACCATACATCACCGTAGTCTTCTATTAGTCACTACCGGCGGGACCACGCATCACTGTAGTAATGAAAACCATCACGTGAGGTTCGACACCAACAACGACTACACAACAACATTTAACATAGAGTAAAAGTAATCTACAATTCACACAATATCACAACAACTTTTCATACACCAACACTTAACAAACAAGGTAAAATTAGTAAACTTACACTTGGGTTTAGGTTAGCCCTGAAGGCTCCACCCAAACCCCCAAGAACCCATTTCGAAATCAAATCAAGTTTCAAAACATTTCCACTCACCATTCGCACACCAATGCAAACCACAAAGTCGTTTCAAGCTTCCAAACTTCCCAGGACCGCGTCGGAACCACCCAAGGTCAAATCCGTTCTTTCTAACCAATCAAAAACAATGTATTAACCTCTTAATCAACCACAAATTTATTGTATTACATCAACTCACAATTCCATAATATTTTCTCAATAATTCAAAGCCGAAATCCTCCCAAATAATCTCATTTTCGTACTCCAGCAAAATCCAGTCAATACCCCTCAATTTAAACACGTAAAACACTCCAAAACATCACCCCTAAGGTTTTACAATCATCAGCCCTTCATTTCTCCACATAAACACCTTAAAAACTCTTATTTTCCACTCCTAAAAATCACCTGCAACAGTAGTTTCGGGAATCCAATCAAACCAACACTATCACCACTCAAAAATCATCAAATAACATCTAAAAACATCTATCCAATGTCCACATACCTCCATCCCTCTTTTCACCACAAAAACAAGTCAAAACTCGCTTATTTCATTTCTAAAATCCACCCCTAAGACTAGTTTCGGTATACTATAATTAAGCAACCTTTTTAACATGTTATGACTTCAAAATTAACTTTAAAAACACCCCAAAACACTGCCCTAAAAGATCCATACGGGATTTCACCCAAAATCCCCACTTTTCATAAATCTTGAAATTTCAAGGTTGAAAATCAATGGGTTTTGCAAATACAACTTTAATTTAAGTTAAATTTAAGTAAAACAAGGAAAAGAAGAAGAGGATTTACCTTCAAATGTCTTCAATGGAGGAAGGGAGAAGAAAATGAGGGAATAGGTTTTTCTTCTAAGAAGATGAGTGATTTTGAAAATCAAAACCCTCTTAAAATTTCATTAATGGCACAATCGTAAATAATGAGAACTCTTATAAAAATCAACTATTTAATTTAAATTTAACCCGAAATTAATCCCAGGTCAACACTGATAACTCCTAGGCCTAAAACCGGGTCGTTATATAAGTAATTAGGTATCAATTTTGAGCATTGTGAAT
This sequence comes from Hibiscus tridactylites, assembly GCA_958450335.1. NCBI lineage: Eukaryota > Viridiplantae > Streptophyta > Magnoliopsida > Malvales > Malvaceae > Hibiscus > Hibiscus tridactylites. The sequence continues at coordinate 33,231,037 of OY288269.1, forward strand.
ATATTAACCCTTCTTCACACGCAATCGACTCTCGAACTCGTTTACAAACTTTTTTCTTTCTGTTAGCTCGAATGGTCAACTGAAAATCGTTAAGATGGTGTGAATTGGATTAAACCGATTTTGTAGAAGCTTTATTGAAAATTAAAATAGTATTTTGCACAATCAATTTAGAGTGGTTTGACTTTGTAAACAAAAGTCTACATCCACTACCTTAGCTTACCACCACTAAGGATTTTCGAATTCACTATCTTGAATTGAACCTCTCAAGGACATGTTTTAACTTTTACGATTCTTTTACAAAGGTTAAGCTAGAATCTCTCTAGTTTTTCTAAGATTAAACTATAATCACTCCCTTTTATAAGGTTTGATTTTTGTAAACAAAGAATGCTTCTCTAGATTGGTGTTTGTAAATTTAAAAGCTCACAAAAGAATCGACGAAAGATATACAATGAAGCACAAATGAGAAATCTATACAAGAGAAAGATAAAATGAAGATTTAAACTTTATTATTTTAATTTGGCTGTTTAGATCTTCATCTCATATTTCTTGAAGTGTCACTGAGATGTATTTATACCAAGGAATGAGTTTGTAGTTGTTTATAGCCGTAGTGGATGGATTAAAGTTGTTTGGAGATAAATTTTTGTGACTTTTTAGGTCATTGCACTCAGTGGCATCGATACTAGGGTATATGTATCGATACTCCTTCAAAATATAACGGTTACAAGCTCAAAATCTAATTTTTGGCAGTCCAATATCGGTAATGGCATTACTCATGTCGTGAAAAGTATCAAATAGTGACTAAATAGCATTTTCATGTTTTAAAAACTTTAAAAACATTTTTATACACTTTAAAAATATGTTAATCAACTCAAAAATATTTGATTTTTATATATAAAATAATTAATAACACATATTTTCAGGTTTTGAAATAGTCAATAAAATATTAATGATATGTTTAAACATAGTTTTTAAGTTTTTTGGACTTTGAATTATTTTTTAAATATTTGATCAAGTCCAAAATATTTTTCACATAATTTGTTATATCAAAATATTAGTTAACAGTTCAGTTTTAAATAGTATACTTGAAAATTATTTTTTAATAAATATTTTCAAAAATTAAACATTTAATAGGTAATTTTATAGGTACTCGATCATACATAGCCCCAAATGAACGAGGGTAACTCCGTCATTATTCAAAAATTGGATTTTAAATAAAATTTGTAAAAAAACAATTTTTCAAAAAAATCGCCAGGCTTAAGAACATTTTTGACAATTTAACAACTTCGTTGGGGACTTTATTTTAGGGAGTTAGGCCATGAGTTGATTACATGTCGTCATAATAATAAGAAATTGCGAATTTGAGCTTACTTTTAATTTATGATTCATTGTTCTTCAAACACGGTTTTCTCTTTGTTTTCAAGCATTCATTTTTTAATTTATACTTTAATTTTTAATAGTTGTAATAATGTTTTGTCTTTGTCTATTTTATTTTCTAAATGTTTAAGAGTTTCTCCCCCACACTCCGTAAACATCCATTTACAAAACATGAGCAATTGGTCCACTTCGTCCCTTTTAAGTAGGAGTGAAACGCTTTGGCTTTGTGAGTAACCATCTGTGCAGGTCAGTGAATTGCTTCCAAAGCTCATATGCCTTATAGACATAAGAAGCGATCTAGGTGAGCTTATAATGAGTGAGGATCAGAGTCCTTTTTTTGAAACCAAACATCATGTAACAAACCGTAAGAGCTCGCCTATTTAGAGCCAAACTGAACTTTTGTTAGAGGTTACTGTCATGGACCGCCAACCCATGACCGAGCAAGCCGCGCACCAAGGGGCTTGCACTAGCACACTATGTGCCTCACCCGACCGAGGGACCTATGTTCGCACCTTGCAAGTGCACCATGGGGCCGAGACTTGCACTCCATGTGTTGTCCATGAGAGAAGGACCTGAGGGAGCACTCCACGCGCACCCAAGAGGTGCCAGCCGAGGAACCTCCATTTTGCCCATACCATGGAGCCCGAGTCAACACTCGATGTGCACACCAGAGGGCCTAAACGAGTCCCATCGAAGTTGCCCACATGCCTAGGGTCCGATTCAGAACTGAGCATGCTACCGAAGGAGTTTTGGATGAGAAAATCGGGCACATCAATGTCCAATCCGCCCAAGACACCAAAACCCTTTGAGAAAGGTCATCTTTGGACCAACACACATGGAAAGAGATCATATTTGACCAACACTTGGGGAAAGTATCCTCTTCCACCTAAGTGTGATATCATAGAGTGATTGCCCTTTGTAATTTAAGCAGCATGGTATTTGACTGATGCTCTTTCCATATATAGGAGATATGTATCTTGAGGATTGATCCTTAGCCCTTGGATCGAATCTTCCTAGGTCGTTAGATCGTAGGAGGTGAGCCTATAAATAGAGGCTTCATCCACCATTGTAAATCAACTTCCATTCCATCATTTCTTTGAGTTTCTTGAGTAAATAGTTTAGCATTTCTCTTCACCTCTTGTTCTTTCTTCCTTTCCTTGTTGCCTCACCTTAACCAATTTCCCACAAGCTTCAGTAATTTGAAGTTCTAAGCATTCTTGCTTAGTGATTTTAAAGGCTGACTTAGCCTTTAAGTTAGATCGTCGACTAAGGCCGCACGGATCGGCTAGTCAGACTCTAGCTGTAACACCCCAAAATCCGGTCTAGTCAAAATTAGGTTCCGGTGATCAGAAATATCATATTGATAGAACCCAAATATTGTAACGACTAGTTAATTATTGAGATCGGAGTCTAATTGAGCTAAAATATTGCCATTTGGACTCTATCGAATAATATTGAAACCTATGTAGTGGCTAAATTGAGAAAAAATGCAAGTTGGAGGATGAAACTATAGTATAGTGAGAGTTGAGGGACTAATCTAGCGATTAGCCCCTCCAAAATCATATTTCTACTTACGTGGATAAATTTGTGAGTTTTCCTTCAATTGAATGAAAGCCATCGGTTATTAATACATAATAAAAAGAAAATAATAGATATGCAAAAGGAAATAAGAGACTTACCCGAGAATATTGAAAGCAAGCACCTCATTTTTCATCATCTTCTTCCTTGAAGCATACACCTCCATTAGAGATAGTTTACGCTTTGCTTTTCCTTTGTTTTGTTGATATCGAATCATTGCTATCGATCGGGTAAGCTATATTTCTCAATCGGTTATTGGATTCCATGGATGAGTTGAGCTAAATCTTAAACTAATGTTTTGATCATCCATGGATATTTCATCGTTGTTGTCTATATTGAAATTGGATATCGATTTTGATATTGTTATATTGGTTTTTGATATTGTATTATCGATCATAATAGTCTCCCTATTGATTTCCTAGCTCAAGACAACAAAAAGGAACATCCATCAAATTCACCGAAGGCCGGGAACAAGGGAGTTGTCATCCGAGAGCCGTAGGAGCATCGAATCCTAAGGTGAGTGTAGTCAGAGTCTCGGGATAAGGCGAGGAGCCTTCCCGAACCATTTATTGTTGTTTTCGATCATATCGCTAACAATAGCATTGAAGAAGTTGCATCGGATTGTTAATCGGATTCATTGGTAAATGTCGGTAAGTTGTTATTGAATATCGGACATAGTTATTAGCATCGCTATCATGCATTGTTATTGATATGATTAGTGTTATTGAAATATTGTAAAGAAATCTTCGGATATTGATATTGACATTGAAACATGACATATTGATAATGAAAATTGTTTACTATTGATAATATTGAAGTCATTGGTCATCGGAATTCTTATTGAACATTGAATATGGATACGGACATTGAAACCTTAGATTTGAATGGACGATGGATACAATTGGCATGCCATAGAATTCATGAGTACAGTCCTAAGGCTACGGCCTATATTGATTTGGCGAGGCGGAGGGATGTGTATTAATATTGGTCATATTGGCGAGGCGGAGGGATGTGTATTAATATTGGTCATATTGGCGAGGCGGAGGGATTAGACCATTCATTGATTTGGCGAGGCGTAGGAATTCGAGTATCCACTATCTTGATTCAATCCAAGGGTTAATGATGAAATTAATATGTTAAACATTGTATATTGATGCATAGTATTGACATTAATAAGCATGAGAACACACACACACACATATATATATATACTTTCTACATTTTTGTTCATATTGTTTTTGACTACCCACTAGGCAATGTATGCCTAACGTATCTCATCTCATGCATTTGAGGTTGAAAGATCGAGTGGTTGAAGATCGGTAAGTCAAGGCAGGACAAGTCACTAAAAGCCCTAGAGTAATGTATTTTGACCTTATGAACTCCTAGGAAGGTGGAAAAGTCGTCGACCTAGTCGTTTATGCCCATTTTGATAACTTGTGAAATGCATATGTTGTAATGTTGTTGATGGCCCTAAATGGCCTTTTGTTTTTGGCTTAAAGTGGTCTAAAGTTGCATATTTAGCTCATAATGGTTAAAACATAGTAAACGTATTCGTATGATCATGAAAATGGGCATGCTAGTAGTTTATATCATTGAAATGTTGTGTGTAAAGTTTCATTGCATTTGAACATTGTTTGGTAGGTCAATTCGATTAAAAACTAGTAAAAATATGTCATTACAAGTCAGGTCTTATCGATAAGGGTGATGGCGTATTGATACGGGAAGCATAATTGAACCTATGGAACAGGGCGTATCGATACGGCCTATAGTCGTATCGGAAAATTTTGCTTCTGGAATTCATTGTTTCGATATGGGTCTCTAGCGTATCGAAACGGGTCAAACTCAAGGTCAAAGGTAGTAAACCCGTACCGATACAGGGCTTGCCCGTATCGATATGGTTTAAAGAGAAAAGTCAACTTAGGTTGACCATCGTACACCTATTTCGGAACAGCCCTAAGTTGTTTTGATACAGGGTTAGTTAAGTTACTTAAAGGCACAATTTGACAGTTTACAAAGTTCACAAATTAGTCACTGAATTTTGAAAGATTAAATTGAATGAGTAAATGAACTCTGAATTGTATGAAACTTTGCAAGCATGTTAATATAGTATTGAATTTCATTTTGGTATGATTAATTGCGTCGAAGAACCCCCAATTTATCTAATTTACTGTTTGGTCCCTAAAACTTTTAATAGTTAAGATTTAGCCCTAATTGATTAACTATTGCTTCATAGGGATTCATTGGACTAAGATGCATTGTTGTAATGTCTTATTGTATATTATTGTTTTAAATTTTGATAATAAAATGAAATTTTATTACACCGATCATTGTATTGATCATCGGTATCACCTTCCGACCCGGTTCTCAACTAGACCGGGAAAGGGGTGTTACATTTGTGGTATCAGGGCTAGGTTTAGTCGATTCTAGGACTAAACTGAAGCTTGTTGCATTGTTATTGTGTTAATTTTCCACCTTGGAGTTATATATTGCGTATATTGTGAGTTTTCAACTAATATGATCTTTCATATAGATATGTATGAAATTAATGAAACTCACATTGACGAGCTTGCCACCGGCTCCTCGACGCATGGTGAGGAGATTAGAGGAGGAAATCCTTCAAATCCACCGCACCCGCAGGATCCTTCTGCTCAGGGCATCGAGCCTGTAGCACCTACCGCTCATGCTAAATGTTACAAGGACATGGCTGACATGTTCAAGCAGTTTATGACTTCTATGAAGGCTGAACAAGTCGTGCAACCTATCGCTCCTGCTGCCGAACACACTCGAGCACCCATTGATAAGCTCTCACAGTATCAAGCTTACACTTTTACTGGACAAGATGGAGACAACCTTGAAGTTCCCGAATAATGGTTGGACAATACTTTGTGGGTCTTGATAAGCAACTTTAGTGCTCGGACGAGCACAAACTCGAGTGTGCCATCACGTTGATGGCTGATGAAGCACTTCAGTGGTGGGAAACTACCATACTAACGGTCTCTGAAGACATTGTGACTTGGGAGTTCTTCCTTAAAGAATTCCGTAAGAAATATATCAGTGAGTTTTACCTTGCTGAGAGGCGAAGTATCTTCCTCCATATCAAGAAAGGTGGGCAACCGATCGAGTAATACATCCACAACTTCTGCAAGTACTATAGATACGGTGCTGAGTATAAAAAGAAGTTGGAAGAGAAGTGTTGGATGTTCATTATTAGGCTTAATGGCGAATTACGCCCTATATTTACCGCAATAAGCATTGTTGATTTCCAAGACCTTGTGAATAGAGTTAAGGCCACCGAAGCTGTACAGAAAGATCAATGAGCTAGTGGGTTTGGAAAGTCTGAGAAGAGGTTTAGGGATGATTCTTGACCTCCTAGATGGAACAAGAAAGAGAGATATCAAGGCTCCAAACAGAATATCTACCCACAACCCTCTCGTTCGGGAAACATTGAGAGGTCTCAATCTGTAACGCAATCATTTGCTAAAGCAGCGTCCGTTGATAGCACCGAAGGTTCAAATCGAGGCAACCAACATCAAGTTTGCAATTATTGTCAGAATAGGCACCCTGCGGGTCAATGCTGTAAGCAAACTGGAGCTTGTTGTAGAACTAATGTTTTCATATAATAATTTAAAAATGTTTTGGACAAATTTAAAAAGAATTCAAAACCATTTCTAAGTCCAAACAACTTGAAAGTATGTTTAAGGGATATTTAAAAAGGGTTTAAAGTGTTTTCAAAGCCAAATTCAACAAAACCATCCAAGCGTTTCGAAACACCCCTAGGTGTTTCGAAACGAGTCTTTACAGTGTCAAAATGTTTTGAAACGGGTTTCGAAATGGGCTTTAATCTGGGTGAGATTTTGCATAGCGTTTCGATACGGCCTCTGTCGTTTCCATACGTCTATGTGGCATCAACCTCAACGGTCATAAACCCCCAACGGCTATTTTCCAACTACCTTTTAAATGCAGGGCGTTTTGATACGGTGACTAGCATTTCGATACGGACGTTTCGATACGGCCAAGGGCGTTTCGATACGGATGATGCAACGGCTCTTTCTATTTCAATAGTGTTTTCAAAACGAGGTCGAGTTTATCAAAACGGGGAGCTGCAAAATTGCATTTATGGTGGGAAATGAAGTCTCCAACGACTCCAATTCAACCCCAACGGTTAGTAACGGCTACAAACTCAAAGAGGAGTATAAAAAAGAACCTTCAAGCATATAGTAAAGGTTAATGCTTTAATTGTAACACAACATATGATCAAAATGTGTCTTAGTGCTTAAGTGTCAATTCTTTGTATAGACAAACACTAGTGAGCCAAAATTGTTAGATTTGCTCAAGTGTTTTAGGATTGGGTGAGAGCTTAATTGTGAAAACATATACCTTCAAGAAGGATTTGAGTTTGCTAATGTTTATCTCTTTGTGAAGAGGGTTTGATCAAGGCTTTGGGTAGAAAGCTTAATCGGTTTGTAAGGGTTTCTTCTTAAGCCTAGAAAAGGGGATGAATCAATAGTAGATTGATTGGAAATCCTTAGTGGGAAGCTAAGGTAGTGGATGTAAACCTTGGTTAGAATGTTGAACCACTATAAATCATCTTGTCTTTATTCTTTTTAGCTTCCACACCTCTTTAACCCAAAATTCTACTTCTCCACCTCTTGGCGAGCAAGAATGGTTGAAAGAATTGAGCACTGAATAACCTAACAATTGGTATCAGAGCTTGGCTCAATTGAAGAGGATTAAAATCCTATTAAGAAGATCCGGCAAGCTCGATCATCATTTCAAACAACTGGCTCATAGCGTAATCCATCGACAAACCGCCCTTCTTCGACGGAACACATTATGCCCATTAGAAGACAAGAATGAAGTTCTTCATATAGTCAAAGGACTACAAGCTTTGAGACATAGTAGAAGATGGTATGTTCGTACCACAAGGAAGCAAGGCAAAGTGGAGTGTCGACGACCGCAAGAAGATGGAGCTTAATTGCAAAGCCTTGCACATCCTATTTTGTGCTTTTGGCCCAAACATCTATGAGAAGATGTCTTCTTGTGAGAGTGCCAAGGAAGTTTGGGACAAGCTCAAAGTTACATACGAGGGGACAAACAAAGTAAAAGAGACCAAGATCGGGCTCCTCAACCTAGCGTGTGAAAACTTCAAGATGGATCCGGAAGAGAACATCGAGAAGATGTTTGATAGGTTCTTCACAATCACCAATGGTCTCAAAGGCTATAGAGAAGCCATCCTAGGAGAGAAGCTTGTCCGAAAGCTCATCTACTTCCTTCTCGAGTCATGGGACTCAAAGAGGACCACCATCATTGAAGCTAAGAATTTAAAGACCTTGAAGCTTGATGAACTCATGGGGTCACTTCTCACTCATCAAATAATGAAGAAAAACAAAGAAGAGGAGAAGAAGATGAGAGAAATTAGAGTTATGGGGGAGAAGAAGCTAAAAGGGCTTGACATCAACACAAATTTCATTGCTCTTAAATCCTCCACTTGCCACCATGTAGATTCAAGTGAAGGGGAGGATGGTGAAGAAGAGATAGTCATCTCTTCAAGAAGTGTGCATCTTTCATAAAGAAAGCTTTGAAAGAGCTTCAATGAGAATCCATGAAAAAGAAGAGGGCAAGCACTTCAAGCCATAAGAAGAAGGCATATGTGGCTACTTGGAGTAATGAAGACTCCACCGACGATGAACAAGCCAACCTTTGCCTTATGGCCATCGACAAAGATTCAAGGGTAACTTCTAATTCATCTACTTCATGTTCGTATTCTTTTGATGAATTACAAGATACCTATGATGATTTGGTTTTAGAGTTTAAAATTCACATTTTGAAAAACAATAAAATGATTTCAAAGTTGAAAATTCAAAATGTTTTGATTTCTAAAACCAAACTTGAACTTGAAGCAAAACTCGAAGAGTTTGAACAAAAATGTTTTGATTTACAAATTTTGCTTCATAAAGTTCAAGAAGAAAAAGATTTGATTTCCAAAGAGCTTGAAAAGAAAAATAATTTTGGAAAATCAAACTTTTATGTAAGACAATCTAGTGCCCCTAAATTTATAAATGGTAAATGTTTTAGAAGTATTTGGGTCCCAAAAGGACTAAGTACTTCAACTAAAAAGGATGAAATTGAAAAATAGATTCCTAAGGGGACTAAATTTTGTGCTACTATCGTCTATGGATCCAAAGCAATTGGACACCAAAAATTACTTGATTGTCTTTTGATAGGTGTGATGGAGAGTGATCAACAAGTCAAACATTGAGGGGGAGCTCCATGCACACAAAGAAAGACACTTGAAGAAGGAAGGCTTCACATCCTCCCTTGTGTTCAAGTGTGGTAAAAATCTAGTTATTTTATTTGTTTAATTTGATTTATTTTGTTTTCAACTAGATTATGACATATGTTGGACTAACATTCTATGATGATGCTTTGAGTAAGGGGGAGCCATTTTAAAACCAAAATTCTCATTTTTGAAATCTTTTTAAACCTTCTAAGTTATGATTGAACTTAATGTATTTTGAAGTCTTTTTGATATAACAAAAAGGGGGAGAAATTAGTTTGAAAATTTGTATTTTCAAAATGAATAAGGGGGAGCTTTATTTGATTTCAAATCTTAATTCTCTTATTCCAAATTTGTTTGACAAAGGGGGAGAAATCCCAAACAAATTTTCAAGTTGGTTTTATTATATCAAAATATGGGAGATTGTAGAACTAATGTATTGATATAATAATTGAAAAATGTTTTGGACAAAGTTAAAAAGACGTCAAAACCATTTCTAAGTCCAAAAAACTTGAAACTATGTTTATGGGATATTTAAAAAGGGTTTTAATTGTTTTCAAAGCCAACTTCAACAAAACCATCCAGGCGTTTCGAAACACCCCTAGGTGTTTCGATACGGGTCTTTACAGTGTCAAAATGTTTCGAAACGGGTTTCAAAACGGGCTTTAATCTGGATGACATTTTGCATAGTGTTTCGATACGGCCTCTACCGTTTCGATACGTCTATATGACATCGACCTCAACGGTCATAAACCCTCCACGGCTATTTCCTAACTACCATTTAAATGTAGGACGTTTCGATACGGTGACTAGCGTTTCGATACGGCCAAGGGCGTTTCGATATGGGTGCTGCAACGGCTCTTTCTATTTCAAGAGTGTTTTCGAAACAAGGTCGAGTTTTCGAAACGGGGAGCTGCAAAACTGCATTTATTGTGAGAAATGAAGTCTCCAACGGCTCCAATTCAACCCCAACGGCTACAAACTCAAAGAGGAGTATAAAAAAGAACCTCCAAGCATCTAGTAATGGTTAATGCTTTAATTGTAACACAACATATGATCAAAATGTGTCTTAGTGCTTAAGTGTCAATTCTTTGTATAGACAAACACTATTGAGCCAAAATTGTTAGATTTGCTCAAGTGTTTTATGATTGGGTGAGAGCTTAATTGTGCAAACATTTACCTTCTGGAGGGATTTGAATTTTCTAATCTTTATCTCTTTGTGAAGAGGGTTTGATCAATGCTTTGGGTAGAAAGCTTGATCGGTTTGTAAGGGTTTCCTCGTAAGCCTAGAAAAGGGGACGAATCAATAGTGGATTGATTGGAAATCCTTAGTGGGAAGCTAAGGTAGTGGATGTTGACCTTGGTTAGAAGGTTGAACCACTATAAATGATCTTGTCTTTATTCTTTTTAGTTTCCACACCTCTTTCACCAAAAATTCCACTTCTCCACCACTTGGCGAGCAAGAACGGTGGAAGGAATCGAGCACCGAATAACCCAACACTTGTTACTATTGTGGTGAGCAGGGTCACTGTATCTATGACTGCCCTTTGAATGTAATCGAAGTTGTTGTTACATCGACTATTGTTGCCTCTCTTGCTCCGTACTTTCGAAGTAAAGGATCGAAGCAAGGATCATCGGGAACTTATGTACGATTGAGTGGTCTGGGGAAACTATTCAATAACCAAAATTCTAAAGCTCATGCCCAGATGTATCATGTAAGGAGCAGAGAAGAGGAGGACGAGCCTGATGTCATTACAGGTACCATTGAGCTATATTCATATCTTTTATATGCATTGATTGACCCTGGTTCTACTCACTCTTTTATAAGCACCATTGTAGTTAAGAAGTATAATATGTCTTCCGAACCAAGAGCATCGAGAATTTTTGTAAACAATTCCTTAGGAGATTGTGTCATCGTAAGGGTAGTGTACAAGAACTGCCCTTTATTGATCCTAGGGATTCCTTTTCCAGCCAATTTGTTGGCTTTATCGATCTATGAATTTGATGTCATCCTAGGTTTGGATTGGCTTAGTGGGCATCAAGCCTGGGTAGACTGTTATAAAAGGAAACTGTACCTTCGGGGTCTAGGTAAGGAAAGTGTTGTATAGATGAATGCGAAGAACCCATCATTGTATGCTTTGACGTTGGAAACCAAAGTTGAATCTCAGCTGCTAGACATTGACATTGTAAGGGAATTTCCTGAAGTCTTCCTTGATGAACCTATGGGATTGCCCCCAACCCGTGAAGTGGAGTTTGGCATCAAGGTGCAACCAGGGACTGCTCCAGTTTCCATTGCACCATATCGCATGGCAGCTGTGAAATTAAAAGAATTGAAGGCTCAGATTCAAGAGTTGTTAAGCAAGAGTTTTATTCAACCGAGCTCTTCGCCTTTGAGAGCTCTGGTTCTCTTTGTTAAGAATAAAAATGGTTCTATGTGATTGTGTATTGACTATCGACAGTTAAATAAAGTAACCATCAAGAACAAATATACATTGCCTAGAATAGACGACTTGTTCGATCAACTAAAGGATTCCTCTTTGTTTTCCAAGATCGATTTAAGGTCGGGCTATTATCACATGAGAGTTAAGGAGTGAGATGTGCCGAAGACCACTTTCCGTACTAAATATGGACACTACAAATTCTTGGTGACGCCATTTGGGTCAACCAATGCACTGATAGCCTTTATGGATTTGATGAATCGGATTTTTAGACCCTATCTTGATAAATTCATAGTGGTGTTTATAGATGACATATTAATCTACTCCAAGAATTAAGCGGAACACCGAGATCATCTTCGTATCGTGCTTCAGACCTTAAGAGAGAAGCAATTGTACGTGAAGTTCTCTAAGTGTGAGTTTTGGCTCACCGAAGTTGCCTTTCTGGGACATATTGTGTCAGCTTCGGGTATTCAAGTGGACCCAAAGAAAATCCAAGCTATTGTAGATTAGCACCCACCAAAGAACATTGGTGAAGTTAGAAGCTTCCTTGGGCTTGCTGGCTATTATCGAAAGTTTGTGAAAGGGTTCTCTATGATAGTCGCTCCTTTAACCAAGTTATTGAGGAAAGAAGCTCATTTTGTTTGGACCGAGGTTCAACAACAAAGTTTCGATCAGTTGAAGTAATTATTGATCCATGCACCAGTCCTAACCCAACCCGAGTCCGAGAAGGACTGCACAGTTTACAGTGATGCATCACACCTCGGGTTAGGATGTGTATTGATGCAAGAAGGCAAAGTCATTGCTTATGCTTCGAGACAGCTTAAACCGCACGAAATGGCAACAGAGGTGGATGGAACTCCTTAAAGATTATGATATTGTCATTGATTACCATCCATACAAGGCCAACGTTGTAGTTGATGCACTCAGCCGCAAACCTTTTCCTAGTAAGTATCGATAGTGAATATAGAGTTATATGTATTATGTGGTACATTAACTCATTGTAATATCGCTATATTGTAGCCCCCATCGAGCAATTAACTCTCACTTCTGACTTCGGAAGCATCGTTGTCTTGTAGCTGAACTTCAAGTTCAATCTACCATTGTTTCGCGAATCAAGGATTTGCAAGAGCAAGATCCTGAGCTACAACCCATTGTCCCTAATCTATCAAACAACCTTGACTTCAGAAATAATTCTGAAGGACTCTTGTGTTTTCACGACCAGGTCTGTGTACCTAATGATGAATCTATCAGTATGGATATTCTCTCTGAAGCTCATTCGAGTTCTTTTTCTATTCACCCCGGGTCTGTGAAGATGTATAAGGACGTACGTGAACCCTATTGGTGGCAAGGCATGAAGCATGCCATAGTTAATTACATTTCCAAATGTCTCATGTGCCAACATGTTAAGGCAGAACATTGTGCTCCTACCGGATTATTACAGCCTATCGATCCACAAAAATGGAAGTGGGAAAAGATCATTATGGATTTTGTTAGTAGTCTATCGTTAAGTCCCGCAAAGCATGATGACATATGGTTTATTGTAGATCGTTTCACGAAGTTAGCTCATTTCATACCGGTCATAATGGACTACAGTCTTCCTAAATTAGCTGACTTATATATCAAGGAAGTGATCCGACTCCACAGAGTACCTAAGTCTATTGTCTCATATCGAGATCCCCGATTTGCATCTCGATTTTGGAGAACTTTACAAGGAGCTCTGGGCATCGGAGTTAATCTTAGCACAGCCTTTCACCCTTAATCTGACGGTCAATTAGAAAGGGTAATCTAGGTAATTATCGAAAAACATGTCCATTGAAACCTTAGAAATTTGTATTCTTATTGAACCTTCCTATACATATCTTGGAAGATATGCTTCGAGCATGCATCATAGACTTTGATGGAACTTGGAAGAAATCTGTATCCCTTGTTGAATTTGCCTATAGTAATAGTTACCAAACATCAATCCAAATGGCCCCATATGAAGCATTGTATGGTAGGCGATGTAGAACTCCATTGTGTTGGTCAGAGCTTGGTGAGGGCAAAGTGTTAGGCCCTGACTTACTTCGGGAAACTGAATAATGGGTTGCCATTATTCATGATCGTTTAAATACTGCATTTGATCAACAAAAAGATTATGATGATCTCAAGAGAAGAGACATCGAGTATGAAGTTGGTGAAAAAGCCTTCCTCAAAGTATCACAGTGGAAAAAGGTTTTAAGGTTTGGCAAGAAGGGAAAACTGAGTCCCCGATTCATTAGACCCTTTGATGTCATTGAGAAAGTTGGCCTCGTGGCATATCGACTGTTGTTGCCCACTGAATTAAGTAAGATCCATAATTTTTTTCATGTATCGATGCTTAAGAAGTATTGTTATGATCCTTCGCACGTTGTGGAACCTGAATCTGTAAAAATCCAGCCAAATTTGTCTTACAATGAAGAACCGGTTCAGATTCTAGCAAGAGAAATCAAGAGGCTTCGCAACAAAACTGTACCGTTAGTTAAAGTGCTCTGAACCCACTTGGGAACCTAAAGAGACCATGAAACAACAATACCCACATCTCTTCAGTTAAGGTAAAAATTCATGGACGAATTTTTTTTAGTGGGGGAGAGTTGTAACACCCCAAAATCCGGTCTAGTCGAAATTAGGTTCCGGTGATCGGAAATCTCATATTGATAGAACCCAAATATTGTAATGGCTAGTTAATTATTGATATCAAACTCTAATTGAGCTGAAATATTGTCATTGGACTCTATCGAATAATATTGAAACCTATGTAGTGGCTAAATTTAGAAAAAAATTCAAGTTGGCGGACGAAACTATAGTACAGTGAGAGTTGAGAGACTAATCTTACGATTAGCCCCTCCAAAATCATATTTCCACCTATGTGGATAAATTTTTTAGCTTTCCTTCAATTGAAGGAAAGCCATCGGTTATTAATACATAATAAAAAGAGAAGAATAGATATGCAAAAGGGAATAAGAGACTTACCCGAGAATATTGAAAGCAAGCACCTCATTTTTCATCATCTCCTTCCTTGAAGCATACACCTCCATTAGAGATAGTTTTAAGCTTTGCTTTTCATTTGTTTTGTTGATATTGAATCATTGGTATCAATCGGGTAAGCTATATTCCTCAATCGGTTATTGGATTCCATAGATGAGTTGAGCTAAATCTTAAACTAGGGTTTTGATCATCTATGGATATTTCATCGTTGTTGTCTATATTGAAATCGGATATCGATTTTGATATTGTTATATTTATTTTTGATATTGTATTATCGATCATAATAGTCTCCCTATTGATTTCCTAGCTCAAGACAACAAAAAGGAACATCCATCAAATTCACTGAAGGCCAGGAACAAGGGAGTTGTTAACCGAGAGCCGTAGGAGCATCGGATCCTAAGGTGAGTGTAGTCAGAGTCTCGAGATTAGGCAAGAAGCCTTCCCGAACCATTTATTATTGTTTTTGATCATATCGCTAACAATATCATTGAAGAAGTTGCATTGGATTGTTAATCAGATTCATTGGTAAGTGTCGGTAAGTTGTTGTTGAATACCATACAGTGTTATTGACATCGATATCATGCATTGTTATTGATATGATTAGTGTTATTGAAATATTGTAAAGAAATCATTGGATATTGATATTGACATTGAAATATGACATATTGATAATGAAACATGCTTACTATTGATAATATTGATGTCATTGGTCATCGAAATTCTCATCGAACATTGAATATGGATATGGACAATGAAACCTTGGATTTGAATGGACGATGGATACAATTGGCATGCCATATAATTCATGAGCTCAGTGTACGAGTGGACTACGGTCCTAAGGCTATGGCCTATATTGATTTGGCGAGGCGGAGGGATTTGTATTAATATTGTTCATATTGTCGAGGCTGAGGGATTAAACCATTCATTGATTTGGTGAGGCGTAGAAATTCGCGTATCCACTATCTTGATTCAATCCAAAGTTTAATGATGAAATTAATATGTTAAACATCGTATATTGATGCATAGTATTGAAATTGATGAGCATGATAACACACACACATATATATATACTTGATACATTGTTGTTCATATTGTTTGTGACTACGGCACTAGGCAATGTATGCCTAATGTATCTCATCTCATGCATTTCAGGTTGAAAGATCGAGTGGTTGAAGATCGGTTAGTCAAGGCATGACAAGTCACTACAAGCCCTAGAGTAATGTATTTTGACCTTATGAACTCCTAGGAAGGTGGCAAAGTCGTTGACCTAGTCGTTTATGCCCATTTTGATATGTTGTGAAATGCCTATGTTGTAATGTGATTGATGGCCCTAAATGGTCTTTTGTTTTTGCTTAAAGTGGTCTAAAGTTGCATATTTAGGTCAAAAAGGATAAAACATAGTAAACGTATTCGTATGGTCATGATGTTTGGCATGCTAGTAGTTTATATCCTTGAAATATTGTGTGTAAAGTTTCATTACATTTGAAAATCATTTGGTAGGTCAATTCGATTAAAAACTAGTAAAAATCTATTATTGCAGGTCAGGCCGTATCGATACGGGTGATGGCGTATCGATACGGGTGATGGCGTATTGAACCTATGGAACTGGGTGTATCGATACGGCCTATAGCCGTATCAAAATATTTTGCTACTGGAACTCATTATTTCTATACAGGTCTATAGCGTATCGAAATGGGTCAAGGTCAAAGGTAGTCAACTCCTACCGATACAGGGCTTGCCCGTATCGATACAATTTAAAGACAAAAGTCAACTTAGGTTGACCATCGTACACTCGTTTCGAAACAACACTAAGGTGTTTCGATACAGGGTTAGTTAAGTTAGTTAAAGGCATAATTTGACAGTTTGCAATGTTCACAGATTAGTCACTGAATTTTGAAAGATTAAATTGAATGAGTAAATGAACTCCGAATTGTATGAAACTTTGTAGGCATGTTAATATAGTATTGAATTTCATTGTGGTATGATTAATTGCATCGAAGGACTCCCAATTTATTGAATTTATTGTTTTGTCCCTAAAACTTGTAATAGTTAAGATTTAGCCCTGATTGATTAACTATTGCTTCATAAGGATTCATTGGACAAATATGCATTGTGGTAATGTGTTATTGTATTTTATTGTTTTAAATGTTGATAATAAAATGAAATTTTACTGCACCGATCATTGTATTGATCATCGGTATCACCATCCGACCCAGTTCTCGACTAGACTGAGAAGGAGGTGTTACACTAGCCTCGTGACAAGTGGTATCAAAGCCATTTTCTGCATCTTATCGAGTTGAGATAGCAGGCAACGGATCGGAAAACGAGCACGAGGGTCTTCATGTGACATGACAAACGGAGAAGGCAAAGAGTGCTAGTTCCATGGATCGAATCATGACGCTTGAGGACAAGGTTGCCCGACTTGAGAGTACCACGACCGTGTCGTGAGATATACTCGAGGCGGTTGAGGTCCACTTAGAGAAGTTGGACACGAGGGGTGATGAACTCAAGGATGATTTCCAAGGAGCTCTCGATAGTGTCGTGCGATATGTCGACGAGCAAGACGGTTCCCTCAAACATGAGGTAGTTTTACTCAAGAAGATGGTGGAAGAGCTCAAGTGCGAACTATTTATTTACAAAGCCGCCGTGAGGAATGTCGTGATGTCTAGTCCAGTAAAGGTGCTAGCGGATGTCCCAAAACCGAATGAGTTTACCGGGATGAGGGATGCTCAAGATGTGGAGATTTCATCTGGAGCATGGGTCAATATTTTTGTCGCATGAGCATCATGGATGAGTCTACAAAGGTAAATATTGCATCCGGTTATTTTACTGAAACTGCTCTTTTGTGGTGGCGACGCAGTTGCTCTGAAGAGAAGAGCAAGGATGTTCCGTTCGAAACGTGAGGAGAACTCCAAGCCAAGTTCAAAGAGGCGTTCTACCCCAAAAATGCTCAACGAGAGTTGCTGACGAAGCTACGCCAACTCAAACATGACGGAACCATCCAAGAGTACGTGAGGAAATTTACCGAGATCAAACTCTAAATCCCAAATTTGAGTGAAGTTGAGGGTTTCTCCATATTCATGGATGGACTCCAATAGTGAGCCAATTTGGAGTTGGAAAGGAGGGTAGTCCCAGTACTCTCCAAGGCTATGGACGAGGCCGAGGCCATTGCAATGTTCGAGAGAAAACTCGAGTCACCCAAGTCAAAGTCACATTCGAATAACAATAGTTGGCGCAACCGAGAGAATGTGAATGAAGGTGGAAATGAGGAGTCATCTAATGGTAGTGGTAAACCATCGAAAGACAAATCCACCAGGTTCACGAGGTCTAGGGAGAGAAAGGACTGGGGTCTAGTGAAATGTTTCTATTGCGATGGACCACACTACATCAAAGATTGCCCAAAAAAGACAAGTCATTCTGCTATCCAAGGAGACAATGGAGCAAAACATGAGTTTGCCCAACTTGGTTCCATTGTAAGCTCGCTTCAAGCCAAGAGTGTTCGTAATAAGAAGGTGCTTATGTTCGTGGACGTGATAGTTGCTAGCAAGAAGTTGAGCGCTCTTGTCGACATCGGTGCATCCAAGTTGTTCGTGTCTGAGCAGGCTGCAAAGCAATTAAACCTTCAAGTTGAGAAGGCAAATGGGTGGATCAAAACCGTCAATTCCTTTAACATTTCTCTTCGCCTCTTGTTCTTTCTTCCTTTCCTTGTTGCCTCGCCTTAACCAATTTCCCACAAGCTTCCACCATTCGAAGTTCTAAGCATTCTTGCTTAGTGATTTTGAAGGCTAACTTAGTCTTCGACTAAGATCGTCGACTAAGGCCGAACAACTCAGCTAGTCAGAGTCTAACCCCGTGACATTACGTATTAGGTACACGGGAGAAATGTTTCCAACCTTTTTTCTTTGCTTTGCTTTTATTTCTGTTAATATTCATTGCTTATTTTCTAAATAGAAATGGAAGCTGCTATGAAAATTATACAAACTGAGAATGGACTATGACTAGTTATTACAAAAATAAATAAAGAAAACAAAATCCTTATTGGTCAGATATCTCAGACGGCTTCTTAACCTCTCGCAGCTGCAGGCAGTTGTCAAAGCAGTGGTAGAAACCAAAGTGTGGGAATCTCTCATACCAAGTCTCTTGCTCCACATGTGTGTCCCAATGCTCCCCACTGCTGCTCTTCCCATACTTATGAACCCATCCAGAGCCGTTGTGGCGCTCACCCCAAGTCTGATTCCATCGGTCTCCATGTTTCCCTTGCCACCATGTCTCCCCTTGCTTCACACCATGGCCATTGGGATCAAAATGTTCGTCCCACTTGTCTCCCCATTTCCCCCAACCATCACCTTCGCACCGCTCCGCCCATTTGTCAGTGTACTTCATGCTGCCACCATAGCCATCATAATGTTCACCCCACCTGCCAACCCAATACGAGATCCGATCAAACATATAAATCAAACTGCACAAAAATAACATCTCAATCCACAGATTGATTTTAAATTGATACAATTTTTCAGTACTTTGTTGAGTGAACCATGAACGATTAGATCAAAAGCATTGTTATAGAACTGAGTTCAGTAGCCTGAAAAGAGTATCCAAAAATAACACTAAAAGTTGATGTCCTACCAACCCTTTGATAAAATCCCAAACAAAATATTTGATGTCATGACACAAAGATTTAAGCATTTCAAGAATTTATAGAACTAGACAAGGTACAATATCTATATTAGGAAATTTAGAAAGAGTGAAAAATTATATGCAAACTAGAGATTTAGTACCTTTCATGCCAAACATGAGCATGGCCAGCCTCAAGGGGTGTGTTTGGGTCAATGCTGCACCACTTGTTAGCCCATTTCTCAGATTTTCCAGATGCATCATAATGTTCCCACCATTTTTCTTGCCACTCCTCACCCTTAGCATTCTTTCCCCATTTATCAGCAGTTTTTTCAAGATGCACAAGTCCACCAGCCTGCACCAAAGAACACTTTTAGGGATTTTTTCCTTCTAAGTTTAACAAGGTTTCTGCAAAACAAGATTCCGCGCATTAGAAATTTTAGCATAGTTCAACATTTTGAACTGCTAAATAAACACTTTAAAATTTATTAATGGTTCAATAAATTGGAGAAAACAAGCGAGGGTACATAATACTGTCATAAAAAAACGTTAGTGAGAAATGCAAATTAGAAGTTTCACTCTTTTTAACTTTGTTCTATTTTGCATTACAACCAACCATAAAAATTATGAAATCCAAGTACAGTAATCTAGTTGTGAATAAGCAGATGGAGCTAGCCTAATACTACAATGGATTCATCTCACATTCAGTTATTTTACTACAATTCTACAACAACAAAAAAAGTGATCCCAATCATTCATTTGTGCAGAATTTCATGTATATACTTGAAGCCGAGATGGAACCTATGATCTTGGTTATGGATGGCGGATTTATTATAGATGATAAAATGCAAAAAAGTGAAAGTAACTTGAGCAATGCCATTTTCATTCTTCACTGAATGCAGTTTTTACTGACCTGAAACATTGATTCTCTCCAGTTCTCACTCCAAACATTCCCCAAAGCGTCACGCCCTGATTTCTCTGAGCCTAGTTCCTTGTAATCAAACTCATCAGAAGCCTCCCAGTACTTCTCTTGCCACTCAAGAGTTTCATCAGCATTAACACCCCTGATTATCATCCATCGGCAAATCACACCATAGGGTCTTTGTTCAATTCCTGTTTCCCTCCACCACATCGTACCATCCGGTTTAATTCCTTGAGACGATAATTCTTTGGCCTTATGAAGGGCATCAGCCACTTCGGCAGCATGTGTGGAGAATTCTACTTCCAAGTCATGTTCCTCTTTTAAACAAGTCTTTTCCACAGCAAGCTCAGATACTTCTGCTTTATCAACATCTGCCAGTGATTGAAAAGGCGGAAGATTTTGAGTGGTCTGAGAAGCTTTACTCTGAAAAGGAATAGAAAGGAAACTGACAGGTCGATCTTTCTCTAAAACTGGATTGCTAGATATCGGATTCTCCGCAGTTTGTCTAGCAGTCTTCAATCCATCTTTGATATCTGAAATCTGATCAGTACTCTGAGGAGGTATCCAGGACCAAAAATCTGGACCAGGCGTTACATTTCCAGAATTTTTTGACCCGGTTATAAAAATGCTCCCATTCAGCTTTCCTGTAACAGCATTGCCTAGTAAAATTTAACAAGATAAAATATTAACAGTTTGAGTACAAACTGCACTCTGATGATCACTCCTCCTTTGGGTTGTCAGATTAAATTACGTTTCATTGGTGATCTGCGTTCATTTTACCCGATCGATCCGGAGTTAAATTGCGGTCGTGGACCGCTATTTGAATCCCAGTCCTACTACCATTGATTTTTACTTGAGAATGAATGTGTTGAGTGGTTGCTTCACATAGAAAAGTAATTCCTTGCATGTTACTGCTCAAAAACGATATCAAAGCTTTATATTTATTTGTTTCCAAGAAACGTCGCTCAACGAAATAATATATACTTTCTTGAAAATAAAACTTGAGTTATTTAATAAAAATGATAGCATTTAAATTTTACTGAATGGAGATTATAGTTTGTACCTTCGATTATGTTCTCGTTTTCGTTATCGGAATCCTTTTTTGTCGAAGAATCTTTCTTCATGAGAATGGAACGAGCCACTTCAATCGCCGCCGTGACACGGTCTATTACTTGCATTCTCTGAATCCGATCCCTTTCCTCCTTCGGAGTTTCCAGAATCTTCTGGAACTCTTCGCTCTTCTTCTCCATAACCTCTTTATTCTCGCCGTTACCGCCGCCGCTGTCATCCTCGACATTAGCCGAATTCTGGCCAAGTTTCTGAAACTCGGTTTCCTTCTTTTCCCTTTCCACTGCTTTCCTCCACATATTGAGGAATGAATCGCCGCCATCAACAGCTCTAACAATCGTCAGACATGTTCTACTTCTTCTTCTTTGATTAACTGTTTTTGGAAAGGAAATGAGCGGCTGCTTACGGTTGTCGGAAGGGAGAGGAGTGGAAGCGCGTAAGGTGGGGCGTGAGATAGAAGCCATTCTATGGGGACTTCTTTTTTTGGAGAGTGAAGTGAACTAATGAAGCGAAGATTCAGAAACGTTAAGATTTGGGAGTCTCTTTGAAAGCTTTTTTTGAAGTTAGCGCGTCAATCTGAGAGATTTACTCTTTTGTTTCATTTTCGTTTTCTCAAATTCTGTGCAAGGCCACTGTATTTTGTATTTTTGTACGCATCATTTTTTCCCTTTGAATATTAAAACAAAATTAAACCCAAACAAGTTGAATCCATCTAAAACTCTATCACCCCATTTGTTAATCCCTAAAATTTAGCCATAATACACCAAAAAAATTCAAATTTTTATTATCCTTAAAAGTTTGTGTTCAACTACAACTCTACCCACATCCCATATCCCTAAAAAATAGATAACCCCTAACCAAACTTGAACCCTATATAAACCCCCATTCACCATCATCTGAGGAGGACAATAGTTGGTGAAATCTCAGTATTAAAATCAGAAGAAAAGTTAGAAGTACAAGGGTTCTTACTCTTTTCCGGTGACCGGAGTTTTATTACCCAAATCCGAACGGTGGAAGAGTCTACAACGACCTCGGGACCAATATACTCCGAGAACAATACAATCCAACGGCGAATTTTGGAGCTCGAGCAAGGTATTTTTCGAATTTCTTTTTTTGTTGTGAAATTTCAAAATTAGAAAGAAAAGGAGAGTGTTTTAGAACTTATATTTTTCTGATTTGGTTGTCGCCGGGAGAATGTGTAGCGTCAGCCGGTGTGTGATTGTATGAAAGTTGAGATAAATAAATTATATTTATGTTTGATGCAATGAAACTTTTTTTAGTTTCAGTCGAAACTGTTGAAGAAGATGAACCATAATGTAGTTGCTTTTTTTTCCTTTCGATTGTTACCTGCGATGTAGTTTAAGAATGGGGCCCACTTTTATTAGCTTTTTTATTTTTGGCAGACAATTCACGCCTACCTTAAGTTTAAGGGTTATTTGCATCTTTGGTCCTTTTCCTTTTAGAAAGTTGGCATTTAGGTTTTTTTTTTAGGTTTTAGTTTATTTCGTTTTAGTCATACTTTTAGATTAGTTTGACTAAATCTAGTTAGGTGAATAATTTTGAACTTAATTAATAATTTTAATTTTTGATTAGGTTCGATTTTATTTTTTCCGATTTAATTTATTTTGTTTGTGTAATTCTTTTCTCCCATGCATTTGATTTTCTTTTTATCATACCACATTATTTTTCAGTTTTTTAGCAGCATATTTTTTTTATAAAGTAGTGCTATTAACCCCGTTTTGAGTCTCCCTTTTAGACAACCATAACCCTTAGGTACCAATTTTGGGCGTAGTGGGGGTGCTATAACCTTCCTCACTCGTAACCGACTCCCGAACTCGATGACGATCTCGGTGATAATGCAGACCAGTTTTCAGGTTTTCGGTCGTACCCAACCTAAAACGATCGATGGCGACTCCAAGTGTTTGATGGGCTTTTGAAGGCCCAACTCAATTTTAACCCGGACGAAAAACGGTGTCAACAGCTTGGCGACTCCGCTGGGGACAATGATGAGAGTCAAGCCGGAAAGGGCATAGGTTGTTTAAAAAGGGAAAAAGAAATTTGAATTATTGATGATCACAAAAATTGAAGGTTTTCGTATTTTACGGAAATTGTTCAATAGTGGTTGTCTTGTGTTCAATTTTCTTTCGCACACAAGCATATCATAAGCTCTCAACCCGAGCTTCGTCCCGCTTAAGTGGTTGCAATCGCTACCCTTCGAGAGGTTA
Source organism: Hibiscus tridactylites (assembly GCA_958450335.1). Lineage (NCBI taxonomy): Eukaryota > Viridiplantae > Streptophyta > Magnoliopsida > Malvales > Malvaceae > Hibiscus > Hibiscus tridactylites. The sequence goes on from OY288269.1 coordinate 33,254,536, forward strand.
ATCCTCCGTACAAGAATGCGTGTTGCTTCCGGGGTTCACATACTTTTTGCCTTCGAGAGGTCAATCCTCCGTACAAGCTTAAAGGAGTGGGCCCCCCTAAACTGAACTCGATCCGTAGGAGCCTATAATGGGTGAGGATCGGGGTTCTTACTAACCTTAGTGGGTTAGTAAGGACAGTTTGGGTACCCATCTTTAGAACCATGAACAACATGTAGTGAGCCGTAGGAGCCAACCCTATTAGAGCTATGACGAACTCAATTTGTTAGTGGTCACCTACATATATGCACACACATTTTTATCATGCTTTTAATTCACGCCTTTTTTTTTTGTTTACATATATTGTGCTGACAATGTTTCGTCCTTTTGATTTTTATTTTTATACAAAGTATTGACCAATGTTTTGTTTTGTCATGTTTCTTTTTCATCCATTGCATATGCATCATACACATAACAGGTGTTGGTCTAAACAAATTGTTCGTAAATAAAAGGTTTCCACAATGTCGAAGAGGTCTATCATCCAGGTCGAAGATAACGCGAAGGTCCGCAAGTGGTTTGAAGACACACAGAAGCAAAAAGGAGACAGTATAGCCGCAGATCATGAATCAATTTTATGTGATGACGTTCACATTCACTTGCAAAAGAACAACCTGCAAGAACTAAAAGAGACTTGGGACCAGCTGGATACTGATATGAAGCTGAAATTTCAGAGCATGTATGGTGATATAGCATGTTTGTTGAGTGTGGAACTTGATTTGGGGTTGATTCGAGCACTCACGCAGTTCTGGTGTCCATCATACAATTGTTTTACTTTCAACCAAGAGGACATGACTCCCACTGTTGAGGAGTACACTGCTTTGCTGCATCTGACCGGGGTCAACTCTGATAAAGTGTATATAAAACCGCATAAACCTGACCCATTCGTGGATAAGCTGATGAAACTTACCGGTATGAGTTTATCATGGGCTAAAAAACAAACACAAAAAAGAGGTAATAGTGAGGGAGTTACCTGGAATAGCCTTCGTGGTTTACTTCGATCTCATCCAGATTTAGATAAAAGTCTAGACATTCTCGTTGTTGGTATTTACGGTCTAGTGATCTTTCCAAAATCTCTTGGCTACATTGAGGCATCTGTTATTGATTTGTTTGGTCAGTTGAGGAAGGTTAATCCAGCGCCAGCCATGTTGGCAGAAACTTTCAGATCTTTGAGTGCTTGCCGGAAAAAGGGAGGAGGACACTTCATCGGTTGCGCTCAACTACTCACAGTATGGTTTCACTGTCACTATGGAGAAAAGCCAAAACCAACCATACGCGCACTCACAGATGAATATTGGCCATTAAAAGAATTCTTGACAAGGAAATTGCCCACCTTCACGAAGGACAAGTGGATTTCGATTCTTCGTAACCTTAGAGATAAAGATGTCAAATGGTGCGTTCCTTGGCTACCACACTTGGACATACTATACAGGTGCGGGGATTATGATTGGGTGCCTTTGTCCGGAATTTGGGGTGGTACTGGTTATGCACCTTTGATGGTCCAACGACAATATGGATCTATGCAATTTATCCCAGTAACTGCAGGTTTAGCTTCTGCCAACTTCTCGTACAAAGTAGAATTCTGGGCACAACTCAAAAAAATTCAAAAGGCTTGGACTCAACCTCAAAGAATGGGAATAGAGAAAGCTCGACACATGCTCACCCTGGATTATGAAGCTTGGAGAACTAGACGCGGGTTTGATAATATCCCTTTACCTGACCAAAAGAATGTCCTATCCTTCGAAGAACATTTGAAGGTAGCCCCAACTGAAGTTGAGATAGTACGCCACGAATGTGAAGTTGAGAAAAAAGAGCTGCAAAAGAAGATTATGAAGTTAGAGGTGCAAAACAGTGATTTAGAGTTGGATGCTACTTGCTACAAAGGCCGGTTAAAAAATGTGAAAAAAGAAAGGGATCAATTAGCTAAAGACCTAACGGGTTTACAAGCCTCTTACCAAAAAATACAAGGGAAGCTGAAAGTTGCTGGAATGCGGAAAACCTCTGAAGAATGGGAGCGCGAGCTTAGAGAACAGGAAATGGAAGCTGGGCGATACAAGAAACTTTTTCTAGCAAGAGATAAAGATTTCAAGTCTCTGCTGCAAGATATGCGAAAATTGCAACAACGTTCCGACTCTACGTGGGATGACCTTGTGAAAAGCCAAACAGAGAATCAAGAGTTAAGGGATGTCGTGTCAGAGTTGGAGGATTCATTGCAAAGTGCGTCTAAGAAACTGGTAATCTTTCAAGAAGAGAATCAAAACTACAAGAACTTAGTAGTGGCACTTAAGAATTCCCTCCAAGAATACAAGCAACTTGTCGCTGATTTTCGTGAAGCTTTCAAGATTGATAGAGATCGGTGGGACTTCAAATTGAAGGTTATGAGAGGTGAAGTCAAGAAGAGAGATGACTTGATGAGTAACGCCCGTAGTCGAGTTCGAAAGGTAGCTGATAAGATTTCTGGTCTGGCCAATGAAGCTGAAGTTCTAAAGCTCAGAGTTGGTTCCACATCGCATTATGGGAAGGAACTAACTCGTTTCCTGGATGAGATCGAGAAGCTAGGAGTCAGAGCGGGCCTTTATCTTGATTCTTTTTCTGTGATGTGATGGACTTTTTCTTCTTTAGGTGGAGATTGTTTTAGGAAACAGTTTGATGGACCAACATTTTTTTTTGCATTCATTTAGTTGTTTTGAGATTTTTTTTATTAAATAATTTAAGTATCCAGTTTATTTTTGACATTGGATCTTGTTTACTGTTTTTTTTTCGTTATTCATTTATTTCTGCATTGCATTGCATACATGTCATGTGCATTAATAAAATAAAAATGAAATTTAATTAACATATGGGGGTTCAATATCAGTAATCCAGCAATCAAGAGAGGATCAACAAATTGACCATCCACACTTCACGCGTTTCAAAGCTAAAAGAATGGAAGACAGACTTAAGCAGGTTGAATTATCTCAAGAAAAAGTAACTCAAGACATGCAAAACTTGAGAGACGACATGGTCAGGAATCAACAAGATCTCTTGAGTAAGATGGACGACAAATTGTCACAATTATTTACCAAGTTAACAGGTGCTGCAAAAGGGAAAGCGCATGAGACCCACGAAATGGATTCATCACCTCGAGGACCACAAGAAGGACAACCAAGAGTGACCTTCTCTACCACTAGATTGCAGGATCCACTGAACTTTTATGGAACAGCCAGTTCCAACATAGGGGTGAATCCTACCACTTCTCATATGGTGCCTGATCTGGACGATCCAAGAGAGCTAGAAAAACTGAAGTTGGGACAATCCAAATATCCAGACATAGTTGATGACAAGTTCAAGTACCTAGAAGAAAAGATTAAAGCCATGGAAGGTATTGATGCATTCAATGGAACCGATGTGATGGAGTTGAGTTTGGTCCCTGATTTGATTTTACCGCCAAATTTTAAAGTGCCAGAGTTTGAGAAGTTTGATGGCACAAGTTGCCCCAACACTCACCTCACCATGTTCTGTCGCAAAATGACGGGGTATGGAAATGATGACAAGTTACTGATTCATTGCTTTCAAGACAGTCTGACTGGGTCTGCCATGAAATGGTATAATCAGCTAAGTAGGACACAAGTTAGCACATGGAGAGATTTGGCACGGGCTTTTAAAGAACAGTACAAACATGTCCTGGACATGGTGCCTGATCGTTTGTCGCTTCAAGGTATTGAAAAAAGGGACAAAGAATCATTTCGGGAATATGCCCAAAGATGGAGGAACATGGCTTCACAGGTCCAACCACCGTTACTTGAGAAAGAAACGACAGCTCTCTTCATCAAGTCTTTGGAGAATGAACCCACATTTTATGCCAAGCTTATTTGTAGCACTACTAGAGACTTTGCTGATCTGGTTGCAGTAGGTGAAGCGATTGAGCGTGCCATTAAAAGTGGGAAACTTAACGATCCTGAAGCTCCCAAGAAATCATATGCTAAGAAAAGGGAAAATGAAGTCCACATGGTGGGGCACAACAGGCATTCATACTCGAACTATCAATCTTCTCCACAATTAACATATTCTACGGGGTATTCGAAACCTGCCACTTCGTCTTTAGGCTCACGAAGTCAACAGCGAGAGCCTAAGTTATCAAAAACCAACATGGAAAAGGAATCTTTTACACCCATCTCCGTCTCTTACAAAGAATTATATGATAACCTGTTGCAAGAACGGTTGGTGTCTCCTGTTTTTCTCACACCATTTCAACCACCATACCCATCATGGTACGATCCTTCTGCACATTGCGATTACCATGCTGGACTCCGGGGGCACTCGATTGAAAATTGTACAGCTTTCAAGAGAAGAGTTCAACACTTAATAAATCAGAATGTGATTCAAGTCAATACGCCAAAAGGACCCAATGTTGCCAACAACCCTCTACCAACTCATGATGAACCGAGGGTTAATGTAGTGCTTGACCATGGCGGGAACAAGATCAAGAGTAGCATATCTGAAGTGTTGTCACCATTGAAATGGGTTTGGAAGGAAATGGCAGAAAGAGGATTGGTGGATCCTAAGCCCGAAGTTTTCATGGATGGAGAAGAGATTTTCTGTGAGTATCATGGAGAAGTAGGCCATGAAATTCAATATTGTGATCAGTTCAGAATGATTGTCCAGAATCTGATGGACAATAAAGAAATAGAATTCTTTGAACAAACCCAGGAAACAAAAGATGTTTTTGTACTGGAAGAACAATCGTCCAAGAAGGGTTACGTACGACCTTTCATCATTAATTGGCCACAAGAGAAAGAAGAAAGACCAAAGCAACCTCCCCCTCGAATTGTGATTGAGGCTCCATCTTCTTTTCCATACCAGAGCAATCATCAAGTGCCATGGGTTTATGGTTCTAGCATGTCTATTCCAAAGAAAGAGAATTTTGAAGTCGCCGGAATTAGTAAGGCAGGGAACTTCACTCTAGGCGAAAGATATTACTCTCCTGACCCTTTAAAACCAATAGAAGTAAGGGATGCTGAGAAAAAAGGCAAGTTTCCGTTGAATGGAGGAACACCAGAGATCAATGAACCTGTGAAAGAGGAAGAAGCACGTGAATTCTTGAAGTTTATTAAACACAACGAGTACAGTGTGGTTGAACAGCTGCATAAACAACCAACTCGCATTTCTATGTTAACTCTGCTGCTAAATTCAGAGCTCCACGGAAATGCTCTTCTAAAGGTGCTAAATCAAACTTTTGTCCCAAATGATGTATCGGTGGAAAAGTTAGACAGATTGGTGAACAACTTACACGCTGATAATTTCATCTCTTTTAGCGAAGATGAGATACCTCCTGATGGGATGGGATCTGTCAAGGCTTTGCACATAACAACTCATTGTAATGGGTATATACTACCACATGTCCTAGTCGACAATGGGTCCGCTTTAAATGTCATGCCCATGACCACCTTGAATCGACTTCCAGGGGACAAGAGTCACATGAGGCCTTGTCATACTTCAGTGAGGGCATTTGACGGAACCAGAAGAGAGGTGGTTGGGAAAATTGATATCCCGCTTTTAATCGGACCAGCTACATACAATGTGGAATTTATAGTTATGGACATCACGCCTACTTACAATTGTTTATTGGGACGTCCATGGATTCACGCCGCTAGAGCAGTACCTTCTACACTACATCAGAAGGTAAAGTTTGTGATTGATGGGCGCCTCGTGAGTGTAGGCGCTGAAGAAGACATTATTGCATCCACATCAACTGATGCCCCTTACATTGATGTAGATGAGAATGCAGTTGAGTGTACATTTCGATCACTTGAGTTTGTAAATGCAACTTTTGTCGCAGAACGGAGGAGGATCCCGAAGCCCAGGCTCTCAAGGAATACTATGATGGGAGTAAAGCTCACGGTAGGAAAGGGAGCTAGATCAGGAAAAGGCCTTGGGAAATTTTTACAAGGAGTACATGCAGCACTCCAGCCAGTTATGAAGTACGATAGAAGTGGTGTGGGATACAAGCATGACCCACACCAAAAGATGAAGCAGATCCTGAAGAAGAGAGAAGAAAGAATGGCTAGGTTGATTGGCCAGAGTATTGAAGGGGAACCGATGCAATTTCCTCACATTTTTGAAACCTTTGTGTCCGGAGGGCACATTTATTCTGAAAAGAAGAAAGCTTTAACGACGCCGTTGGAAAGGATCCAAGAGCTGAGCATCAACGCAGTCGGGGATGAAGATAAAATCGCAGTGAATCGGTCAAAGATTTGCCCATGTCCACCAGGGTGTGTCTTGAATAATTGGACCGCTGAAGAACTCCCCGTTGTTTTTAAAACCTTGACAGAGTAATGCTCAGAACTTTACCCATTTGCTTGAGCCCGAAAGCATTGGGATTTATTGTAAGGGCCCCATTTAGGAATCAGTTGCTTTTTAATAAAGGAATACACATTTCCCTTCCATTACAAGTTCCACCATTTTTTTTCTTTTTTTTTCTCTCCTTTCCTCTCTTAGTCATAAAGCATCCTACATTTTTTTCTTCTTCATGTGGTTCCAAATATATATTCCCTCTTACACATTTGCAGGTCCTCAAATATCAATTTCATGAATGACATAGCCACAAGTTCAAGAGTCGATTTTGAACAGTGTGTATACTCAGGAGATCATGAATTTAACGATAACTATAAAGAGTGTGAGCTGTCTCCGGATTTACTCAAACTGATAGAATACGACGATAAGCAGATTCTTCCCCATCAGGAGGTGACAGAAACAGTGAATCTGGGAACTGAGGATAAAAAAAGAGAAGTGAATATTGGCACTTTCATCTCTTCAACCGCCAGGAACAGTCTTGTTTCTTTACTGCAAGAGTACAAGGATGTGTTTGCTTGGACTTATGAAGATATGCCTGGACTAGATACAAATATTGTGACGCACAAGCTTCCGTTAAAGCCAGAATGCAAACCCATACAACAAAAGCTCAGAAGAATGAGAACGGAGATGTTACTTCAAATAAGAGAAGAGGTTCGAAAACAATATGATGCTGGATTTATACAGGTGGCCAAGTATCCAGAATGGGTAGCTAACGTAGTTCCAGTACCAAAGAAAAATGGAAAGGTGCGAATGTGTGTCGATTATCGTGACCTCAATCGAGCCAGTCCTAAAGATAACTTCCCTCTACCACACATAGACACGTTGGTAGACAACACCGCTAAGAATTACTTGTTTTCATTCATGGATGGCTTCTCGGGCTACAATCAGATCAAGATGGCTCACGAAGATAGGGAAAAGACCACATTCGTGACAGAGTGGGGCACATTTTGCTACAAAGTTATGCCTTTCGGCCTAAAAAATGCCGGAGCAACTTATCAGAGGGCCATGGTGACGTTGTTCCACGATATGATACACAAAGAAATCGAAGTTTATGTGGATGATATGATTGCCAAGTCTCACACTGAAGAAGAGCATATCACAAACCTCAGAAAACTTTTTGAACGATTGAGGAAATTTCAATTGAAACTCAATCCCGCAAAATGCACCTTTGGAGTTGCTTCAGGTAAATTATTAGGTTTCATTGTCAGCAAGCGGGGCATTGAAGTAGATCCCGATAAAATCAAGGCCATTAAAGAGCTTCCACCCCCTCGCACTCAAAAGGAAGTCCGTGGTTTCTTAGGAAGACTAAACTACATTGCTCGGTTTATCTCTCAATTAACTGATAAATGTGATCCCATATTCCGTCTCCTAAGAAAGCATGATACAAGTGAGTGGGATTCAGCGTGCCAAGAAGCCTTTGATAAGATCAAACAATACTTAACAAACCCTCCTGTATTGGTTCCTCCTATACCGGGCAAACCTTTGATTTTGTATTTAACTGTATTTGAGAACTCTATGGGTTGTGTATTGGGCCAACATGACGAAACCGGAAGAAAAGAGCAGGCTATCTACTACCTCAACAAAAAGTTTACCGATTGTGAATCGAGATACTCTTCCATCGAAAAGTTATGCTGCGCTTTGGTCTGGACTACTCGTAGGCTTCGCCAATACATGTTATACCATACAACATGGCTTATTGCAAAGTTAGATCCCATAAAATACATGATGGAATCACCAGCCCTATCAGGGAGAATGGCTCGATGGCAAATCCTACTTTCTGAATATGATATTGAATACGTAAGTCAGAAAGCCGTCAAGGGTAGTGCCATCGCAGACTTTCTAGCAAGCCGCACTTTAGCAGAGTATGAACCCTTGAGTTTCGACCTTCCTGATGAGGATTTAATGTGTTTAACTACTAGAGAGGAAGGACCTTCCACTAAAAATTCATGGAGAATGAATTTCGACGGAGCTTCAAATGCGCTCGGACGCGGTGTTGGTGCAATTCTGATTTCTCCAAAAGGAAATCATTACCCCTTTACTGGTCGATTAAATTTTGAATGTACCCATAACATGGCAGAATATGAAGCATGTATCATGGGACTACGTGCAGCCATCCATCGAAAAATCAAAGATCTTGAAGTGTATGGAGATTCGGCATTGGTGATCTATCAACTTCGTGGAGAATGGGAAACAAAAGATGAAAAATTGGTCAAGTACCGCAAACTTATTCTTAAATTAATAGAAGGGTTTGAGAAAATATCTTTCCATTACTTCCCCCGAGAAGATAATCAAATGGCCGACGCATTGGCAACTCTAGCGGCAGCATTCAAGGCGAATAAAGAAGTCGATATAATGCCAATCCAAATGAGCATTTATGATTCACCCGCCAGTTGCTATGCCATTGAAGATGAGCTGGATGATCGCCCATGGTATTATGACATTCTACAATACATTAAGTATCAAAAATATCCTGAAGGGGCAACTGAAAATGACAAAAGGACTATTCGAAGAGCGGCTACGGGATACGTCTTAGATGGAAGAATTCTATACAAAAGAGCAAGCGATCAAACATTGCTCAGATGTGTAGAAAGTCTTGAGGCAAAAAAGATAATAGAGGAGGTCCACGAGGGAATCTGTGGAGTTCATGCAAACGGTCTCACTATGTCTCGTCAGATTATGAGATTGGGATATTTTTGGATATCTATGGCAGAGGATTGCATCAATTTCACTCGGAAATGTTATAAATGTCAAATCCACGGAAATAAAATCCATGTAGCCCCATCTCCCCTTCATGTTATGACGGCCCCATGGCCATTCTCAATGTGGGGGATGGATGTGATCGGACCAATTACGCCGAAAGCATCAAATGGACATCGCTTCATTTTTGTGATGATTGATTATTTCACAAAATGGGTGGAAGCTGCTTCGTACGCAAATGTAACAAGATCGACAGTGTGCAAGTTCCTAAAAAAGGAAATCATTTGTCGGTACGGTATACCAGAAAGGATTATCTCTGATAATGCCTTAAATTTGAACAACAAAATGATGACAGAGGTATGTGAACAATTTAAGATCAAACATCACAAGTCAGCACCCTATCGCCCAAAAATGAATGGGGCCGTCGAAGCAGCTAACAAGAATATCGAAAGAATTATCAAGAAAATGGCAGTAACTTACAAAGACTGGCATGAAAAGCTGCCCTTCGCTTTGCTTGCATACCGCACGGCAATACGCACCTCTACAGGGACAACTCCGTTCTCCTTGGTTTACGGAATGGAGGCAGTTTTACCTATTGAAGTAGAGATTCCATCACTCCGTGTCTTAATGGAACTCGAATTAAATGAAGCCGAATGGGCTCAAGTTAGATACGATCAGTTAAATCTGATTGAAGAAAAGAGATTAAAAGCTATATGCCATGGACAGATGTACCAAAAGCGAATGATCCGGGCTCATGACAAAAAGGTCCGACCTAGGGAATTTCGTGAAGGAGATTTGGTATTAAAGAATGTATTACCCATGCAAAGAGATTTTCGAGGGAAATGGATGCCAAAGTGGGATGGCCCGTTTGTTGTGAAAAAGGCTTTCTCTGGAGGGGCATTGATCTTAACCGAGATGGATGGAAGTGAGCTACCAAATCCTATGAATTCTGATTCGGTGAAAAAGTATTATGCTTGAGATTTTAAAAAAAAAGAAGAAGAAAAATACTAAGAGGCGAAAACCTGAAAGGGCCCTCTTGGTAAAAAAAAAAAAAAAAAAAAAAAAAAAAAAAAAAAAAACTAAAAGGTGAAAACCCGAAAGGGCCCTTTTGGTTAAAAAAAAAGGAAAAAACTAAGAGGTGAAAACCTGAAAGGGCCCTCTTAGTAGAAAAAGGGAAACTATTCAGAACGAACGATGCAAGGTAAAATACAGTCGGCGAGTTCTCTTTGAAGTCTTGTTTAATACGAAGACAGTTCATACTCTTTAGATGTTGGTCGAAAAATTCAAGCTCCACCTAGTAGAAGCCACAATCAAGGGAGATTCTTGAACGAATTGGCAGTGAAATCCTAGAATTTGATATGTGAGGGCATTTTTTTTTCTTTCTTCCTTTAATTTTTCCTCTTATTTTTAGCACGTGTTCGTTCTTGGGGCCTAGGCCATTTTTATTCAATAAGAAGAAATCGTTAATTATCTCGCGTTTCATTTTGCTTATCGTTAAGTATGGGTGCATTTTATTGATGTTTGTGGAAACCTTTTGACGGGGTCTGTAATATCCATATACGACATTCATTGTGATACTCAAATGATGAAAGGCTTAAAAAAAACACACATCGATAACATACAAGAGCTCACTAAGCATCCTTCCATGATGATGAAAATCTCGAAAAGTAAGAAGCTTGATAACGAAGTAGAAGGGGCAGGATTGCGCAAAGATTGACTCGGATGAAGATGAGAACCCAAAATATGTTGTGCAAAAAGGTCCCATGCATTTAAGAATAGGAGCATGTAGGCATTTTACATGAAAGATAGGTGCATTAGTAACATGTGCATCCTTACATTATTCACCCAGGCAGGTATATAAGATAAATTGAATCCCAGTGCCCTTGAGACGAGCGGGGTACACCTTTCAGCGCCCTTGAGACGAGCGGGGTGCATTCTACATCAAGAAATGAATTCTTGAATCCCAGTGCCCATGAGACGAGCGGGGTACACCTTTCAGCGCCCTTGAGACGAGCGGGGTGCATTCTACATCAAGAAATGAATTCTTGAATCCCAGTGCCCTTGAGACAAGCGGGGTACACCTTTCAGCGCCCTTGAGACGAGCGGGGTGCATTCTACATCAAGAAATGAATTCTTGAATCCCAGTGCCCTTGAGACGAGCGGGGTACACCTTTCAGCGCCCTTGAGACGAGCGGGGTGCATTCTACATCAAGAAATGAATTCTTGAATCCCAATGCCCATGAGACGAGCGGGGTACACCTTTCAGCGCCCTTGAGACGAGCGGGGTGCATTCTACATCAAGAAATAAATTCTTGAATCCCAGTGCCCTTGAGACGAGCGGGGTACACCTTCCAGCGCCCTTGAGACGAGCGGGGTGCATTCTACATCAAGAAATGAATTCTTGAATCCCAGTGCCCATGAGACGAGCGGGGTACACCTTCCAGCGCCCTTGAGACGAGCGGGGTGCATTCTACATCAAGAAATGAATTCTTGAATCCCAGTGCCCTTGAGACGAGCGGGGTACACCTTCCAGCGCCCTTGAGACGAGCGGGGTGCATTCTACATCAAGAAATGAATTCTTGAATCCCAGTGCCCTTGAGACGAGCGGGGTACACCTTTCAGCGCCCTTGAGACGAGCGGGGTGCATTCTACATCAAGAAATAAATTCTTGAATCCCAGTGCCCTTGAGACGAACGGGGTACACCTTACAGCGCCCTTGGGACGAGCGGGGTGCATTTTACATCGAGAAATGAATTCTTGAGTTCCAGTGCCCATGAGATGAGCGAGGTACCTCACATAGCGCCTTTGAAACGAGCGAGATACATGTTTTTATCAGTATGATGAACGGTGGTGTCTTTTTTGCAAATTTAATATTCACTGGAAAAAATTGTTGCTTTGATCTTTGCTCCATTCCTCTTACCCGAGAAATGAGCAAAGAGGGGCAGCTGTACGCATCATTTTTTCCCTTTGAATATTAAAACAAAATTAAACCCAAACAAGTTGAATCCATCTAAAACTCTATCACCCCATTTGTTAATCCCTAAAATCTAGCCATAATACACCAAAAAAATTCAAATTTTTATTATCCTTAAAAGTTTGTGTTCAACTACAACTCTACCCACATCCCATATCCCTAAAAAATAGATAACCCCTAACCAAACTTGAACCCTATATAAACCCCCATTCACCATCATCTGAGGAGGACAATAGTTGGTGAAATCTCAGTATTAAAATCAGAAGAAAAGTTAGAAGTACAAGGGTTCTTACTCTTTTCCGGTGACCGGAGTTTTATTACCCAAATCCGAACGGTGGAAGAGTCTACAACGACCTCGGGACCAATATACTCCGAGAACAATACAATCCAACGGCGAATTTTGGAGCTCGAGCAAGGTATTTTTCGAATTTCTTTTTTTGTTGTGAAATTTCAAAATTAGAAAGAAAAGGAGAGTGTTTTAGAACTTATATTTTTCTGATTTGGTTGTCGCCGGGAGAATGTGTAGCGTCAGCCGGTGTGTGATTGTATGAAAGTTGAGATAAATAAATTATATTTATGTTTGATGCAATGAAACTTTTTTTAGTTTCAGTCGAAACTGTTGAAGAAGATGAACCATAATGTAGTTGCTTTTTTTTTCCTTTCGATTGTTACCTGCGATGTAGTTTAAGAATGGGGCCCACTTTTATTAGCTTTTTTATTTTTGGCAGACAATTCACGCCTACCTTAAGTTTAAGGGTTATTTGCATCTTTGGTCCTTTTCCTTTTAGGAAGTTGGCATTTAGGTTTTTTTTTAGGTTTTAGTTTATTTCGTTTTAGTCATACTTTTAGATTAGTTTGACTAAATCTAGTTAGGTGAATAATTTTGAACTTAATTAATAATTTTAATTTTTGATTAGGTTCGATTTTATTTTTTCCGATTTAATTTATTTTGTTTGTGTAATTCTTTTCTCCCATGCATTTGATTTTCTTTTTATCATACCACATTATTTTTCATTTTTTTAGCAGCATATTTTTTTTATAAAGTAGTGCTATTAACCCCGTTTTGAGTCTCCCTTTTAGACAACCATAACCCTTAGGTACCAATTTTGGGCGTAGTGGGGGTGCTATAACCTTCCTCACTCGTAACCGACTCCTGAACTCGATGACGATCTCGGTGATAATGCAGACCAGTTTTCAGGTTTTCGGTCGTACCCAACCTAAAACGATCGATGGCGACTCCAAGTGTTTGATGGGCTTTTGAAGGCCCAACTCAATTTTAACCCGGACGAAAAACGGTGTCAACAATTTTCATTGAATTTAGTCCTACTATAATTTGATATTTCTATTCTTAGTTTTTCGAATTATGTAATTTCATTCTTGAAATTACTTTATTCTATCAAATTATTTGACTCGGCTTTTTGTGTACAGTAAAACATTTCTTTTGTACATTTAAAAAGAAAAAAACATTAAAAAATACAGAATTTGAAAGGATCATATTATAGTAAAGGTCAGATTTTCTTTCGGGTTGCATGGATTAAGAAGTATACCCTTAAAGGTGAGGACTTTTGGCATATTGATTGTAAATTTCACTTTAGTTGGACATTAAACCAGATTTTGAGGCTCAGAAATGAGGCAGTAAGCCTATTTGCTAATGTGGTTGATTGGTCATTGATCAAAGCTCGTTGGGTCTGAGATAATGATAAGCTAAACGTTGTCTAAAATATACCCGCCCAAATTGATCTGGTTCCTCTTCACATTCTAAAACATGCTATAATTTTGTGGAGAGCAATAATGGAAAGCCCCAATCAGAGATTCGTTATTGAGATTCAAATAGAGTCAAATTTAGATAATAAATTGAAAAAAAGAGAATATAAGTACCAATTTGAACTATTAAATCAAATTTATATATAAACATATTTTAACCTAATAAAATAATTTACATAAATATTCTTTAACGAGATAAACCATGTATCATAAAATATAGATGTCTCGAAATATTATGTAACAAAGCATATACAATATTTCGAAAGATAACTATGAGAACATGTCTTTAGTGTAAAGAAATTTTACATTGAGGTTGGAATTTTTGAAATAATGAGATTGATATTGTAAAAAAATAATAATGATAAAATTGAAAAATAATGAAATGTTGAGGACTAATTTTGTTATATTAGGAGAATATAAAGAATAGAAAACGTTGGTTTGAAAATTTTTGAAACAATGAGGTTGGAATTTAAAAAATTAAGGGCAAAACTAAAAACAAGTAAAACCATTAAAGACTAGTTTTGCTATTATATGAATTGAAGAACGTTAAAAATAAATTAAATTAATCACAATTGTAGTTATAATATTCGAATATAATAAAACTTCTTTTCTCTGTTCTTTGACAGTATTTTCTCTGTTCTTTGACAGTTTTCTGCTTCTGGCAGTCTTTCGCTTTTTCTTTTATCTCCTTTCGTAAAATTCTTCTGATAATGGCCAACGTCGATGACTCCATGGCGGGTCTCTCACTGGGTGAGGCAAAGGAGGAGGAAATTCTCCTGCAAGACGAGGATGTGGCCTCGGAGATCTCTTATGATTTGTGCTTCGTGGGATCTTTTCTATCGTCGTTGTCAATTCATTTCCAATCAATGAGAACCACATTAGCGAATGTATAGCACCCGATTGGTGGAATCTCAATTTCAGATCTGGGCTCTGATCGTTATTTATTTCGGTTATATTATTCCATCGATGTTGATCGAATCGAAGTAGAGGGACCATGGTATTTCAATGCACATCTTTTGGTTCTCCATCGTCTGAAACCTGGGGAAAATCCCCTCTCGGTCCCGTTAACCCATACGGTTTTCTGGGTTCTTATTCATGATTTTCCGCCGGGCTGTGTGACGGTAAATGTGGCTAAGCAATTGGGGAATTTCATAGGGGTATTTCTTAACTATGATAGTAAAGCTATAACTTTGGGTTACAAAGGTTCGATGTGAATCCGTGTTTGGTTGGATGTACGGCAACCATTGAAGCGAAGGAAGAAAATTGCTTTGAAGTCGGGTTCGACAGTGTTCGTTTGGTTTCAATATGAGAAGCTTAAGTTATTCTGCTTTCTCTGTGGTCGTCTTGGCCATGCAGAATCTTTCTGTCCCTTGCGTGTGTTACAGGAGAAGAGAGAACTGATTTTTGAATGGGATGTTTCATTGCGGGTGCCGGCTAGACGGAATATGGTGCCGACCAGCAAGTGGCTCGTCGATGATCCAATTTCGGGTCTCCAGTTGAGCTTGAATGCTACCGGAGAGAATTCCGGATCTGCTAATCTCGCACATTCAATCCCTGCTGGTCAAAAGGACAGGATTGACGCAAATCCCATGAATGGTGCCCCTCTTAAATTCACGGGGTTAGGGGCCGGAGTTAATATATCCAATCAAAATGATGGATTCCCCTTAAATGCTACAAATATTTTCAAGATGAATGGGCCCATACTGGGTCCAGTGGGATCTCATCTTTCTAAAACGGCCCATTTGGAAGCTATGGACATTAGTGAGGTTGAAGAGGCTCCTCTTGAGCATTCAGATGGTCTGAAACGACAACGGGTGGTTTCAATGCATCTGGGTGTTTCCTCTAACCATGGGGATTCAAATGACGCTACTACTAATTTATCGGCGGCCCAAGTTAAACGGGATGACCGGACACAATGAAACTGTTAAGTTGGAACGTTCGAGGTCTTGGGCAACCTCGAACAGTTGGTCGTCTCCGGCGTGTGCTGAGAGACTTAGGCCCGTCGGTGGTTTTTCTTATCGAAACAAAGCTACCGGATTTTAAAATGGCTAAAGTTAGACGGAGGTGTGGTTATTCAAACGAAATTGATGTCAGTGCAAGAGGACGGAGCGGAGGACTTTCGTTAGGATGGAAAGATGAAGTCTCGGTCAGATTGCTTTCTTTTTCAGTGAGACACATTGACATTGAGATTGACGATATTGATCGCGGTTTTAAATGGCGCCTCACTGGGTTTTATGGGGCCCCAGAGGAAAGAAATCGAGCAGGAGCTTGGGATCTGCTTCGACATCTAAGCTCTTTAAATAACTTGCCATGGGTGGTCTTAGGCGACTTCAATGAGATTTTATACTCCTTTGAAAAAGAGGGAGGCCTCCCGCGTAGTGAAAGACAAATGGAGGGTTTCCGGAGAGCCCTTTCGGATTGCTTTTTGAAGGATATGGGTTACTCGGGTCCTTGGTTTACATGGGAGAAAGGTCATTTTTCTTCGACAAATATTCGTGAACGCCTTGATTGTGGAGTCGCTAATGCCGATTGTCTCAACCTCTTCCCTCAATTCAAGCTCGAGCATCTGGTACGCTCCTTTTCTGATCATAGTCCGGTGTTGCTCTCCGCTTCAGGACCGAAATTGGCAAATGGCCTGCGTAAGTTTCGTTTTGAAGCCGCATGGCTTTTAGAAGACTCTTGCTATGACACAGTTGCCCAGTTATGGGCTTTCGAGGATGGCCCACTACCTCAAAAACTAGAGAAAGTTGCTGAAGGATTAACTCTTTGGTATAATGGTATCTGTCGGGCTAAAAAGGCCCATTTAAAAGCATTACAGACTAAGTTGGACTATCTTCAAGAGCTTCCAGTTTCTGATGAAGTTTTAGGGGATATTCTGGGTGTGAAGATCGATATCAATGCTGAGATTGACAGAGAGGAGGTATATTGGGAATAGCGGGCGAGGGTCAATTGGTTAAAAAATGGGGATCGTAATACCCCTTTTTTTCACAGCCAAGCTACTTATCGCATGAAACACAATAAAATTGAGAGTCTACTCGACGACGCGGATAACGTTGTTTCATCAGAAACAACTCTGTTTGATCACGCTACTGGTTATTTCAAGAAGCTATTTATGTCCCAGGGTTCGCAAGCCGTAAGCGACATTCTGGATTTCATTCAACCAGTCATAACACAAGATATGAACAATATTCTGTTGCAGTCGTACACAAAGAAGGAAGCTTGGGAGGCTTTTCATAATATGCAACCCCTAAAAGCTTGTGGAGAAGATGGGTTTGGCGCCGTTTTTTTCCAGAAATTTTGGAACATTGTGGGTGATGAGGTCTTTCAGTTTGTTTGTTCTATCCTAAAAGGGGAATCTCCGATGTCAGAAATTAATTCAACCAGGATCGTTCTTATCCCTAAGGTATCCAAACCGTCTCGCATAACCCAATTCCGTTCTATAAGTCTGTGCAACATTATTTACAAAATAGTTGCAAAGATGATCATTAACCACTTCCAAAGGGTCTTGCATTTGTGTATTGACGAAGCCCAAAGTGCTTTCGTCCCTGGGCGTCTAATTTCTGATAATGTTCTAACGGCCTACGAAATTCTACATGCATTTAAGAATAGGAGGCGTGACAGAGTTGGTTTTTTTGCTCTCAAATTGGACATGAGCAAAGCCTACGACAGAGTCGAATGGGGCTTTCTCATTACCATTCTTCAACGGCTGGGCTTCGCGGCAGATTGGATTGAGCTATTGATGACTTGTGTAACCACGGTATCCTACTCAGTGATTCTGAATGGAATCTCGGGTGAGGTGTTTCAACCGTCGAGGGGTCTCCGGCAAGGAGACCCGTTAAGCCCTTATCTATTCCTTCTTTGTAGAGAGGGCCTCTCTGCACTACTTCGTTCGAGGGTACACATGGGACTGTTGAAAGGTGCAAAAATTTCCAGAAGTGCACCCTCAATAACACATTTGTTATTTGCAGATGACTGTTTGCTCTTCGGGGATGCTACAGCCGCAGGTGCTATGGTTTTACGGGATTTACTTTCTCTTTATTCAGCAGCTTCGGGGCAATTAATCAATTTTGACAAGTCAGGGGTGTTTTTAAGTAGTAATGTTATTAATTACAACAGAGATGATGTTTGTCGAATTCTAAATGTCAACAGTTCGAGCAATCCTTAACGCTATTTGGGTCTTCCTCCAATTGTTGGACGCAATAAGAAGGCAGCTTTTTCGGATTTGTTTGGAAGGGTTCTTAATCGTAGCAACCATCTAAGCAATCGTCTTCTCTCGACAAGGGGTAAGGAAGTGTTTATAAAGACTATCTTGCAAGCTATGCCTATATATGCTATGTCTTGTTTCCTTCTTCCCGTTACTTTTTGCAGAAAACTGGAGGGTATTTGAGTCGTTTCTGGTGGCAGAAATCATCAGTAAAGAGGGGGATTCATTGGTGTTCTTGGCTATCTCTATGCGAGTTGAAAGAAACAGGAGGTATGAGTTTCAGGGATATGGCCAAATTCAACATCGCGCTCTTAGCGAAACAGGATTGGCGCTTAATTAGTAATCCAAATTCTCTGTTAGCTCAAACTCTTCGGGCGAAATATTATCCTCGTGGTTCATTCCTCGATGCCTCTCTTGGCTGCAACCCAAGCTATACTTGGCGTAGTATATGGATGGCTCGATCACTCCTCGAGAAGGGTCTTATTTGGCGTGTTGGGTCGGGTGTTCAAGTCTCGATTTGGAATTCTTACTGGCTACCCAGTTGCCCTCCGAGACTCGTAAGTTCTTCAGCGGTCAATGGTCTAAATTCTGTCTCGGATCTAATTCTTCCTAATCCGAGACGCTGGAACAGTGGTCTTATTAATGAAAATTTTAATCAAGATGATGCCAAGCTAATTGAAAGTATTCCGTTGTCTAGCGAAGCTCAAGGGGATTTACTCGTCTGGGGTGGTGAACCAACTGGATCTTACTCAGTCCATAGTGGCTATAGATTCCTTCTAAGCCCGACAAGCAATCCTAATCCTCCTATGGTTATTTTCAAGTTATTATGGAATACCCCGTGCCCAGCTAAAGTTCTAATTCTTTGTTGGCGTTTTCTCCATAATTTCATTCCTACTTTACAGAATCTACAGTTTAGAAGAGTTTCCCCATCTGCTATTTGCCCTAGGTGTGCTCAAGCATCAGAGTCAATCGAACCTCTCACAAGGGATTGCTTTTACGCTAAGGAGGTTTGGGCCCTTACAGGTATCTCCTGACCGCCTAGACTAAATCAGGATTTGTTTTTTTGATTGGTTCTGTTGGTTATTTTCAAACAATTTGATTATTCAAAGACAACTAATAGCAGTCACTATCTGGGCTATGTGGTATGCTAGAAATAAATTAGTTCATGAAAGGAAGAACCAGACAGTTATGGAACTAATTACTTTTTGCAAAGGTTACTTGAGTGACCTAAAGAAGGCCTCAGTGTCACTGTCCGAGCCCCAAGTTGCGACCATGGCTCATTGGATTCCTCCGGTTGCACCGTTAGTGAAGGTCAACGTCGACGCTGCTTTCAACGCTTCTAAGCACCGTTCTTGGACATGCGTTATCGTGAAAGATGCTGAGGGGCAGGTTCTTGGTTCTTGTCTGAAGCCGAACTCGCACATCTCGTCGGCATTCGCGGCGAAGGCCCAGGCTGTCTTGGACGGCCTTCAGTTCGCATCGGAGTTGGGGTGCATGCAGATCCTCTTGGAAAGCGACGCCCTCAGCGTGATTCGGAAAGCCCAGTCTCCGGGAGACGACTCCTACGTCCTCCGCCCTTACATCTTTGACGCGAAGGGTTGGGTCCACCGTTTTACGAGCTGCCGCTTCATCTACACCGGCAGAGGAGGGAATCAAGCAGCACACGAGTTGGCACGGCTGGGAGGGCTCTACACAGACGCAGTATATTGGGTGGAGGAAGCTCCGCCACAGCTTCGCGCCGTTCTTCACACAGATCGTGAGGGGTTTGCCAACAATTGACCGTCGGTGGTGTTTATCTTTTGGGTTTTCTTGCCCTTTCTCTGGTTTCTATTTTGCTTTTCTCTCTCTTCTGTAGGAGACCCAGAGAGTCCTTTGCCCGGCTTTTTATCTCATTGTTATCCGTGTTTGGCATTTATGATGCCTTATTACTTTTAATAATATAAACCAAGTTATTATTTTCAAAAAAAAGGCTAAGAAAATTGAACGGATATTACCTTGTAATCACACCAGCATATTATATATATATATATTGTTTGTGTTAGTAACTTAACAAAAACATAAGTTAACTTGATGGTTTAATCAAAACGACGTCATTTTAGTTTGACATCTACGTCATTGATCGTCTTCTATGTCATCACCCTATTAAGGTGTTAACCGGGGAGTGACATAAACAAGTCAAAACTAAAGTTTAGTGGTACAATTGAACCAATTCGAAAGTTGATAGAAAAAACTAGTCAGTACATATAGTTTGGTGGTACCTGATGTAGTTTACCAAAAAAAAATATTATAGTAACGATACTAAACCTGTTAAAATGTATGATGCAAGGATCTTTTATAAAATTTAACCTCCTGAATTTTATTTTTTAAGGTCTGATCTTGAATTTTATCTATTTATGTTACGAAATTTCAAAAGTTGGTCCATTAACTTTTCTATATCACAATTTGTTCTTTATATTTTACAAAAATTGAAAAAATATAGTCCAGGTATTGATAAAGACGTGAAGTTGAACTATTTTTGATAATTGGATTAAATTCTTAGTTTTTTAGAGTACAAGAACCAAATTTTGAGAAGAAAAAAAAACTAGAGAAACTAATTTCTCAATTTGCATAAAGCGTTGGGATTAAATTTGAGAATAGACATATTGTTATTACCAATTAATTTCGTGGGTTTGAAGGAAAGTTGAGATACGGTTTCAGCAGTGGCGGGTTTAGTTTAACGGATTTACCTGCCTCTTAAACTGTAGAAAGGAAATCAAGCGGAGATGTTAACACGTGGCAACGTCTGGATTGTGATTCTCGTTCTATTAACAAGTAATGATTTTTTTTTTGGAACAAGTAATGACTCATATCCTTAGTATTAACCAGTTGCTCTTCTTTTTTTAATAAAAGAGCAGTAAAAGCCTTGATTATTTATGTAGTAAGTCTACAATACGGGACCAGAAATATCCCTATTAACAAGAGAAATAACAGCAAGAGGCATAGAATTAAAAGTGGAAATGCAGAAGTTTAGCGAATGAATCCGCCACCATATTGGAGTCCAACTTATCTTTGTGTTGTAATTTCCATCTCGCATTAACCAAGGAGAAAGGGCTCGAAGAAGAAGTTGCATCATTGATAAGCTTGATCGCTCTTGCACTGTCTGATTGAATCTGAACCTGCTGGAATCCTTGAGCCCATGCGAATTCAAGTTGCAATACATCCGATATCCCAACGGTTTTGGCGAAACCAATAATCCAGTTACTATGGGAGTCCCGGATCACACCTAGGCCTGTCAGCATTGGTATTCAAGCTAACCCATCCTTCTTGAGGGTATTGCCATTGAAGCAAACGTGGGAGATACGACTCCAAATGATCCTGTCCTGAAATGTGCGATGCCAAAGTTAATATTCCAAGGTATACTCGGGGCAAGGGAATTAGATGATAAATTCATTAATAAAATATACAATGATATAAAATGCTATGGTTCAATTTTATTAATTTAGAAGGATTATAATTAGGGAAGAAATATTAGTCTCATATAATCAGGTCAGACACAGAATTTCATATAAGTGGGTGCAAATTATCATAAATCTATATTAGAAATGTAGAGGTAAAAAATATAATAATTTAGGGGTGCGAAATTATATTATCAATAAAAATACAAAAAAATATATAAAACAATTTAAAATTTTTAGAGGGTGCGCATCCCCAACACCCATGTGTCCGTCCATGCATATAACTGCATCAAATAATTTCAAAATGTTAATAACTTAGAAAAAATACATTCTATCACTGATGTTTGTAAACAAAACTATTTTTAAATATATTGATAAATTATATTGTAGATCTTTAAATTATTTCATTAATTTTATTTTAATTACTGAACTTTGATTTTTTTCAATTATGTCACTAAACTATTAAAATGATTTCAATCATTGTTCTTTTAAATTTTAACAAAAATCGTGTAATTTAAATACATTTACATAATTGCATATTTAGTCTTCCATATATGAACACACCTTAATGGTTAAATTGCCATTACCAAACCAGTGAGCCAGGCTTAGATTTTAGTTAAAGTTTACAACTTCTTTATATAACTTATCTTATAAGTAAAAAAACAAATGATAGAAAAAAAATACTATGGATTATGCCGCAGTCTTTTTCGAGCTCGACATTTTTTAAACCAAAACAAAAATAACGAAGTCGTCACCAATCTTTTTAAAAGGTGTGATTGGATCACCTAAAAACGAGTCATTTTAGTAAAAATATTTATTTTATTAAAACAATAATTTTGGTATGCGAAAACACACACAAAAAAAATTCGGGAGTTAGTTACGAGTTGGAAAGGGTGAGCACCCCCACAATGCCAAAATTGATACCTAGCCGATTACAATTTGTTTTACTGTCGAAATTTGCAAGTTTATGTGAAATTTAATTTATTTTCCATTTATGAATATGAGTTTATTTTAACGGCCTCATCATACGGGAAATAAAAAATAATCACCGCCAACATTTCTGGCGCTAATTTATTTTCCATTGCAAATTAAATATCTCGTTAAACAAGGCATCAAAGAAGCGAATTTATTTAAATTAGGGGTTAAAGTTTTTATTATTCTATGTTAATTATTAAATTGAATTAATATTTTAAAAAGTCTAAGTAAATTTTACCTAATGGGGGTTCGAGTTTTGTTAAGTGTTGGTTGTTGGTTTCAGAAAAAAGACTATTAAAGAGATCACATTTAAAGGCTCTAACCAAGGCTCGAATTAAAGATCCTAAGCCTAGGGTCTTCGTCTAACTAAAAGGGTTGATTAAAAGATTAGCAATTTAAAACATTAGAAAAAAACTATCAAAATATAAAAAGTAAATTAGATTATACGAAATTAAATATATACATAAAAGTAATTAAATAAACAATAAGGAAAAGGGATAAATCACGATTCTTTATAAAGTGTATCCTTCCCGAATCGGATTAATACTTTGTGTACGAGCCGGTTTTACAAAAAAAAAAATTAAAACTTTAAAAAAATTAAAAAGGATTTAATAATAAAAATTTTGAATTAAAAAAGGAAGTCCAAATCGATGATATAACACCCTAAAAATTATGTCTAAATTGTAAACTCTATATTCGAAAAATTCTTAATTTAGAATCCTAATTTTGAAATCCCTAATTGAAAACCCTAACAATTGTGAATTTTTAATTAAAAACCCTAATTTCTATGGTGGACAAAATAAAATTTTTTGTCAAACTTATAAGTTAATATGAAATTTCTTGTAAGTTTAAGGACTGAATCCATAAATAACCCTTTTATCAAATTGAATTTCAATTCTCTTTCACTTCTGCTACAACCGTCTTTTTTTAATTCTTTAATTTATTTTTTAAAACATTTTTAATTCAAATTGAATTTTAATTATTTTTTTCATGACTAAATTAACTCTCTTTTTTAACTTAAATTCTTGTTTTATTATTATTATTAACTTAATTTGTTTAGATTACCAACTCTCAACTCTCTCTATATATAGTCATAGGTATTACGTACAGAAATAAACCTAAGCCTTAAATTTTAAAGTGTTGTCGCTCTTAGTTATTCCCATATTTTATGAATTCTTCTCGAATTGGCATTGTCATCACCTTACATCGAAGTCGCAACCTCCCTTTGTTCGTTGTTAGAGCTATTTCCGCTTAAGGTATGTTTTCTTCTGGTGCTAAAAATAAAGTATATATTATTTTTATGTGTTGGTGTTTTACACATTGTGTGATTATTATAAGTATTATGGATTGTATGATTGACATCATGTGCATATGAATTCAAAATGTGTTTTAATTATGATTTATGGAATATTTGATTTATGAAACATCGGATTTTCATAACTATGATTTATGAATTTATGGACTATGGTTTATGAAGTATGTTTACAGAATATCGGATTTATGGAACTGTGTTTATGGAATTTGATTTTTAAAGATCATATATGTATGAGCATGGGTTGGGATTTGTATGGAGGAAGTTCAGTGGTTTCACCCTTCGGGCTGAATTGCGCTTCGGATCAGTGGTTCCACCCTTCGGATCGAGTTCCACTTCGGATGGTGACGATGGAGAAAGTAGGTTTTGGGGAACCTTACTTTTCGGTGTATCAGAGATGGGTAGTATTGTAACGCCCCGGTTTTGGGCTTAGAAGTTTTGGGTTTGGACCGGTTCGGTCAAAGTGCTGTTCGAATATAAAAAGGTGAATTTAGGAAAGCCTAGTTCGGGTTGCATTAAAAATATGGAAAAATGTTCTAAAATCCTCTTTTATTATATATAAGTGGAAAGTGAAATCAATTTTGCAAAATGTGGTTTGGAAGAGTGACATTTTGGGTTAGTGACCAAAATGTAATTTTTGAAAACTGTGTGACTGTTTTAAAAAGGATTGAAACTTTGAATCTTTAAGGAGCTATTTACCCAATGGAGTTTCTCCAGATTTTTTCTAAAATATTTAAGGTTTAATAAATGTATTTTAAATAATGTAAAAAGGAGGGAAGCATATATTTTGTCATTTTAACTAACTTTCACAAATTTTCTATTTTCTTTTCTCTCAACTTTTCTCTCAACCCAAACACATTTCTCCAGCAAAATTCTCTCTGATTTTGACTTCCAAAGACTCGATTTCAACTCTCATTTGATTTCTAATCAATCCTTCAACAAAACCTTAGCAATTGCTTATTGGATTTTCAAGATTTTGGTTCCAAAAAGGGAGAAACTCAAGTTTGGAGGTAAGAACGTCCTTCTCCTCTAAACTCTCAGTTCTTTACTGAAATTCCCAAGTTCTCAATCCTTGATTTGTGATTTATTAAAGGTTCTACAATTGGAATCTTGATTTTGGCTTTAAAATGCAAGATTTGCTTGATTTTGGTGAAATTTCGTGTGATCTGTTTGGGCAGTGTTTTGAGGTGTCAAATTGATGTTAAATGAATGTTAAATTGATAAGGAATTGAGGTTTTATCAATGCAATCCCTAATAGGTTGAATTTCCTAAGTTTTGCTTGAGTTTTTGGTTGTTTTTGGAGTGTTTTTGATGATCTGTTATAGCTGGAGGTATAAGGACGTGTTTGTGATCATTTTGGATGTTAATTGATGTTAATAAATGGTTAGAAGTGATAGATCTTGGCTGGGTTAAGTTTTGGAAGTGTTTGGAGATGATTTCGGTTGTGTTTGGTAGCCGAAATGTTGGTTTTGCTAAGAGCAGCGAGCTTAGTTGTGTTGCTGGTGTTTTTAATGCATAATGATGCATTAATCCTCTGTTGTTGTGTGCTTGAAACATGGGAGATTGATCCGTGAGCATTAGAGGTGGTGTGGAAGGTTTCGGATGCTTGGAAGGCTTGTTGGCTAGCCTTGTTTTGTGTATCGGTGAGTGTAGTTGGGTTTTCAGCTTTTAAACCAAGGTTTGAAGGTTTTGGGAGCTTAGTTTGTCTAAACAACTTTGCTAAGCTCAAGAGTAAGTAAATGGATTTTCGCTCTTGGTTTGTGTTGTGAATTTGGCTTTATAAGCAATTGTGATTGATGGTTGCAATGCATGCGATTTGCATGTTTTGAATTCTGTTTTGGAAGCATATTTTAGCATGGTTTAATGCTGGTTTTGAAAGCCATATGTGAAGGATGCTCAAGGTAAGAGATCCTTGGTTTTGTACATGGAATTTGTGGTTTTGATGCATGGTGTTGCATGTTGTTTAATGGCTTGTGTAATGCTTTAAAACAGTGAATTGATGATGGTAAATGATGGTTTTTGCATTATGGTTATGCATATGAATCAAAGGATTAATATGGTAAGGTGGTTATATTGGCAAGTGATGTAAGTGGTTCTTGGTTTCTTTGATCGGATATAGTTAGCCGGCTATAGGATTGGGTGCACCGTGAATAAAGTCGCCTTGGATGTGGAGTGGTTAAGAGTGAACCGGTAAACTCCATCCAAGTATCCTAACGAGATGGTTAAGGTTATAATGGTGATTGGAATCCCATTCGAGGACCTTGGGTAAGCAAAGGTAATAATGGTGGTTAAAATTCCATTGGTGGACCTTATGCTTGTTAAGATCACAATGGTGGTGTAAAGTCCATGTGTGGATCTTGTATAGGGTGTCCCAGATCTCGTTAGTGATGTTATACAACTACCAATCGGTGATGCTAAGGTTGTATGGTGTTTAAAAGTCCATACATGGGAACCTTGTGCATGTTAAGGTTATATGGTGTTTAAAAGTCCATATATGGGAACCTTGTGTAAGTTAAGGTTGTATGGTGATTAAAAGTCCATACATGGGAACCTTGTGAAAGTTAAGGTTGTATGGTGATTAAAAGTCCATACATGGGAACCTTGTGAAAGTTAAGGTTATATGGTGATTAAAAGTCCATATATGGGAACCTTGTGAATGGTAAGGTCAAATGGTGGTTAAAAGTCCATTTGGGGACCTTGGATTGGTAGTGTGTATGAAGCGTAGGGACAACGCTTGTGATCCGCGTATCCGATTGGATGTTGAGTTGAAAAGTGGATGTGGTTGATCACTTGGAAGCCAATATAATGTTCTTGTTTATAATGAAGCATGAGATGCTTGGAATGATGCATGGTTGCATGGGAAGTGTATAATGTATTAAGAATACATGTTTACTTGTTAAGTTTGAACAAGTGTTGATTATCTACTGAGAATGATGCATGTGTGCATGAAATCTCTTTAGTGCATTGGAGTCTTGCTAAGACTTGTTTCTAAAGGCATATGATGCAAATGTTGATGATGTGGTCATATGTTGCATTTGTTTAATGCATGTGTTGGATTGATTGAGTAAATGGTTTTAAATGGTTTCTTGCTTGAAATGATAATCAAGTATGAGAAAGGTATGATGTGAAGTGGAAGTGCTTTCCAAGGTTTTGAATTTAACTTCGCATTTGGTGTTTATGCATAGAATGGTTAAATTGATGTTTTGCAAGTTGTGCTTTGAAAAGGGTTACTTAGCTTGCTAAGCTAAGGGTTGGTTTTCCATGTTTGAGCAATGCATGATTTTGAGCTTGTTGTTGAAAAGGATTTTCAAACATTACTTTGGGTTTATCAAATCGGGTTTGTTTTTAAAAGTGGTTTTATGACCCGCTGCATTGATGGTGTTTTGGTTTTGAGCATTCCTCGCTAAGCATTATGTGCTTACGCTCCTTTTTGTCCATCAATGCAGATAGTTGAAGTTGGAACATCGAGGAGCAAGGGATTCAAGGAGAACTCCACTTGAGATGTATGTCTCGGTTAATAGCTATAGATAATAAAGGCAATGGGGGAAGAATCTCTTATGTTGATGTATAACGAGAATGTGTATGTTGGACAAGTTTGGTATATGATGTTGAATCATGTGAATTAATGTTGCAACGTTTGGATCACCTTATGCTTAAGTTGTATTGCTATGCTTCTTGTTTATAAGCATGAATGACTTTTGAATGTGATTAACGTGTTGGTGCACCTAGGAGAGATCATGTATCTAGATTTTGATGCATATATGTTCCTTGGGTGTTGAGTAACTTGCTGGTGTGGTTTGATTGGTTTTGGAACATGTTTGGTTGATTCATTGTGTGTTTTGGCAGCCAATCTTCTGCATTCTGTGCAGGTCATTTCGGAACAGTAGCTACCGTTTCGGAACGGGTGGCTTGTAGCAGCCCAGGCGTCCGAAACGGAAGACACCGTTCCGAAACGGAAAGCCCTCTGCCAGCCCTTGTTTCGGAACGCGTTGCGGAACGGCCCCGTGTTTCGAAACAGGCTCTCCCTGTTTCGGAACAGCCGACCGTTGGGGGCTGACATTGGCAGTTAAATGTTTTGGAATGTTTGTATTTTGGTCCTGAATCTTGTTTGTGCAATTGTATGGGTTTGGGGTGTCCGTTTGAGCTGAAATTTGGCAGTGAAGCATGAAACCTGATTAATTTCAAGATGGTAACTTTAATTTGGGTTAAGACCTCATAATTTTCAGAATTTGCAATTTGGTCCCTAAAGTTGTAAATTGTTCAATTGGGTCCCTGTTTGATCTCTGATGTTTATGATCTTTGAGTATGATGTTTGTATGAACACATCTAGGGCTAATGTGCATCTAGACAAGTTTAAAAAGAAAGAAAAAGGTCGTTAACCAAGGTTGACTTTTGGGTTGACTTTGGTTTTCCCCGTGTGACTTTCTTAATTCGGGTCAACCGTCTAGGCCGGGTTAAGGGGGTTACAACTATGATTCATGTGCATCAGACATCATATCATCATGATCCGGTTTTGTTGTGTTTTCAGAAAAGTCTTTATCAGAAAATAAAATACTTTTTTGTTTTGTTTTGTTTTCGTTTGCACTTTAGAGACACACTAAGCTCTTTAGCTTACCCCCATAATTTCCTCTTATAGATATCTTTGGGCTTTAGGCGATGTGGTACTTGGAGGATCTCATATTTTATTTGGTTATTTTATCATTCAGTACGAAATTATTTTAATTTAAATGAGATTTCTATTTATTATTTTGGGACATGGATGTAATTTTAAACTATTTATATTTTGAGATTATTTTTAACATTCATCTACTGTTATTTTAATTTAGAGATTTTATATAATCATTCGAATATCTATTATGATATTTATATTTATATTTATATTTATTATAAGATATTTATTAAATTTATTTTATTTTATTTTAAAGTGTAGTTTTTTTAAAATTAGTTTTCTTGAGGGTAAAGTTTTCAAACGTGACTTCCTAAATTCGGCTATTTCTTCTAGGTCGAGTTTAGAGAGTTACATTTAGTGGTGTCAGAGCTAAGTTCAACCCTCGGACTGTTTGGCTCACATAAAATATTTAACCTGGAAATGATTTTTGCATGCATATTAAATATTTTTGGGCAAAATGAGATTTTCTGATAAATTTATTATTTTAAAGAATTAAAGATATGTTTTAAATAGAGACTCCAAGTACTGACTCTAATTCTAGGATTGTCTCTTTCGTAGATAGATTATTATGCCACCTCGTAGGTGTTCTAAATTAGCGTCCGATCGTGATCATACATGTTCCTATAAATTTGAGATTAAAGTCTATTTGAAAAACTATGTGTTGTCATTCGTAACCTGATTTGTAATGTTCTTTTATGGCTCTATCTAAATATTCGTGCTTTTGGAAATCTACGTGAAGTTTGAAAAATTTTGAGGACAAAATTTCTTTTAAGGGTGGAAGAGTTGTAACACCTTAAAAATTATACCCAAATTGTAAACCCTAGATTCGAAAAATCTCTAATTTAGAATCCTAATTTTGGAATCCCTAATTGAAAACACTAACAATTGGAAAAATTTAATTAAAAACCCTAATTTTCTATGGTGGACTAAATAAGATTTTTTGTCAAACTTTGAAGTTAATATGAAATTTCTTGAATGTTTAAGGACTGAATCCATAAATAACCCTTTTATCAAATTGAATTTCAATTCTCTTAAACTTCTGCTACAACCGTCGTTTCTTTAATTGTTTAATTTATTTTTTAAACCTTTTTAATTCAAATTGAATTAGAATTCTTTTTTTCATGACTAAATTGACTCTCTTTTTTCAACTTAAATTCTTGTTTTATTATTATTATTATTATTATTATTATTATTATTATTATTATTATTAACCTAATTTGTTTAGATTACCAACTCTCAACTCTCTCTATGTAGTCATAGTTATTACATACAAAAATAAACCTAAGCCTTAAGTTTTAAAGTGTTGTGGCTCTTAGTTATTCCCATGTTTTATGAATTCTTCTCGAATTGACGTTGTCATCATCTTACATCGAAGACGCAACCTCCCTTTGTTCGTCGTTAGAGCTATTGCCGCTTAAGGTGTGTTTTCTTCTGGTGCTAAAAATAAAGTATATATTATTTTTCTATGTGTTGGTGTTTTACACATTGTGTGATTATTATAAGTATTATGGATTGTATGATTGACATCATGTGCATATGAATTCAAAATGTGTTTTAATTATGATTTATGGAATATTTGATCTATGAAACATCGGATTTTCATAACTATGATTTATGAATTTATGGACTATGGTTTATGAAGTACATTTACAGAATATCGGATTTATGGAATTGTCTTTATGGAATTTGATTTTTAAACATCATATATGTATGAGCATGGGTTGGGATTTGTACGGAGGAAGTTTAGTGGTTTCACCCTTCAGGCTGAATTGCGCTTCGGATCAGTGGTTCCACCCTTCGGGCTGAGTTCCACTTCGGATGGTGACGATGGAGAAAGTAGGTTCTGGGGAACTTTTCAGTGTATCGAAGATGGGTACTATGATTCATGTGCATCATATCGTCATGATCCGGTTTTGTTGTGTTTTCAGAAAAGTCTTTATCAGAAAATAAAATATTGTTTTGTTTTCGTTTGCACTTTAGAGACACACTAAGCTCTTTAGCTTACACCCCTTAATTTTTACTTTTCAGATATCTTAGACTTTTTAGGCGATTGGTACTTGGAGCATCTCTTGTTTATTCAGATAAATTATTATTAAGTACAAACCTTTCTGTTACCTCAGAATTATTATTTTAATATTGTTTGTGATATTTTTGTAGTATGGACTTTGGAACTGTTTTTAATTTGGGTTTTATTAAATGCATGCATCTATGAAGTTACTTTCGGATTTTTAATCAAGTTGTCTAAACAATGATATATGATTACGTTTTATACTGAATGAAATTATTGAATTTATTATTTATTTTCGAGAATAATTGTATTTTGTAAGTATTTAACTTTAAGATTTATAACTTGTGGGACTAGTTTTCAATCGTGACTTCCTAGATTCAGCCCATTCCTTTTGGGCCTGGTTTAAGGGGTTACAGGTGACCAAATTATAAAAAATTAAAATCAAAAGCCATTTATTTTTTGAAAATAGTTACCATTTTGAAATAATTGAAAATATGGTATCTTGCGGAATGAAGAAAAGTGGGGCGGAAGGGTTTAATGAGTGTAATTTCTCTTTTTTTTTGTTTTAAATTACATGAGTATAAAACTCAACTTTAACAACACACTTTATAAATTCCCCTTCAAAAAATTGATCAAATATCTTTTTTTTTTCTCTCAAATGTTCTCAGTGTTCTTCATAGATGAAGAACTTTGGGAACAAACTGATATGTTGGTCATCGCCTGCCGATGATAGACAAATTTTTTTTTAAAATACCGATTACCAACCCACATTCTTACCAAAATCGATTAAAAAAAAACTAAATTGTTTCTTTTTTAAAAAAATTCAAATCTCACCCACTCCTTTTAAAATTCTAGAACTCGACCACCCCTTCATTTGTATTTCGGCGGCGGTGGAGACGGCTCAAGACGTGAACAAGGTAAACATTTATCCCTTTTCCTTTATATTTCGAATTTGAAATTGAAAAAAATAAAGATAATATATAAAACAATGAAGATTACCTCAAAATATGCTTCTTTCTTGTTTTTTAGAAAAATCGTATATAATTTGTAGCGGAGAATTACACTTAAAATTGCTAGGCTTTTATAGGTATTTTCATACCAAAATTACAAGGAAAATGGAATAAAAATCCCTAATTTCTAGTTGATTTCTTTCCACATTTGGTTGATTATGCTTGATTCTTCTTTCCTTTTGTCTTGGATTATGATTCCGCTTTTATTTTTGGTTCGAATTTGCACAAATTTGGGTCCGATTCATTTTATATTTTCATATTCAATTTTAACCAAATTATTTTCCTATTTTCACTTCTTTAGGGACTCGGCTGGAAGGGAGAGCGGCGGCGACACGGGTCACGACAAGGGTGGTGGGCTGGATGGCCCCTGGCGTTACTGGCCGGTGGTGGTGGAGCATCCATGGAAGCTGTCGAACAACTTTCAGCAGTGCCTCCAACCCCGACCGCGTGCGCTACAGACGCGGGGGAGATGGCACAAGTGTAGCTGGGGCGAGAGCATGGGGTCTACGCGCGCATGTAGGTGTTGATCGGCTCTTCTCTAGGCACCATTTAAGTCGTTAGATCTTGGTCAGATCCAATGGCTATAAACGGGTTGCGCAAAGGGGATAAAATATACCAGTTAGGATTTTTGTTCCTCTCTTTTTGGGCCAAAGGGGCTATTAATGTATTATGGGATAATTTATTAGATTAAATGGACTCTTATTTAAACTAAATAAACTTTTTATTTCTATTGGGTTTTAATAATATATATATATATATAAGAACTATGGGTAAAAATTGAGTGACTACAACTGCCCCTTTTTGCTCATTCTGGTGGAGCATGGATAGAGCAAAGAACAAAAGTCACTAATTTTTTACGCATCCGATACACAAACCTGTAACTGTAGCTCTCTCCTAAAGTAGTAGGGTGTCTTTCGTCTACTAGCTCCAAACGAAATGGCATAGGATTGAAATCAACTAATGTCCCCTTTTCTTGAAAATATTTTTTTTTCAAGAAGTGATAGGAACAAAGTCAACTAATCACTTCAACTGAGCACGATGCCAAAGCGATAGGAACGAAGTTAACTATTGTTTACAAAGGAAAGTGAGGCAGCATGGGAACAGAATCAACTAATGCTCATTTTCTTGAAAATATATTTTGTTTAAGAAGTGATAGGAACAAAGTCAACTAATCACTTCAATTGAACACAATGTCGAAGTGATAGGAATAGAGTCAACTATTGCTTACGACGGAAAGTGCGGCGGCATGTGAATGAAATCAACTAACGCCCTTTACTTGAAAAGATATTTTGTTCAAGTAGTGATAGGAACATAAGCAACTAATCACTTCAATTGAACATAATGCCTAAGTGATAGGAACGAAGTCAACTATTGCTTACGACGAAAAGCGAGGCAGCATGGGAAAAGAATCAACTAATTCCACCTTACTTGAAAAGAAATCTTGTTTAAGAAGTGATAGAAATGGAGTCAACTAATCACTTCAACTGAACACGATGCTGAAGCGATAGGAACAGAGTCAACTATTTCTTACAATGTAAAGTGAGGCGGCATGTGAACGGAATCAACTAATGCCCCCTTACTTGAAAAGATATTTTGTTCAAGAAGTGATAGGAACGGAGTCAACTAATCACTTCAATTAAACATGATTCCGAAGCGATAGGAACGAAGTCAACTATTTCTTACGACAGAAGCACGACGACATGGGAACGGAATCAACTAATGCCCCTCAAGAAGATAGGATGGAATCCAACCATCTCTTCTACTGGAAAAGTCTTCCAAATTCCTATCAAAATTCAACGAATGATGTGATTATGATTAGCATGCTCTTAATGATGCCTAACATATGAATGCATGTCATGTTTTATGGTTCTCTTTTATTTGAGATTCTATTTCTGATCTTTGGATATTTGCTTGCTCAATCCGAACGAGCAGCTATCTTCACTTTCTCTGTTTCACCATTCTCATTCTTGTTACCTCTTTGCACTTTAGATGTTTCATATTTCCATAATTGTACTATCAGTGTAGTTGATACACTCATTTTAAGTGAAAGACCTCTTTGAGTGGTTTTGAAAACTCTAACCATCTAATACCGCTTAAAATAATGTCAAGCTCTTTCAATTCTCCTTGTGAGTTCTCAAATTACTCATAAGGGAATCTCCACTTTACATATGTTCGAATGCTATTGGCGCTTTAACCTCTTCCTCTTGCGCCTATCAAAGTTAGGGATCCTAAACCCTTGGTCGATATAAATTGCCCCAATATGATGGCATGGTTTGCCTGCTAGGCACAACTCTATCCCATTTTCATGTTTTAGAGATTTTACATCTCATGTGCAGGTCTTTCTTGACAACATGGTCGACCTAGAATCTTCAACATATTCATTTTTACCTTCCTAATGCAAGGTGATGCCCCCACTCAGTCTAAGGTTCTATTGTCGTCTTCTTTATTGGGTAGTCGCTTCATTATTTCATGATGCGATGGCAAACTTTTGTTCCTGGTTCCCTACGTTTGGGATCAATACCAAGAAATCTTTTGTTTTTCATGTGTAACGCCCTGGTTTCGGGCCTAGATGTTTTAGGCATCAGATCGGGCCGTTCCAGAATGGTTCGAATCGCGCAAGGTGATTTTTGGAAATCAAGGATCAGGATAGGATAAAAATGTTATAAAAATTGCTAAAATCCTCTAAAAATATATTTAAGAGGTTGGTCAAATCAATTTTACAAAAAAGGGTTTTGGAAAATGGACATTTTGAGTAGTGACCAAATTGTAAAGTTTTAAAACTGGGGAAAATGTGATTTTTAATGTGGAAGCCAAAATCTTAGAATCTTTAGGGGGCTTTAAGTCAATTTGACCTTTTCTCAATATGACATGTGTTTAAAAAGGGTTTTTAATTAAATGATTTTATTTGGATTTATATTAAAATAATTAAAAGGTAGTTAATGGATTCCAATTACGTAACTATTAAAATCTCTCTCATTTTCAACCAAACACAAATTCACTCATCTTTTCCCAGAATTTTCACTTACAAAAACTCTCTCAACATTTCCTAAATCATTTTCAAGAGGTCTTTCTTAGTTCTTCAAGATTTCACTAAGGAAAACTTGTCATCCATTGAGAAAAGCAAGGATTGGAGGTAAATCCCGTTCTCAACCTCTAATCTAAGTTCTTTATTGAAATTCACAAGATATTTGGCTTCTAAATACTATTTTTTGTTGAGTTTTCATTATAGTTTGATTGGAGATCAAAATCTTGTGAAATTGTGGTTGAAATCTTAATTTTCGGACTTGATGAGTTGGGCTCTATTTTGTGTTGATTTCAAATGATTTCTAAGTTGATTTATATGTTAAAATGAGGTGTTGATAATGTAGATCCCGAAATCCTTGAGATCCTTGAGTTTCTTGGTAGTTTTAAGTGAGATTTTGGAGTGAAATGGTGGAATCTTGCTTGCCGGAGGTATAAGAATGAGTTAGGATGTTTATTAGATGTGTTTTGATGTTGATAATTGTTTGGAACTGATGTATGTTGGCTGAGCTTGGTTTAGAAAGCAATCGATTGAGTTTTCAGTTGTTTTGAAAGGGTATTTTGGTGTAGTTTGAGTGGGCAACGAGTTTGTGAATTGTTGCTGGTGTTAGAATGCATTTTAATTCATTTGGATCTCTGTTTTTATTATGTGAAAACAAAGGATCTTGTTTCGGAAGCGAACGAGGTGATTTTGGAGGCTCCGGAGGGGTAAATTCTGTGTCGGCGAGCAAGGCTTCGCCTATCGGTGAGTGGAAATGCAATTTTCTGCTTTGTAACACTTTGAGCGTGGTCTTGGGAGCTTAGTGTAAGTTTGATACACTTGTAAGGCTTACTGTTTTTAAGCATGGTTTAATGCTGGATTTTAATGCCATTATGTTAAGCATGCACTAGGTAAGTGATCCTTGGTTTTCATGTGTTGAATGCATATGATGTTAAGCATGTTATGCTTGTGGAGATGGCATTGTAATTATGCTTGTAAACAGTGGATTGTTGATGTTAAATGATTATATTGGTAAGTGATGAAAATGGTTTTTGGTTACTTTAATCGGATATAGTTAGCCGGCTATAGGATTGGGTGCACCGTGAATAAAGTCGCCTTGGATGTTGAGGGGTTGTGATTGTGTCGTAATCTCCATCCAAGTACCCTAACGATTGAGGTTAAGATCACAACGGTGAATGGTTAGTCCCCTGTGTGAGTCTTGTGTATGTGTCCCATACTCTCGTTAGTGGAATTATACAATTACAGATGAGTGATGTTGAGGGGTTGTGATTGTGCCATTAATCTCCATCACGTGTGTTGAGGGGTTGTGATTGTGCCATTAATCTCCACCTTGTGTGGTTCGGTAGTTTGTATGAAGCGTGAGGGACAATGCTTGTAATCTGCGTATCCGATTGTGTCTTGTGTTGAAATGGTTTATGGATTATCACTTGTGAGCTAATATAATGTAAATGAATAATGTGAAGCATGAGATGCTTGTATATGATGCAAGGATGCATGAGACATATGTGTATGATGCAAGAATGCATGTGATGCTTGTTAGAGCATGAGCAAAGGTTTATTTGCTATTTTAAAATGATGTATATGAGCATGTGGTTAAAAAGTGCATTGAGGTCTTGAGAAGACATGTTTTATAAAATGGCATGAGATGTAAAGTGTTGGTTTAGCAAAATATGAGACATGCATTGATGAATATTATTTAGCGGTCCTCACTAAGCTTTGTGCTTACGCTCTTTTGTTTCATCAATGCAGAAAACTAGGCTTTGAAGGCAACAAGTAGGCAAGAGGAATCCAAGCTTTTAATCTTGCAAAGTATGTGGTTTTGCTTCGGTGTAATAAAATGCAATGGGTGAGGTTTATGCTATTGCATGGTTGAGAATGTGTTCCCTTTTCTTTGAGCATATTTGTTAGTTACTTTCGAGATGTAATTGGCCTTTATGGTTTGATTTTGGTTATGGATGATAGTTTTGGCTTGTTGTTGTGTTGGTGGACTAGAGAGCATGCCATTAGTACCTTTACTTGCATGTTGGTTGCCATGTTATAGCTAATGCCCCGATTTGATGATTGTATATATGTATCCATGATGTCGTATGTCTCAGGAATGATTTGAATGTGTTAAAGCATGAAAAACCAGCAAAATTTGTTGTTGCAGGGCAAGGCGTATCAGAATGCCCTTGTCTGTTTTGGAACATGGGCCTGAAATGGCCATAAGGTTTCGGAACGGGTGAAGGCGTATCGAAATGTTTTGGCTACTAGAAGGGGTTGTTTCGATACGGGTCTCGGAACACACCCGAGTATCAAAACGATCAACCCTGTTTCGAAATGACCATTTCGGTATAGGGCCATCCGTATCGAAACGCCTGACCGTTGGGTTTGAATTTTGAACTGTTTTAGGTTTCTTTTTCTTGTATTTTGGTCCCTAAATGTTGGTTTCTTAATTCAATGAGTTTGAATGATCCGTTTGAGTTGAAATTTGACCTAATGGCATGTTATGTGATTAATTTTGGTCTGATAACATTAAAACTCGTTTAGTCCTTATAAATCTAGAAATTTACGTTTTAGTCCCTAAAAGATGATTCTTTTTAATTGAGTCCATGTTCGGGTTCCGTTCGTTGTGCTGCTTTCGCTGAGTTAATTTGCTAAACATATAGGTTAATATTGAGCATCTAGAAAAGATAAAATGAAAAATAAGAGTTTTTAATCAAGGTTGACTTTGGTTTTCCCCCTGTAATCTTCGTAGTTCAGGTCAAACGTCTAGGCCAGGCTAAGGGGGGTTACATCATGAATCTATGCCAATGTAATTGTAAGATGCAAGAAAAGGCTATAGATGAGAATTTAAAGGAAAAAGTCATGGCAATCATGGAAAAGAGCAAGGTCATATGCCCAAAAATTCATATTATGAATGATTCATGAATCTATCAACCGGATAGTGTCCTACTTTTAGGTGGCTCTCTTTAACTCACCAACCTCCCCAAATTTCAATCTTCCTTTTTTTCTAATCTCAATCAGACATTAGAAGTTTAGATATCCTTGAAAAAAGGTTAACTTAATTAGGCTGAATTTGTTCTACAAACAAACTCCTTTTCTTAGATATTCGCGTGTGATCCAAATGGTGTTTAAAGGCTTGTAATGTAGTCTAGGCTCAGGTTACAAAAAGGGATATATAGGCTCAAATAAATGTTTAAGGGTGATTACACCAAGGATCAACCTTTCTTGATGAAATCTTTGTTCTTTTATTCCTTGGATCACTCTAGACTACCCATTTTGTCTTTTCACCCTAGAGTTCATTTTCTTTTCTGGCATATGTCTCATTTGAACGATTTCGTACATGCTTTTCTCTTGTTTCAAATTTTCTTTCGTGTTTCAACTTTCATTTCTTCCTTTTTCTTCCTTTTTCTTTTTTTTTTTATTTTTGTCCTTTTTATTTTATGTTTAGGACATTCAACTTGATCTGTTATGTTATTTTCTCGCTTGCAAACAATTGTTCATTCTCTTTGCCCCCCAATGTGGGTAGTGATACTTGGTTAGGGTTCAACCACAAAAAAATATCAGGCTGAAAGTGGACATCAATGGATATTTTTTATTTTCTTATTTGTGAAGGGAAATGAAGTAATGCCAAATGTCATTTCACACACAAATATCATCGAAGAGAAGCATCCATCAGTTGGTAGATGTTTTAGAGCCATCACTTCATTCAAAGACCTTAACAACAATGTCTAAGAGGAAAATTCACTCAAAATCTTTATATGGGATCTCCCCATTAATCTTGAACACACTTTATTGCCCTTTTATCTCAGGATTAGATTCAAGAATCATTCATACAATTAATCATAGGGACTCTACAAAGAAGATGTATTTTGGAAGAGAAATTGAAAAATGGAAAGAAAGAAAAAAATAAAAATGAAATGTTTGCCATTTGAGAAAAAAAGGGAATGCATCTTTGAAAAAAGAATAATAACATAGAAACCCTTACAAAAGATCCCTAATGCTCGTAGGCGAAGGCAAAAGGGTTGGTTCTAAGTATGACCCCAACATCGTCTAGGAAAATCCTTTATTGTTCAGTTCTTAAGCATTATTCCAAGATGGCGTAGGTGAATTCTGACCAATGTTGCTTCCATCTATTTTGTGACAAGACTCCATTGTCCGAGTAGTTCAGGTCATATGTTCCCATCATATTCTTCTTCCTCAAGTCTTCCACTTTTGATGGCCGCCAATATCAACTCTTCGTTCATGACCATGTCCGCGAAACCTTTGGTGGCATGGTTTAACATACGGACATAGAAAAGACCATTTAAAGTCCCCACAAACATTGGAGTAACCTCATTTTCCAATAGTGGAGGTTGACCATGGGCTGCCATATCTCGCCACCTCTGGTCATACTGGCAGAAACTCTCGCTGGGCCTTTTTTTCTATATCTTGCAATACAATTCTGCTTGGAGCTATATCTGCCACATGTTTGTAATTTCAAGGAAAGCTCTTGACAAATATCTCTAGGTTCGTATATTGACCCAACTCAATTGGGTTGTAACGCCTCGGTTTTGGGCCTATGTTTTTTGCAAGTCGGGTTGGACTGGTGGAACCGGTATCGGTTGTTTGAACCGTTAAAAGGTGGTTTAGGGAAATCAAGGTTCGGGATGGGATAAAAATATGATAAAAATTCCTAAAATCCTCTAAAATCCTCTTTTGATTTCCAACTTTTCCTTGGTGATTTTTCTCATTTTCCTTCAAGTTCTTTCAAGCTAATCTTGCCAAATTAGAGGAGAAGCAAGGATTGGAGGTAAATTTCGTGTTAACCCTCTAATCTAGGTTCTTTAATGAAATTGCAAAGATTTTTGGCTCTTTATTAATGTTTTTAATTGAGGTTTTGTTGTTAGTTTGATACACTATTGAAATCATGATAGAAAAGTGGTTTAAAATGTGATTTTTGGAGTTTGGTTGATTTGGCTTGTTTGAGATGATTTCTAAATTAGTTTTGAAAGGTTATTGTTGTTGAAGTGGAGTGTTAATCATAGAGATCCCGAAATCCTTGAGATCCTTGGTTTTTGAAGTGTTTTTGGTTGGGTTTTTGGAGTGTTCTTGTGGAATCCAAGTTGCTGGAGGTATAAGGATGGTTTTAGGTTGTTTTTGGATGTTGATTAATGTTTAAAATGTGTTAGAGGTGTTGGAAGATGGCTGGGCTGAGTTTTGAGGTCAATCGATTGAGTTTTCGATTGTTTCAGATGGGCTATTTGATGCTTTAGAGTAGGGCTGCGGGATTTCTTTTGAGTGCTGGTGTTTTGTATACATTTTAATGCATTGAACCTTTGTTTTAATGTGTTGAAAACAGGGGATAGTAATCCGAAACCAAACGAAGTTTTTTTGGAGGCTTCAGACGATCGATAGTTGCGTCGGCAATTGTGGTTTTGCGAGTTGGTGAGTGAAACTTGGTTTTTCAGCGTGGAAACGTTTTAGAAAAGGTTTTGGAAACTTAGTAAGAGCTTGAAATGCTTTACTAAGTTTAGAAGTAAGTAAAGTGAATTTCTCTCTCGGATTGTGCTAGTTTGAGCCTTTGGTTGCACCTGGTTTTTAATTGCATTTACATACTATTTTAAAGCATGTTTTGAGTATGTAAATGATTTTGATGATGCCATGTGGTTTAAGGATGCACTAGGTAAGTGATCACTTTATGCATGTGTTGATGCATGAGTTTTGAAGCATGGTTTAATGCTTGAGTTATGGCATATCATGAATGCTTTGTAAAAATAGTGAGGTGTGCATGAGTTATGGGTTATATTGGCAAGTGGTGTTGAATAAAGTGTTTTATAAATGAAATCAGATATAGTTAGCTGGCTATAGGATTGAGTGCACTATAAACAAGTTGCCTTGGATGTTGAGGGGTTGTGATTGTACCAAAAACTCCATCCAAGTACCCTAATGATTGATGATTGTTTAAGGTTGCAAGGGTTGAGGGTAGCTCTCGGGTGCGAACCTTGTGTGTGTGTAACACCCTGAAAATCGGTCTAGTCGGAATTAGATTCCGAAGATCGGAGTAAAGTTATTAAAATATTGAAATATTGAATCTTTTTATAGATTATATTGTTATAGGATCTTAATTAAGCCAAGTCCCTAGTCAAGATTGCTTTATGAAGGCTCAAATCAGTGTTTTTAAGCTAGGCGTTTTGATACGATCAGACCCGTATCAAAACGGCCTTTGCAAGATGTTTCGAAACGTTTTTAGGCATTCTAATACGAATCTAATGGTAATAACTAATTTTTG
Source organism: Hibiscus tridactylites (assembly GCA_958450335.1). Classification (NCBI taxonomy): domain Eukaryota; kingdom Viridiplantae; phylum Streptophyta; class Magnoliopsida; order Malvales; family Malvaceae; genus Hibiscus; species Hibiscus tridactylites. Next base: position 33,295,224 of record OY288269.1, read on the forward strand.
GACTTTTGCTTGACCGTTTCGATACGATTCCTCTAGTTTCAAAACGAGTCCCCTATTTCGAATAAATTTAAAGGATAAATTGTAAAAGAAATGTTTAGGTGATGACTCACCAGCTTGCCTATCACCCTCTCTCACGTGAATGATCAGAAAATATGATTTATAGCCATCTTTTGTTTAATTTGGATAAGATAAAGAAAAGTAAGAATGTTATTTTGTAAGCTTTCCCTTGGTGGAAGGAAAGCTTCCTATTGGCTAAAGGTGTGGTGGGTAATGCTTAATGTGATAAATCCTATAAAGTGAATTGAAGAAAAGAGAGCTTTTCATCTTTGTTTAGCTTCACCTAGAATCATTCCATCCTTTAGTTTTGAAAGAACAAGCACACACCTCCATTGTCATCTTCTCCACCAAGCTCAAGCATACACTTCTCCATTTGTGAACTCTAAACTTAGGCTTTCCTTGATTTAAGAACACCAAGTTATAGCTATCGATCGGGTAAGCAAAACCCTTAAGTTAATCATCGATTCTCTTGATTATTAGATAATCAATTTCAAGCTTAAAGATAAGCTTTGTCCATAGCTAATGGCTATTCAAGTATCGATATTGTTATATTGATCCTAATGACTCCTTATTGCTTTTCCTAGCACAAGAAGTGGAAAATATTAATCCATCGCCTACATCGAAAGCTAGGGATAAGGGTATCATCATCCGAGAGCCTTAGGAGCTTCAGATTGTCAAGGTGAGTGTAGTCGGAGTCTCGAGAGTTTCTAGGCGCCATGTCGAATCATTTTTATTGATTTATTAACCATTGATTTTAAGGGCTTTACATGAAGCATTATTGTAAGACAGGTTGATAAGTTTTGGTAAGTATTGCATCGATTCATTGCCCATGGCATTGCTATCATTGTCATGGAAATCATTGAAGCATTGACATGTGAGAATCATTGACATGAATTATTGTTATTACTTATTGACATGGAAATCATGATCGTTGAGTTATTGATATGATACTATTGCCATTGAATTATTGATATTGATGTGGAAATATTGTTAATGAATCATGGATATTGAACTATGGATTATTGGACCTTGGGTTCAAAGTATTGGATACAATTGGCATGCCATAGAATTCTTGAGCTCATTGGTACGGGTGGACTACGGTCCTAGGACTACGGCCTATATTGATTTGGCGAGGTAGATGGATGTATTGTGTATTGGTCTTATTGGCGATGTCGGCGGGAATGGCCATTTATTGATTTGGCGAAGAGGTGGAATTCGTGTATCCATATACCATGAATCAATCCAAGGGAACTATTGATTAATGATATTGATTTGCCATGAAATCATGATATTGACATTGATGACATGATATTATGCTTTGTTATGAATAAGAAGCACGCTATGTTATTGCATAATTAGTATTATTATTATCTTTGGGGCATGTTACATGACACATTATGTTCATTCATTGTTTATGACTACCTCACTAGGCAAAGTATGCCTAATGCATTCCATTGCATCCATTTCAGGTTAGACAAGTTTTGGAATCGAGATCGGAGTAGTTGAAGCGTTGCACAAGTCACAATCAAGCTCTAAGTAATGTATATTGACCCCTTTGAACTCCTAGATGGTGGCAAGGTCTATGTATAAGTCTATTAAGTCTCTTTTGATGTGCTTATGTTATGGTGAAGTGTTATATGTGTGGTATGTTTAAGATGAGTCTCATATGTAGCATGAAATGACCCTAAATGCATGTTTTGGCACTAAAAGGTAAAAACGGGGTAAATGGATTCGTATGAATCTAAAATTTGACATGCTAGTAGAATTTATGTTTATAATGTTGTGTGTAAAGTTTGACAGCATTTGGACATTGCTTGATAAAGTAAAATAAATAAAAGCAAGCAATAATCTTTCATTACAAGTCAGACCATTTCGAAACGGGTGATGACGCTTTGATACAGGTAAGCATAATTGAGCCCAAGGGTCAGGGCATATCGAAACAATTTAGGGTCGTTCTGAAACATTTTGTCTCTGGAAACCTTTTTGTGTCGGAAGATCAGATTGGCAAGAAAGACAAGTCACTACAAGCCTCAAGTAATGTGTTTTTGACTTATAAACTCATAGGAAGGTGGAAAAGTAGTTGAACTAGTCATTTGTGCCTATTTTGATGTGTTGGTGTAATGCTTACGTTGTAATATGGTATTAGGCCCTAAATGGTTTTTTTGGTTGGCTTAAAGTAGTATGAAAATGCATAGTTGGCTCAAAAAGGTAAAAGTATAGTAGATACATTCGAATGATCATGAAATTTGGCATGCTATAAGTTTACACCATTGAAATGTTGTGTGTAAAATTTCGTTGCATTTGGACATCATTTGGTGGGTCAAATCGAATAAAAACCAGCTAAAATTTATCATTACATGTCAGGTCGTATCGAAACGGGTGATGGCTTTTCGATACGGGTAAGCCCAATTTAGCCTGAGAATAAGGTGTATCAGAACGGTTCATGGTCGTTTTGAAACATTTTTCCACTAGAATCCCTCGTTTTGATACGGGTTTATAGCGTATCGAAATGGGTAAAAGTCAAAGTCAAAAGAGGTCAACCCGTTTCGATACAGGTCATGTCGTATTGATATGGTCTAAAGAGTAAAGACAACATAAGTTGACCATTGTACATCCGTTTCGAAATAGCTTAGGGTGTTTCGATATGGGGTTAGTTAAGTTAGTTTAGAGCCTATTAAATAGATTGTCAGTTTCACAATCTAGTCACCGAATATTTTAAGGTTAAATTGAATGAGTTAATGATCTCCAAATTGAATGAAATTTTGCAGTCATGTCATTAAGGTAGTGAATTTCAATGTAGTAAAATTAATTACAATGAAGTACCCCTAGTTTTTCAGAATTGGAAATTCGTCCGTAAAACTTGTAATGGTTGTGATCTAGCCCTTGAATGATTAATCTTTGTTTATTTGTGTAAATTGGACTGAGTTATTTGGTAGTAATGATTCAATGTATGTTGTGGCTGAAAATGCTATTTATAAAAATGAAATTTATTGTACCGGTTTATGTATTGATCATTGGTTACACCTTCCGATCTAGTTCTCGACTAGACCGGGAAGGGGGTGTTACACTGCTCCTACCGAAAAGTCACTTGCATCGCACATAAGTTCAAAGGGCAATGTACAATCTAGTGGAACTACTATTGGTGCGGTTACAAGTTTTTGTTTCAGGGTCTCGAATGCTTTGATGCATGAGTCATTGAAGACAAAGGCTCTATATTGTTCAAGCAAGTTACACAAAGGTTTAGTAATCTTAGAAAAATTTTCTATAAACCTTCTATAAAAACATGCATTTCCCAAGAAGCTCTGAATTCCCTCGACTGAAGTTGGTGGGGGCAGTTTCTCGATCACATCCACTTTTTCTTTGTCGAATTCAATTCCCTTAGATGAAATTTTATGGTCGAGAACTATGCCTTCATCCACCATAAAGTGATACTTCTCCCAATTTATGACCAAGTTGGATTCCTCACATCTTTTAAGTACTTTCTCCAAATTGCCTAGGCAATTGTCGAAATCATCTCCAAATACTGAGAAATCGTCCATGAAGATTTCCAGGAAATCTTCTACCATGTCGGAGAAAATTGCCATCATGCATCGTTGGAAGGTTCCCGAGGCATTGCATTATCTGAATGGCATCCTTCTAAAGGATAAGTGTCGTATAGGCATGTAAAGGTGGTCTTTTCTTGGTCTTCTGGTGCTATGGCAATTTGGTTATAACCTGAATAACCATCAAGAAAACAATAGAAGGGTTTACATGCAAGATGGTCAAGCATTTGATCAATAAAGGGTAAAGGAAAGTGATCTTTCCTAGTAGCTCTATTCAACTTACGGTAATCCATGCAAACCCTCCAACCGGTCACAGTCCTACTTGGGATTAGTTCATTGTTTTCATTACTTACCACAGTTATACCTCCCTTTTTCGGTACACATTGTACCGAACTTAACCATGTCCTGTCAGAGATAGGATAGATAATACCAGAATCAAGCCATTTGATGATTTCTTTCCTTACAACCTCTTTCATGACTCAGTTAAGCCTCCTTTGTGCCTCAATGGATGGTTTATGACCATCCTCGCAAAGGATTTTGTGCATACAAATCGCTAGGCTAATTCCCTTCAAATCGGTAATTGTCCATCCTATTGCCTTTTTATTCAGCTTTAGCGTGTCAATCAATCTTTGCTCTTGTTCAAGCTGCAACTTAAAAGAGATGATTACGGGCAATATGTTATTGGTTCCCAAATAAGCATACTTCAATTTCTCTGGCGGTGGTTTCAATTCAAGAACAGGAGGTTGCTCGATATAAGGTTTTTCAATTCTTCTTTCCTCCCCTAAGTACTATAGTGGTTCAAAATACTTACCTGGACGACTTGCTATCCAATTGGCTTCATCTTGTTCATTTTCGTCTGGTCCTTCATGCTCTTCGGGTTTAAAGTAATTGTCAAAGCAATTGCCGAGGCAATTGTCACAACAATTGTCAAGGCATTTGTCAAGTCATTCTTTCTCCACATTAAGATCGAACTCGGTTATGGCAGGGATAACTTGGCACTCTTATGTGTCATTGGCTTGCTTAAGGGTGTGGAAAACATTCAACTTGATTTGCTGATCATTTAACCTCATAGTGATTTCTCCTCTCTCAACGCCGATCAAGGTCCTTCTCGTAGCTAGGAATGGTCTCCCAAGGATAATAGGTGCGAACTCATCTGCTTCACAATCCAAAACAATGAAGTCAGTAGGGAAAATAAATTTACCAAATCTTACTAGGATATCCTCAATTTTTCCCTCTAGATGAACATAAGATCTATCAGCAAGTTGTAGCATCACTGTAGTAGGTCTCGCCTTCCATATTCCAATCGTTGGAAGACTGATTTCGGCACAAGGTTTATGCTTGCTCCAAGATCGCATAATGCCTTCCCAACATAATTATTCCCTATCACACATGGTATGGTAAAAGTGTCGGGATTTTAAGCTTAGGTAACATTCGGTTGTGCAGCATGGCCATACATCCTTCCGTTACAGCAACAGTTTCAAATTCTCCTATTCTTGTTCTTTTAGAGACAACATTTTTACGAATTTGGCGTAGTTTGGCATTTGCTCGATTACTTCTACCAAAGGCAAGTTTATGTGGACTTGCTTCAAGATGTCGAGGAACTTTCTGAATTGGTATTCTTGTTTCTGCCGTTTCAACCTCTGTGGGAATGGTGGTGGAAGTTGAATATCACCAATCCGTTCCTTAGATGGGAATTTGATTTGAGGCATTGAATCAAGACTTTCAGAAGCCTTCTTGTTTTCTGCGGTATCGTTGTCGGGCATTGCTGATGCAATCGACTCCTTTGATTTTGTTGTTGAGTGTGTAAAAGTTCTATTATTTACACCCTTTTTAACCAATATTTCTGCTGCATTCAAGCATCATTGCATTGTATTTAGGTTAGTTTACAAAAAAACATCACAAATATGTTAAAGGCACAGATTCTACTAAAAGATGACTGATTTTGTAGGTTGCCGCCATAGTAGATGGAGAAGGCAAGCGCAGGGCAGAGAAGCAGAAGAGCTGAACTGAACAAGCAGATAAAGAGGACGATGCTGCCATGGAGCTGCCGTGACAGCAGAGGACGACAGCAAGTTAGTGGAGGAAAAGTAAAGTGGACCTCGATAGACAGAGAAAATTCTGCTCGTCTGTCGTGTGAAAACCAAATATTTTTCCAAGCCCCGGATCAAAAGATATGTCAAGCCCAAAGCTCAAGGAGAGAAAATCCCAAGAAACAAGGAGGACGGCTGAAAAGTAGGATCCTTGAAGATTAAGTCTTTATTAGAATCATACTTTTAATTAAAGTTGTAATCCTTGTAAACTTAGAATACTTGAGCCCAAAGCTTATATAAGGGCATATATTTTAACCTAGGGAGAACATCATACCCCATAACCGACAACCAAAAACCCTATGCCGTTTACCCGCCGTTGATATGTTCTAAAACCCCCTAGGGCCACGGGTTGATTTGTAAAGTAGTTGCAAGGGTTGTTTTGTTTTAGGATTTTCCAAGTTCAATAAAATAAACTTCAAGTTCTCTTATTTTGGTTATTAATATCTTGCAAGAGCATCGAGAGAGCATTGTGAGGTTATCCATTTACTTAGCATCGGGAGAGTTAAGTATACGAAAGAAATAAGAGCAAGTTCTCTAGTTTATAGTTGAACTATCTTGTGCCTAGGGATAGGGCAAGGTTAAGTGGCTAAAGAAGAATTCATACACATCGGTGTTCATCCTTCGATTCACGCCGGGAGGTATCATCAAAGACGTGATCATTGACAGACTTGGACCTAGGGATAGGCCAAGGCAGATATGGGATTCTTGCCAAACTTGGAGTACTGAGTTGGTGTGTTTGCTGCCGCGACGATCAACGGACTGCTGCCGCGACAGGTGCTGCCGCGACAGGCGCAATGACAGAACTGGAGTTCCTAAGCATTGCAATACCTGTACTACTGAGCAATTCAATACCAGCCCATTCTCTCTATCTTGATAATTCTACTCTCTTATTTACGTCTATTTTATTATTTTCATGACAATCTTCTCAATTATTTCCTTTACTTTCGTGCAATGAACTAAGGTGAAGCTATTAGCCCAATCCCTGTGGAGACGATATCCGATACTTCGTATCACTTTACTACTTGCGTCGTGTACACTTGCACTACCATTGCGATAGACTATTTTACACGCAATAAGTTTTTGGCGCCGTTGCCGGGGATTGGCAACATAACTCTACCTTTCTTTTATTTCACTTTTCGTTTTTGTTTTTGTTTTTCTTTTAATTTTTCTTTTTCTATTTTTCGTTGGTGCTTTCAACTCTTGCTTTTCACGAGGTTTTCTTGTTTATGTGCAGATCTAAAAGAGGTGAAGATCTTGAGTATCCATTAGATCCGGAAGTTGAACGTTCCTTCAATCTCAAGAAACAACTTCGTCACCTTTTAGCCAGGAACGAGTACCTTGAGGAACAGCTAGAGAAGATGGCCCATGTCCCGCCCGCTGGTGGTGGTATACCGTCTGTCGGTGACCCGCCTGCCGCTGACGGACGACGATCATGCCGTGACTACATGTTGAACGATCATGTAGAGCTGGAGACCACGCTGCCAGATATTGATGTTGACAACTTCGAGCTTAAACCTGTCATGTTTTGTATGATCAACAATGCCGGGCAGTTTAGTGGTGCTGTGACAGAGGATGCTAGGGAGCATCTAAAAACGTTCCAGGAAATCTGTGGTTCGTTTAGACTGCCAGGAGTTAATCCGGAGATACTGAGGCTTCGGTTATTTCCCCATTCATTGAGGGACAGAGCTAAGACTTGGAGGAATAAACTTACGCCGGGTTCAATTATAACTTGGGCAGATTTATCTCGTGAATTTTTATCTCGTTTTAATCCTTCGCATTTATCTGAGCGATTACGTAATGAAATTGCTACTTTTCAACAGGAAGATGACGAGCCGATGCACGAGGCCTGGGACAGATTTACTACTCTTCTTCAGAACTGCCCAATGCATGGATTCCCCGTCTGGAATCAGGTAACTAAGTTCTATAATGCTGCCAACTTACAAACTCGTATTCGAATTGATTCGACAGCAAATGGACTATTATTGGATAAAGATCCGGACGAGGCATTACAAGTTTTGAAAAATCTGGCCAAGAATGAGGAGCAATTTCCGACTACAAGAAGAGGGGGTAAACGGGTACTTGCTGTCAAGGATTATGAAGCCGACAACACAATGAAATCACATGTAGCATTCCTTACTAAAGCAATGAAAAGATTATTGAATGATGATGGACAACATGGATTTGCTGTTGAAGAGGTATGTGACATCTGTGAGGGAAATCATAGCCGGGATGAGTGTCCAATACAAGTAGAAGAGGGAAAATATGTTGTAAATTACAAGCCAAATTACAATTCCAACAATTATAATCCCAATTGGAGGAAGGATCCCAAGTTTTCTTGGAGTAATCCTAATAATGCTCTGAATCCTCAAGCACACAATCAGAATCAGGGAGGACCTAGATTGCTGACGCGACAACAACTTCCACCGCAACTGCCGCCGCAGCAGCAACAACAGCAACCAGCTGCCACGAGCAGTATACTGGAACAGACTCTGGCCACCTTTATGTCTCAGACAGGTACTTATATTGAAAATATGAATCAGTTTGTCAAGAAAACAGAGAATTTCATGGATAAAACAGAGATGAGGATGACGAATCATGAAGCAACTCTGAAATCTCTGGAGACACAAATGGGTCAGGTTTCGCAACATATTAAGCCGAGGCAGACTGGAGGATTCCCTAGCAATACTGAAACTGCTAGGCAGCCCACACATGAGCAGTGTAAGGCAATTACTACTAGGAGTGGGAAGAAACTATCAGGGCCGGAAAAAGAAGCTGAAACAGTAAAGGAACCAGCCTTGGATAAACATGCCGAGGAAGCTGCCCCGACAGGTGATAAACAGACTGCTGCCGATGAACCTGTCACGACAGCAGAAGCGACAGAGGTGAAAAATGATGAACCCAAACCTCCTCAGATTCGTATGCAGTGGGAAGGACGTATTGCTGACTACCGTCCTCCACCACCTTTTCCTCAACGGATACAACAAGCTAAGCAAGAATCTCAACTTAAAAAGATTTATGATATTTTTAAGCAGGTTCATATTAATATTCCGCTGTTAGATGCCGTTGGGGAGATGCCCGGTTATGCTAAATTTCTCAAGGATGTTATGTCGAAAAAATCTAAACTTGGGGAATTTGAAACGGTAAAGATGACAGAAGGTTGCATGAGTATTCTTCATCGGCAGCCACCCTAGAAAGAGAAGGATCCGGGGAGCTTCATCATACCTTGTGTAATCGGAAATAAATTTGTGGGTAAGGCACTTTGTGATCTTGGTGCTAGTGTTAATTTAATGCCAAAGTCTGTTTTTCAGAAACTAGGTATTAGAAAGGCGCGACCCACGACAGTAACTCTGCAGCTGGCAGACCGCTCTTACGTTCATCCAGAAGGAAAAATTGAAGATATTCTGGTAAGAGTGGATAAATTTATTTTTCCTGCTGACTTTCTTGTTTTAGATTGTGAGGCAGATGAAAACGCACCAGTCATCCTTGGCCGACCCTTCTTAGCCACGGGAAGATCACTGATTGATGTGGAGAAAGGAGAACTCACCATGCGAGTGAACGATCAAGAGATTAAGTTGAATGTTCTCCAAGCGATGAAACATGCTAATGTGGACGAGGAATGCAAGGCTATCACTAACGTTACCCTTGATCAACCCTGCATCAGGTCGGGCTTTCACGATATTAAATTTGGTCACTGCCGCGGCAGCCACCTAAAGGACTGTCATGACAGCAACGAAGACAGCACCGACGACAGCAACTCCTCTGAATCCGATACATCTGATACTGAAGATCAGGAGGAGGTAAACTGGTTAGGCAATCGTCCAGGTAAGTTATTCAAACCTTTGAATTATACTTCGGATAACCATTTAACCCAAAAGCCATCTACTGTTGAACCACCTGCCTTAGAACTGAAGCCCAAGCCAGGGCAACTTAAATATGCTTTTCTTGGTTCAAATGACACGTTGCCCGTAATCATCTCTTCTAAGCTGCCGCAGGAACAGGAACGACAACTAATCGGCATGCTAAGGCAGCACAAAAAGGTAATTGGATGGACGATAGCAGACATTCAAGGCATCAGTCCGGCGTTATGCATGCACAAAATCCTTCTAGAGGAAGATCATAAGCTGACTATTGATGCCCAAAGGCAGCTAAACCATGCGATGAAAGAGGTGGTGCGTAAAGAGATAATAAAGTGGTTAGATGCTGGTATTATTTACGCCATCTCCGACAGCAAATGGGTGAGCCCGGTGCAATGCGTTCCTAAGAAAGGAGGAATGACCGTGATAACCAATGAGAACAATGAGTTAATCCCAACCAGGACTGTGACCGGTTGGAGGGTTTGTATGGACTATCGGAAGCTAAACAAAGCTACCCGAAAAGACCATTTTCCTTTACCCTTTATTGATCAAATGCTTGATAGATTAGCAGGTAAACCTTACTACTGTTTTCTTGATGGTTATTCAGGTTATAACCAAATCGCTATCGCACCAGAGGATCAAGAAAAGACGACTTTCACATGCCCATACGGAACATATGCTTTTAGTAGAATGCCGTTTGGATTGTGTAATGCACCTGCCACCTTCCAAAGGTGCATGATGGCCATATTCTCCGACATGGTAGATGACTTCCTTGAGATTTTTATGGATGATTTTTCCGTCTTTGGAGACGATTTTGAGAGCTGCCTTGACAATCTACAAAAGGTACTTGAAAGATGTGAAAAAACAAACCTAGTTTTAAATTGGGAAAAATGCCACTTTATGGTGGACGAAGGGATAGTCCTTGGCCATAAGATTAGCTGCCGTGGGATAGAAGTCGACAGGGCTAAAATAGAAGTGATCGAGAAGCTGCCACCGCGACCACAGTCAAGGGCATTAGAAGTTTCTTAGGGCATGCTGGTTTTTATCGAAGATTCAATGCAAATTTCTCAAAAATCACCAAGCCCCTATGCCATCTTTTGGAGCAGAACCGACCCTTTGATTTTAATGATGAATGTACTGAAGCATTCAAGGTTCTGAAAGAAAAACTAGTAACAGCCCCCATAGTACAGCCACCAGACTGGACACAGCCATTTGAGATCATGTGTGACGCTAGTGACTATGCTGTCGGGGCAGCACTTGGGCATCGCAGAGATAAGTTATTTCACGTCATATATTATGCCATCAAGACATTGAATGACGCCCAAGTGAACTACACCACCACAGAAAAGGAGCTATTAGCTATGGTATTCTCCATTGACAAGTTTCGTTCTTACATACTTGGGACGAAGGTAATAGTGCACACAGACCATTCTGCCCTGAAGTATTTGTTCGCAAAGAAAGATGCAAAGCCTAGATTGATACGGTGGATCCTGCTATTGCAAGAATTCGACCTTGAGATCAAGGACAAAAAAGGGACAGAAAATCAGGTGGCAAATCACTTGTCAAGGTTGGAGAAGGGACAGAGTCTGCCAATAGATGAGACAAACATACTGGAGACCTTCCCAGACGAGCAGCTCTTCGCTGCCGCAATTGCTGCCGCAACAGCCATGGCGGCAGGTAAGTCTTCTGAACTCCCCTGGTATACTGATTTTGTTAATTTTATAGTTAGCGGAATACTTCCTTCTGATCTTAATTATCAAGCCAGGAAGAGGTTCCAAAATGATGTTAAGCATTATTATTGGGACGAACCTCTTCTTTTCAAACTATGTGCAGATCAAGTTATAAGGAGGTGCGTACCACAAGAAGAGCAAGAAGACATTCTCCATCACTGCCATGCTTCACAATTTGGAGGTCACTTAGGAGACAACAAAACTGCTGCCAAGGTGCTGCAGTCAGGGTTCTACTTGCCGACACTGTATAAAGATGCACATGACTTCTACAAGAACTGTGACAGGTGCCAACGGACAGGTAACATCTCGAGGAGAAACGAGATGCCACTGCAGAACATTCTAGAAGTCGAGATCTTCGACGTTTGGGGGATTGATTTTATGGGACCTTTTCCATCTTCATGTGGAAATCTATACATCCTCCTAGCAGTGGATTATATCTCTAAGTGGGTTGAAGCTATCGACACTCAAAAGAATGATGCCAAGACAGTTCAAAAGGTTCTACACAAAAACATTTTTTCTAGATTTGGCATCCCTAAGGCAATTATCAGTGATGAAGGGAGACATTTTGACAATAGGGTTATTTCTGCCGCCTTGAAGAAATATGGTGTCAAGCATCGGATCGCGGCAGCATACCACCCACAGACCAATGGACAAGCTGAAATATCCAATAGGGAAGTTAAGAACATTCTTGAGAAGATGGTTAAGCCAACTAGGAAAGATTGTTCTTTACTCCTTAATGATGCATTATGGGCATATAGGACATCTTTTAAAACCCCATTGGGCATGTCTCCATACCGATTGATTTATGGAAAAACCTGTCATCTGTCTGTCGAGATAGAGCACAAAGCATACTGGGCAATCAAGGCAGTAAATATGGACTTGGACAAGGCAGGCCAGAAAAGGCTGTTAGATCTAAACGAGATTGAAGAAATAAGAACAATGGCCTACGACAATGCAAGAATTTACAAGGAGAAGACTAAGAAGTGGCATGACAAGAAGTTGCTGCCACGACAGTTCTGCCCAGGGCAGCTTGTACTGTTGTTCAATTCTAGACTGAAACTCTTCCCAGGGAAGCTAAAATCTAGATGGTCTGGCCCGTTCCAAGTTGTACAAGTTTTTCCCCATGGTGCCATCACAATCCGATCATTAAAAGACGGGCACCAATTCAAAGTCAATGGACAACGCCTCAAGCATTATCAGGGGACTGAAGCCCCAGGAATACAGGAAGTGGTTACTTTAGAAGATGCCTCACAAGGCATCCCTAATTTAACCTAAATTTTATTTATTTATTTTTACTATTAATTATTTATTAGGAAATAAGGTTTATTTTATTCGAATAATGTTTCTATATTTTTGTTTTTAGGAAATAAAGGAGTCAAGAAGAAAAGGAGAAGTGACCCAAGCCCACCATCCATCCATCAGCCCAACAGAACCCATTATTGAAGCCTGTCGTTCCAGCTGCCGCCGCAGACACGGATAAGACAGGCTGTCACGGCAGACGCAGAAACGTGTGACAGACGCGTAACAGATGCATAAATGCGTGTCAGACACGTCAGACACGCTAAAGCTCAACAGTCGCCCCGTTATTCACGCTTGCCGTTACAACATTAAACGGGTAACAACTCTACCTCTATAAAACCCCGTTTCATTTTCATTTTCCTCACTTCTGCTTACTCTTACTTGATCTCCCCTCTCGTTTTTCTTTGTTTTCTTTACTTTCACAAACCCTTGCAACTAACATGTCTTCCAGAAGAACCCGCCGCGGTGCTGCTTCAACCTCTTCACCGGCAGCACCCACCCCGCAGTCCTTCGCAACTAAGGAACTATGGGAAGAACGAGGCTTTATCTACATTCGAAAGGTAGAGAATATGGGGCTCAAACCATTCACCGCAAGGGCGATAAAGGCTCTGCTACGGGAGCAATTTTCAGAACAACCAGCTGAAATGAATGAAACGCTGGTGAGGGAATTCTACGCTACCATCGACAGCAGGACGACAACAACAGTAACTGTCCGAGGGACATAAGTGCCATTCACAGCAGAGCGCATCAACAATATGTATGTCCTCTACTTCATTCCCAACGACGATGCCCACCAGCAGTTCCTGGACACCCTCGACACCGCTGCCTTCGATGCTGTCATGGCAGAAGTGACAGAAGAAGGGACTGAATGGAACACGAGTAAGAAAAATCCCAACACCGTAAGAAGGGGGCAGCTGCTTCCAGAAGCGAAATTATGGAACGCTTTCATCAAAAAGCGGATTCTGTCGTCCTCCCATCACACGACAGTGGACCAGCAGAGGCTAGCCCTCATCCATTCTATCATGAACAAACGGCCCATAAATGTAGGACGCTACATGAGGGAGAGTATCTTGGACTGCACCCACAGATCAACCGCCCTCCTCTGCCTGCCCTTCATGATTACATCTCTTTTCCGCTGCTCTGCCGTACCAGAAGCCACCACCGATAAACTAGTAAAGGGACGGGGCTGGACCGATAAGAACATTATTAGCCTCATGGAGCTGATAGTAGCGACCCCCATCTCTTCCGTCCACCCTAATTCCGCCCCAGCAGAATCCTCGGAGGAGCCTAACACTGAACCTGCCGCAGCAGCTGCTCCGACAGACCAATCTGCCCAGATCCTTGCTACCATTCAGAGGGTGGAAGACAGACAACTGGGTCTGATGACATTCATCAGGGATTTCGCCAACTCAACGGTAAATTTTATTACCCATACTTTAAAATATCCCGATGTTGTCTTTCCCACCTTCCCTGCCCATTATTTCACCATCCCCACCCCTGCCCACACACCTACACCTCCTGCCTCCCCACACACACATTCTACTGCCTCCACTTCATCACCTGCCCCGACGGCAGCTGGCAGTCCTCCGGCCGACACATCTGCCCGAGGAACCAAGCGACAGCCCTCGAATGACATCGATGCTTTTGTAGCTGGTTTCTCCTCTTCCTCTACCTGGGCTGACAGCGAGGCAGAACCACCTATTCGGAGGAATTTGGAGAAGGAATTCACGCCTTTCAAGAGGCAGAAAACGATGGCCGACATAAAGCTTATGCCGAAGGCCAGCACCACCACCACCAGCAGCAGCACTTGGGACAGCGGCAGCAGCTCTGACATCCAGGTCGTGGAGCAACCAGCCTAGCCTGCCCCACAGCCCAGAATCCGCCGCCAAATCCGTGTCAGCAGCAGCAGTGAAGACAACGCTTAAAATTTAAGTCTTTTATTTTCTTCTTATTGCTGCCTGCCTTATCTATATTTTGTGATGTACTGCTTCATTTTTATTTTGTCATTTGCATTGAGGGCAATGCAACCCTCGAGTTTGGGGGTGGCAACCCTCCATTTTAATGGAGTCTTAGTACATCTTAATTATTTGCTGTGTCTCATTTATTTTCTCTTAAAAAAAACAGAAAAGACTGAAAATTTTGGCTTAAAACTGTGAATTGAACTTACCTGTCATGACAGCTCTGCCGTGGCAGCATCTTTAGGACAATTTAAGGAGAAGTTTATAGCTTTTCTATAGTTCTGAAAAACTTAAACACCATTGTGACTGTTATACTGCTTAGATTTCTTTTAGCCAAACTAGAATAGGAAGCTTAGTACTTGAATAGCCCCTAGAGGTGCCTAACACTGGCTCTAGGAAAGATGTTTTGCAAAAGAAACTCAAAAAAAACCTAGAGGTGCCCGAAACCGGCTCTAGGAAGCTAACTAGAGGTGCCCAAAACTGGCTCTAGAAAAACATAGCTTGAAAATAGAAGAAAAGAAGCATGAAAATGTGTCTTCAAAAAAAAAAACTTTGGCATAAAAATTTGAGTTAAAGAGTTGAATATTCTAGTGAAACTAAGAGAGTCTTAGCATATAACTGTTCACAAGCATGCACACACTGCACGAGGACTATAGTGACACTCCGGACAGATCCTAATCTTTCCGACAGGTTGCTGCCGTCACAGAGAATGAGCGACGGGTAAGGGAAAGTTCACTGTTTGAAAGCCAAAACAAAAATATTCTTTTTTCTTTTAGGTCTTAATTGCTTGAAGGCAAGCAAAAACTTGAGTTTGGGGGTGTGTTTAGTGTGTAAAAGTTCTATTATTTACACCCTTTTTAACCCATATTTCTGCTGCATTCAAGCATCATTGCATTGCATTTAGGTTAGTTTACAACAAAACATCACAAATATGTGAAAGGCACAGATTCTACTAAAAGATGGCTGATTTTGCAGGTTGCCGCCATAGTGGATGGAGAAGGCAAGCGCAGGGCAGAGAAGCAGAAGAGCTGAACTGAACAAGCAGATAAAGGGGACGATGCTGCCATGGAGCTGCCGTGACAGCAGAGGACAACAACAAGTTAGTGGAGGAAAAGTAAAGTGGACCTCGATAGATAGAGAAAATTCTGCTCGTCTGTCATGTGAAAACCAAATATTTTTCCAAGCCCCAGATCAAAAGATATGTCAAGCCCAAAGCTCAAGGAGAGAAAATCCCAAGAAACAAGGAGGACGGCTGAAAAGTAGGATCCTTGAAGATTAAGTCTTTATTAGAATCATACTTTTAATTAAAGTTGTAATCCTTGTAAACTTAGAATACTTAAGCCCAAAGCTTATATAAGGGCATATATTTTAACCTAGGGAGAACATCATACCCCATAACCGACAACCAAAAACCCTCCGCCGTTTACCCGCTGTCGATATGTTCTAAAACCCCCCTAGGGCCACGGGTTGATTTGTAAAGTAGTTGCAAGGGTTGTTTATTTTTAGGATTTTTCAAGTTCAATAAAATAAACTTCAAGTTCTCTTATTTTGGTTATTAATATCTTGCAAGAGCATCGGGAGAGCATTGTGAGGTTATCCATTTACTTAGCATCGGGAGAGTTAAGTATACGAAAGAAATAAGAGCAAGTTCTCTAGTTTATAGTTGAACTATCTTGTGCCTAGGGATAGGGCAAGGTTAAGTGGCTAAAGAAGAATTCATACACATCGGTGTTCGTCCTTCGATTCACGCCGGGAGGTATCATCAAAGACGTGATCATCGACAGACTTGGACCTAGGGATAGACCAAGGCAGATCTGGGATTCTTGTCAAACTTGGAGTACTGAGTTGGTGTGTTTGCTGCCGCGACGATCAACGGGCTGCTGCCGCGACAGGTGCTGTCGCGACAGGCGCAACGACAGAACTGGAGTTCCTAAGCATTGCAATACCTGCACTACTGAGCAATTCAATACCAGCACATTCTCTCTATCTTGATAATTCTACTCTCTTATTCACGTCTATTTTATTATTTTCGTGACAATCATCTCAATTATTTCCTTTACTTTCGTGCAGTGAACTAAGGTGAAGCTATTAGCCCAATCCCTGTGGAGACGATATCCGATACTTCGTATCACTTTACTACTTGCGTCGTGTACACTTGCACTACCATTGCGATAGACTATTTTACACGCAACATTTGTCTCCCTTGTTTCATGAGCTCGAGATTCCTTGAGTTGTTTACCACTTCCTGTGGTGATTGCCTTGCATTGCTCATGATTTGCTCCCCTTGCGACCTCAATATCGTTAGGTAAACCACCCATCGGTCTAGAATTTAGAATCTAAGCGAATTGCCCAACTTGAGTTTCCAATGATTTCAAGGTTACTTCGTGGTTCTGCATTCTCATCTCAGTATTGTCAATAAAAGCATCATTTTTTTATAAATTTATCAGTGTTAGCCATATATGCACCAGTTTGTGACATGAAAGCATTTAGAGAGTTTTGCAAAGAACTGGACAGTATTGATTGTTGTTGTGGCATCGATTGATGTGGCATCAGTTGTTGCGGCACCGATTGTCGAGGCATGTTCTATTGGAATCCCAATGTTGGAGCATTCTGATTGTTCTAAATGAGGGCATTGTTGGGATTCCTCCATGAGAAATTTGGATGTTTCTTCCAAGCCGAATTGAAATTGTTGGACATCACATTTGTAACCCCCTTAGCCCGGCCTAGACGGTTGACCCGGACTACGAAGATTACACGGGGAAAACCAAAGTCAACCTGAAAGTCAGCCTTGATTAACGACCCTTTTTTTCTTTTTAAACTTGTCTAGATGCACATTAAACCTAGGCATACTCTTGAGATAAGCATACTCAAAAATCACAGCAATCGGAAAACAATAAGGGACCCAATTGCACAAAATACGAATTTAGGGACCAATTTTTAAATTCTGAAAATTAAGAGAACTTTACCAATTTTTAAGTTACCATTATGAAATTAGTCATGTTTCGTGCATCTCTGCCAAATTTCATCTTAAACAGACATCTCGAACTCAAGCAATTGCACATACAAAAATCAGGACTAAAACGTAAAGCTTGCAAACCTCAAAACCATTCAAATCAGTGCTCAACGGTCAAGTGTTTCGAAACGGGGTTAGCCCGTTCAGAAACGGGGCTTGGCAGTAGCCAAAGTGTTTCGAAACACCTCTACCCGTTTTGAAACACCCAGGCCAAATCAAGCACCTGTTTCGAAACAGGCAAGGGTGTTTCGAAACACCCTGCCCAGAAACAGCAGATAAGCCTGTTTTATCACATCTAAACCCCATTGAACATGCTCCAAATCAATCCTCAACAAATCAACAACTTTCCAAACATCATAACTACCAAATTGCATTAAAATCTAGATACAAAACAACTCCTAGGTGCACCAACTCATTCAACACATCCAACACTTAATCATGCTTTTAAAACAAGAAGCATAGCATAACGACTTATGAATAAGAAGGTTCAAACGTTGCAAGCGTTAAACCACATAGTTCAAAATCATAAACCAAACTTGTCCATCATACACAATCTCATTATACATCAATATAAAAGACTCTCCCCCCATTGCCTTTATTATCTATAACTATTAACCGAGACATACTTCTCAAGTGGAGCTCTCCTTGAATCCCTTGCTTCTTGCTGTCCCAACTTCAAATATCTGCATTGATGGACAAAAAGGAGCGTAACCACATAATGCTTAGTGAGGAATGCTCAAAACCAAAACACCATCAATGCAACGAGTCATAAAACCCCTTTCAAAAAGTAGTTGTAAATCGATAAATCAAAGCATTGGTTGAAAAACCTCTTTTGAAACATCATGCTTTAAACCATGTCTTGCTCAACATGAAAACCAACCTTTAGCTTAGAAAAGCTAAACAATTTACCCCAAAACATATTCTTGCAAAAACCATTAATTAAACCTTTCCATGCATAAACACCACATGCAAGGTTAAACTCAAATTCCTTGGAAAACACTTCCACTTCACAACATACTTACCATATGCTTGATGGTCATTTCAAAGCAAAACCTTTCAAAAACCATTGGTTCTTTCAAACTATCTCATGCATTCAACAAATGCAAAACACATGAACTACCAAAAATATCAATGCACTACATGCCTTTTAATACAAATCCTCACAAGACTTCAATGCACTAAAGAGATTCCTATGCACATATGCACCATTCTCAATATAAGATAAACACTTGTACAAGCTTAACAAGTAATACATGCATTCTTGAAACATTACACACTTTCCATGCAACCTTGCATCATTTCAAGCATCTCATGCTTCATTACATCCAAGAACACTATATTGGCTTCCAAGTGATAATTCACAAACCATCACAACACAAGACACAATCGGATACGCGGATTACAAGCGTTGTCCCACACGCTCCATACACACAACCGAACAACACAAGGTGGAGTTTACCGGTACAATCACAACCCCCTCAACACCCGTGATGAAGTTTAACGGTACAATCATAACCCCTCAACATCACTCATCGGAAGTTGTATACCACACTAGCGAGAGCCGGGACACATCAAAAGGCTTACACATGGAAGCTACCACAACCATTGTAATCACCTTAACCAAGCTCACACACAAGAGCAACCCTCCACCGTTGTGACGCTTAACAAAGTCCACCCATGAGAGCCACCCTCCATCGTGGTGACTTTAACAAGGTTCACCCACGAGAGCCATCCTCCATCGTGGTGGCACTTAACCAAGCCCACCCACGAGAGCCATCCTCCATCGTGGTGGCACTAAACAAAGCCCACCCACGAGAGCCATCCTCCATCGTGGTGACACCAATTTCCTCAATCGCTAGGATTCTTGGATGGAGTTTACGGTACAATTACAACCCCCTCGACATCCAAGGCGACTCAATTCACGGTGCACCCAATCCTATAGCCGGCTAACTATATCCGATTAAAGTAACCAATAACCACCTACATCACTTGCCAATATAACCATTTTACCACATTAATCCATTGTTTTTACAAGCATAACCAAAATGCCAAAACCACCAATTACCATCATCACTTCACTGTTTTGAAGCATTAAACAAAGCCATTAAACAACATGCAACACTATGCATCAATTCCACAATTCCAATGTACAAAACCAAGGATCTCTTACCTTGAGCATCCTTCACACATGACTTTCAAAACCATCATTAAACCATGCTAAAATATGCTTTCAAAATAGAATTTAAACATGCAAATCACATGCTTTGCATCCAACAATCACAAGTGCTTTAAAAACCAATTCATAACACAAACCAAGAGAGAAATTCAATTTACTTACTCTTGAGCTTAGCTAAGTTGTTTAGGCTTAAACTAAGCTCCCAAAAACTGTAACGCCCCGGTTTTGGGCTTAGGAGTTTTGGGCGTTGACTGGTTGGTCAAAGTGCTGTTCGAATCTAAAGAGGTGAAATTAGGAAAGCCTAGTTCGGGTTGCATTAAAAATATGGAAAAATGTTCTAAAATCATCTTTTAATATAATTAAGTGAACTGTGAAATCAATTTTGGAAAATGAGTTTTGGAAGAGTGACATTTTGGCTAGTGACCAAAATGTAATTTTCGAAAGTTTGGTGACTGTTTTATAAAGGGTTGAAACTTTGAATCTTTAAGGAGCTATTTACCCAAAGGGAGTTTCTCCAGATTTTTCTAAGATATTTTAAGACTAAATTCTGATTTTAAATGATATTAAAAGTGGAGGGAAAGCCATTTGGCTATTTTGGATAACTAACTTTTCTCAATTTTCTTTCTCTCATTTTCTCTCAACCCAAACACTTTCTCTCCAGAGAATTTGATCTGATTTTCTCACCTAAATCCCTCCTTTCAACTCTCTTTTGATTCCTAATCATTGTATCTACAAAACCTCACCATTTGCTACTTGATTCAACAAGGTTTTTGATTCCAAAAAGAGGAGAAACTCAAGTTTGGAGGTAAGAACGTCCTTCTCCTCTAAACTATCAGTTCTTTACTGAAATTCCTAAGTTTTCAATCCTTAATTGATGTTTTATTAAAGGTTTTTAAGTGGTGAAATGGATCTTGGCTTATAATGCAAGATTTGGTGATTTTTGATGATTTTCGTTAGATCTGATTAATCTGTGATTTGAGATGTGTTTTTGATGTTAAATGAACTCTAAATTGATAAGGAATTGAGTTTTGATTAATGCAATCCCGGATAGGTTGAGTTTCCTAAGTTTAGCTTGTGATTCAAGGTTGTTTTTGAGGTGATCTTGTGGATCTGTTGTTGCTGGAGGTATAAGGATGTTAATAGGTTGTTTTTAGATGTTATATGATGTTAAAGGATGTGTGGTTTTGCTGGTTTATGGCTGGGCTTTGTTTAGAAGTGGTTTGGATGCATTTTCGGTTGTGTTTGGTGGCCGAAAATGGTGTGTGGATGAGAGCAGCGAGTTTAGGTGCTTTCATTGAAGCAATTAATGCATGATGATGCATTAATCCTCTGCTTTGATGTGTTGAAACAGGGGAGGCATCTTTGGATCCAAGAGTTGTTGATCCGGAAGCTTGTTTTGGTGCTTTGGCTTGAAGCAAAGTGGAATCGGTGAGTGCGTGTGTGAAATTGGGTTTTCGGCTTTGAAACCAATGTCTTGGGAGCTTAGTTTAAGTCTAAACAACTTTGCTAAGCTCAAGTGTAAGTTTTCGGAATTACTCTCTAGTGGTGGCCATGATTTTGTTGTGATGCAAAGTGGTTTATTGCATGTTTTAATTACTGTTTTGAAAGCATGATTTGGCATGGTATTTGCTGATGTTGTAAGCCATATGTTGAAGGAAACTCTAGGTAAGAGTTCCTTGTTTTTGTACATTGATTAAATGTGGTTTGATGCTTTTATATGCATGATGAATATGGCTTGGTTTAATGCTTAAAAACAGTGGATTAAATGATGAAAATGATGTATATTGGCAAGTGATGTTTTAAAAAGGGTTAAGGTCACTAAGGTGGTTAAAAGTCCTTGAGTGAGCCTTGTTACTTAAGAACATCAAGGTGGTTAAAAGTCCTTGGATGGTTCTTGTTGCGGACACTAAGGTGGTTAAAAGTCCTTAGGTGATCCTTTCCATGGTGTTTAAAAGTCCATGGGGCCATGGTGTTTCAAAGTCCATGGGGCCAAGGTGTTTAAAAGTCCTTGGGGCCAAGGTGTTTAAAAGTCCTTGGGGTGAATCAAGCTATGGACACAAAGGTGGTTAAAAGTCCTTGTGTGGTCCTCTTTCATGGTGTTTAAAAGTCCATGGCCAAGGTGTTTAAAAGTCCTTGGGGCCAAGGTGTTTAAAAGTCCTTGGGGCCAAGGTGTTTAAAAGTCCTTGGGAAAGTTGATGAACTTGTTTTAAAGAAATGGAATCTATCACTTGAACCAATATGACATGTTATGTTATGAAGCATGAGATGCTTGTTTTAAGTATGCTTTTGAGCATGTGCAAAGGTTGATTTAAAGCATGATTTATAAATGTTTTTAAATGCATTATTGAATGGTTTTTAAGAGCATTCCTCACTAAGCTTTTGCTTACGCTCTCTTTCGTTTTCTTAATTCAATAATGCAGAACATTAGGGAACCTTGAGGGCAGCAAGGAGGGCAAGCATTCAAGTGAAAGTAGAGCTCAATGTATGGAAGGTTTTGTTAGTACATTTTAGCTTCTGGTAATTTGGCAATGGGGGACCAATGTGTATGTTTTGGGAGGTGTTTGGAACTCCCTAAGTATGTTGAATGATGATAAGAATGCTGGTTTTTGTATTGGATCATTACATGCTTGTTTTGGAAGTTTGTGCTTGAATAGCTAGCTTGTGTAGGAAGCATGCCTATAGATTTGGGGCTTTTTGCATATGATGTTGTTTTGATGAATTGATGATGCTAGTATGTCTCATATATGTTGAATTGCATGCTGGTAAAGTTTGGTAGCATTTGGAGCATGTTTGAATGATCAATTGCATGTTTAAGTGTGCATTTTGCTGCAATCTGTGCAGGGTGTTTCGGAACAGTGCACACCATTTCGGAACGGGTGCCTTGAATGAACCCAGGCGTCCGAAACGGTAGGCACCGTTTTGAAACGGTTTGGCCTCTGCCAGTCCGTGTTCCGGTACGCGTTGCGGAACGGCCCGTGTTTCGAAACGGGGTCTGTCTGTTCCGGAACGGTCGACCGTTGGGGGCTGACATTGGCAGTTAAATGTTTTGAAATGTTTGCGGTTTAGTCCTAAATCTTGTTTGTGCAATTGTATGAGTTTGGGAAGTCCTTTTGAGCTGAAATTTCACAGAGAAGCATGAAACCTGACTAATTTCAAGTTGGCAACTTTAATTTGGGTTAAGTCCTCATATTTATCAGAAATTACAATTTGGTCCCTAAAGTTGTAATTTGTTCAATTGGGTCCCTGTTTGATCTCTGATGTTTGTGATCTTTGTGTATGATGTTTGTGTGATCACAGTTAGGACTAATGTGCATCTAGACAAGATTAAAAAGAAAAAAAAGGGTCGTTAATCAAGGTTGACTTTCGGGTTGACTTTGGTTTTCCCCGTGTGACTTTCTTAATTCGGGTTAACCGTCTAGGCCGGGTTAAGGGGGTTACATTTGGTGGTATCAGAGCTGAGTTCTCGAGTAATTGGGAATGAATGTATGCATGATTGAAGTATGTTTGCCTTGTATGCTTGTTGATCGAAAGCATGTTTAGTGGCTTGTGATTTGGATGCAATTGAATTGTATGCTGTGATGTAGCATGTTGAGGGTACCCATTGCCAAACAAAAGCTAATGAAATGATGTTGATTTTGAAGGAAATTGAGCTTGAATACTTGGATTGCTTACCTTGCTGGGCCTGACTTTGTTTTATTTGCATTGTGATTGCATGGTAAAAATATGGCACCACGTAGAGAGTTATGAGGTAGCGTGCGAGCTACGGTTCCTAATGAGAACGAGAACGAGGAGAACACGGGTAGTGCGTTGTTACCCCCTCCTCCGCCTGGTGGTGGTGCTGAAGGTGAAAGAGCTGAAGCTGCAGCTGGTGCTGGAGCTGCTGGACCAGAGGTTGGTCAGGGGCAAGCTATGCCTGATATGTCTATGCTGGTACAAGCTATTGCGGGTGCTTTTCGAGCAGCAGTAGCTGGAGCTCAAGGAGCTGGGCATCAGGGAGATGCTGGAGTTAGACTACCTTTGGAACGTCTGCACAGTCTTGGTGGGACTGAGTTCAGGGGTATGTCGGCTGAGAGTTCTGAAGCTTGGCTAGAGAGTACCAAGCGTATCTTGGGTCAGATGAGCTGCACGGATGTGCAAAAGTTGGGATGTGTTGTGTCCTTGCTGCAGGACGATGCGTATACGTGGTGGACGACCACCATAGCTGGGATGGCTGAAGCTGATGTTACTTGGACATTTTTCCAGAATGTGTTCAAGCGGAGATATCTAGGAGTGAGATATCTTGATGAGAAAAAGCGTGAATTCATGTCTCTTACCCAAGGGGGCATGAGTGTGGCTGAGTATGAGGTGCAGTTTGTGCGACTCAGTCAGTATGCACCGGAGCTGATACCTGATGAGCGAGCAAGGTGCGAGAGGTTCCGTTATGGTCTTGTGACGGATGTGAAAATGTATGTGCTGGCCACTGAATATGATGATTTTGATGTGTTGGTGGGCCGAGCCAAGGACATTGAGATGAACTTGGGTTTATCTGCGAAAGGTGCTGGAGCAAGTGCTGGCAAGATATTTTCACAAGTAAAAACTTAGGAAAATCAACCTATTCGGGATTGCATTGATTAAACCTCAATCACACATCATTTAGACATCCAAAATACATCAAAAAGACATCTCAAAACAGAGCCCAATCATCCAATACGAATTTCTTCAAAATTAAATCCAAATCTTGCATTTTAAGCCAAAATCAAGATCACAACCTTAAAATCTTTAATAAAACTCAATTTAAGGATTGAGAACTTGAGAATTTCAGTAAAAAACTGAGTATTTAGAGGAGAAGGACGTTCATACCTCTAAATGTGGATTTCTCCTTGTTTAGAGCCAAAATCCTTAAAAATTCATTAAGCAAATGATGAGGATTTGATGTAGAAATGATTAGGAATCATTTAGGAATTAAAATCTCAACTTTAGGTGTGAAAATCAAAGGAAAAGTTGTTGTGGAAATGTGTTTGGCTGAGGGAATTTTGAGAGAAAATGAAATGGGAAAATTTTGGTAAAAGTTAGTTATGAAACTAAAAATATCCTTTTCCCTCTTTCCTTTTTATTAAAGAAACATTAAATGAGTCTTTAAAAATCAAGAAAAATCTGGAGAAATCCTCCCTTGGGTAAATTAGCTCCTTAAAGATTCAAAGTTTCAATCCTTTTAAATCAGTCACCAACTATTCAAAAATTACATATTAGTCACTAACTCAAAATGTCAAATTTCCAAACCTCATTTTGTAAAATTGATTTCACCATCCTCTTATATATATTAAAATAAGATTTTTAGATATTTTTCCATATTTTTAATGCATCCCGAGCTAGGCTTTCCTTAAAACCACCTTTTATATTCGAACCGAAAATCCGACCGGCCCGATTCAAACCCAAAACTTCTAAGCCCAAAATTGGGGTGTTACAACTCTCCCCCTCTTAGGAAATTTCGTCCTCGAAATTTCAACCGGGGAAAAGAGCACAACCAAACTTCTCAAGTCAACCCACAAGGCAACACAGGAGACTTAACCACCACTGAACACTCTCCACACAAAACTCCACCAAACCCAACACCACCACATACTGTTCACGAATTCCAGAACACTCAGATGTTAACCACATCTTAACCTTTCACACTTTCCGAACTGCACATAGCCCCAACAACAACCTGAAGAACCTCCAAACTTTTACAGCATACACCACCTTAACTCATAACTCCCAAAACTCGTACACACGGTGACACCAACCCATCCAGTTCAGCCACCATGTGACCCACAACCTTTACTGCTTCTAAAACCCCTTGCAAAACTACTCAACCTCTTCCAAAGGTTACCACATCAAGGAAAAATTTCTTAAGCATCAACTGCTTACTCAAACTTCTCAACGTATTGACGACATTCCTTCACAACCGCCACTATCACTACCATAACGGCTCCAAAACTACTCACACAACATTCGAAAAATCTCATCACAAAAACCCCAACCTTGACTCCTCCAGCTGTTCCACATACCACTAGCTCACTTTAGAAGGAATTTACTTATGCACGACTAGCCTACCACTTCTCACAAGAACCCGTCCAACCAACAATGGCCCTTGAACTTACATTGCCTTTCCACTTCAAACTTTGACTACAACACTAGCCTTACCAGGACACCGCCCATTCTATACATACATATTAAGATTACGAAACTTCTATTCACCCCAGGCCAACCTTTTCTACAACCCTTAACACAACCTCTTCTCAAATCCTCAAAGATTGCTACGAGACATCACCTACAAAAACAACCCTTCTATTACAATATCAATGCCAAGTTACCTCAGCACTTTGGAAACACATCCACTAACCTGCAACATCACTTAACACAGAGAACCACCACATCTATCATCTATTCAAAACCACTCTGACCGATTCTAACTTCAACTGGTAATCTCCTCCCCACCACACCGCTAAACTCTTTAAGGGCCAAAACACTTTCCTTCTGCCAACATGCTATATCGCACTCACTATTACTGAGAGCTCGCTTAATACCCTTCATTACTTCTAACACTCTCCTATCACCAAAACAACTTTTTAAAACCCATCATCCAACCTAACCCTATCACAACACTTACGGACCCAACTAGCTACTAGCAGGTGTGAACGTACGTATGCATGATCACCAATATGCCCTATCAATGCCTGTGTACATGTATGCAAAACCTCTAATGTCATGTCACATGTATGCATGGACCAGCACATATATATATAATATAGAATATAACAATGGTTTTAACTGTGCATGTATGTCGGTTCACACCCACCAATAACATCCTCAGGATCCGTCTAAGAACAACCTCCTATCTCACTTCCAACTTGTCCAACCCTACCATTCCAATAACCCATTAACCACGAAATACCCACTATTACCCTCTTCATACTAAAGTTGTTTTCAAAACAACACCAACTACTACCCCAAACATGCTAGCGATAATACCAAACCACTACGCAAGGGAAAACCAAACCGAAACCAAACTAAGATAACTAGGGTAAAGGTTACTTAACAAGGTTACCTGTAAACACCTCACCGCCCCGGAGCTTCAACAGACGAGCTCTCTTCCTCGCAGAACCATCATTCTCCAGCCGTACTGCTGCAGCATCAGCTAACACATTAAGGTCATCACCATCTCCCTGCGGTAAAGAACCCTGACTACCCCGAGCCAACTTCAAACAATTTCGTCTCAAGTGTCCAACAGACCCACAATTCCAACAAGATTCTTTCCCCAAGCTTCTCACACCTTTCTGCCCTTCCTGCCACCTTCGAACTTTGTCTCGGCCGTGCCCACGACCCTTCAGAGACCCTTTTTCTACCACTAAAGCTGATCTCACCACTTGAGAACAATTTCGCTTCACATGTTCCTTAGAACCACAGTTCCAACAAACTCTCGTGCCCCGACAACCTCCAACATGAAACCTTCGACAATGGTCACACTTCGGCAACCGAGCTACCACTCCCTGATCATACCGCACTTGACCTACGTCTGCACCACCACCCAGACTTCGATTCAAGCAAAACCTTCTATCACGTAGCCTCTTACGCTGACTGCTCCGGAGGTCAGTACCCACAGCTCTCTTGCTTAAACTTTTCTCGCCCTCATAAACTGAAACCACATCCTCACGTTGCTTAACCCTTGGGAATTTCTCTCCAAGGTACCTTTCATAAAAGGCAAACACAAAGAAGTCCCAATCTATATCGTGGATATGCAATGCAGTGCCACAGATGTCCACCAGGCACAAGCGTCCTCCAACATCAACGAGACAACAATTCCCAGCTTACAAGCGTAGTCACAACCTTCCTGATCCAAAATCAGAATTACACTGGCCAACCAGGCCTCGAACGTCTCAGGTGTCGAACCACGATACTCCACAGCTCCCAAATCATACAAACGTTGTTTCGACAAACTCGCATGTCCCACAGTCAGCACGTCTACAGGCCTCACCTACGCCACAGCCTGAGATGTTCCCAACACCTCTTGAACAATAGGTGATGAACTCTTCATCACAGAACCAGCTTCTTCCTCCTGCCTCACTATCTTAACTCCAGGCACAGAAGACTTAGATGAAACACCTCCACTAAAAGGTGAATTCCACGCCTTAACAACCTGCTCTAAAGCAGCAACCATCTCACCCAACTGCCATTCTCTCATCGATTTCACCATGCTATTAACAACAAGCTATCATAACAAAACAAACAAAACGATTAGGCCAGCTTCAAGCAAGGATTCAAGACTCCAATTCCAACATAACACAATAGCTATAATAATAAGGCAATGGGTATCCCAAATTCTCCCCTTTTACATGACATAACAGTCAATAAAAACATGGATATCACAACATCGAGCATATCAATCAACATACTTCGATCATGCTCTCATCAAACAACATTCACTCGCAACAGCATAACACCAACATATCATACCCATTACACTTTCATCATTCATAAAATCAGCTTACATCACCAGCATATCATCAGCACAAATCCACATAAGCTCAATGAAGATTCACAATCAAAAAGCATGACAAAAACATCAACAATTCGCTCACAGACACACATTTCAACCGACTTTCAACCACACATCAGGATAAACATTAAACACTTATTACAACAATTTACCATTTCCCCAAGCATTCGCAACTCAGCTCTGATACCACCAAATGTAATCCCCTTAGCCCGACCTAGACGGTTGACCCGGACTACGAAGATTACACGGGGAAAACCAAAGTCAACCCGAAAGTCAACCTTGATTAACGACCCTTTTTTTCTTTTTAAACATGTCTAGATGCACATTAAACCTAGGCATACTCTTGAGATAAGCATACTCAAAAATCACAGCAATCGGAAAACAATAAGGGACCCAATTGCACAAAATACGAATTTAGGGACCAATTTGTAAATTCTGAAAATTAAGAGGACTTTACCAATTTTTAAGTTACCATTATGAAATTAGTCATGTTTCATGCCTCTCTGCGAAATTTCACCTTAAACGGACATCTCGAACTCAAGCAATTGCACATACAAAAATCAGGACTAAAACGTAAAACTTGCAAACCTCAAAACCACTCAAATCAGTGTCCAACAGTCAAGTGTTTCGGAACGGGGTTAGCCCGTTCAGAAACGGGGCTAGGCAGTAGCCAAAGTGTTTCGAAACACCTCTACCCGTTTCGAAACACCCAGGCCAAATCAAGCACCTGTTTCGAAACAGGCAAGGGTGTTTCGAAACACCCTGCCCAGAAACAGCAGATAGGCCTGTTTTATCACATCTAAACCCCATAGAACATGCTCCAAATCAATCCTCAACAAATCAACAACTTGCCAAGCATCATAACTACCAAATTGCATTAAAATCAAGATACAAAACAACTCCTAGGTGCACCAACTCATTCAACACATCCAACACTTAATCATGCTTTTAAAACAAGAAGCATAGCATAACGACTTATGAATAAGAAGGTTCAAACGTTGCAAGCGTTAAACCACATAGTTCAAAATCATAAACCAAACTTGTCCAACATACACAATCTCATTATACATCAATATAAAAGACTCTCCCCCCATTGCCTTTATTATCTATAGCTATTAACCGAGACATACTTCTCAAGTGGAGCTCTCCTTGAATCCCTTGCTTCTTGCTGTCCCAACTTCAAATATCTGCATTGATGGAAAAAAAGGAGCGTAAGCACATAATGCTTAGTGAGGAATGCTCAAAACCAAAACACCATCAATGCAGCGAGTCATAAAACCCCTTTCAAAAAGTAGTTGTAAATCGATAAATCAAAGCATTGGTTGAAAAACCTCTTTCGAAACATCATGCTTAAAACCATGTCTTGCTCAACATGAAAACCAACCTTTAGCTTAGAAAAGCTAAACAATTTACCCCAAAACACATTCTTGCTAAAACCATTAATTAAACCTTTCCATGCATAAACACCACATGCAAGGTTAAACTCAAATTCCTTGGAAAACACTTCCACTTCACAACATACTTACCATATGCTTGATGGTCATTTCAAAGCAAAACCTTTCAAAAACCATTGATTCCTTCAAACTATCTCATGCATTCAACAAATGCAAAACACATGAACTACCAAAAATATCAATGCACTACATGCCTTTTAATACAAATCCTCACAAGACTTCAATGCACTAAAGAGATTCCCATGCACATATGCACCATTCTCAATATAAGATAAACACTTGTACAAGCTTAACAAGTAATACATGCATTCTTGAAACATTACACACTTTCCATGCAACCTTGCATCATTTCAAGCATCTCATGCTTCATTACATCCAAGAACACTATATTGGCTTCCAAGTGATAATTCACAAACCATCACAACACAAGACACAATCGGATACGCGGATTACAAGCGTTGTCCCACACGCTCCATACACACAACCGAACAACACAAGGTGGAGTTTACCGGTACAACCACAACCCCCTCAACACCCGTGATGGAGTTTAACGGTACAATCACAACCCCTCAACATCACTCATCGGAAGTTGTATAACACACTAGCGAGAGTCGGGAGACATCACAAGGCTTACACATGGAAGCTACCACAACCATTGTAATCACCTTAACCAAGCTCACACACGGGAGCAACCCTCCACCGTTGTGACGTTTAACAAAGTCCACCCACGAGAGCCACCCTCCATCGTGGTGACTTTAACAAGGTTCACCCACGAGAGCCATCCTCCATCGTGGTGGCACTTAACCAATCCCACCCACGAGAGCCATCCTCCATCGTGGTGACACCAATTTCGTCAATCGCTAGGATTCTTGGATGGAGTTTACGGTACAATTACAACCCCCTCGACATCCAAGGCGACTCAATTCACGGTGCACCCAATCCTATAGCCGGCTAACTATATCCGATTAAAGTAACCAAGAACCACTTACATCACTTGCCAATCTAACCATTTTACCACATTAATCCATTGTTTTTACAAGCATAACCAAAATGACAAAACCACCAATTACCATCATCACTTCACTGTTTTGAAGCATTAAACAAGGCCATTAAACAACATGCAACACTATGCATCAATTCCACAATTCCCATGTACAAAACCATGGATCTCTTACCTTGAGCATCCTTCACACATGACTTTCAAAACTAGCATTAAACCATGCTAAAATATGCTTTCAAAACAGAATTTAAACATGCAAATCACATGCATTGCATCCAACAATCACAAGTGCTTTAAAAACCAATTCATAGCACAAACCAAGAGAGAAATTCCATTTACTTACTCTTGAGCTTAGATAAGTTGTTTAGACTTAAACTAAGCTCCCAAAAACCTTCAAACATTGGTTTAAAAGCTGAAAACCCCAACTTCACTCACCGATACACAAAACTAGGCTAACCATCAAGCCTTCCAAGCATCTGAAACCACCAACGCCACCTCTATTGCTCATGGATCATTCTCCCCTGTTTCAAACACATAACAACAAAGGATTAATGCATCATTATGCATTAAAAACACCAGCAACACAACTCAACTCGCTGCTCTACACAAATCCAACATTTCGGCTACCAAACACAACCGAAATCACCTCCAAACTCTTCCAAAACTTAACCCAGCCAAGATCCATCACTTCTAACCATTTTTAAACATCAATTAACATCCAAAATGATCCCAAACTCTTCCTTATACCTCCAGCATTAACAAAACACCAAGATCACCCCAAAACCACCATTTTCACAAGTAAAAACTTAGGAAAATCAACCTATTCGGGATTGCATTGATTAAACCTCAATCACATATCATTTAGACATACAAAATACATCAAAAAGACATCTCAAAACAGAGCACAATCATCCAATACGAATTTCTTCAAAATTAAATCCAAATCTTGCATTTTAAGCCAAAATCAAAATCACAACCTTAAAACCTTTAATAAAACTCAATTTAAGGATTGAGAACTTGGGAATTTCAGTAAAGAACTGAGTATTTAGAGGAGAATGACGTTCATACATCTAAATGTGGATTTCTTCTTGTTTAGAGCCAAAATCCTTGAAAATTCATTAAGCAAATGATGAGGATTTGATGTAGAAATGATTAGGAATCATTTAGGAATTAAAATCTCAACTTTAGGTGTGAAAATCAAAGGAAAAGTTGCTGTGGAAATGTGTTTGGCTGAGGGAATTTTGAGAGAAAATGAAATGGGAAAATTTTGGTAAAAGTTAGTTATGAAACTAAAAATATCTTTTTCCCTCTT